>OZ018306.1:13007732-14352373 GCA_963969485.1 Nomada goodeniana
TAACCATTTGTTTGAGAATTTTACCGAAGCTATACACGAAGTCCTTTTCTAAAGTGCAGCTGATTTTTCCTTGAATATGTAGCCGGGTTCTTTCGGTAGATAGAATTATCTATGAATAAAATACATCGCTTTCTATCTTTAAATTACAGGAAATTACAGGAAATATGCCCAGAACGGTCAAGTTTATCGACAACCAAGCAGAGTGCAGGGACGAAAAGAAAATCGATATACCTGCAGCAGATAATACAGAATCCAGGTGAATGCAGGATGTTATTTAAATATTACTTAAATATTTCTATCGAAGAATTGATATTTTAAACAACAATGCTGTCCTTGCATTGATACAAAATGAACGAATAATTTTGTATTACACTTAGGAAGCAATTGGTATCTCAAATAGAAAATATCACTGCAAGCATTATTCAAGAAATATGTTCTGGACGCCTGCCGAAAATTTCCTACAGTTTGCCTCAAAATTATACTGTAGTAAATACTGAAGCAGCGGAAGAGACTGATTTTGAATCCCAAATAGACGAAAATCTGGATCACAATGGACAAGAGCCCAAACAAAACGATACGAAAACTACAACAGACTTCGCTAGCAAAAGAGGCAAAGAGAAATTTGCATTAATGATGACCGTGATGGCCGCTGCTCATCGCTTGCTAATTACAAACTCGACCACCACGAGGAGATCCCTTTATTACGATCTAAAAAATGAGCAAACATCCAATTTGTTAACCGAACAAAGATATCTGGACCAGGCAATTAATCACGTTGCTAATTTGTTAAATTGCGCACCGTGGGAACTTAGTGAGTCTTCTATTTTTAAAACGCAAATTTCAATTACCCTGAACCTCGAATACTTTCTAATATTATTTTCTCAATTTCGCACTCGATAATTCGCAATGATATAGTATTTATGTTTCTCGACAAGTAGTATACCGAAGATGTTTTACACGTTAGTATTCGATTGCACAGACTTGTTACCGACGGCTAAGGGTTTAGTGGCCGGTGAATTAACTCTGACCCTCAACGACGATCGAATTATCGACTGCACAGTGCCGGGTGGTGCTCTCATCCCCCATATCGCGTCGAACATAACGTCCGTTTGCACGAGAGCGAGAATCGTGTTGGTCGTGGAGAAGGACGCAGTCTTTCAAAAATTGCTAGAGGACGATTGTACCTCCTCCTTGAATTGCATTCTAGTCACAGGAAAAGGCTATCCGGACGTGGCTACGAGAATGCTTGTTAAACTGCTCTCCGAGAAGTTGGGCCTTCCGGTTTACATAATCGTGGACGCGGACCCTTTTGGCGTGGACATTATGTGTGTTTATCGGTAAGCAAATGATCGAACAACACGACGAAATTCTAATTTAATGTCGCGGTCGCTTCATAGTTTATTTCCTTTTTTTTATCAAAAAATTAATCGCTCAAAGAAGTACAACGTAATTAAAGAATGTATTCTAATGAATGCAAACTTATTAAATAGAACATTTATTAAATACAATGATCACGAAGTTCCAACTACAGCTGTTGCGTACTTGGCAGAGATTTGTTTCGTTCTATGAAAAGTTCTTAATAAAAAAATTATTCCAAAAGAAAAAAAAGGATTCGTAGACGCTGGAATAAAATTTTCTTCACGTTTCTCAAACCAGCTTCGGTTCTCTGACGTTGTCCAAAGAGAGGGAGAGCCTGGCTTGTCCAGATGCACGTTGGCTGGGGATACATCCGTCGGAATTGCTCGCTCTAGGAGTGAAAACGGTTCCCCTCACGGATTTCGATTTATCGAAATTGCTGGCCCTCGAAGGCAGGCCTTATATGACTGTAGCGTTGCTCAGAGAGCTTAGGATCATGAGGAACGGAAAGGCGGAAATCGAGAACGTCTCGTCTTCTTCGAGGAAATTTTTATCCGCCACTTATTTACCTTGCAAGATCAAAGGGGAAGATTGTATTTAATTAATCATCTCGAAATGATACAGAAAGAATCGTAAACGAAGGTTTACTTTTTTTTTTCTTTCTTTTTTAGGAAATGGTTTCATTTATTCCATTCTAGTGTCGCAAGTATTATAATATATCAATTCTACTAATTCCTAATTATTGGAAAAATAGATATTTTTTAATTGTGAACTCAATTACTTGACTGGATTATCAACCTTGTTGAATTTAATCTGAAACAAGAGAAACGTCTCCGTTGAATAATTCTTCCACTACAAACTTTTCTATGTATCATTTTTGTAATTCGTATTTTGTTTGTAACCTCCCCAGCGGCTCGTTCCAATTTCGGAGACTGGGCCTTGGGCGGTTTCTGTACTTGCTCCTCGTAACTGCTATTGCTGTCGTCTAGAATGATCAATTCGGGCACCTTTCGAAATGATCCCAAGCAAATAACACTGCTGCCCGACGATTCGTCCGATAGAACCGTCGTTTCCGTCGAGGTTGCCCGGGAAGTGGTATTCTGTACCGTCTTGGATCTTGTAAAATAAACATGACTGTAGAACCTTAAGGCAAGAAATAAATTCAACAAACCCGTCACCGCTTCTTACGATGATTTCAATGGAACGTTTACCTTTGCCTCGCGAACGTGGAATGGCGTTCACGTTTCTTAGTTTGTCGGGCACTTTTCAATTTATGCGAATCCTTGTTCGCCCGCAATGGTGTCAGCGCCATGACGATCAATCTGGAAAATAATTCTTCCCGCGAGACACGAACAAAAAATTCCTCTCTCCCCCGAAATCTTTTCGGTGGCAGTTCGGTAACGAGCAGACGGCGTAAGTGCATGAGCCGAGCGAAGTTGTCGACCAATCTACACTCGCGGACGCGAATAAATGAACAACGCAATGCATCAGGTAATGTAACAGTTTATTGAAAACACTTTTGTTCGCCCGTGGTAGCGGGCCGAGTCTCGCTGATATTAAAAAACGCGGAGTCTTAGTAACATGATTATCTCGTGGGTGTTACGCGGAATTGCATGGACATCCGCGAAATCGGCATCCCCGAACAATAACGGCACACTTTTTATAATTTATCTGGCGGCGAACGGTCGCGGAGAACTCGCAACTAGCCGGCGACGACTATTCCATTAATTGCACGCATCGAAAAATAATGTCTGACACGCTGAACGACGCTACTTGTTGGTTTGACGCAATTACGAAAGAAATCGGTCGATCGGAACGCAGCGCATCGACGCGGCGAAGCGAAACGGAGAAGGAAATAACGAACTCGCGGGTTGCAGGGCCAGAGGTACGCGAGAACATTTTAGTCTCGTGAAAGCATCCAACAGCTTAGCGAGAAAATCGAGAATGGAAATTTATTATCGATCGTTCAACGCGCGTATCACAATACGTCCCGTTTCCCGTTCCACTGGGTTCCCTCTACGCTTGAATGAGTCGAGCTCGATCGATGTAACAGTGCCAGCCGATTTCCCGGATGTCCGGTCTCCAGGTCCGTGCGAATGTCGTAAAAAACCGTGTGGAAACGAACCGCGCGCCCTCGTCCCCCACGAGAAACAATCGAGAACGCTTCTGTCTCTCGAACGATTAATTCGCGGCGCATTCCCGAGCGAATTATTATATAAAAAACAATTGTTCGAGCGCGTCCGTCGGCCACGCTCGCGTAGCACGATCGAATTCAACGAATGGCCGGGCAAACATTCGGCTGGACGCTTCCGTGCATGCAATCGATCGATCGGGACCTTTGATCGTTCGGACGTGCGAATCTCACGCCGGCGTAGTCTGATATAATTAACGGTGACGAGTAGGCCATTTCCGAAAACTAAGTCCGCGCCTCGACGATGATGCTCGCGAACGAACATCGACACACCCGATTCGATCCTTCGGCACGCGAGACTCGATATCGGTGAATCGTACGAATAGTTTGAACTGTTTTCCGGGACGGTTGAGTTTCGAACAGCGTTCGAACAGTTTCGAACGAGTTTGCAATTTGCGAGAACGAATATGCCGCGGAACATTTGTTGGTACACCTGTTCGCTTCGGAAACGTTGAACACGTTCGGAAGACGTTCGGGCGCTGCCTGTTCGCGCGATACATACTCGCGTTCGACTTTGCGCGCGTTTACCGGAAGTTTCTTGTACGCGTGATTTCGTTAATCCCGTCGTGCCAGAGGAGTTACTTGAACGATCGTACAGCGAAACATTGAGACGTAGAAGAAAGAAAACGTACTTTTAAAGAGCTATAAATGCTAATACACGTAGATAACAATAATTTCGTAACAACAGCTGAAGACTTTTGGATCTCTCTTATACTATTAAAGTGTACATCGATTGTTTTATTATTTTCTCTCTCTCTCTCTCTCTCCCACACACACACACACACACTCTCTCTCGAGACAGCCAGACTTAGCTCGGAGCATGCGTTACTCGAACAATTTCGTTTATCGATACCTTATCTATTAATACCTCGATGCTCGAGTTGCGGTGTTCTTCGACGTTTCAAACGCGCGGAACATCGTGTTAATCCGACAAATAATCGAACAATAAATCGTCAATCTGAGTATCACAGATTATTCAAATAATTCCAAATAGACGCCATATGCTTATTATCGGTTCAATTTTCCTTTCCGTCATTACGGATGAATACAGTTACGCTCGCGATCTCGCTTCGCGATTCGTTCTTCCCTGTCATTCGTGCTTTTATTGATTGATTGATTGATTGATCTTCTTCTCTGCTTTTTTCTTTTCTTTTCTCGCTCGATTTGTCCTTGTCTCGAAAACAAGCGAATCTCGTCGACAACATTCGCGTAAATTCGTCCGAGTGTTCGCACGGGCCCGATGCATTTAAACTTGAATTACCGCGTCAATTGCATTTACAATTTACTTGTCATGCGCGTGTGTCGTCCCTTTCTCTGTGTGTCCCCCGAATTATTTTTACCCCCTTCTTTATTGTATAATATATATATATATATTTTATCTTTTTTTTCTTTTTAATTAATTCTCTTTAGCCTAGCGGCAATAATACGTTACCAAAAGCTTATAGATACCCTTATGCGCTGCTACCAAGGTTTCCTTTACGTTTTTTTTCTTTTTCTTACTTCTTATTTGCGATTAATTCCCCGATTAATCCGCCGTGCTACTGCGATTCGTAGTTCCTGCACTACCTGCACCTCCACCTCCGTTGCCGTTTCCTCTACGTCGGTTTCAATTAATTGTCCGCGTGCCTGCCAGTTCGCGGGACCGGTACCTATGCCTACGTTAAATTCGCCGCGCTTTCTGCCCGTTCATTACAAGTTAATAATTGATTGCGTTTGCACACTCACACTCGCACACACTCGTCGCTGTCCGTCTCTCCGTCTCTCGTTCGGTTGTCCTCGAGGTGTCCGCCTCGTTTCGCTCGAATTCGCACGGGGAATAGGTCCCCGACGTCACGCAAACGGAACCACGGACACGTTGCGATTGCGCTATTAACAGTAATCCGTCCGTACTTGTCGCTCGGCCAAGGTGTTACTCGCAACGGACACGGGCGAGACAATCTTCGACGGAAACCTCCTCTGCCGTTTCCTCGCTTACGATCTAGTGTACACTATGTTCTATTCGTTTTTGTTTCTTTTTTTTTTTGTTGTTGCTTCCATTCGAATATAGAAAACCGCGCGAGGTTTGGGTTTTTTCTATTATTAATCGGTGGTGCGACTACCTTGGCCGGGCGTCGTTAATCCTCTTTGTACTCTCTACGATCGACGTCAAGCACGTAATTTCGATCGAACGATTCGCCACGTCTCAGTGTCGTCCGCACGTGGATCCCCCTCGACGAGGATTTCCTACTATGTAACCCAACCACCCACCCACCCCATCCCAATCCACCAGAGGCTATCTAAGGAAGTTTAGACAACCGAACCATCATCTCGTTCCTCGCCGAGTGCAAGTACATCAGCCACGCAGTGGACGAGACCGCATCGATCACTCATCTAAGGATTCGTATTAATTATTATTAGGTAATCTCTCCATCCTCACCGTTTCTATTTATTATCGTTTGATTAGTTGCACTAGCCTTGATTGTCGGCATTTAAGGGCTGCTGGACAGGCAGCGTTTATGGCGACGTGCGACCCCCGGTGTCGTTCGAGCGCGACCAATTTCCTCCCCTTGTTCCCGCGACGAAACAGCGAAACGCGTCATCGCTTCCGTCGGGCCGTCGACGAATAACCGCGCCTCGGAATCCCTCCCCGCCCCGATGCAACGCGGTCGAACGTTTCGCGTCGACGTCCGTACAAATTTTGAGACGACAGTAGCCGACGGTTCGACGTCCCGCAGAGAGAGAAAGAGACTCGTCGAAACGAATTTCGATCGGGAAGCAGCCGAGGAGCAGCGTTCGTCGACCGTCGACCGCGACGGATGCCACGCGTGCCCGATCGCGAGCGAGCGACGTCGTCCGACGTCAACCGCGGTCCGAACGAGCGTCGATCCGCGATTCCGTCGTCCGCGCGGAACCGGTGATCTCGCTTCGATCCCCACGGGGATCCGTCGACGGATCGACGCTCGCCGAGGAAGGGGGTGCCGCACGATTGAAGGGGCCGCGGTTGCCCCGCGACGAGGCTCGCCCCCTCGAACGACCTAAACTATACGATGAATCGGCAACCTGTTACCCTAAAGCCTCGCGTCCGCACAACTTACACGTTTAACAGTCATTTAAATCCGAGAACCGTGTTTACGGTACAACTTAGCGACATAGAATGAACGATCAACGACAAACGGGAACACGCCGCGGGGCCTCGTCGCGGTCAACATCCGGAACATCTTCTACGCCTGGGGACACTCTTCGGGAGGCGTGTATCGCGGGGTATATACAAATATTCAAGGAACAAACGACGGGGACGGGCGGTTACGGGGGCGGGGGGCGGAGGGTTCTCGATCATTGTTCTTTACATCGTGTAACATTACGATACACAGACTCTAGGCGCCGAAGCTGTACAACACAAAACTTAATGCTAGGCATTCGTTTCTAAAACGGTGAACAGTGTGTGTGTGTGTGTGTGTGTGTGTGTGTGTGTGTGTGTGTGTGTGTGTGTGTGTGTGTGTGATGTGTATATATATATATATTATCGATACCCCTGGACGAGTGTCATCGCATAGGCGTAGCCAGCTTTTTCCCTAAGAAAAGAAACGAAAATTTGGGGAGGCACCGGTGTAGCGTGATTTCAAAGGGGGAAACGCCTGCGGTGAATTAACGAGCTCGTACACTATTGACGGGTTCGTTCGAGACGTACGTATATAGAGGTCGATTGACGCGCGTGCACCCGTGAAACGTCGTTCCTCTGTGGATAAAGGCGGGCGAGGACCGTTGCAAGCTTCGCGCGAAAGCTCGGGATTACGGAAAGCGGGATCTATTACGAATGGCACGCGAAACGATCGGGAGCGCCGGTGCGCGTCACGGTGGCACGGGATCGTCGATATAAAAACGTGTTGCGCCAGCTTGCAGGCCCGCGCTAATCGTAAGCTCGATACGCTTGATCGTCGTTCGCCGCGCGCCCCTTCCGGCGGCCGTCGATCCTTGAAGGTTTCGCCTGTATAAAAAGTGGCGAGAGCTTGCAAGCTCGCGAGTGTCACGGCGCACCGTGATCGACCCGCATCGGCGCTTCAACGTCGTGCAACCGTCGAAAGTCGAACCGCGCTGAACGCGCACGAAGATCCGCGGTACAATCTCCGTGCGGAGATTTCTTCCTTGGGCGAGATCGATCGCGACGGCGCGACGCGATCCTAACTAGACGCGCCACTGGATGGCCGGGGCGGATCGAAGACCGGAATTTCGTTCGGGGCGTTCGTCCGGAGAGCGAAGGGAACGAGTTCGTTCGCAGCGAACGGGTATCCGCATGCCGACGCAGGCGGCCCGACGTGCAATCGTTACTCAACGATATTAATTATACAAACGCTAGGTTCGCCTCGTCCCTCTTATTCATTATCACCTGTACTCTGCGCGTATCCGTTTACCATCTCCGTTTTCTTGCTCTTGTTCACGTCGCGAGCATACTCGATCTCGTTGAAGGGACTGGCTTCGTTTTACTCGTTTCCGTATTACCTTACTTCTGCTCGCAAAGATTGGGGTGGTTTTTGTTTCTCTCTCTCTCTCTCTCTCAACTAATTCGAACTAGTCTAGTCCTGAACGACGAGCCTTCATCGACAGCATCCGCGTGAACTCGGGATGTATTAGAAGGAGGCGAGCCAGAGACAACGGGAGGGCGTTCGGCTTGAGGCACTAGGATGCGTCCAGGGCGAGGCACTCGGCGAGGAAGTCCTCCATGGAACGATAAGCGTGCTCCAACACGCCCGATAAGGCGTGGTCTTCGTCGGCGTAACTCTGTGAAAACGTATCGACGAGGCTTGATATTGAGCGAACGGACGGTAATTAATGATTATTCGGCTTACCTGGTACCTGAAGATGATACCCGCTTCGGACAGAGCCTTAGCGAAGGCGACGCCGTGCGTGTAAGGCGCTGTAAGGTCGGCTAGACCATGAAGAAGGTAGAGGCTGTGACTGGGTACCAACCTTGCTCGCTGGGTCAGGTCAGCCTCCACGTAACCCTTGTAATTCTCCGCCGGAGCACCCAGGACTCGCTCCGTGAACGCGGAGTCTGTCACGAGAAAAAGAATTCCTTTATTACCACTAATTCGTACTCCTTAATACATCCTTTCTACAATATCTGTTTAGTACATATATCCTGTTTAGCTTCTTTTTACGTTACTTCTCTACCGGCCGCTATGTTCGTAATGCTCGTTGTTTATTTAATTAATTCTCTCCGCCTTATTACGGCCAAGAAAGAAAGACCAAGTTCGTCAATATGCTTACTGCGTTTAATATTTGTACTTCATTTATCGTGAAACAAATAAATATAAACCGGTAGCTCTATTCGCCCTCCTATTACTCACTGTAGTAGAGCCAATCCGCGATAGGATTCACAGCGACGCCGCACTTGAACACGTTCTCCTGGCTGCCCAACACCATGGCCGTCACGTAGCCACCGTAACCCCATCCCCATACCCCTACACGGGTAACGTCGAGGTACTTCAGCGTCTTTAACAGGTGCTTCAGCACGGTCAGCTGATCCTGAACCTCGACGCCGCCGATCCGCCTGAACAGGTCTCGCTTCCCCTGCCCCCTCGCGCCGCGGACATCCAATCTGACGTACACTACGTCGTTGTGGCTGGACATGTACGTTCCCCAATCGATCTTGAATCGATCGGTGACCGCCTCGCTACCTGGACGACCGTTCACCTCCACCAGCACCGGGAACGCGGCATCCCTGAGCTCCTCCCGCCAGGACGGCGGCAACAACAGCTGCACCTGGGCTTTCCAACCTTGAGGCAAAGGCACCTGAGGGACGATCAAATTTGTTCGATTAAGTTTGCTGAACGAAGGGACCGTCGCCATGACGATTGGTACCTCGAAGCTTCGTCGTGTTGGCAACGCCAGTTGAGAGAGTTTGTCCCCCCGTTGGATCCTCGTGTCGTACAGCATCCGGACCATCTTGTGGGAGGTCGTCATGTGAACGCCGGCCAGAGGGAGGCCCGGACCTTCGCAATGGAGGACGTAGTAGCCCTGAGACTCGACGTTGATCGCAGGACTCACGGATGCGCCGAAATGCGTGCAGTTAGTGTAGTAGAACCTGCGATAAGTTTCGTTGGGTTCATCTATGCACCAATTCAGGAACTTTGATCAATTATCGCGGGCCAGGTGGTAATTATATTTCGAGGGGTCAAGGATCTTTTTACTTCTTCGCTTAGGCATTACTTGATATTCACTGTCGGGTTGAAATATTGGCAATTTCGAATTATTGATTGCATATTGTACAATCTAAGTATTTAAGTATTGATTGAAATTCGGATCGTTCGATATCCTCAATTTCGACGGACTCGAATTCTTACCTGCTGCTCCAGAGAACCTCGCCGAGATCGCACGTGACGCAGAGTGGCTCCAAACGGCGTGGATCGTCAGCGGTGGGATCGCGAACCACGTACAGGTGCCTCTGTCCCGGTCGCCTCTCTCTGGTGCCCAAATAGTACACCAGATGGGCTTTCGTGTCCCAGGCTAATATTTCGCTCACCTGCCAACGAGAAGTGCATTCGTGACGATTTGTTTCTCTTATTGAATATCGATCGGTCGAGTCTCGCCTGACCTCGTAACGGCCATGGGATAGGACCGCTATCCTCTGCTGAGTCAGAGTCACGTGTTTGATGTGGGTGAAGTGTTCCTTGTCGCCCTCCTGAACCGAGGCCAAGAGCAGGAAGCTGTCGCCATCGGGGGCGAACAGAGGATGCGGTTGGGCGTCCAACCACTGACCTTCCGGAGCTCTTTCGGAATGGGTCTCCTCGCATTCCCACGTGGGCGCACGACACGCGGATATCAGGGAGAGATTCTGCGATCTGGTCATCCAGACGACGGTCACCTGCGCGGTGTCGTTGCCCACCCATCCCGCAGATATTAAATAATACTCTCTGAAACAGGGGAAGAGGATTCGATTCGTTTCTCGAGGAATATACAAGACATTCCCCCTTCTTTCTTATAATGCGAACATTTCGTTCAACTGAAATTCAGAGGGAAATCTCTTGCATGCGAGCAAATAAATATCCTTGGAAACGATTAATTTGGAAAGATCGTGTGACAAACTTGACAGAGCGCACTGCCGTCTAACAACGAATCGACTGATAATTGAGAATCATTCAGCCACTTACTGCCCATCCAAAGCGGACGGCGGCTTCAGCCTGATCTTAACCAGCGCCGTCGAGTTCGCGGTTCCGTTCCCATTGCTCGAGCTGGTCAGATTGGTCAGCTCCATGATCCACAGTCCGATCTCGGGATTGGGCGAACCGGGTGTAGGATACCTGACCGACCTCGACGGGGGGAACGTTCCCCTTCTGGGCGCCGTTAACGGGCTGGAACTGGGCCCGTCCTGACCCGGCTGCGTGCCGAACCAGGGGAATTCCAGGGCAGTGACCTTGGTGTCGTTGAACGTGGCGAACAGAAGATGCGTGCCGTCTGCGCTCGGCCAGGCGGCTTCCGGCCGCGGCAGAACTTCCTCCTGGTACAGCCAATCCGGCACCCCGTTGTAGATAACACCGGGAACACCGGTGTCCGTGATACGGGCGTCCTCCATTGCCGACGGCGCTGTTCTCACGTAGATGTCATTGTCGGAAATCATCATGAGGCCGGACGTGTTGCCAAGCCAGGCGGCGTGTTGCAGCCGCGTTTGCTGCATCCTCCGCGACGCGTGCAGACGTAGGGGCGTGTGGTGGCTGAAAGCGTTAAACGGCATCCGGGTATTAGGAACGACGAAATTAGCGCCGCTACAGCGGGGGCGGCTCGCTTCGCGCATTTCTACTCACTCATTTGTGACGTCGTAGACGGTATAGTAAGCGCTGAAGGTATTTCTGAACACCTGCGGCGGTAAAAACAATTTCACTGTTGTTACAGCTGCGAATGATTGATTTGTATTTATATCGTTTCGTTCGGCGGTCTCGCGTTGCGCAAGCCTCGCCACGTCACCGGGACGACGGAGGATACGTTGTCGGGGGACGGTAAGTAAGATTTCAAAGTAGGAACCAAGATTCCGCGAGACGTTCCGGGCCGTCGAAACGATTTCGCATTCGTCGCTTATCGCCGACGCGATCGGCGGGCGCTGGCGATCGCTCGTAGCGTCGCGTCGCGTCGACGGATTACTCACCGGCTTGACATTGTGCTTGAACAAGACGTAACGGAGGTCCGCGCTGCACTGGTAGCCTTGGACGTTCAGTTGTCTCTGTGGGTGTAAAGCGGGACAAGATTTACGGTTTTATGTATTCCCCATTTTCTAGCGCGCGCCAAACTTTACGACCATTAACCATCTCCGTAATGCCGCGCGATCTATGACCTCCCCGGGATATCTCCCGGAGACGCCCGGTCCAGGTGCAACGGCCCCTTAAATCAGACGCCCCAACGACGTCGTATTTCCACCGACGATTCGTCCGAATAACGATACCGCTCGCGCGTCGTGCAACGCAACCCCTTTAAAATTAATCGCACCCGTTCGGTTCGCGGACATTACGAATTGACTCGGACGTCGAGATTTATGGTTGGCTCGCGCAATTTATTTGTTACACGTTGCCGCATCACGGCACAGTTTAGACGCGAGACATCTAATTGCCAGTTTTTTTTTTTTTACACGAAATTCGAGTATAATTAGTTCGATCGTGTTGATCGCGCGAAGTCGATATGCTGGCAAATGTCTGTCGTGCGAACGTATCCAAATTATTCGCGTTCAATGCCGACGTTATCGCGACTACGGTGTACCACGTCGATATTCGTTTCGAAATGGGTCGGTGAGACGGGGGAGGCGTGTTCCACTAGCCGCCAGATCAATGCGGGCGAATTCGTTCGTCTGGTTCGAGGATTTTGGACCTGGTCCACCTTTGCCAACCGAATCCTATCCAACTTATCCCAACGTATCATCCTTCCGTCACATCGACACGCGCAACTCCTGAACCCGTGCATCGTCGATGAGCGAGCGTACATTCCGATTCGACCGAACGGAATATCTAAAAACGACGGCGATATCTGGCGGAAATATCGTTACAGAATAGGAAATCAACGAGGAACCGCGCGAGGAGGAAAATGGCATTGGCGAGGGGAAACCGGGCGAGGCGTACCTGAACACAAACTTGATTCAAACACGTTAGGCGATCTTTCTTTGTTAACTCGAATTATCCCGCGTTCATCAGTTCCCTGTTCCCCAAATGATCGTTCCTCAATTTTCTCCTTCCCCGTTTCTTTTCGTTTTCCCTTTCCTAATCTACGATCGTTTTTCACTCGCCTCGAGGGTTACGCGTGATCGTTCCGACAAGCGGAAAATACAATCGCTGCGCGGAATTCGAGGGGTCGACCCTTCTTTCGTTCTCTCGGATAAACCGACGAATACCTCGAACGTCGACTTATACGCGGACCGTCCTCTTTGTTTTACGGGGCGCCCCGGGTCGTACTACCACCCTCCATAGATAAGACCCCGGATGCTTGATACCGGGGGGGTTGAAACTGTTTATTGCCTTCCCTCACTCGTACCACCGCACTCACCGGGGCGATCTTTCGCCCGCCGCTAATTTTCGTTGCTAATACAGAATTGAACTCCTAATTGCAAGAGGATCCCTTACCCGCGGCGTGCTTCACCGCGCGAAAGAGGAGACTGGTTCCGTTTAATTGCAATTAATCCAACGCGACGTTTAAGACCGCGGGGGCAGTTATCCGCGCGTTTAATTAATCCGATTTATACGCCAGATTCATCGTACCCTTTGGAGGAAGTGTACCGGGAAGGCAGGCGTTACGATTGTCACCTTGATGATGGATTTTCTACCTGCTAACTAGCAACGGACTTCATTGAAATTGTCAGCGGGGCGTTTCGCTCAAATAATTGTTCAACGGCTCCGTAACGAGGCGACTGCAACTTGCACGCTCGAATCCCACGGATTGATCGGTACGATCAATCAAACAGCGATTTACCTTGAAGCCGCACGGAATCCTCGAAAGAAACCGGATTAATTTAACATTAAAATCGGCGCGGCATTCAAGAAAATGGTCGCACCGTTTTTCGACAGACATTTCCACCGATATTGGAATCGTTCGATTCGTCGAAGCGTTTTCCCCCTGGCAAATATATTTCGTACAAAATATGTGAAATGTAATTTCACCAAAACGATCTTCCCTTCAATCTTCAGTTTTCTGGCCAACGAATAACTGGCTGAAAGCTTCCCGGCCCCCCCCGATGTTCCATACCTAATCGCTGTGTGAATACGTACGAGGGTGTGATTCGAGACCAGAAGAGACACAGAATTGTTGCTGGTATCCAGCAGGGTGAGGGAACCGTCGTCAGCCTGGTAGACAAACTTGTCGTGGGCAACCCAGGTCGGCGTTAACCTGTGCGGCGTCAGATCATCATGAAGGCACTCGTCCAACGTCAGCCGTCTGCCGCTCCAATACAGCAGCTCGTCGACGTACCTGAAAGTTGCGCGTCCAATTTGATGAACATTCCATCCGACGCGTCGATCATCCGAACTGTTCGTTCTCTAAGTTGGCTTGGAAATAGTTTTAAGAAAAGTTTCATCGAATTTCTACATTTCGTTCATTCGCGACGTTGACACCGTTATTTAACTGCGGAATTAATTAATCGATGCGTCGAACCGCAACGAAGACGAACTCTAATTCGGACTATTTTACGATACGAAGGCGGTGGTTGTATATGGGTTACGAAAAAGAGAAAAAAAACGTGGCAGAGGGAAATGCGATAGAAAGCGAAGGGATGTTCTCATTCGGAGGTGGCTTTAAGGGCGATAAAAACGGGATTTTCCGGCGGAGCGAGGCTGGACGCCAGAGTGGATTTTCCGCGGAGAGAAGTGAGGTAGAAAGTAAAAAAGGGAAAGTCAGCTGGCCGCATCCGCGCGAGTGAACTCGATGTTTGAACACGTTTCGAAACGTTCACGGTGCCCGACGGAGCTCTCCCTTGGACTGCCCCGAAAAGTCTTTATAAAGCGAGGATAAAATCCAAGGGAGACTCTTCCAGATAATCAGGGAAATAACGGCCGCCCCCTTTCGTGCACGCTGCTCTCCGCGCGTCGAAATTGAAGCGAAAAATATTGCGAGGAATAAAAGAAGATGAAACCGATCTAAGGCCAACGAGCACCCCCTTCGAAGAAAAAAGAACGGGATACAAACTATCGCATTTATATACGTATACACGTTCATCCCGTCGTAGAACTTTTCCTTCCGCGTAATTAAATTTCACCATCGATAACTCCCATTCATCTAGCTTTGCCCTCGTCCGAGGGGTGGCCGTCCCTTCGCTATAAAAGGGCCGAGAAACTACCCCGGAATAGAACACGGCGGGATTAATTTCGCGAGTCCACACCGGATAAAGTATTTCCGCTTGTTTAACTGCACCCCGCTGCAGCGTGAGACAATCAGGGTGAAGGATCGCGCGGAGGGAAAGACGTGGTGGCGAGGGTATCGAGGGGGTTGAAAGAAGACGACGGAACACTCACCCGAGGAGGTAAATGGCCGTGACGATTCCAGCGATAACGAGGCCGATGACCAGCAACGAGAAGATTATGCTCCGCCAGTTGTGTCCGCCCTCCGCGTACGTTAGATCCTGTGAACAGATCGGAGATCCTTCTCGTCAGCGATCGTTCGATCGATCCGCGCGAACGTGTCTACACCAAATGCACAAGCCCATGCAAAATCGCGAATCCATCGGGGACGCGCTAGAACGTTCACGTCGAACAGTAAACACACGGTTCATGCTGGGAATTGATTTGCTGCCCGATTCCATCGCAGCTTGTACCCGGTATCGAACGGAGATCGTTCGATTTGTCAAACAGTGTGTTCAAGGAAGTTACCGGCGACAGCGGGATCGATTTGCAAGTTCGCGCAGAGAGGGTTCCGTAACGTTCACGTGGATTCCTGAAGCGAGAACGTGCTGTTCGCGTCGCGCGACTGCGACGCGGCGATGTTCGTCCGCGACGCGAAACTGTTCGGGGCAATCGGCGAAACGACGGCTAGAAAATCGAACGGAAACGTAGCGCCAGCTGTGAATAGCCCCTCGGAAAATGCTGCGCAAATATATCGAGCACCATCCCCCGAATGTTTCCTCCCCGACGGAATACCCATTAAACGAACTGTCCCGCTGTCCGCGGCATGAATTCACGAGGCCTGCTATCGGCGCTCGTATTCGGAGCGTTTCGCACGCTCGATTCGTCGCTTCGATAGCGGCAAGACTATCGAAAGAGCTCGCCGCGGTGTCCCGCGGCCACGGCATGCATATTGCATTCGGGTTATGCTCGCGACGCGCTGTTCGTCCCTGTTTCGGAAGGCTGTAGGCGTTGTAATACACGGCGGATCGACCGGATTTTCGAGACCTGTTTGAATCGCCACGCGACCAGCACCACGCACGGACGGACGCTATCGATTGACCGCGTGAACGCGATTAATCTGGTACTTGTTCGCCCGCGGTGGCTATCTCGTGCGATCGCCGCGACCTGCCCCTTTCTACTTGAACGCGGGGGACGTTCGGCGGCTTGCTTTCGGCGAAGCTACGTCTTGGCCAGGCCCGGTTGCACTGTATTTCGAGGGGTCCGTTGTTGTTCACTGCTGGTACGGATAGGGATGACCGTTTGCCGGAGAGATTGTGTGTCGGCGATACCGAATATTCGGTTAACTTCTGGGTGTATCGAGGGGAATTCTCGAAGACTTGACGCGTAAATGAGAATAGACAGATATTTGTATGTTGGAGCGAAGCAATGGTCGCTGTCGTTTCGTCACGGTTGAAACGATCGCGGCTAACGAACGAGCTTGAGAACGAGCGTTGCCGATTTATCGTGGTCCCGGGGTGTCACGATTTGACTTTTCTTTGGTGACAACGTAAATCTGAAATGCTTCGTGCCACTGCGTGCACCGATAAATTCACCTAGGCCGATCGAATTAAGGAAGCTCGGGTGGCGGCAGCTCGAAGCTCCGTTGTCCCCGTTTAAAGCACGATCATTAAATTTGTAGCGGCTTCTAAACGGCCGTGCCGCGACGAACGTTTCACCTTCGTCGATATACGAAGGAGCGACCGCCTCGATAAGCAATTCCTCGGATAGAAACGCTTTCGAGCTCCATCGAAATGTGCCGCTCGCCGCATTCGTGTCGTTCGCGATGACTTTATTTCGTGGGATCGACTTCTTTTTCAGCGGCGGTAATATCTACGGGCACGATAATCGTTTCCGAACGACTTAGTTATCGCGTCGGGCAAACTTTCATTCCTTTCATTCCTTTCATTCCGCTTCTCTGTCTCTCCCGTTTCTCCGTTTCCATTCTGCCGCTCGCTCTTCCATTGTCCCTTTCAACTCGCGGAGAGCTGATCGATTCGCCGTTGAATTCCAGGCATGCAACCGTGCACGTGCACCGCGAGCCTGGATATAATGTTTTCGATACGGAGTATGCAGAATCGAGGACGCAACGCGGCGCAGCGTGGCCGTCGAGCGTTCACTCGCAGGCGTATTCGTTCCGAAGCTTTTCATAGCTTTCGTTCGTCTCGTATCTGGAAATTCTTCTTCGCCGCGCAACGTCGCGCTGAACGACCGTCTATCAAAACGAATCGGCTAAGAAATTTACGACGTTTATAATCGGCGCAACGCGTATCACCTCTGCGATATATTCGATACAGCAAAGCAATTTTATGTCGTCTACTTTCTTCTGTAACCTATTAAAGAAATACGTCGTCGCGCCAACGTCGAAATAACTCCCCGAAATCAGTTTCAGCCGTTCTTGCGTCTCACCGTACGACACAATTATCCCACGGATGTTCCGAAAAGGGCCGTCCTCGGATTTCACGGTACCTCGAAACGACCACTGCGCCACGGATATTCCCAACGTAGCAGCGAAATTGAGTTTTATTCCAGAATTCGATGTACCCACACGTTTCGAGGGATCCCCGTCCCCGTTTGCACATGCAGCTAAGCAGATTGAACACGAACAGATCCCGCGCCGCGCTCCACTTTCCACTGAAAGAGCAACGCCATCGGTGTCCGCTCGCCGCTTGACGTTGCTCGTCCTCGGAGCTTCCTCAAGAATCGCGGAACGGAAGTCCGCGAGAGTTTCATAACGCGACGCGCCTCGCCAGTTCACCGATCAGATTAATTCGAAACACCCGGCGGTACTCCCATGGTGCTCCATCCCCCAATTAAGCTCGCGTTGTTACCGCGCTAGCGAACTTTCCTTTGTCCGCGCGATCCTCCTTCCTTTGTACGCCTCCTCGAGATCGTAAACCAGCAATTCGAATCGCGTCCCGGAGAAACGTCCGGGAGAGATCGTGTCGCGTGGCAGATCGAATCGCCGAAAAAGCAACTCGTCGAGAGGTGGTACGCTTGTCTTTCGCGTCGTGTACGCGTTCCGGGGGTGGTTCCCGTTAATAGAGGGTACACCCCCGCGCGAGAACGTGTTCCGAAGTTGCCGGCGAACACGCCCCGCGGGTCGACGCCTCGCGGAATAGTAAAACAGCGGCGTTACAACACCGTCAGGATGGTATTAGCATGATACAGGGCGGGACGAACGCGGGCGAGGCGAGCGTAGCGCGAGAGGAAAATACAATATTCCCCGGTGCGACGACGGAAGCGTGGTCGCGGGAAGAAAATAACCGCAGGGGTTGCCACGCGACTCGTCCCAGCGTTTCCAGGTAGCGTCGCATCTTTCGCGTTGCTGTGGGATGTGTTGGGATATTTATTGTTCGCCAAACTGCTGTTTAGATGGTCGTAAATGAAGCAAATGCGCGACGATGGGACGAAAGGTGTTTCTCATCGAATGATTCGAACCGCGGCAGGAAAATTGCGCTTGCGTAGAAATATCGAGGCAGTGTCCAGGTTTACACGCGGCTCGTCTAACGATAACGAGATTCGCTGCTTCGACGCGACGTAGTCGATTTAAATAGTTTAGTCGGCCGCCGCGAGGGTGAAATTTTGTTTCTTCGGACGAGGCCGGTTTATCGAGTGGACGGGCAGATTTATAGCGCTTCGAGGAAGTCGTTTCGGACACGCCGACGATTTCACGGTGAATCCGGCGGGGGTACGCGAGTTCCACGGGTGTTTCGGATAATACGTCTGCCCAGAGAGGACGATAGATATTTTATGAAATAATGGTCGAGATAAGAAACGATACGGTTCCCTTCGGCCTTTGCATTCTTATAGTCGCCAAGTATCAGGAAATACGCATAAAAGATAATAGAAAGTTTATACAAGGGGAGGCGTGCGCGAATGGTCGAAGCGAATGAAAACGAATGAAAAACCATAAACCCCGTCTGGAATAAATTTGAATGCGAATAAGGATATTATCCGTCTCCTCGAATAAAGATAAACACGTTATCCTATCGGGGAGGATAAAAGATGGGACCGATACGAGAATAGTTCGTATCCTGTTCCGTTTCGCTGCTCAAACGACACTTCCATTCGAACGCTGTCCATCCACGAGGATTCAAGCTCGCTCGAACTTTTTCACTTTATCAAACCGCGCGTACACGCGCGCATACGTACACACGGTCCTTGGACAGACCTGACAAACTTCAACTCGCCGTAAGCACCGTCTTTACATAATCGAATCCGTCGAAAATACTTTTTCCCGAACTTTCAGCCCCTTCGCACGGCGATCCTCGTTTTTATTGGAAAAGACAAACGACAACCGACGAACTTTCGCCGTCCCGGCCAACTAATTCTTCACGGCGTACAATATTCATACCTCGCGTTTCCCTTCGTGTTCTCCATCGATTCTCGATACTAGTCCGGGGAACGACGCGCACCGGTCGTCTTCCAAGGGATTTAACGTTTTCTACGTCGAGTGGTCGGCTCACCGTCCCTCCCTTTCTCCGCACACCACCTTCTCGTTTATATTCCAGCTACAATACGACCGCCTTCATACGGGAGCGTCGAATGGAAATGGGGAAGTCCACGACGGAATGTCTGGACCGCCGTTGCGTTCGGATCACCCCATTGCGCCGTTTCGCGAACGCAACGGGGAAAAAAGTGAACGTGGCCGCGAGGCACCGTCGTCCATTGACGTATCGACCAGAATTAATCGCCCGTGGAGATAACGGTGCCGCGGTCGAAACGTTTCGGGGTCGGAGGGCACGAGCGACTGCACCGAGGCACGACGAATAATTTGTCCGCCGACTGCGACGAGCCTCCTTCGATAACGAGCCCGCGTTCGATTCGCGTTCGATTTGTCATCCGTAATTGGGCCACGTGAGATTTCGATCGTCGCGAATTGCTTCGCGGAAAGTCGCCCCCGAGGGTCATTTATTAAACGATTACCGTGACTCGCCGGGACGGGGCAGATAGGTCGGACGATTGGTCGCCGTAATTGTCTCTAGCTGCCCGGAAGTATCGGGGACGTGTCGTTCCTCGTCGACCATTACTTCAAGGGAGACTAACGAGTTTCGCCCGATTTCGTCCATTGTCTTTCGCGTTTTTCGTCGACGGCACCTCGCGATATCGGGTTACGGAGAAACCTTCTGGCTCGTTCGAATTCTCGGTCGAGAAATCACGAGGTGAACGTCGAGCCAACAATATTTATTACAATTGTTATTATCCTCGATGCCGGTTATCGTTTTCAGGACCACGTGTCCCGTCGAGTCCAATCAGCCACGGTCAACAAACACGGTGGAAACTTTGCTGAATGTTCGCGCTTTCGGAGCTCCGGTTCAGCCGCGCGGTTTCTGCGCACCGGTAAATAACGCCGGCCGCTAATGACCCGGAGAATAGGGAAAATCGAACCGTCGCAACGGGGCACCTGGTGACCGCGATCACTACGTTGGAAAAGAACGCGTTCTCGTGGCCGTAACGGGTCCGGTAAACTTTTCCGCCGCGAGTATTTTTCGCGGCCCCTCGATATTTCCTCCGTCGACGGAATGGTCGGCGGTACGATTTATTCGATCCGTGGTTGCGATCGAACAGGGAAACGATTATCACGCGAATCGCATCGGTCGCCTTCTGTCGGACGGGCCATCATCGATCCGCCTGTTGGTTGTTTACTATTTTCCGTTCTCTATTTTTAGTGGGCAGAATGTCCGGGCACGGTTTCCCCGATAAAGATTAATGGGAGATCTGGCTCGGCTCTGGCTCGTGTATCTAGCCAAGGAAATGCATCGGATTACGCGTGTATCGTGGGATTATAATGAGTGAATCGTGGTTTCCATAACGGACGAGAGATAACGGCTGTTGCATTGCCTTTAAGGTTTCTTTATCGTTCACTGAACGACACGAAGTATTGTACGATTTTGTCTAGCTGTGAATGCCACGTTAATCTGGTCGACGAGACTGCGCGAACTGTTCCATCGACACGAACCCATGGGAGGCTAAGAAAAATATATTCACTAGCATGACGGATTCGAAATAGATCCCCTATATTGCGTTCGAATCTAATTTAAGACGTTCGGGAGGATATCAGCGAGCCGGGGCAGCGTGAAACCTTCGAAACGAATGGCGTCTCGAGTGCCACAAGATGAGATATGGGTTTGAAACAGTTTCGTCGGCGGAACGATCCAACCACGATTTTACTAAATAATTTAAACCGCAATTTGCTATCGACCGATAAATCCTCCCGTAGCTCTCCCTAAATACGAATAATTCGCTACGTGCACGCCGACGTTACGCGCGGCGGTAAGTTTTTCGGGCCGCGTGTGATTTATAGCCGGGACCGAAGCCGCTCGTTCACATTATTATGACTCGCGTCGACATGCCGCAATAACGCGCGAACGTGGGTGGTATTAACGGGACAGGGGTGTAGCTGTTGCCAAAATGCTTCCACGACCAAGAGAATCGAGCGACAATGCATAACGTCCGGGGATTCGCGAGCTCCCAGGGTCGACGATTTTTACGAGATCAAGTTCGCGTGGGGCAGGTACGGCTGAAACGCGCGTTAAATTCACCGACGAAACTCTGCGACGCGATGTTTCCATAAACGGAATCCACGTTGTTACGCGGAAGTTGAAATACTGGAGAAAGCACGACGGGAAATTGCGTGGAAAAAAATATTCGTCCGTGCGTCGATGTATTTGGAAACAAAAAGATTGCTCAGTGGGCTGTGTTCCCGTGCACGGAAACGAGCAAATGATTTCACAGTGTAAGCGGTCGGGTGTTGCGTGCAGCGAAACGAATCTGACGAAAGCATCGCGACGACGACATTATTAAACGAAGTGCGGATCGGTGTACCGGGGTGTACGATAGCGAAGTGTGAAGAGTCGTGCGAATACGGCGTCAGACGGGCCCCGAACGGGACACGAACGGGGCACAGTGCGACGGAAGAGTGATGACACAGAATCGGATGAATCGCGTGGACGATTGGTCGAAGAGGAATGCGACCAAGTGTACGAGTGGGGCGACGGATAACACCACAAATTGCAAGAGTGATTTTTAAACGGTGTTGCTTGCTTATCTTCCGACAGATTCATCGGCGTATTGGCCATCGTTGCTCCTCGTTAGCACCACGCCTCCAGAAATAGCACGATCGACGGAACGTTCCACCGGCGAAGACAATAATTTCGTGGCGCGTGTAACACTGGACTCATTCTAGCGCGGCCTGCCGCAGAGGTTCACCGTTCACCGTTCGCCGATCGTCGCGATACGAGCCGCTATCGGAACGGGCATAATCCTTCGTCACCGAGCGGCCAGCCTCGACTGAGAGGAATCTTTCTGCCAGACTTTCTGGCTCATTGCCCTCCGCACCTCGGCGTTCCCTTTGTCCCTCGCCGTGCCTCTCTTAACGCGTTATAAATTGTGTACACGCGCGTCGCTCTCGTGGTAGTGGGAAATCGTTGACAGGAAGATGCCTCTCCCTTTGAACAGGCTAACGAATCGGACGGGACTCGCGGGCAGATCGGTTCGATACGCGATTGAAGCACGGCCGACGCTTCGTTTACCTGGCGCGGATTTAACGGGACTATTGATTTCGTCGACTGTTACGCGACGGAGCCGCTTAACGAGCGGGATTTTGATCGGTGTCGGGCGTGGTACGGGATGTTCCTGTAATTGTCTCTATTTTGTGATGCATCTTTTCGAGACCACGGTGTCGAGTCGCCGTGCGTATTTCGGTTCAATCGGCGCCCGATGCAATGAAAGCCGCGAAGAAGAAAAAGTTCTTTCCAGACCGCACATTTTCTCGCGGTTATTTAAACTTGACTCTGGCGTGTTCGTCGAAGTTGTCCGCGTTGCAACATCTTTCGTAGCCGAGAGGGGGAAAGAAAAAGGAAGGTGGCACGCGGACCGGCCGGCTCAACGTCGGGGCAGATCCTTCCGTCGGCTTCGGACCTTTTCGAAATCGATCGTCGAGTCCGCCGCGTTCAAACTTAGACTCTCTCCATTAATACGTATGATTGACGCCTCGAGGCGGCAAGCGTCGGTTAAACGCGTCGATTGTCTCACCAGTTTCCCGTGCGGCCGCGTCCGAGCTTTCATCCCGCGGATACCGCCGACACGCGCGACTTATTAGATCGTCCGCTCCGTTCGGCGCCGAAGACGATGACCAACTGACGCGCCTTTTCCCCGCTCGAACAGAGGCATTCGCGTCCGTGCCCTCGTCGCTCTTTGTCCCAGCCGTCGGGCTCAAAGTGGCGACATATGCCGATTCGCCTCTAGCTGACCCTTCAGGGGTCAGAAGAGCACTCGCCGAAAGGGGTCGATAATCGAACAGGCGACTCGGTTCCATCCGACCCTGCTGTGCACCAGTTTTACCCCTTAAAACAGTTTCGCCGTAGACGCTCGACTTGTCATTACAATACACCTACCCTCGATCGCAACCCCCAACACATCCCCGGCCATTCTATTCCATTATCGATCGACCGCGAGGGGAATAATTCCGTCGGAAGATTCTCGTCGCGATTTCGTCGCACCGTACGGTCGCGAGCCGTCTTCGGACGTCGAATAATTTACACCCGGAGGCTCGGCTAAATTCATCGGCCGCTGGTCCAGGACCGCCCGACGGACGGAATCTTCTCGCTAGCTCGATCGGATCGTTCCTCGGTCGCGCAATTCCGCGGAAAAAAATTGCCGTTCAGGTGGTATCGACCAAACAGGGGGCAGCACCTGTTATCCCTCGATATTCTCGTGCACGCTCGTCGCTGCGAGCGGTGCGAAGGTGCGAGAATTCGGTACCCGCTCGTCACCGGGGAACGCGCCGACGAGGGTACCGCCCGTACCAGAGACCGGTCGCCGCTTTCATTGTCCGGCTTTCAATCATCCCCATCGGCCACCACCCCGAACCGGACACCGCAGTCGTCCACGGCGACTCCTTCGTAAACGCGTTCCATTGGCAACAGGCAACACGGACAACTAAACGGCCCGGGTTAATCGCGTTGATGCTTTTGTGGCGCGACGACCTGTACAGCTGGGGAAACGGGGTTCCGTTCGTGCCGTCTCAAAGGAACTGCTCGAACAGAAACGAGAAAACCATCGACGGGCAGACGGCAATACTTTCTCGCTATTCGGCGGTTTCGGACGACGAAGTTATTTCGCGTTGGCCGTAGGTGGACAGTTTAGGGGGGGTTTGCGGACGTGCACCGGGTCGGGAATACTCTCCGGTTCCGGGGAGAGGGTTCGCAAGCGGGGAGCAGTTAGTTGGACCGTGACACTCTGCGGTATGGACGGTTGAACCGTGCGAGCACGGCGTAATTCAGGTGGTTCTGCCGTGAAAAGGTTTTTCGGTTCGGTTCGGAGATTCCTTCGAGACGCTTCGCGGAACGCTGTTTGGACAAAGGAAAATACGTTGACCACGAGGCGGAACGAATTTAGCGTGAGAAATTTTGTTCTCCCTAGTTTTGTTTTGTTAATATCGATAGGCGTAAAGATCAGTCTATTCTATTGGTACACTAAAAACAATATCCTTCAACATTTTATTCGATTCGCCGCAGCAACGGTTCCAAGATCGAAATACCTCACCCTTCGAGTGCGATAGCTTCGACGGGACATTGGAAACGAGAAAATAGTACGGCAACATTCGAGTCCTCCACGAAATATTGTCCTCCGCGACGGTCTAACATCGCGCGTCGTTGATCGTTCCACTTTCGAAGACGGACGCTCTCGTTACACGTCGATATAAACGTGGACGAGAATGAAAGGGCGAGTTGGCGAAGGAAGTTCGGCGTGCCGATCAACGCGGTGAACCTTGGCAGCGTTGGCAAAGGTCGCTGTTACGCGAGATTGCATCGCGCTCGTTAATGGATCGTCGCGATAACGTTGGCGCGGGTCGTTAAAGGCGTCGTTGTCGGGGGCGAATCGCCCGCGGCCCCCGCGAAAAGGACTCGAAAGGCTTTCCAGCTGTCAGCCGCGACCAATTAAGGAAAACTTGGCGCGTACCTGGCCGCCCAGACTCTCGTTCGATAGGATTTTCCTGTCGACACTTCCGTCCAGCACGGCGCGCGTCTAAATTGCGCGACCCGGCCAACCCCCTCGCGGCATTATATCGACGTGCCTCGATATTTCACGCACTGGAAGCATCCCCTCATTTTTTGTTCATCTTCAATATTTGCGCAAATATGCATTTGCGGCTCGTCGAGAATAATTCGCGGTGCCCGAGGCCGATTCGCCTTAGAAGCAATATCGCTCGAGTATATTTAAAGGGAAGGTGAACATTTGCGACGGGCAGTTTCAAAGGGAGTCGTTGAACGTTGCACGAAAAGAATGGGCGAATATTAATAGTTGAACTGTAGATGCTCCTTTGTCGGTGATCTATTACAAAACTAATTATAAATTATAAAATTAATTGTGAAAGACGTAGTCTTCATATCCGGGAGATTCGGTGAGAATTATTCGATCAACGGGTGTTCTCGTTTATGGTGTATACGGTTTCGCGGTCGCGTCCGTAGCTCCACTCGCCGCGAAGGAATTCATGAATAAATCTGCATCGGTCGGAAAATTCGCGACAATCCTACGTGCACCGATGTAGCGTGTCATGTAAATGTTATCCAAACACGCAGTTGTATTCCGACAGTCGGTATAAATTTAGACTTTCCCGCCTCGGCAGAGCTACAGTATCATCGATCCGGAATTTTCAGCGCCTCTTTCGCCGCGTCGCGACGACGTACCATGGGAATTGCCCGGCGCGTTCGTACCCGCCCATGTATTATCTACGAGAGTTCGATTATAAATAATATGATGCAGCCGGCCGACGGGGAGTTATACACGGGTTCCAGTACGCGCGACATTCTGCGACGTCGCGCGAACTATTTCCAAACTACGCCCGTCGAGGCGACGCGCAAGTATTCTCCCTTTGATGCTGCCGCGATGACATTCTCCGCGTCGTTCGCCGTGAAAAGGCTACGGTTAAACAGAATTTTCTATGGACGACCACCCGTGTCTCGGGCTGCTCTCGAATCGACGCTTCTGCAATTCTGCAGACATCAGTGACAAACGAAATAAGCGACAGAACTGATTTTGCTTCCCAAGCGGGAGCCAACCGCGATGTTCAATTACTACGAGCATTTAATTGAAACTGCAACCCGCACGGAACGTACGATACGTGTGAAACGTGCCGCTGTAATTTTTTAATAACATTGGCGGAACATTATCGGGGACACTTTGTAGGCGCCTTCGCATCGCACGCATCTGCCATTATTTTTCCAATATTAATAGAACACGTTCCATCCGGCTTCAATCTGACACAACCCGACCATATTATCGGCCCTTTAATCGAATACGATTACCATTAAACGCTCGTTCTGCGAGCGTACCCTACTCGCGTGTGCAAGCAAAGTGGTCAGTAATCAGCGTTTCTTAATCGATCGAACCTATCCGTGTAACTATACCACTGATCGCTTAATAAGTGGCGATCGCCGCGAGTGCTGGGTACACAGCGGGCACGGTTCAACGGCCAAGTAGTATTAACCCGCGAGAGTCAGACCGGGTCACTCGGAAGACCCGCGCCAACGGCGCGCACCGTCGAACTCGCCGAAACTTCGCGTCGAGGCTTCCTCGAGTCGATAATTATTTCTCAATTCTTCGTCGCCCATTATCTTCACCCCCGCCCCCACTCTAACCCCCTCAACGACCTACACCCCGAGCCCGTGAAATTTCAATCGTTCCCAGGAAGCAATCAGCCAACGAAATACTCGAGGGTCCCTTCAGAATGTCTTCGGGACCGTGGCCCGGGGATACTGTCTTTTCAACAGCGCTGAATTACACAAGGTAACTCGGCTCCACGTTATCCGTAGCTCGCGCAATTGATTGTCCACGTTGAATGGTGGCAGTGTTCTATCTAGAGATGGCGCGGCTATGGTCGTCCCGTGTTCCCCGTCTAATTACACGGCTCGAGTGGCCTGCGAAGGCGTCCTCGGTTCGGAGGAAGACGTTCGCCCGACTGAATGGGCGCAGGTTGCTCGCCGGCTTTGAGACGATTCTCGCGTGGCCAGGTGACGAGAGCTGGGAAAACAAGAGGGGCGAATCCGGGAGCTTGCATAATGAATCCCGCTATCTCTACGGTTCTCTGCAAACCGGAGCCCGCTCGGCGTCGCCTAATTAGAGCGCATCTGTCCCGTTCCGGGGGCTTAATCCTTCGGAACTTCTCATCGAGGGCTCGTGGATCGTTTCGTCGGACCGCGGTGACGGTGCAACGTTTTGCCAGCTCGATCAATCGACGTCGCTCGCCGTAGGCGGAAACGTTATTGCAATCAATCGGCGTGCAATTAATTCGGTTTCGCGCGACGCACGTCGAACGGAGAGCGATGATCGCTGTTTTCGATGATGTTACGGTTGCACCGTTTCGAGCTGCGAGAGCCACTTTTTTCCGGAGAGTTTGTACAGACAGGGGACAAAAGGGGGGCGACGCGGCCGGAGCCTTTCCGGTTGAAAGTTTTACAGGCTAGTTTCCAACGAGTCGTGTAATTCGCAGCGGAACTCGAAGCTCGTTCGTGCTGGCTGGAAAATCCAGCAGCAGCTAGGAGGGAGGAACGACGATTTTACAGTGTCGTTTCTTCACGCTCGTTTACATTAATCGTTCCGTTAATTCAGACATCGCGTTTAAGGAGTCCACTCCGCCATTGTGGAAACGGTCCCTATTTCAGATAGGGACACGCTCGTAAACTGGATTCAGCGCCGCGGGACAAAGGGCAGATAATGAAACGCAAAGAAATAAAGAAGATAGAGGTACGTGCAGCGCCGTTCCGAGCGGGTTAATACCCCACTCGAATGCTTTTTGTTAAGCGAACGACACTCGACTAATTTAATCGCGAACGATAATTCGAAACAGTTTGTTGCGACGTGTTCCCGTTTCTATTCGTTTCGCAGCGACGGTTAAATGTTTCGTTGTTGATATTGTTGTTTTTTGAACGCAAACGGGGGGAACAATTTATTTGGTCGCGCGTTCGCGGTTCGTCGACATCCAGGTGTTAATTCGACGTTCACGTCGACGAGTGGCAGAAATTGTGTCGCTTCCGATGTATTTCGTGCCACGTGATAACGTATGCCTCGTGTGCCCGCTACGAAATTTATGCAAAAGTGTTTCTTCGTTAATTCGTATGAAACGTAAACGCGGCACGGTGTTCGTTGTGTTGTACACTGCAACGCTAAACTCTATACCACTCACAGTACTATAACACAATTCACAGCTATTCAACATCATTCCACCAAAAATGCAAAATCCTCGCGCTAGCATGCTCGTTTCAATCGGCCGATTCGTGGATCGGCCAACGCGAAATATGCTCAACTGTGTGCGATTGCTACCCATCGATCTCTATAATCGTTCGCACCACTATAGGGACTCGGAAATAAAGAAGGCAATACATTAGGGGAGCATACAAAGTGCATCACTACGTTTAAGAAATTTTTCACACCAACAATGAAACGGTTACGATATTTCGTTTCTCCGTACGATATTTTTCTATCGTCCCGAACAAACAGAGGAAGAAAGAAAGAAACTGCGCCGAATTTATACAACGCACCGCGCAACCCTGCGCACTATTCTACGGTGCCAGATTCCCCCATCGAAGTACCCAAGCTACGACCGGCGATTAACGTAGAAGTAAAGAGACACAAGGCAGACACATGCTTCGAAACCTGACAAATACATGTTCTTCACGTATCTCGACGAATCTCGCACGATCTCAATTGACAATCGAAGCGGGAGGGGGAACGCACGGTGGTCCGCTGGAGCGATTTACCTCTTTTACCTGAGCTGACTTCGAACGGGGATCGGCGACCTGGACGGTCTCGTCGGGAGGCAGCCGCCAGGAGTTCCTCTCTACGTTGACGCTGGCGTTCATAGCGGCCTCCTCCTCCGCCTCCCGTGTCCTTCGTCGTTCTTAACAGCTTCGTTCTCGCACGAACACTTCCACGAGGTCCCCAGGGTAACCCCCGGGCCACTCCTGGGGCCGAGGTCCTACACCAGCAATCCACAGCTCCTCACCTGGAATCACGTGAACGTTTCGTTTAATCGTTTCATTTCTAACAGACTGAGGTGTACAACTTGAGCTTGATGCGCATTCTTAAATTTTAAAAATTTCTGTAGTTTCGTATGGAACTTTGTACAGATTTCGTAAAGGAGACCCTTCACTTTGTCACCGCCTACGCGAAGCGACAAAAATCTGGAGAGAAGATAAGCCTGCTCTTACAGTAAACGCTTTTGCCCATTGAAACGAGTCCAGTTTGATCGTCGTACGATCTTTTCTTCGCAAAGACGCAGCAGCCGGACGTTCGACAACTTCTCGGCGAAAATTTAGCGATCCTTCAATCTTTCGAAGACGCGCACAGTAATTTCTGTACACGCGCGTAATGTATTAATAACCCTTTCGAAATGTATCAAAGCAAGTAACACGAACCGACACGGAAATATACATTTCAAATGCGCGATCACGAATAACGTGATTTAGCTTAATTCGCGACAAAACGGACTACAAAGAAATTGCACTTTACTCCCACCGTGTATCATTCGAATGCCTCTGAAAGTTGGTATCGTAAAAGGATTTATATTTGGTCGATGCCAATGCGAAACGAAGGGGTTGCAACAATTTTATTCAATCACCCTTGCAATCGGACAAAGATCACAGAATAATTCCCCGGGGGGGATGTTCGAGGCAGTGGCAGAGTGGAGGGTGGTGAAACAACAGGAACCGGAAGCTGAACGTTTAATCTGACTTCGCTAACCGGTAAGTTAAAGACAATGGTGAATCGCGAATGGAAGCTTCGAGGCGAGGCCTCATCAGTTCAGATTCCGGATAGGCCGATCGAACGTTTCGAGTCGCTTCCGCGATGATTAATATCGATTTTTTTTTATTACTACTCGACTGATTGGGAAGAAAGGTTAAGGACGATTCTCGTGAAATGTCATGGTAATTTGCGCGAAACGCTTCATCGACAATTTCGTCCCCAATCCCCTTAGTCGTCTTCGATTTTTATTTCCGTCGACGAACATCGAGCGTGCCACAAATTTATACACGGCTCGCCTATTTTTCCCGATCGCCATCGAGCATTCGGTAATCTCGTTTCGCTCCGGCACAATTATTCGACGTTCCGATCGGTGCGTATTCCCCGAATATCCACGCACCATGATGACAAAAAGGATTGAGAAAATCTACAGGTTCGCAGGGAAACATTAATGGACCCAAGTGAATCATCGCTCGAAACACGAGAGCAAAGAACAATTACGAATTCGCCGGGGAATTACGCCTGAATAAAGGATTACATCAGTTCGGCTTGTCCGTCGTCCGCTATGAATAATTTAATTAAAGTCGAAATCTCCCGACGGGAACGCACACAGCCGGCCATCGGTTCATTTTCGATTTAAATTTCAAATCGCGAACGTCCTGGTCTGCGCGATCACGCGAATTGCAAATGCGTGCGTACCGGTGCCTCGTTCATGGAACGTCTGAGGAACAAGTTGCACGGCAATTAACCACCCGGTATCGAATTCCTCTTCTTTGTAGTTTCCTCTCGCGAAGTAACTCGCCAGAAGGGCAGAACGCTTTTCCGTGTACAGGCGACCGTTTTCTTTTCTTTGCGTTAGCGTAACATCTCCTTTGCTGCGCACGTAATTAGTATGTCGGGATACAATTTAAAGGTGCAATCATTTTCTTCTGAAACGAACAAACGCTCGCAGGCCTTGCTTCGTCTCGCATTTTACTTGAAATTAAACGAAAGTCGAGGTCCCGTGAAAGTCCTTATCAGAGTGTAATACTTAAATATGAAGATAAAAAAAACCCCAATATAGAGGATGCAGTCGGCACGATTGCTCGGAAGTTTTCAGCGCCGATTCACTCTCAATAACCTTCCGAAATTCGCTGGTTCAGCTGCCTTCGGCCGCTCATAGATACTACAGGAAGCTCGAGTGAGTTTTCGAGTCCTCTCGCTGCTACAGCGAAGTATACATCGCGGTTAATCTAATGCAACATCGCGATCGAACCCTCGGAAACTTAGAAGCACCCTTCGCGCAGAAACGTTCCGCGGAGCAGCTACCACGGATTTAAACGAAACTTTCTGCCCCGGAGAAAACTTGCGGCCCGCGGAACCAGGGATATCAACCACCGCCCCCAGATTTATGGGACTCGAGGGACGAGGGGGGACCAACCGCGATGGTCGATACCAAAGCGGCGTGCTTCTTCGAGGCTGATGCTTATTACTCCCGAAGCTGCTCGAGGAGCTGGGATTGTGACGTGCCACGATTATCAAAGCCAAAAAATCGGTGCGCAACTTTTCCGACTTCAGAAACGGAGATAACGCGATGCTATCTGCGTTGCAATTCCGTAGCTTCCACTCGAACCGGTTCGTAAATCGAAGAGGTTGACACAGATATCCGTCGAAATTATACGGCACTGTTCGTCCACGTGTTCAGTATAATTAGATCCTCCTAAAATTATATCGGTCGGAAAAATGTCCACCGCCTAAACAGCGTTGAAGGATCAATACTCCGCGTCCTCCGCGCTGTACAATCCGGCACAGTTAATCTCGATCGATCCTTGAAACGCCACGATTTGCAAATAATTGAGTTCCGATAAACCCCCTCGCCGCGTACCATCGACAGAAATAAAAATCGCCCGTTCGACTCGAGAACACATTGGCCGTGCAATCGTTCGTTATACATGCGCTCGATTCACCGCATTTTCAGCGGCACGGTACGGCGAACGCCTCTTTCGTACGGCCGTCTTGACGCGCACCGGAAGCGCCAGCGAAACATAGAACGCGATAACGAACTGGGCGATTCAGCCGGCGGAAATTTATGGGACGCAAAAGGAATGCAGAGAGCGGGAAACACCGAGCGGCGCGAGGAGTGTACGGCGTTTCCTTTCCGCCTCGGATTTCTCGTCCTTCCTCCGCGCACACCACCCCCATCCACCCCCAACCGGCGATCCGCCCCGGCGATTCAAATTCTCGCGATTACATTGATAAAACTGCCACGCAGAACGCCGATTTAACTGCCGTTGCTCGCCGTACGTCCAATGAAACCTTTATCCGCGACGCGGAATTCTTTTCCTCCCGTTGCTCGCGAGCGACTTAACGAACGTCCCTTGGACCGAGTCGTTCGCTTCGACGAATACGCACAGGCGGCTGAACAGTATTTGCTTGGAGCATATAATTCGCATGGTTAATTAACTTCGATGTTGGCTGCGATTGACACGCAGAGCGCGACTTTTAATTATTATCCTGGCTGTTAGGTTTTCATTGTGCCTACGTAGCCGGGGTGCGTTCAGGAATTGGCACGGGAATAGCGGCGTCTGTAGGAACCATCGAGCGGAATGTTGTACCCGGTAAGGAAGTGCCCCGAGGTTGTTTTCAAACCTAGACCATCAATTATCTTTCGCACCACTCTTGGCAAAGATTGCACTCCGAATCTGCCCCATCTATAATCATCTTTACCTACGTCTAACATTTTCACGGGAAACAGTTCAGCAGACTGACGTAATAATAAGTAATAGCGCAATGACAATCCGTATCGATTGATAATACCGAGGTCGGCGATGGAAAATTATGCGAGCGTGACGAGCGACGTTATCCATATCAGAAATGTACCACGAGACGTCGACGTAACGCGTACGGGAAACGTCCTCTCGCGACGCGTCCTCTCGTTTATTGCAACCGCAGTAAACGGAAGGCGATCTTTATGGCGAACAGTGGTCACCGGAAACCTTGTAACGCGGCCTACGCTTTTCTATCGTTCTTTGCGTCGATGCCCCGCGTTGGGAAAATTGCATGAAAATACGGTTCACGTACGACCGCATGCATCATTTCAGGTTCGACGTGACGCGACGTCGTAAAAATACCCTGTACCCGGCTAGCTGCACGGATTTCAATGGGCCAGCGTTTTATGGGGTAGCTGGGAAATGACTGTTTGAACTCGATGCCATTCCGCGTACCCGTCGAGCCCTCTCACCCCGCCTGCTCGGTGTTTCTGCTTTATCACCTGCCCTCGTAAATCATTCGTCGAATCCGACCCCGGTCGATGAAATCTTAATTTTTTAATGGCCGCGGTAACGGTTGCGAAGAGCGTCCACGGGCATGCAATAATTTCCCCCAGGTAAACGGTAAAGAGTTCCGATCGGGCTGAACAATTGCGACTGTATTTACCCCGCGCGAGTCTCGTCGCTTCGACAATTTTCCCCGTTAACGTTCCCGCGGATGGCAAGACAAATCGTTCAAGACTTAAACAAAGTTTCCAATCGTCGACCGAATCGACCGAGTGCGGTATTCTGCAACTTTTAACGATATTATCCTCGACCCGGCGGGCACCGTGTCGAGGTTTCCGCTATTAAATCGTTCTCAAGGTGCTTTCTCTTTCCTCGTCGCGCCCGGACCGTTTCGCCGTTGTTCCACTCGAACGGCAAAGGTGGAAGCGAACGGTTCCGAGGTCGGGCTAGATAATGAGGGAGCCGACGGTTTGCCGAAAGCTATTGCCCGGAGGAATCATTTAATTACATCACCGGCTTCTTTTCAGTCGCTCGGAGGTCGATAGAAGGCAGACAAGATTGGCACCGTGGCACTTTGAACTTTCTTACGGTCGTGGCGAACGAGGACCGGCCCGTCCAACGCGGATTAACCTTAATTAAAGTTCCCCCGCTTTTTTTCTTCTTCTCACCTCGCCTCGCTGCAAACACCGCCCTGTCCGGCGAGCCACTTCGAGGCGCGGCGATTGAAAAGCCGTTCGGAATCGGAAAATTAATACCGCGGGGTCGACGTTCCTCGTGGACGTCGTTGTAATGGTCGGGCAACATTTTTGACGCTCCGTCGCGACCCCCGCGCCTAACTTTTCCTTCCTTTTTCTGCTGCTGATAGGTTTGGAAAGTTTTAATTGGCAGATTTCGAAATCGCCGGACAGAAGGCAGGATCGCGGCGGTTGCTCGTTTCGACAGGAACTGAATGCACCGAAGCTTATGGAGTTACGGGGCAGAGATTTCGAAACGGCCGAAATTGACGAGTGACAGAGAATCCTGCGTTTCGTTGGTGGACTTTTTTTTTTTGTTGTCAGCGCACCTGCAGCAGATTTTTATTCGAATCGAGCGATTTTTTTCGCTGCGAGACAAAACTATTCTGTCAACCGACACGTCCGAGAGGAAAGTATAGATCACCGCGAATTAAACAGTCCAATTGACCGACAGCTGACATTGTCCTGATTAAAATCGTTGATATCTACGAGCTGAAAAAGAACTTTTCCCGTTGGTCGGAATTCGCGGTAACGTCACTCGCCCCCTTCTCCGTTAAAGGAAATCAGCTTAACAAATAACTGCAACGCAATGCGATAACCGTGACGAATCCCATAAACAGATCTTACATAATTCAGTGTTACATCAATCCACGGGAACGCAGGAATAATACAATTTTCGGTGAGAGGACCACGAGAGGACGAGAGGAAGGAGGACGTTGTCCTCGTGAAAGGGTTACCACGTTCTCCACTGGTCGTAACGTCAGAAGGGGGTATGTTACGTCAGTAGTGCGGCAGACTGTGTGGACTCGAAGCTTCGTTCGAGTGGTAGTGGGAGGGACGGTGGAAAAGTGTGAGGGAGAGAGGGAGAGTGAGAGAAAGAGAGAGAGAGGGAGATGGAACAGGGCTGCAAAGGGGTTGCAGGCGTTGTGGAGGGGCTGGGGCAAGGGTTGACGCAAAATAAGGTCAGCCACCCCGGATTTCATTCATCAGTCACAGTCCACGGTGGCTGGGCTAACTGGATTAATCCTCCGCAGTTGTCAGGCCTGCTTAAGCGACAAAACCAAACTCGTAAAGCGAATCGATGGCGAGGGGGCATCGGGTGCGCGTGTACACAGCAAATTCGTTACAAATTTCTCGACAAATTTCCTCGACGATTCAAGCCTGTCGACAGTCACCATTCTTTCCGCGACGAAACGCAACGCGCGATCTCTGTTAGAATAGTGCAACGAAACGACGGGAATCGGTGAATAAGCAAACGCTCACACTTTACGAACGTTTATCCAAATTTTCGGTGCGTTCATTTACCGGGATCCGGAAAGGCATCGCAAATAGGAGAACGTATATAAATTCGAATTTTGTTGTGCCACCGAACTTGACTTTAAATGCTCCGTTTTTTTTCAATTATCCGCCGCCAGAACGAGTCACTCGCTTGGCCGTTGAATCCTTTCTGCGGCATCGAGAACGACGGCCGCTTAATCGAGATCCTCGCCGCCACGGTCGAGGTTTCTTTGCATCCGGCGCTCGTTAAGCGTCCCCGGCAAAAACATTTGCCCAGAACGCCGCAAAAAGGAAAGCTTCTTACTGTAATCGAATTTTCGCACGGCACCGCGAATAGATACCCGCGAATCGTTGTCAACAGGAGCTCCCTCAAATCCCGATCCTGTGCATTTTATTTCGCTCGCCGACCGCTCGACGCCAAACTGACTTGCGAAATTTTCCTCTCGATCGTTCTTGCGGCAACACTTCTCCCCTCCCTCGGCTGTCAGTTTTCGATTAAAAACCGAATGTTGTAAAGCGTCCTCCCTTTACAACATTCGACATTAGATCGGCGAAAAGCTGCCGGTTCCGTCGCGACTTAAAAATCGATGGTAACCGTTTCGAGTGGTATATGACGGCCTGTAGTCAGACGTATCGATGAAATGGACTAATTAAAAACGCGAAGCAACGTGCACTTTCTGTTCGCTTTCATTTCGACACTCGCGGTGCAGTATTGCATCGATTAACCTGGCCGGTGTATATTTTTAAGTAGAATAGCGCGGCGTTGGTCAGACGCGGCGTTACCTACCAAAGCCTAACTCAAAAACTCGTCGCGTTTCGTGGAGTCTTAGTTAATTCGACTAGTATCGCGTGCACGCCTGCCAGAATTCCCTGTATATTTTCTGATGATTCCGTTTCCGGCACGTTCCTGTCGCGCACACTCGAACCCACGAATTCGCGTTACTGCAATTCCGTGACTCCCAACTCCAACTCCAACGTGATCCTGGGGCTGCCTCTTCGCCAGCGCGCACACACATATCGTTCGCGTTTGTAGTAAGAGATTTATTACACGTCCTGTTTCTATACTAAGAGGTAGCGCTTCTCGTTTAACAAATTTTACCTGCACACACTGCGAACAAATTCAAACGTTTCGATCCGGACTTTACATTCTTCTTCGTTTCCTTTCCGTTCCCTTCTCTTTGATTCTTCCGAACGGCGATAGCGCTTTCATAAATGTTACGTTTACTTTAATAGCGAGCTTTACGAGCTTCAATAGCGCTCGTATTTGTTTGCAGAAGATTATTTCCGTTCGAATTTCCTAGGTGAGCGCCGTCCTCCGCTCGATATTTAGCGCCGATTTCGACGCGTACACACCGATATCGTCCGCGTTCCCGGTATATTCGCTTCGCGTGTGTTATCGCGGCGTGTCCGGGACTTTAATCGAAAACCGGAACCGAGGTTGCGTTACGGATATTAAGGTACTCGCGTCTGCGGCTCGTCCGATGGTTTATGGCGGGCACGTTGTGAAACGACCGATAATATCTCCCAGGAAACTCGATCAGCGTATACAACGCTTCATAATAGACACACACGTGGATATCGTGCGTCGCGAATTCCCTCCTGCGTTGCTGCCGAACATTTCTACAGTAACATCGAATAGTAAAAACGAAGAAGATCCGAGTCGACTCGCGCGACAACAGAATATACTTCTGCGCGGCACTGAATTCGTGCGCCAGACGGTCGTTACCGAGGTACCATCGACGGTCATGCTTTCGCGGGGGCGCGCGGGACCCGTTCGTCGTTCCGTCGCGCTAAAAATTTGGCGTCGCCCGAATAAAATCGCGGCGAGCAACCCGTGCGGGGAACGAGCAAGTTCGAAACGTCGGGATCGTTTTTGCCGCGAATCGGCCCTCGAGTCGATCCACTTTTTTCCCCCCAATCCCGTCCCGTTTCCCGTGCAACGGGGTAACGGGCTTAACGATCCCGGCTGCGTCAGCAGTCGCAGCTCTGCGAACGCAGACGAACCGGTCGTTGCCGGGCACGCCATTGTTCGCCCGCGCGACGCGTTTCCATCCGACGTTAACTGTTCGGTTTCCGGAAACGGGAGCGTTTCGTCGATCGTTGCCCGCGCCGCTCCGCGCTGGATGTACTCGTCGCGATTTGCCGGGCGTATCGGCGAAGGGAAGAGAATGATTGGAAAAGTTTGTGGCCCGCTGGTCGATAGGTTTCGAGGGGAGGAAGATGGACGACGGAGTTGTACGAGTTTTCCAGGCACGACATAAGGTATGAGCTTGTAATGCACGGCAGCTGGGGGGGGGGGGGACTCAAGTTGGACAAATTTCTGCCCCACGATGCAGTGCACGCGTAAACATTGGCGGTGGCTGCGCCCGACGAGGGTCGCAACATAGCTTGGGCGATTTATTGACAGTGACTTGCGTACGCGAAGGGCTGGCGCGGGGTTCTTTTTATTTTATTTGTCGCGCAAGGTTCATCGTGGGAACTTTCGACGCCGCGAGCGACCGTTGAAAATGTTATCGTATCATTTCCACGGCGACGGAGTCGATTTCGTCGAAGCTTCATTTGAAACGCAACACCGACGATGCTGACCCTAGATTTCTCTATTGTTTGCGATTTCCTACGAGACTTCTGAGACGTCCGCTTTCATCATCCCTCGGACCGACGCAGCTCGCCGGCATTGACGCGACGATAATGTAACGGGCAATAAATTAGGGGATCTCGAATGACCGTGCGTCGCGATGCTCCATTGAATTTATACGCCCCGAAAACTTTTTCGTTTCCGTGTCCACGGCGGAACTTCTCCGCGCATACGGCGACGCGAAAGTTTTCCTTCCTCGCGAGACCGTTTCGCCGTGCGCGCACCCCGGAACGGACATTTGTTCAGATCGTAGCGCGAAAGTGTGACGGATTCTGATCGGCCAGCGGGAAGACAGAGGGCCCTCGATATTTCCGGAATCACGAGGCGGAATCAATCGAACTCGTCTTCCGCGTGAATCGCCAGACATCGTCGGCCGTAACCGCGGCTGGGAAAGTCGCAAGACGGAGGAAACGCAGGTCGCTGGGAAGGGTGTCGCGACGCTTAATTAATCCATAAAGCTCCTATTTTCATTAGCTTCGCAAGTCTGGTTCGGCGGCGTCGTTCGCCGCCCCGGTTTTAATTGCGAGTTACGGAACGCCTTCAATTTTCCTCGGTGTCGCTTTTCCTTCTCCTGCTGTAAATAGGCAGCAAGTGGTTACGACGATATAAACGAATCAAACGAAGCGCCCGACGGTTGGTGTAGCGGAACGAGTGCTGCATTAGAGCGGGTTAGAGGAGACGTTGTTTTAAACGATTGGCGATCTGAATATTTTACGGGTTCGATGTTCTCAAATCGAGCCTCCGCAACCCTCTGTCAAATTAATTTCCCGTTTAAACCTGGGGCTCAACGTGAGCTGGCAAGACCTAATGGGTTTATACGTTCGCAGACCTACCTGTTGTTCCATACGTTTGGAGCTTTACCAATCGAATTCGGAGAACGCAAACACCTACTGTACCGTTCTGGCGAGGACAAATTCGACCTTTCTCTTTCCTCGTCCGGTCTAGGACAAGAATTTTAATAGGGAACTAACTCTTTCTAGAATAAAAAAAAAGAACCCTGCGCGACCAACACTGTGGAGTTAATTAAACCGCTCCCCCCATAAATTGTATCTCTTCCGCCAGTTTCCTCTACCGATAAATGGAGAACGGTGCACGGTGCACCCGTAACATCCCGCACGAATACGCGGAGAAAGCGGAGCGATTGCATTTTAAAGCGTCGAATATTTATTCTGGCGAAACTCGAGGATCATTCGTCGTGGATGAAACATTATGGAAATTTCAAACCCCGTTCGCGCTCATTTCATAGTACCGCGCACCGTCGCAAATAAACTCGGGAATACGTTGCACGACACATCTAAGAAAATGATCCGACGCGAGAAGAAAAAAGAAATCGGACAGCTGTAACGGCCGCTCGCGCCGTCCTGAATCCATCGAGAAAATGGGGAAACCTTTTTCAGGCGCGAGATAAAAGTGTCTCGAGCCCCGCAAGGGTCGACGAGAAAATATTCCCCGTGGGAGGCTCGTTGTCGGCCGGTGTTCCCTTAATTTACGAGCGTCGTAAGCAGCAACGAAATTATTATCCCCTTCACGAGCCACGGCTACGGCTGCGGAACGGCGAAAAGAAAGCAGCCACGTTCGCGCCAGACGTGGAAATCAGCAGCCAGATCGTAACCGCCGTGATTAATCCGCAGCGAAGCTGATTCATTCGGGAAAAGATACAAATCCGTGATGCGTCCCGCTGTACAACCCGCGGCAGGAAATGATGAGGCTGGGAGGAACCGAACGAACCTTCCACGAAGTAATTTTCCACCTGTCCCCTTTCTCCTAATCATTACCGACTCGTTAACAATTTCTGTCGCCAATATTCATTAAAATTCTTGAACGAAAGAAATACTCATATGTGCAATAATACAGAAATAAAATAAAAATCGAACTCAACCGGAACAAATTTCGCCATAACATGTAAGACATTCCGAATCAAACATACCCACTTCCTACGAGAATTCGAGATACGTTTCTAGATTCAGTATGCAGCTGATTTGCGCCAGGAATTCTTCAATAGCTACGCAGAATCAGGCGATTCTATTCGAATCAAAAAGAAATGGTATTTCAGAATAATACGTACAGTCGGCTTCTGTCGGGATCCAAGATGAGCCTGCTAATTCCGAATTCGGCTGATCTTTTTTTCTCGCCGCTCGTCGCAAGTTTCTGCTAATCGACGAGAATCATGCTCGTTCTCACGCTTCGCCGCGTCTCAGTGCTTACAGCATCTTAGGCGAGCGAAATTTAATCCGAGAATCTGGGGCGCGCAGTCTAGTTCCCAAAGGGCGCCGGCAAATTTTCCCCAAAATTCGGTGATTCGTGGAACGGCTTAGCCGAACGACGAAACGCGCCGGAATTCCGCGGATTCACGGCGCACCGTCTCGACGAAAATTCGACGACAGATTTCGCCTATCGCGGGGGCGAACACTTCGAGAATATTTCGACGACCCGAGGGACGGAATTATTCGTCTGGGGATGGTGGAAAGGGGCATACAGATGCCGATCGTGAAAACTCCGAGTACAAAGAGGAGTTTCACGAGCCAACAAAGCCGCTCTTACGACGGGTTAAAAAGGATTCGAAGGTTCTCCGGGAACAAAGATGAACGCTGTGTTCCGCTTGCTTCGCGGATACCAGATTGTACATACCTCTTTGCACGGGGGGGAAAGAAGGACAATTGATTTTGTTCGCGTACGTTTACGCCGACGGGGTGTTTCGCTCATTGTCTTTGCAGTTTCTGCGACGGTCCACTGGATTCCCGTCGGTTCCTTCTTCTTATTCGACCGCTTCGAATGCCGTCAGCATAATCCGGAAGACGGATTAACATTGCACCCTGAAATATCCGTTCGAGATGGCAAAATTTCGTTTGCAACACCTATCCGTTCAATGTCCAGAGGCACGCGGTGCTAAACTAATTGCCAATACGACGACAATTACCGTTGCCCATAGGCGATAGGAAGTTCGATCGTTTATGGGGATGTAATACCAACCGTCCCGAGATTATCGCACGTCGCCTCGACGAATCGTTTTTTTAGCTTTTGATTGACAAATGTCTGTCGCTTTTTTCAATATATTCATCCGCCGTACGGATCGCAGATCGATACAGAACCTCGTTCGACTTATAATAATTTGAAACGCGCCTTAAAAGAATGCATTCACACAGAGAAGATAAATACAGGAAAATCGTGTCTGTAACAACCACAATAAATAGAACGCCCGGTATATTTCGCGCACGAAAAATCTCCTTTATCAGCGATCGCCGTGTCCAACGATTACTCCATTAAAACATACATCCTTTTCATACCTTTTTCATTTTAACGAAAATAACGACAGCTTTTGCATACAGTTCCTCCCTTGTTTCTCGTCGTTCATCGTTTCGATATATTTGCTCGCCGCTTCTCCCCATTCGCAACCCTTCCGCCGCATTTTTTCCCCCGTCCCTCGCCCCAGCGTAGAGCCGCCCGCGTTTCAGCGTTTAATAAAATAAACACCGGGGGAATTCAATTATCGGGCAGGCCACGGCAGAACGATGTTGCAGAAGGGCGGAATAAAATTTCGAGGGAGCCTCCTCCCCCTCTTGACAGCGAACGTCGACGCCACTATCCGAGCCAAACAAACTTATCGCTATCTGTTCTGCGTTCGGCGCGAGCATTACTCACACTTCGCGTGACTGCACGCGTCTCTGTTAAGGGTCCAGCTTTCCTCGTATCGCGGAGGGTATCGCGCTTTATCTAGGCATGAAACTTCATTTCACTGGGCGTCCTGGCGAGGACGGGTTGCCTCGTATTCGCGACGAGAAATAAGGCGAAAGAAGGCCGTCGTCGATGGGCCGGATAGATGTGAGAACTCGCGGAAAGAATAAGCGCTCCAACGAACGGAGAAATGGGTCTCTGTTTGTCGTTTACCACGAAGATTTATCGGATCGGGGCAGTGGACAAAGTACACCGCGAGAGTGTCGCCGATATTTTGTGTTCAACATTTTCGAAATTGCGCCAGGCGTATTTCGATAATATTCCGACGGCGTTCGAGAACGCGATATCTGGAACTTTTCCGCTCGCTCTAAACGTTCGCAGACTTCTGTCGAAGTATCTCGCGTGTCTGATAATAATATACACACGTATATAGATAGACAAGCGAAGGAAATTCTAAAATTACCCTGGCCTCCCGAAATTGTTCAATAACATCATCCCGTGGCGATATCCGCATACTGACGCGACGGAATAAAAATCTAAAATTATCCGGAGCATCCCAAATCTCGTCCATGCCGATCCAAATGAACGGAAGAATGTATGCAATTTGTTAACAACCCCCGAATCCATTCGAGCCCATTTTCATGCACAGCATCGAACGCTGAGTGCGCCGTAGCAATGCTTCCGCGCAGATATTATTTGCAAGGGGCAAGCGTAAACGAGTATCGCGGTTCCTCAACTTCGAGAGCCCTCGTATATGTATATTTATAAAGGAATTCCCCGACGCGAGACTGAAAAATCGAAAGTCGCACACGGGCAACGTGAACGCCATCGATCTCTCGCATATCAGCCTTCGAAGCCGAACGCTTCGCTTCCCCTTGGAGCGTGGCGGATCGAACGCTTGAAAATTTCAACCCCGCACAACGAGGCCTCCACGTGAGAGCGATACAGGTGCACGAGATATATCTCGTCAATGTTTTCCCGCGAGTGGCGCGTCTTCTATCGAGAAACTCGCATTCATACGGGCCTTTCGTTTCTTGTTTCTTTTTTTGCGTCACGATCGCGTGCGAAAGCTGCACGAGCGCACGGTATCGCTTCGATCTTCGACGCCGAAATGGCCATCTGCCAAGGGGCTCGTCCGACTGTTCGACGGGTCGACACGACGGCGGAGTGAACCGCGTCGCAAGAAACGAACCAAAGGTTCGCGGACGGTCGTTAATTTTTTCTCTCGTCGCGTGCACGATTCGGGAGCACCGACGCAACAATTCTGTCGACGATTGTAACGGTGTAACGTCGTTGTAACACTGTCCAGGCAGACTTCTACCGATCGAAAAGATTTCTCTAAGACACGCTTGAACACGAAGCGCGCTTAAACTTGCGAGAAAATAGAGCTCGGCGTCTCCTATATTTATTCGAGTCGCGATAATTCTGGCACTCTGCGATATTCAGCGAAACAATTTTGTCAGCGTGAAATTCGTGACCGATCCGTACTCTCGATACCAGCAAGGCGCGACCAACCCTCCTCACATTTGTATCCCGTCGAAAATCTCTCTCGCGAGCACTCTCTTCGAAGTCTGTCCAAGATTTTCGTTTCACGGCACACCGTCCGACGATCCATGGATCGATAAGTTCGCGGGAAAGTTACCGAGGTGATATCGTTATCAAAAATCAAACAATAATCTCGCCAAACCCCGCGAGTCTCACGGCTCGAACGTTTTCCGTCCCCTCGCCCACCGTTTCTCTGTTCCCCCTTCTCGCGGCCTGCGCAACGGGAAAGAACGGGCCCAGGGAGGGCCACTTCGATGTCGTCGCGCACTCCGGTGCTCAACGAGCGAAAGTTCTGGCGTGCCCGCGTGCTCCAGTTTTTACGTCGCGCGCCACCCCCAGCAACCCCTCGCCGTGGCCCGGTTTTTCATATCTCGCTCTGCCGAGTTCGACGCGGGACAATCGACTTCCGCCGGGGGAATTTTCGTCACGTGCCGCCACTTTCATCCCCGCCACGCCGTCCTCTTCCCATTATTCGAACGAAACGCGGATAATTATTGCGCTGCTTGGGAACGTTCAGATTCGGTCGCCCTCGGCGAGATTCGGTCCGTATGGCGCGAACGGTTCGGTTCCACGTAGCGTATCTGGGTGGCGCGGAGAATTTCCGGGACGTTGCGGAGGAAAGAAGACGGAGAGAAATGAGGGAAAATCGTTGAGAACGCGAGGAGCGAAATCGCGAGCCTCCGAGGCCTAATTCAATGGCCCCTTGAGTCGCGGAATGAAAAGGCTGAACGGTTTCGAGAACTATTCTTCATCGACGAGGCTTTCGAAACAAGCGAGCCGCGTGCATTTCGATGCTTCGAATCTCGAAATTACGGGACACTAACAGCGAGGACTTTCGAACGCCGCCATTCGCACTCGTTTATTTCATCGTCGAGGGATCTGTCGATTCGCACGGTATCCAAATGATTCCGCTCGAAGCAGCTTCGATACCTTAAACCGCTCCGTAGACAATTCCGGGGACGCATATAACGGTCCCGTGCAATTTTAGAATTAGACGCTTCCATCGAAGGGAACGTTTCGACGGTGTCGATTCGACAGGCGGATTTAATGGGACGAACGCCCGGTTTCCTTTCCGCGTCGAGCATAACTCCGTCGTATCGAAAAGTAGCGGCGAGGAAATGTGGAAAAGATCGAAAGGGGATGAAGGATAAACGGGACGGGAGCTACGTGCCGTGGCGGAAGCCGATAATCCTCCATTTCGAGTTTCGATCCGATCGCTGGCAATATGACGAGCACGTTTACGGCGATGTTCCACGGGACTGTTCCTGTATCGTCGAATATCGCCCCGACGTTACAATACGCTGACTCCACCCAACGCAAGGTGGCTAGGAGGCAGCTACTTGTTTTATCGGGTTACTTATGCTGCACGGGGACCGATATCTGGGATGGGATGACGTGTCTCCGGCACAATACTTGGGCATCGATGTATTATTAACTGAAAATGTTGCAGGAGAGGCAGCGAGTATTGGATAATAGATATCTTAGCCGCGGGGCCACGGTCAATCGTTTGGTTTTGGAGAAAAATTTCTATTCCGCTTGTCCGCTGTGAATCTTTCAGGGATGTTCCATAAGGAAATGCCCAATTCTTTCCTTCCTTTTTGTATAGTCTGAAACGATGCGGAGAGAATTGTTATTATTGCGTAACAAATGGAAGAAAATTCTCTTCCACTTGCGAACGATAATATTATTAAGATATTACGCAGGTAACGCACATTTGAGGGGAGTTTAAAACTACGCACGAAGGTTCGTTGTTATTGGATAATTCAACGAAGACGATTGTTAAGGAACGCATTTTTTTAAACGTCGAAACGATATAGAAAGAACTGCTGGTATTGCGAAAGAGTGACAGAAAGATACATCTTGCAAGTTGAATTGCTTCACGGTAATGTATTGGGCACTGAGAGAATACAGATATCATAAGTTTCTTTATAAAACGGTAAAACGTGCGAGCAAATATTCCTGTGATATTTTAAGCACGATTCAAACGGAGCACGTGCAACGGTACGAGTCTGCTGCAATCTCAGTTACACTCAAAGGTGTAACACCTGGAATCTGACCAATTACCACAAGTTTGCATTCGGTTACACGCTGCTGGGACTTATAAGCCGGGAACGCAATAAACCAAAGCCGCGGCTTGGCCTTTCGGTGGGAGGAAAAACAGATTTTCCAGGTCACTGGCTGGCATTGAGGAAACTAATAAACGATGTTTCCAAGAACGTCGCGGAGGCTGCTGGGAAGGGACGGGGAAAATTGTATCCATCGCGTGCACGAGCAAATATTTGTAATGTGCAACAAAATGGTTAAGAAACGATCATTCGCTTTTGCTTTTTCACATTCGTTAACCGAAAGTTTCGCGACGAACGGGTGCCGGCCCTTAATTATGAGAAGTAGGACAATTAAGAAGGAACCTGAGCACAAGTTTCCTTTATCCCGTACATTTCAGGATTTAATTAGCTGCCGCGCGGCAACTACGAGACCGCGCATCGAATTTTAAGCGAGATCGAGACAACGTGAGTAGGTCTAAACGGAAGCGAGAGCGAATCATAGTACGTGTGAATTAAACGCGCGAATTTCCAATCGCAACGCCTGTAGTCCGTTTCGTTACTTCATTCCAAATGTTCGTTTGCTTCGCACGGAGTCCTAAGAAGAGGGAAGATGCATTTCTTCAAAGATATCATCGACGAATGTACACAGACGAAAATATAAATTTGTACATGCGTTCAATTTTTCGAATGAAAAACTTTAACGAACATCCACGTACACGTTTCCAAACGAGGGAGAACGAAGCATCGTTGCACCGTAGAATATCTAGCCCGACGGTCTAATGCATAAATTAGCGAGAAAAAAAATGTTGAAAGCGATGCTTCGCGGAAAATATTAATCCAGAGCCTCAATGCGGGATCCTCGCGGCCTCGGTTACATTCCAGGTTTATCGAACATTTTAATTCAGTCGCGGCCCGAAATATTCCGCGGAGAAATATTCTTCGCAATTCCTTTCGCGTTATCCTATTTTTACCCACAATTTCCGTCCTATCGAAAAGTCGCGATGTCGCCCACCAGAATTTACCTCCGCACAAAATAATTCCAACCCCTCCACGTCTCGCGTTTCGATCCCCGTATTAAATCGTAACTCGGAGGTTCGGGAGGAATGCCGAGACAATCCGAACATCGAAAGGCATTCTTACATTTACGCGGCGATGAAAAACAAATCGACGCTAATATCGCTCGCCGTGCATACAAGTGTACGCGCTTCAAGAGGGAAATCGTCCACGAGGATGCACACAGTGGCGGCGTTCGAGCAATCCTCTCGCGCCAACCGCGAAGAATCGAGCGTGTTCCGTGAGAACGGGGTGGATGGAAGGCAGCGGATCGAGAGGGCGGCGAACAAGAGAGTGGAAGTCGAGTGGAACATATGCTTTCGCGTGGAATCGCGTCGCTCTGTTTTTGCCATCGCTGTCGGGGAACCGAGCGGACGGGGTGGGTTGGGAGGACGACGAAACGCGTTGACGCCGCGTTGAAAACGCGAGGAAACGCGATTTCGTCGATCCTCCATTATTCACGGGCCGAATTGACGGAAAATTTCCAACGGGCATCGCCGACGATCCGCCAGGACGTCGGTGGCTCGCGAATTTTCGAACCTCTCGCTCGGCGCGCTCGCCGCTGTCCCCTGTATATTTCACCCGGGCTGCAGGAAGTTTAATTAAGTTCGCCTCTCCCCTTGTTCTCTTTACCTGTACCTCGTCGCTTCTGCGACGGGGGTTTTTTTTTCGCCGCTGCGCCAGGGGTTGCAGGCGTGTTTCGCTCGGAACGGTGAATGCAGGATCGAGAAATGTTGCCCCTCGACGCAGCGAACGTGGTCATTTCTCTGCTGCGCATTTCGTGTTGCAGGGTGCTTGGCTGAATTTGTAATGTTATCCGCCTTTCCTTTCCGCTCCATGGAACAATCGTGATTGGCGAGAGGATATTTCTAACAATTGGTGGCTACCGACGATATTAAATAATTATACTTTTGATGAACCGAATATCAATTTATCGGCATCGAATGGCGTACATCTCTCGGTGCAGAAATTGTTCGAACGAACGTTCACAACGCTTTCGTCCATCGTTTCGCGAGGACAAATAAACCATCGAGCCAGTGGCTTACTATATTCAATTATCCAGGCTGCAATACCTGTAGATCCTCGATTCTGAAGTCGGTTCGCGCGAAATTTTCTGCGTGCCCTTCTCGTCCCGGTCTGGCTGAACCAGTTTTGTTTGTAAGAAATCGGGAGGAAGATTTCTTTCATCGCCGTGGCGACCTGGCCGCGATAATAGAGATTTTCAGTCACTCTCATCCGAGCAGCCTTTTATCTATGAGAGTGTCTGTTTGCGTTCCCCGCGTCTCGCTGGCGGCGAAGGGATTCGTTGCCAACTAAAAAGTCCTTTTTATTTCCTCGCCGCGGCTGCGATCCGTTCGTTTCGCGTCTAGCAACTTGGCACCGATTTTCGACGCAGAAAGTCGACAACCCAGAGCAGAAAGAGAAAGAAAGAGAATCGAGAAGAACAGAGAGAGATAGAGAGAGAGAGGGAGAGAGAGAGAGAGAAATTAAAGGAACGTTATTCTGTCTCTCGTGACCGTTGAAAGTTCTGCCTTTTACGAACGAAGCCTTCCATTCACCAGCTCGTCTTCCGGTTCCGTCTGTCCCTAGGTTTCCGCGTTGGCGCTTAGAAATCTCAAATGTATACATATCGCGCGAAATAAGAATTTCGTGAAATTTCTGCTCACGCTATTCGACGTTGAATAATCGTAATTATTTCGTTGCGGTTTGTAACTACAATTTACAAAAAATTCATTGATTGTTACGATTGTATTAATTGTTACAATTGTTAAAATTGTTGCGAATATACGAATAACTTTTATTCGTGGAAAATAATCCAATTTAATCCTCGCAACGAAAAGCTTCTGTTGTTGGAGCAATGGTTTTTGTAATATGAAGTTCGGTAAGAAGATATTCGTACGCAGCAGTAAGTTGCGCCGACACCCGATCGAAGTAGTGGCGGCCGGCGCTGGTCAGACATAGTTACGCGCTCGCTCATTTTCCCGGCCAAGTCCGGCAGAAATTCTCGTCTAAATTTAAGCCGGTCCGACCATCGGGGAATTACATCGACAAAGTACACCTTTCCCGATCACCGTTCTCCGTCGCCGCGATGCGATCTCGCCGCGGTGGCCCAATATTATCGCACGCATATAATCATTGAAATCAATTAAATGCCCCAGTTCAATTCGGGATATTTAAAAATAATTTCCCCTAAATTAATCGCTACCTCTCGAACGTTCGTGCATAAACGCGTAACAGCATTTGCACCGCGCAAGGGGCTGTTAGAAATTCATTGCTAAAGATCATTCGAATTTGGAAGCAGTTGTGAAACGATAATCGATTGCAAATCAATGCCGTGGAACTGTTGGAATGCTCGTGCCCGAAACACCATTAGTCAGTTTCACTCGAGCAACAACTCTGCATTGGCGATTTCGAAGCATCGATGAACAAGCATTCGAAATATCGATGCACTCGATATACATCCCCGTATTAAACTATTTAATGTACGAAAGTGTACTAATCATAGAATTTCACGCGTCTAATACAAACCGGGGATGTAATCTTTGCTTCGTTATATTCCATCGTACTCGTTAACGTCATCTTTTTAATTGCTCTGCTTCGACTCGGCTAAAACGATGGAAATCGGTGCCAGCATTCGACATCTCGTGGGAAATTTCGCTGACTCGATCCCCCGGACGACTTTCTTCGACGGCCTACTGAAAAGACGGAAGACGTCCTCCTCGAAGGCCTCTTTCCACGCGGCTCGTTATTAATATTGTGGGCCAGGCGCGATTGGCTGACGTGCCATCGCAGCACAGCCCTTTAGTCAGCGTTTCGAGAGAATCGAGCAATTAATCACGTGCTCGACCGTGCTCGACCGTGCTCGAATCCGTGCACCAGATACGATCCCCGGGTTCATCTTACACACGAGCCCCTTTGTCATCGAAACGATGCATCGCTTGTCTCGAGATTTCACAAATTTCGATCGCGCGTGAGTTATAGCAACCATTTTCCCAAATGCTCGAACCGGAACCTTCTGAATCTCGTTAGTTAACAATCAAATAACACCCGCTACACGCTTGCCGGTCGAATTGTATCAATTCGTACGAACAACGAAGAAATTTTACTCGACGAGTCATGTAGAATTGAGTATTCTACATTTATGGAAAGAAAACGAATTATTTTGTTTTCTTATCGCCGGGGCGTTTCTCGCCTCCGCCATGGAATTTCATTATACCGGATAACGTGCACTGTTGAGTTTTCCAATCACGATGGACGTCAGCCCGACAAGCAAGTTACGGAGATTTACATGTTTCGTTATCTTGACGGGGGTTGGAAGCTTCGAGTTGACAAAGCCTGGACACCTGATCCGGTTTAATATCAGAGGCGAAGAACTTTGTCACTCGCTGCTGAATGAAAAAGAACGAAAGCGATCCACGCGAGGCACTCTCGTTACTTTCTTTCCTGAGTGTCGCGCGGTGTTCAGTGTGAAATTAAATCGTGGAACTTTGGAAGACGATACCGGAAACGTGGAAATTGTCTACCTTTCGGCATTGTTGGGAAGTGGATATTTTCTAAGCAACATAGACATTCCGATGGTGAATTTATTAAACAAATAATTATTCGTCGAACCATATTGCCCAGATAAATTCCTTGCTTAAAAGCATCAAATATCACGATTTTCCATCAATTTCCTGCACCTAATATTTCTACCACGTTTCGAATATTTACGTAAAAAGAAAAAGAACTCGTCAAGTGTATCTCTAACGAGTGCCTTCAAAAAAAATTTCATCGTGGTCGATCAAAATCACTCATTAAGCTATTTAGCAAAATAAACACAGGCAATGCAGCTTATTATTCGCGTTACGTTTTTCCCAACACCTTTCGAATCTCGCGCATCTCATACATCCTAACGCGGCGCAGAAAATTCATCGCACAACTGGTTCCCCTAAAACTGTCGCCCGGAAAATTAGCTTTTCGGACGAAACTCAGCTCGTTCTCCACGATACCACGTTGTACGTACATTCTTCCCCGATATTGCCCCTCGTAACGAAGCGTTGCCGTTTTCCATCCGCAGGCTTTTTTTCCTCTTTTTTTAACCACGAAACGAGCAACGCTCCGCCGTTCGATCGGGAATAATGAGTCGGCAGCAACGAGGCGGCGCTCGTTTTAACCGATTCACCTGTCCCATCCGCGACGAGTCGATCTTTCTGGCGCAACACCGTTGCATAATGCCTGAAAAGGCAAAGCAGCTCGTGCATAATTCCGCCCGTATCGAATCGATGGGCTATTAATTATGCATGCGGATGCGTTTCGAGCGTTGTTTACCTTCGCCGAGCGGCGACCGAGCGGATTACACGTTTCGATATTAATATCCTGGATCGCATTCGCCATCACGCGCCGTCTAATAATATTCCGCGTGTTCGAACATCTATTCCCGTACTTTGGCCGGCCACTTTGAGACAGCGAGCTCGCGGCGCTCAAGTTCGATCCCGTTTCTCAAACCCTTCGTCGTCGTTCTGGGGAAATTCGAGGGACGCGCGCGTCTTCCGGACCGAAAGATACAAAATACGTCGGGGGGGGGGGGGCAGCAGGGATTGGCGATTCCGAATACAGATACGAACAACTTCGTGTGTCGCAACATTCACGCCTGACGTAGACGAAGAAAATATTATTTGCGCCGTCGACTGGCATCCTTCGACGAGCCCGTCGAAAACCTTCGAAGTTTCATCGCGCGTTACACAATCCGCAACCGATACACATTCCAATTGATCGTTAGCGAGACGCGAGAACAGCACGGGAACTTCGCAACGGTGTCGGAATATCAATTTTTCCATCGCGCGCACGAATTTGCAATTTCCTATTCTGAACTTTTGCTAGCATACCTGGCGACGCTGTCGCGGTCCCTCCCGTCGCAAACTTTTCCTCCGCTACCATTCCTGAACTCTCAATTGAACTTTCTTTCACCAATCTCTATCTCCCGTCCACCAACCCTCTACCGCCCCCGCTCCCTCTCTTAACCTATGCTCTTCCATTCTCCTTCAATTCTCACCATTGAAGGTATCCCTGTCAACGGCGATAACGAAAAGCCACCGCGGAAACATAACAATGCCTCGCTCTACTGCCCCGAATCCATGTTCAACTTCGCACTTCCTCCCGGCAGACAAACGTCCCGGCTGCAATTACCATTCGCAACGGAACAGAAACAACGGGCACCAACTTCCGCCACGTCCAAACTTCGTTTTTCCACTTCATCGCGCGTTTCACTTTACTCCGCGCGATTTCGAACTCGTCGTGAGCTGGTGAGGGGTTGGCGAGGGTATGGCGTGGGGGGTTGCGCACCGAGGCGGCAGGAGACGGGAAAGGGGTGGCGAAAAGTTTCGGTGTGTTCGCAGCGACGACGCTCCGCGATCGACTGAGACTCCTCGAAAAATCCAACTTCATCCCCTCGGTCGAATTCTGCGAGCTCCTCGCTTAAACAACGCCCGGCTTTCGAAACTCGACGGGGAACTTCGAGATTTCATTACGTCCAGGGGAGCGTGTTTGCATTTTTCTTTTTTTCTATTTTTTAATCTCTCTCGCTCTCTCTCTCTCTCCCTCGAACGAAGTGGCGAGTGTCCGATGAAAAGAGCAGCTCGGAGAAAGAAAAAAAAAGAACGCAAAATGGAATTCAAACCGGACCAGCCACGACCCGGACGATGGGTCTCCGATTCGTCCGGCCCCTTGCCCCTTTTATTCGCGGTGTACGCGCAATTAGCGAACTTCAAGCCGCGAACGCATTCAACCCGTCGTCGCCCTTTTCGCTCTGCTTGCCTCGATTGTTCCGCGAGCTTCCCCGTCGCCTTTGTCCTCGTTTCTCGTTATCGGGAAACGCGGGCTCCTTTTTATCTTTCCCAAGAAACCGACGCGACGGAGGGGTTGGACTTGCGATTCACTGGCCGACGCGGAGGCCGTAATTGTCCGCGAACTTCTCCACGCCGCAGAAATTCGTTTCCCGACGCTTTGTCTCCGGGGATGATATTTCATGATTTTCGCGAATCGAAAAGCGATCGAGAGCGACGCGTCCACCGCGGCGGTTCGCCTCAGGTATCAAACGGTCACGGGTATTTTCGTTTCGTCATCGCGTGCCACGTGGAAACGACGAAAAGTCTCTCTCAACGGAGCTGGGTATCTCGGTTCCCTCAAACAACAATGTCCCACGGAGGAACCATTAATCCGGCCGCTGGAAAGTTTCGCCCGAATCGTCGACTCTTCGGTCCGCTCGCGAACGACCGACGGGATCACCGGGAGATCCCTCTTATTTTCGACGATAACGACCGAACGGTCTATACGAGTGAAACGATTACCCCAGGCCAGACTGTCCTCCCCACAACGAAACGTTTCGTCGTCCGTTCACGCGAACGGAACCCGGTCGATTTATAAACGGCGGCCATTTGAAAGTGTAATTCGAGTGCCTCCGCGGCGGCATCGATTCGCCGTTAAGTCAAGAGCACCGAGACCAGATATCCCGCCGTCGACGGGGTCGATTCCTAAAGCCCGCGGTCGTCGAACAATTCGAGCGTGCCTCGAATTCCCGGCGATCGCCGTCGACGCGCCTTCGTTCGAGCCGAAGATTATCGGCAAATAAATCGATTCCTCGGGGTACGAGCAGAGCTCGGTTAACGGCCGCGGGGCAACGAAATCGACGGCGATCGCACGCGGACGTGCGCGGGACCGTCGCGTAATTGGCGAGTCTCAGGTGGGAGGAAAGCGTGCATTCGAGGGTGTGGGAGGGTAGGGGGTGGTATTTATGCAAATGGCTGTGCGACTTTCTATCTTTAGTGACCAGCAGGTACCGCGCACCGATAAAGGCTATTACGGCGGCTCTTTGCCGTGGCACGTGGAATCTCCGCGTCGTATATTAAATCGGTTTGCCGCGATTTACGAGCCTCCGGATTGGGCAAAGTTTCCGGACAATGTGACCGCGCCGGGGGATAACGCGGACGGCAATAAAATTCCGCCACGACTTATTAATAAAGACATATATCGTCGGGAAACGATAAGAGACGCGCGAACAATACTTGTTATATGTAACAGAGATATTATTAGGGGTGAGGGATGGGGCGTTTTGGTAGACGTGATTACCTTTGATACTTACTTCGCGGAATTATCGTCCGCGCTGAAATTATTCTACGTTCCACGACGGAGCAAGAACGATTTAACTCGTTGCCTACTTACGCTTCGGGGCAGGCGTTCAATTTGACCCCGTCCCCTATTCGAACTACCCCTCGAACTGAACCTCGGGGTGTTTCCCGCGTTCCGACGACCTCCGTCGTCGCGTTGTGCCACGAGTTACACTCGAACGACGTTATTGCTTGCCGCGCGGTGTTCGTCGTACAACGTTGACGGCAGATACCGTCGCAGATAACGAGACACGAACGAGCGCGAGCAACCGGGGGAAAAAATTGTTCCGGCGTCGCGAAAGGGTGGCTCGAACTTGATGCCGTTGATTGGAGGCTTAAGGCCGTTACTTAGAGGGGCGTAGGAACGGCGAAACTGTGCGGAAGTGATACATTTACCAAAGTGTTAAGGGATATCGGGGGCGTTTGCGTACGATGGAACGTCAGTCATTATGATCGATCGCGTTGGGAGCGTGCGACGAGTCGACCGGGGTCGGCGTCTCGCAGCTGTCGATTCGATTGGACGAGGACGAGCACGCTGTAAGAGCGTGGGGCAATTTAATTACACCCCGTCGCAGTTGCGACAATGATCGACACCACCAATGATTACCTCAGTTTCCGAATATCTCGTGAAATTTTTCTATCGGCGGAACGTTTAAAAATATTTCGCAGACGTTTCGCGATAACATTCTTATCGCCACCAAACGAAACAAGCTTCCCGCCGCGATTCCACCGATTCGCGATTCGGAACGCCGTACGCAACACGTCGGCGGTGGCCGGAACACCGTTGGCCGGCTTCGATCCGTCGCTGCTCGGACACCGAAAAACCGTCAGGTTCCTCTAAATATACACGGACGATCTATCTCTGTCAGAACGGCGCCGCGCGCGAATCGCGCGCTATACATAGAGGCACGTGTGTCGCGGGACTCTTCGGCGTGAGACGCGGCCTACGCGAATCCCGTTCGGCTCCATTCAGGACGAAGAAACGGCGAGAAAGAAAAGAAGCCCGCCGGGGCCTTCTGTTGGACGCGCGACGCGCCTATCGCTTAGCCGTGACATTCTTGGCAGCGCGCTGCCTATCAATATTTCCGTCGCTGTCACCTCGTGCGTTCTATTCTGAAAACGTCGCGCGGCCCTCCCGTCGGCGTCGCTCGACCTCAGGTAAAAATGGAGGAGCCGAGGGGCGAGCTTGTCGATGATTGATCTCGAGGGGACACGGAGCAACAGGAACGACGATGGCTGGTATTGATCGGGGAATTCGGTGTTCTAGGACCGGTGGATTATTACGAGAAAATTATTTCTGCGAGGAAGTCGAGGGACGATGATCGTCTCGCTGCATCGTGGAATATTGATGGAGCGTGGATATAATTGTTCGCTCGATTGTTTCGTCCTGGAAATGTCTAGGATACGCGGCAGATATTACCGGAACGGTTTATTCTAGACGGCGTTTCTTTCTATATTCGTCGAATTTCGTTCGGACATTTATTGTCGCAAATTTCACGAAGCGTTTAGACGCGCGTACGACCGGCACTCTTAATCGTACGCTGGACAGAATACGCTCGTGCTCTACCGAGTCTGTTGTAAAAGAAATCGAGACTGACGGATTTTGGGGATTCTGGTTATTTTCACATGGGAAAAAAGTATCTTTCCGTGATAACTGCAATGAGTTGTTCGTCTGCCACTCGACGAGAAACATTCCAGCCGTTTTATCAACACTCATCGAGTGGATTCTTTCCCATGGAAACAAAGAAAGAAAAGAGTTGGCTACAGCTTACCGATTCGGCGGTTCCAGCGCGATCAAGTGTCCCGAAGCGATGGAATTCAGGGCTGTCGATCAGGCGGCGACACGTTCGACAAGTTTCCCCGGAAGTTCCGGGCACGCAGCTCGCCGATCGAGTCCCGTAGTTCGACTGAATGCGACGAATTTCGATGCACCTCGGCGATCTAACGCGTTATTTACACGCGAATCGAAGACAGACGCCAAGGGGGGGGGGGACGAAACGTACGATTATGTCCCCAACGAGATTCGCCCAGTCGTTACTAAATTGTTTTCCCCTGTACACCTGTCCGTCGATCGGATAAATATTTCTCTCTCAAGCTCGCGTTACTTTCTATGCGTTTCACTGGAACGCCCGGCACGACAAACGTCCTCCAAGGGTTATGAACGCGCCCGTTCGGGAATTCATGCAGATTTTCGCGCCGTTCCGCTCGAACATGCTCGCGATACCGAGTCGATTATTGAACGGCGGACAGAAAACGGTGTGAAGGGAGGAAGGGTGGGATGGTCGAGATTCAATTTCGACGAGAATTTCGTACGCCCCGGACGATCCTCAATAATCAATGAACCAGCGAGAAGTTCGGGAATTAAAATGGACCCCGCGTCGAGCCGTTGAATGGAGCGTTTAAAAATCGACGGAGCTTCCTCGAAGCTCGTTCGAGATCCCCGTCAACGTCGAAATCAAAATCGTCGCGGCACAATCGTCCCGCCGTATCTCGCGCAAAATACAAATCGACGCCGCGAGTTCAATCGGCGACGAACAAACAACTCCGACAACGCTCGTCCGTCGATTCGCCTGGTGGCTTTTCTATTTTCCGGACGGAAGCTACGAGCGGTCACGTTTCTCGCGGTCGCGAAGCGGAAGAAACGGAAGAAGCGTCGAGGTGAATCGCGCACGAACTCGGGGAAACGTGGTGACAGAAAGGAACAAGGGGAACCGCGAACAGGAGGGATCTTCGATCGATCCGCGGGCAGGTTTATTGTTCGAGCGCGTGGGCGAGGAAATCGTTTTCCGCGTACCTGGCCAACCGAACGCCCAATCAGAACTCACGCTCGCCCGTGGAAAACGATCTTTCGACGGGGAAACACGGTTCGGGATCGTTTCGCCGTCGTTCCCGAAGCGAGACGGACGCTTCCGTGCTCGTGACTGAATAAACACTCGTCCAGTGTCTCGTTCTCCGTCTCTTCCCCTCTGCTCGCCACCTTTATCTCCCTCCTCGACGGTATGCCGTCGGATAAACTGTGACCGGTACGCTTTCGCCTTCCCTTTTTAGAGAGAAGCGGACAGAAATTAGTTGCGGCGGCACGGGGTGGGAAATGGGCGAAATTACTACGCCCATGTTCCCCTGTCGTCTATTAATTGCCGCTCTTATTTCACCTGTCCGTTCGCGGCCGGTCTATTTCCAGAGGAAAGTGAAATTTGGAAATATCGCTTCAAGGCAAGAACGACGGGCATTGTCGAATTTATAACCGGGGCGAACGAAATATCGCCAAGAATCGTACAGCTTTTATCGCACACCTTTTGCACCGTGATTTCTATTTTTGCGCGTACATTGGAGCGCCTCGAATCTTCAATAATGGTGCCTCGTGACTATTGAATCTTGCCCCGTTATATGGGCAGAGAGTGCAGGATAACGGCGGACCAGAAAGGAGCTCCATGAAAGTTCGTGAAATGCGGGTCGACAAATAGCCTGCGTCGTAAGTAATATAAGTCGAGGAAAGTTGCTTTACAGCCGCGAATCGTTGGCGGCTAACCGTAAGTAATACTTCCTTTTTTCGCCACTAAATAACCAACAGGACAGGGGAATGCCGGTTCAACGAACTACGATGCTCTGGTTATGGTCGTCGCGGAATTCCACGTTTGGCAACCGACTTAGGGGAAACGATAAAACTATACGGGAACCGTCTCGTTTCCCCGCTGACCCACATCTCCCCTATTGCCCGACGAAAATCCCAACGAGATTATCCCGAATGTAAGACGCGATCTAATGAAGAATCAATTCCTACGACCCTCCGACTGTTCACCAGCATTTTCCTAATAAACAACTACAAATTGCGTTTTTCTAGTTTCATTTGCGACCCTGGTACAAATAACAGAGAAACGCCGAACGATTGTTGCAAATATATATTTCAATGTTCGGTCATCAAAATTGACATTTCTTAATTTAGGGAAGGACGAGATCTATTCATCGTTTCCTTTGTCTATTTACAATTCTGTTAAATCTCGTTCTCGATCGAATCGCACTTTAGAAATTCCCTCCGATAATTCTTGCGGTTCGATTGCTTCGCGATTGTTCGGTCCGCTTCGTTTCTGCGTGCAAGATTTTTAGTCTCGTTCCGTCCTCCGTACATTTATCAGCGAAACGATCCGCTACTTCTCGCACGACGATAGTCAAATTTGCGCGCACGACTCGGAAAACAATAACGACCAACAATTGGACAGCGTCTGTCGTTTCGAAAACGAATGAACAGGAACGGTTCGCGCTGTCGTTCCCGTCTCTCGATCCGATTGCCAAATTCCGCCGCGAATTCCAAACGTTCGAATTCGCGCGTCGACGGTCCAACGTTCGCGGCGTTCTCCCGCTCCGTGGAACTCGCGGCATGTGACACTTTCGAAATAGATGCCCGTTGCTTGCCTCCGTTCTCGTGCTTTCGCTCATTCTCGATCCCCTTCGACACACCTCTCTCTCTCTCCATTCTACGAGAAAGATCCCCCTCCGCGGTTTCACTCGCGATCTTACGTATCGCCGTAACCGAGTACAGGAATTTAGAAACGCGACGGAGGCGCGACACCATCGGCCAGAGGAATCTCCCGCGTTATCCGGATGAAAAATGTGGGCGGAAACACGAGGTGGAAAGAATCGAAACGTGCGCCGTCGTCGACGTAGGGGACGTCGCGCGTCACCCACGGCACAGTAAACCGACGAAGACGAGGACGACGAGCAGATACTGCACGGCCGTGACCCACGGAGAACCGGGACAAGCAAACGGTTTCCATGGGAACTGGACTGATCACCTGGCGGACGATTTAACGGTGTGACGCAACAGAGAGGAGCTCTGTTCTTATGGCCACTTGGACACTGAGACCGAATGGCCAAGTGCCATTAACGGTTCCTCTGCGACGGTAATGTCAGATGGGACGGTTGATACGTTCAGCGTCACCTGAGGTGGGATCGTACAGTTTCGGAGGCGATCGGGATCATTTTGCGCATAGATCATTCTGGATTGCTAAGGATTTATTGGAACGCGATGAAAACGAAATTATACAGAAAATACTGAGCGAACGAAAATACTGGAACAGTGCAAGATGGAATTAAAATGTATATTGAACATCGTAGTTCGAAGTGTTCCGTAGATCGCGATTAGGATGCCAAGGTATATGCGTTTCCCGCATAACCAGAGGGCCGTTCCTCCTCGAAAACTGGCCGCATTAGAGCCGGATGAATTATTTAAACAAGCAACTCCGAAGGCACGGCGATAATTATGCATCAACGTGCAACACGCCGCGCCGACACGAGGTTTTCGCCACCGAATTCGCCGAATATTAATTAGATAATTCTGGCCCGTGGCCGCGACTTTCGCACCCCCTAACGAGATAGTAATTAGCATATTAATGCGCCACACCGGAAGTTGTGGGATTGCTATCAACCGGTTACACGGATGAACGTATTCCACTGGTGAACTGAATGTCGCTTCACTGCCGGATACAATGACACATCGAACAGCCTGCTGAACAAACCATTGAGTTTATCAATAATACTGCGTCCGATTATTGTATGGCCCGGTTAATATTGATATTAATAACGAATATCTTCGGGAGCTTCAAATACGAAGAAGCCACGAAACTGCGAACAGAATCGAACGCGAGATTTCAATGGAACACCAGAATCCACCCCTATCTAACCAAGAAACTGTATCAATGCAACGAATTGCGATTTTCGACGTTTAATCAGGCAGCGCGGTCAAGTGGGCCACACGGATACGACGATGAATAGGGCGTTCGAGGCCGAAAATAAATGGGCCCGGAGCGAGGGAAACGTGGGGGACAAACGGTAACGTTCCACGGGGGCCGGCCAATCGCGTCAGCTTTTCTCGTCGCGGAACCAACCCCCAAACTCGCGTCTTCGCAACCCCGGCATTCGTAACGCCGTCGGGGTCGCCCTCGTGATTCCACGATCGCTGCAAGATCCCGCGGGGAATCGAGAAAAGGACCGTCGATTCGCGTTGATTGCGACCCGCCTCCAACGACCGCCGCTCATAAAAGAGTAGCTTCCGGGACGGAAATTAATTTTGCACATCGATTCCGCGCGAATTGAACCGGTCCATTTAACTCGCCGCCTCGAACGTTTACAGAGGAACGTTTTTATTCACCCCCGTCTCGTTTCGCCCCTGCAGTCGCGTGCCTCCCTTTTTTTCTGTTTTGTTACGTCGAGCACGATTGCAAGTTTCATTAAGTCTTCGTCAGTTTTGGCAAGTGTCTGGAGAATTGCAACCCTCTGCATCCCTTATATTCTGTGTCTCGCGAATTTCAACGTTCCAAGGAACCTCGCACCCCTCTCCTGCGAATGATGCTTATTAATTCTTGACGGAAGAATACGGGCGAAGGGGAAAGATGGAGGCTCGCGAGTTCTCGCGACAGAGAAGCGTTATTTTCGCGTTCGGCTGCGTGCCGACAAAGGAAGGGCAATGTCGGTCTGGTTAGAAGATTCCTATCGCGCGTACGAGCGTCCCCTACAAGCGTTTCCGGTCTTCCCTTTATCCCCGAGGGCCCGCCGCGTATCAGGAATCTCCTCAAATTCCGGATAAAGCTTTCCGTGGGGCGTAACGCTGATCTTCGACCGGCCGGCGAGGTTCGATCCTTCGGACGGTATGTCGTAAAAGCAACCCCCGTTCCCATGACCGTGAATGCCTATCGATGGCGGAGCCTCTGTCCAGTGGCCAATCCAGTCGGCAATTGCCCGATGGCCACTCGACGAAAAACGGTTGTAACCGTGTGCTCGGCGAACGGACAACGTAATGGCCCTCGCCGTATACATTTCTGTCCTTCTTTCCCTTTTGCGAATGTATACGGGAGGGAGGCGAATCGAGCGTACGAATGGACACGGGTGCGTTGATTTTGGCAGTACGTGCCGCTACATCGAAGATGAACCGATGTGCGAGAGATAGGATGCCGCGTAATAAATTGAGAATCGTTATTCCCTTGTTTGAATCAGTTATCGCGCGGCGTCGGTGTAGAGTATGAATATAGGTGGAATTTACGGCGGAAGCTGGGGGGAGATTAATCCGCGGTAACGGTGGCTTTTAATGGTTAATATTTCTTTTCGCGACCCGGTGCATTAATTTCTGCACTCGCAGCGACGAGTACCCAGGATTTTAGTTGACGTTCGACCGTACGATAGAACGATTGCTGTTTCTCCGTATTTTCCCAGCCTGCGTCATTTCGTTTTAACGTCGAGCCGAACCGACCAGCTGTTTAATTATTCTCGCGGCGGGTGGTTCTCGGTGCATATATCCCGCTTAGCGGCCCCGCGTTATACGAAATGCATCGAAACAACGCGCTAAATGCCACTCGCGCGGCCGAACGCCACTCGAACGAGCGATGAAACCGCGATTCTACGTATTTCTCGCTTTCAAATTTCTGCCTCGCTCCTCTACGGGTGTCCGCCCGTTGCACAGCGATCGTTCGGCTCCGAATTCAATTCGTCGATCTTTCGCGATCGCCCCGCGGTCTTCCAGTTCCGTCGACTTCGCATCACTCGCACAATTCCAGCACGAAGTCACGGCGGAATGCGTCTCAATTGTTTGTCAACGCGGAGAAACACGGCGATGGACTGTTTCAACGGCCAACGGAACCGGGGCGCGAAACGGATAAAACGTTGTCGATTATTTCATCCGTCGGGGGCGTACAGCAGGAGGGACGCGAACGACGGGCACGCGGCCAGAATGTAAAGCTCGACGCGCGAATGCCTCACTATCGACACGAATATCCACGAACAAAACAAATCGTCTCGGACGCCGTTGTATTTATATCGGTCTCGCGCGGAAAGAGGAGCGCAAGTTTCTTGGCAACGCGTGTCAGATTTCTGAGCGAGACTGCCGTCCCTTCGACGTTCCTCGGGCTCCCGTAAGAGTGTAACAACGCAGCCGCCGTATCGAAACGGCGTTTCCGAAAGAAACATTTTTCGTCGATCGTTCGACCGATACGTTCGCAACGTTCGCCGGATAGAAAGGCGACAAGTAAAACCGCGATATCGCGTCCAGGACGGAGAAGGCGGATAAACGACAGACAGGTGGGCCAGCGTGTCGGGGAATTAGCGCTCCTGCAGGCCGCGATAACGAGAATGGCCGACGGTGGCAACGAGTAGAATCGTGGTCACGAAGACGGTAACAGCGAAAGATGAATTGGACGAAGTTGCGAGTGAAAGGCGAGAGGGAATGCGAAATGAGAGGGCTCGCACCTGAATGCGGGATTGTATGCAAATCGACGACGGAACCCGAGCGAGAAAAGAGAAACTCCGCCGCGCGAATCGTCGTCCTCTTCTTCCTCGTCTCTTTTCGCTTCGCAATCAGCCCTCTTATGAATCGTCGCGCGGCGAGGTCGAAAAGCCTGGGCTTCGTCGCGGAGGGCCGCTTCTAATTGCACCGAGAGCCCTTTCGAAACCCGAAAACTTCTGGTCGTTTGCGTATCACGATCCGAACTCGTCCAGCAACGTTTCCACCGCGAGGAGAAGAAAGAATTGTTCCGTGGACCGCCTCCGCGGAAATTTTAAACTGTTGCGAGCTAAAATGTACGCTGGAACACCCGAGAAAGCAGCCCGCTACCTCTTCCTCTTCCGCCGACCTGATATTCTTCCATTGGATTGTATCGCTGAGAATACCAAATTGCGGTCGATCAGAATCATTCGCGGCGACGCCAGTCGATATTTGTTGGCAAGTTGAAAACACCATCAATTATACGGACAAGAAATATACGAATGAATGTCAATAAGAATAATAATCATTATGTTCTGTTCGATATAATTTAAACGATGTTCCATTTGTAAGAGCACCAACATTAATTTTCCCTTCCCTCTAAGAGTCGAAAGCATTGCGAATATAACCGCGATATCCGCAATCATCTCTGTCAGTCTTTAAACCAAAAAATGTCTCCCCATTGTTGTTTGATGTTCGCCGTTACCATCTTCTCAATTCTCCCTATAACTATTCCCCCGCGGTAAATCCTTTCGTAACAGGTACATTCTTGTTCACCTAGTGCAACGTGACATTCACACCGTTCCCATCCCGCGCAGATCCCGTTCAACGACCCTCCTCGTTCACCTTTTCGTTAAGCGACGCCGCAACGTAGTCGATGTTTCGCTTCGTTATCACTGAACGGCGGTCGACGATATCCATAAATTAGCATGGGCACAGTCTCGCTGGATCTCGGTGTCGATCCAGCTAAACTTCGGATCCCCGGGGGTTGTAACAAGGGGGGGGGGCGGTGGTGGTGGAGGGTGTCATTGAAAAGCCACTCGGAATTCGAAACTAAGCATGAAGAAGCGTGGAAAGAAAAAGTGGCTTTTACTCCCCCACCCCCATCACCCCTCTGGAAGAGGGCGAATAACGCACGGGGTTTGAAAACGGGGTCGCGCCCGGTTCGTTCAGGAGGGTCTCGGCAATTGAATATTCCACGATGACTGGATGGAGGACGTAGAAACCGGGGTCTGCACTCCGATTGAACCGAATTCTCGCACCGACCTCCGTCGTCCCCGCGCGCGCCCCACTAATCTACATATCGAGATTTCCGTTTTGGCGCGGCCAGCTTTCTGACGTCGAACGGGTTTCCCGGTTGGGCTGCAAGAATCGCCAATGGGGCAGCCGACGTGTACAATGTATACACAATACCGTTCGCGATATTCCACGTATCGCGCGGTTTGTTCGATGCTCTCGGTTTTACGTGGCACCCGATAAGGGAAGGAAAAGATATATATTTAACAGACGAGATGAAAGGATTCGTTCATTTCAACGGCCAATGAATTGTTGTTATTTTGCTGGACGCGATGCAACTTGGTCGTTGTGCGTCGCGTGGTTATTTTAAAAGCGCGTCCAGTGGGAGGAGAATGGGGGAGGGGGGCGAGCCTCGTCGTCGTAGAAAATAAAACGATAACGAAGAAAAGGTAACGAACTTAACAGCCGACATTCCATGTTGTTACGACGCATCACGCATTACGACCTTGACAAGAGATTACACCTTTAAATCTCGTCGGAATCGTTCCCAGAGCATCCGATCGATCCGGAGTCGTCGAACGTTGCGCGGCGTCCCGGACGAAACTTTTCGAACAACGATTATCGGTGGAAGTTCCGCGAGGGTGTCGCTGCGTCGTTCGGGTCGCGACGACGATTTACAGTTCGCGAAATCCGTGCAATATCGCTGATAATGTTGATAACGCCAGCCCGTAAACACCTCCAAGTCCCGGCCCGTTTTATGGTTCTACAGGATATTGGCAATATTGCCCTTCTAAACAGTCGTTCGAGAATTACGAGCCCCGGTGACACTCTTGAGCCGCGGACGTTTGCGATAACCGAATGGAAACCCTCGAAAAGGGTCGGCCGGATACGCACGACGGCGGAAATTTTACGAGTGGCCGACGCGAGGGGTCGAATGATTTCTTTGATGGCCACTAGTTTTACCGTTCTCGTAAACTTGGGAATAAAGCCGGTTTGAGGGATACATGATGGACTCGACACGACCAACGGCACTCGTCCTCTTCGTCCAGAGTGATACGAGCGCGTCGATTTCGCAGTGGAAGGAAAAACGGTTGCGTCGCTTTCAGATATTATTTCATGGACAACAATGCACTCGGAGCATGTACACCGAAACGTTAAACCGTTGTTGTCGTCACTCCGCGAGGAACACTCCTCCTCGTGATCCCTTCTCGCCTGTTCCCCACGACGGCCGTTCGAGGATCGTCGGGGTTCTTTGCGAATTTTCTCGAACGAAAGCAGCTTTTGTACGCGGACAGATGTGGAGTAGTTCGTATACATCGTCGGATCGCCTGGGAATTTAAGGATGCAGAGATATCCTTATCCGGGTGCCGCCGTATATTTCTACTCGGCGAATCCGAAGCCAAAACTGGGATTTCGAGGATTTGTCCGAACGCCGCGAATGAATTTCACCCCGTTTCGACTGTTCCCTTTTTGATTCTATCGTGGAACGATTTTTCACGCCATCCTTTCTCCCCTCTTTCGCGATTATATTCTAATAAAAGTGTCAATAGACGAGAGTCCTTATCATATTGATGCCAGCCGAATTCCTCGCATTATCCTGCCGTCGCAACTTGGAAATTCCGAAACGGGCGCCAGTAGTACGATCAACCATTTCCCCCTATCTCGCGGACAGTTCTCACCGGACAATTAAGATACTCCCGATGAAAATACTTCGCGTCGATTTCTGTCTCGACGCCGTTAATACCTCGCAACGTCTCATTCCATCGTCCTGCACAATTTCTACCGCGTGCACGTGTTTCCAAAACCTGGAACCGTTGTCCCGTCCGTTGTTTCTTCGACGCCGCACCGAAGTCTTCGCCTCGCAGATTCGCGTCGAACGAAGCGAACGTTTCACCGACTTTCCCGCGAATTCATTTCCACGGCATCAAAATTTCACGGGATTTGCCGGCGTAACACTCTGCACCGGAAACTCCGCGTCCCCGATGGGATTTCCGCCCTTCGTCCTGTACGTGCCGAGGTGTCTGCCTCTCGTCAATTTGTCCCCGACTCTTTCGCAAGGAGTCGCCCTTGGAATCATGTCGGAGGTCGAGCTGCGAACCCGAGATAGGGAGGCTGCTCTCACGTGTTACGAGCTTCTTAGTCGTTTGCAAGAAGGGTGGGGGGGGGGTGAAGGGGGCGAAGTCGACCTATCTTTTGCCCCCAAACGTTGATTGCCAGAAGAACGAGGAATCCTTCTATCGAAATTACGTTAAGATATATGACCTCTTTCTCCAACGTGATACAGTTTCGTAGATTTTATTGGCCTATTATCTTTGATGCGCAAACGTCCCCCGGACACCATTGACCCGCTCCACGGACCAGCCGCCCGTTCCAGTTCATTTTTGTACACGGTTTTACGAGAGTTACTAAATTCTGCAAGAACAGCGATTGAATGAGATCATCCGTCTGTAATCGCTGTTCATTCGCAATTATATTAGACATCGGAATCCGGTGTATTGGTTTAAACGTTTACCAACCCTTAATCGTTTTCTTCTCGTTCGCCAGGGCTTGCAATATTATTTCGTCGCGTTATACTCTCACATCTCTTATTGAATATTAAATCACATTTCGGGACTCGTAGAAATTACTTCCCATTGATCGCGAAGCTCTTGTTACTTTAACAAGTATACGAACGATCAATCCTAATTCCATCCCTATTGCCTCGCCCTTATCTCCTCGAATCTTCCTTAAAAATGAATCGATCGTTTCCCATATTTCCTGCGGTGGTCGTTCGGTCGAACGGCTGTTAATTTGAAGCGGCGTTACGAAGCGTTTCCGTCGGTGAACGCGAGAATCGAGCATCGCCGGGGGAGAAAAATGGACGCTATCGTCGCGGGGGTACGACCAGTTCGGGGGGTAGCCTGAAATTGGCCCCGCGTCCCCTTCCGGTTTCGACTCGTAATTACGGGCAACGTGTCCGCTTTGACGGTGCCAGTTACCCCGATCGTTCGCCCCGCGCGCTTTCCAATTCTCCCCGCGAGCCCACTCATTTTCCCTCGGCTCGTTGCTCGCTTCCCTTCGATTCCGTTCCCGTTCCGTCCGTTATCTCGACTGGCCTAGATGTTGCCCAGCGACGATTCGTTTGACGAAAGCCCGCTGCCGCCGATTCCATCGAAAGGGTCGGGCGTTTTATATTTATTTCGTGCCCCGTCGATTCAGAAGTTCACGAGGCACGACGATTCGGATTCCGCTCGAAGCTTCCGCCGTTACTCTGTCTGCATTCGTGTATCCCTGCAAATGGTTCAACTCGTAACGCCGTGGGAAGTTTCATGCAGGAGCTTGGAACGTGCTTGAAAGTGGTAGTTTGAACCGTTGCTACCGTGGAAGAATTTCTTCGCAAGTCGCGAAGATTTTTTCACCGTTCCGTCCGTCCGTTTTCTATTCTTCCAAGAATTTTGCGAAATTTATAATATTATATTGCGATTGCGTACAGTCGAACGCGTATATATAATAACACTAATATAATCGATGAATATCCGTGCATTGATTCGTTTCGTTATTTGTAAGTTACGTAGTTACATTTGCACATCGATCGATACAGAAGTATTTATCCTGTGCTCGCTAAGAAAGCACGCGCGCCGAACTGAATTACCATTTAAATTCCACTGCGTCCTGTTACGACCCCGGCCTTATCCTTTCCGCTGGAAACGGATTCCGCGATACTCGAATTCGTTCGGCACTTAGCCGCCCGTCCGTAAATCGGCAAACAAAGCGAAAATCCGGGAGCAACTGCTAGCCAGCCCCGTTGTTCTCGAACGGAATGAAGGATAGAGGGATTCCTTTCTCGGCCGGCGTTCACCGATACAAACGTTTCCACGGGGGACACCGATGACACGTGCCACCTCTGGGATATATTCGTCCCGGCGCAGAATATGAAAGACCGCGGTCACCCATAAATTCAACCGACAGAACGTTTTGCGAACCGACGTCCCAAGGATACGACCGTGGATCACCGGTCCCTCATGAATATCCGGAGACATTTTTTACGACGCCGAAATCCTTCGAAGCTCCGCGAGGCCAAGGGATTCGTTACGGACGACGTTTCTGCGAAACTTACGGTTCGTGGAATCAATCCGTGGAAACGCCGGGAAATTTCTCGAACATCGTATACCACAGTCTAACGATTATACGCAGAAATTTATAACCAGCCGAGGTGAGCATTTCGTCGAGAGCGCGATGAACTGGCGAAAGAAAGATTTCGAGAAGAAGTGCCTCCACTCCGCCACCGCCTGCACGATGCGAACAAAAGATCGTAAGAAAAACGAGCTCGGGGCTCTTGAAGCGAGAGAGTCTTCAAGCTTTTAATTCAGCCAGGACGGATTATCGCTGGATTTTTGTTCGGCGAAATTACAGGCGTTGAATTATCGACAAACTTTTAACGAAAAGTGACGCGCGATAGAACCTGCTGTCGATCGTCGCCCATTGTCGCCAACAAGAATTCTATTATTGTGTCATATCGATTGAAATACCGTGCGAGCAGCCCACGCAATTATATAAATACCAAGCTACGCTCCCTACTTTACACCGAAAAGGAACGAACGAGCTGTAGTAACGCGAATTTCAATTCCTCCGCTTCGCCCCATTTTTCTTAACCTTTTCCACGCGGAAACGGATACGAACGCCCGGCGAAATAACGCGCGCGGATAGACGCACGTACGCGGAAGTGACGACGGAGTACTAAACTCCCCGAGGGTTGACGCATCTCGTCTTGGCCGCTGCTCGTTGCCGCATTAGCCACGGGGGTGGAGCAGAACGTCGCTCGAAATGCGGCAACGTTTCCGCATTAACGCACACGAGCACGAGCAGCTAACAGCCAACATCGTAGACGTCCACGTGCACCCTGTATCTTCCCTGTCCGCCGTGTGTTCCGCTTCTGCGTCATTAACAGCGCGAATACGAACGGCGGCGACAAAGCCGAAACGTTTCGCTTTTGAGCATCGGGCGCGTCGCGATTTCGCGAGCTTTGTTTTTCTGGGACAATCGATCGACATCGGTTTTCAAGGGTGCGCGTCAACAAGTTCTGCTCCTTCGTATCGGGAACGGCTATGGCGGCGAAAGTTTCGGGAAGCTGGACTCTCGCGATGCTTTTAACGCATCGTAACAGCCTCGAGGGGAACCTGACAAAATTCCAGTTCCAGTTTACGCACCGACCGTTTCCCCCATAATTAAATTCGAACGGAATGAACAATTGACGCGTACGAAAGACGATCGATCTTCGCCGATTCAAATATTCCATTCTCGGGAGTAAAAATAAAATCTCGGGATGGGGAATCGAGCCCCCGCGAAGTTGGTTATATTTTCCACTTTAATTCGAACGATGAAGAATTTCAATCGGCCCGTGTGGATTTAGCGTGTACGCGAAACCGGAGATGAGGCTTGTCGGTCGACCGTGAATTGTTTGCCGAAAGCTTGCGCGAGCCACACCGGCCCCCGCGACCGTTCTCTAAATATGTTGGGCGATATTGGTTGGCCGTGTACCTGCGAAACGGCGGCCTCGCGCGAGACCGCTTGGCACCTCGTTAATAAACGATCGATTGTCGCGCCAAAGGTACCCGTGCTTATCGAGTACCGTGATGGGATGTTACGAGTGTCGCGTACTTCGGCGTTACGCTTTTCGCGTTGCTGTCTCGCGTCGAGAAAGAGATGCGATTGCACGAAACGGAGTGAAATCGTTTTTATTGACAAACTTTTCAAGAGAATCTTTCTGTTGGCGAACAGCCGAATTAACATTGCTCGCCGATGCCTCGAAATGAGCGCAGCAATTCATTTCGAACGACGAATTAAATAAGTTTGCTGTAGAGTTGTTGCTTCGGTAATCGCGTGTGGTACAAGTCTGACCATGCGTCGCGATATTCTACTTGCGATATTTAGAGGATCCCTAGGCCAGGCATTAACTTACCTGTACTGTATCGCATCCCGTCATGTACCAAGAGCACGGAGTGTTACCGCGTATTGTATACAATTCAATTGAAGTTCTATTAACTAATACACGCCCGTTCTGTTTGTCTACAATACATACGACTAGGCACACCTTGTGTATGCAAGTTGAATTGTCCCATTCTACTCGTCCGATGACGTACGGATTTGTTCCAGTTGTCCAATGAGGGATCATCCTTCTCTAGTCGTCTGATAGCTATTGTCCCATTCTACTCGGTTAATCGTGCGCTATCCTATTTCACTCGGATAACCGCGGGCGGTCCTATTATAGTTGTCTATCTGCTTGTTCTACCTGATCGACCGTGTCTTTCCGTTCCATTATTTTTCGTTCGGAAAGGTTCGTTGAATTGTTGAAACGCACAAGCTGTTAGTGCTCTTCGCGAATTTAGAGACTAAAGATACGTATTTAAAAGGGAGACGGCTTCAACGCGTCGTTTTAAAAAAGTTCGCCACCGTCAAGTATATTAAATGCAATACATTTTTAACGAACAGGCGTGTCTCGCAAAATATCGAAACCTGTTTGACAAAAGTATGCCGGCTCGTTATCGAGGAACGAAGAAGAATAAGATCCTCTAGGGGAATGGCTTGTACATATACAGAGACAGATATAACAAGCAACCAGCAACAATCTCCCGATATTAAATTAAGCATTCCCGGCGCACACAGAATGCGACAGACACTTCGTTAAATTTTTCACTTGCTTCTTCTCTCTCTTCTCTCACCAAAATAACCGGAAGCCCGCGGCTGACGATAGTCTCGACTGCGAGACGATCCCAAGCGAGACACTCGATCGACGAAACGCTGCAAAACGACCGCGTCCATTTATAAATTCGCCGGCCGCAGTCGATCACCGTTCTGCGAGACGGTTGTTTCGCCGAGGGCGCATTACAAGGGAATACGTTACGTGGCAAATTAATCTCGCGTACCAGAGTTCCGACGAATCCCTCGCGGCGACCGCGAATCGTCAAAGGGAAATCTCGCGGAACGAGACAGCGCAGCCGCGACACCGTTCCGCGTAATTTGTTGTTACTCCACGGATGAAAGTTTCATTCGGATTGTGCGGTCATTGTTCGCGTCATTTCGTGCCGTTCGAGTGAAACGTTCGCACATTACCGCGCATTGTATTCTTTCGTTCGTTCCGCGAATAAAACGGCCCGATTACAAATTTAATCAACCGCACCCCCGATTTACAGTAATCGCGGATTGAATGCGCGGAGGAAATTAGATATTCCCGAACGCGGCGGCGTATAGATCACGCGTTTCCATTCGACCGATAACAGCCAGTGTCCGTGCACCGCGAAACACGATCTCCATACAGTCGCGAATCGGTGCACCTGTCCTAAACTCAAACGACAATACCTAGTTAAGCGTTACTATTGTGGGATGCAAGAATTCGTGGAAATGGTATGACAGGGCTTTGTATGAATCGTGTGAAGGGAAGTATCGAGTGTTGCGCGAAGCGTGAATCGAAGAGTGTTAGTCGAAACGTCGAATGCGGACCGAGTGAATGTTTATCTCGAGGAGAGAGTGGATGGTTTCGGGGAATGCGCGTGGAGTCTAGTATGCATGGTGACCCGTGGTCGAACCGTGACACGCGGTAAGAGTGCGTGTGTCGGTGTGGGTCCTAATGAGCGAGAACGAATGATGAACAGAATGAGAGGGAAAACGCGTGAAGGAATATATGGAGTGGACGATGCGTGCGAGGGTCAGAGTTGAGACAGAATTGAAGCGGAGTCGAGTGAGAAAATTTTTGATTGTGGAGAAAAGATTGTGGAGAAAAGGTGTATCGAGTTGTGAAAGAGAATAATCGAGAGATATCGAGTAATCAAGCAATTTTACGGGAAAGGAAAGGCAATCATAATTTCCCCTGGAAAATAATCCTACACTATTGTCGATGAATAATCTCGCTCGACCGTTAAGCAATCTCATTCAACCGCGTGTCCCTTCGGTGCCATTCAGGCGGCGAATTTAAAAACGACGAGGAGCGAATCCCGTAATTCCTCAGACCCATGCACAGTCTGACAAAAGGGGTGCCATTAAATCCAATTATCGTTACGCAATGAAAATTCACTACTCGTTGTTTCGTTGCACGAACCGTCTTGCGACGCGCAAGCACGCGATTCGCCGCGCAAGCCGCCCGCACAGAAATAATCGCGCGGTAAGGGGAAATTCCGATGGAACGAACGGCGGTAACAGTTACGTCCACGCGTGGCTGAAAATCTCACGGTGTGTCCCCGGAATATCCGGCACCCCGGTTGTTCGTCGCAGAACGAAGGAGGTTAATGGCTGCTGGACGCCAGCCGCCGTAATCGTCTCTTCCTGTTAGCACTGGGGCCGGTATCGCTCGGGGCGTGTTTTCGTGCTGGCGAAGTTTCCGACCGCCTGGACACCGTTTATATCGTGGTGCAGCGTGCCCCGGTGTTGACTCGCGGGGCTCGGGATGTCGACGGAAACTTGGACTCCTCGAGTTCGACGGCGCGGCGGTCTTTAATAGAGCGACCCCCAACATCCCCTTACGTTAAAATAAGCTTCCACCCCCTTTGCAATTAAGTCCGCCGGTCTACTGGCAATTCGACACGCCCGCTCGAACGGCCCGGATAGCCTCCGGTAATTACAATTATTGTTGAACACCTCGGAGCGAATATTCGCGGCGGTTCCTCTAGGCGAACTTTCGCGGGGCGATGTACGCGACGAAATTTCACCGCCTCCTTCTTCGTATCGTTGTTATTTCTTTTATATCGTGGAGATCTTTTCTCGCTGCTTCGATGTGCTTAACGCGAAACGTTTAAGGGGGACGTCGAAGTGGGGTCGTCCGGAACGTCGATAGTTTCCATTTTGCGGCGTCATTGAATTTACATTGAGAAGGGAGCGGCGTTGATTATGAATTTCTGACGTCCGCGTGCAAAAGAAGTTTCCGAACGGAGAAACTTCTCCATTAACAGGATTGTTCGAAGAGCGGAGGGGTTGAAAAATCGATGTTACCGTTACAAGAATGATCAAACTTAACGAGAACGGTTGGGATACTTCGAGTTTCCGATGTTCGATCATATTCGTCGGGTGGAGGGGGAGAGTAATTATTTCTCCGAGGATGTTCAACGAGATCTATCAACCACGATTCCATCTATCCAAGACGTTTCAACGTGAAAGCAGGCCGCGAGTGGGGCGATGGGACGGAGATCTCAAGGATAATTTCCTGCATTTTCTACGCGGCACGCAGAACTGCTGAATTATGTCTCGCCTTAATTTTATTGCCGCGCGTATCGCGCACGCCAACGAGGAATTTATTTCGCCGGCGAATACACAACCGCGCCGCACGAGAAACGTTCGCGATTACGTTGATCCGATTTGTCTGGAGATTTGTACGACGTGGAATCGTGGGTGTCCCGGGCAGAAACTAATAAACTGTAACGCAGAAGGCGAGAAAAGGCAACACAACGGTCGTCTTTAGTCTCGTTCGTGCAAGGGTCACGGTTCGGGGCGAAATTCCACCCCTCTCCTAATTAACGTTTCCACTGGACGCGACAGCCCTCGAACGGCGGGACAAGAATTTCAGCTGACGGTGTGTGGGTCGGTTGGGGGCGCGGGCGGAGGGGTAATGCGAAAATTCGTATCCCCCGGCGAAAAATCCGGCGGTCGTCGAGCACTTATTCAAATGAGAAGGATTGAAATTAACCCGCCCTCCGTAATTAACCTTTACGGCTGCCGTCCGACGGGCGGATTTTTTTCCCTCGCGGCGGTCGGGAACGTCGACGTACGCGCGTCGATTCGAGCCAACGCTGCACGCCGGTGAAAGCGTGTCGTCTCCTTGCGAAGACGAGAAGAGGGTTGCGTCTTAAGAAATTCGACACTTATTACCGGGACGAACACTTGCTCGTCAAGTTGGCGCACGCTGCATCCGAAACTGGGACTGTAAACTCATAGAAATTAACGCCTTTGTGAGGGCACTGTAGCTTTTTTCCTTCAAGTGTTCGCCCTCGTACGCGCGGCAAGTACGTTTTTCTTTTCCTCTTCTTTGCTTTCCTTCTCTTACTCCCTTTTCCCCCTTGCTTTGCTTCCGCGGAGGCGCGATTGCGCCCGGGTTTAATTCACGCCGACGTAAAGAGCAGCCGGGGCAATGGGTAGAGTTTTATTTTGCCGCAGCTGCGACCGCCGAAATTATCCCCCGTTCCGGAGTGCAATTCAGAACTCTATCGCGAACCCTCTGTCATTTTTACGTTTCCCCCTGAACGGCGACTTGGTTTATCGGGGCCAGTTTCGTGGACGTTCGCGCGAACTGTTACCGCTGGATCGTAACGAACGCCGCGACGTCGAGCCCCGCTAATTATAACGGGTCCCGCGATAAGGGAACTGAAAGCGGCAATAGCTTACATTTGAAATTGCTGAAACCCGTGGAAATTATTCGAGGATTTGTGTCTCCCTTCTTGCGAGTGGGATTTTCGAGCGGAAAGAATCGTTGAAATTGAATTCCATCGCGATATTCGTCAAAATAATTGAGCCGTCGTTCCAATAACAGTTGTAACACGTGAGAAATCAAATTAGCAGAATTTTAATCAAATACGTATGAAGATGTGCATCGCGAACGGTATACTTTAAATAAGCTGAATATCCAATAACATCGCGAAACTCGCGCACGAAATAAACACATTCAACCAAATGCACTCGACGACTCTTTAAAAAAAATCGTCCACAAGAGCGTCAATCGTTTCCATAGTTAGGCGAATCGAGTTCGCCGGCTCGAACGAGCGTTTCAACGACCCGCCTCCACTTAACCAAGGGGGGGACAGTATCGGGTGGATCCAATAGCAGCCCGTTAATCAGTCAACATCCCCTCAAGGAGCAACGATCTTTCCACGTAAATTGAGAACTCCTGGCGTACGTACTCCGCAGGGGTATCTTGGTCGCCCGGTGGAAAAATCGTTGCGGCCTCGAGCGTGCCCGACGCAATCTCCTAAGAGGGCCGCACGTGTGCTAATCTTCCAGCCAAAGACGTCATTCGGTTTACCCCTGGTGCCACCCTCGCGCTCCCCCTCACACGCTTGCCTCGCGTATTTGCATTGCGCCGTGAACGCGGCTGGCATATCCCGAAGCGACGCAAATAATTGAATCTGACGGAGAACTTGCATTGTGGATATTTAGATTACCCCACCTCCCCGCCGACGCCGACGCCGTCTACCGCCCCGTCGCCCTTCCCCGTGGACGAGGAGGATGGATTTTAAAGCAGGAAGTTCGCGGCACGAGTTTCGATTTGGGGTCGAAGGTGTTCGCGTTTCCCGTGGAAGAAGCGAAGGAATTGATGTATAATGGAATGGTGCTTAAGGGACGCGGCTCCGACGAAAATTGTTCGACGATGCTTTCCGCGATTAATGCATTCCGAGCGGAAAATGGAAGGAAGTAAAGTTGCACGCGCGCGGGTCCTGGGACTCGGCAAGTTGTACGTCGCGTTCTATTTGTTCGCGCGTGCCGCGGCGGGCGGAGCGTTTCTGCCCCATTCAATCTGTTAGGAAAGCAAGTTTCCGTGATACGAACGACGAGGGGACAAATTTGAGGGAGGACAAGAACTATTCGTGGGCGCAGTATCGCGACGTACGTTCTTAATTGGGAGAGCTGTTTCTCCTTTCGTTCGACAACCGTTCCAACCGCTAGTGTTTCTAGTTTCCCGGTTAATTCCGGTAGAATTGGATCGTCCAATGGTCGGACAGAAGAATACAAGCGTGGAAAATAGAACGGCACCCGGTGCTCTGAGAGATTTAGATATCATCGTTCCATCCGCTCGTCCGACAACGTCGCCGGGATCGTTAACGTTAAGGATCGTGCGCCCAGCGGCTTAAGTAGAACAAGTCGGCGTGTGGTCAGACGCGGCGCAGATTAACGCCCCGCTTACGCGTGTCGCTGTCGCAGACGCTCGGGAGCTTAAGCTTCATTCATCTCGCTCAATATTTACCGCTCGACCCTCGACGAATCCAAACAGATCGTTCGCAACAACGTTCTACCGAGCAAATAGGATAATCCGAATACGAAACCTGCCGCGTGCGAAACGCGACAATGCTGTCCTCAGATGTAGCGGACTTCGTCTGCGAACCGGTGCCACCCGAGAACAGATCGATTCGCTCGAGCAGTCGCAATTCTTCCCCCTTGTTTGCCCCGGTCGTGTCAACTTCCTGCCGCTTCGACGTGGACAAACGGATGCGGATGGCCCGAACGACAAACGACCCCGACAAGTTTCGCGTGGAACGGCCAGCGAATAATGTGTACGCGGCGTTCGCCGTCGCGTGGCTACTTTCGTGTGCCGATTGGCCGCGCGAAAAGTTGTCGAAAGCGTTCTCGGTGTTGCTGCGAAAGGGCATCGGGAGGGTTGAAGGTTCCCAGGGCGTTTAACGCGGTTTAACTTCGTAATTGAGGGAAACGCAAACTCACCGATGGAAACTCGACGACCCCTTTTCCCGCCACCTTCGGCAATACCAATCTCGCGTATTAGTTTAAACTCTATTAACGAGCGATCCAGCTTCCTTTTTCCTTTATTTCGCAGTAGCTCGCAATATTGGCAATTATCGTTCTACGAGCGGCTTTTCATTTCTTCTTTTTGTATTAAATGCTAAATCCTTCCGTGAGATTCGTGTACAGTTATCTGTACCGTGTATATATCGCGTTACACTATTAAAGTAATTGGTAGACCTGTCAGTTATCGGTAAGAAATAACAATAACAGTGACGAGGATGAAACCGTGTCCTTCCAATAACAAGGAAACGTAAAATGTGTAAATCAGACGACGCCGAACTACGGAGACAGGTTAGAGTTGGAGAACAGGTGAAGTGAAACGGGGTCGACAGCGGCGATAAATCACAGCCGGCGCGCAATTCGACGAATGAAGCAGTGGAGGAAGGAGATAAGATGTTGGGGAGATGATGATTGATCGGTGGAATCAATCGATGGGAAACGCCGGACGATTTCGAGGACCGCCACGGCCCTGTGGAATCGATGCAAACTCAATTATATCGGCCTCGTGGCATTCGGCTTCCGTTCTCAGTATGTGTTCCTTAGTAGAACGTGCACGTTTGTCGCCGTTAATTGGTTAGTATTCACGAGCAGCCACTGGATACGAGGGGAACCGTTGCAACTCACGTGCGCGTTTGTTTGACGGGCACAGTCTAAATCGCTGGTACCGGATCGGATAATTCGCCCGCTCGACTGATAGACAGCGTTTAATTCCTGCGAAATTCGAGTGGCAATTGTAACCCTCGAAACGATTCGTCCAGGATACAACGTCTACGACGAACTCGAAAATAATATATATATATATACGTATAGAAAGCATCTTGGCAGACCACGAGCCGCATCGAATTCTCAATCAAACCGAACAACAAAATTGACGAAACAGCCTTAAATTTCAGTTCGAAAGTTTCGCTCCGTTAAATGAGCAAAATAAACCTGTAGAAGTTCTTTATTATCTTAGTAGAAAGTTCGGTAGGCTTGTAATCCACCCTTGTGGATTGTAGAACGGTTGAACCATTTAAACGAGGAGGGGGGGGGGTTACGTCTAAACGCTGCCGCTAATAAGGGTGAAGGGGTGAGCGAAGGATGTGACAGTAGAGAGGAAGACGATAATTCCCTGGGAAATTTCAGGCCTTCCTGGGACGACAACCCGAAGCTGGCTGTGCCGTAAGTAAATTACAGGCCTGCAATTAGTGTTCGGTAGAATTCGAGTTGCACAGGGGTAGGGGAAGCGGTGCCGATGAGGGCTGGTCGGTTCGTCCTCTCGGTGCGCCGGCACCCCGAGGCACGTGTTGCCCCGAAATTAATGACTACGCGTCTTATCTTTAGCCCACCGGGTTCCGTCGTGGAGCCGGAAGTCGAAGCGCGTGAACGAGGAGGCTGGGCAGCGTCGTGCGAAAGGAACGGGCTGCAACACCGTTCACCGATCTCTGTCTGTGTCTATTCATTTTCGATCATCGTTTCCGTCAGCTGTGTAGTACACATTATGGGAACGATTTTTTTTATACAGCTACGTCGAATACCAGATTCTCGTCCATCTTCATAGATTCGCTTCGTATTTGCGGCGTGCTCGACGACAGTATTATCGTAGAATTGGTATACTTCAAGTGGTAATTCGAAAAAGGTGTATACAATTATTATGTTTCATAGCAATATAACAATTTGCTTGGGAACAATTCGTTCAACACCGAGGACCAAACTTTCCACTTAACTTTAAACACGCTAATTTAATTGTCAGACGAAAGGGAGGGACCTCTGCAATGTCCAAATTTTCTGTTCCGTGAAACTTTGTGAGTGCAGGGGGGATAGTATACGAGGTTTAAGTGAATAGCCTATTTTGTATCGTATTTAATGTTCAGGACTTTGTAACTGTATTAACCAATGTTTTATCGAATTTCTGTACTGACGGAAACGAATAAATTTTCTGTTATCCCGATATCATTTTCTACTGGCAGATTGCAAATGATTAAAATGCATCCGCCTTTGGTGCGCCGTAAGATTTCGAAAATCCTCGGGACTGCCGACAGGGAAATTAATTTTAAAGTCTCAGGGTATCGTCGCTGCTCCAACCCTCTGTCGTTCCAACGCGGCCGACCATCGACCCCCTAATTTCCTGGTCCAGGCTTTCGAGACCAGCAACGCGTAAAATTGGCCCTTGCCTTTTACCGAGGACTCTCCGGATATATTGAACTTATTGAGGAGAAAGTTCAGCCACTTAGGAACCAAATGTGGCAGGAAACTGAGAAAATGAAACGTTGGAAATTCTAATTTAAGGGGCAGTTCTCATATTTTTGGTTAATGATATTGTTACCATTTAATATAACGCATTCCGAACACCAGTAAATTACTCGTCTGAGTTTTGATATAACACTGGAAATTTCGGGAATAGTAAACGACATAGCAGGCAAATAATAGGAATAGTATTGGTGTATAATAATTTCAGAGAAACGTTGGTTTCACCAAGGTGCAAATGTAAAACGACACTGCGGAGTGAAATTAACCAGAATAAATAGGAAGTAAGGAAACAAAGCAAAAGTTTCGGGCCAGCCAAGGAGAACATAGACGTGTAATGGGATTTGTGGTTCCTTTGGCCAGCTTGTGGCCACACATCGACCGACACCCAGAGACATAGCTGAGCCTCTCTTAACCGCAACAACGTTCGTTCCTTCGCTTCTGTCATAGTTGCCAACCAGAGGTACGCGCAATTACTTTGGGAACAATAATTTCCTCTTTAAACATTCCCGCTCGATTCCCCAACAAACCTAATTCTTAATTAAAGTCCCCTTTCTACATTCTCAATACCAAGACACACAAAACATTGAAGAAAAGAAACGCTGCTCTAGTTAAAGGCAAGTCTGACCAATGCCCCTCTATCCTACTTAATAATATATACCGAGCAATAGTTTCCTTGCTTTAGTTTTAAAAAATAATAATAGATCGACAAATAAGTAAGTCGATAAAAGCCAGGTAAAATTAAAGAAAAGTCGCACTGCTCTGTTCTAGTTAACGGCGCGTCTGACCAATGCTGCCCCATTCCACTTAATTGTATACCCAACAAGAACCGCCCACGTTTCAAACAAAAGGAAATGGTAAATCAGTAACTAAAGAATATTGCCTACTATCTATATTTCCCGTCGAGCATTTGCATCCCCCCCCCCCTCGTTGTTTATTTATATCTAATCCAATGTATGAACAATTTATACTCGAATATAATTGCTGTTTCTCATTTCGCGGCGCGCAAAAATATTCCCAGGCGAGTTCACTTTCAAGTTTGTATCTAATTGGCACGTGTCGAATGAAGGCCAGGAAAGAAAAGAAAAGCGGAATAAAAATATCCACGCGTGGTTGACGGCCACTCTCGTATAACGAGGTCTGTTTATGCCCGCGTCAAGCAGTGTCCGACCGCGCACCGGTGTATACCACTTGCGAGTGAACCACGTAACACTTAAGAGACGTTCGAGAAAACTGGCCGAGTGGTTCGCCTGGCGGCTGTTGACTAAAAGCTTCCAACAACGTCTTGACAGTGGCAGAAGTGCGCCTGGCTTCCCTGGAATCGACCCCGATTCGATACAGATGGACGATTGTTTCGTGGACTGTCAATGTGTCATTCGAAGAAGCTCCTTCGAATCCCTTAATTCAATAATTTCAATCAATATACTCGTCTTATATTTTTGTTCACATGTTTAAATAAAAACTTTTTTTAGAACAAAAGCAGTATCTACAAATATTCTGATAATAATTATTGCTAGATCATAAATAAATAAATAATCGCCGTGATTATTTTTCCATTCCTTAGACGTACCAATTGTCAATTGATGATGGGGGCAACGAGATCCGGATGAGAATTTAATTCGTACGTGTTTATCGTGCACTATATTTGGCCCATGGACGCGAATCGCTACGTTCGCGCACGCTTTCGAATGACTTTTGACTTTTAATAACGGCCCGTTAAAACTCGTAGCAGAACCGTGAATTCCCGTGTTATTGCGGCTAATTGGCGCTGCTTTGCCAGTTGCGTGATTTCGTTTTACGGACGTTATTTAATTGTGATTAATTATCGTTCGGCACGAAACGAACGCAGTGTCTTTTAATAGATCGTTCAGGGAGGAATACTTTATCGGTCTCCGCTGCTTCAGCTTGTCGTATTTTTACGAAAACACGATTGCATTTTATGCATGGCACAGCGAAATATAGCTACACCACGTGAATATGAAATAATACGTCGGAGAAGAATGAGAAACCTTACGCGGAGACCTTCCAGGAATTTGTGTGCCACTTTCCTCCTTCTCCGTTGGAAATACCCTGCCAGATATTTGAAACGAATTCGAAACCAGTTTGAACGGATTTCCTACGAAACAGTTACGTCAGATGTCTTTGATGAAAAATAATTAAACGATCAATTTCAATGAAGCAATAATATATCACACACTTCGACATCTTTTGCAATGTTATATATAAAATTTTAATTCATAAATCCTTCATCAATACTCTATCTCAATTGAAACTTCCCATCGAACAGTCTTGTTTAATGCAAACAAACGAATCGGCGCTACTTCACGAACAATACCAACGAAACAGCCCGATTTTACTTAAAACCGAGTTGACTTTTCGCTAAATGACAGAGGCCCGCGAATTGCAGGCCGTCGTATGCTGACAATAGAGATAAACTCGAAGTACTAGTTTTAGTCGTTCCGCGGCGAATTTGGCGAAAGTAATGGGAACGTAATCGAGCGAAAGGACGTTCCGTCGGTATCGACTCGAATCGGCAAAAGCATGTCCATTACACTTGGACTCTGTAGGACGAGCTTGTTTTTCTCCCTCGGTCCGCGGAACGCGATGTTTATACAAGAAAAATTACGATACTCCCAAAGGGAAATGCGTTCGGAAGTTCGTGGCCCACTATTCGCGAGCGCCTCGTAAAATCATAAAACTATCGTCGATAATAAAACATATTAAAGTTCGATTAATGGATGAATTTGTAATTCAGCTTTCCTACCCGAATAAATAAGCAACAGAACGAACATTTTACATCTCACCGCTTTGTTAGCTAGTGATGGAGTGGAATCTAATTAATTGCGGATACATAACTGGATCATTAATATTTATGTAACGTTCGCGTAATTAGATACAGTTCGATACATCGAACATTACATTACACACGCGTTTACGTGTACGTTGAAGAACCAGGAATATTTCAGCGAGGATAATCATTTCGATGCACACGATCTACACATACCAATTAAACTTTTCGATAGAGAAAACAGCCATCGAAGGCAACTGGTGGCCGCTTTTATACCGACGTACAATATAATCCTTCGACAAACCATCGGAATTATCGCAGTATTCAATTGTGCACCACGTGACGAGCTACGAATTACGTAAAGGGACACCAGGATAATTCGAGTTTTCCCGATTTTCAATTTCGTAAAGGTACCCACCAGCGCGACCGGTGGTTGAAAATCGGCGGATCCGCATATAAAACGGGATCAATTTAATCGCGACAGCGACAATTTGCGTCCAGCTCCGTTCGACGTTTGTAACATCGCTCTAATATCGATAATCGACGAAGCGCCGTATGTTACAGAATTGATGCGCCCTTTTTATTTCTCCGATTCTCGACGAAACGATTGCGACACACTCGGGGAGGATAAACGGTCGAGGGATTAAAAATATCTGTTTAAAAAGCGAGAGTGAAATATCGAAACTGTGATTCATGACGCCACCTTTCGAAATCGCGGAAAGGAGGAATTATCCGATTGAATCGCTCGGCGAAGATTCCGACACGATCGTCCGCCAATTAAACTGATCAGCCGTTCCATGAATACCATACCCTCGAACCTAAAATTCCGAATATCCAAATTCGTTTGAACAGAAACCCCGTTTCACGTACAATTTACAAACACACGTCGCTAGAACGTATTGCTAAACATCTCTGAATTGCATTGACAAAAAGAAAACACCGTGAAACGGAATTGAATAAATATGCCCCTATTTCTCCTATCATAAATAAAACCAAAAGGTCTGTACTCTATTTTATGTTGTCTTTCAAATGAATATCAATGTCAGCTAAGTCGAAGAACTTTTGAGTAATCAGCCGAAGCGTTAATTGCTTTACTTAATGAACAAAGTAATGCAACACTGCGACTGAAATGTTACTTTACCAAACATCTTTCGCCGTCTAAGATGAAGAGAGCCATACCCTGTTTCGCGTCTGTCTCGAGGTATCCGATCATCCTCCTAAAAGCGCTGCGTCGCGACCTGCCAGAAGCCGATCACAGATAGATGAAATCGACGAACGACTACCGATAGCCGTGAGACCGGAACTCAATCGCGGCGGAAGTCAAACGAGGCGACGCCGGTTCGATAATCGAATTCCAATTTAATCTTTCGGCCAGCGCGATCGAGCCGCCACGCGTCGTCCAATAAACTCACCCCCGTACGAACGTCCATCTGCATCCGACTCAGGTTGGTTTCCGGGCCAGCCCGCCACTTTGAACGATTTTGATCGGTACCCGGGGATATACCCCGAGGAACACCTCAAACGGCAAGCGGTGGTTATTAAAATTGGTCGTTCGTGCGTGCACTGCACCTCCAAATGGTCCTGTGTCCCTTAATCATCGCGGAATTAACCACGCCTCGCTCTCTCATCGAACCGGAAATCTGCAGGGCTGCGGATTTGTTCGCGACGGCTGTTATATTTACGATTAAAATAAATATAACAACTTCAGTGCGGCTGAATTTAAATTTGGAGAAAACAAGGAAAACATCATCGACGGACTTTTGATATTCGAACGTTAATTCACGATTTCTGATGCTAGCCCGTGTAATTACTTTTACATGAATTATGTAAGATAAAGTTGGGAAGGGAAACCGTACGGTAGTGATACAATAGATCTCGCTGTCGAGGTAACGCAAAGCAGGAACAATATTAATGTTGTCCTTTTAATTATCATTGAACATTGGTTATAATTTTTCATTCGTTTCCTCCCTCGTTTCGTATTCGGTTACAACGGGAGTTGTCCCATTGGAATCCTTTAAAAATCACGATGTCAAATATCTCCGAGGATTTATCAGCGTTCACTTACAGGCAAATATCCGTATGTCAAACACCCACGCTCGAAATATCCCACGAAACGTTGTTTGCCGCGTGGCAATGATGGAACAAGTTGCTAATATCATGAACTTTTCAGCCGCGTCCCGGCGTATGTAGCATTGCGTAATGAATTGATGGCAAACGTGGTGTCGGTCTGACCGAGACGCGGACATTCCACTGCGCGGTTCTCCGTCGACAACCAGGAGTGCCAAGTCGGATTTACATTCCGAACGACGAAAATTGCCGCATTCGCGCGTGAATTGGAATTTTAATAGGGACGAAACGCAACTAAAGCGTGCATCAAAATTATACGGCGAAATATATAAGCGGATGGTGTTGAAACGTGAATAATTAATACAAACGAACGATGAAACAAAAACGATCAAAGGGGATTATAGAAGGTTGGAGACTTAATGGAAGAAACGAACGATTGCCCGGTTCCGAATTAAAATTCACGCCATTTCGAAAACCATCGCTAATTGACCAAATGAGACTGCGGGGGAAGACCCGCTCGAGTCGAAAGGGCGCTCCGAAAGAAGCAGCACGAACGTCGCTCCGCGAGAAACTCTTTCCCATTTCGCGCGTTCTTTCTCCTCGTTTCGATCCAATTAATTCGCCCCTTCGCCGCGACGGGAAACGATTCCGGCCGACGGTTCGCGAATGACGTATCCGCCTCGACGGAGAATCCTTATCGCGCGGAGAAATTAAGAAGCGAATGAAGCGCAACGTTGAGGGAAACCCGCGAGCGAATTGCTGCGCGATGGCCGGAAAATATTTTCCACGGTAATTGGAAACGACGGGCCGCCACGGTGAATTGGCCCCTGACATTCTACGAACACGCTTATCCGCGAACCTGCTCGTTCGAGCAACAAATTTTTATGCAATTTTCCCCCGGTCGACTTAGTCCGTTGTGCGTCGCGGACAACGTTGGTCGACGGTGAAAACTTCGTTTTCATAGCCGCGAGTTCTTGGAATTCTTGCGGCGTTCTTTCGCGAACGAATGGACGCTCCGGAAAGTTAACGCTCCTCAAGGAGGCGATAGGGACGAAAGCATTGGGGCAATAAAGGGAATCCGCTATTGGCAGCGTCAAAGGAGAAGAAGAACGAGAGAAATCCACCGTGACGCGTGCGTAGCTTTCGTGAGCGAGCGAAATCTCGTCACGGTTGGATCCCTTCTGTCGCGTGAATCGTCGACCGGTTCGAACAATTATTAACGGGCGATAAGAATAACGGGTCACGTCGATCGTATCGGCCAGCAGCGGCCGGCTACGTCGTCGTTGCGTCAATTCGCAGTGAATCAACGCTAATTAAACGACAGCGGTCCGTCGGGCAATTAACGAAGCTGAACGCGCGCCGACTTCGGCCCAGCTTCGCGTCGTAACACGCACGTGACGCTTTATTCATCCTCCCATCCTCGAATTAGAAACGGCACGGGCAGGTACGGAACGTGGAGCATGCTTTCGAATAATTACGAATGGACGTTCGCGAGAATTGACGAAGATATTAAATTCGGTGCCGCAATTGTTGAAAGCTGAATTCAATTACGTAAAATTTCACGCATTTCGAATGACGTGAAATCCGCGAGAATATTGTCCAAGGACTGAACTGAACGTTTCCAGTGCAGAAATATATTTCCAGCGGTAATGAGCATATCACGATCACGTGAACACAACTTCGACTGATTAGCAAAGAATTGGAGAAGCGTGCAGATATTCGCCGACGGTCGAAATATTAGGATGGAATCATTTCGCCGAGGATCGCGCGGTCCTGGCCACACCCAAGCAAAATTGGATCGTCGGAAGTTATCAAATTTTCTTTTTTAAGCGATCCCCAGAGCATCGGGGTAAACGGCGAGGGCGGGCGAGAAAAGCATTCCCGGCGAATAATAGGGCGGATAAGATTTTCGTCCGGGAAATATTGAATCGTTATCACGAACCGCAACCGGCTAAGGCCGACGCGTGCGGTTTTGTTGCTCGTGCCGGTTTATGACAGAACTATCGATCCCACAACTGGTCCAACTCGAACTTTTGCCTCCGCGTCCCCGCCGGTCCGCCCCCTCGTCTATCCTAAATTCCACCCTCTTCCGTTGTTCCACTCTGATCCGGTGCGTGAAATACACCCTGCGCGAACGGGAAAGCGGTTTCGTTACGCGCGAACCGCTCCTCCCGCCTGCCGGATTACGTTATTTCGATAATCGATTCCCTTCTTCCCATTATTTGGAACTTTGATCGAGTTTCGGACTAATGACGGGCGCGAATGAAAGGGGAGGGGGCGTCCGTTGGGTTTCTACGCGGCGATTCGATTTGGCTCGACACGAGGCACGGAGGAGAATCCGTTTCGCGCTATACAGTTTTAGAATTGCAACGAAATACGCACGTCGACGGCGGTGGTAATTGTAAAAGAATCTTTCACTTCGAGAGGGACGTCGTGTGAAATACGAGAAACAAGAATCACAAGTAGATAATAATTACACTCGAGAAAGGTAATTATGGGAGAGTGGTAATGAAAAATGAAATTCGGCAGCCAGTGATGAATTGAATCGATCTCCGCGTGTACAGAAATACGGAGATAAAGGAGGAATGAAGCAGTATTAAATTGCTCCATGTAGGTAATTCAATTCATAGACCCCGACTTAATCGAATAACAATAATGCCGATTGAAATACAGCCATCGCAGGAATAGCATTGCGATAAATATAAATATATATATAATGCAATAAAGAACACGTGTAGCTGTGGGCAAACAGGGGTCGGATGTAAAGGAAATTGGCCCCCGGTTGTCACCCCTCGGAACGTATCGCTCTGCAAGGTGCACTTGAAGATCGGACGTGAGATACATGACCCACCCAGAGGACACGTAGGAACCCCCTTATCGTCGAACCAACTATGGGTTAACATTCATCGCATCGTACTACTTTAATCACCGGTGGTAAAAATCGCCTCGCTACAAAACCGTGGAGGTGCGCATTGTCGCGAATGAAAATTTCCATCCGGCCAATATTTACATTAACAACGACAACAAAGTGTTCCGTGAAATCTATCTCGATCGGCTATCATGTTCGTAACAACGAGCCGGCCTCGACGCGAACAAACAGACTGCCGCGCAACGATCTATGCAAATCCCGTTCTATTTGCAATTATTACACTAACCGCCCCTCGAATGATTTACTATGCGGGATAGAGTTGCGTTCGCTGTTCAAAAAAAAAAAAAAAAAAAAAAACAGAAAGAAAACAACGAAAAATTCCCCGAAGCGATTGCGCAACGAATGACGGTAAGAAAACAAACCGTAATTTATACCACGTATTGCAGAAACGCTCTGGGAAAACACTGCCGGATAAAGCGTTCGATCGCGTACGCGCTCGCGAAATTAACGAAATCGACGCAGGCGTACATTCGCTCGAGCATCCCTTAACGCCGCATTAACGAGCCCCAATTCGCCGTAATCCCGAATAATAACGAATCGAGAAAGACTGGGAAACGCGTCGACCGGAATGTCAGCGTGAACCATCGCGCGGCACGAGAAATTCAACGCCGACCCTACAGCGGAATGCTCGCGGAAATAGAATGCGATAACCGGTGCGAAGAAAAAGTACAGAGCGAATCTACTGCGGAAGTAGCGCTGGAAATCACGAATTCGCTCACGTAACCGGCGAATGAAGGAGGGGGGGAAAAAAAAATATAGATGGAAACGTACGGACAATTTGCAAAACAGCTGGCAACGAGCCTGCGGAATGAATTTCGCGTTCATGAATGTCGACCCTCCACATTTTCTCTTTATTTTAGGGGCGAAGGGAGTTCCAGCAACGAGACGACCAACGCGACATTAGGTACAACGTCGATTTCCAGGGACGCACCGGGCCACGCGTTCCCCCTCGGCTTCCGGGTACAATGACGCTGATAATAAGATAACAGGCGCGTTGACGAAGACTCGACGACGAGGCTGTGCGAACGAAAGAAGGTCACCGGGGAACGAGAAAAGGGCCCGGCTGCTTTTCATCCCCCTCCCCCGTATCAACCCCCACCCCGTGGAACGATCATCCTCCCCCGCCGCGATAACGAACTTCGCTCGCTATGCTCCGCTCTGCTCTGCGCCGCGACGAGATCTCAACGACGCCGTTGCGTGCACGCGCATCGGAGGATAGTGCACTCGTTATTCTCGAACCGGTTTCGGTGAAACTCGAACGCGAGCCGGCCATCGGGTGCACCCGTGAAACCGTAGACGAGGCGATTCGCGGTTACGGATCGGTCGTTCCGCAGACGCGTTTCGCGGTCGGAGATTCTTTCAACGTCGGTGGTGGGGCCATCGGTATTGGGACCGTAACGACATCGAACCGCGGACAGGTGTGCAATTTTGCGGGGAACCTTGCGGGCGTACAGACGAGACCGAGGCTATGTGTTCGACGATTGAGCTGCGTCACTGATTCGACCGACGCTTCGCCGTTAATTCGCCGCTATTCATTTCACGGATATCTTATTGCAAATTGTTGGGCTATTTAATTCCGATCGATGTATTATTATTAATTCTCTACTGCTGATTTCGCGCGCGTTGCTCGCACATTATCCACCGAGCACGGTAATTTGTTCGAACGTACAACTATCTCCAATTCGCTTCGCTGCCCGGATAATATAACTCGCAACGATTACCTATAAACGCAGATGTTTAAGGGACGTTGTCATTCTATGAACGCGGGGATCGAAGAACGAGCGGAGCTATCCGAACGAGCCTCGAACGCAGCCGAAAGTGAAACAATCCCTCGCGTCTCGTACGTTTTATCGAGAATATCGAAATTCCTCGCGAACAATACGATACGACGCAGACGACGGCGCTGAAGCATCTCGAAAATCACCCGCCTGCCCCTCGATCATAAATGAAACATCAATTTCCCCGCAATATATAATATATAATATAGTTTTCCCTCGTGAAACAGGGACGCGAATCGCGGATGGATCGAACGGCGAAAATTCGTCCGGTGTCGTCGTCCTCGTCGACGGCGGGGTACCGGAAACACGGAACTCGTTTTCGCGCTAATACAAATGCAATATCGATCATTATCGGCTATTCTCCCGTAACGCCGACACCCGTTGGCCCCGGCGACGATTATCGGAAACTGCGTTCCAACGGGATCCGCCTGTATTATGCCAGCCGTTTCAGCGATCTTTCTTTTTACGGCGGACCGGCGATATTCCTCGTTGATCTCTTAATTCGCTGGCGAGGGCCGGGTTCGAGCGTTTCGCACGGGAACGAGGAGGAGCGCGTAATTTCGTTTCAATTACGCGTTCTCGCGCGAACCGTTCGATAGCCGGCGGCTAAACGGGCCCCGCGGTGTTAATGAATTTTTTTGCAGCCCCGCGATTTCGGGGGAAATTTTCTGCCGCGACGAGGTGCGGCCAGGGGGCGGGTTGGAGGGATGGTTGGGGGTACGGATGATGGGGGAGACCGGGGGGGGGTAAAAATTGACCGGCACCGCGATTGTATCTGGTGAATGGATTAATTGCGGGGCCGCTTTCGTTATCGTCGACGGAATCTTTTTAACGGACACACTCGCGTATTGATTGCAAAGATTGCTTCCCTCTTCTATTGACGCGTTCGCGTGCACCGGTAATTTTAAACACGCGGCACGCGCGATTGATGCGCGACACACGGGCGTCGATTGAACCGCGCGCATTCTTGCAATCGCTGGCAAATTAGTCTTCGACGAGTAATAATAACGATGGTGCATCTCGCGCGGGGGAACGATCGAGCGTAGAATTTAGGGCAGAAATTGTACGAATTTTCTTCGCGAATGAAGAGGATTATTCGCGTTTCCGTCGAAGCCCCGCAAAATACGAACTGTCGCGAAAAGGATCATGCGATAGACGGACGATGCAACCCGTTGGAAACGCGAGATTTCATGCCTCGCGAATGTCAGATTATCTCTGTAACCCTTTCCAATAAGTAACACATCCCTCCGTCATATTTCGAGCATTATTGTTCAATCGAATTGCATTACGGACCTCTCTCCCACCGAACTGCTTCCTCCTCCTCCGGATTATTATCACACTTTCGACAGCGCTGCTCGGCGATAATTTGCCGTCGCAATTACGGAGACCGTGTATAACGTGCTTAGCGAAGAATCTCGTAAACGACGGTTCATTATGACGGGTTGAGAAAAATCGTCGAGGCCGAGCGATAACAAAGTTGCATTCTAATTCCACTCATCGCCTCGTTTGAGCCGAACGAGCAGCTGATTCGATTAACAGCGCCAGTATATCGATTACGTGAGCACCATCGTGATTTGCCGTTCCCCTGCCTACGACAGAATTAGGATCGACGTGCAATCAACGGGCTGGCGGATCGGATCGATCGAACGCGCAAAATCTTGTTACACCTTCGAAACGAACGAAACAGATTCCGCCGGCAAGCTGCGCGCGATATTCGTCCGGGTCGAAGGAAATGTAAGTTTCTTTCATTTCGTGCCTCGCGGACACGAGTTCCGTTTCGATCGCAGCCGTTCCGATCCGCGAAAGTTCATTGTATCGGTCGCCGCGAGTGGCCGACGACCCACGAATTCGCGTCTCGACGCGAAAGCAACGGAAACGAAACGCGAGAACAATTGTACCGTAAATCTCACATCGGAAGGGAAATTTCGTTCATCGAAAGATCTAATTGAAAAGGTACGACGCGCGCTGGCCCCTCATTGGGGAGAAATTAAATTTCGACAGGCGAAAGGGGATATAATATTAAGCGAGGGTGTACGGTGTTCGATTGTTCGGCGATCGGCCGATAAGAATTCGCGGGCAGCCGAAAATTGCTAATCAGGATCGTGCAAGGGAGGATAGGGTTGCAAAATGAAGGGACGCGGGGCAACGCGATGACGTCCGCGATAATCACGTTATCGCTGCAGACCCGCGATCGATTTAATTAGACGCTTTTGCAAGATATATCTGGGGAATGTGATGAAGATGAAATTTCGTGAAAGTAAACGAACGCAGACCTCCTGAAGAAGCTTCGCCCTTTGAAAAGAACCCAACTGGATCGCCTTGCGATTCTTCCTTCCGAAATTCGCATCCGCTCAATCTCGCGTCATTCCTTCATTCGAACCCTCAAATCTCTCTGGAACGAAGAATTCGAGACCTCGATGGCGAGTCGAGGCGCGACGAAACACCAACGAAATTTCTCGAACCAGCTCTCGATAGCCGCGACTTCGCCGAAGTTGCGCGGCTAATCGACATTCAACGCGTCCGAGGGTGGCGAACTTTTCGCCGACGAGCTTCTGTTCGCGTGATCAGCCGCTGATAATGCGACGGCGACGGGCGACGCGTAACTATCGACGTGAAGCGACCGATAACGCGGCTAAATAACGATCTAATAACGGGGGCGTTGAAATTTCCTGCCCGCCCGGAGCCACGGGAAGCCTGAAGCGGTGCAAATTGAGACGTCGCGGCGCGATTAAGCGCGTTACCGAACGTTTGGACACCGGGATCCCTCTGGGATCGAATTCGGCGAAGCTGGAGAACACAGTTCAGAGATGTGCGTCGAACGCTCGGAAATCGACGCTGTACAACTCGCGGATCGCGTCGAACTTCGCGCCGCAAGGCGTTGATAAACGCGATCGACGATCGCCTCGCAACCGAACGATTCGGCTCGCCGATTTCCGGACTCACGTGCTCTGTCCAACACATCCGCCACTATTTCGGCAGAACCTCGTGGCGAAATGGACGACGGGTAACCGAACCGAGGGTTCAACGGACGAGACGAGTGATAGGAACCCGCGAGACAACAGAACACTATGGTAGTAAGAAACGAAAGACAAGAAACCGGGGTGGAATACGATTCCCTCTGGAGAGAGGAGGCCAGGCGAGCAGTCTGGCTCGGGGTATCGTCGAAAGCATTAAGAAGCCACGGTCTAATAAATTCTGAAGCATGCTACAAGCGTGTTCGCCGAAGGGAGCCGCAAGCCAGCGGAATTCTTCCGCAAATGCCGTCGCTGGGGAATGCACAGAATTCTTGGCGAGCGCGTCTTGCAGATCGCGCACGGCCAATAAGTTATGCTCGAATTTTGCGACAGCGATGCAACGGTTGCGCTTGAACCGCGTACGAACGAACCCCGTGCGAGATACGCAAATTTTGGCAACCGCCGTGGGCTCGTAAACCTCCCGGTTTCGTCTCGCGCTTCCATCGACGGGATAACGACGCGGAGGACGGACGGGTGAAATCCTAGGGACAGCGCGATCTCGGCGCAGAGCCGTCGAAAAGGGAGAAGTTCGTGTCGGGAAAGGACGAATTTCCAGGCGATACCCGCCCCGCCACGCCGCGATTGCATATTTCGGCGAACCATCGCCGGGATATCGATGAGGAACCGCGGGTGGCTGTGAGAAACACGCGAAACTCGGATGTGCGTTATTGGCAAATGTGTTTCGTTCAAGTTCGCGGAGAATTACGGCGAGAATGGTACGCTTCGCGTCGCGACGAGATCAAAAGAGATAAGAAAGATCACAGTGAGTCGGAAACGAAACGGCGGAGAGCGAGACTCTTTAATGCGGAATATTTCCGTTGCACCTCGAGGCATCCGCGTCGAAGAACGCGCTTTCCTTCGGCCGAAATTTAATAGAAGTGCACCAGCTCGCGCACTGCCGATCGCCGCGATTCCAGTGACACCGAGTTTACCATAAACAAGATCGCGCGTACATCCAGAAGGCGGAAATAAATAGGATCGGCATTTAAAAATAAATGAACGTCGCGCCGTTCCGTCTGCGTTTCCGGCTTTGCCACGTAACAGTAACTCGCGACCCCAAACTTCCCCCGTTTCTCCTCTCGGGTGAAATCGAGTTTCCTCGACTTATTAAAAATAACGGCCACCGATATTTTCCTACCAATGTGAGAATATAGAACGACGAGCGAGAATATTGCTGCGTCGCAAACCGAGCACACCGACGTACAACTTTATAATAAGAATTGTGTGCGTCGTAACGTTAGAAGAAACAAAGCTCCATCGTTTTGTACGATTCCATAGATGGTAGTTCTAATCGCGGCGGCTTGATAGGAAATCGCGTTGGTACACGTATAACGGGCGCACGATTTTCCGGGCGAGCAGGCATAAAAAGCAAGGACAGAAACGCAACGAGGGGACAGGCCGCGTTTGTTCGCGGGGTGCATTCAGCTCTACTTCATTGAAACTCGCCGTTCGCTTCATTCTCCTGGCGAAACGTGTGCCGTGCCGTTCGCTATTGTGACACGGCCAGCCTGGCCAATGTACGCCGGAAGCCTCGCAGTGTGTCGCGGATGTCAACACACGCGACGGTTTTCATGATACTAGAGTCGGGCGACGACCTCCTGAACAAATGCCCCTCGAATTCCAAACATTTCTTTCCGCCGCTGAGAATCTTTAAACGACGACCGCGCATAGTGTCGCGACATAACACTCGCAGAGCAACATTAGCTCTATATATAGCAACATATGTTTGAGAAATATTTTAATTCTCAACGGTAAACAACTGTAGGTAATAATAATAATAATAGTCGACGATATATACATGCACATGTTACACACGTACGTTCGTTGGGGCAGGTAGCTGTTACGTGCGACTTCTTAACGAGACACACAGGGAATCGCGACACCGTCACGAAAAAAATAGTACCATCTCCCCGTGGCACGAGTAGAAAGTGAAATGGTCGGCTTACCTCAAAGGAGGCGATCAGAACGCAGTGCTGTAGAAGAACAGGGATGCCGGACGATCCTGGCTACCTCGAGGGAAGCTCGCCCGGGCGGCATGGCTGCCACCTCTTCGCCCTGTGATCCTCCCGTCTGCTGCCCGACACGGTGTCCTCCTCTTCGCGTTGCAGTTCGACGTTCGATCCCGTGCCCGTTCTTCACCGTTCTCCTCCTCGTGCCGCGAGCGAAAAGCTTCCTGTCTATCAATCTCGCGCGGCGAACACCGCTGACAAACGAACGTACAGCGTCGGCACTGTCCCGACCCCGGAGCGTAACCCTCGGCACGGTCCTCTCGACGATACGATAAACTCCAGCGTGCACGCACGGCGGGACGCGTCACGACGATAACGATCCCTCCGCGGTGAACGTCGCGTTCGCTCGCGATACTCGCAACACTTTGGCTCGCCGAGGTGGCGGGCACGACGTCGATAAGAGTGGCCGCGTCGGAGGGATCATCCGGAGAAAGCGACAGGACGAAGGAAGAGGGCCAGCGGTTGATTCCGGGGCATCGACGACCGGTCGCGTGGACGGGGAGCGTGGCACACCGGGTTCCAGGGTGTTACAAAGGGACGATCTCTCTGCAGGGGGGGGGGAGGATGGAGGGTGATCGCGGCTGACTGTCGAACAGGATCAGAGTGAAAAGAGAACACAGAAAGCTAGGCACAGGACACGATGGCCCGGCCACTGCGCCGGCACTGAGGCTACGCCGCAGCCTCGCTCTCCTGCTACTCCCTCCTTTCTCGTCGCTCCTCCTATATCTCTCTTGCTCCGCTGCCTTCTCCGTCTCGCTCGCGTTGCCTCTTCTCCTTCTACTTTCGGCTCGAATTTCTCTCGCTCTCTCTCTCTCTGGCCATCCCCTACGCGTTCGACTCTATTCCCTTGCGCACACAAACACGCTACGCGCGTCCACGCACCGCCACATGACCGTTCCGTTCTCTCTTTTCGGTTCTCCGCCACCCCTGACACGCGCTCCACCGTCCGCGAATTCCGTCTCCGTTGCTCGGTCGACGCAGCCTCCGTCCCTGTTACACTCGCCCCTGCAACCCCCCCGCTTTCTCGATGCTTCTTTCTTGATCGGGATACGTGTCCGTGTTTTCGAACGCGCGCCACTCCCGTGACCTCTCCTTCGGTCGCTTCTTGTTCTCCCTCCGCTTCGTCTTGGGATTTCGTGCTCCTCTTCGTTTTTGCCTCGCCGTCGTTTCTATCGCTGTTCAACAACGGTAGAACCGCGGCGTTGTGCCGATACGTTTTTGGCAGTTTCTAGGACGCGTTGCGATTTGCTGCCGGCTCTCGGTTATCTGTTAGCCGTGGCGCACTCCCTCACCTTCGTACATTTCCCCCGCAACTCTTTAAATAAGCGCAAAGTTCCTCGACCTTTACATCGAAGGACGAAAGCTGGGTAAACTCCGCGGGGGTGAGTATCAAATATTTAAAGACCAGATTGCGACTCGGTCGAATTAATTCTTGTTTAAAGGTTTCTTCCCTGTGGTTTCGATTCGCGCACACTTCCCTCCGTTTTCTTCTCCTTTCAGAACTCTTGCGTCCCCTCTGCGTCGTCGAATTCGTTTCCCCGTTTTTATCTAGCCGTCTGTTCTCGAGACGCCTTCTCTTGCGTTTCCTTTGTGGCCACCTTCAACCCTTTTACGGTTCCGAATCCCTCCATCGTTCATGCGTCCTTATGATATTTTTCCGCCACCCTTATCCGCCGTCCCTTTCCCCGCCCGAACTGTTCTTTGCATCTCCGTTTCGCTCCGTCATGGATTCCGTTCTTCCAACGGTTGCACGCGCTTCGCTGCTTTCTGGAGAAACGCGGCTCGCTTCCTTTGCGGATCGTTCCACCCTCAGCCACGATCGTCTTTCTCCACCGTTGGGTTTCCCTCGTTTCGTTCCCGTCGCCCGTCCGCTCTCAATTTTGTTTCAGAACCGCTCTCTTCCACCGTCCGACATCTGTTTGTTCCTTCTTCCTCGACCAGCTAAACGCATTCTCCAATAAAGTTTCCGTCTCCTTTCGTTAAACAAGTTTATGGAAAAGATACCCGTCCCTTTGTATCACGAGATCTCAAGTTGCTTGCAACATTGCGATGACTACACTTGTCACATTTGTTCGCAGTTTTTATAAGCAGTTTTAGCAGAGGCTTGGATTACACTCGTTTCCATCGATGCATCGTTTGCTGTTCGCGAATTACCTAAATCTTCTGCATCCCCTAAACAGCTGTTCGGTTTCATTCCACGAATCCCTTCGGAATTTCACTTCGACCCAATCGATTCAATTTCTCCTTCTTTAGTTTGTTTTAATTAGCACAGCTTCGCTTGCATTCGACGTGTTTGTTTTTTTTGTGTGTGTGTTTTGTTTACTTATCTTGTTCCTGGTTTATCGTAATATTTACCATATTTATTCGCGATCGGCCCTACAATTTTCCCTTCGCCATCCCTTATAATAATTTCCTCGATCTCTTCCTTCAGCCTTCACCCTTGTTCCTTTCTCATCGCGCTCTATTTATTTCCAACCTCTCTCATTTTCCCTTACTTTTTCTCTCTCTTTTTTCCCAGTCTATATTCCACGCCTTACTTTACACAGCATCGGTGATTCTGGGTGTTCCTTCGGTGTTTCGCTAGAAAATTCAACCCTTTGACGATCGTGGCACTGATTCGCCACCTCTGCCGTTGCCACAAACCCTTATAGCCTCATTCTACGTGCAGCCGCAACGACGAAATAAACACAGTCCACGGAATCTCTCTCTCTCTCTCTCTCTCTCTGCACGCGGTGAAACCTGCAAATATTTAATTTCGTCGCGCTCACGTGCCTCGTCGGATTAATGCCTTCGGAGGGTATTCGCTCTGTACAACCCTGTTCACTCTGGTCAATTAAACAGAAATAATAATCGTGCTAAATTACATCCATACTATAGTTTCGCTCCTAGCATTTCACTCCTTTCAATTAATCTACTTCCAACATAATAACGCATTCGTTCCTCGCGTTTCGCAGCTAAACATATTTTATTCCTCCCCTTCACCGTTTCAATTTTTCCCGTACCCTCTGTTCCTTCAAAAAAAAAAAAGAAGGATTCCTCAATGTTTCGTCAAGCGTCGATAAAGTATTTCCCGAGCGAAACGTACAGCGATAGATCTACCGGTTCTTCGATCGATAGAAAAATAATCGACGCGAAAAGGAAAAGGGCCATCGGGACAGCGATATGATCGAGCATCGAATCCTGATTCGCGGTCCGCCCGCATTGTTATGCTAATAATATTCCATCGTCGGCTTGCAGGGCCTCCGATACGATAAAGATTTCGTCGGTTGAGCTGCGAAATTCCTCGCAGTCGCATTACAGATGATAATAAAGATAGACGACGGACGAAAATACGTATTCCATAGTTGCTCCGCGCTCCATGTTCAAGTCGATGCACCGCAGTCACGTAAATCGAACTCCGACCCCTTTCCCCCTCCCCCGGTATCCAACCACCCTTTCGAGCCGCGGGTGGAAATTTATAGAAAATTCGTTTGACGATTTTTTTCCCCCCCGATATCGAATTTTCTCCACACGTCGTTACGTTGTTCCTCCCGAGGTGGGGGGGGTGGTAATCGCCCTTTTTACTCCCCTCCAACATCCCAACGGAAAGCTGCCTCGTCAGGAACGAAAATTGCACGACGCGGTGAATTTTCGTAGCAGCCCAACCGATCGATCCGAGGGGAATTGCAAATGAGGGCTGCGTTATTATCGAACCGTGTAACACGCCACGTTTCCGCAAATTCCATTGTATGCCCGCCCGTCGTTGCGCGAATCCCGTTCGTTTGATGAATTACGCGAACGGGATGTTATCCCGGCGAAACGAATTGCGGCCCGCCAGGCGATTAAGAATGCTGGATACCCGCCTCGCGGGGACGAGCAGCTACCCAGGCGATAAGTGATAACAAGAGTAATGGAAATGGCTGGACTTTGCGCCGTTCGCAGGTTTCCGTTTTATGATCGTTAATAGAAACTACTACTGCCGCCGCCGCCGTCGCCGCAACACCATTGCCGTGGCTCGCCCGGAACACTTTTCACCTGTAGAATTCAACCGTATGCTCGCAACGGCCCTGTCCCATCCAATTCCGAAACCGGCCGTTGGAACTACGGCCAAATGGCACAATTAACATCCGACAACGGGATCTGGCCGGGGGAGTCTGATCTCTCCACCGGTATCGAAACTTGGAAAGATGCGCCACGGTTTCGTGTCGTCGTCTGTCGACAATTTCCTCGGCTCCCATGCGTGTACGATTTTCCGCGCGGCGATTCGAACGAGACTGAATCAGAGGAACGACGGTCTTTAACAGGTACAACTTCGACTTTCTTAGCAACAACGTTCTGCACAAACCGCGCTGCAATTAACATCCTAATCCCCGGTCGGATCGATTCACCCGTAGCAATGAAACTTGCCCGGCTATCGGATCGGTGTGTTGCCACCTCCGAATGCCATTCGCCGTTTACTCAATGCTTATTGCGAGACGAATAATTGAGGAAATTGCACAATTCGTCTGCGGTAATATTTATAACTATAATTATATGCTACTCCAATGGTATGCGTACAATCAGTCCGCTCCGGTCGATCGTTTCCCAAAGAGCGCCTCGACGTTGCATTCTTGCCCGCCGACAAGGCGTGCCCTCGGTCCCACGACGCAGTCCCTTCGAGGGTCCGTTTTACGACCCCGAAATGTTTACGGGTCCCGCTCGTCTATCGGCCTCGAGGCGCCATTTGCCAGATGAGTAAGCGAAGCGCTCCAAAGCCTCGGGTTTTCTTACATTATTTTATACCCGCGTTTGCCAATAAATTAAGAGAGATTTGCGAAGAAATCCGTAATTTCGTTCGTTCAACGAAATGTTTAAAGAGCCCTCTCCCATCGCCCGACCCATTCTTTCCCTGCGCCAATCCATCGCCGACGTTCCCCGTCGCAGCAAAGAAAACAAATGCACGCGCAATTAACTTTCCGACGTGGCCGTACCTTTCACCAAGATCTCGTTGCGCGATCTTGCTTAACGACTGTGCGGAAACCTTCGCCCAGAAGCCGTAGGCCGGCAACTTCCCGGACAATTAATCTCTCATCCGGCGTCCATGACCCCGGGGGCGAAGGAAAGGTTGGCAGGAGTCAAGGATGGCGCATGCAAACGTCTCCTGGTCGCGTTTGCCGGAGATCGATCCCGGTGAACAAGGTCGGCACAGCGACTTTCCATTTTGCGTGACCAACGCGAGGTGAAAAGTGGCCTGACGCAGCTCGACTTAACGACTAACGTCGGCGAACGTCGGCGAACGAGGGTCGCCAACAGGCCGGTCGAAATCTCGCGCCGGCAAAGATTTACAATCGGACACGTGGGTTTGCCCGTTGTTTCGACACGTTTGACATGATACGCCAGCCCGACGGTCGCGTCCTCCTCGCGTTGTAACGGAGCGGCGTCGCGTAATGAGGCCGCTCGGGCGTAACGATGGAGGCGCGTACACAGCGGCAGGTATGTTGCACGCGAATTTATAGTCGCCAGGTGTCTCGTTCACGAGCGCGTGTCGACGCTTGGACGATATCGGTGAACCGAACGAGCGTTCAAGATCGGGCAGGACCGTGGCGAACGGTGAAACGACGCGGGCGTGAATTAATGGTAAACGAGACACTGGGCGAGATAATTATTCTTGAATAACTGTCAATCGTGGCGGGACTTATCGCGTTTTTCTTTTACTTGCGGAATGGACATTGGAATGGCGCGACGAATTACATTACCGTTCGGTAGAGAGACCGAGGAATTTGTGCTTGAATTTTATACGTTTCAATACGTTCAAAATTGAAACCACGAATTCCCGAGTTTCTCAGTGAACTGTAATTTCATTTATCGTACGATATTATATTCGACCTTAGCTGGACACTGATTAATGTTCCCGTTGCTCTTCTAGCTACTAATATTATTATTGTCATTATCGTTATTCTGGTTGATCGTGTCCCTACCCCTTCCACGTTTCGCAATGCCCAACGCCTACCATTCTCCCGCGGCAACCACAGCAATGGTGTTCCGTTTCGATTAGGGAATTCGGATATTTGACGAACCAGCCCCTGCACTTGAGTTACGCTTTTTTCCAACGGATATCGAACGTTGACGATGGACGGGGCATCGAGTTTCCGTGATTACGATCGCGCCCGCGGGATTACATTTCAACGGGGACACATTCGAAACGCACCCCCGTGACGCGTAACCGCGGGAATCGAACGCGGCCCCGTGGAATTTCGCGATTTGCGACGACAAAATCCGCAGGCGAAGCGGCCCGGCTTCGATACCGTCGCTTCTTCTCGGCGAACGCCCTCATTGTGATTCCTTTTTCCTCGCGAAAGGGTGGAATCGTTGCGGGGCGAACGGAGACACGGGCGCTCCATGATGCGGCGATCGATCGTCGAACGACCGTCGAAGATGTAAAGCAAATCGATACAATTCTAAATTAAATCTCGACGCGAACCGGTTTTTTTACTTTTAAATTCGCAGCTACCGAATGTTTGCGCGGCGAGATGCGTCACGCGGTTCCAGAATACTGCAATATCCCCGATAGAAGAAAAGTCTGCCCAAATGGTAAATATTCTACAACGTTTCGGAATTTTCCTCAACATTTCCGTGCAAGAAAGCGCTCCCCTTTCTTCCGTCGCGAAACTACCCAACATGAGCCGAGCCTTCGTCCTCGGCTGAAATAAAACATTTCAGCGCTCGGGTTCCTCGTTTTTCGTCGTTGAGGAACTTACGAAGTTTCCACTTCGGAATAGTCGGCGGCGAGATCGTCCTCGAAGAGTTACATCGACTAGAGGGAGCAAGGTAATTGTGAATATTCCATGGGAATAAAAGAACCAGACCGAGCGTTCGGAAATTTTTAAACGAGCCAACTTCACTCTCCGCGGGTAAAAATAAATTCCACGTCGCGCCATTTTGTCGTTGTTTCTGAGATCCTCGAAAGAATTTTGAAGGGAATCGAGTAAATTAAAGGACGAGTGTGGCAAAAATACTTCCCGGACGATATATTCATCGAGCGAGGGAAGAAAGACTCCGCGAAGCAAAGCTCGAGCGAATAATATCCAAGGAATATCTTCGTGGTGTAAATGATCAAAGGGAAAGAAAAATCAAAACAAGAAAAATATTGTTCGGATCAACGCTCGTAGAATTCCGCGTGGGCCGTTCTCGCGAAGCAAGAATTCGAGGAAACGTTTTCGGTGGTTCGTTTGCGTACCCATGGGGTTCTCTAAAAAAAAAATAGGGATCGACGGGGAATTAACGTGAAAAATGAAACGGGAGCATCGCTGTGATCGCGGGCCGTCTGGTCTCCCCGTAAAATATATATTTTACAATAGGCCGATTAAATGTCCTCCCCCATGGCGCGGACGATTTTTCAATTAATCCATCGAACGTTTCCAAGCTGCCTTTTTTTTTTCGCCGTTGGTTGAACGTTGCGCCATGGCGGACGCGATAAAAATTTCGCCCGCCCGTATATCTCGGCCGATTTTCGAGCGGTGTTTTCGATGCCCGGACCGAAAATTCCAGCGTTATTCGTTCCGCTCGCTTTCCACCGCTTCTCGATCGTTCTCGACGTCGATCCTTTGTCACGAAGTGAAAGATTGAATATCGGACTAATAAAGTCGAACACGCGAGCTTTTCGAGTGGAGCTATTTTTATATTTCGGATATTCGCGCGAACTTCACCGATTTTTTCGATACCATCGTGATGCTAGATTGCTGGTGGAACGGTCAGCAAGTTCCTCGCTTTTTCAGCGTGATATTAATTGTAATTGATGCATTGCCAGTAATTAATACGCGTTTATTGTAATATTGTAACACCGTTCAGCCAATAATTTTTGTTTCTAATCGATATAATTCGTTGAATGATAATACGTTCCATCGGTCGAACCCAATGACGCATATACATCGGTTCTTTTTGCAAACCGCGAGGAAATAAATCGAAGGTGGTTGCCCGAGATAAAATGTTTCCATTCTGGTCGCGGCCCGACGTATCCTTGGAAAAACTCCGCGGAGAGATCGCTCTTGGTGCGGACAAATTCGATCCAGAAACGTAGGAGGTCAACGTCGAGATATCGCCGGTGGAAACTTTTTCTCGATACCTCGCGTCGAACCTCGACCGGGAATAATGAAATTTAAGGCGGGTGGGTCAGGGCGCAACGATAACCAGTCCGACCAACCCTGAGAACGATTAAATCTCACTTGGGTCCGCCTTGAACAAATCATCCCGTGATAATCAACGTCCGGGACCCTCTCGGACAATTGTCATCGGGATTATTATTATTATCACAAAAGCGACTATAAAATCGCTTCACTCATCCATCTCTACGTACATACGTATACACGAAGTGTCGGCATTTTCTTCGACTCTTAAAACCCAACGATCCACCCTGCCCTCCAATTTTTCCATCAAACAAGACGCCGAGAAGACTTTCCGCTCGAACTCACCGGCCAGCCTCACCAAAACACGGAATAGGCCTATAATTTTATACGCAGTCTACCGTAGGTCGCACACGATCGACATCGAACTACTCCATTAAAAATACGCTAACTTTTGCAGCTGCAGATGGCCGCAGTCAAATTTTACAGAGCATATTGTATACACCCCATTCTTAACGTGCATATAAAAATTAGCGCGGAAACGGGCGGAGATCGAAAGTATTTCACGAAGAAAGACTTTCGCCCACCTAAATTGCCGTTGTTCCCCACTGTGCGACAGGTCGAAAGGTGAACGGGGGGACGGGTATTTAAACGAGGCCCATTAAAAAAAGGCAAAACGGGTTAAACGAATACCCCAGTTAAGCGAACTGAATAATTCCACGAGCCGAAAAGGCGAAAACGAGTGCCGTTCGTTCGGACAGCCGGGCGCAGCGGCGATCGTTCATCACGAAGGACCGACTACGACAGGATTTCCGTGTCGACGGAAGCCGACTGGTCGACGGATGGATCATAAAAGCTGCTCGAACCGCGCGTCAAATGGCCGTGGCCCGCAAGAGCGGGGCAATTTCTCAACGAAATAACGAGCTCCTCGATGAATATTTACCGCGGCTGGTAACGCCGGGAAAGATCCACGGGCGATCCGGGAACGTTCGCGAACAGTTAAAAGCAAGTGTTTGCCCGTTTCTGTATGGAAATCGATGCCGGCCCCTAATGGGACCAGCTGACGTCGAGTGGAGATTGCTATTACGAGGCGCGAAACTTTGGAGTGGGCGAATCTCGAACGATTGGAGTATCGAATTGAAATAGCGACGCTTTATTCGTACGATTTCGCGACACTGACACGCTTCGTCGACGCGAACGATTGTTTTCTCGCGAAATAACGATTCCGACGACGACGATGTAGCGAGAGGAAGTTCGAGAATCGGCTAGCGTCGAGCAAGCTGGAGTTAATCATCGACTAATGTTTGAACGAAATCGAAGGGGGAAGCCTGGAACTCCGTGGTAAAAAGGGGTAGAAGAAAGTTTCACGAGCCCGAAAGTTCCGGGGGATGGGAAGCTACCTGAGGGGGAGCTACTCAGGAGATTAAAAGAAATTCGGTAATGAGATTTAACGACCGTTTCAACGTCGATTACGATACGCTTTGCGTAATTTCATTCCGTTTTCACTGTTATTGCACCGATTTCGGTTTATTTATTCCACTTATCATACGATGCCCCCTTCTAAATGCTAATCGAACAATTTGGTGTTCCATCGAACCCTGATCGATACTTTATACTGGACCGAACATTAATATTGCAATAAGAAATAATAATAATCAAACTTTAATCCACGTACGACAAGTATTTTCTTTGCCTATCGTCGATATTTTTAACTGCTTAAATGATGCGTTCTCGTTTTAGAAATGCACCCGGCGAATAATAATTACAGGGACTAAAGAACGAACACATTGAAAACTCGGTCGGGCACCCATTGTCTCCGGAACTATCCAACGTTCTTTGCGCGAAAAGGAAACGAGGAAAAAATGGAAGACGCGGAACAATAGATCGAACGAAAACAAAGATCGCCGGTCGTCGAACAATACCGCGAACGATTCTGTCGTTCTTCGACCGTTTTTTTAAACCACCGATATCCACGGGGCGGTTGAAAGAAGCCCATAGAACTCGTGAAAGAGGAACCACCGGCACTCGTAAGAGGTTCCACGGAAGTCGTGGCCGCCGGTTTATAGTTCAAGGATGGCTATCTCTGTTCCAGGATAGAGGAATCGGTATAATTGATGGGTTCCCGTCACGCCATCCGCGATAATGCCCGTCACGTGATCATGCTAAATCCTCCTTGGCACCTAGCTTCGCGTTCACCACCTTCCGTTTCGTCGGATGGAAGGTGGATTTCCGGTTTGTCACGCGATCGGTGCGGCAGTCGCCTTGCCGGAGAACATTCATTTCTTTTCTTTGCGCGTATTTGAAAGACACTTTGGAGCGAAAGTTTCGTTTCTATTAATTATCGTATTTCATGGTCCCCTAGGGATATTATGATGTGCAACGATTCTTGTAATATTATCATTTGTACATTTCATTGGCGTCTGTGGCGCGTTATTAATTTAGACAAAAATAAAGCGCTGATAATAGCAACAATAATAATAATAATAATAACAAACAAGAGTGAAGAATAAGAATTTACAATAGCCGCAATTTTACGATGACTTCATTTTAATATTACACCATTTTGCTTCGCCTCTACGTCGCTGTTCTTTGCAAGGGAAAATAAAACTTTCGAACGCTTATCGGCCGGCTCGAAAGCTCGTAGATCATCGTCGGCAATGAGAGTACGATAGACCATCCGGAACGGCGCAACGTTCATTAAACATTCAGACATTTAGGCGGGCCGTCTGTGCAGCCCGATAGAGATCGCGGAACATTAGCAGACCACGATGAATATTTGAACAGCGATGAAAGCCTTCCAAAGGCATGCCCGGAACTTCTCCGGCGCCCCTTCTTCTTCAACGTGTAGGGGCTTCAGCTGCATCTGGCCCCCACGAAAATCATCCCAGCGAAGCCCACGAATCGGTTTCGAACGCGCTCAAAGGGCTCCTCGAGCTCGAAACTTCGCGTGCGAACCACCGACATCCCTCTCCGCGTGTCGCCGGTGTTTCCCATCCGCGTATCGCCGCGCGTTTTCCGCCAATCGTCCGGAGACAACCGTCCCGTCGACGCTGTGCGACGCGAAAGCAACGGGCCGACGAACCCTCGCGACGCGAAACGGGAAAATCGGGCGAGACAATAACGTGCCCGCGAAACGATCGACCGCCGAACGAACTATCGAAACCGTAGGATACGACGCGTGAAATATGAAAGACGTTCCGTCGCGAAATTTCCCGACGACGAAACCTGAAATCGAGGCGGGACGAAAAATCGACGGGAACGATCCTGCAATCGCCGCAGGTGAGCGAAAACGATTCGACGTTTCCGCGGTCAAACGTCGACGTGATAAAGTCGCGTAAAAATCCCGGAGACCGTGAAAACTGTGCGCGTATCGCACCGCGACGATGAAAGAATAAAAAAAAACGCAGAGAGATAAATAGAAGACGAGGGAAAAAGTCGAGCAAGCGGTATGAATGAAATGGCACGAGTTAACGGCGGCCGGAAGGGCTAGACAAAAGGGACAGAGTCTATTTCCTCCGTTGAAAGTGTTCCTGTTGCAGTCGGGTGGTAAACGCCGAGGCACGGGGTGCAACCTATTGTCAACCCTCTGCAGGGGCTTCTAACAATGGTTCTCTAGCTCTCTCTCCCCCCCCCTCTCTCTCTCAGTCTCCCTCTCTGTCGTTTTTCATCGCGCGTAAACGCTATCGGTGACGTGAACACCGATCTTCGTGTTCCGCGAGATGAAGCTGAAAGAAAGGGACCCGTCGCACCGGATACCGTCTCCGCGGTATCCTTCCTCGACGGCGCGCGCGATTCCCTTTCCCTTTTCCACTGGGTCGAGCCGCGGAACCGGGGACGACAAATCGACGGTTGTTTCGCTGATCGGGCAGATTTGCATGGCGACGGGATTGCTGAACGCGCCGCTCGACGACCGGAAAAGTGGTCCGCCTTTATTTGCAACGGGGGATCCGCGCTGGACGCAGCCCCGACGGACGACGAGAATTCGCAGACGGCATGCTGTCTGGCAGAGCAGCTGGAATTTAAGCGACGACGATCTTAATTCGAGGGATGTTCCGCGCGAAATATTTTTCGCCCAATGCGATCCGCGTGCATCAATTTCTATTGAATTCGCGTTTGGCGATCATCGGTTTCCATTCGATTTCTGTCGTGTCCCGCGTACAGAAATAGCTGCGAGGCAAATTAATTTGATCGTTCGAACGACGCGTCTCGACGCGAGATCGCGGGGTTGCTTGAATCGCGCATTTTCGCGTCCGGACAGTTGTAAACGATCCTTCGTCCGTTTCCGTTGCCACTTTCGCAAACGCGACGCTCAAGCACGCCGATTTGTATTCGTCGCGGTGGGAATTCATCCCCTATGCCGCGCCATCAATCGACTTTAACAGAAATAATCGAGTGCCGCCCGTATTCGCCATAATGTCCGTCGCACGCCCCAAATCGTCCATTCCCGTTGGACGGGCGACGAACGAATTTTTTGAGGCGGCCTCGTTTCGTCGTAGGAACGATTCGCAGCCGTAAATCAGCCGGATCGCCGCGGCTTCGCGTGCCAACTCGTCCTTCGCGACGCTCCGCCGTTATTAAAGCCGTTTAAGATGTGCATACGCGGCGATAAGCCGAGGCCTTAGCCCAGTTCACCGGGGTGAAATCATAGGATCGCGTGGACGGACGATGTTACACCGCGACAAAGGCATCGCCAGGATCGAAATTGGCGGCGATCTCGAAGGTACTTCGTTTGCAGACGGATTGCCCGTTCGAAAATTGTCTACGCGCGTTGAAACGTATCGCGCACGTTTTTGTATGCCAAACGAATAAGGAATAGCGGATATTGTTGAAACGTTTCAACCTCGGGGCAAACAATTCGAGTGCTCGCGTAACTCGATTGAAAGGGCGTCGCGTGAAAGCGACGAGATCAATTTTATTATCGCTAGTAATATCGCGCGTTTGCATTTGTTGTAAAAAGTATTGCCGGCAATGGCGATAGAACGAACTGAAATACGTACAACGATGCGCTGCATCGAATTTTAACACTGATATCAGCTCAGCTTCGACAAAAATGCGCCGCAAAGGTACAACGAAGAGGAGGGTTAACATAATGCGCAAGAAAAGCCCTAGAAAAAAAAAACATTCAGGCTGCCTGAGCCCGTTGCACTCGCGAGTATTAACAAATGAGAAGAATGATAACGAACGATGATAATTCTCCGTACAAGAACAATCCAAAGAAGTTTCCCTGGCGAGCAAACGTTCCCGCGGAAAATAGCCTCCGAATTTCCACCTGACATACATACGTCGTAACGAAACTCGACGAAATTTTCCTGCCGCCCCGCGGCTCGATACAGTGCACATCCTGTTTCACGCGGCGGCATCGTCGCGTCCGCTTGTCGTTCGTACGAGGGAAACAAGAAGCGAGGAAAACTTGGCGCATAGCGTGCATCACGCATTTGCCCGAGCGACGAATTCCTCTTCTTCTTCTCCGGCGGGCGAATCGCGTGATTCCGGGTCAACGAGTCGAGCGACGGGGGCGGACGTTCCGCGCCCTTTCCAACCGGACGCGACCGTTCGACGTCGCTGAGGAACGGACACCGGGGCGGATAATTAAATTGCGCCGAAAGTCCCTTCGACCGGGACCGATGTATCGCGTTTGGAAATGGTCGCGCGGAAGGCTGACAAACTTCGTTTCCGTCGTACCGAGTATGTTTCACGGTCGGCCTGAGTGGGGCGACCGTCGACGCTGTGAGGCGATCCAAGAAGAGAGACGTCCGGGGAGAACCGCGAGGGCAAAGGGTGAACATTGAGGGCGGGGGAGAACCAGACGAGTCTGGCGGAAAGAAAATGGGAACGGTGAAACGAACGGGGGATGGGAAGATGATGGAAGAATGGGAAATTGAATGCACCCGAGGGGAGTGGGGAGGGGGGTGTAGATTGATGACCGGGAAAGGGAGAAGTAATTCGAGAATTAGAGTGAGCAAATTGGAGATAAAAAAGGGGGCGACGGGTGAAAAGGATGGAATACTTGGGAATTAAGGAGAATGGACGAACGAGGGCACGGGAAGCAAGAATTAGTGGGAAGTTAGAACTCCGCGAGAGCCGAGAACTTCGAATCGGATAACTATAATCGCTTCGTTTCTAATGGACGAAGGGTTAAAAAATATTTCTCGATCTCGATATATATATATACATACCTCGGTCACGTTGCTTTGCACAATCTTCCTTTAAATTCCAGCTGCGCGCACTTCGAAGCGTCTTCCATCGATCGGATCGTACCGTCGACGCGAGCAAAATTATACAGCGAGAGCGCTTAATCGGACGGACGAATCTGCATAAAACGCGCATAAATAACGTGGCACGGGAGCCAAATTCAAAAGCAAACACCGCGGTTCGAAGCGGGGACTAGCGCTATAGTAGAAGAGTCTCGCCAGGTGCACGGAGCTACCGTGCCGCGAACAGAGGAAAGCGGACAATTCGAAAAATGCGGAACAAAAGGGAAACGAGCCCGGCGGGTGAAAAAGTAAAAAAAAAATGGCACGAGGGCCGAAGAGGCGTCGAGAAGAAGAGAAACGCGATAGACACGGGGCTTCTGGGGCGGCGAAGGGCGGGGATACAACGACGAGGGTTCGGAATCCTCCGGATCGGCGAGGGAAAAGCGGCGAAAAGTATTTTCGGGTCAGCAGGTCGGGACGGGCGGTTGGCTCGTGAATTTTCCGTACGCGCAAACAAGAGATTGTTGCTCGCGCGAATCGTCGATTAATTTCGACGAATGGCGCGCCGCGGAAACCCGATCGATCCGCCGAGCAAAGGATAAAGGGGATCATTTGTCTCCCCGTTTTTGTTTACCCCCCGCCGTTTGATACGCGGCCAACGGTGCCGCGGGCTTTTCCACCCCCTCGACCATTTATGATTCCTTCTGATTTCTCATGCGAGGTTAACCCCTTCGCCGAGTAATCGCGGACCCGCCGAGCACGTCCGTTCGATCCGATATTTCACGGTTGCCGAATTTTTTTTTTACCGTGCAACGGAAAATCAACGACGCGCGTTTCATTAAATTACTCGCTTGCCTTCTGAATTCGGGCGCGGCTCGATGTCAATCCGTTCGAAAGACTCGGTTATTCGCGTCACGCTGTTGCATTTCTCTCTTTACAGGAACTCTGTTCCGCGTAATCGATAGGCGCGTACGTTTCGCCCTTCGTCGCGTTAAGGGACGCGCGACAATCGAAAGGGTTGCGTGCGCGATGCCGCGAGGGCGGAAACCGAAAATAAATAGCCGGGTGGCATTGAATTTCCGATTTCGCTTCCGGATCGTTCACCTATCGATGAACGCGTTCGGCTATTTAGTTTGGATTGTCTATCCGATTCGGGCAAAAAAGAAAGACAGCAAAAAGAGGGGAAAAATAAAATACGCGCGATACACTGGAAACGCCGAAACGGGGAATCAGCCATCGCGAAATGTTCCCTTCAACCGTGGATCGGAATTTTGCGAATTTTACCTGGAACGAAACACCGTTGCCCGGTTACGCGTTAATTGCAATAATTCTTCTCGACCTGTGAAACGCTTGAAATACGAATGGAATATTCGTCGAACAGAATTTCCCTTGTACGCTGTTGATTCGAGCGGACCAGCTCGACGAATAAGTAAATCGGGCTTACGTAGCAGGTTCTTTATTTTTATTCGACGTCCGACTGCTGCGACGGAAATTTATCGCTTCAATCGTTTCCGGGCCCAACAATTATTGGGCCGTCCGTTCGCAACAAGTAATAAAATATCACGCGTCTCTCCGTGCGTCATTCTATAAATAATAAATAGGGATGATAGATCGACCGTGTCTCTCTCTTTCGAGGGGGTGAACCAGCATCGATACTCCATTAGACAAGACACGAGAAGAACGAAGGAGCAACGACGTACACCTGTTTTATCTACGGCGTGATACATTTTCCACTTACTTGACTGTCACAGAAACGCATCGAGCACCCTTAACCATCGATTCACTCGCGTTCCGCCGTTAACCTTGCGAAGTGCATGTATCATGTGGTTCCACGTTCGATGTGGCAAACGTAGAACACTTGTGTGAACCCCAAACACCGTTTCAAAGCACGTGTAACACACGCATCCGTTCGTACTATTTCTCTCGAATCCATCATCTATATCGAATCTATCATCAATACCATCACCTTTGCAATACGTAACCAACCAACTGCACCTCTCGCGAGGTTCGCGCGATACCATTTCCGACCGTCGCGAATCTATCATTCGTCGATCGCGATATTTTATTCTTATTACGAAGCTATTCACAAATGTCACTAAATTTCAAGCGAACGAACGAAAGAACATAGGCGCCGCTTCCTCGCCCCGTGTCCCACTCGTCATTCGCTGATACGGGAATCGGTCATCGCGGTCAATGGGAATACGTGTATCCCATGCAGTCGGCCCAAAATCGGTCCATGGTGTGGTAGAGGTGAGGGAACACGCCGGACAGAGCGTGAGCCTCGTCGGTGTAGCTGTGTATCTCGAACATGATATCCTTATTGACCAGGGCCTTGTTCAGGACCATCGCTTGCTGATAGTGTACGTTGTCGTCACCAGTTCCGTGTATCAGCATGTACTTTTTACCGCGAATCCCCTCCACCCTTCTGGTCACGTCCGTGTGGTTGTAGCCGTACAAATTGTCGTCTGGGGTGGGCAACCCCATGAACCGTTCCGTGTAAAGGGAATCTGCGATCGGAGATAATATCTGTGTTGTTGTGTTTTTGCTTTCTTTTGCTTTTCGTCGCCTACGACATTGAGCGAAACACGCTTATTCGTGGGGAGAGAATTTTGGGACAGACCGTGACGTCTGCTTTTTAAAATATTGGTTACATTAGTTCAGGTTTCGCTCGAATGTCGATTTTTTTAAAGGATCGACGCTGGAACGTATACGAATGAGATTTGCGATGAATCAAACGATTGAGAGGATTTTTCTTTCAACGACCATTACGATTCGTTATGGTTTCGCGTGGTTTCGGAGACGCGCGAGCGCTTATCGTTCGACATGTGTGTCGGCCGTTACGGGGTCGCGTAATTTTTAATGGGCCAAGAGGTATGATATTACCGTAATAAATCCAAGAGGTCACAGGTGCGACCGATATGCCGCATTTGAACACCGAGTCCCTGTCGGTGGCCAAAACCATGGCGGTGGAGAAACCGCCGTAACTCCAACCCCATATCGCGGTTCTCTGCGGGTCGATCCACTTATACGTTTGCTGGAGTATCCTGCAAATGGCATCGATTCCAATGAACTTTCAACCGAATCGAAATGAATCGTTTTTCGGAACATCCGATAAATTGGATGACGTCGGAATAACGGAAACGAATTAAACGAACGAACGAGCCGGTCCAAAGCGCGGAAAGGATACTCAATGAAAGTCTCGCCGTACCTGGTGACAGCGATTTGATCCTCGATCTCCACGGTGCCCATTTTTCGATAAATCTCGAACAACATTTTGCTCCCCTTGTACGCAGATCCGCGGCCATCGATCCGGCCGTAAATCACGCTTCTGTTGGTAACCATGTACGCTTCGAAGCCATAAGACGCGTCCTCCGTAATTCGAACGGTATTCGGGCCCGAGTACCTGTCAGAAACAACGATCAAATAGCAGCGGAAAGAAAGCGACACGCAATTCCGACCGGTAGAGCGACGTCGAACGTTCGCGCGAACGAACTTCGAATAGCGGGATATTTAAAACGAAGATCACGATTCTCGATTGCCCGCGTATCAATCGCGTCTCGTTGCATCGCGGCGTCGAAACTGGAACGCCCCAATACGGATTAAGTTTCCAAGATTAAGGGGAACTTGGTTTCGTGGTTAGTTCCCTTCGAATGGGACCGCTGGTAACCAGAGCATCGAACGACGTCCGTGCCTCGAGCGTGACCAAGGATGGATGCGAACGGATCGTGAACCGATAGAGGTGTTTCTTTCCATTTTTGTCTTCTTTTTTTTTAGCTTCATTCGAGTATTTGAAATATCGTTCGTCGCGTTATTGCCGTTGCTACTTGCGACGTTCGCGACGCGCGTAGAATAAATTGAAGCGGTGGCCCGTCGAACGTGGCGAAACGAAAATGCTTACACGTTGATCAACAGAGGATACGATTTCTTCTCGTCGAAATCGGGCGGCAGGTACAGCCTGACTTTACTGTTATACCCGTTCGCCTTCACGTAAAAATCCTGGACAACCGGACGGGAGCGAGCGGCCAGTTTCTGTCTGAGCGATCGATTTTCCTCCCAGGAGTATAATTTTCTGTGGTTCGAGTTGAAAATAGTGATGAACAGCGGGTCCGGACCGGAGCAAGACAGCGCGTAGTGCGAGCTCATCGTTGAGAAGAACGCGTACGCGTAAGTGCAATAATTTCCTGCGGGAAGAATCAGTATCGTTATTTAAAGAAAATAGAGAGAAGCGTACCTAGCGAAATCAAGAAAATAGAAGGAATTATCGGTCGAGAAATAATAATATTATTATAAGAATACTTATCGTCACGTCAACGAAAGCATCGAACATCATTTCCCTATAATATTCATTTATTTCGCAGCGTCGATGCGCGCGACGATTGCTCCAAATTAATCGTATATACAATTTACGCACCTTCCGGAGTGAGAACGGCGCACGAGACACAGACTGGTGATTCGGATCCGTCCAGATCGACCGAATACAAATTCCTATGGGACGGCGCGTTTAACGTGGTGCCCAAATAATACAGCCTTCGCCTCGCGTGATCCACGGACAGGATGGAAATGACCTCGTTGGGCCCAGGTGTTAAATCAGTCTCGCCGATCAGTTTACCGTCCCTGTACTCGAACCGAGTCGCGTGCTGGAATCGTCCAGCGTTCGTCCCGGAGTCTTGAAGGGTCAGGATGACCACGTATTGATCGTGATAGACAGGTGGCTGTATACGTAGCCAGCCTTCCGTTTCGTGCTCGTAGAAGATGTTGCTGGGGTTCCCTTTGGTGTCGTAGAGCACTAGTTGGCCCTTGTTTTGCACACGATTCGTCCAGAATGCGACCACCTCGTCGTCTTTCCTCCAGTTCACCGTGTACAGCACGTTGTCTCTATTAAAGCGAGATACTTCTGTATTACCGAAGGGGAGAACGAGTGGACACAGTAACGACAATAAATGGTTAATCGACGGTCGGTCGAAATGATTTGTTATTAACCGTTCTATGTGTACGACGAATACAACAAATGCAGCGAATCGTGTTTAACATTGTCAGAGGGACGATTCGTTTACCTTTACCGAGATATTATCTGAATCGCGTGTTTTTTCCAGCAGTCAGCGTTGAACGTGGAAACGCTGAGAAGCACGGCTAATAAACAATCGACGAGCACACGTATTGCACATCGAAACAGTGTTACGCGGTGCATCGGTGCATCGGTGCATCGAGCCGATGCAATTGCCGTATTTGTCGCGAGCGCTCGTCAATACGTGCGTCAGATAAGATATCCAACGGGGGGAAACGAAGTCCGTCGCTCGTTCTGTTGTAAATAGTAATGATAAACGAGTTGTTTGCTCAGCCTCGTGCAAACACGACGCGAAAGTTCGTAACAACGGGGCTTTTTACACATCCCAGATACTCACACGCCTACGACGTCGTTGGGCGGCTGCAGATCGACCAATTCGGAGGATGGATCGTCCAAATCGACCAGCGCCAGGGACACGACCGGATTCGGGCTGCCCGCCTGGAATTGTTTGTTATGAACGAGAGAACGTTTGGCGAGACGCGCGACAGACATTCCCCGGTAAGCTGTGTTAATTAGTTATTGAATTACTGAATTAATTTGCGAAGGAAATGATCGCCGCTCGATCCCGCCGATAACAGAACGCGGAGAAAATTACGTCGACCGGGTCGCAAAGAATTAGAACCGCGAGCTCGATATCGAACGGGGATCATTCGCGATCGCGTCGTTACGAAGGGAATGTCCACGCGGAGAGGAAAAAAAAGGAACGACCAGCAGTGGGTTGAACGCGGTACCACGAGATAACCCCTTTCGCCACCCTCCAAACCCCCCTCGAAAGTTACTAGGTAGATTGTACGGATTGCCCGAGACGTTTCATTCCGTTTACTATCGTCGTAATCGTCGTCGGATAAATTGCCCGAAGCTATTAACAAACTGTTCGAACGATCGCTTGTCGCTGTTGTTCCCAATTTAATCGTACACCCTCCGCAAATTGGTTTCAATTCCGAACGATTGTACGTGCGCCGCTAGGAACTCCGACGGGGTGTTCTACAAAAACGATGGCAAGGTGTTTGTCAGCTTACTTTCGGATACTTGATCTTCGTTTCTTCTGGATACTGATACTCCATGCTTCCCGGAACCCCGTACTTGGTCATCACGACATCCTTAACGTTCGTGTCGTCGAAAGTTGCGAAAGCAAGATGTCTACCGTCGGGGGAGAACCAGAGAGCGGTGGCCGAGGCAAGAACTTCCTCTGGAAGCATTGATGCACGGATGGCGTTCGGGTTATTTGTTAATTAACCAACCCGACAATCGATAAGATATTCGTTTTTTGTATTCGTTCAACGACGTTGCACGACGTTTCTTTGGATTACCCTCGTATACCCAGTCGGGTATTCCATTATAAATTTGGTCCAGCACGCCGGTGTTCGTTATTCTTCGAACGTGGCTGCCCCCATCGGTGAACACCTGATAATAGATATCATTTTCGTGAACGTAAACGAGACCGTTCGTCGTCGGGGACCATTTCGCCAATGGTATACGTTCGTCGTTCGCAATGTCCGTATACTTCCTGTATAAATAGAAACAGAATAGCTGTTACACGGAAAAACGAATGCCGTGATCGTAATTTCCGCGGCCGATAAAAGAAACGCGAATTTAATTAACAGCACAATGTCAAGTACAAGCGATACAATTCCACTAAATCCATCGGTATCTTATCTTTGCGTTCGCGTGAACATTTCTAGTGTGGCGTGCAAAAAAAATTGCTGGGTGAGCAATAATATCATTGCTTCCAAGCAATCTCATACGGCATATCGGCTTGTCAGTAAATCACTCGAACAATCCGCGATAATAGACAGTATACTCGCCTGGTTTTCGTGTTGTACACGACGAATCTTTGGTACAGCGAGTACCTGAAGCCCTGAAACATAAACAGCCACACCGTTTCTCAGATGTTACCAACGAACTGACGAAATCTGCACAGATTTAATTGATTAATCGTCGCAACTTACGTTGGTATAATCGTGGCCGATTAAAACGTAGGAGTTGTCGTAAGAGAAGCTCACTGAAGGTTTCTCATACTCCGCCTGGAATCAAGTGGGCAACAAGTACGTGACAACGCGGCGACAAATAAATAGAATGAAAGTGTATCGGGCGAGGATGGCCAATGTTTAAGGGACAACTCGTCGGCCGTATTATCGGCAGAACTAGATAGCCGGAAATTGATACCGGCGGCGCAACAGACATCCGACGTCCGTCGCGATACCAAAGCATCGGGACGAAAAGGTGAAAGGAATTTTGCCCGGCCGATTCGAACTATCGGTACTATTGATTTTGCGCCCGGTTATCGGCTTACTTAACGACACCACGAGTCTTAGACCGTGCCAGTCGATCTATGTATACGTACGGTGGGGTGAATTCGTCTGCTCGACGAATCTGTCCGTCGAGAAACTCAAACCTGTGACCATCCAGCACAGAGAAATATATATTTTCAGCGTGGAACGAACCGGTGCTTCGTATTTAATAAGAAGAAGGAAGAAAAAAGGTTTCGAGAGTTCAGCTTCGTCAGCATGCGAAAGAGCCGAGCAATTCGCAGAGCTTTTCGCGCGGCGAGTTGATAAACGAGACGCAAACGAGTCGATGAGGGAAATTCGACGCAGAAATGGGAAACGCGGTGTCCCTTATATCGACGCCGGTTCTATGTCGAATCACGACCGAAACTGGACACCGTGATACGCCGATTAATATGTTACCGTGCGATTAATAAAGGACGATTCGTACCGGCCTAGGATCTGGCCAGTAGAAGCTGGCCGCCGTGGGCAATTTGTCCTTATATATCGATCCTTAATTCTTCGAACTATCCGGGATACCGGGGACTCGAATTAAATGATTAAAAGCATCGTAAAACCAGTCAGAGGTATCGCCAAAAAAAAAGTGCGAGGGACATAGTATATCATCATTCGCAAATCGAATCTTGAACATAAACGGAACATTATTCGTTAACGGTGTCTCTGGCGCGACGGATCGGCGTGAAATCTGTTCCCCGTTGTGATCGAGCAGCTTGCGACTCGTCGAGAAGTGTCGCGCGAATCTTACCGCCACCGAGGAGTCCATGAGGACCCTGCTGGTCCCCGTCGTCGCGTCGAACAGACGAATGTCGCCGATGTAGTTATCGGAGTAAAGGATGCCCGTGTCCGTTCTCCAGGTAGCGTTGAAGTTGTTCGCCCGGAAACTTTGATCGTAGGTCTCCTCGAGCTTGAATGGAACCCTTACGCCACCCCGATCGTCATCCTCCGTCGTCTCGTATCTGGCCAGGTCTTTGTCGATCACCCGTGGAACTGTTCGGAAAAAAAAAATCCAACGTGCCAAGGTTCCCTTCCGATAGAAACGGGAGGGAAATATCGATGGAAGGGAACAGAAGGGAGACGGGAATGGAGATTTAATCGCGGTTCGATACGCCGGAGGAGAACCGGTGACGCTCGAGTCGGGGACGGGGAAGTTTCTTGAAATAGGTGGACCGGTTAATTGTGGATCTATTATTCATTGAACTGTGCGCCGAACGGTCGACTATTGGCACACAAGTGTCGCAGGAATTCGTGATCCTAACGCGTGATCCAATCTCGATTTTCGACGCGGGAACACTGCGTTCGGTTCGGGAGCGATAGAAATGTCGTCACCGTTGCGGCGCTATTAATCCTTCAGCCAAATGTCCACATATTCGTGAACGTTTTATGAATGTTTTACGAAAGACACCCAAAAATATCCGCTCAAATCTGACATTCTTGTGCGCGTCGAACGGCGGCGCGGAACAAACGTATCCTGGGCATCCGGTTCGCGCTGCCGCGTCGCGGCATCTCCAACTTCGGCTGATCCCGCCGGACGGATTAATTGCAACGCGCGAATCGCGTAACCGCGGAAGCGAAGCAAAGTGCAGCTAACGCAACAAACGAGCGAACCGTGGCGGCCGAATCGCGTAAAGCCCAACCGAGGCGCGGCGAAACCGAGCTTGATTAATGCAAGAAATAAATTAATCGCGTTTCCCGTTGACTGCGAATCCGACCGAAACCGCCGACTTCCAAGATGTCCGATTGCGGCGATCAACGCGCGAGTTACACACCGATCATAAAAATTCTCTTGGCCACCGAGCATCATCGCCGATAATACCGTCCCCCTGGTCACAATATTTACTCGAGCACCGTTCGTTAATAAATATCGTTCGCGGGCCCAGATCGAACGTCGCGCCCGTCGGGACGACCGTCTTATCGATCGCGCGTCGACGTTCAACCGTAAAACGGGAAGTCGAGCAACAATTAAACTTATCTAGGAGCGAATAACGTTAATCGTTGGTGAGGATTATCCCGGTCCGCGTCGATCTCGAGACGGCCGGCCGAATTCCGCGAGGACCGGCGCCAAAGCGGCTTAACGAAAGCACGATTATCTGTCTCGGGGACGTGGAAGAAACGTGGACTTACCGGATTTCCCAGCAACAAGGACGACCAGGGATCCCAGCGTCAGCAACAGCAGCAGACGCGGCAGCGCCTGGAAAAGATTTCTCGTTCAGCGAGACGACAATAAACCGGGGTAAAGGGGAAACGAAGAGACCAGAGAGAACGGACGTTCGAGTCGTGTTCGAAATTTTATCGTCGACAACCCCCGCTCGATGTCGCGACCCGTTGGACCACCGACGAACGAAGGAGGGACCCGGGACGGGAAGGGCGACGGTGAAGGCGACGGGGGCAGAGCGAAGGTGTCGAGAACTGTCTCCGGTTCGCTTGGGCCGGAGGCGGGACACGTGCCGCGTATAAAAGTTTCGCGAGGACGATTTCGCGAGCCTAGCTGCCGCTAAAATTCGCGGAATTACCGTCGCTAAATTGCTGGCCGTGTCCCGGGCCGGGGCTCGGTTTAACGAGCCCTGCTTGGGAAATCGCGGCGCGCCCCGCAAACTTTTCGGTTTACCTTAGCGAAGAGCCGGACGCGGGTTGGCGAGGGGTGTTTCGACGGTGGCGGAGGGGTTGGATGCGTCGTTGGGACGGCAGTTTATATTTTATCGGGGGAAGCTCCCGAATCGGAGATTTCGGAAGAAAAGGTGGGACGGGGAAGGGCTAACAGGGGATGAGCTTCAAGGGGAAGATTGGACGGGGCAGAAGGACGAAAGTTGTCCGGTCGAGTGCGAAACGTTTTAAAATGCGATGCAAGTGATGGGTCGCGATTTAATTGAAACTGTACAGAGCGGGATAAAACGGTTGAGTCTCGTTTCTGTTCGATGGAATTGATTAGCAAATGATTGTTCGAGGACAGATTCGTTTTTGTGATAATAATACGTATGACAATGAAGATATTAACACGTTCGTGGACCAGAACGCCATGGCGTTCATTGCAATTGCGATGCAAAATGACACGAATGCTGTAACATTCAAATTTACAAGCCGCACATTCATTGAACTCGTCTTAACGTCAGCTACAATGTTATGTAATTAAATATAAATTTTAACATTATTTTATAACATTATAACTTAATCATTAATAAAAGCAAATTGTTTTTGGAATTGCATATATTGAAGTTTGTAGATGTCTGAATACCATTTACCTTTTATTTAAAACATTTTTTTTTTTCAGACTGTTCAAACCCCTTGAAAAATAGGGTCAATAGTAGATTTGGTCAATTTGGTGCGCACTCTCAGGCGACCCTATTTAGACTAAATGCGGCGTAACATTAACGTCTTAAATGCCAATACAGTAATTTTTACCTTTTGGGAGTTGTTTTATGACAACGACGCGCCGTGCATTCCATTTCGCTAATCGTTGATTCGTTTGAAATCGCAGAAATAAAAAGGTAATAAATTAATAATAAATCGTCTATCGATTCTTGCATCTCGTTAAAATCCTTAGTGTCCGCGAACGTGTTAAATAAATGCGTTCGTGAGAACAATAAAAAAAAAAAATACATATCCACCGGATATCTAGAGTAATCAATAAACGATAAACGGGCTATGTCTAAGTTAACCTCCATGTTTACGCCCCTCCGAGTGTCCGCCGAAACTGCTGAAAAATATTTCTCAGGAAACCTCCGAAAGTTCTCCTCCCGGGGGGTGATTAACGTTCCACCGGAAGCGACAGAAACGACGTGTCCGTCTTCGAATAACCGCCACCTCTCTGTTTACCGCGTTCTATCACGAGCGAATCGTATTTTCGCGTTTCCCGGCCCGCCGTCCACGAGTCTCCCCTCGAAGGAGGGCGCATCGTCGACGATAAATCGAGGCACGAGGAACTTCTCCATCTACGATGGTGAAACGAACGGGGAAGAAAGACGAGAGAGGATCGATATTGTCCTGCGGACGGAAACGGAGGTCGAGAACACCGATCGATAGCGGGACCAACGATTATCTTCAAGGCTTTCAACGCGAACGTTTCTTTCTTTTTTTTTGTTATTTTATTTTACTATTGCCGCGCGTGCGATCGCCGTAAAATCGTTTACAGCGCACCGATATCACCATAAATTGGCCGTTCCAGTGACGGGAAATCGGGAGAAACAATTTCGCGACGAGCTGCGCGCGGGGAAGTTTAATACCTTCTGCCGCGGTATTCGATACTCGCGACAGAGTACCAACGATTCCATTCGTTCCGTCTCTCGTCGATGTAAAGGTCGATTTCCCTAATAACGCGCTGTAATATCATTTTTCCCAGCAACGATCCCCTCTGTCCGCAATTTTCAGTTCCATTGATGTAACAGCGACAACGACAATAATGATACGAGTCTCTTCGAATTGCACAGTAATTGATAAACCGTGCCGCACATTTCTCCCCGTTTTCCCAAGCATACCGTCCGTGCGCGCGTACGAATCTATTTCGTTACGCAACGAAACCGACTGTTCGACGTCGCCAAGCATTACTTAACGCAAGAGCGAAGCACCTGCCCCGATAACCTACCCCTTTCCTAGGCATGGCGTACGCGTGGCAATGGTATTATCCGTCGGCGACGATTCCCCGTTATCGCTTCCTTCGCTGGCGATCGAGAGATCGAGACGGCTCGATGGATGTCACGGGTGCGTCGAACACAGACTGATCCGACACGTACTTTCCCGACGTGCTGGAAGCGCAAAGTGCTCCCACCTCTGACGATGAGCACGGGGCATTCCCGCTATCTCTGTCTTTTCCTCCTTTCTAGTCTTAATGATACATCGGTTATCGCGACGATTGACCGATAAGGAAATTCAGAGGAAGAACGCTTCGCGTCGCGTCCCTCTACGTGGCCGACGAATATTCGTCAGGCCCCGTGTGTACGAAATCGAATCGAAAAGTCGAATCGTATATAGCCTGGCCTTTAGTGCCGGTGGCGAGGACGAGCCGTTGGTGGATTGCCGTTAGAAAACGATTACCAGAATTCTTCATATATTGATTCGTATCGTCAATTCAATCGCATTCGCCTTCTGTTTCAAGCGGACCGCTTGGAATGTCAATTTTCATTTTACTCGCGATTCGTGCGTTTCCGTTGATACGTTCGAGGGCGAGTGCACGAGAGTCGATACGCGCCGCGCATCGTTCTTTCTTTAGCGCAGATCAAATTCCGTTTTCAATTTCTTTTTGTCCGAACGTTATCTTCGTAGCTAGAAACATTATCGCTGCGCTATCGACGGAATGCGCAATCGCGAGTACAAGTAACGGAACGGTCAGCGTAGCCGTTCCTCCGTCGTTTTTGCCAATCAGCGATAGAAAAAACGCGCGAGGCCTTAAACCCTTCGAGATCTATCGAAAATCGTCCACGGGGCATTGAGAAAGGTGCTCGACTCGATGCGACGCGTAACAACGGATCGGCGTCCCATTGACCGGGACGTTTTGCATTCTTTCGTCGACGTTGTCGCTGATAATCCCGTGTCACGAGCCGCGCTGTCAATAACTTGCCAAAGCTTCGCGAAATTCGCCGCCGTGAAATCGCGGTTATCGAACGACAACGGTTCATCGTGCAACGCGTCGCGTCGGGGACGACAGCGATTCGATTATGTGCACGCGCAAACAACGGCTGAACCGGGCTGCGGAAGGACAGCCGATCGATGAAATTACGCGTGGCCGAAATTACTCGGTGGTTCGGTTTCGAGTGCATTGCGTAACGAAACGGGACGGCGATCGCCGCGGAAGCGTTATTAACATTCGCAAGAATTCTGAAACAAATGTCGCGCCGAATTTGTCCTCGTTTTAATTGTCAGCCGCGCGAAGGGGGGACTAATTTATTGGACTGTGCGCCAGGAGGTACGCTCCGTGCGTGTAAATGAAATAATAGTAATACTTTCAATAGCACCGAAACTGTTCTTCGAAACTGTTCTCTGATCAGCCTCGAATAAGTAATGTCCCATTTCGTGAACGCGCTTTGAGATCATTATTATCTGCACCCCGTGCACAAAGTGGACGCTCAATATTAATCTCGCCCCGTATTTGCATACGTCGGTTTGCGCTAATGAAACGCGAGAAGAGAAGATCCCCAATCTCCAGATCGCGACGAGCATCGCGGTTCATCTTGACACCCGATGCACGTTTCGGGCATCGATAGCGCGTTACGCATCTCCGCGCACGGATGAGACGAAAGAAATTGCGATTCGGCATCGGGGACACGAGGCGCTGGGCGTATTCGATTTGTGGTTTCTGCCCAGCTGATGGAAGAGGAAGCTTTCAAGGATGGTGATAGAACGTGATTCGTGTCGCGTTATTTGACGCGAACGACGGACCACTCTCGCCCCGTCAATCTTCCAATTGCTATGCGAATAGATATAGAGAATTATTTACCTACTTTACGCGAAGAACACTGAGAATTATCCATCGCAATGAAAAACAAAAACACGTTCACGATTCTTTCTCTCGTATTGGGAAAAAACTGTCCACTGTAAGACCCACTGAGGAGGGCCAGCACGAATTTCTCTCACTCTCTCTCTCTCTCTCTCTCTCTCTCTCTCTCTCGGAAAACGTTGATTCGAGATTTCGTTTAAAATTCGTCGTATCGACGACAAAAGTTGTCCATTTGTGCGTCGTTTAAATGAATTTACAAAGTGAACTTTAGAGATCCACTGAATATCGCACAACCGAGATAAAAAGCGGAGATGGCCTATATACCACGAGTTCCGTATTGTTGCCGCCAATTATACGGAAACATATAGGCGGTGGCATGTGTACGCGCATATTGTACATACATACACACGTCTGAAACGACGGGAGATAAACTTTATCCGCGCGTAGGTGGTTCGGAGGACGCATCCGTGAGAGGAATGATGATTCTTTAGGTCAATGCCGCGTGAACCAATCTTTGCGGAGGAAAGCCTAGGCGCGAACTGCTAACAAGTTGGCCGGTGAAGGCACAACGCATCTTTCGTGCGACGCGACACGTGACGTGACTCGGAAGAGGGCCCGAAACGAGCCGCTTATATCGTCGAGGTCGACAAGCACCGAACCCAATCAGCCAATCTTCGTTGAATGCCCACTGTTCCGGTGTTTCGTGCGGGACCGTGATAAGAGCTAATTAGGAAATATTCTTAGCACGGGTCATCTAAATGCCCCCTCGGGGAAACAAGCGGTCGGTGGCGAGTCGATTTTTTGTTTGTTTAAGTAGAGATTCAATTGTTTTTTTTATCGGAAGACGGTTGAGAGCGGTTTGAGAGATGGTAGACAGAGTGCAGAGACTTTTGTTTCGTTCCAGAGGACAAGAATTGTAGGCAGAGGTACCAGTACTGACCGTGAGAGAGATTGGAGCAAATGTTGGAGATTTTGAGATGGATATTTTGTTAAGTCGAGCAGTGTTGAACAGTATTAAGATGGACAACTATTATTTACTGAAGCAGTGTTTCGTCGAGGAGTCACGTATTGGTTTCGTAGTTTTCGTACTTGTTTTGACAATGAGAACCTACGTCTACGTCCAGGTTGATAAAATTAGTTTATTTGCATTTTTGTTTATAAAATCAAGTTAATACAGCTTGAGTATCATATAGCTACAATTTTTGTTACCATTCTTACGGTAATAACCTGTTTAATACTACAGCTTAGGAAGTTGGTCCCCTGCACATACTTTTCTCCCTTGGATCTCTGTTTGGATTCGCTGGTCGTACTTAAAGAGGAAAGGATTGCTCCTTGAACCAACCGCTTTAATTTAAGATATCGTTGATTAAAATCGGCCTGGTAGAAGGCGAGATAATACAAATTGTTTAAAGAAATTATAAACAAATCAATTGTTGTAAACAATTAAACAATTAAAATTGTTATTACGTCCAACTGGAGATAGATACAGCAACAGGGTATTGTTTATTGTGTAGCCAACCCTCTGCCCCTTCATCTGAGACGTCGTTGATTGCAATCGGCCGAACAGAAGCCGCGATAATGGAATTTGTTTAAATAAATTATAAACAAATACGATTAATTCGACTTATCGACGAGCTACATCAATGATCAAACGACATAAATTAAAGCTAGCAGTATAATCTACCATCTCCAATAGGTGTTAACATTATTGCATGCGCAGTCCAATTGTTATAAACAATTAAACAATTGAAATTGTTATTACGTTCAACTCGATATAGTTAGAGCAACGGGGTATTTTTTCTCGAATAACTCATTCAATTCCCTTTGTTTTGATATCCCATTTATTCAAAAACAACCATCAGGAGCCGAGATAACAATTTTTTTAAATTTCAGACGGTCGATAATGGGGTATGTGGCGCCATCTCGCGTTTCCGGCCTTTTTCATAGTTTCCCACAGCGCTAAAACCGAATTCCTGGATTGCATCGTTTATTTAAACAATTTCGAATTTCTCGGCGCCTAGGCCATACTTTTTAACCGGAATGGTCTTAAATTAAAGCTACGAACCTCAGCTATACGCTGCTATATTTTCAACCACGTGGAATTTGTGGTTTGAAAGTTATAAACAATTGAAGAATCGGCAAAAATGCACTCTGGGTCACTGTACATTTCTCGGCTTCTGGAGGTGCTAGATCGATGCTCGAGTGCTTAAAACGAAGGCAAAGTATCCTGCTACACGGCAATAAACGATTTACAGACGGTGCATGCGCTGTTTAAGTTTGATAAACAATTTAAATATTTGTTTCCGAATTTCACGTAAACTATGCACGAAGCCCATTCCAAACGTAAAGCAGCAAGTTCCATGAACCGAGAACTTCAATTGGAGGGGTCGTTGATTGGAAGCGACCGAACAGAAGCTACATCAATGATCAGAAGACATAAATTAAAGCTAGTAGTACATGCTACTATCTCCAATAGGTGTGAACATTATTCAATGTGCAATTTAATTTTTATAGACTGTTGAACAATTAAAATTATGATTACGTTCAACTCCAAATAGTTACAGCAACAGGATATTGTTTATTGTGTGTAGCAGGATACTTTGCCTTCGTTTTTAGCACTCGAGCATCGATCTAGCACCTCCAGAAGCCGAGAAATGTAAAGTGACCCAGAGTGCATTTTTGCCAGTTTCTTCAATTGTTTATAACTTTTAAACCACAAATTCCGCATGGTTGAAACTATTGTAGCATATAGCTAAGGTGCGTAGCTTTAATTTAAGACCAGCCCGGTTAAAAAATATAGCCTAGGCGCCGAGAAATTCGAAATTGTTTAAATTAACGATGTAATCCAGGAATTCGGTTTTAGCGGTGTGGAAAACTGCTAAAAAGGCCGCAAACGCGAGATGGCGCCACATACTCGATTATCGACCGTCTGAAATTTTAAAAATTGTTATCTCGGCTCCTGATGGTTGTTTTTTAATAAATGGGATATCAAATCAAAGGGAATTAAATGAGCTATTCGAGAAAAAATACCCCGTTGCTGTAACTATATCGAGTTGAACGTAATAACAATTTTAATTGATTAATTGTTTATAACAATTGAACTACACATGCACTAACGTTCACACCTATTGTAGATGGTAGATTATAATGCTAGCTTTCTTTTATGTCCTCTGATCATTAATGTAGCTCGCCGGGAAGTCGAGGTAATCGCATTTGTTTATAATTTATTTAAACAAATTCCATTATCTCGGCTTCTGTTCGGTCGATTCCAATCAACGACCTCTCAAATTGAAGTTCTCGGTTCATGGAACTTGCTGCTTCACGTTTGGAATGGGCTTCGTGCATAGTTTACGTGAAATTCGGAAACAAATACTTAAATTGTTTATCAAACTTAAACAGCGTATGCACCGTGTGTAAATCGTTTATTGCCGTGTAGCAGGATACTTTGCCTTCGTTTTAAGCACTCGAGCATCGATCTAGCACCTCCAGAAGCCGAGAAATGTACAGTGACCCAGAGTGCATTTTTGCCGATTCTTCAATTGTTTATAACTTTCAAACCACAAATTCCACGTGGTTGAAAATATAGCAGCGTATAGCTGAGGTTCGTAGATTTAATTTAAGACCATTTCGGTTAAAAAGTATGGCCTAGGCGCCGAGAAATTCGAAATTGTTTAAATAAACGATGCAATCCGGGAATTCGGTTTTAGCGCTGTGGGAAACTATGAAAAAGGCCGCAAACGCGAGATGGCGCCACATACTCGATAATCGACCGTCTGAAATTTTAAAAATTGTTATCTCGGCTCCTGATGGTTGTTTTTGAACAAATGGGATATCAAAACAAAGGGAATTGAATGAGTTATTCGAGAAAAAATACCCCGTTGCTCTAACTATATCGAGTTGAACGTAATAACAACTTCAATTGTTTAATTGTTTATAACAATTGGACTGCGCATGCAATAATGTTCACACCTATTGGAGATGGTAGATTATACTGCTAGCTTTAATTTATGTCCTCTGATCATTAATGTAGCCCGCCGGCAAGTCGAGGTAATCGTATTTGTTTATAATTTATTTAAACAAATTCCATTAATGCGCAACGACGTCTCAGATGAAGGGGCAGAGGGTCGGCTACACGATAGACAATATCCCGTTGCTGTAACTATGTCCAGTTGAACGTAATAACAATTTTAATTGTTTAATTGTTTATAACAATTAGACTTCAACTGGAATATTCTAATCGCCCATTGAAAATTGTAGCTTAAGGCACCTAACTTTGTTTTATATTAAATTCTGTAAACAAATTCAGTTATCTCCCCTTCTACTCAAGCGACTTTAATCAACGACGTCTTCAATTAATGCTCCTGATTCAAGAAACAATCCCTTTCTAGTTTAGAACATCCCGAGTGCATAATTACTATGTAATTCTTGAACGAATACTCAAGTTGTTTATAACACGTAAAAAGTGCAAGTGGCATTCACGAATCGTATATGGTCGTGTAGTAGCATCCTTTATCTTAATTTTAAGAATTCGATCATTATGATCTCATGTTCTCGTGACAAAAGGTCCTGATTTTGGACAGAAATTTTTGGCAGAACCGCTGGAAAAGTTGTTGAAAACTGAAATCTTTACAGCACACTTTATTCCCCTGATATTGCCTTACCAAAGTTCGAAATAGAGCCCACAAGATGGCCACACATTTATCACAGTCGAGGGGGGAAACGCGTCTGCACATATCGATACGAAATTCAAATACCGTTCACCTTCGCAACGTAGTAGGCTTCAAAAACAAATCAAATAATATCCTTGACACCATGAATAAGTTAAAAAAAAGAACAGGCAACAGAGTAATCAACATCGATCCTTTACAAAACGCGAAGTCTCACCAATTCATTATTTCAATATGCTTAGTGAAATTCAATCGTATGAGCCTTCCTAAACAATTACGCTGCCAAGATAAAAGTCAAAGAGGGCCGTATGAAAATATAACCATCTGCATCGTTTCAATTTCCATCGGATCGATAAGGGCGGATACTTCTATCGAATAAAACAGTCGGCCAAGAATTCGCAATCTTCGTAGGTGGTTAATACAGAATGTTTCAGCCCTTTCGTGGGCGCGTTTACTATCGATCGAACCGAACGCACGCGGCACTCGTTGCCACGACTCATGAAATCGCCTAGACAGAGAGAAAGAGAGAAAGAGAGGGTGCAAAAACCCACCCCCCGCGCAACTAAGCTATAAGTACCGGACACGAACCGAGCGCGGGTTTATAGGTCCCGTTGCGGTCTTCCTCGTTCGTTCTCCTGTACGCCACGATCACGGTGATCTATGAATAGATCGCGAGATTTTCGACTGCCATTTTGATTTCGCGTCGAACGAAAATCGATTGGCGGCGAACGACAGCACGTGGAACGTTCGAGAGATGACAAAGTCATCGATCGGACGGTGTTTCAAGCAACCGGAAGTTCGATACTGTCGGTGGAGCACTCGCGGCTGGGATCCATGTTGATCGTGATGCCGATTGGCGTTACCTGAGATCAAGATCGTTCAATGTTCACCACGATGAAGAACAGTAAATCGATGATGGATATCGAGGACATCTGCGGATGCTCAAAGCTACCCTCGATCATCCCTAAGAAAGAACTGCCGCATCTGAGGTCCACTTCCGGTGAGTATGATAGTAACAGAGTGTACAGGTGATCGGCTTTGCACAGAGTTCTGTCAATTTATTAGTAATTATTCGATTCGGATGTTCCTTTGATTTAGCGTTAATTATTGTATTTAATTATATAGTATATTTCTTGCAGGTTATTCTTGTAATTCGATGCAAGCGAATTTGATTTCGATGATTTTTGTTGTCGCTGTAATTCAATTCAGTTACCGCTTTCTGTACGAACATATCGATTAAATCTTTATTTCCGTTGTATACTTTAAATTGTTTTCAGTATATGCCCGAATCTTTGTTCACATACGTTTCGCGTATGATATTGATTCGGGTGCCTCCAATCCACCTGACTCCCGATGCGAAGTTGCCATTCTCTGTAACCATTGTTTATCATTCTTCAAAGATTCCTTCTTCTCTTGGCGCGAGGTGGCTATGATCTTGTTAAATTTAACGTGATTTCTGTGGAAGCACCTTCGATGCTGGCTCGCGTTCCAGTTTCCTCGTCGTGGCTCGAACACGTGCCACAACAAGGGACGTTCTATATCGTTAACGTTTTTCTTACAATTTTACGAAACCATTGATTACGAACGAAATTATACGTGCAACGATTGAACGCAAATCGCCTGCGTCCGGAATACATCGATACATTCTCCCTGTCATCATTGTCACCGTTCCGACTTCTTCCAATAATTAGCTTCAATTCGGTATCTCGCTCGACCCCCGGCTCCCTCGCAACCCCACGGAAGAGTTACGGCAAAGGGGCGATCGATATCAACGCACGTGCTCTCGATAGAAAAACTCGGACGATCGATAGAGCCCATAACAAAAGCCGCTGTACACCTGGAAACCTTGGGGCGAATATTGCTCGTACCGATCATTACGACCACCGGCATTAATGCCAGATTTCGCTCGCGATTCCCTCGATTCTCTTTCCTCGGTGTTTCCACGTTATTCCCCGAACATTTATCTCTCCCAATGTTTCTTTTATTTAACCGCACCGCGAAAGTTTCCATCGTCGTGCGAATTGTTTTGCCGAGACGTTTCTACCTCGTAGAAACATCACTTCCTCCGTTTGTTTTCCCGATTTTACTGCCCCCTTTCTCGAAAATAATCCACGCGCTCGAATTCTTCGCGATTCTTCGATACCGCGATTTACACAGACGTATCCATAGCCCTTCCGGCTAACTTTAGATTCTCGCCATTTCCTTCCGCAGAGGCTCGTATAATAGTTATCACAGTTGCCACTTGATGGACAGGCTTTAACGCAGTTCTATCATTTTAATGTTCCGCTATATTTTCCACCGCGATCCGTGTACGCCCTCGCGGACCACCCGGTCCCCGTCCGAATTTTACGACTTGCCGTGACAAGAAACAGTTCCGGATCCTCGACGCGTCGTGGCCGTTGAAGGGAGTGTGTTTGTAAAGGTCGATTCGACGTACCAGATGCGGTTACGTTTCTTCGACGCGGGACAAGACGAACGCCAATAAAATCGTCGTGATCTCGATCGATATTCCTCGCGCAGCGTTATAATCATTGCCGCTCAATTGCGCCGCGGCTACATTCTCCGCTCGATGTTTCCAACGAAACGGAATAAAGTCGAACGAAACGGGACGCGAAGTGTTTTTCAAATCCCGAGGAAGAATTCGTTGGACGCGACGCACGCGTACGTAACGTCTATTTTCGTGTGCCCCGAAAGATGTTCCGCCTCCGTTCGCGCGACAGCCAGTTCGCGACTGAAAGAGAAATGACAAATTCCTCGACGCAGAGAGGACAGACGACAAGGTGGATTAGAAATCTTCGCGTCAAGAACGATCTCTTTACCCATCTTCTCGCTCTTCGCGTCCACTAGGCGGCCTCCCCCCTACTTCGTGTACCAGCTGGTTCGTTTCTGGACCCTTCGTCGGAGGCCTCGCGTTCTCGTCGGCGGTTCTTAGCCGGTGGTGCTTACGTTTCTTCGAGTGTTCCTCTCTATCCACTCTTTCTCTCTCCCCGATGCCTGGAAAAATAAGAATAGCTCTCCTCTCCCTTTGATCCCTCGTTCACCAACGAAATCTCTTTAGATACACCAGTTTCGATCGTTCCTCGACGACGGTAGCACGCGTCCCGACGAAATCCCCGAGGAGTCCATGCACGCGCGTCTCGTTCGAAATTTCCTGGCATTTATTCCCGCTGAATTCGTGCTCGATTTCTATACGTCGATATATATGTTCGACCTCGCGTTATCATACCTGACATCAAGACGAATTCAACGACCCGCCGTACCGTTATCTTAAGCGTTCGAGTCGGGCTGGAACAGTTTCGTCCGCGTATTCCGGATCCGGTATCACTGCGCGACGGTTATCAGTGACCGACTGCAATCGAATCTCAAGGGGAACGAACGCGACAGTTCACCGTGAACATTCGACAACAATTCCCCGATCTCTGGTCATGCTCGAGAAACATGCTTTCGGAAGAACGAGTCGGCTCAACATTTTCCGAGGCGCTTTCGTTACGAAGGGGCCAACGGTTTCCCCTTTAAGCCCTTAACGAGCGGCACAGATCTGCCGGCGCACGAAGGGAACAGCTTGGCAGAGAGAATTGGTTAGCGCCGTTGTGTCCCAACACTACCACACGGTGTCGCTTTCGGTCCCGCGGCAGAGTCGGGTGGCCCGGGGCCTTAGCAGGTGTAACACAGCGTTTCCATTCAGCGTAACGTAATGTCGTAGAACGGGCCCGTGTACCCGCTGTCGCGTCTCGAAGGAAAGTCCAGTTGCTTGCGCGGATCTGACGTACGCCGGACTCGTCCTCACCACGGAGCGCAGCTTTTCGACGGGCTTCAGTGGGAGCGAAGCTGTCCCGGGCGAGTTCTGAAAGAAAACGAACAATTATGCCTATAATTGTGGCAAATTAAATTGATTAAATTCGTCGGTGTGCGTTCGAATCTGGTGGACGAGGTATCGAAACGCGACGCATCATTCGACGGCATTGGCAGTAGTGAAAGAGTGAGAACGATTGTTACTGTAACGGACGTGATAATCAGAATATGAATACGATGGAAATATTTGCGGTGGCCCGAAGGTGCCGCTGACCATGTGCGAAAACGTGAATTCTTGTTTCCAATTCGCATCTGTGCGCATTACGCGCGTTGATAGTTCCGTCGGTTGAAGAGCCGCGTATACCGACGAAACAGAAAAAATGGTGTTCTTCGGGCGAAAGAAGATAGAAGATCGCCGATTGTTGGCCAGCATCGACGCCGTGAACGCGGACAAAGCGTGCCACATGGAAAACGGTAAAGACACGATACAAATTGAGCCGAAGAAATTCCATGAAAATCGGTAAAATTTCCTCCGGCGAAACGACTAATTTCCCTTTAAGACGGAGAAATTTGTATCCCGTCGTATCGGTGTCGAGGCGCGTCAACGTCAACGCGAGCGTCACAAATGAAGAGTCGAAGGGGTTCGCGTTATCTACTGTCACAGTTCTATCGGCTCTTCTATTTCCTGTAACACGAAATTCGTTTCGTTTCGTGTGTGCGCGCGCGTAGCAGACCGGTTCAGGTAATTCTTTCCCTCGGCTGTGAACCGGACGAGAAATAGGTCGGCGTGTTCTGGAAAGACGATACCGGCGATCGCTTTAACGCTCGTATCTCGGCGGCTTCTGTGCCAGCGCATACACGCATTCGTCACGCTGCCGTTCCATCGTCGACGCCGCTTATCGTCGCTCGTTCGAGTGGTCACTCGTTTATCGAAAGCGCTCGAAGTTCGAGAGCGCGTTATCGTCGATAATTAAACGTCGGAGAACATGGCGGGAAGAACGGTCCCTCGAATTAGGTTTCGGACACCTAAATTTTGTTTCCCGTGGACTGGCCGCGCTCGTTACGTCTCGGTGTGGCGCGTGTCACGGCCAGGTCGAACGAGAATGAAAATGTGGGACGGAGCAAAGGTGTTGATTAGTCTTGAAGCCCGCGAACGGACCCAATGTTAATTGACAACGGAGGGATGCTAATTGTACGATGATTGCTCGATCCTTGAGCTTGATTTGCGTTAGCTGTATTACTATCATCGTTATTATTGATGCTTAGATAGCAAAGGTACGATGATTACAGCAATCGTTGCGATAGACGGTCGGTATTGGAAACGAGTGGAAACACGTTCAAATGGGCAGTGCTCTAAAAGTGTACGTCAGAAAACTAGCAATATCAGTCCGGTTAATAATTAGTAACGAATAATTGTCTCAACCGAAACGAAATTACTCGAAAAACGAAAATATTCCGGCGCATTCAGTTCCTTCCAAAATGTACAAACGTTACCAAAAGCGAAACTTTTTAATCAAACAAACAGTAGTACGACATTGCGCTTCTAATCTTTACTGTACCTCTGCTCTACTATCAGTTACGCGTTCACATTTATGAAGGGAGAACCGAGTAAAAGCGCAGTACTAATACCTCAGTGCAAAACGACAATTCTCACACTGACATGGATCTCTCTTCCGCGGTCACAATTTCGCACCGTGGCAAAATCGCAGATCCTCGAAGGAACTCACTCGCCGTCCCAACTAATACCGCGTTCAACCCCCTCCGCCCCAAGCATGCCGCTCCTAAATCTGCACCCCCTCAACAAATTCAACTCCGCAGTTTTCTGCGCGGTCACCCGTGTTCCCGTCACTCGAACCGCCGCCGAAATGTCGCGTGTTCCATCGCACCGGCCACCTGTGGCTGTCCCAATATTGATCCGTCCGACGGCCACACCCGACCATCCCTCTCGTCGCCCTTTTACACCCCCGCCGTAACGTCTGTGCCGGCGGTGTCGTTGCCCTTCGCGCTCGTCAAAGTGTCGCCGGCGTTACGAACAAGTGTCTGATCGTTGTTCCAGCCGCCTTCATGCACGTACGCGACAACCTCGGTGAACTGGGCAAGGTGGCCGACGACACGGACCTGCTGTTCCTCAAGGGCCTCCTGGACAGCCCCGTGGTCACGTCCCTTGTGAAGGTGAGTGAACGAATCTTTCCACCCCCGTTTATCTAACGAACCCTCCTCTGTTACCTCGTCGTTCTACGTCATTTTGTGCGGAACAAAGTGGGCGACAGTGGGCTAACAAACGCGAATCGGGCGAGTGCCCATTTGCGTGTTGCATACGTGGCACTAGCTGAGCTAAATCGAACGGGCGGATCGCGAAGCACTCCGGGTGAAGCATTAATCGCGGGTCTATCGGTGTGCAAAATGGATTGGAAATTGTCCGGGACGAAAGTGTCAGCGATCCCGCGGACGCTGATCGACAGCATCGGATGCAAAAGTACGGTACGACGGATGGAAATTGAATTTCACTTGGCGGACGGGGACCGGTTGTTCGACGCATTTATTATCGTTCGCCTCGTTTCAGCGGTTTTCTCTTCTGCATCGTCTATTTCGCGGCGAGGGGGGCGGGGGGCGCATATTTCTTCCCCCTGTTCTTTCTTTCTCGGATTAACACTGAACCTGATCGATCGCGCGCATAAACCACGCGTGTGTATTATTTTTAGCGCCGGCGAAATAAACAATCGCGAACATCGTCGGATCATGCGCGATGCCGGCGGATAGCTCCGGGACACGTTACACGTGCCACGTGTTTACTACGGCGGCGCGCTTTATTTCGACAGAGGTACTCCCGTACACGAGGCGGTGGCACGTTCGCCGTGCGATTTCCGTGCGATTTCCGCGCGAATCCACTGTCGCGAAACGAAAAACGCCGCCAGCCGTGAGCCTCCTGGCATTATCGGCGAAAAAAGATCCGTCGTGTCGTTGAACCCGCTTCTGCCACGCTTGGTACTCGTCTCCGATCGCTCGTCTCAAGTCTTTCCGACAGATAGGACGGCTAGAATTCCTCGTTCGTTCGGTTCGTTAACGTTCCTCGTTTGTGTAACGCATTACGATTCTTTGAAAATGTTATAAATACGAACGGCGTGTGATTTAAAGATAGATTTTTCGTCTGAACTTATTTTATTCGTAGAGTCTGAATGGTTTTTCTTTTGACGAATATAATTTATCTTTCTCGTATGACGTTCTGTCGGGTAAGTGGGCCCCGTTCACCTGGTGACACTGGCAATTTTCACTCGCACAGTCTTCCGTGCATAAACGCACTGTCCCGCTCAAGTTTTCATTTCGAACTCACGGTTCGTTAAAATGTGTTACGTGTTTGCCTGTCGGAAGACCGGGGATTCCACGTGGATGAGTACCTTTGATTCTTAACAATGCTGAACAGCTATTCGCGTTCCCCACGTGTATTTATATTTAAGTGGCTTTGTTTCACGGCCCCATATTAATAGCACTCATTCATGGGTGTAATAGCTACAGGAATTCTTCGGCTCATTCATAGCTAAACATAAGCTCACAGATAGGAAAATAAACTTCCTTCAACGCAATTACAACCCCAATTAAACGCAATTCCGATATTCTCGAACAAATATTTCGCAAATTTTTCATTTACCTTCCTCGTCGCTGTATTAAATTAAATATTAAAAGCATGCACGGTATCAAAATTTCTCCCATCAATGACACAATCGAACAAAAACATTTCCTCTCCAAATTATCCAATTTTAAATTATCCGTGCCAATCTCTGTGCTACCATTAACCATTTTTACCCCGACGAATCGCGGCCACGTCACTTCCAAGCGCATCTGACGAACAATTACAAAAATCGGTCGCGACCGCCCATCGATGCAACGCGCCTGCTCGAACATCGAAAAACGGTTCAACGGTTCACTGTGCATTGGTGAACGAACGGTTTCCGCGGGATTTCAGTCGGGCAGAGCCCCGTGGCGTAGGAATGCGCGACGCTGGAATGCGAAAACGTCAGGCCGCGGTAGCCAAAGCAAAGAAATTTTTTCTAAACGCGCGCCGCATTCTTCTTCGCGAGCCGCTTGCATCACGATCGCGCAGAACGGCCGGCATTATTTCGGTCGCGACACACATTTCCCGTGGAAACACGAAAAGACCGCTGCCGGCCTTCGATGAAAATATTATTATCCGTGGATCGTTGTGGATCCAAAGGCGTGACGCGGCACGCCGCGTCACTCTTCCTTTGGTCGTTGCCGCAGTTGCGTAAGAATATGCCGCTTGCGAAACGAACAATACGGCGATATCTTCGCCTCGCGGCAAGAAACGATACTCTCGCCTCGATCGTTCGACGAATTTCACGCCCGTTCGAACGTTTGCCAACATTTCGCGTACACCTTTCCCCGGTAGATAAGGAATGATTGACGCGATCCTCGAGATCACTATACGGGATGAGAATTCGACGCCTACGTTACGAGGAAAGAAGAACTTTTCCCGGCAAGGCAAACACCGGAATCCCCGACTTTCTTTCGATATTTCGATTTCGATTTCCATAAAAAGAATCGTTAGTCGTGCGGATATAATAAACGGAATTATCGTTGTTCGATGTTAATGAAAACAAAAAATAAAAAATATAGTACACTTCCACCGTGACTATTTCGAGAGATCAGGTGTGCTTTCGTCATACGTCGGCGCTGTGCGCCCGAGAATATTCGTGAGTCTCGAAGATGGCCGTGATGGTTCGTGACCCAAAAATGGTTCGAATTATCTTGCCCGATCGGTTGCACGCAGCCGTGCCTTCCTGCGTGGCGTTAGGGCCAGTCCACGCATACATCCCCGCACCTGCCAGGCCCACATTCCATCCTGTTCCCCGGGGTCAGCAGGTAGGAAGGCTGGTGTCGAAAAGTCGTTAAGCCACTAGTGTACCTTTTCCATTTACTTTGGCCGGAGCGCAACAATGGGCATCGTTGACGGGCACGCTTCGGCGTTCGCTGGTGCTCGCTGAAAGGCAACGGAAGTGAGCGTGAAGAATCGTCCGTTGCCTGTGAAATCCCGGAAAATTATGGAAAATTGATGCACCGCGGTTAGGGCATCAGAAGCCACGGACGACGGCTCTTTTCGATTTCGACGTGAACGTTCGAGCCGCCCCGTGCCCGGGACAATGACGTGAATGTAAATTATTGCCCGTGACAGGCGGGGCGTCTCGACGACTCAAGATCGGCGAATAGGTCGTCGGTTAATTTAGCTTTGTTAGCCGCGCGGTTCGCCCGGGAAGCGGGCACATTTGAATCAACGTTGTAAAACGATCGAGCGAAATCGTGTTAGGCTGATTCCGCCTTCACCGACGAATTAGATCACGGTCGATTTGATTGAACGTTGACCGGCGACATTGAACCTTCACTCGCGGACGCCCCGAAAAATCTTCACTTTCCATTGAACCGCCGGCCGTTTCGGCGACGAGCACGGTGAATCACGAACACCGCTGCGATCTCTCGCGAAGCAGAACCGAACGATCCGATCGACGGAACGTCTATTGGAAATGGGTTTATGAAGTAACTCTTCTCGTTGGTGATTTTATAATATGCTTTATGAACCACTCACCGGGAGTGACTTCCTTACTATCGCAATGGTCTGATGGAATTGACAGCGTCCAAATTAACGGACTCACCTAAAGCATAGACGACTAATCACGTGTGTGTGCGTGGCCCTATAGCCTCTTATATAAACAACGGATCAAACCTTTTAAACACGAAGAAAAGGAACCGTATAAGGCATCCGCTTTCACGCGAGAATGAAACGTTAATTTTTGTATTCGTTTTCGTTTAAAAATCTAACATCGTCGAGTGAAGTGCCGGGCGAGGAATATTGGAAGAGGATTCGAAACAGCTGAATCTCGATACGAACAAATCTTCCAATTGTACCGACAGCGACCAGCTCTTCGTTTCTTCTTCGAGCCTCCGCAACCGCATAGCCGTTTCTTCGGGCCGGCCCCCAATTGAACAGCGGAAACCGCGAGGCCGCTCCAGGTGAACAAAGGCGCGCCCGTTTCCTGGGCAAACCGTGAACGACTGGGGACGCGCGTCAGCGACGCAGGAAGTCGTCGTGACGGACAGTCCCGGGGCTGGTGAATAATCCCGGCCCTCTAATTGACAAATCGTTCGTCGCGGCTCCTCGCTGATGTCCACGTAATTGACCGCGACCCCGGAGAACCCGGCCAATTGGCCCGGGGTCGTGGCGTGCGCCCCGAGTCGCCGCTCGGCGGGTCCCGGCGAACCCGCGCGGAAATCGCGAGCCCGCGTCTCGTACGCGTCGCACTCGCACGGCCACAGATGTAATTTCAACCGGCTTCGCAGTCGCGGGACGGACACGCGTGTGCAACATTGACGCACGTGTAAGTGACAGGGACGTAGCCGGGGAAACGGCGCGCCAGGGGTGAAACGAAGGGGGTTGCAGTTTTGCGGAAATGGAGGGAGGTCGGGGGACTTACTTTGAATTCGTTTGCACCGCGACGCGGAGAAAGATTGTTGTCGTCGTTATTGTCGCCATTATTGGCGGATTCAGTGCGACCGCTGTGAGATAAAAGCGTATACCTACGCGAATCGTACGAAGTGTAATGCAATTATTTCGGGAAGGATAAATAGAACGCATGGAAATGTAACGCGCGGAAGCAAGGGATAAAAATGCTGGAGGAACGCGTCGATGGAATTCGAGGGGTAGCCGAACGTTGAATTCGTTGAATTCGATTCTGATAGTACGAGGCGCGCTTCGAATTGTCGAGCGATCTGTTTGCCAATCGAACGGAATATTCCAAGTTATTTCGGCGGTTTCGACGCGGACATACGGCAGACATCGTTCTCCTCGATTTCTTCGTTTCTCGATGTCCCGGTGCATCGGCTCTCCGCCTCTGCCTGGCACGATATCAGTTCTTTGGCACGGGAGCTACGCGATCCCGTTGTGTATCGCGTAACGGACTGTTGTGTATCTTGAGAAGGGTCTACCTGTGTCGCAAGAACGAACGAACCGATCGGTGTCGATGACTGCCCGGCGGTTCTTTTCTTACCTTCGCTATTATATTCGTCGTATCGACTGCAGCCGAGTCGCATACGTACGCGAGATCTACGACACGCACAGAGATCGTGCGAGTCGCATCGATTCTCATTGTCGACGAAAGCGGACGCTGGACATCGCGATACCGTAAACCGAGAGCTTGGGGCAGAGTAGCCACGAAACCGTGTCCAAGGACGAGAACGAAACGAAAGTTGGAATCGTGCGCAATCGTAATTCCAGAAGAGTACAGAAACTCACCACCTCCACACCGTGCCCCCCCCAACCCCTTCCGCTTTTTGTCGACAGACACCTGGAATGTTTAACATTCTTCGTAACGACGCGGGTTCGCGTTCGCGCGTTTGCATTCGGCTCGAGCGTCGCGAAAAGCGTGTCGAAATTTCCGACCGCGATACTAAATAATAACGTTATTATCGCGTGACCAGCAGGTGCAACACGCCCCACTCGCCCGATTCTCGATACTCTGGATCGTTCGAATTTACCTCGGATAGGCACTTAAGTGGCAATTACCATTCGTATCGTTATCGGGTCGAGACTCGAACTGCTGCTTACACGTTGGAATTAATTTACTACGGGAGCGGCGTGGAAACGAAATTTCGTCCGCGGACCTTGCACTATAATTACGTTGGAACGCGAATCGTTCGAATACCTCGTTCAATCCACGCCCTTCTTCGAACGCGTTCCACGATCGGTGTAAACGGTGAAAGCTGCGTTTCCCTTAACGATAATAACGATGACAACGAGGAATACGCGCTTCCAAGAACATTCGCCCCGGGCTGAACGTATATAATACACGTTCCGAAATGAGCGCCCAACAAGAGCTGAATCCACCCTTCCGCAAACTGAATCGTCCCCGCAGCACGGCCACCCCAATTTCCCACAAATCCGGCTCGTCCAGCGTACGTGCGGGCAAGTAGATTGGGGTCTGAAACGAGCACATGGACGGCCCTGAACGAAACGTAGCGGAGTGTTGCATACCATCCTCGGAAGGGCCCCCACCTGTTTCAGACGAGCGTAGCTGCCTGAACGAGCCGGCCGTAGGTGGGGACGAAAGAAACGTCAGTAGGCGCGGCAGTTTTCTGACGCCGCTTACCTAAGCAGCACACACAGTTTCGCGTGTCGTTGCCTCAGCCCCTGGTGAAACCCTTCGTCGGCACGCCGAGTGGCCGTTTACCCCCTTGTTGTCCCTTGCGCGAGTGCAATCTGCTCACGGCCCTGCACGATCGATAGACGCACCCGAACCTCGAGTTCCAGGACGGTGACCAGCTCGTTCTCCAGAGAGCGGCGTCCTAGCTGACAGAGACGGGCGACCTCTGCCTCCGTGTATTTTCTACGCTTCCAGTGTAAGTCTTCAGGATTCTGTGGTCCCCGTGCTTCTCTCTCTGTGTGTGTGTGCGTGTGTATGTATGTGTGTACGTGAGTGAAAAATATCCCGGAAATTAGGTAAAGCAGTTTGGACAAATAGGGGGTGGTGAATATAGAGAGGGGGGGGATGGTTGAAACTTTTATTCCGCGGCTACGGTGAACTGTTGCTGTTACGGCGACACGTGAGATCGGGTGAAAGCGGGATCTGTCGAATAATTAGTCCGCCTGATTGTGAGTACTTCCTCTGGCGTTGTGGTAATGTTGATCTTAAGTTGGCAATGCACGTAACTGTCGGGTCTGGTGTAGATTTACTCGCGGACCTTCTGTTCCCAATCGTGTTTCTTAAACGTGTCGGAGTAGCGTGTTGTTTGAACAACCGACGGTGATTGTCTATTAGGATCGTTCGAATTGTTATTTCGCAGTTGTGAAGCATTGTGCTCGATGTTTCCCCGGAATAGATGTAGGATGCGTCACAATTTTATCGATTTCGACAGCGAGACCGCGGAGTGGGGGCGGATTGGTAAGGAAAATTGGCACGGTGTCCCTTCGACGGTTTCCAGCAGCGACCGACACTTATATGTGTATCATTATTGACAAATGTAATTCGCGATATCTCGAACGGGCCCGTGTTTGCTCTTGTGCACGGGCACGACGTTCCTCGTGCTCGTTTCGTGGGAGCTTTTTCACGGACGTCGCGGAAGGACAGTGGAATTTATTATAGGCCGCGAGGTACGCACGTATGTACATGGAACGCCAGCTGTTCCGCCATCGTTTCCATGATAAATGCTGTGCAATTAATGGTCACCGTAACGACAATCTTGCGACACGCGAGGAAATACCAGCGCCACCATGTTTCGTTCGACAATGGTTATTTTCATTTCGCTTCGCGTTCGTCTGTGAGATAATTCAACTTTCTCGACGCAATTACGCGCTGTTCGAGGTTCGTTAAACGGTTTAGGCGCAACGATTGCCTCGTACAATGACGAGGCTCCGATTTCAAATGGGTTTGACACGGTGGATGGATATTTTTAGCGGGGCAGATATCGAGGAAAGTATCCTTTGAATTTCGATTTATACGTTTACGCGCATCCAGATTCCGTAAATCACACTTTGTCTCTGAAACCGCGTTCTTTGATGTCCCGTGTCGCCAGTCGATTTGTATTTGCACGCCAAAGTCGCGCGAGCGGAAACCCAAACCGAAGATCCATCCGTTTGATCGTGGTTTCTGGAGTTCGCATGATTTTTCTTGTTTCGCGCCTACGTTGCGGCGTGTCGTAGTTCGTTAAACAAACGGTGAATTAGCGGCGACAGAATTATGGAAGTGGCTTTTGTATCCGCGATGCACGCGCACCGACGCGAATGATTCGATGATGAATCATGCCTCGAAGGGAGAACATCTTCGAGTTTCGAGCAGCTATTTCCTCGCTGAATGTTTCAACTGAATTCACGTAAATAGCGTAATAGCATTTTTTTCCTCCGCGTGCTCTACTAAGTATTTGTGCATCGACGTAATTGTGGTTCGCCGTGAAACGCGTGAGCAAAAATTGTTTGCTTCGGAGTGGAAAATAATGGTTATTCTGAATGCTAATTTATTTGCAATGTTTTATATATTCGCTGGGCGTTATATAATGCTCCCATAATATAATGATAATGAACTGCACGTGTAGGGAGATAACAGTGATCAAGAGTAACGTTTTTTGTTTTAACGCGATTATTAAATTATTCGTCGAACGAGGTTTGCAAAGAAATTATTCTGAACGGTGTTCGAACGATTGTTCGCCAAGCACGGTTCTCGCGCTCAGGTATCAAGCATTCTCGAAGGTGGCTCTGAAACGCTGAGAATGACCTACTTTCGTAATTACTCTTTCATTGTTGTAACGTTGCATTGGTTGGTTCAATGTGGAGTACACTAGCCTTACGCGGTCGACGCTAATCCAATCAAACCTCGTTGACGCCGGGTCATCGTTGCACAATGATAATTTCACGCTTCTACGTGATAAATCAACAAAAAATTCCTGCCACCTTCGTCACGCAAAAAAAAAAGAAAGAAAAATGCTCACTAATTAAATCGCAATCAATTGATGTCACGATTAATCCAGTCGTCGCTCTCTTATCGCTCCTATTTAATATTCATCGTTCTGAAACATTTCTTATTGTCCCCAAGATTTGGTAAACATTTGTTTACGTATACGTTTAAGTTACTTGGTCGTGTTTATCATTATCCTGAAGCACTTGGTCTCATCCGCGTGTATTTTTGAAACATTCTCTACTCACGTTGAGGAACGTTTACATAAATTCGCATAAATTCTTCAGCTTTGTTTCTTTCATTTACATCGTTTTAATCGCGCACAAAGTATTATTGACCAAACGGACCGAGGACCATCGTCCTCCATCCACCACAAGTTGATACACGGGGGACCAAGAACGACCAAAGTTCCTCGCACGGTGAATTTAACGCGGAAACCCGTTTCGACTTTCTCAACTCTCAACAGCCAACCCGTTCACTGTCTGCGGCTCTAACCGTACGCAGGCCAGGAAAGGTGTTCGTGGCAACGTATTGGACAGACTCCGGGAACCAAACTTACTTCATCAGACGACGGTCCCCTCCAATACATTCTCACAGAAACAAAATAAAACGAAAAGGAAACTCGTCGCAGTAAACTATTGAACGATAAACAATATAACAAGCACGACACGCGAGACATAATTAAAACGACCCCACCATCCCTATTATTACTCGTCCAAAAATTATAACGATAAACAATTGAAATTTATTCAAACCGAAGCATCATTTCGTCCTTTTGCCCACGAAATCTCGATAATCGCGCAGCAGTCAATGACCACCACGTTGACGACAGGAACACTTTCAAATAATTTGTAGAAATCAGGATTATCTCGAAACCTAGATAATCGGACACCTTCGGGAACGAATTAAGCGAGTCGAATCACGGATCGAAAAAGTCGTCCGTCGAGTCAGTCGCCCGAACGAAAACCAGTTATATACCGATGTAACTTCTGACCATCGTCGTTCGTGATCGTTGCAGGTCCAGGAGCGTCTGGAGGATCCTCCGCTCCACGTGGAACCGGTATGCTCGTCTGTCTGTAACATCGTCGACGAGGTGTGCCACGCGTTTCGTTCCTCCAGGGACGAGAAGGCGCGCGAGCTCGTACGATTATTGAGGAGCTCATACCTGAAGGCACTTCTCGAAACGCACGACGCCGTCGTCGAACGAAAGAGAACGCCGACGAAACCGGGACCACCGCCACCAACCATGCCTACCAACGAGAGGACGGAGGCGGTCAGGATGGTCGGCCTTAGGAGGCAACCCGACGAACCTTTGGTGAGGATTATTTGGGAACATTGAACTTGTCGAAGGGAAAAGTGAAACGGCCCGCCAGTATTTGGATTATTAATGTTTGGCGTTCGACGAATTGAAGACGAGAAAGACGGCTGGAAATTGATTTAAGAAAGTGTAGAAATTGATTTGTCGATAGTTGGCGAACGTGTAGCCTCTGCTGACCGACTATTCGATGTGCGGGAAAAATGTTGTTTGGGTGTACAGATTTATTCTTTAGTCGGGAGATGATTTAGCATTTGCATTCGTTCAATAATTTTTCATACAATCGGTGTCAATTTTTTCGTCGAGAAGTCGGTCTCTCTTTCGTTTTTTGTTCGTTTCGTTTGTGAATGGAATATATTCGGTTTCTGGCTCCGTCTGTTCCCTCGACGACTAAAGAAAGTGGAGTACGGAAAGGCACGTGCAACGATCAACAAAGAGCAGTCCGTTCACGCGGACTTTCTCGATTGCGGGTCTAGTTTTAGAGGTTTACCATTCCGCCACGCGAGAGTATACCCATTCCGAATCGGATTTAACGCACCCGCGCGAAGGAAAGACGGAAATGCCACTCGCAGTTCATAAATAATTCGTGAACGTTTATTATCCGCCTGATGCTGATCCGGGGCCACGTGGCCCCTCCCCAATAATCTGACACGCACCCCCTCGTAAAGAGGAGCAGCAGGCAAACTTTGCCCTGAATCGGATGAATTTTTATAGAATCCTAAGCCTCTCGATCGAGAACCTCTTGTATCTCGATCTTTTCCCCCGTGCTGTAACTTTCAACTTTCTACTATTGCCGAAACAACGTTTCTCATCGAGCCTTTTCTCGCGCATAGTTACTTGTAAAATGCAATTTGTTAGACCTACAGAAACATAGATTTCAAAACGCGTAAGAAAGAATCATTATTAAGCAAAACGGTAAGTCTTCGAAAATGTAACTCCGTCCGTTTCTAAAAGAGTCGTCGATCGTTCCTTAATAGGGTTAACGACGCCGATGCAAATTGTGTCGAACGGGGACTGGGTAGGTTTATTATCGTTTGTTCGTATTTCGCGCAGGGCCTGACGGTGCAAGTGGACGAATCTGGCAACTTGATCATCGCCAGGATCCTGGGAGGAAGTACGGCCGCACGCCAAGGACTCCTTAGAAGCGGCGAGGTGATCCTCGAGGTGAACGGGAAGGAAGTGCAAAACCCCGAGGAGCTTCAAGAAGCCATTCACGAGGCGAAAGAGAATTTAACGTTGAAACTGGCGCCAGGGATCGCAACTGATGGTAACCGACCTCTGAAATCCACGGTTAGTTGATTCGAATCGAACAATCGATTGCAATAACAAAATCGAACAAGACGCGTGAACTCGACGCGATTTAATTGTAAACTTGATCGAACAATTTGTTGTTTCACGAAGTACATTGAAGTACAGGGACACGCGAGTACGCGCATTATTTTTCATTCGATGCTTCATGGTTTTTATGGCGTCGTTTAATAGCGCCCACGTCGAACATGTGGTCACGATATAATGCAATATCAAACGATCTATCAACCAGCGGACTCTTAACGCCGTTAAGATGAAACAGCGCGATTTTACAACTCGCCGCTGATAAAGTTTGGCCGGCGCGTAAACCGTGCCATTGGAATCGCACCTAAATATAACGGTCCGTTCTCGATACAGAGGCTGCAGTAGCATTTTGTCCCTCGTGCGCGATCGCACGCCTCGTCTGTAAATAAATGATAAGGCGGGCCGGGAACGAGGAGCGCCGTGTTCGATCGAGAAACGCTTGCGCGAATATAGAATCGAGCAAATCCTCGAGTCACGCGGCACGCATCGATAAACGTCGAACGAGGAAAACGCGAGGCGAGACGAGAGAAATTGAAACGATATAAAAGTTCGAACATAAATCGGCGGAGATAAATAATCGGTGCTTATTTTATCCGCCACGGTTTCGTTCTATTTTTCATTGCAGTGCTACATGAGAGCTTTGTTCGACTACGATCCAACGGAGGACACCCTGCTGCCCTGCAGAGAAATCGGCCTCCCGTTTCAAAGGGGCGACGTTCTGCAAATCGTGGACCAGGCAGACCCGAACTGGTGGCAGGCGCGTAGGGTGGAGGGCGAGGGTCTAGGACCGCCCGGTCTGATACCGTCCCTGGAGCTCGAGGAACGCCGGAAAGCGTTCGTGCCGCCGGAGGCTGACTTCGTCCACAAGATAAGCATCTGCGGGACGAAGATCTCGAAGAAGAAGAAGAGGAAGATGTACCAGTCGAAGTCGAACGGCGAATTCGACAGCGCGGAATTGCTTTTGTACGAGGAAGTGGCGAGGATGCCACCGTTTCGGCGCAAGACCCTGGCCTTGGTCGGTCCGAGGGGCGTTGGCCGCAGGACGCTGAAGAATAGGCTGATAAACAGCGATTCGGAGAAGTTCGGCACCATTGTTCCGTGTAAGTGTCGTAATTATTATGTACCGCGAGGGATCACGGGGTGGAGTGAGAAATTGAACCGCCGGGAATACGGTGTGATCGCGATTGCGAAGTTTCACTGCGTCGAGAAAGAAAAACGGGGACCATTTAGTCACGCTGGGTACTATTTGTAAGGGGGATAGGCCTTGGGCCAATGTTTCTTCTCAACGATTGCTCGATAATCCGTTACGTGGACTGTACATGTACTTGAATTGTCGACTGCGATCAAGGCGTGCATTGCAGCGCGAACAAACGACACGCCCATTGTCTTACCTGTTTAAATTGTCGTTTAGTTACCTCGCGGCCACCGAGAGTACTGGAGGAGGACGGGAGAAGTTATTGCTTCACCGACAGGGACTCGATGGAGACGGATATCAGGGAGCACCGGTATCTGGAATACGGGGAACACGGCGGCCACCTTTACGGTACAAAATTGGACTCCGTGAGGGAACTGATCAGGGCGGGGAAAATGTGCGTTTTGGATTGCAGCCCGGCCGCGTTGAAGATTCTTCACAACAGCACGGAGTTCATGCCGTACGTGATATTCATCGCGGCACCGGGAATGGAACAATTGAAATGGTTGTACGATCTGGCGAGATCAACTGGAACGAGCAGTCGAAACTTGACGGTAAGCGCGCGACCCGTTTTAACACTTTGCAACGCGTAAGCTAGTTCTCCTTTTACATACATTTATACGTGTAGCGTAGAAATAATTGTTACGGTATCGAGAATGCAACTGTGTTCTATGAATGAACGTTTCCTTTACGTAAATATTGAATGTTGCATCCCATTACAATCATCGTCGTTATAAATGAATTTTGAATCCGGGAACGCAGTCGAACATCGTGATATTTTTACGTCAGACCGAATAGTATCGGCACGAGTTATATTTGACCTGCCCCGCCTGTTCTTAAGAGAACATTTTCGTGCTTCTTCTTACGGAAACGATGAAAACAAGAAGAAATCCATTTGCGACTGAACGACTTGACGCGCGAAATTTGTGTAAAGAAGAAGCATATATCACGGTACGAGCCACGTTTCAAACAAACACAGCCGTGAAATCTTTTACGATGCAGTCTTTCGATCCTCTGCCTGCCAGTCTGTTTGCTATCGTCGTGTAAATGCGTATAATATAGCCCACAGTAAATGTATCGCATGCACTTCCGTTCGATTGCGAACGGTGAAAGTGAAGAAGAAAACAATTGGCTCGCCGTACGATGTAGGATTTCCTTGCGTAGAATTAATTCCCACAGATGCGTCGTGTTCCTTATTTATATCTATATCGAAAACTACCTCTCCGAAATGTACGTAGCGTTGTTTATTTAATCGTTTGTATGTATTTGATGTTGGCTTTGCTAGTTTGACCGCCAGAGTTCCATCAGGTACAGCTCGCGAAGAGCCAGAACGTTGGAGTCCCTTGCTTCGTTGTACGAGGTTTGTATTTGCATGCATTTCTTTTCTTTTTTTTTTTTTTATGTCAGTACAATTATGCGTAGACTATTGATTAGAACAGTACACTACTCAGAAATGATTAGGCATCCTGAAATAAATAACAGTATACGATCTGACCATCTAACGCAATTAATCAAGCGCACACAACTTTTCGTATACCCCCCTCAAACACGCGAAATTCAATTAAAATAACATTCATTGCTCTCCGTGATCCAGGAGGATGATCTGAAGGCTACACTGGAAGAATCCGCGGCCTTGCAGCGTGCCTACGAGAAATACATCGACCAGGTCATCATAAACGAAGACTTCGACAACACTTTCAGACAGGTGGTAGCAGCGTTGGACGCGTTAGCCACCGAACACCAATGGGTCCCAGTGAATTGGATTTATTAGACGCCGTTCCGGATTACGGGAACAAATTGATCGCGGCCGAAATTTGCTGCTTCAATCGTGAAACGATTTATAATCGCTTTACTGCCTGTGGAACGTGCGATTGGCGACCTTTTGTAACAATCCTCGTCCTACTGGAGACGTCGAGTGCATCGTTATTACGATTGTATTTGCAGTACAATCTTGTCATCGTACTATGTGTATACAGAGTTGTAATGTGTTGTGTATATTGTCTCGATCGAATGTATAGATGCTATTTAATTAATGACGCACTCGACGCGAGTAATGGGTGGCACGAGCGTACTATGACGCGAGTTAATTCTGTTGTCAAAATGAAAGCGAGATACTTCTGAATCGATTACCCTTTCTTTTACATTTAACGATTAAAGAAATACTCGGGCTATGAGGGCCAATAAGGGAGGCAGTGTGCTCGCGTTTCGATGCCGTTTGTAGCAAGTACAATTGTAGCATTTACGTTGATTTTGTTTATTTAGGTTTACGGAACGACCTGTTCTCCTGCTAAATTTTATATTATTAAATCTCACGTACAAACAATGGGGAGAGAAACGAAAACAGATGCATCGAGAACTCGTAGTAACATAATCGATGAACAAATGGAAAATTAACAGACAATTAGATACAGTTTTTGTACAAATGCCTTTTCTCACAGGGCAGAGATATCATTTTATAGAACATTTTCGCGTACATTCCCATTTATCGTTGATTGTCGAGAATGCAGAACAGGTCGATTAAAAGTAAGCATTAGACCGCCGTCCAATTAATTATACGCCTAGTTTTAATTTCCCCCGAAACATGATCCTGCATAAATGTACGTACTTTTATTTCCCATTTTGTCGTAACACGTATTTTTGTTTATTTTATAGAGTTACTTATACATATACGTATACATTATATATTACGTACTTCATCAATCCTGTTTGTACCGCTAGTGCACATTGAACATATTCCTGGCATAGAGTGCCTTAATATCGCAGCCGTTTTAACCGGCTTGCGAGGAAGACCTACTATGTCGAGACAAGATATTCTCTTATACTCGAAAGTTTTACGTAAGACGCGACTAATAACACGGTTTTATTTCCCAATGCTCTGACACGTATGCACGCGGAAACACGATCATTGCGGATCACTGTATGTGCGCCTGTTCAGAAACACACCTGATTCTGCCACGTGATACACGAAAAAATAAAGTTTATCGAGCGTTTATTACGAATCTACATTTCCACAACTTCCTTCACTCCTCCCGTTTTTCCGTATAAATATATTGAAATTTCTTTCAAGCGACAAATGTTTGCGCTCGGAAACTATTTCGAGATCTCCTTCCGCCTACCTGATAATTATAAATGTTTATCGTTGCTGGAAACAAATTGCGATTAGTTTCGTGTTGATAAAAGGAAATGGCAGATTTTACGATTCGTAGATCAAGTTATGCACAAAATTAAACAGTTTATTTATTGTAGATGCAGGAAGAAAATTTCATGGCAGCTACACTGGCAGTCGGAGTGCAATGGGTTAATATATCGGTACAATTATTTATATGCCATCAGAGATTATAGCGCCTTATATCTTCGAATTAATCGAATTTTGCATTTCTGTCCCGCTCGCATTAGAAACCAAGAAATTTAATTAAAAATATAAGCGCACAAAAATGAATCCCGAATTCTTTATCTTCATAGCTATACGTATAGCTATACGTATATCATTAAATGCATGTTGGGAAAATAGTTTCAAAGACGCGCCGAAAAGAAAAAGTAGACCTGTTTCGTTTCGACAACTATAGAATAGGGAAATAGTAAACATTTATGTTTATAGTTTTAGTGAATTTTAAGACAAAGTGAAGCTTCAAACTTGTTACAAGAGGCCCGCAACAATGAACCGGTTTAAATAAATTGAATATGTGCATACAAGCGGTGATTGGCTGATCGATGTACCCGATGCACTCGTTACAACCAATAACGTTCCGCTGTCTGCCACGTTTCCGGGTTTGTCGCGTTGTCACATACGAGTTGCGGGAAAAGTCAGCAGCCCAAGCACAGGTTTGGGTCATAGCATTGTCAGTGTTGAAGGATTTTATTTTGCCGGTTAAACATGCAAATATTGCGGCAATTAGACGTGCACCCAAAGGTGCGTGAGGAGGCGGATATTCTCGTGCGAACTTTCAGTGGTGCCATCGGTAAAACGTTTGACTTGTCAAAATTTCCACGAGTACCGTCTATCGGTTTTGTCTCTTTTTCCACCTTGCAATATCATCTTTGACGAATAGTCGAATTTTCTTGAGTCGTGATAACGTTGAAGAAGCATCGAATCGTATTTCTTTTTTCCCCCTCTGAATTATTGCCTTTTTTTCGACTTACTACGACACGATAAACATACCTGGTTAACCTCAATGGTCCTCACTATTAAACGAATTTGAAAGTTCCCATTGTTCCGTGCTCCTTTATATCGTATAAAATGATTCTTCTCAATTTTCCGCGGACACATTATGACTCTTACATATATTGTTATTGTATTTGACTATGTTATTGCAATTGTTTACGTTGATACAAAGCGTAAATAAAGCTTAATATCCTACGCTCATTCTTCGTGTACGTTGTGTGTGATTTCAGTGACGATTATTAGTACCATTATCATGGGCATTTTGTTTTTATCCGAAGTAAATTATTATCTTACACCCACCCTGAGTGAAGAACTGTTTGTAGATACCTCAAGAGGTTCAAAGTTGAGGATAAACTTAGATATAGTGGTTCCTACGATATCTTGTGATCGTAAGTGTACATATACTGTTGCATAAATGAACGCAAATAAATAAATGGTTTGGGGTGGCAAATAATATTGAATCTTGTGAATTTCAGATTTATCGATAGATGCGATGGATACAACAGGCGAACAGCATTTACAAATAGAACACAATATATTTAAAAGACGTTTAGACTTAAGTGGCAAACCTATAGAAGATCCAAAGAGAACGGGTATAAAATTAAATTAAGATTATTATCTTGTTGAGAAGCTTAAAATATGTGCGATGAACAACATATCATTATTCCTTCTTTAATTTATTGTAGATATTACTGACACAAAAGCGCTTAGTAAAACAACACCAAAGGTAATTAAAATGCTCTTTCTATACAAGTTATTTTGCAGGTTGATTTTCCGAAATTGTTATTAAGTGAAGGGAACTTATTGAATTTTTTTTATAGACAGTGGAGAGTACTACTGTTAAAACATGTGGGGATTGTTATGGAGCTGCTAGTGATACTATCAAGTACAGTACTACAACTAATTTATACGTATATTTTGTGTAAAACTTTTTGTACAATTATATTAACTCTGCAGGTGCTGCAATACTTGCGAAGATGTAAGAGAAGCTTATAAACAAAAAAATTGGGCCCCACCTGATCTAACAGAGATAACGCAATGCAAAAATGACAAATCAGTTGAAAAGATGAAAACAGCTTTTACTCAAGGATGTCAAATCTATGGCTACATGGAGGTGAACAGAGTAGGAGGAAGTTTTCACATTGCTCCAGGCGATAGCTTCTCTATTAACCATGTACATGGTAAAGAAACAATTACTATCTGTCATTTAAACTACAATTTCTATATATATATATATATATATGTATATTATAATGACTTTCATCTGCTTGCAGTACATGATGTTCAACCATACACGTCAATGCAATTTAACATGACCCATAAGATTCGTCACTTGAGCTTTGGGTTGAACATTCCAGGAAAAACAAATCCTATGGACGATACCACTGTAGCTGCGACGGAAGGTATGGCCATTCTCCATAGAAATATTTTATTAAGAAATCAACAGAATACTCTGGTGTTACAATCCTTTGTGTCCTAAACGTCAAACATAACAGTCTTGAATCACTAGCATCTGATTCCAGTTCCTATGGCCATAAATGTACCGAATGTTCCACCACCTTGAATCATCACTTTGCCAACGTTGTTTATCAGTTCCCTCCCTCTCAATCCATATCTGGCGATAAATAGTCAGTTATCCTTTTGTTTCAAATGCATTCCTGTGAATTTTACATTCGATAAATAAATGTATACCTAAGAGCGGAGAATCCGCCAAACAGTGCGCCGGATGCCATTCCAACACAAAATCCAATCATAAAACCAAGTTTCATTCTATCCCAGCATGAGGGTGCGTGTTGTTGGTACATTCCTGGCGCGACCGGCATGTTATTCTACGAATACAGTTTTCTCATGAACTCACATGCAATGCTAACCTATTTCTTACGTACGCTCTCTATGACGAACAAAAAATGAATTACAACGTTTCTATCGATCGACGGTAAATCGGAAATTAAGTTTCGAACGATCGTTCAACATGGAGTCTTATAGTCAATCTCTGTATAACTTTTTTTACTTATTTCTCCCGGCAGAATTCGTACAACCTGTATTTATTTAACACGCGTAGAAATTCGTGGAACCGCCCTTTAATGCATTAACACGACTCACGGATTATAATCGTCCGTCGTTGAAACTCGAGAAGTGGTATTTTTGTTGTTGTCTTGTTATGATTTCTCCGGTTTCAAACAACTTGCAAATCCTTTTGTACGATTCTTTCAACACATTGCACTAACGGTGTTGCGAAGGAAAATCGCCATGTTAGTTTCTTCGTATACGAAGCGAGACGGCTGTTTCCTCCGCTTCCGTTTAGAGTGACGTCACTCGGACAAGCGGGCTATTCAATTTGTACTGAAATTATTGGACGGAACGGTGTCCACGCTTTACCGGAAACCTTCTTTTTTTTACTTCTAATTTTGATTCGCGAAAAACGTTGGTATTTGCTTTTGATGTAACACGTCTCGTTGCAGTTGAAACTCTATATGCAAATATTTCATTGTTTTTGTTTCAGGTGCGTTAATGTTTTATTATTATATCAAAATCGTACCGACGACCTATGTGCGTGCCGACGGTTCGACGTTACTGACAAATCAATTCTCGGTGACACGACATGTCAGGCAAGTATCCTTGTTTAGCGGGGAATCAGGAATGCCCGGTATATTCTTTAATTACGAGCTGAGCCCACTGATGGTGAAATATACCGAGAAAGCGAAATCGTTCGGTCATTTCGCGACAAACACTTGCGCTATTATTGGTGGCGTATTTACAGTTGCTGGATTGATAGATTCATTGTTGTATCATTCGATCAGGGCAATACAAAAAAAGATAGAACTAGGCAAGTATAATTAATTTCTAGACCGGCTTTCATAGGCACGAAAAGTATTACCGATGCGTTGGATATTTTGTACTATGGATGATAATAATTTGTGGTGTGCGTGTTTGCTGTAAAGTAGCTTCATTTTTTTTTTATCTAGCATATTATTAAAGAAAGGTATTTCCCTAAGGAATATAAGCTCCATGAAATGTTTGCATTGCCCCTCAGTTTATAATGAAACAATCGATTTCAACATTCTTTTGTAAGATACGCATATAAAGCTGTACATAAAGAACTATAGAAATATGCAGGACTATCTAATATTTAAATGACATGTACACAATAAAGATTATACTGCTAGAAAAAGAAGGCTGAAAATATAAACTTTTCTCAATAGAATTGTATTCATAATAAATATTAGTCTATATGTTACAGAGCTTTTAAGAACATATTATAAGTATTAATATTAGCGTTTGCTACATTTTTGCAAAAGTCAGTATCGCTACCTTGAACCAAACTTAATGGTGATACGTATAGCGGTTTTGTAGGATCATACTGATCCCTTCCCACTTCTACTAAAAACCGGTGTCTCCTCTCAAGTCTACTTTTTCTACACAGTAGAACCTGTGATTGTTCAGTTATGGTACGGTGCGACAATTGCATTTGATTATGCAGATAATCAAAACTCTTTACCACCTCTGTTCTAGCTGAAATCATATTAATTAATATTTTTACTTAGACTATAAAGAGATATACAAGTATCATATTTATACGGCGTCATTATAATAGTTCTTATCTTTATCATAATTACCGCGAATCCACACACGAGGTGATGCAAGCAATATACGTTGCATTTCGTATTTATCAAAGCCCATTTCCTCTTTTACAGAAAATGTACTATTTCGTATATTATTCATATTGTACGTCACAAGTTTTGCACACTTCGTGGTCAAAAGCCTTATTTTATGTCCGTTCAATGTAAAGTTGTGTTGAAAATAGCCCAGCCTCATGTCTATATCTCGTGTTTCAAAGGACAACCAAGGTGGATGCGTGTTCAATATTCTTTTTATCATATCTGGAGTAAAACTATGAGCTCTTAAATATCTTATTCTGGTATAAAGATCGTCCATGTTCTCTTTGAAAATTTTCGGATTTCTGGTGATGAATTCGCCGAGATTCTCTGCCTCTACCCCACAATCGTGTAAAAATTGTATGTAGGGTTTCATGTCTTTCTCAAAATCCAAACTCAAGAACATTTCTACTACATCTCTGTCGCTTTCCAATTGATATAATTTCACTCCTAATTTAACTAGCTGTTGAATGGTGTGCGACTGATCGGCGAATTTCGCAAAATTAAATGTCGCCGTTACGTTGGGACCGATATGAGAAAGGTCTTCTTTACATGGATCCAATGGTCCTGGTAGTATATCATCGATATCTTCTAGTGCATCATCGAATTTATAATCATATTCTTTCAGGAACTGAATATTCTTTGATGGTTCCAAACCATTATGTACTTTGAGAAGACTAGTAGTCCTGTTGATATTTGTGTTTATGTTTGCCCCCTCGTCACTTGTTAACCTTTCAACATAACCTGTTTTGTCCAGCGATTCATTGTCCGATAAGTCACGCTTCTTCGTAATATTATTTGTGACATTATCTTTAAACGTGTCAGCCGAAGCGCATTTATGTAGCCTGGTACATTTTGAAACATTTCTGGAAACAAGATTCGTTATTTTGCCGGTTTTAGAACGCGTTAACCGCAGAAGCACGTAGGACCGTGAAAACACCATGTTGAATGACAAAATACTTAATACGTTCGCACAAAGATAATAACATCGTGCTATTTTATAATATTTGTGGATTATGACTTTTTATTATTAATAAATGACAAGATATAAATTTCCTTGCAATTATTTCTACAATTACTTCCACAGTACCACAATTGGCACGTTCCTGCTAAAACACATTTTGATAGATCGAAATCCGGAACCAATGACATTGTGGTCTCGATTCTTTTTGAAATATTTGAACTTTAAACTAAATCATGGCGGAATTTCAAATTCACTTTTGCGCCATCAAGTGGGTGAAAAAGAAAAACAGAATTTTAGGAAGAGATATTTTATTATTTAAACTGATTAATCACACATTAAATATTGCGACGGCAAGAAGTTATTCAGTCACACAAATATACAACTCAAATATTATACACTTAACTGGCTGCAATGTTTTCGCGTTACATTTTGATTAAGTTCCACATTTCTGGAAAATTTATACTCATTCATACACATGCATACGTACATATATACCTAGAGCCAGTATTACCTAATTATGCCGTTCTTTTTATCAGCTTCTGTAACATGCAATTCTGTTACAATAAGTACATCGGTAATGTTTTTCGAAACATTCATTCGTAGTGTGACATATCAACGTTAAAATAAAAGTGGAGTACTGTCGGAATGTACCTTAATATAAGATAACAATATCCACGCGAAAATTCGCATTAATATTTCGCAATCTTTTAATTGCGTGCAATTGCACGTCTGGTTGCTTCGGTTAATTACGAATTAAACATGTTATTTCCGACATATCAAGTTCACCGTCTACGCATTTATCATACACACAGGCACAAGATTGGAAGTAGAATCTACCGACAGTGTACGTGGTCACGTTCAATACGAATTGCAGCGATGAGTATGTCAGCAGTGGCGTTCAAAAAAAAAAAAGTGCTATGCTGAATATTCGCTGAATTTTATAATCGCATTATATACCACTCTATTTGAGGTCTGTGAACAAGCCAATGCTTGTTTCGTAGCAATGTACAATTTTATATCTGATTCTTTTCTTTACTTCGTGTCATTTGACTAGAAACATTACTCCTGCTTTTCTCTTACAGCAGTGCCATTTGTATTCACAGACTCGTCCCCTATTTCTCTATTTCTTGCTTGTTGTCTTAATTGCGCTCTCTTCAAGCTGGTCATTAATTGACTGGACTGATATAGCCAGCTGGCCTGCAAGTGTACAAGAGAACAAACAATACATTCAATTATCAAATATGGAAAGAGTTCATGTTATATTTTCTAGAATATTTCATCTACTTACTATCATAATCATACAGTTCATTAAGATAGGCACGGAGAACACTACAGATATGAAGAGACCCTTAGAATCGAAATACTGCTGCCTGGAGAACAACCTAACGGATTTATTAGAATATATTTCAAATCTTTCACCCGGCCCTGATATTATAAAATACTTACATCCATTTAGACGCAGCCACTTCGTTGATGCTTTCAGAGAAATACACCAACAGTACTACAAAATAAACATAATCGTGTGATAAATTATTATACTCTGAAATCAATGCATACATTGGTAATAATACAGACAAACCATTGGAAACATAATGCCTACTTACACAGAGCAAGGAATAACATCATTTGAAAATTGGCGTGATTCCGTGTCATTAATGCTGTCATTGTGACAGCAATATGGAAAGTCAATAACAATGCAAGCCATGGATCTCTCCATTCAATCTGAAACAAATTGCGCTACAATTGAAACATTCGGATCTCTCCATATATCCTCCTTGCAATGGCATTACATAATAAAGTAGATATACTGTGTACCTTACCCGTCAGTCTAATAAAATAGCTCTAAGCATTTTCCACTTGAAAAACAAAGTGCAGAAAAACACTTGCAAATTATCCCTTTACAATTACGTTCAATTTATACATCTCGCGTGTATTAAATTATCCCGCGATATCCGATCGCGCATGAGAATACATGCAAATTCATGTTCTTTTAAAGAAACGTATTTAATATCCCGATCGATACGTGGAGCTCAATATTTGTGTACGTATCGTAATCCCAAAGGCGAAGGGGGAAAAAAAAGAAAGAGAATGAAGGCGAATAGACGAAACATGATACATACACCAAGAATAGATGCAAGATTAAGATATGCAATTTTTATTCCTCATTTCGCGTCAAGTAGATATCTCTTGTTTCTTATTGCTAAGGGGGCTCGTGTATTTTTAATCGTGCGAGTAGACGATCGGGCCTGACACATGTGCCATCCAGTGATTTTGCATTGACACATTTTATCGGTCGGCCCCGTGTCGAAAACGAAAGTGGACGATAAACGAAAGGGAAGAAGGGAACGATCGTTTCGATAGCTCGCGGAACGACGAACGGACGATATAAAAACAGGAAAAAAACGAAAGCCGACAGTGGTCGTCGCGACGTGACGTGTGTAGAAAAAATGAAAAATATATTGCGGCACTCACGCTCTGTAGGAACGGTAAAATACCGTCTATCGGAGAATTCACTTGGATCTCCGACATCGTATCGCTGACGAAACTCTTGATACGTGTGCGAAAAGATTGTACATCCGCGTAAAGAAATTCGGGCCGCAGCGCCCTTCTGCAACAACCTCCGTTTAATCGACTCGACCGACAACGAACTGAACGAGCAACGTCAAATGCAGATAAATGCCGCGAACGCGGCGACACACGGCAAAAACAAATATCGTAAGAGAGAAGGGTTCTTCCTCTTTCCGCACCCGGTCGTGTCTCTGTCCTTCTCCTTTCAACATACACACGTCGCTTTATGGGACTTAAACCAGGGCCACACGTTCTGTATGCATGGAAAATTCACCGTATAAGCGGTGTGCGACATCTGTCGGTGATTCGTAGACGTAAAAATTAGCGACTGTGATTGTCGATACGGTATCGATAACGGGGCGCCATCTACGCAGAGAGCGCGATAAAAAATGATGGTTCAAAAATAAATGCGATCGATTTGGTCCGCGACAGTGGTGTTTACGATGACCTTTTGCATTTATTAAGAGTACACTTTTTTTTATATTTTAATAATTAATGTAAATTAATTTGTTGGTTATTCGAAAATTCAATTGTCGCGGCCGTGATTGAAAATTGTAATCGCGCGTTTTAGCATTTCATACGACGATTATTAATTCCTTGAGAAATATGATTTCTTGCATTTACAAAATATGATAGTTAAATGTGGTTTGAAATACGTAATTCATTCGATATACGAATAAGAAAGTCTATATGAATATACAGGCTTGTCTCAGCACTTTATGTGTATATTACTATACAACGCTGCGCATTGCAGATACAGAGATCTAAATGCGGCAAACGCCATTGAATATTTTAATCTAATTATTCAAAACTAGTTGCTCATATATTGCAAGATGTTAATGTATCGAAAGTTTACGCGACAACTATTTCTAGATAGTTTTACTTAACGTGTTAATTAAAGATCGGTACGTTCAAGAATAAAGAAAAGGATTAAAATTGCATTATAAATGAAACGATAGACTTTTGAGTTTTTATTCATTCACATAGTAGGCCACGTGGTTAGCACGTACCGTAAGCTCATGAATTCATGAATTTTTTAAACAGTGCTTTAGGACCTTCGCTGATAAAATTGTTGAGGTAAAAGTATCACGTAAAAGTATTACGTGTAAAGTTCTATCCCGCTTCATAGAAAGTCTTGAAATAAATTTGCATGTTTAATGAATGGACTAACGTACAATTTTCCGGCGAGAGAAATGAAAAGAGCAATATAAACATGAAAGAAAAACAATCTATGCATCAGATCGTTCCATAAGATATTAATTGTGCGAATTCAATTGTAAAACAGACAGGTACACAATAACTAAAAGTTCCACTACCCGTATATGATGACAATCACTTTCGCGGCTAAACAAAATAAAACGATACCGTTACTATAAATTTACCTCGTTCTGTCACATTGTCAACAAGTAATATATACACGTATTCCATACGATGTTCCTCTAATGATACAATAATCGATTAAGGAACGAAACGATTGATGAACCGTCGAATGACGACTGCCGTGTATATCGGTTATTATCAAATCACGATCGTTGTGCATAACAAAGCAGTACATTGTTTCAGTAACATATGCAGATGCAAAAATAAGCTTCGGAACATAAATATTGGAATACTGAAGTATTGTTATGTTAGCCTTGGTTAACGATTGCGGCGTTCGTTTTCTTGTTTTCTTGCGCGCGCGTGTGTTGCGTTGTGCGCCCAATAGCATGGTGATTCCAGCGTGTTCGACAAAAACTCTGTGGAGTCACGCTTTGGAGTAAGTGAAATTATTATGTCAGACTTTAATCGCGGTCCTGTATGTGGGAAGTACGTTACTACATCGAAAATCACGATCTACGAACTAAATAGAACTAAAGATGTGTTCGCTTTCGAATAAACGATGGATTTTATCAATCGTAATTGCTTGACAAAGAATGCTACGCTGATTGTTGATCATTTTCTTTTACAACGCCATAAACTTTGACCAATTTAAAGTCAATCTTTTGCTTGCTAACACGGTTTCTCTGTATTGTATGAAAAAAATTATTCGGTGCAATATTTATAATCACGCAGCCCCGTTTACGTAACCTTTTGTTTGTTTACGCGCCGTTGTTGTAATCGGTTGCCTCGATAAAAACGTCAATTATGACAAAAACAAAAACGGATTTTCGTAATTATCTGTTCAAAATATTGATTTATATTATCTTGATACAGATTATATATCTCCAATTAATTAACGCATAAACAGATACATGAATAAAGCATACCTCTTTCGAAGCGCAAGCTCAAGCTCGAAACATTTTCATTCCCACGGCCATTTTAAACTATATTCCCTCTCTGCCAAAACTCCCTCCGATGAAACGATTTACAAAGTGTTCCCTTACATTTCCACCTTTTCGCGTACATCGTTCGCCACCATTGTCAGCTTCCTCTTATCGCTATCGAAAAGAGACTGGCGTGTTCCCCGCGAACTATGAGGAAACGCAAAGCTTTTCTTATTTCAAGAAGCCAACGTTTAAACCACAGTCTCTAACCCTCTATACGTAACTATTCACCGATAAATCCCCTCTGCGAACCGCTTTCTGCACGCTTTTCTTATTATCTCATAATCTAACTGAAATGGACTGTACGGAAAAAAAAAGAAATGAAGAGATAAAACAATAATCATAATTATGAGGCTCCACAGCCTCCTCTATGATCACCCTCGTCGTTCACGATATTTGTTCCGAATGATTTTCCATGTTCATCCCCCGTCGAGGTAATTAGTTCCACTAGTCCCTGCTCTCTCTTTCAAAAACAACAAGAGAACAAGCAGTGCCCCCCCGTCGATTAACGTTTTATCAGTCGGATAGTCCCCGATATACACGTGCATTGTATCTTCGGATGCGTGTTTTATCAGGTGTCGCGCGGTTATGTGCCTCATCTTTTGTTGAACTGTAGACAACGTGAAATCAAGCGGGGAAACAGTCACGGAATTGGAACGCCGCTACATGTCGATTGGACTTTGAGCGGTCAAAGATTGGATCGAGATGGTGGACAAGAAGAGGTCTCCTTCTCCTCGTTCGAGATATATCGGGTCACAGATATATCGTGGTTGTCCTGCTGCGAGGATCGTTTTGTTGGTAGCTACGAGTTGAATCCGCACGTCGAATCGCTGAAGAACACGGAAGCATGTCGTTCGAGGTAATACTGCAGCCACCGGGACCGGAAGCCAGGGCAGTCGCCGAGAAAGAGCTAAGGGAGACCGAGGAGAACGTGAGGGAGGGGTTGATCGCTTTGAAGAAATACCTGGAAGGTGAGTCCCCTTTTATCTTTTATAATGCTTCGTTATTTTCCGCTTTTCTTCTTTTCATTTTTCTCGAGGATGATTTTTGTCGGCGTAGATCGGAGGGGAAGTTGTTGCTGTTGTGGAATTTTTTAAAGCGACAGCAACTGCGGCGTCTTGAGAGAAACTTGTCATTGAATGTTTGCGGTGTTTACTGTCGATGAAGTTCCGCAGAGTTTAATCAAATGATTTGACACAACGGAGCGTATCATCGTCACGAAGATAGTGCATATTTGTGGCGGATTCTTTTTTTTTTCGCACAGCTTTTAGCGCGAGTTTTTGGACGAAATGTGTCAGAGTTTAAACGAAATCTCTTTAACCGAGAGGAATGATAATGTTGTATTCCAGATAAACAATTGAAGATATCGTTGCCTTCGTCGACATATTGCCAAGTTACAATGCTGCGGTGCGTTTCTTTCTTTTTCAATTGGGACTTTATAGAGTGCTGTTCAATTATAACTGGCGTAAGGAATTAACGAGCACTTGCACCGATATGGTGGTTATTGTACCTTTTAATGAATCGGTGGCTACGGCGTTAATCTAGCTGCGGCTTCATCCCTCGTAAAGAGGAGAACAATTGTTTTCACATCACCTGGCGCACCTGCGGGACAAAAGCGTTTGACAGCGCTCGTACAAACATGAGGGTTATTCGAAAATCGTCAGCAATTTCAAATGAGCATTGCGCGCTTACTGCTTCAACGTTGCCCGTTACTGCTTCGTATCTCTATTTTTCTCTGATGTGCACGCCGTCGATAATTTATCTTATTTATAAAACAACCGCTGAACGATATTCAAATCGGCGTGCAGGCAATTCAACCAGAAATCTTTCATGATTCAAGCTCATTCTGTTTGTTAGATTTACATTTTTTTCTGTACCTAAATAGAATGCCAATTCTGAATTGTGTAATGCGTCGGTCATTTGAATCACAATGATCTTATTTGAAACGCGTCAACCATTATCATTAATGTTGCCTTATTATTCGGGCCGTTGGAAGTGAAATAAATACGTTCGAAGTCTATTTAATTTGAATTACAAATGTTTTATAAAAGGCTATTCACTGAGCCAGCAATAATTCGGATTTGTCTAAAATGACACTGAATACAAAGGTCGAACAAACTTTTGTTTATTAATTTGCTCTTAGACAAGGAAGATTTGTGTAACCCTGCCAAATATCGTACAATCGGCAATGCTTTTCCACTGACGGTTTCATAGAATCGCGACCTGTTGTTCATTCTTCGTGTCTGCTAGTTGGTTAAAAAAAAAAAACCAATGGACTCGACGAACAAACCAGAAAAATCTTGCAACAAAAACGAGTGATACTGTCGTTTGAAAACTCGGTATTTCAACATAAACGGAGTATTGACACGATCCAGTTCCAAGTGCATCAGAATGTAAACTTAGGGTCATGCTCGTTCCTCTGATAAAGAATTATCACCGCGACCACGGACATGGTATAGTCAATACAACCAGTTTTCTAGTTTCACGTCAATTTTCGACATCCCTCGGGATAATTATTGGTATAGCTAACCTGTAACTATACGCACAAAAAAACGATGAAGAATCGCTGATATGTCGATCGATCTCGAATCCACGCTGATAACGCCACGGACCTTGACCCTCGACGATTTCGAAAAACGCAGATTTATACAGCCGAGATAAGAGTTTTGTTGCACTGTCACGACATGTCGTGCAAACAGTGTAAAAAAAACAACACCGAGCATAAGCACGATCGTCGTCTAAAATGCTGAGAAGAAAAGGATCCATGAAATATTCTACGTTCCTCCATGTTTTTTCATTAATTAAGTTAATCATAACATTATCGGTGAATTGTAGAATTTTACGTAACGAATAAATGGCGGGGACTCTTTGTATTTGTAATTTGTAGTCGTAATCTCGGTTAGTTCGGAGGTTTTTCTATCGACTCGAGATAAAGACTAGCGTATACAGATATTCTTAGAATATGATTAACGTTTGTTTGCGAGCGGAATCAGTGGCCGTTTTGGAAGTTAATATTTAGAAGACCATTCGCGATAAGCTTGCTGCTTCCATCGTTTTTCTTTTTATTCGGGTGAAATTTAAGGATATTTTTTTTTCAGTGCCATTACTCCGATAATGGATGAGCATTTCGAGGTGGATCGATTTTCAACGGGGATTTTATTCGCGGTGTTCCTCGAGTTTCTCCAACGCTTCAAGATTCGCGCTATTGTCAGTTCCGTTCTTGAAGTTAGGGGCGGAGGAGAGATCGTCGCAATTTCCTCAGCTGAGAACGCCAGGGCAATTTCCTACGGAATAGGTCTCATCGTCTGGTACACTAGGGCAGTTCGATCTTTCTCGGCTATCGTCGCAGTTGAAATGGGAATTAAACGATAATCGTCGTTTGGCAATAGTTAGGTATCTGGCATTGATTGACAGCTGTTCACTTCTGCTCGAGACATAGATGGATCTCTGTTGAAAATAGATTAATAAGCGTTCCCTTCGTCCAACTAGACAGAGTAGTCTTTGTATACGTTTAATCATAGTTCCGGTTTACGTGGAAATTGAATACAATGTTTCATGAAAAATGCGAGCGCAGTGCGCACAATGTTCGTACTGAATATTAACATGTATGAGTTACGTTCGCGTGATATATTGGACACGTGGCATTTGAAATTTTTCTACATTTCTCTCGTGAACCTGGTGGCAAGGTGAAATTTCTCCCACCTTTATTTTAACCCTGGCAAAGCGTTCTTGCGCTCGAAGAATATTTAACCCGTATTAAATACCAAAACCTGTACACGCGAATAAAATTAAAAGCGCCGTGGTCCTTTTGAGTGGGCAGAAATTTCTGTTTTATCGCGCGGAATCAAAATCTAACATACTTCACACAAGATTGTAAGAGATACTCGATTACATACACCGTATTTATTTCCAGACGACAAGACCTTATACTTCAAGACGGACGACGATTTCCTTCTGATTTTCCTGCGGCCATGCAAGTTCTACGCGAAGAGCGCTTACGAGCTGATGAAGAGGACGGCCGAGTTCAAGCAAAAGAACGCATCCCTGTTCGACAATCTGTTGCCGATCGACGAGAAGTTCGCAATACTCGAGAACAACGTGGTGAACGTCATGACGGGCAGGGACCACAAGGGTCGAAGGTTACTTCTGGTCAATTCCGGAAAAACTTGGGACCCTTCCCGCGTCAGCGCCGATCAGATACTTCGTTTGTTCTATTTGATCCACGAGCTCGCCATGCTGGAACCGGAAACACAGGTTGGTTACGTGGATATTGTTACCGTTAACCACGTTGGTTTGGTAACACCGGCGATCTTCCAATAACGTGCACGTTCCGAATTATTTGATTACACAATAAGTCACGACCAATTGACAGAGAAGCCGGGAAAGTTTTATTCTCGAATTCGTGATTCATTCTTGGTTGGCCGCGCTATCGTTGGCCTTTATTCGTTCGATTGTTAATAATGACCGTTCCTTTCCTTTCAGATATACGGAACCGTCGTGTTGATGGACTTCGACGGTCTGTCCATGAAGCAGGTGCTGGGTTTCACGCCGTCTTTCAGCATGAAACTGTTGAATTTTATTCAGGACGCCATGCCTCTGCGGCTCAAAGAGGTTCGTGAACCTTTCGCGTCTACGTGGAAATTTATTCATTAACTTCTTTTGCGGTTTAGGAATTTTTTTGACCGTCGTTATGAAACATGTGGTTCGATCGCTATGAAATTAAAAACGATCAACTTGTCGAAAATATTTAGACGATTGGATTTATTTTCTTTTCAGGTTCACATTGTCAAGCAACCGTTCATCTTCAACATGGTGTGGCAGATGTTCAAGCCCTTCGTTAAGGAGAAGTTGAAGAAACGTATGTTCTTCCACGCCAATAAAATGGCGTCCCTTCATGCTCACATTCCCGCCAGTCACTTACCGAAGAACTATGGCGGCGATTTACCTGAAATTGATTACACGAGTGCCGATTGGTACCCGGTTTTGCTCAAGCATGAAGATTACATTAAGGGTAAAGATCTTTATCCGTCTCGACGAAAGAGTTTTGATAATTTGATAATTAATTGTAGCTTCGAGGCACAATATATTGAAATAATTATCTTGTAGACGATTGTAAATATTAATTTTCCGTTTGCTTTACAGAATGGAACTCGTTCGGCTTCCGCAAGAATTAATAGACTGAAGGGGGCATCGCTCGACTTATATCATTGATCATACCCCCTGTGATCGCAGATTATTGCACGAAATATTTCCAGAGTTTGGAAAACTGTTGACGTTACCATTTGGATGTCTGATTAATTATATATTTTTGTAGAAAAAAGGTTATTCTCTCTGTATTCTATAAATGGTTTTTCAGAAGAAAGGAAAAAAAAAACAAAAAAAAGTGTCACTCGTAATTTATTCAAACCGGACAAAGCAGTCTTCAAAAATCGTCTTTGTAATAGAAATACTTCTACGATCGTTATTTTCAGTATATCGCGTAAAGAATACTGTCATTACTAAACCCGGTAATGCCGTGCGTTCGATCCATTTTCAATCATATATAAAGCGATAATATTTCTAGACCGCGTCATATCGATAGCCGTCCGCGTGTTGCACGCGGTTTATTGTTTCAATATCAAAATCACATTGTTTTAGTGCCGTATTCGACAATGTATATTCACTTAACCTGCCTGCCAGCTTTTGAAATTCAAATAATGATTGAAAAAGGCAAAAGGAGAGCGGAGGGAAGCACGGAGAAAACGAAAAGAAGGAGGGACGATGACTAGAAAAATTTAATACAATGGGAAGGGCATGACCCACGACTTCGTTGTACATAAAAGCGGGGGGAAAACCGTTTTATCTGGAGCGGGGATACATATCTTCACATAATTTTCGAAATGTGTATAACCAACGCGATCACTGACCGGAAATACGATAGTTAATCGTTTCATTAATAGGCCGGGCACACATGGATACCTGAAACTGCAGTTTAATTTTCGCAATGAATACATGAGAACATAATGAATGAATATGCGCATATAATATCTGTTTTGCGAACCATTGACAGGAAAAATAAAAACGTGACAGCGAGCCCTCAAATTATCCGGCTTTCACGGTTTAAGAATGAATTACATTTCGCCGGCTTTCTCCTCCCTTACTCGTGCATCCCTCTCGATGAGAATCCCTTATTAATCCTCACTCCAAAATATTTATTTTTCAAGAAAAAAAACAACGACTTGTTCAATTTTCACGGCTTATGCAATCGAAGTATATTTCCCGGCAGTATAATCGTATAAATCGTACAAATTTCTATATGCACCGTCGAAGTCTTTATGAAAATTATATTCAAAGATGGCCCAAGCGTATGAATTAGCAATCAAGGAGAAGACATTGAAATTGTAACATCGATGGAATTTGAATTATTTTCACCGGGAGTCGAAACCCCTTGTAACCCCGTTAACGTACTCTTTAGTTTTCGATGACGGCGAGGCATAATTCGACCGGGACACGAAGTGAGGTAGTTTTGCACAGTTGGAGAAAATTGTACGACGTAAGAACAGACGAGACAGTGTGCATTTACATAATGGTGTCAAACATAGACCAAAGGAAAAATGTCCTAGCCTAATGGCATTATAATGGACTGTCGACTAATCCGATCTTATCGTTTCAGCTTCGAAGTTCGTTTCATGGGGTAAAGGGAAATAGAAATGGGGGACGGTCGTAAAATGCTAAATTAATGTTTGTGAACATAATAAACGCCTGATCGGTCAGAGTAATTTTAGAGCTGTGCGAAATATTGAAAACTCTTAATCCAAATACGCCATACAATCCAGCAGAAATGAATGCTACCGTTCAACGATTTAATACGGTATTTCATTACTCGTCCAACTGCAATTGCATACACGCGCACTCAGTTCATCGAACGTTTAACAATGCGCGATGCAATATCTGTTTGAGCAAAAATCATGTTGGCGAAAAGAGATTATTCCATCATTCGTGTAAGTCTGCCGTTCATTGAAGCAAACGTCCTGAACCGTAGTGCCCCTCGGTTAGAAAAAATTAAGCCAATGAGGAGCCAATCACGATTCAAATAACAAACAATATATCCAAAATATCCCAAATATTTATCGAGGGCATCTTGCAATAATCTCTCTAATAGAAATCAAATATCATCGCGATCGCGCGACATTTATCCACCGCATACGACACAATGGAACAGAAACAGACGGCCGAAGGAGACCAGCGCCGCCCACGATGAATGATAATACCGAAGCCGCTCGCCGATCGAATATACACCGTGTGCACTGACGCCGATTTTCTATTAAAATATTCGGCTATTGACACCGCAGCGACCGCGGCCAAATCTAATTGAGCTCTAACGCGACAGCGAGCAACCTACACCGGGATACCCGCTGTCACAAACACGATCAAGGTGGGAGAAACGCTGTCGCTTTCTAGCCGATTCCCGACTCGCGAGTCCTGCTCCGAGTCGCAGTCTTCACCGTTGTCTCGGACACGTTGGTTTGTTCCGACTGAAAACAACTTCCCTCGTCTTCGACTCAACGACCACCCTCCTTGTGACGCTTACGTGATCGATACACCGGGGTACTCGGCCGTCGCGAATCGTCCTGCGTGGAAACCGTGAAATGACGTCCTGGGGTTTCGTCAGGATATCGTGAAACGACACTCGTATTCTCCCCCCCCCCTCCCCCCGTGGTGAAATCAATTTCTCTGGAGGCGAAGCGGCCATCGATCGATCCTGTCCAAGAAGCAGAGACGCGGAGGTAAGTTGGACAAAGGGGAATAGGTATGCCGAGAGATCTGTGAATATCCTCCTTTCATTTGGTCGGGCTCGTTGTTCGTGTTGTTTCGTTGCGAACACCCGTGCGGGAAAGACGGTTGCTTAATTTGTGACGATGTTTTAAGCATGCTTCTGCTTCGGTTTCATATTTGGAACATTGTTTTGGCATTGATAAAGTATTTCTGTTTTTTTTTTGGGGGGTGGTTTGTTTTATGTTTGCATTGTTAATATATAATTCGAAGAGATTTGGAGCGGCATTGTTACAATATCCTTTGGGTGAATTTTCTAATTTATGTTTAACGTACGATTTGACGTGATTTGGGCAGAGAGTTGGGAGTGGATGGAATTTCTGTCGAACTTATCCTTTTCATTGCACGAAACTTTCTTGAACGGCCGATTATTATAAATTCTGGGAAACTTTTCGGGCCGCTCAGAGTACGAAGGTGCACGGCGTATCTTCTAACGGAGCTTATTTAGATGGAGACAATGGGAGTGATATCATATCGATGATGACAGTCGAAAGTGCAATGCAGAAGCTTGCTATCGCTTTCTCTCTGTACACTCGTTAAATACCATTCGCTTGGTTTGCTTATCTTATCTGACACGGAATTGTAATAATAAAACTATGTACGATATAAACGACGACTGGAGAGATCGCACTTTGTACAACAGATTTCATATGGCCAACAGATTAATCGAGATAACGTAAACATCGTTAATGCTTGTAAGACGCGTGCATAACATTTTGATTTGAAGTCACTGGAAACCAATTTTCACGAGCACAGCATATATTCGTGACGCGAAATTCGAGTTCGCGTAACAGGGGGCCGCTTCCTTGCAATCGCAGTTCCATCATTTGATATTAACAAATTACCAATTCGTGGCAGATAAAATATTCTCATTTACTTTCCGCTAAACGGAAAAGGCTCGGGGACGTCTGTAACATTTATTACTAATATTTTACTATCGACGAGGGTGAAGGGAAATGTTAATAATCACTTACTATTTATCATTAATACAATAACGAACACACGGCGAATTGTTCTTCGCAAGAATATTCGTAGCAGTAAATAAATATTAAACACCATACCATAAACACTTTATAAACTGTTCCGACAATCACAACGACCAACATTGCATCGCACAGAGCTGACGAGAAGTCTCGCGAGTGGAATGCAGGTCCAATCGATCAGAGTTGAAGGGGCGCGCAACCCTTCTCGCGCGAATTTTCGGATCCACGTCGCTGTTTGTCGAAAGGTTCGAATCGCGTGTATCCCTTTCGTAGTCGAAAGCCTAAATGTTCGACCCACAAAAGTGGCGTCAAGAATGGGGACAGTTCGACCGAACGAAAGGGCCCACATACACCTGTATCGTCGGCCGAGACTTCTGTCCATCTCTTCAGAGTGTCGCCACCGAATTCGAACATTTTTCGATACTCTATGATACTTTCTATTTGTACAAACGGTTACAGAAACGAGTTTCTTTTTCCAACGGAATCACGGTCGTTGTCTTTCCCACGATTTGTACCAATGAAAACAGGAACAGAGAAACATCGCAATCCCGTTTGCATAAGCAAAATGGTAACGTTCGTATTTCCGAATCGAATGAAGCGATTCGTCAAATGTTATGCAGACTTCAATTAAGGTTTGAACCTTTATTCCACACGGCGTTCTATGCAGTTTAACGAAAGACAATTACCCTGGATGCGTTGTCGCATGAATAATTCAACCACCTGAGAAAACAAAGGAAATTAAGAAAATCACGACCAGGACGCTATCAGCTTATAACAATATCCCACAGCCCACCACAATTCTCTTCTAACAAAACTAAATATTCTAGAATAGGTATACACACGAACACACAAGCCCCCATACACAAACCGATCCGGAGTACACGCCACACCAAACAACAGTTACGCAAAAGAACACCAACAGTGCCGACTAACGGGGACCGGGGATCTCGAATAAAATTTGGAGTGAAACGTCGCCTTTCTTCATTACGCTCGGCCAAATTCTAAGTCAGCCGGATCCGCCATGTATGTCCGACAGATAGATATTCGTCGAGCTTCCGCTCGCGATCCCATGGAAACCAAAGGGGATCTAGACGAAGGCCGTGCGAGCCGTACGCCGTTTGACGTGCCGGAGTTCAAGCTCGGCTCATTCGTGCTGAAGGCCGACTTCGAAGAGTGCAATGAATTTTACGCGGAGAAAGCGAGGACCGAGCTCAGGGAGACGCCCGAGGTCGTCGAGCAAGCGCTGAAGGACATCAGGCAGTTGCTGAAAGGTAAGCCACGAAAATGTGCCGCTTGTGCCGCCGTGGATGGTCCTCATTCGCGCTTGAACTTTCGTGTCATCTTTATTCGCGATTATTCGTGGGACAGGACACGAGAACGGGGGCAAGGTTTAGCGAGGTCGAATAGACCCCCAATAGATTCCGACAGATTTTGACTGCGACGCGTTTCGATAAATATAAAGGGAGTACTTTGGTTAAGTTCCGACGATTATTTGCAGAGAACGTCGGTATTCCATTTTTTTCGTTTTCGACGATTTAAACGCGGTATGTCGGAGGGGCGCATGGAACGATGGATAATTATCATTTTCTATTTGCTACATCCTATTGCATTCGCCGGTCTCCGTTATATATTTAAGACCGAGTAGAGGAACAAAGGAGAGGAATATTTTTTGTAACAGCGATTCATTGGAGTCCAGAGGCGCGATTGAAGGAGCCGGTTCCCTGCAAATACTGAGCAAACGCATCGCAATGCGGGCCTTCCTTTGCTTGCTTTACACTTCACCCACCGATGTTCCATTTTAAATCAGAGCGAAGACCGGCAAAGGTTGCGAGTAATGGTTCCCCCTCTATTGGCGCGTTCGACTCGCTCTTGTCTTCGATCGAAAATTTCCGAACCTATTTTCATAATGTTTGTATATCTGGTAAAAAAGAGGAAGTAAAAAAGGCATCGATCCGTTGCCCGACCGTCGTGAACAATTGAAACGTTCGTAGAGCTAATCGAACCATTCGTTATCTATTCGCAGTGGCGGAAAATTGATTGCGCGGAACAATGAGGTTCGATTAGTAATTTCATCGTCAGAATTGTTAATACGTTGATAAAGTATGATAATTTTATTGGCAAGCAACGTCGCGACGCACGATTTAAGAGTGGACGAAGTGACTCATATTATGTCAAGATCTAAATCCCTATTATGGAAACGCGCGGCGTACCGATGACCGTATTTCGGTTCACTTCGTGGACCGCTGTCTCTTTCGACGATCCGATCTCATAACGGGGAAAGGAATTCCGTGAATGATGCGACGCGATCACACTGGATTCACCCTGCTACAAAGACAGAACCGGTTAAGTGAAAACGAAAGTTTCATTCTATCGTGAAACTGGAGAGAAATTACACGATCAACGCGCACGAAGAGCAACTCGAACGTTATTCTTTATTTTTCTACATCGGTCAAATAAACGTACAGTGAAACGGCTACATTGAACAAATGAATAAGCTTTCTAGTATTATTTTCTCACTTTCACTCGAAACGCAAACGAATTTGCCCTATTCAATGAAAGAAATGTCACGTTCCCCACGAAATTCAATATCTTTTGCCGGTCGTTATGAAAATCGTTGAAGCCAGCTGGGGGAAACGAAACAAATAAGAGAAACAATGTCTTTGCGAAGTGACTCCTGAGAACCTCGGGCGGGTAATTTATGCGCACGATAATCTGCTGTTACGTTCAGGTAACCGCTCGTCATCTTCTTTACAAGGTATGGCAGCGGTTCTCACGCAGGCGAAGGATTTAAATAAATTTGCGCGTTCGGTTTGCTTTTGTTTGTCCTCAGGCGAGCCCGAGCTGATTGTGCCTGACGACGACGAATTCTATCGGAAGTTCCTGCGCCCCTGCAAGTGGTATCCGAAAAGTGCCTTCGGGCTTGTGAGTTCAAAGAGAAATTTAACGAATATCATTGTATTTTAGTAACACCGTGTCACGTTATCGTCGTCCATAATTTCACAGATGAAAAGGTGGTACCAATTCAAGACGAAATATTCAAGCATATGTTCTAACATCTTACCAAGCACAGAGAAGAAAACTTTCCTCGAAAATATCACAATACCGTTACCGTTGCGCACAAAAGACAACTGCAGAGTGCTGCTAATCAACTCCGGAAGGGATTGGAATCCTAAAGTCGTTAGCATCAATGATATATTCCGATCGGTTGCGCTATCGTTGGATGCGGCCTTAGCTGAACCTAAGACACAGGTATGGGAAACGAAATGGGATGGAATGTAAACGATCCGCGGATAGAAAGGACAAAATTTGGAAAGTTTAATATTAAAGCTGCAAGAAAATCGGTAATATTAAAAGCGAAGAAAAATTTATTCTACATTCCTATATATTTGAACCGTTAAATAATACCATTCACATTGGAATGTTAGTTTGAAATGGGTGGGATCGAATTGAAATCTCGGGTGTCCTGAAATGAAGAATGAAACGATATTCGAGATAAATAATTTGATATTCATTATTTCAGATTGCTGGGGTACACGCTATTCTTAACATGGACGGTTTCTCGTTGATGCAAGTCACGCATTTTACCCCTTCCTTCGCAGCCATGGTCACGGAATGGGTGCAGAGATGCTGTCCGTGCCGTCTGAAAGCTATCCACATAATAAATCAACCCTTTATATTCAACATGGTCTTCGCGATGTTCAAGCCCTTCCTCGTGGTACGGGTCACCGATGATTGTTACTGTTCGATATCATTTCCATGCAACTATAAACGAGTCGTAACGCCCAACAACGATTTATACCCGACAACATATTTTTGCAGGAGAAGATTCGCAACAGGATACACTTTCACGGCACCAACAGGAATCCCTTGATCGCCCTGACAGGGTCGAAATGTTTGCCCGTCAAGTTCGGCGGGGAACTGCAGATGCCAGATGAACCGGTCGGTCCAGGGATATACGAGTATTTCCTCGGGTTCGAGAAGAACTTCCAAGGTAACTTGATATTACGATATTACGTTTATGCGATTGCGAGAAATCGAACGGCGTTCATTCGTTGCGAGGCGAAAAGAGCATCGAACGGGGAGATCATACGCCCAAGCGAACCATCCAATTTTTACTCGATAGCGTTAAACCTGGATCTGGCAAATCGCTGTCGATTCGTTGCGCATCGTGGGCCGAGCTGAACGAATATTTTAATCGCGCGCGTGCGGTCTAGTGCGATAAAGAATTCGCGTTCGATTTATTCCGCGACTGGTATCCGTGCGCCAGCATAGATGAATTTGCAAGTTCGAACGTGGCCCCTGGCTGAGTGTTATCTGACAACGTGACATTACTGGATACGAACTGGATTGCGTAACGACGCCGTGTGTAATTTCCTTTGGGGAAGGAACGGGGCAGTTGACGGGTCACGCAGCTTCGTTCTACGATTATGTCGGGGCATGAATTAGTGCCCCGCGAAAATTCGTCCTGGGCTTGGAGGTTTGCTTCCGGTGTCTTGGTTAGGAATGTATTCCTTCACCTCTTCGATAGCGTGACGTTTTCTCTGGGTCGTTTGTTTGTTATTGTTAGCGCTTTCGCAATAGATGGAACATTATTGTTCACTCGGAGAAATATTAGACAGGAAGATGGGATTTTGTTAGGGCCGTGATGTTATACTTTCATTAGAGTTTCGCAATCCCCTTTTTCCAACACTCTCGCCGTAAATTCCGTGTTTGCGCTGTTTTTATTGAATTTTTATTGTTATCGTCTTGTTGCAGAGGCGAACAAATATGGATACGTTGGGACCAAAATGTGATGAAAGACAGAGTGCAATGATCGAGTATAATTGTTGAAATAGAACGAAGTAAGTAGACCTCGAATTACCGCGATCGTTCACGATTCGCCACGATGAAATAGGGGGAACGGCACGACAAAATTGTGGAGGAACTATAAAATCCTGATTTCGTACGGATTTGGAAGATCGAAGCGGCAAATCGGTAATTGTCCGAGATCGAACAACCAGTGATTGTGTTTTGGATGTACGATAGACGGACGTGCGCGAATGAATATCGGGCACGTCGTTACCATAACGGGGTTAAAGTGTACTTATATTCTTTACTGGTCTCAGGTGCAATAAATAAGATTATCACGGCGCAACGTTTGTTATCCGTCGTTGTCGTTTAAATTGATAAAATCGTTTAATTGTTTCCTTTCTTTTTATATAAAGTCTACAAACATCGCAAACAATATCCTAATACCGATGATTTCTTACATAATTCATTTATCGACCGTACGATACGACGAATTCTGAATAGAAAAATATTACTTCGTCGGATGTGCAAAGTTCGCGTATCTCTTATCACCGATCACTCATATTTATAATAGTTATTTAAGTACATATCTCGCGCGCGTATACCCGTTCTGTAAACACCCTCCATTGCTTTAACAGCTATGCAATTGAACAACTAATTATTTCCACTACTTCATTCATCCGGAGCAACGAGCAACGGTAAATGTGCTGTCCGTGTAATCGTTCGCACGAACGCAATCACTCTCGTTTTTCTCTACCTTAGTTTAAAAAATATTAAGAGAATAATATATTTACTCTGTATAACACGTATAAGTTTCTACAAAACAATTTGATTATTCGTCGCTTGCAACAACGCAACACGCTGGATCCCGAATTCGCGGAACAGTATGTGCTCGCTCTATTGTTCTTGGCTAAACGAAAATACGACTAATATCATAGAGAGTCAACTAGATCTAACCCTTTGCTTTGCGAGCAGGCGGGCAAATCGTGCGCCGCAATGTTTCAATCGGCGACGCGCTGGAAATCGATGGCCCGTCGTCGGCATCGTTGCTCGAACGTCGCGTCAGGTCTCGATCTTCTACGCGAACAATCGTTCTTCTTCGTCCTTCCTTGAAGGCAGGCAGCCACGGAAGCATTATTTCTTGTACCCGTACGAGTTGATCGCTGAAAATCACGGGCGAAACGATCAATGAGTAAATAAATGATATACGCTTCGCGTACATTAAAAGTCGATCTCATTCGCGATTTCAAGCTACACAGGTGATTCGATGAACCGTCGCGCGAACGACGAATCAAATGTGTATTTGTCGCGCGAACGACGAATGAAATCTGTATCTCTCGCGCGAACGATTATGACATAACGATTCATTGGTTTCGCACTCGTTTTGCCTACCATCGAACTCTTTGTCGCACATCATCAACAAATCCAGCCACTGCGACCCCGTTACGCGAATCATCGGCGTGGTCCCACCGTAGCACGACGGCAGACATTTCGGCGACATGTACTGGTGCAAGGATTTACGATCGGTACCGTGGAAGATGATCTGAAAATGTTCGATTGCTCGTTAAACAATTTACATCCACCCGTCCGAACGTTCGCCAATATCTCGCCGACGTTCACCGGCACACTCACCCTATTCTTCAGCTTCTCCCTTAGGAATGGCTTGAACAACGCGAACACCATGTTGAACACGTACGGTTGATTAACGATATGAATATTCTTGATCCTCAACGGGACAGCGTCCTGCAGCCAGTCCACGATTCTTTTCGCGAACGGCGGCGTGAAGTGCCAGGTTTGCTGAAGGCTGAGCCCGTCCATGTCGAAAATCACCACGGCCCCCGCTACCTGTGTACTCGGCTCCAGCATGGCGGCCTCCACGTACAGAACGCAGCCCTTGAACACCTCGTCCAGGGTGCACTTGTTGTGCTTCCATTTCTTTCCAAGCTCGATGATCAGTATCCTTCGTCCGTGTTGGTCCCGATTCGGCAGAACGGTCAGAATATTCTGCTCGAAGATGTTCTTCTCGCTGCTGGGCTTCAGGCCGTCGTACACGTTATGGTGTTTCACCTTGAAGCTATAGTAGTTCCTCACCAGCTTCAACGCCGACTCCGGATAGTACTTGCACGGCCTGAGGAATCGAATCAGCCATGCCTCGTTGTCCAGGGGAACCTTCAAGTCAACCTCGGCTGCGGATAATTATTCAGACGATTTATTAAACATGAAGTGTGTCAGAGTTCGTGAAATGTACCGGAACCGGAATGGTCGGGGAGTATTTTTCGTGTTGCGTTGAATATTAAATAAGCACATTTAAATAAGTATATTCAAAGAAATATTTATGGAAGGAAATTCGCCGTACGACGAACGGTAATATTATTATTATAATGTTATTAATTATTCCCCAGTTATTCGATCGCCTCGCTATAAATAACAGTGTTGGAACTATTTGCGTCGACAAGGTGGGCGTGGTTCAAAAAAAAACATTTACGAATGCACGCATACCTTTCAGTAACTCCTTCAATCGGTCAATCGATGCTTTTTGAAGTTCCGGCGTCTCACGAAGTTCTTTGTTCGCGACTTCCTGCAATTCCTCGCTGAGCGGAGAAAGTTCTATCTCCAGAGTGAAATCTCCCAGCTTGAGGCTGGGGAATACGTCCCAGTCGGTCAACATTGTCCCTAAAATAAACAAAGTGCGCACGTTTGTGTTAGTACATGTATCGTCGCAGAAGCGGCTCGAATTTTCTTCAATCAAATTACAATTGCCGCATCAATAATGACCAATAAACGGAATCCGTGCACTCTTACGTGGCGCGTCTAGCGCATCGTCAATGACGTTTACATACGCATATAGAAACCGGAACTGAAGTGCCACGTGAATCGTGTGTTAACTGTGCGACGAGAAAACATCGTTCTCGGGCACATAATAATTAACATAAAGAAATAAACAGATCCGACTTGAAAAATCCACTATTCGCGATCGTTCTATCGTCCGTTCGATTCTCGCGTTATTACGATATTTCACGAGAATTTCATGAAAATTTCGTGAAAATTTCACGTAACCAACTAAACGGATGATATAAAGTACTGTATCGTTCCGATGATGGACTCGTCCCTACGGACATTTGCCTCGCCACTAATGTCCGCGCGCCGTGCACTCTATTCACATACTTTTGGCATGCAGATAAGCTGAGTAATCCTTGGATGGTGCGACAGAAAGCCCAACGATTTCGTCACGATCGTGACTCGCATACCGTTCGTCAAAACCGATCTCCCGCTGAACAACTTGATCGGCATCGCGAAACTTCTTTAATTATTCTTTAATTATTCCGATGTTTCAGTCGTGGCGTGCGACCTCCCTCCAGCGAAAACGAACCGGCGGTCGTGTTGCAGAAAAATGTATGGTCCCGTTCAATTACATTGTACCATTTTTCGCAGGGAAAACGATGGCTCGATCGACGCGCGATGCGACAGCTCTCTTGCAAGCGCAACGATGCTTATTGGGTCGTTTTCAATGTTCCGTGGTTTCTTGACGGTTCGAATAGAAGAAACGGTAAAAGAATTGTATCACATGTCACAAGCACGATGCGACGAGTCGGTCGGCAGTTTTATACTGACTATATTATCAGTCTTATCAACGTTTGAGCGCATGCTCGGGACACGCCGATTCAGCACGCAACTCGCTCATATACGCTTGACAAATAATTAATGCTCACCGTCTTTCCAGCGAAACGTCTGATATTCAATCATGATTAAAATGTTCCTCCTTCCACCTGTTTCGTGTGCTCGTCGAACATACGCGCAGAAGCCGTCGCGAATTCGGCGAAAAAGGAAAAAGAAAAGACACAACCAAACGCGAAATGCAAATCGAGGAGAACCAGGGACGCTCGAAACGACGAACTCGTTTCAGTATTTTTCGCTGGGGTATCGTCGTTTCTTTTCTTTTTAACGAAGAACTGAGTTATCGCCCGAGACGGGGTAGGATTCGCCTGCCCGACGGTTCCATGCGACGGCGCAATCGGCTGATCATCGTTTCTCGAACTGCAATTATAGTGTTGGCGAAACAGCGGGGTCAGCGTTTAATCGGTGTGGTCGTTGCATTGAAATCAGATCGCCCCCCCTCGTGTAACCAGCGCGTGAACGAAAATTCGTTTGTCGCTTTCTTTTATTTCTTATTCTACGCGGTTCTCTCGTCAGATCGGCTCGATGCGTTAGAGGCGGAGGGGGAACGCGCGCGTGCACGTGGTTGGAGTAGCGTGCAACGATTCCCCAAAGGATGCACCCGTTCCTAATTACTTCCCTTCCTATTTGCCCCCCCTTCTTTGGCTAATTACGCTTCCTCGGCCGGATTGCAGCTGGCGCGTGTAATCGCGCCGCACTCTGGTCGACGAAGATAGTAAACAAAGATAAAGATCCTGCCAGTGGTCTGCCGCATTTTCGTCCCGTTTCGAGCACGGTACAAGGAGGAGTGCAGATCTTTCGAAGTGGATGAACATTGTTTGCGTAGCGCATAGAAAGCAGAATAACCGGATAACGTTAGACGCGCGTAATGAGGTTTTTCGTTGAATATAGCAAATTCGCCGCGCCCTCGTATGAATTTCATATTCGTCCCCTTCAGCGTTTCGTATTCAACAGGCACGAAGTGGATCATTTGCGAAGAGATTACGGCATTATCGTATAGCGTACAATTCGTCCGATTTTTTTTTTTTAACGATATGAATGTTGCTGATCAACGTATAACATTGAATGCTAAATTGGGGACGATTTGTTGCGAAGTAATACCGTCCGTCGCTCTTTAATCCAATGGTATTTACTTCCCTTCTTTCTCCCGCACTTAAATACGCAGAGTCGCGACGGCATGTTACAGATCTTACGGCGCTAATCGAATACGTGTCACAGATTTCGTTTTCAATCGCGAATGCTCGCGACGTTTCAACAAATTCGTAACAGGTGTTTCGCGCGTCACGTTTGCGGGTCACACGTCGTTCGTAGGATACCGAAACGGTGTCTAACGCTTCGCCGTTAATATTCGGCATATAATTTTAAACATTGATCTCCACCTGATTATTACCTCAATTGTATTCCATTATATTCCATTTAATACATATCATAATAACGCTCCATCGTTATCTATTCAAAGATCGTTCGAATGAAATACAACACATTTTACTCCATGAAACTTTTATTGTCGGTAAATGGTAACCGCTTCAGCACACAATCCTCCGTATTCATATAAACGATAGTTTTCCACAAAATTTCACCGCAAAGTACATCCAATTTGTCTCTTTTCCACCAATTAATTTCATCGAAACGACCGTTAGTCTTTTTTCACCCTTCGACGAATAACTTTCCTCCCCCTTCAAGCTCTATTTAACGACAAATGTCCCGGTTGCTAATTTGAATAAAACGAGCAGTTCGCAGCGCACACCTCCTCTGTTCCTCCATTTAGGCGCGGGAACAACGGCGAATAAAGAGCGTCGTGTCCTCGGGACAGAACCGGGCGGACGATGCAAACATTTCGACGTTGCTTCACCTTTTGTTCGAAGGCTTTTGTGAAACGCCGTGCGCGCAGAATGGACGGCTGAAAAACGTCCAGAAGATTCACGCATCGAGTACGACGAGGAACATAGTTTGTCCGTTGATGCCGACCGCAGACGGGAAACGAGGATAAATCCGTCGCGAGACAAACCATCTCGAATATATAATAATTCGTGCCGATGAACGTGCTGGAAATTGATGAAACTTTAGAACGCGAACACCGAATGGATATTGAAGGGGGAGCCTTAACGCAGTGGCAATAATTGTCAATGTTAAACGATGTTCCCACAAAAAACAAAAATTATTAGACGATAACAATAATACCAATTTAAAAACGTGACATACCCATATAAATCGGATTACGCGTTGGCCAACATGCAAACGGAAGATGGAATTTTTCGAGGTACGACAGCTTTGAAGGTAGAACAGTAACAATAATAGTAATTATTTGATAATGATCAGCGATAACAATGACAGTAATCATCGTTTGGAAATGTCCATGCGGATCTCGCAAATAACTCGCAAATTGAATCTCGTCGTAAAATGTTCATTTTGTATCGGTGTCTGCGTACGGGTTTGTAATAAGAAACGGAATTATACGCTCGTACGGATGACGTCCTTTCGCTTTTTGTCCGTCCACCGGACAAGGAATGTCCTCCGACGGAAATTAATGGAACAGTGAGTGGACGTAAACAGAGATGAATTATAAATGAAACTGGAAATCTGGGCTTTATATAAGTGTGTGACGTGGGTACTAAATACAGAGACGGTGCGATGTTATTCCACTGACGGAGAATTCGTGGATGCCGTTGAAACGGGGGACGGAACAGGGGGTTGTTTCTGTCGCGAATAAGGATGTCCTTCGTACATCGTCAAGCCGTTTAATTAAATCGATGCAACTGTTATCGAATTAATGCAATTTCAAGCTGTGCCCCGTGACGAAATGGCAAATCGATCGGCCAAGCGATTATATCGTGCGTAACAGCGAATTTCGTCGCGGAAACCACTTCGCGAGGGGAACTCGACGAGAACACCGTTCTTCGTGAAAATACGACAATAATAATTTTTTACCCGCAGCGCAGCCGGAGAAGGGGAAAAGAATCGCTTCGACAGCTTTGCCGAAATTCGATTTCGTTTGCCCGCTGGATCGCGCGTCGCAAACGAACTAATTGGATCGCGTATTTCTCGGCGGCGCTGATACAGGAAGAACGATCGATGGCGAAAGTACGGTGGAAAAGGATCAAGGACGCGATCCGTACGATAATTAGCAGGCGACGGGCGAGGCAGAAAAACGAGGGATAACACGGTGGCGTGAATCCCGTAAATTGCGTAAGCATGCTTGTCCTCTTGCCACACGCTGTTGTATCCGCGTTCCTCTTGCCCGATATCGTCCGCGTCGGTTCTTCTTGCAAATACGAACGATCACGGACGCGACGCTGTCCACGAAGCTGTAACTCACGACCGAGAAATATTGACCTTTGACAAACGAAGGGGACGTACGAACGTGTTTGATGTTTCGACAACGCGCGCCTCGAGTGTCATAAAGACGTGCTCGACACTTTTTTCTTTTTCTGTATTCTTTGTTCCCTTTCTTTTGTTTAACTTCTTCGCGTCGCGGAAGGCCGCTTTATTCACTCTGCTCGCGAAATTCGTTTGAACGTTCCGGCTCGAACGTTCGGAGCGGCGAATCCGGTCGGGCGAGGAATCGTGTTCGCGCGCCTCCGCGTCGACGCGGAACACTCTGAAAATATTTGTCCGTACCGCTCATTCGTTCAACGTTCAAGACGATTTGCATGTCGCAGAGGAAAAAGTCGCGGTCGATTGTGAACGCCGAAGCCTTGGGAATAATTCAGCTAAGGATCTGGAGAACCTGTTTCGCATTAATTACGGTTACTGCTATCATAGACTGATAAAAAAAAACCATTGCACTAGCCGTTGGCTAAACTTGGAGATCGCAAGCGTCGACGATTTGCATGAAGGAGGTGCCCGTCGATCGAGGCGAACTTCTTCGACGATCAAGGTCCCGCGACGCCTGTCCTTATCGGGGATACAAGGGGAAGGGCTGTTTCTCGTTTTCAAAATTGTCTGAGATCGCGGCTGGTTTTAATGCTGACGCGTTGCGAATAGATTCGACTCGACCTTCGAACTGGCCTGTTGGGAAACTGAACGGTGTCCTGGGTCAACGTCGGCTCGTTTATCCGCGGCGGTTCGATGTTCCATCGGCGGTCGATGCCGCAATTCGAGGTGACGAAACCGGCACCTTGAATTTATGGTTTCGCCAGCAAATGGACATCGAAGCAGTTTATCGATCGGTTCAGCAGCGGCTAGTATAAATAGACGATAATTTGTTGTCGTAATTTATTGAAATTTCCGTACGTCACTGCGAATAAAAAGTAACAACGAGGAAAATACGACTGTTTATAAAACAAAAAGTGACCGAGGAAATACGACTGTTAATAAAAAAAAAAAAAACAATACTACGAAACAACCAGTTCTAGTAAAAACAGAAAAGAATAGAAGAAATATGCTCGAGACTTAACAACGGGATCGATTACGCATTCATTCGACCACTGTCCCCCCTTTTTCTCCTGGCCAACGTTTATTAAGAGAATTCGGTATGAAACAAGGGGGTTCGTTTAGAATAGGTTTATTTAGAGCGAAGCGTGGAACACCTGCACGACTCGATTGTAAAATTTTATCGAGCAATTCCGTTTAGGCACACCGAACCACCGTTTGGCAATCGACCAACAACTTCTGGAAGGAAGGGTGCAACGAGCTAAGCCGTTGCGCGTTCGCGATTTACAGGGGGGTCTATGCACCGTTTAAACATCGGAATAGCATCTGAACGGTTGCCAGAGAGCGGCTTCTACATTTTACGTTTCGTTACGTGCGAGTTTGCGTAATCCGACGTCGCAACAGGCTGACGGGGCATCGGCCACGACGAATATGCCGGACAAACGATTTCCCTGTCGCCGTTCCATCGGCCAGGACGAAATGTTTATTCGTCTTCGTTTCGCCGTGACGCCGGTGACGAGTGTTGCAGCGATCGGCGTTCGACGATATTCTGAATGCGAGACCACGCGCCGAACATCGCGGGTCACTCGCCAATTTTCGAACTTCGGTCTTGCCGACGTGAATTATTGAGGTTGCGGGGCCGTTTCGTTGCCGCGCAACGCTCGCTCGTTAAGGAATGGATTAATGTTAACGGCGAAATTCTTGTGAAATTTGTCGAATGTCAAAATTCACAGAAACGAGGAATTCGAGGAGAATGGTGTGAAATCTGTAGAAAGTCTGCTCTCGGTTAAACGCATTAACGAATGCAATAATTTCGTTGTAATTGTTTTATTACAATTTTATTCCGCGCCATACGACTCGAGTCAGCTGGGCAGAATTTATGCATTCTCGTTGCGTCATTCGATGATACCAAGGGTGGAGAGAGGAATTATTTCCTTGTGCAATCAACGTTCGGGCACTTTTTTCCGACCCCAGATTTCTTGTTAATCCGCGATAGGAAATTTCTATCTTCGTTTCGTAATAGCCCGGTCGAAGTTGAACCGGGAGGACGCTTCCGTCGCCGAGGATAATTTCGTTCTCGCGTTCATGGACGCGCACTAACGATTACTGGTGCACAGTCTCCGTTTCCACTGATAATCGATCGTTCCCCCGCGTATAGCTGGCAGAGGACCAAACGACGTCCACCGTTGCACCGCCATTTTTCATTCGTTTTCTGGCGGATAGATCGTTGCGCCAGTTTTTCCCCGAATTGTCCTCCATACTTTACTTGCCTCTCCTTTAACGACGTCCATTAACGACGGCGTCTCGCGGACTTTGCGCGATTACAGGGGAACGAGACGACGGAAGGAAACGACAACGACGGATGGATAATTGAGGGCGCGAAACGGATAATCAAACAGCAGTTCGAATCGAAATAGTGCAGCTTGAACGCGGTTTTTCTTAAATCGAAACGGCGATTTCATTGATCTACGACGGACACGTGAAATCGTTCACAAAATTCTACACTGTCGTTTGAATCGCAGTGTTAGTAGGCGCCAAGAGTGTCGACTATCAGCGTTCGTTTCGGTTTCAAGCGACGAGAAAAGAAAAAAAAAGGAGACGCGATATTTGTTTGCTCTTTAACGTAAATGGAATGCCATTATCATAAATAAACGGGGTGGCCATCCTGGCAGTCGGCCTGGCAGCCTTTTTCTGACGATAATTACACCCCGAGATAACAGAGAAGTCGAGCTTAATTCCGAGAGTATAAGCCAGCTTTTTGCTCATTACGAAAAGAGCGAGAAGAAAAGAAGATAAAAGTAAGGTAAGCAGAACAGAGTGCTCGCAATGAACGTCGAGGAAAGGACAGGGAAGTGGGGGGAAAAGATGGATAGGATTGCAGAGATGCGAGAGTGGAACAAAGATAGACCGACGAAAGGTTCGAAGGAAAAGCAACGTTCTCGAAGTTCGACGTACTGGGATGATACTTGCAGATTCGTTAACGTTGAATCCGTTTGGAATAGCCCTTTGGATACGAGGAAAGGTTGATTCTCAGGACGACGAAGGGAACGGTAGTGCGATGTATTCGTTGGACGCGTTAGAAAGGAATGCGTACTACCGTGAAAATGCCCACGATGTTACGAAAAAGAGAGAGGGAACAGGTTTGTTACGTTCGTTACCATCGACGGGGAAAAACGAAACGGCAAACTTTCAGGAAGATCGTTACAACGAACGTAACGTTACGAAACGCTTTGTAACTGTAAACAAGCAGACAGAGTAATTTCGTGAAAATGTTGGTCAAGGTTCGATCGACCATGGTTCATTTAACAATTCGTTAATCGTCCGAAGAGGAAACGCCGGAGCGCAATGATGTTGAATATTGTGGATCCCATTCGAATCGGCCGGTCTTTCGTTCGGAGAAAGTTCATCGAAATACATTCACAGCTGTCACAGACAATCGTCACCTTCCGCGGAACACAAATTTCACAGTGCCGCCGCGGCTGACTCACGCTCGACTTTCCTTGCAGACAGCGGAATTAACAATTTCACTGTGCTTGCTTGCCGTTTACCGTCCAGTCGGACAGGAAATCATCGACGAAATTAAAAATCTCCCCGTGTGGAGGAGGATGAGATTCTTTGTTGATCCGTGACATTTGTAACTCGAAGCGTGTCGTAATTTACGTTGGAGGTAAATGAGAGAAGGGAAGCAACTATTTCAGCAATCCTAGATTCCATTCGGAATATAGATAGATGAGAAGATATAGGCGAGTTACGGTGCAAATTGACCATTGACCTTTCTTCATTTCGAATTACCTATTTGAACACTGACGCGTCTATTAATGAACGATGGCACCAATCGTCCACTATAAAGTGTTATCCTAATGCTGTATGAAAGGGTCCAACGGCAACGTTCCCCTTGGAATCGATGGTCAACGAACTTGCCTAACCGTACAACGAACGTACACACGACTGTTCGATTTAAATGAATTCCATGGCGGCCGATGGCTGACACCATAAAGTATCACGAGAACACTGGAAAAGTCAAACCGCCAGTCGTTGATTTACATTGCTGATTGAACGAGGAAAGTTCGATTAAGGACACCGAGGCTCCACCGAAATTCGGCTAATCGATAATCGCGGAAAACTTGCGCCAGACGATGCGTGTAATTTTGACGTAATCGTGCAGGCGTTGCTTGCGCGGCAAGCGTGCCATGGTCGCAGTGAAACCGCTGGCACATTCACAAGACGCCTCTCACGGAACGAACACGTGCGATGAAAGCTGAAAAGATTGCCATGCATCGAACGAGACTTCGAACGACGATTAGATTATCGAAGAAAAACATCGGGAATTAGGTATTGTGCAATCGTTTCGTCGGGTGGGCTTTGTGTTTTTATCTGGAATTTATTCGCGATGCTTCCATTATGCATTAGTTGCCAAAGCATCCATCGGGCGAACCCGTCAAACGCACGCGTGTCTAATTTACATCTGAATCGGTTGTACGGCGTTCACGATAAATCTGTTTGCGATCGATTTCTGTAGGGAGCGATTCGCGTGCGAAACGTTCCCAAGGTTGGTTTCAGTGATCTACGAGTATTGTACGATACGTATTGTACGCTTCGTAATTCTGCGTGATTCGATTAGTATTGCGGCAAGTTTGTGGACGGGGCGGAAAAAGAAACGGTCTCGGAGTGAAACTTGTACATCGATTACAACATTAAAAACAACAATTTCATCGGTTGTATAACCGGTGTACGTTTTTTCACGTTTCACCGCCGCCACAAAACTTCTTACGTTCCCCGCTGTGCCACGATTTGTGTAATTGGACTGCATCTTTCTTTGTTCCGTCCTCGGCTCGTTTCGTTTTACTGCGTACCACGGGCGATGTGAACGGTTTCATTAGTTATCGAGTACGCGCCGTAACAATATATTATCATTACAAATTGCGCCAGTTGTATAGAAAACCATGATCAGGAACGCGCCGATGAATCTGCATAAACGCACGCTCTTTTTTTTTCTTCCCTCGCCGAATGCGCGAGCGTATCGTGACGTCCGTCTGTGCATGATTACTGAATCTCCTTACGTCGCACTGCGATCAACCACAGGATGCGTTTTTGCCCGGCGAGAATAGAAACATGCACGGTCTGTCTGTTTGCCGGTGTAATTTGCATGTCTGAGATCGGCGGAGCTTGTATTACTTTCAACAAGAATACATACATTTGTCGGCAAAGGAGGGGTAGAAAAATTGGAAAAACCGACTTTCCTGCCTCACTGTTCTATGGAATATTCTTTCGACCGTGCGAGGTAAAGTAGGAGAAATTTATTCGCGTGTAAAGTCTGATGAAAATATCGAAAGTCGGTTGATGGACCGTGCTTTATTTGGGCGATTTAAAATAAATTAACCGTTCGTTCAATTGAAAGCAATTACTTGTCCCGACCAGTATCGCATTTACTTTGGAATCGCGAATCCCAATCACCCATGTCCAGGTGGATTGAAGTGTCAAGATAGCGTTGCTGTCAATGTTCGAATTGGCCATTGACGGCATTCTAGCAACAACGCATGGATACGGATGAACAACGAGTCTTAAAAATTAACATTCGAACAACTGAACGGAGAATTTCAATAAAGCACCATTCCGATTGAATTTCCGCAACAAAAACCATATTGGCATCGCCAATTAACCACATCAATTACAAACACACACACCGAACGGTAACATTCGAGCTGCCGTGAAACTCAACAGCTACATTAACAGGACTTTGATCATCCCAATTAAATCGTTCTCTACTCACGTTCAATTAGTGCCATCGTGAAATCCAGGAAACGTGCCAAACTTCGATTCTCGATATCCCCTTGAAATTCGTCCTTCGCGAAATTCTCGAGATATAACCGAACGGATTACTCTAATCTCTCCCGAATCATTCGCACGTCAGACACGCGAGTTTGGCAATACCCTCAATGGGAATGAACGAAGCACAGATCTCGAACCGATTTTTCTGAACCGAGACACGAGCTAGTCTGTCGGCGAACGAACGAGTTATCCTCGAGGTGGAGGCGCAACGATCGAACCGAGGCGAGGACGCTCGCCAGAGAGTCGCGACGTACGTTCGATCGAAAAACGGACGAAAATGCGCCGGGCCCGGGCCCAGGGGCCCGTTCTTATACGCGCGCCAGCATCGACTTCAGGGTCGAAATCCAATGGTTTTCCATGAACGTGCCTGTGACGCACGGGCCCCACGCGATTTCTTTCGACAATAATTCGGAACCGAGATCGTCCTCGTTCGACCCGTCTCGCGTACGTATTTTCCTTCTATTTCCATTCCGGTCCATCTGTTTTATTCCTCTTCGACCGCGTTCGTCGAACGTGGAAAATTGTCGAGTGGCGGTGGCGAAATATCGAGTGGAAATCGAGGGAAAAAAATCGCTTCAATGGCAAACCGGCTGGAATTGGATTCGCCCGGAAGGAGAATCGAAGGAGAAATTGGGATTAGTTGACAGAGTGGGAGTTCGGAATTACCTGTTTCGCGGGACCCGCGTGTGTGATTGATAGACCCGTGTGACGCGTGGATGGAAGAAAATTGGAAGAGTTCGGACGGAAATTGGGGATCGGAGCGGATTTGCGATCTTTCGAAATATTGCCGTGAAATGTGAAAGTTTGATTCCGATATTATACAGTTAAGTTAGATAAACGACGGACGGATGATAGTTCGCGATTGGATTCGGTTTGGAAATTGAGTGCAATTTCCTTTTTCTTACGTACATACGTAATTTAAGTTTATGTATTGTAGATTCCATTGTTAGTATTATATTGCGATTCCGATATGCATTCGCAGCGAGTTGATTGTTGTATCAATTGAAAGTAGCTGGAATAATGTGGCAAAGGTGTGTGTGTGGGGGGCGGGGCTCTGCAGATATTCGATAATCATTATCGAGGTTTCGCAATAAATCTGTGGGAATAGATTGATCAGTTTGGCAAAAAAAGTTTAGTAATCCAAATTGCGAATGAACCGAGAGAGCATAACACGAACAGTCAAAGTTCCTTATTGAAATAAGGTGTTCGAGTTATTTGAGAAATAATTGACTTATGCGTCACGTTGGTCAGTGATATTTGGCAGGATTCGCTCGTAAACAAGTGGCGAACGCTTGAACCGCCAAACGAACACCGCTGCAACGAAATTGCTGCGCGTTTAATTGAATTGTGAAGGAAAATTGCAAAGACTGTGTGTCCGTTTGTTTCATTGCTATTATTTTTGTTTTTGCTTGTGTAAACACGAAAGGAGAGTTCATAGTGCGTTAAGGAACCGGTTTCGTGAACTTCGGAGTATGTGTAATCGGGATTCACGGGGGTCAAGGCTATTACAGGTGTTGCGAGAATGTCACGGGCGATTTCATGATAACGTTGGAGCGAATAGAAAAGAGAGGACAGGTGCCCCGTTGAACGTGACTTGCGTTACACAATAGATAAACTGACACAAGGCGAACAATGTATTTAAACATAGTTACGAATTATAAATGTTCAATTCTGCAATTGTATTCATGAAGGATACAGTCCTCGCAGACAGTAATGGTAGGCATCGGTTACCTGTATTTGATTGAACGATATCGTTTCTCCTTTCTCATGGTTATAATTCAATAGCAACGCGTTCTGAAACAGCTTATCTTATATAATTATTGCTATTATGCGTTCCTATGGATTCCATCCGATTTCTCATTTTCTATAGAAATGAGGGACTTTCAACATTTTTTACCAAACACTTTTCAATCAAACAGATATTACTATTGTTGTCCAGCCGAAAATTTCGAATGTTTAGGCAAGTATATGAATAGCTCTGAAAAAGATGTGAACTACTCTGATCAGTATGCAACCTAATGTATAATGAATTCAGGAACGCCTCTACTCTCCAAAGACTCCCAAAACTTCGGACCTGCTGACGACACCGAAAATTCGTCGCCCCGTACGATTCTTCGACCTTCACCTTGATTCACCGCGATGCCACTGGCCCTGTGCCCGCAACAATCACACGCCGAACAATAAATACTGTAACGCACGTTCCACGAGACGGCTCCCTTCATCGTCGCCCTCGTCGCAACACCGGCCACCCCCTCGCGATAACGAAATGATCAATTCACTCACCGGTTGCGTCGCGTCCAATTGCTCAGCCTGAACTCGACGATCGACTGACGATCGACTGACGATCCACACCGTGATCGACGTAGACAAGGTGGACGTAGCGTCAGGCGAAAACTAAATGTCGCGCGCTAATGAGCGATGAATAAACGAAGCCCTCTCCTCTATATAAATCACTCGGCGGCATCGATGGCCTGAGGTCTGAGCTTCCCTCCTAGACGTGATTGCCTCCGCCTCCATGCGTCATCGCGACGTTAACTTGGCCGACAGAAGCGGGCACCTGCCGACAGACGAAGTGGAACGTTCGATCGGTCGATCGAACGAAACGGAACGGATGATTTCTGTCGGTCACGGGATTAATGGGTCGATTCGGCCTGTTTATCGTCGCTCTTTTTTTTCTCTCGCCACCCTTGTTCGCGCGCCCGCTATGGTGGGGGATGTTTGTTTATCGAAGGGTGCGGCTGTAGGATCGGGCCTGTCGATGATTATAAATAAATTGACGCTGAACTTGGCGACGGATCGCGGCGGGGCTCGTCGTTGAAGCGTTGGGGTGGGTCAGGGTGCGTAATCGATCGCTCCGTCGGCTTTCACCGTGGACGTGGGCGTACGGGCGCGAACGGCGTCGCCGTAGGCGTCGATCGCGCGATAATGAAGGTGGGAATCGGGCGCGAGCGATATTGCGAAATTTGGAATTTATTGTTCCGCCGGTTGTGTCGTTTGTGGTTCGCGTCGAACCGTTGCGAAGCGGTGCCCGGCCGATTCGTTTATTTACTTCTCGTTTTATATTTAGCGACGCCCTATTAAGGGAAGGATCGTGGGAGGCGGATGTCCTTTCTAAATGTTATCAAGCTGTTTTCGTAGTGGGATAAATGTTGCTCGTCCGTTCGGTACGCGTGCTCAATGGTTCAACGATGTTTGACGAATTTTTGATAATCGCGCGTCGCTTGTTCGTTCTGTTAATCGAGTCGGTTAATCATCATCGATGGAAGACGCTTTAATAGTATTGACGCAAACACCGGAATATATATGCACGCGTATCAATGACTTTTTTGCCAAACATTTGCCACGAGAAACCTATTGGAATGAAGTACACGTGTCCAGGTTTCCGACAGTTCAGACAACGCTTCCAAACGATAAATTTGATTGCTGAATTGTAAACTACGGTGCAAAGTTTGCCACGAAAAAAAAAGATCAAGGCCGGCGGAGGGACAATTTCATGCCGAACGGTCATGATCCCGAGGATACACCGTGTCTCAGGTGTAAATCATGCCCGAACGTTTGCTTGCCCCTCGGCGCGAGTAAAGTTCGATTTTTTGTACCTGTTCGCGGAAACTGCGTGTAGTATTTCACGCTGGAACTGCAGCGGAAATAATACATGAAGCTTAGTGTACGTTCGGTGAAAAATGGCAGCGATAACGAAAATGCTCGAAGCGACGTAACGTCGCCGTGCCCCTGTTGACGTTCGCGTCAGGATGTTAATTGGTGCGTTTCGATAACGAGCCGCTGCTATATATCAGAGGTACCAGGGTGGTAATCGTGCGGGAAAATATTGTTCGCCGATAGAAGAATTTCATTTGTAACAATAGTAATAGATACGATGATCCACAGTTAAAAGTTCCGCCAATCATAAATATCAGAAATGCAACAATGTTAGTCGTGGAGAGAAAATTCTTCCTATTAACAACAGCGGCGGATAGAATTGCGAGGAGTGAAAAATCGGCCCGATCTTCGATCATCGATCGATCTGAACTCTGCGATGTTTAAATACAGCAATCAATTCGTTCGCAATGGTAACCAATTATGATAATGTATCGTTACTGGCAGTCTGAACACCGCGATATTACAATGTAGCAGAAATTGGAACGGGCACAGCGTCGCGTACATTAATTCGAAAGAAAGAAGGGAAGTTTGGTCATCCGGCGCTATTGTTGCAGCACTGCAACGGTCGCACAAGAGGAGTTTCAAAGGAGCACGTAGCTCGTTGAAACGTTTGTATTCGGTGACCGTGTCGCCGTGAAAAGGAACGAACTACGTGTTTTCGTTCGTCGTTTAACAGTACTCCGGCAAGACTGATGAAAACGCGTGCACCACAGAAAAAAGTGTCGACATTGCGTAGCACATGCACCACGCGATTCGCGATGGATATCAATCGAATTACTTCTATTTTCCATCTATTCGAAAAATAGTGCGCTGCTTCTGAACATCATTGCGTAAATCGCGCACGCCCCGAGGGTTAATCATCGTTAACAAGCAATGAAAAACTGCGCTGATGAATACTTGCATCCGCTTTGGTTAGAAAAAAAAAAAGACAAGAACCTGTTCAGTGCCTAATAGCTCGTGCCAGTTGTTTTCAATTAATTGAAACGCGATGAAATTTAATGTTCCCCCGACAGATAATTGTCGTGACACAGTGGAACTACATATTTTTTACACGAAACAAAGTACGCATTCCGCAAGCTCAATAATGTAACACTATAAATTACAGATCGCTCTGATAAAACGATACTAACGCAAAAACATATCCGCAGGAGCCGATTATTCAACGAATATTCATTTAGAGTACAGAGAGCTGACCGAGCATAATCATTGAGCACTGTTGCTGCGCTTACGCTTCTCCGATAACGAAGGAAGTTCTCGTTTTTTCTTATCAGACACGACGTTATTTCGTAATGTTTCGCATGCCGCCGGGAAGGAACGCGAGCCAACCTGCCCGGTTATTGGCTTTCCCTTCTTGTTTCTATCGCGATTCCAGGTGGTAGCGCTGTTTCAAATCCACCGGTAGCTGCTTGGAAAGGGGATTCGACGTAGAATTCTCGTCGTGTCCCGTGGTGGTCTGCGGCTGACAGCGTGTGTCAGAATTTTATCTCGAAACGTTCGAAGCTCGTCGCTCCCAGAGTAAGAGAGACGTCGAACGTCCCCAGAGTCTAGAGTATAGTCGGCGAGTCTGTCGCGAACAAAAGACTGGTTCTGCTTTTACAAAAATTTTCCGTTCTTCTTGTGACAGGTCACGAAGGACAGTGATTACACAACGCCGAGGGGAAGAATGGGAGGGGTGGAAGGGAAAAGATGTGACATAAGATAGATACCATTAACCTTCTGACAATAATTATATTTTTGTGGCACAGTGAATCCTGGGTCCTTGGGTTTGCACATACATTTTTATTCACTTTCGGCGAACGCCAGCGGGACTGGTTCTTTCGACGAAGTTTATTTAGAAAGTCAGAAATACATTTTATGATCCTCTTAATAACCGGACAGAGGATTTCTCCTATATATTTTCAACCGCTATCCTTTCCCATTACGAATTTATGTAAGCTCAATATTAACACGTATAGTTGGCCGTGCAGCGAGTTTCGTTTGCCATAACAACGTCGCGAGGAAACTGTTTCGCCAGTTTCGAAGCTTTCCGTATTTTATTTTCACGTGAAACAAGAAAAATCAATGTACCGTCTTGATGGACGATTTGCGTGTTACGTGCATTCGCGAGTACTCGTCGTTTTTAGGGACAACTTTGAAAACCACCGCATCGAAACGATCTAATCGATGGTTAATTGTCGATGCCGTTGTCCAACATCCAACTGGACACGTGGAACGATTCATTGCTCATTCCCCTTTACACGCACGCACAAAAAAATCCTTATTTCCTGCGTGCTCACGTTCGATTCTCCGGTCGTGTATCGCGTTTTCGTCGCGGCATTGTTGCGCAGCGATGACGGGACGAGACTCTTCGCGCCAGCTTCCGGTTTCGGATGAATTTTACGATTTCCCTTTCTACCGCGCGAACGGGAAATGAATGACTGTTAAGCGTCAGATAACAACTCGACGCAGACATTTAGCGAAACTCATGCGTAAGACGTCAATCGTTTCGGTCGCCTACATTTCTCCGGGCTCCTCAAAACCGATCATTTTTATACTTGCTTTTTCTTCAATCTCTTTGCGCCAACGAAAGAGCTGATTATCTTTTCGAGCAGCGAGCAGAATTCTGTCGTTTCATTTGTGAAACAGTTGCTGGTAGTAGTTGTACGAAAGTGACGGGCAGCAAGGACCACCAGCGGCATCATACAGAATTAAAGAAACAAAGGATTGAGTTCGCGCGAAGGTTTAATAGGTTCAATAGACCGGGTGAGTTACGGTTTTAAGATCGATTGATACGCTTAATGGGGACGGATGCTAATGGGAATCGCGTAATACACTGGAAGCCGGCGAAATGAAAGTGGTTTTCCAAGTTTCCCTACAATGTTTTCTATTAATCGATTAGGAACGAGCCACTGATATTTCTCCCGGGTTTCTTTCACTGGATCTACACAAATATTACTATTGGACGTTCTGCACTTTAAATTTCATTGTTATCGATTTTAAATATATCACACTTCCTACGTCCACCCTCGACGATGTTGTTAATTAACCCTCGAAACGAAATCATTTACTCGATACCAAGACAGGTTCGTGTCACGTCAATCGAATCCGTTCGAAAAAATTATTTCCACGACAACTCTTGTCACTTTCATCGAGCAAAGTTCAATTCCTCGTGTTACAGGGTAGATTATATTGACCGCAATAATGTCATCAGTGGTTTAAGGAAATTACGGTTGGACAAGTTTTTGCCGTCGCGTTACGTCGATCTTAGCTGTGACCCGCGTCCAGCTGAAACTTTGAAACAGTTACGTGATATTCTTAATAAGGTAGACGTGCCAATTAAGGAGAAGGCGAAATATGTAAGAACCCGCGGTTCGTTGATGCAGCAATCGGAAATAGATATAATTATGTTCGTTTCAGATACGTGCCAAAGGTATTGCAAATAATTCTGAGAAAATAAGGAACAAAGTGGCGGTGATGAAACTTCATCAAAGTCATACTGTCCAATACATTTGCCCGTTCTCCATAATCGAAATATTTAATGACACCTCTCAATAAACAACAACGTTACAAATCGAACAGCATTCATTGTTCGTCTTCTCTCACCGATCGAAAAAATGAACGAAACATAATTTTCAAAGAAAACAACACTTCCTTGCCCATCGTCTCCTCTCGACGTCTCAGAAACGTCCAATTCTTCCCCCGTTCGTCCACGAACCAATTGAATCGAACTCGCCAATTCGCCCGTCAATCGAATAAACGCGCGTATCGACGCGATTTTCCCCAACGCCGGCGTCCAAGGAAAATCAAACCGGCGCACCAAGCGAAGACGGCCGATCCTCTAGGAAGCGACGCGGGCGAGACGCCCGGATCGCGCCGCAGCACCAAGCTCGTGCAACTTTCTCGTTCATAGATTTACGAACACCGACGGAGACGTAAACCGGCCTAGTCGGTTCTCCTACGGTTGCAGTTGGCGCAGTTTCGAGCTGGAGCTCGGATCAGAACTCGTCCTTGACAGAGCCAGCCGAAACCAGTCGAGCCACAGTCCGCCGGGGTTGAGTACGTCCAGCGACGTCGCCGTTACCTCGCGATTTCCAGTCGCATACCTGGCCAGTTCCCGACCCCCATAACAATCTGCATTCGTCCGGCGATGCGGTGTTGTTTGGCGTTTGGGGAACATTCTTACGCGCTTGTGGACGTGAGTACACGCTCGGCTATCGATGCGGATCATTTATGCTGTTTTCGTCAGTTCGTGTTGCCGTTCGGTTGGTCGCGCTGGGGCCGTCGCGTTGGATAATCGCGAGCGTTTATATCGCGTTTTACCTGCCGCTCGAACGGTCCGGTCGGGTCGTTTGAGATATCACGTAACCGATCGCGACGCGAACACTTTGCGCGTGAAATTGACGCGTTCGGCTAGGCTCGCTTGCGCGAATCGAGATCGTCTTCGCGGAGGACGAGGTTCGACGTGGGTCGATCGGCAGACAATTTCCCGAGGGCCGCCCTTTCGTTAGCGACGGCGATTCGGAGCTTGCAACGCGGCACGCGACGAATGATTGTTTTGTTCGTCGCGGTCGAAAGGAACGCGATTTCCGTTCGTCAGAGCTGGGCGCGCGAATGGGGGCAGGAAACGTACCTTGGACAAATTATGGATCAGACATGAAAGAATAAAAGGAGACGCGCGAACAATGGTTGGAACGCCGCGAGTGTAGCCTCGATGTCCCGTTGATACGTTGAATCGCGATAGTCGGGTTCGAAAACGATGCCGACCGCCACGCTCGGTAAAAGCCACGGCATCGCGGCAACGGCCGCCACTTCGGAGAAAGTATATTAATAATTGGACGGTATTATGCAGCCCGATGGAGTTGCGTCGACGAGCGTAACGTCGACTAACTGGATATTACGATAGGGCGTCGAACGCGATTACGGCGAGCGAATGTTTCGCCAATTTTTTCGTCACAGAAATTTTCGTAATCGACGCTCCTCGAACGAGACGCCGCGAACACATGGAACACAGTTTTACGTATCGCATCGTCTAATCCACTTACGGAAGAAAATATCTGTACGTATGTTTCCCGTCGTTTTTCTTCGCAGCGATTCGATGCGCAAAATCGAAAGTCGAGCGATCTCTTAGGGATCACCGGGCTTCTGGTTAACCGCATTTTCAACGATAAATTACGCGTCGCATTGATGTACCTAGGGGATGACACTATTTATAGAACACGGCTGAAACGAGGAAACGTTCCCCGTAGAACGTTCAATCGGACGGCCGGCGCGGAGTTCCTTACTTTTACTTTCTCCTTCCACGTGCATTGCGAATTCACCCACGACAAAAGTCGCGGCGCAACGCTGCCGTTAGTGAAAGCACCGAGCCGTGGATGCAACAGGATGACCATGACACATTTCGCAACCCGATGATATCTTTGGTAGCGCGGTATCGCCGCAGCTGATGCGTTTCGTTCGATATCGACCGTCTAATTTATCGGTCGCCGTGTGCGCCGCTTCTGCTGTAATTCTGACGCTTCGATTATTCTGACGGACACTCCGCTTCCGTTCACGGCGAACACCCTGCGAGGTTTACGGAAGTTGAAAGGATAACCGGGCATTAGGCAGGTGCGCTTCGACTTTTTGGCACGAATTGGCCGAATGGATTCGAGAATTATTACGAGAATTATTCGAGAAATGACGTATCGAATAAAGTTTGGCGATCGTCGGTCGCGTTTCGATTCAACAACGGAGACATAATATAATGTGTTGAAATTGAATAAACGGTACGATACAGCGGTGTCTCGCGTTGCTCGATTTACAGTTTCGGACATTCGTTCAGATTTATTGGCGGAAATGCGAGGGGTTACGTTGAAAGGAAAATTAATCGCTCACGATGTTCGATGGCGCATAGAAAGCGACCAGTGGGAAACAATTATCATCGGCATTCAAACTTCGCTTTCCTCCTTGCGATCCGTGGTTATCGAGAAATTCGTTTCACGTTCAATCGTGTGTCTCTGTACCGCGCTGCCTTTCCCAAAGTGTCGCGGGTGCACTTTTACCTATAAATCTTGCTATCCCAAGGTTTCGTTCAGCGTGCACGGTGCACGCTGCACAATATGACGAGCGTGACCAAAGAACTTTGTGCAACGGATCCTGCGAGCGATCGTTCAACCGACCTTGGCGGCGTGCATTTAATTAGCGCATTACTGCAGTCGTGTTTCCTCTTCGTCCATAAAATGTACTGTATTAAAATTAACGCCAACCGTGTATGTCGCCGCGAAACCTTTGGCATTCAACAAATTCGTTAATCGATAAAAAAAACAGTAAAACTTTACCTGTACGTCGAACAATTTTGTAAGGTCTAGAATACTTCTTACGTTTATCAAGAAAATATTGTACGTTGAGGTTCTATATTTTTCGACATATTTTTCGTCACCAAACTAATACGACTTGAACAGGATGAAAAATTTCTTTTCAACCCAATCGGATTATTCTCGCGCACGCTTAGCTCTACCGATTCAACTCACGCATTACCTTAATACAATCACCATTCGCTTTCCGTAGAAATATTAACCGCGATCGCGGACACGAATACGCGAGTCTTTTATACGATTCTTGAAATAGATTCTCATTCGCGACGCCTATGTCGAACAACGACCTCAATTGATACAGATTTATCAGGAATTCTTTACCCTGCCGCGTTACGATCGCGGTTTTCCAACGCTCCGGGAAATCGCGGCACCAATTATTGCGATTGACCTTTCGTCACGCGCGTGACAGAGCGGTAGTAATGTTGATAAAACAAAAGTTAATTTTTCTAACCGGTTTTTTCTGTCCACCATAATACCCGGCGAAGGTGATTAAAGAATGTCAATATCTATTGCGGAATAATGCCGAAAGATCGTTGGAAGTTTGCTTGTCGGTATCGAGTGAATAAAGGTAATAAGCCGTGGCGCGGACGATTGCTCGTCTAACACTGTAAGGTTCGCAAAGGTGAGGGCGCAGGTAAGAGGGAAACCGCGGTGCGTATCGTGTCGTTGTTGTGAGGCCGGGCACCGCACTTGCAGCCAGTTGCATCACGGACCGGCATCGCTGCGCCATCGGCACTGTGATCGTTGGCAGATCGCGGGGCCCCGTGAAATTGTTTTCCCTGGAAACCGACCGTCGCCCTTCTTTTCTCCGGCCGATTGTTGTTTCCCCGCGAAACGTCTAACCTAATTGGATTGAATTCGAGCCGAGCGGTGAAACCGTACGACCGTCGTGGCGATAATTGAGAATCTCTTGGTGCGCGTTGAAAACGTGATTGCTTCGAAGGGATCGCGACGGTATTTCCGCGGGACACATCGAACAAATTTTCTTCGCGCGTTATTTGGCGATCGTTTCGAGGGACTTGTGTGCCGTATACGGTAAATGGAATACGAATACGGGTTAGAAATAATTAATAGATCGACGAGCGACTTGATACTATGTATTATTGAAGGAGAAAGTTGGATCGCATTGTACCAGAGTCGTGGGAACAACAGCTGGATGAACGAGTCGGCAGTCGGAACGTTTCCGGTTGTGGAGAGTAAACCGTGCTGGAACCGGAAGGAGTCACCGTGGAAGTGTCACGCGAGAACGATGACTCGCGTTTGATATCGTGAGGCGGAGTGAAAATTCATGTTGAACGATCCGGCGAGGAGTGTCGTTGCCAATGGTATTATCTTCGCGAGGATTTCTCGTCGTCCGGACGGCGAACGATATATTTAATAGAATTACGAGTGAGACGAATGGACGCTTCTTCACTGCGGACGTTATCGCCGATACCGACGAGAATACGAATCCTCGCAATCACGAGTTACCCGAGACGCAATAATTTCACGCTCGTCATCGACAATCCTCCAATTCGAATTCTCGATTCTTCGTAACCATCGAAGCTCGCCTCCACCGCCTCGTCCGATAATAGTAAATTCATTAATTGGCATTCGACGCGCAGTGTCTACCAAGAATCGCTTGTCACCGTCGAGCACCGCAATAATAAATATTTGATGAGAGAAACGGACAGAGTACAAAGACGCGAAACGGACGCGTCTCAGCGATAAAACGAAGCCGGTCTAAATAGCGAGCAGTCTTCGTCTGACCAGTGTCCCGCGACGATCCGCGACTACTTGAAAATCATTCACCGTTCAGATCGGGTCCGCGGAACGTCCCCGTGCCGGTCTCCGCAATCGTAAACCAACGTCCCCCAAAACGACCAAGTTGCCAACGTCTCCATAAATCAAGAAAAAAAAAGAATCTTCCCCTCCATCACTCCTCTTCCCGTCGTCGTAACCCCGTTACCTCTGCTCCGAAACTCCGCGAGAAAACTCGCGAAGCAAAAGGGAATTCGAATCGAGGGAAGGGGTTCAAACGAGGAACAAGCCAACCGATCGAAAGGTGGTGCGGCGGAATCGTGCAGAGTGTTGCGCGTAACGCGCTCGAAATCGCGTTCCTTTTGTCGCGTTCGTCCCGCTCGAGGTACCGTCGTTCCGACGTCGCGAATGTCGTGATATCCCCCGAGTCCTGGTCGGGACGGTAGTTCTCGGGGCAGTGTCGTACGTGGATCACGTGTGGTCGCGTCATGCCGCAGGGGGACGAGAATCTGTCGAACGGCGGCACGGATGGCGCAAACCCGAGGAACCAGTCGTTCGCGGAGGAGATTCACGCGGATGGAGATTTGTCGGTGAAGGACGAGGCCGTTGAGCGTAACCAACGGGGAAAGTCGAACGGGATGCCGGGGTTTCAAGAGGGGGAGGGCCAAGCGGACGACGAGGTGGCGGTTTTGGATCTCGGCGAACCGCCGCCGGAAGTGCTCGAGTACGCCAAGAGGGAGCTCGGAGAGACGGAGGAGGAAAAGTGTAGGACCCTTCAGGAACTGAGGGACATGATTTACGGTAATTAGAAGGGGGGGAGGGGAGCATGTCTTCGTCGTTTGCGGTGGTTATTTGTCTCGCATTTTTGTTTCGTTTGTTTACCACCTCGTTCTGTTTCGTTTGTTTCCGATGCGGGCTCGTGCGTCGAACAGAGAGGGGAGAGTGCCTGCCGCACAGGATGGACGACAAGTTTTTGATTAGGTTCCTGAGAACGAGGGGTTTTAATGTAAATCGGGCCCACCGGTTGGTAAGTTTATTTTCAGTTAGGCCTGCCATTTTAGAGAATTTATTGAGCGGCGAGTTAATCGTATATTTCGTTGCCGGGAATATTGTTTTCCTTTCTTCTCGAGAACGATTTCGTGCAGTCACGGGACACAGAGTAGGTTGGCTGTTTCCTCGTCTTGTTTGGTCGCCCGTTTAGACGCAATTCACCGGCTCGCTGTAAGAATCTGGGCGGATAATTTGTGGGCCGGCCGCAGCACGGCATGAATTGTAAAACGAGTCCACTTGCAACTGTTGCACAATACGTGTCAAGGCGAGCTAACTTCTGGCCAGTTATTTTGTCCGTTTCAAAATACCTTTGGACTATCGAGTGTACTTCTTGCAATTCCCCGATCAAATTGAATAAGTAACGTTGCCGCGCGTAATCGATGCGTGCCTCAACGAATGTCCGCTGTGTGCAATCTGCGGGTATTTGCGAAACGTCTCGCTCCAGGCAACTATTTTTAGCAATACTTTGCAATGTGTTCAACAAATTGTAATCATTCCGGTCGCGTATAACCGTGCACCGCGACGACATTAAAAATAACCATTGCGCAGAAATGTAGAAAAATCTGGCGTCGACTGATTAGTCATGTAACGGCGTAGCATCAAAGTCCACACATTGCCATTCGCGGAAAGTACGAAGATTAGAGCAGCTCGTGGATGGCACTCGCACTTTTCGTTGTCCAACGCGATCGATTGTTCTATTGGTAGCAGCAGCTCCATCGATGGAAATCATTCTGCGTTCCAAGATCGAAATGGACATAAGTCTCGATCGCGATTGAGACCGAATTAATCCATTGTTCGATAATGCATGGCGCACGAAAATGTACGATATTAATTAAAAAGAAATCTTTCCAAGAGCGAAGATCCGATCAATTCTAGCCATCGATTATCACGAATTCGTTGAACACCATTCGATGAACCCTTCGGTGTGCCCGCTCGAGTAAATTAATAGAACTGTCTATAAATTTAATAGAGCGTGGATCATCCATTTCGAACAATGCTCCACGAACGTATTAGCCCTCGTGAAATCTTATATTGTGAAAGAATTGAGACAGCTCCAAGGTGACGTGGACAAAAATCAGCCCCTACTTCTCAAAGGATGTTTCGATAGATCGTGAATTACTACAACTTCAAAGAGGAACACCCAGAGATCCATCAGAACGTGAGACCAATGGAGATGAGGTATATCGGTGACGACGATGTGATAACGGTGCCAGCGTATAGAACCCAGTGCGGCAGAAGGATGATGATCTACCGATTGGGGAATTGGGACCCAAGGAAGTATTCGGTGGAAGAGATATTTAGGGCCACGATCATAATCCTCGAATTGGGAGTTCTGGAGCCTAGGGCACAGATCCTCGGGGGAATCGCAATTTTTGATTTCGAGGGCATCACCATGGCACATGCTTGGAGCATTACTCCTAAGGTACAATTTCTTCCACCTCTAACACCTCTCCAGTTAACTAATGCCACTAATAATTAATCTTCGTACGAAACTTGGGATGAATTTAGTCCGAACGTTTGAATAAAACACGCCCTTTCCTCATTTTCGAAGTACCGTTCCAACTATCGTGCTCCCGCAGAAAAGAGATTAATTGTTCTCCCAAAACTTCCCTCCTGGATATATGCGTTCTGTATATATGCCAGATTGGATCACTTTGACCCTGAATGTTATATATCTGCAACAGTCACAAATTTCGTGCAAGGATTAAGACGCGTAAGAAAAGCAAAATAAGAGAGAGTTATCGGTGACACGATTGTCGAAGGCTCAACCCTTGAAACAACAAGGGTTCCAATTAATTTATGCCCTGTAAGCCGGCAAAACTTGAGCCATCTACGATGCCCCCGAGAATAATCGTACCTCGTTTCAACCGACGATCCCGCGTTACGTTTATTCATCCCAGCCGAATGTCCGATGGCGTGGTAGCTTCTGGGATCCGGCGCTAATGGGGTCCTTGAAACTTCACCAATCTGTAAAGTTCTCGGCTACGATCCTCTTCCACTTAATTCGTCGTCGTTCTCGATTCCTCGTCGCATCAGGCCAACGACTGGGAGACGCAAACGGTATCCGACGAAACGGAAGAACTTGACGCTGTTTGACGCCGCGCGTAGCACCAGTTTTTGAAAACTTCTCCAGTGTCTCTGGAATCGGGGGATCCTTGAAATTGTTTTCAAGATTTAGCCACGCGGAGTGCCGACGAGAATACCGATAACGTTAATTGAACGTCTGTCACTCGCGACCACTTATTTTGTTTTCCTTCAAACAATTCATGATTACATAAGTTAACGCCGCTGCGATTAAAAACTGTCGATATTATTATCATTATGATTATTGTGTCACAGAAAAGAATTTCTGTCCTTTGCATGCCGTATTCGTTGGTTACAGTTGGCCGGTATGATAGTAGCTATCATGGTGTCAGCGTTCCCCGTGACGATACATTCGTTACACATTCTCCATCAGTCGTGGGTGTTCGACGTGATATTCTCCGTGTTCAAGCCGCTTCTAGACGTTCGAATGCAGAAGAGGATCTTCTTTCACGGCGGCAACATGGACAGCCTCCACAAGCACATCTCGCCGGACCATTTGCCAAAGAAGTATGGCGGGGTCAGGGAGGAGCTGCCTTACTACGAGTGGATCGACAACCTCAGCAACGACCCCCAAATTATCACGGAGATGAAGCAGCTCGGGTACATAGTCCCCGAGGAGGCGCAGGGGAAGAAAGACCAAGCTGACTAAGGATTGAGTTACGCGAGATCCGAGAACCCCTGCGTCACAAGTTGGATATTAATCTTAAACAACACACATATATTGCATATACCCGTTTCACATTTTGGGCGACTTATTGGTTGATCGTTCCTTCGGAATTCGCAACGGTCGCAATAACTTTTATATTATTCTTGGTTTTAGCACGTCCTTCTGTTCGTTATGGATCGTGGTTTTTATTTTACTCTTTCTTTCCTTATTCCGTCCGACAGTTGCGGTCAACGCAACTATCATGCGCACATCTTGTATCTTCTACTCGTTAAGGTACACGCGCGTCTATGCGACGTTTTTCTACGTTCCGTAAGATCACGTATACCTATATAAATATGTTCCCTCCAGGATCCCCACTGTAGAACTAAGATATCGATTAAACGATTTCAAAGTGACGCTATTCTATCTGTTTGTCCCGTGAAATATTCGCCGACCAGCGGAATACAATTACGAACGGTTAATAAACAGGGGCGAAACGAATTAATGGCGCGACAGAAATCGACGTCGTTCAATTTCCTGGAAAATGGGAGGGGTTGCTGTCGATCGACCCCCCCGGGAAATCTAATCGATGGGTTCATTTTCCAGGTAGAATGGAACTGTGCAACGTGCCATCGATCTTGCCCCACAAGGCGGAAAGCCGGCGACGTGTAAACAAATAATTTCAAGGTGTAATTGACTTCGTGAAGCGACCGCGATTATTTTCTCGTCGCGATGCGACGAGTTACGCGTGTCTGAATAAATCCTGAGCTAACGCGGTATCGTGCGCCGGCCGTATTGGTTCGCGCTGCCTCGGCGTGGACAAACGCGGACAAGTCGTGATTCACATTCCATTAGTCACTAGCCAAGCATTTACAGGAAAAACCACGTGCATAATTGTCTCGGAATTTATTCAACGCGTGCACTGAGAGTATCGCGTCGAATAATTAACTGAGCGTTAAACAACACGATGAAACCGTTTCCAAACGTGGAACGAAGATGTATGATGGTAAAATCTGTTACGCTACAAATCCTTAAGCATTGATAACAATTAATTACATTTCTACGAACTGCGAATACATGTATCCCAATCTTTACTTCACGTCAAGTCTGAAACAATTGCGGTTGCCATTTCACTGACCGCAAAACATTCGAACCAAACCAATTCCTTCGCAACCCGCAACGAATTACACCGTCGTCCCCGTTCAATTACACCGTCCAGGCTGCAACGTCGAGCCCGCAGCAATACCCGCCGGTGCCACGAGATAACCGTCTAGCAATTAGCAGCCCATTTCACAAACACAATAATTCGTGAACCGCTGCCTCTATCGCCGCGCTCTCATACGCGTACTACCCAGGGACATTTCCGTCTATACCACGGGGAATGGCAAACAATCGTCGAAACCGTGGCAAATCCCACCCCTTGCGGCGTATCTCGACTCCCCTTCCACCGACGGGTTCCCGTGCAAGCACCCATGCCGGGATCCACGAATCCCCAGTGAAAACGGACGAATCTCCGGCGGGGCAAGGCAACCGGTGACCGACATCCAGACGGTTCACCGAAAACGAGCGAACAGCGGTCGTCGGTGGCCGTAGCGTGCGCGGAAGGTTGCAGCTAGGTCGGTAGGTAATCGTAGGTAGGGCAGAGAGAGGCGCAGGTAGGGTCTGGCGCTTGCACGCGCTGGGGCTTTTGTGGTGGTTGATATCGACCCGTGTCGTAGAGGGTCGGAGCTGTCGGGGGGGTTCCTATAGCGCACGCCCGGACGGGAACCAGGGCGAGGAGGTGAAACGGCGGCGGTGTAGGCGTCGAGGTGAGCGTAGACGGATGGTGAGTGTGACTCCGCTTCACTCCGAGGAGGGAAGAGAGAGCACCGGCAGTAGTAACCCGGCCAGCACCCCGCGCGCGGGTGCAGCTGCATCCGTAGAGAGGACAGAACGGGGAAAGAACGAAAACGAAAAGAAAAAGAAAAGAAAACGTAGACGGGCGTGGGTAGAGTGCGTGAGAGTGCTTAACGAGGCGCGTGTGTCCTGTATCGGCGAGGGTGGAGCGCGAGCTGTTCGGCTCGGGGGTTTTCGACACGATATTTGATCGCCGTCCGGCCGGACCTTTTCGAAGGATAAGAGAACCCAGGCGGCCAACGGCGAAAATCCCTTTCGCCGGGGACGAAACTCGTGCACCGAACGGGAGGATCGATCGGCGCGTTCGTTCGAGGACGAAGAGAAATAATGATAATGCTCCCTCGGCTCTGTCCTGGTAAAAGTATCTCGTACGGGTTCCCATACGTGTAACGCGCGCCTCCGCCGTAGGAATGTGATACGGGGAGAATAAAGTGTGGCGAGAGCGAGAGAGCGAGAGAGCGAGAGAGCGCGAGAGAGAGAGAGAGCGAGCGAGAATGAGCGGCGCCATGTTACGGAGACAAGAAACCTCGAACGAGGATTCCTACCTGAGCGCTGGCAGGCCGTCGAACCTGCTACGGACGAGCTTCAGTAGCGCCAAGCTAGAAACGCTCTACCGTGCCTCGTCCCTTCAACAGCGACGGGGTGGCCTCGAGTACTTCCTCCTGTCGGCCCTCCTCTACGGTGTGCACACGTTGGCCTCGCCTGATCAGGATCTACCGGCCCGAGGATTAACCGCCGTCTTCATAGGGTTGAACCTCAGTTTGCTCGCGTGGGCCGAACACAATCCGAGAGCGAAGGATGCGCTGTGGTCGGTGATACCTCACGTGGCATGGGTGTTATCCACCGCGCAGCTACTCGCCCAGCTGTTCCTGAAGTGCACCGAGGTCACGCCTAGGGATGGACTAGGCTGGCTGTTGTTCTTGCTCTATCTGCTGTTCGCCACCCTGCCCCTCAGGCTGTCGTTCTGCGCTCTCCTCGCATTCGGCACCGCGTTGGGTTACATCGTCTCCGTGGTGGGATTGTCCAGGGCGCCCACGCTGATACCGATCGACGTTCTGGTAGGTGATGTTCGGTGGTACCCGTGGCGATATATTCGTTGGGACACGGGGCGCAATTGCATCGTAGGGTTGTTTTATTTCTTCTCTTTTATGGGGGGCAAAACGTGGCAATCGAATGCGCCACGCCTGCGGTGTAAATTGTCGGCTGATTAACGAACCACAGACGTACGAGGGTTCAGACTCAATTTTTCACCGGGAATGTATTGTGGGAGGAAAGATCAGTTTAATATCGATACTAACGAGGATCGTAAATTTTTGATCGTCGTGGCGACGTCGATACGAACAGTTAGCAAAATATTATCTCGAGGAGATGAAACGTTCCTGTACGTGGGACGGGGAAGGTGAAAAACCTGTTGCCCCGTTGTTGACATTCGTGATAATTAAATACGGTGCAGGAGATTGTCGGGAAAGGATAAAGAGGCTGATTGAGCGGAGATAAATTTGCACGCTTGAACCGGAAGCTCCGCTCTGCTGTATCGTTCCGCGAAGAAGCGATCCGCGTGGATTAAGACGTTTTACATCCCCCAATTGTTTCACGTCGCTGCGGTTACCAACGAAAACGTGAATCAATGAATAAACTCGTTCGAGAACACCTTCTTTCAGTCGCGATCCCTCGAGATTCCACGGTGACGTTCTTGTTCGTTCCATCGGCAATCGCTTTCCAATTCATTTTTTCACCCCGAAAATCTACGTAGATTTCTGAGAGTTCGGCGTGGTTGCCACGCAAGAATCGTCGCTGACGGCGCGAGACTCTGACGAATTAATTGTGTCGTCGGGGCGACTGTTCTCCTGCGTATCTCGATTGATCGATACGCAACCGTACGCGAGGGCTGGTTGCACCCCGAACGAGATTCGTTGTATCGTGAAATGTAGCTGTCACGCGACACTTTCGATGTTCGAGCGGCCAAGACCTCGATTATTTTCCATCGCCCCTGCACGGAACGTTGAATGGAGCCGAGTTCACGATACGGCCTGGGCTTGATTGCTATTTTTGAAAATACCAAGCCACACGCGTGGAAGGGATACCCGGTTTGCCGGTGTCGGCCGGTTCAAATTTTAAATAGAACATTTTTTTTCTCTTCTTTTCGCTCGATCGTCGTTGACGGATGAACGGCCGCCAGGTGGATCGCGACAATTGGAAGTGATGGAAATTTGTTGGGAATTTAATGCGGGCTCAGAAATCGGATCAATCGATGGAGGCTTACTCGACGCCGACGCTCGTTCCTTTTCGACGAGTATTTCTATTCGCTTGAGGTGCAAGCAATCGTGACGGTGTTGGGAGGAAACGTTTATTTTAATTGCGGAAAAAAACGCTCGTTTACAGAGACGCAGCGAATTAAATTTCTACCCGAACGATGTTATTATTTGCTTCTCTTCTAATTTGTATTTATAAGTACGACTGGAACAATTTTGTGAATAAAAGTTGCGAAGAACTGTGTGCATAGTCCTTCAGAATTTATTATCGCCTTGGATCAATATTTCTTGCTCGCCGTTTCGCATTAGAGAATATCTCGTTCTTGCATTGTTCGGGGGCAGAATTGATCGTGGATTCGAATAGTTAACATTTTTCGCGAGAAAATTCGCGCAACGAAATCGGATAGAAAGTTAACGCTGCGAGCCCCTGGTGCAACAAGTTAACACCTCGGCCGATTAACTTTCCGCTTTTCGCTCGAGCAATTTATGCAACACCATTTTCGCATCGCTGTCCATTTTCTGAAATCGATTCCGAGAAAAAAATCTGAGCCGTTCCCAGTGATGAATAACAACAATGTCAAACACTCACCGTTGGAATATTCTTTCAACGAAAAGAGAAATCCAGAAAAAACTTCGACACACGTCCCCGTAAACGTACAATAGAGTTTAATACATTATACTCTATTTTCGTTTCCCATCAACCGTCTTTTCAACGCCGCAGCGCGACCCTCTGTTCTACCAATAGAAGGAACACAGTTTCCCTTTGAATCAACGTGGCTCTACCCCGGGGATTTTTAATTAGTGGCCCGCGCGAATATAGACGGCGTCCAGTTTAGCCTGTCGCTAATTAAAGCGGCGACGTCCCCGCAGAGGGGATGGAAACGGGGCGCGGAAAAAGTTTGTAATTAAGCGAGAAGCTTCGCGTTCCATTCCGGCATTCGCGAGTAGGTACGGTCGAATTTAGGAATCGATGCCGCTGCCTCGGCGCCGGAACGTCGATTAATCGACCGTCCGACGACGGCAGCTAACGAACCGCCTGTCGCGATCATCGTCCCCGCAAATTAGGACGGCGAACGCCGCGAATGCGAAATCGTCTGAGACGCTTCTCGAGGAGTTTGCGAGATCGTTGCTCGGATACGTCGAAGAATCGTGTATTTCTCTTCCTGGGTTCACAGGTCGATCGACGTCTGGTGACTTCGTGCACGGGGTGATTCACGATCGCGCGAAGGAAACCAGAGAATTCTCGTGTCCGCCGTTGACACCTCGGTTCAATCGTAGCCATTCAAGTCAGTTCTCCTGGCTGTTTAAATTGAAATTACTCGAACTCGGTATCTTCGGATTGGAAATTGGAAAAGATTGCTCGATGGAACGTCGCGGGAAGTGTTCGTCGGTCGCAGATTTTGGACGAGCCGGGTGAAAGTTTGTATGCGTCGGTGCGGCGGAATAATGAAACGTCTATGGATTGTTGCAGCGGCGTTGCGAGCCTCGGAATTAATGGAAGGTCTGCCGGCGTAATGAGACTTAACGAACCCCTTCCATTTAAAATTAGTGAAAATTTGCCGCGACGCCAGCGATCTCTTAGCGGCGCAGAGGGTCGTTCAACTCGCTTGCGTATTCGCCAGAGAGATAGTCGTTCTAGTGTCGCGGCAATATATGTTAAAAATATTACGAATATCACCGTTCGATAAAGGGGAACGACAGAATGGATCGGCGCATCTTCTTTTTCCGTGGATCGTCGTGACGACACGAGTTCACGGTTCGCTCGAACAAATTCGATCGGACATTTCATTCACCGCCGTTCGATTCGCGCTGGATCCGGCCCACCAGTTTGCGGTCGACCGTGGCGGAACAGGAACGAGAACTTCGCGACAAATTTTCCTAGACAAGAGCGGTGGCGAGAGCGAAAGTTCCATGCATACACGTGGTTCTATCGTTAGTAACACTCGAGTAGAGTTCGGTCAATGGTTGTTTAAAATAGAGGCAGAGAGACAGAGAGAGAGAGAGAGCTGGAGGCAGAGAGATGTGCAACGACGCGACATGACGCTCTTCCATGCACGACATACGATCGGTTTTCAATGGCAGGTATATTTCTTTCAAGAGCATCGTGTCGATACTGTAGATAAGGGACGCTTATCTCTCCGTTTTTATCTAAAAATCCGTCGACCCTTTTAGTTCATGCTAAATTTAGATAGAAAAGGGTACATTAGAGTTGCCTTAATTATAGCGCGAACGATGGGGAAATGAGAAATTAATATTTCGACCTTCAATGAACGAGGAACATCGAAACGTTATTATTTTAATTATTGATTAGTAATAATGGCGAATAGAATTTATTCAGTTCAACCTTTCTGAACAATGTTTCCGCGAGGAAATTAAGAGGCTGCTTTAAATACGTCAAACCAACCGTAAGTTGGATAAAATTTCCACGCAATCAGACGTGTTCACGAATCGATACGAACAATTTTCACCGAACGGCGAACATCGTAATAGCGGATTAGTTGATTCTTCCGACCAGGAGAGTAATTCAACGGCGGCTAATATTTTAATCGAGCGGCCGTATGGGTGACAAAAGCGTTCACCGCGCTAATTTCTCCACCGTGGAAGATTCAATTACGATCGCCCCATTGTCTCGGGGGACAAACGATTCCAACAAAAGCGGTGTTCGTTGAAAGGGACGCCATCGAGGGTGAGAGATCAAACGTTTCGCTATTTTTTCTTTTTTTTTTTTTCTTTTTTTTATTTCGAATACAACGTGGAAAATGAAAAACAAAACCACAACGATCGACGGACGACAGACGGAACGTTTTCTTTCTTTTGCGAATGATTTGTTCGTGTTTTTGTAGCGACGAATTGAAATCTCTCCCCCGCTCTTCATTTTCCTCTCTATACTCGCTGGTTCGAATCAGATCGACGGGGACGGAAGTGGATCATCGATTAGCCCTTCCGGGTATTTAGCGGCGTTTTCGTGTTATTCAGGAGCGCGGAATTTGGGTTGCAGTTCGGATGATTATTTGATGACGTTTCAATCTGTGCGTGACCAGAAATCGATGCAAAGTTGTGGATAATTCGGGCGAATAATTTTATCAATAGGGGTCGATTGGAGCGAAGTGGAATATCCCGAGGGGAATTCCGAATATTGGATATTATGATTCAAAATATTATTTGAAGTGCATGGAAATGTATTTGTAAATAGCGAGAGATGTAAAATGTGAATTGTTGCAAATATCTTCGTTCTCCTTTCAATCCACAACCCGATGCGTTCCGTTATTTCCGTCACGCGGTATCGCGATATTATTTCATACCGAAATCTGTGTTTCCATGAAGGCCGGAATAACTTTCCATAATTCGCGAAGAATTTATTTCGCGGCGCAGCTATGAAAACAAAAGCTGCTTACTATTATTCAGCTCGAATTACTCAGACGTTACACTTATTCAGAAATGGAGGGCTATAAAGTGTTCGAAACAATTCCTTTCGATATCTCGAAAGCCAGTAAACAAGTTCATTTCGCGTGCATTAAAAATTCCTCGTCAAAATTGCAAGAAAATTAACACTCCGTAATTCTGGACTTTCTGGAATTCTTATTAATTCTAAATAAAAAAAATAACACTTATTTCAGGTGCTGACAGTGACACTTTCGGTAGGTGCCATGCTCTTGGGCGTCTCCAGCTATTCGTTAATGGAGTTCCAGCAACGTCGAGCATTTCTGGAAACGAGACAGAGCCTCGAAGTTCAACTGGTGATCGAGGAGCAAAGCGCGGAGCAGGAAAGGTTGCTGCTCAGCGTGCTACCGGAACACGTGGCGGTGAAGATGCGACAGGACCTAGGTGCCTCGCTGGATACCCAATTCAAAAAGATCTACATGTCCAGACACGAAAACGTCTCCATTCTCTACGCGGACATCGTCGGCTTCACAGCGATATCCTCGACATATAGCGCCAGCGAATTGGTGAAGATCCTAAACGAGTTGTTCGCCAGATTCGATCAGCTCAGCGAAAGGTAAGTGGCGGAACGTTCCGCAGCGAAATGTTGGTTAAAATTATTATCGATAATATGTCTGCGCAATGTTGGTCAAAAGTTTTTCAACCGTAAATACTTCCTCGATTGTAGAAATATTGAAACGGCCTGGTTTACAATTTGCTAATTCGACATTAATATTAGAAAACCGATCGGCAGTTAGATGGTACGAAATATTTCAGCATCGTCAAGAAATTATTCTCAGTACAAACATTCTAACAGAGTTCAACCGTAGTAATTAATCAAATTTCCGTTCGTACTCGAGCAGATCTGTCATAAATAGATATCCGGGATAAATAACTATGCGACCAAGTTCCAATTAGGACATTGTCCCAAAGAATCCAAGATCTCGCTCAGATTCGTCTCGTTTCCCCCGAAGTTTCACGGCGTGACTAACGAACGGATTGATCGGCAACGAAGCTACGACTATCAGCACGGGGAAAGCATTCCCTCGTTTACAGTCCCACGACGAAACGTTTCCACGTTTCTCCGTTTTTCGTATCCTTTCTCCTTTCTATTGGTTTATCACCCGTGCACGGCGCGCAATGAGGTATCCTGATATTGTCAGCCGCTGAATTGTCCCTGTCGAGAAATATCGTCGGGTCCTTTTTCCGTCCGCCGTCCTCGTCGCAGAAGCAGGAACCAGTCCTTCGCGGGGCGTCTCCAGTAATCGATACGTCCGCGGACGAGGTATCGTTAACTGTCTTCCACCGCGAGATATTTCTCGGTCGATTCGTTCGCGGTGCAATTGTACCGCGGTGGAATCATCGCGGGCTCGTCGTGAACTCGAAACCTAATTCTAAGACGAATAGGATAGGACGAATATTGTCGCCGATTGATACAAAAGGCTGGGTAATTGTCAGAATCGTTGAAAGGGAATGGGAACGCGGAATTCGGGGTCGCGCGTTTCACGCGTTACCGAAGGGCTCTATATCGGCGCTGTGATTATTAGTACTCGCGCCCTTATTCACGCCTTTAATGCACAGCAGCAAAGAGGCAGGGAAACGAATGGCTGGAATACGATAGTAGTTTAAAATGGAGGCATTTTTTCTTCCCGTGCTCGTATAGACAGGAGGATTGTTTACGAATTAATAAAGGACGATATTCTATTAAAATTTATTTTTATAAAAGCGGAATGCACAGAATGAAATCGATTAGCATTAATTTGTGTACAGAGGGTGGACGGCACAACTTCAACGGTATAGGAGTGCAAGTAGTATAGGTCAATGTATAAATCCGGCGGAACTCCCTCCACTTAAGGATCTCCTTGACATGCACTTCCTTCCCATTTACCAAAGCAGCGGCAGCGGCTCGGGACCGAGCGAAAAATTAAATCCCCCTCCATTTTGCCTTCCCTGAAAAGAAAATCCACGCCTCTCAACCCACTTTCTTGCTAACGCTTCGATCACAAATTAACGGTAGCTCAAACTGTATGCAAAGTGTACGCCTACACACGTACGCATCGTATATATATACTTTCTAAAATTCTCTACCTCTAAAGTAAAACCAGTATTGGTCTATATATAAGTTTCGTATATATTTTATTCGTTTTTATTCTACTCACAAGAACTGCCTTAATTTATGCTTTCCCATATTATTTAATCAAATAAAGGTAAAAACAGTCTGCTTTGGTTTCGATCTTTGGTGTTTAGTTTCTACTATTCGCCAGTACCCTCATGCACAGCTGTTTCGAAAATCGCTCTTCAGGTACGAGCAGCTACGTATCAAGATACTCGGTGACTGTTACTACTGTATAAGTGGCGCGCCGGTGGAAAGGCCAGACCATGCTGTACTCTCCGTCTATATGGGGCTGTCCATGGTGGACGCTATCAAGTACGTGCAACAAACGACTAACAGCCCCGTCGACATGAGGGTGGGCATACATACAGGTGCTGTTCTTGCTGGTGTGCTTGGCCAGAGGCAATGGCAGTTCGATGTTTACAGCAAGGACGTTGAATTGGCGAACAAGATGGAGAGCAGCGGGAGGGCAGGGTGAGAATCGTGTCTTTTTATTGTTTACGTATCTCTGTGTGTGTATATATATATATATGTACAGTGGATGAGAAATATTCGGAACAAAATTGGATTTTGTTGTGTGTCTGATATTAAAACGTTTCGAGTTACAAGGCTATAGTAATGTTGGATTATAAAGCTAAATCAGGATTAGTTTGCTCAATCGTTTGCGGAAATGATTTGGTTTTTTATTATTAATGGCAGGAAATTGACATGTTGTGTCTAGTGCAGAAGTTACTGGCACTCGTGTAACACAAACGCCAATGTTCAACCCTCTTCTATTCGCGACCGATGTATCATGTCACGATCGGGGACAGGTCGTATCGATTGGGGAAATATATTTCTGACTTCCTAATTTCATTGAGGAACGGATGACCCTCGCATTGGCACAGGGGTGAATAAGAGATCGAGTTTTTTTAAGCGATATCTGCCCCGTCAGGAAACAGAATTGAATTTCGGCCGCAACGATATTTTATTATTCGAGCAGACGTTACTCGGCGGGGGATTGCTTTTTTTTGTTCTTTATTGAAATCATGTTTCCTACGCTTTATACGAAATTATAGAATTGGCGAATTATTATGTGAGAGGATGAAATTAATTTCCATGCTTCCTTTCATCTTTGTTTTAATTTAATTAAATCGGAAGCGGTATCGCTGCAAAGTCATGTAAAACACGCCCTTGACGTCGGTGGACACGTAACGAGCGGTCCCGGCTTGTATACTTTTGAAATTAATTACCCGGTGAAACGCCTGCCAAGCAATTTCTAACGCCCCGCCGTACTTTAATTTTACCCAGCTGTATTAAAGGGCGAAGTTTCCGTGTCTCTTAACGAAACCAACCCCTTTACAGTTGAACTTCAACAATTGATTACACGTAGAATCATTTCTCTCGTCGAGAAACCACGTCGTCGTCGAATAATTTGTTGCCTCCTCGACAGAAATGATTTTAATATTACAATTCGATTAAATTTCCCGGAGGATTGACGGGACAAATATTTCTGCGAAACGATCTCGGCAATGTTACGAACGGCTCCACGTTCGTCCAACGAGAAATTCAATACTAGCAATCGTATCTTACGTTAGAACAACACAGACGTCCGCCATACACGGCCATCCATTCTAGCCACCCAGTACCGTAACCTTATTATTATACAGACGAGCCAGAATTCAACGGTGAACAATAACGCGACGGCAAGCTTCAGCCAGAACCGTTTTCAAAAGAGGCACGAACGCCCGTTATGGCGGTGCCACGAATCGAACAGTCCTTTTCAATTCGTTCGCGTTCCACGTCCCCGCGTCAACTTTTAATCGGGACCTCGCGTTAGAAACGATGAACAATCGATAAATCGGTTTCCGTCGATCGTCCGAAAATTGTTCGTTCCCTCTCCGCAGAATTAACGTTCTCCGCGTCCCGAAATTAAACAAAATATCGCGAACGGTATACGCGACTCGACGATACGAATCTGCGATGCTGTTTAAAGGAGGGTGCACATTTCGAATGCAACACTGAGCTTCCTGAATGGCGAGTTCGAGGTCGAGCCAGCGCACGGCGAGGACAGAGAAGAGGCACTCCAGAAGGCGGGCATCGTCACTTACTTCATAGTCCGCGCGTTGAAACCCTTCAAGCCAGCTGTCACCAAGAGCCTGGCCTCTCTCACGGACGCGGAGAACCCTCGAAGAACGATGGAGAACGCTGTGGACGGAAGAAACAAGGAAGACTCCGAGGAATTTCGACAGAGGCTGAGAAAGGAGCTCGATAGTAAAGGTAAGGGGTTCATGTGACAGCGTTACGGTGCATAAATATGTGGAATAGATTATTTTCAACTACGGGGGCAACAACAATAATAATGCTATCATTATGCATTCCGAATGAATGAATAGAAGACAAGAATGAACAAACAAATAAAATATAATTATTCTTTACGCCTTGCAGCATTCGATAATCGTTCAATATGTTTGTACAATTATCATCAGGTGGCGGGGCGGAGTTAAAGGGCCACGCACGTTGGCTGACCTTACGGTTTAAGGATTCTAAGGTAGAGTCCGCGTTCCACAATGCTGAAGAAGCATTTTCTCCCCTGTCCCTGCTCGGTGGTCCACTGGTGATGATCTGTGCCTCCCCAGCTTGGAGATTTCAGCCCTGGGGACCGTTTACGTGGGGTGGCGTAGGAGTGGTGCTTCTCTTCGCTATATTTCTGGGCGGAGCCACCTGTTTGGGCAGCGCGGTCAAAGCTATGTGGCTAAGAAGAACTCTAGCCCTGCTGATGACATTTTCCCTCGGCGTTTTTCTGATCCTCGATATGGTAAATGTTTTTTTGTTCCCGACGTCTTCTTTTTATCGCACACGAGTAATATCTTTGGCAATTTCGTCGTAAATGCTTGAGAAACCTGTCCTTGCATACACTCTTTATCAACAATGATCGCCCTTTCAATTACACCGGTTATAACGTTTCCAATTGTAGATATGCAATTCTTGACATTTTCAATCGAAATTATTCGCATCGTTCCAACAGTGTTCCGCCCTCCGATTTTAATCGTTAACTTTCTCCACCGCAGTTCAACTGTGTAGTCATCGACGAGGCTTTACCTGTCACGAACGCCACCATAACAGTGTCGACAAGGTGTCCATACCCCTCCTACTATTCGTACGTCGGCGTGCTTACGTTGGTGGCGATTTCGATGCCGACGTACGTCTGCTACCTTGGCAAAGCCTACCTGATGTACAGTATCGCGGGTATCCAGTGCTTCATCAACATCTGGTTACTCGGATCGAGCCTGGATTGGGAGGACCACGCGTCCTCGCCTCTCAAACCGACTTCCGTTCCATCGAAATACTGCCTATCCGTCACCCTGCTAATAGTGTCCACCTGTTTGGTCATCGTTTCCAGATACGTGAGTGATCAATACGCAATTGAACATAAACGGGTCACTTTCATCGCGGCGTTCGACATTCTCGCGCGTTGTCCATTTCGATGAATTTGGTTTTCGAATTTATTTGAATACTTCGCCCCGTTCAATCGGCAGATTAAAACGCCCGCCGCGACAGGTATAAAAGCGTGCGAGCTCGATTCTATCCGACCTGAGATACAATCGAGACGACGCGGCGCGATTCTCCCGAACGAGATTCGTCGAAGTCGATTTGATGAGGGTGGCTCCTGGCTCGACGGTCGAGGGCCTCCTTCATTTCCGTCTATCAACGTAACTCTTCCATCGGACTGTCAATAAATTCTGCGTTACAGCATCGTGGATGGCGTTCTGATTATTTACGTTATCGTCGAACCGACAGATTTATTGGTCTCGTTCTCGTTCGATCGATACGGAACGTTCTTCCTATCGCGAACGGCACAGTTTCACAATGGTTCCGCGATTAGCAATTTCGCTGCCCTGAAAATTCGCGCCGCGGCGTTTCCGTCGTTGCATTTCCAACGGTGACACCTCGAGCGAGGGATATTTGCCTCTCAAGTATTAATCTTTGGTCTGACCTAGTTGAACGGGCCGCAGATGGTCAGACCAGGGGTGAATTTACCCTTCTCGGCATCGCCTTGATCGATTTCCAGGCGGAAAAGTCGAGGAGGATATTGTACCTTCGTGGCAGGGAGGTGGTCGCCCAAAGGGAAAGGGCGGCGGACATGAAACGAAGAAACGGCGCCCTGATCTACAATATCTTGCCGCCGCACGTGGCCGCCTATTTTCTCTCGAGGGCGAGGCACTACGACGACCTGTACAGCCAGAGCTACTCGGAGGTGGGCGTATTGTTCGCCAGCATGCCGAATTTCGCCGACTTCTACAGCGAGGAGAGCATTAACAACCAGGGCCTCGAGTGTCTCAGGTTTCTGAACGAAGTCATATCGGATTTTGACGCGGTGAGCACTCTCTACCTGTCAGTACAACCCTTTCGCGGAACAACACTGCGGAGAATATTGCATACGAAATGCATACAGTCGAGACAAAATTCTCTACTTCGCCTGTAAAATTTAATAATCGCACGCGAACTCAATTGGATAAATGACTGATCGTATTTTATTCATTGCTCTGTTCTGCATTGCAAATTGAATATCGTCCGCCGATGTTTCCCTTCATTTCGCTGGTCTGTGGAGGGGTGGATGAAAAAGATAATCGACAGACAGATTGGGTTGTTTTAATAGCGAATTTTAATTTTCTCTCGTCTGTTCAGATCCTCGATCAGAATAAATTCAAGGACATCATCAAGATCAAGACAATAGGATCGACGTACATGGCGGCGTCTGGCATCACGGAATCGGCAGAATCCGAGGACGCGCCACGATGGGGTCATCTTGCCATCCTGGTTGAATTCGCCCTGGAGCTGAAGAAAGCTCTGTCGAGTATCAACGAGCAGAGCTTCAACCATTTCGTTCTGAAGATGGGCATTAATCACGGCCCCGTGACCGCCGGTGTAATCGGCGCAAGGAAGCCTCATTACGATATCTGGGGCAACACCGTGAACGTCGCGTCCAGGATGGAGAGCACTGGAAGAGTAGGCTGCATCCAGGTAAAATATTCAAGGGAACCACGTTATGTCTGAACAATTTCGAGTCGTTCATTTGAAACTGGGAACAGAATTATTCATCGTTCTCCGGCTCCCGGGGAGTTTCATTGGAATTCATTATTGGAACGGACTGATACGATATCAGACTCGTTTGCACATATTATTTAATAACGCGTGGAAACATCTTGAATGCCATTAGTTTTTTGTAACATTTCAAATTTATATATACAAGCAAATGTAGTACATATTTGTATGCCGACAATTATCTCGTGTTTATTCTAAAATTGGTTACTGAATTCTTTACCACAATGTTAACATCCGAATTGCCGCAAACATTAGCCTGCCACGATTTATATTTACATTGCAGGTCACCGACGAGACACGGAAAATTTTAGAACCATTCGGTTTCGGTTTCGAGCAACGAGGCCTGGTGTTCGTTAAGGGCAAAGGTCAGCTGCTCACGCACTACCTGGTATCCAAGGACGGTGTGTCGTTGAACCTGGACAGCGACCTGCCAGTCGAGCCCACACATCCGATCATCTATCAGTAGACTAATACTCGAAGGCTCTAAAAATCTATAACGCAAGCTCATCCTCGTTTACGAAGGGACCTTTCGTCAGCCAAGCTTTCTCTCTCTCTCCCACTCTCACCCTCTCGCTCTGTCTCTCTCTTTCTCTCTCTTTCTCTCTCTCTCTCTCTCTGCCTCTCGATAACCCTTCAGCAGGCTGCTCAAAACAGACAAGGAACATGATTAATGGATGAAGAGGCCTCGATGAACGAAACATCGAATCCGAAAGCTGAACAGGGAAACGTTGCGAAAGCACAGCAACAGCATTTCAGGCAGGAAACAAACGAAAGAACGAGAAAATCGGGAAGAGAGATGGGCTAATTAGATTTAATCGAATTTATTGTTACGATAGGTGGAGACACGTTTGGTCGTAGTTCTCTGTGTTTTTGTCAGCTTTTCTTTTTTCAAAGGAAAGGTTATTCGACGATAAAAAAAAAAGAAGAAAAGAACGACGCCGTACAAGTTCCTAGGTGATTTCGTATATCATCGAGACGTCTGTCGGAAATGGATGAAATTATTCATAAGACGACGCAAGGACCTTAGTTAGCCACCAACGAAAAATTCTTGCCGCTGTTAAAACCGTTTGCACAGGGTACAAATAGACTTCGATGACGCCGGAGGGATGACAGATTTCGTGGAGGATGCGACATTCCCGCGAAAGGAATCGACGCTTAAACATTCCACCAGTCGCGGTCCTTTCGCCGCGGACGTCGTGAATTATGTTACCTAGCGTTAAGTTTTCTTACGTTAACGAAACTGTGGGTCTAAAACGATAATGTATACATATGCATGTGTAGAGGAAACGTTTCTGGTGTTCCCACGCGCGAATGGGGGAGAAGCTACAGAATAAATTGCTGTCGAAATTATCGAAAGGTTCAGACAAATCTTACACACGTAGAATAAGTATAATAGCGGGTCGTGAACGAAAGAAGAATGTCTAGCGAGGTAACGATCGATTCGCGTCACTCTAGCATCGATAATGTAACTTAAGAAAGTGTGTAGTCTCGTAATCGTTGTGGTAGGTACTCCCGACACGGTCCCCGCGATCGGCATTCTATTTTTCTAGATCCCACTTTACGGTTAATTAACACGGCGAGCGTGGACGGTGAATTAGTGGTGGGTATTTTTCCTAACGTGGCTCACGGGAATCGTTTCCGTTCGACGTACGCATATTTCGATCATTGGAACCATCAATTGTGCGATTTTCCATGGATCTCGATTCAATACTCGTCGCAATATAATGCGACGGAACGTTCTGCAAACGGTTTCGCGTGAAACCGTATTCGATAACGTGAACGGTAAACGTGCGAAAATTCGATGGCTGAACGCTTAACGTCGCGAATTGCCACGAAAAAGAAAAACGAGAAAAAGAACGAACGAAGTGTGATCTCCGAAGGGTTTGGAGAAATCTTCGCCGTCGATATTCTCGACGAATTTGCAATTGAATAGCTAGTGATATTTTCGAAGGTTGGTCAAATTCATTCGACCGAACACTGTCTACGACACCGCGGCGCAATCGTTGCGAAATGATCGAAATGTAATCGGTTATTGTCGACGACGAGGGCGTGTCGGTTCCCGCTTGTATAATTAATTGTAATAATCGAACGACAGATTGTACAGTGTTGAATCGCGATACCGATGTACGTCTACCGTCGTTACGAAACGAGAGGAACGAGTGTACGTTTTCGAATATCGCGAACGAATGTGCAGGACCTGTTGTGCATTGCGAAGAAAGAGAAACGTTGTAGAATGTTCGTCGGTGTTGAAAGTTTGTTCGTTGTAGAATGTTCTTCGTTGTTGAAAGTTTGTTCGTCGTAGAATTTTCGAGCGGGTGCAACGGTTACAATTGTTTAAAGATCGTTGAAACGGCTAACGGAACATCGAACGATAAAGAAAGGACGCTCCTCCGCAAAATTAAAGGATCGCGGTTGAAAATTTAGCGCCCCGTTATTTTGCGGGGGAGCGTATATGTTTAACAATGTAAAGTACGCACTTCGATATAGATGAAGGTAGGAGGGAAGATAAAGGAAGATATTATAACGCGCGTGGTTATTCGAAGAACTTAATAGCAACTCTATAAGCTTTCCAGGACGGAAATGAAAGATTACTTCGGTGATTGAAATCTCGACGCGAACGAATGTTGCGGAGCAAGGTGATTCACCGCTTATCAGGAATTACGCGAGCCACGTGTATTTACAGAGGTCCAGCAGGATTGGCTGGCTATACACTCGATTCGTCTCTATTTTTCTGCCGGCAGAGCCACCGTCGATTTACATTAGTGGAAGCGTTCAATAACCGAGAGGTTCGAAGTCGCCAAGTCCCCGGCATTAATTTGCTAATTAAACGACTTTTGAGAACGAAATAAGGCAACCGCGGAACGGCTTTCATTTTCGCGCGATCGTTTCGCGTTCTGTCGAACGCTCGTGAACAATCGCACCATCGAATTCGTCTTATTTTGTGCTCACGATTCGTTTAGTCGTGATCGTCACGGACTTCTTAATATTAATACATTTCGTGCGGGATCGTTCTTAGAACGACAACCGCCCAAACGAGTACTATACTGTATACTTGAAACATGATCACACGATACAACAATTTATTTTTCTACGGTTCGTTGTCGCCGAGTTTAGCAGACCAAGATGTCTCGAGTACGTACAAACGCACATGATTCACCGATGACGGTGGTAAATCTGGTTTCGCGTTCTAATCTTTTTTTACATTCCTTTTTTGGTTCTTTTCTTCTCGTCGCGAATAATCACCAATGACCGAACTACTCGCGGTAGCTTTACACCGTTTCAGAGTGTTTTTAAGATTAGACAGGTAGACGGAGAAGATTTTTTACACCGGAACCGATCTATAGTTTAAGTGCAAAGTGTATTACATTCTTTCCTATGACAATTTCACTTTGAACGAGGTACGATGGGATCTCGACAAAATTTATGGAAAGATCGAACGCAATGTGGCAAGGGGAAGGTGATAGAGAGATAGAGGGGCGGGGAGATAGAGAGAGAGAGAGAGGGAATTGAACGATATAATTGAAGAAAACAAACGAGAATGCACGGCCTAAGCGCGATACAAAGAAAGAGATAAATAAATAAAACAAACAGAAAATAGCGAACTGTCCGGATAAACGTAGCGGTAGAGGGGAAAATGGTGAAACGAAGTGAACTCTTTCGAAGGAAAGGCTTGTGACTAACGTTTTTAGACGTCGTTCCATATATACATATATATATATATATACTTTCGAAATTGAAGGTTACTCAATTTTTGCAAAACTCTAATGTTCGAACGTTCCTCCCTTATACTCTTCTTTCATTATCACGTTGACTGCCACGCCGAAATTACATGTTTGTCTCAGGACACCACAAGTGTATTTTTTTTTCTTTTTTTGTTCTTCTATGCATTAACTGTCAATTTTCATTCAACTCGTACAATTATGGACAGATGAAGCACTCCGGTCATCGACGACCAACGTGGCGTCACACGAGAAGCAATCTGCGATCGTATACGACCATCGCGGCAGTCAACGTGTTAACGGACAAACAAAACAAGAAAAAAAAAAGATCAAACGTGTGAAAGTACATAGATTCTCGACTACGATCGTAAAGTCAATCTACGTAGGATATTTTGTGAACGAAAAGAGACCAAAGAGATCTTTCCTTCGCCAGAGTATCAGAGCCGCACAAAAAGCGAGGAGACAAACCGATCGCCCGATACGAATTCTCAAACTTCCTCCGCTGATCGCGTACTTCCAGTTGATATCCGCGCTTCAACACACCAATCGAAACGCTCACACACCTCCACACACGCACATACACACACACGCGCGACACGAAAGAGAGAAAACGATAGAAGAAACGAAGGGTAGAGGCAAGGCGGGAATTGTTAGGACGTTAGTGTCGTGCGGGTTAATATGCACGGCCGAAACGGACGAAGATATTGTAAAGTAGCAATAAAAGAAATTTCATGTACATACATTGCATATAAAGGGGACAGCGAAAGGCGGTGAACAATTCGCGGGTTTATCGAACGGAGCGAGGCGAAACGAACTGTCGGTTTCATCGATGTAATCAGAAACGAACAAAAAAATTATCCGAAAATCGCGCGAGGAAAAAAAAAACGGGAAAATGAATAAATAAACAGTAAAGTTGCGAGACGACCCGGCCGAATGCGTGTATAGTCGTGTACGAAGAATTGTATCACTGTAGATATCCTAGCACCTTAGATGTGAAGAGTTCGAAGAGGGAACACTCGTTGTAAACTTTCAAGGTATACTTCTTCCGACTGGAACAAGCCGGGGACACGTGGGAGTCGAGTGAAATCACGCGACTGTAAAATAATAAACGGCTCCTTCGCCGATGTGAATTCATTGTTCCGACGTATCGTCCCTTCCTTAATATTTGTCAACTTGTTAACGAAAATTAGATGTCCAATCTGAGAATCGACGCAAATAGATTTATTCTTTGCCAGAAATCATATTTTCGTTCATTTTACTACAACCGTTATAGCGGCGAGACATCGATCTTCAAGTCTGTGGTAATTCGAATCGCGAGGATGATTTTGTAATCCCCGTAGATTTTTTTTTCACGAAATCGCAGCAGCTCGAAGATCGACAATTTTTCGATCAAAATTTAGCGATTCTTTAATTTTGTTGCCAAGCGTGTTGCCAACAAGATATCGAATTGAAGGAAGAAACGAGAAGAAGCGAAGCGAAAGTGGTAAGTAGAATAAGACACCGCTGATTTATAGACAGACGTCTTACCAATTCGGTCGTTGCTTTATTACACATGAATATTCAATAAAAGTAATCTATAATTAGAAGAAACTTGATCATTCGTTAAGGGATAGAAAACAGTGGACGGATTATTCGAAAATCTTTATTCTGAATCTTACTGTGAACATATCCGAAAGTTTTATATGACATATACAATATGAAGCGATTGTTCGACGAAAGGTATCAAATAGTTTAACAGCGTTCTCGTAAAATGTGAATCGTTCAGTGTTTAAAGGAAGTCAATCGCAGCGACTATATTTAAACTTGCATTCACATGCTACGACGGCAAGAGAGCAAATTTCCATTATGCCTGTTTTTTTCCAAACGATCCCGTCAGCTTCCGCCGCGTCGTGGAAAAATATTTCCTCGGACAAACTTTAGTCGAGGTAAAAAAATTCATTTCCCCTCTGCCCGTCGCATCGTCACTCGCAATCAACATGTATATATATATATATATAGATCAGTGCACTTTGAACATTTTACGTTAATAAGACGATCAAGGTGAGGCATCGTTTTTTCTCGTCTTGTCTAATTTTCTTTTTTTCTCCGAGGTTCACCGCAGAAGTTTTGTTGCCCAATATACAGCAGAACGTCAAAGAATCGAAGGTTCTCCTTCATTAGATACAGTTGTATATATTTCTATATTTACAATATATGTATAGAGTATAATTGTATACACGCGCGTTTCACGATTATCTTGTGTAAAGTGTCGGCGGCGGGTAAACCGGAAAAATAACGTTTCTCTCAACATTTTTCGCTTTGCGTCAATTCATTCGTCTCGATCTTCAATCAATAAATCGATCTATACTTCAAGATTAACAGGGAGCAACAATTATCGTTAATATCGCGACGCAATTTTGTGCGGGACACGTAAAGAAAGGTGACGAAGAAATGTCAAATCCTCGAGAAGTGAAATTTCGATAATGTAGTAAAATATAATGAAGTTTCTATCGATAATAGTTACGCGGGACGTAAGAGGACGTTCCGACGATTTGAATTTTTATTCGAACCGCCAGGCAGCGGACAACGAATATCGCACGAACAGAATACTTCGACGTTTACCACGAGACGGGAAGAGGATATCAACAATTTTCCCCGTGGGTTAACATATCGAAGCGTCTCCGCGAGTTTCATACGCCTCTCGGTAGAACATTTGCCGCGATTCCCTTAAAATTACGGTCTGAATGGCGGAGCGATTGTCATCGGGATAGAATCGTGTAAAGCACTTGAAGAGTCACGGATTTTTACATAATCAGCGCACTTTCATACGCGGACAAGGTGCCGCAAATCGGATTGAGAAACGAAACGCGACTATAATTGTTCGGTAAATGCTAATAATATTAGGTGCATATAGAAGTAGCGATTTTTCGCCGTCTAAATAAATCATATCTGTAATTATGTTTAATTAGTTTTACCATATCTGTGATCGTATTGACAATTTCACGGTTGCATTGAAAATATCATTACGATTGTGAAATTGTAACAATTGGAAATTCTAATAATAAAGTTATACGATATGTAATACCCGATACCAAATTACAAATTCTTAATTCAACGGGTATTTTAAAATTTGTCTTCTAGCTTATTCATATATTCCCAAGGGAAATAAATATATACTTCTGACACGAATACAAAGCAGCTGTTACTTTTATGTACACCTAATATTCTATAAAATTTTATCCTGCGAATTGTTCGAAGCTAATTTCGTTATAAACGCTGGTGCATTATTCGAAAGGACGATATTCCGAAGAAACGGAAAAGCTACGTTGACTGATTTCGCAGGCACGAGGTACCCTGTCCGCTTGAAAATATTACAGCGCCGACGGATTTTCAATAATCGACCGTCTGCTGGTTTCCCAGTAAAAATGGACACTGACAATGCCGCTAAATACACAGTGCCGTATAAAAATTCCGTTCGCTCGTTTCGGCACTTCTGTCCAAAGCTTCGCAACCAATAAAATCCTGCGTACCATGCACACCGAATACCACCATCGAAACGACCCTCGGTTTCGCTTCATTGTCTCCCATCGCGCCGATTCTTTACGCTCTATTTTAAACCGACACATTGCCCTTGCATTTCTACCGGTTCGCGCGCCTTCATCGCGTCGTTTCAGACTGCAATGAAAAACTTCATTACACGCGGCGAGTACACAATGCTGCACGATATATCAATCGCGAACGCCCTCGCGTTAATGTGTCAATTGTTCAAACAACTCTGTACCGCCCCGTAGACCAACGCTTGTAACACGAAGAAACGTCCAAGCTGTTTCGAAACTTTGTGCGATTCGTGGACGCCGTTCAAATTATTGCTCACTGCCACGATCGAAACGAAACTTTAACTCACGTGGATCCGAGGATCTCCGAGGAATGCCCCAACGCATAGATCCTTCAATGTTCGCCGTGCCGCGTTACCATCCATTCCTCAAAGCTCAGCGTTCTCTGATATCCAACCAATATGGGAAACCTTCATCCCCCGGCAGAGATCGCACGGAATCTCCGGTTCAATTCAATCGCTCGTCGTAGGCGTCGCTGGTGCCCGGTCGATCGAACTCCTGCGAGGAGCCGGACGGTCGATCGGGCACCAGCAGCCACCCTCACGTCCTCACGAATTTATACACAACACCAAACACTAGAACGCTGACCAGAACCAGTACCAATGCGGTCACCACTTTGGCGAACGCGTTCAGACCGCTCTCTGTGTGCTGCTGAGGCCTCCTGGACGGCACGCTTTGCTTCGACGCCAGTCCACGCGCCAGGGCAGGGAACGCCAGGCTCTGGGTGAAGGTCAACTTGTGCAGGGACTCGGATAGGGAGTACGGGCCGACGGAACCGCGGGCTGCTGCCCTGAACAGCGCGTACTCCAGGTCCAGGGCGTCGAACATGCTGTACCTGTTGAGCAAAATCCGGACCTGACGATTACACGGGACAATTGTTTCGTGGGAAAGTGGTGTAACAAGGAAAGGTGGTTAGTGGGTAACGTGGGACGGAGTGAACGTTTCGTGAAATAAAGCAATGTCGAAGATCGTTATTGCCCCGAGAAAAAATTGAATTTCCTGTCACCGCGGGCTGATAATTTCTCGATTGCTTCTGCGTTTGCTAAAGGCTGTTACGCATGCGGTAGCGATTCGCGTATTTACTTCAGTACACGACTTTATTGCAGTTCGTTTGTTGAAATGGGATTGCTCTAATCGTCCATGGCAACCATGTTCTTTTTTAATAATAATTTCAGCCTTCGATCGTAACAATTCGCCATTGTTACGATTCAATTTCGAAGGAACTTTTCTCTATTCGTGGGAGGACACCGTGAACGCGCTCGAAGGAAAACGAGCCGGTGCGAAGCTACCGAATCGATTCAACGTCTCGGCGAAGGTTTCACCCTGGAAAGTTCAGGGCTCGGGTGGAGAGGACGCGACGAAATCGGGACGAAAGTATTTTCCGTTAAAGCAGTCCGTCGAGTCGCTCGGATTTCGCAGCCACGATTAATATCCACCACGGTGTAATGAAAAAGAGAGCAGGAAGCGGGCGCGTGTTCGCATCGTCTTATTTGCATGGCGCCGGGGTCGGACCTTGACGCGAGTCAAGATCGACCCCAGACTGTATCAGCTCCGGAGATTATTTTCCGCCAGGTTCGGCCGGTAATTTCACGGATCGGGAACGGGCACGTGCAGGGACTCTACTATCCTTTTGTCGACGAGAACGTGACCGGATATTCCCGTTTTTCTTTCTTTTTTAGACACCGATTACTGGAGCAGAAAGATTGAGAGACACTCGATACGGTTCTGTCGTCTCGTCGTTGTATCGCGTTCGAGTCTACGCGACACGATCCTGATTCTGGAGCAGTCGTCGACAATTGTCCCGTCGATTTGTAATTGAATCGAAAACCATTCAACGAAAAAGTTCTGCCGATCCGAAGCAATAGTCGCGATGACAAGAACTAAAGAAACCAAGAAGAATTTATTTTGTCGCGCGATCGATTCGCACGCTAATGAATATTCGACGGGAAGGTGTTAGAATTGGTATCGATATTTCAGCAAAAATATTTCCAGCCTGTAATACAACAAAACAAACTACCGTCAAGCAACCGTGCAACGCATTATCGACTCTACGAAATCGAATCACGAACCGCGTCCCAATTTACAAAAATCTACAGTTTACTCTACTGGCAAAAGAAAAACAAAAAAGAAAAAAAATGTCTATCATGTACATATCGTATGCATTCCAAATACACTCGATATCTCATTTTCCTTTAATCAGTTCACCTGCTGCTGCGTCTTCTGTCTTGCGAGTGCATAGGTGCATTGGCCGAACTGGGCATGGAGCGGAGACTGCTGGTTGTAGAACTCGAAGGACTCGGCGGAAGTGGTTCCTCGTCGATGGACGCCCTGTCCGGCGTCGGTGGACTCTTAGTCCCTGAATTATGATGATTATGATGCAAATGATGCAGCTGCAGCCGAGCGTGATCCGGATGGAGTAGACTGGCACGACGAGATTGTTGCGGCGTGGCGGCTGGACTGCTGCTGGCTATGCCGCACGGCGACGGCGATGCCTTTTCGTGAAATCGTACGTGCAATATCGTTATACTATAGCCGACTGTCTCCACGAAATTCTATAACGACAACGGTCGAACTTGGCCAACGAAATTGTTGGGAAAATTGGTTGAATCCATTCTATGAACCGCCGCGGTCGCAGCTGTCGAATATTCACGACCGCTTTGCAATCGTTATCGAGATCCACGTTTTATCATTTATCATCGGTCCGCGATCAACACTGGCCATTTCGAAGAACGTTTGCAATCAAAGATTCCCATTTCCGTTACACAATTACTGTGCACGCGATTCAGACGCGAGCGGTTGAACGGAAGTAACGAAATCTATTTGTGTATTCGACAGTTTTCGATGCACTTTTTAATATACGCTCGCGTTCATTATTTCACTACTGTGGAAAAAGCGCAACTATATCAGATTTATCCTAAATCAGGCTTGGCACCGAATTCTAGCATCTCGATTACGGTCCCGTTCAATATTACGAATAATTGTTCGAAATTGTTATTAGGTAGAAACGAAGTCTAATCTATCGTGTTGAATAAATTCTGATTTTTCCGCTATACAGTTTATCAGTTTATTGTCTTTGTTACCTGTATGGATTCTATTCCACTGTCGTTGACGTTTTCCTGGACGTCCGGGAACAGGAACGCCTGGTCCTGTCCGTCGGCTTCGCCCCTCGGCGAATCGCTTGGCCATACCTGCAACAGCGGAAGTCCACCGCGAGCTTCCGTTCGAACCTCCGTGACCGCGTCGTTGCTCTGCTCTCCCGCACTTAGGCACAATCGGCCCAGCTCTCTCAATGGCTTCTGTTAAACAACGGAGCGCAACAATAGCCAATGTAATATCCTAATTAACTCGGTACTCAAATCGAACAAAATCGTCTCGTTCTTTTATTCTAAATCACTGTCGAACGTTACAGAACTACGTAGAAAGCATTAATCGAATCGAATTAATTTAGACACCTTCCTGAACATCACGCTTCGTTTCGTCTCCTTTCCAGCAACAATTTTCTTCAATGGCGGACGTGCGAATACCGAGGCCGATCGACGTTAACGCAAATTAATTAACACGCCGTCGGAAGTTTTAATTGGAGCAGCAATTTCGCGGGGAAAGTTTAACGGGAGAACAGCGGCCACCGACGCGACGGAACGCGCGAATCCTCGTTTCGTTTCGCGCAACTGCGTTAAAGTACCGTGTAACAATGTTCCGCGCGGTTTTTGCCACGCGCGCGGACGCGTTATGCGCATTGCATTTACGTCACGCGGTGCGTGTCACCGGTTCGAACGGTTTCTTGGCACGGAAATCGCTTTCGGAAAATTTCGTCGCGTACAAACCCCGCATTCTCGTCGCGTCGATCGTACGATCGGATCGTTTCGTGCGCGTTGAATCGACGCGAGAAATGTCGGAAGAACATCGGGATGCCCGGTGACGCATTGCACGGACGAACGAGAAAAACGATTTGCAGCGTTTACTTCAGTCGGTCGGCTATTGAATTTCCGTTGCGAACGGAAGTCTCTTGTCGGCCGAACGGAAACTGGAATCGGCCTATCGACTTGCAACCGCCAAGGGCTTCCCATAATTCGTCGCTGCGCGTCGATAGCGACGCGTTTCGATCCGTTTGTCGCGTTCACGGGGGTTTATCGGCTTATTTATTGTGAAATTCACGAACTGATCGGAACGGACGGATGCTACAACTAATCGGCCTGCTCGTGCACCGTTCGCCGATTATATTCGCGTGCGCGTTTAACGATTCATCGGCGCGCCGCGATTGTATAATCGCCGGTCGATTGAAACCGAAATTGACTGGCGATGGAAACGAAAATCGACCGTTCCGGCGAACAGTTCTGACGTTGAATAAAATGGGATTCGTTGGTAAATTGTGGTGGTTGCCGTTCAATTCAATTCTGTAGATGTTCGATCGAGTTCGAAGCTTATTGCCGGTGGTTGAGATCCGATTGATACGTTCGCCGACAAGTATTTACAATGGAACACTCGCGCGCAGGCGGACACATTGTTCGCGATACACAGTTCACAGAGCCTGTGAGAAAAGGGACGAGTGACGTTGAATATCAGTCACGTGTATGCTACGTGTAACGGATAGCAACGTCTGTGACATTTTCCAAGCTGTAGAATGCATAGAATTCATGGAAAATTTATAGCGGGGTTGTATCAAAAGGTATGCGTGCGCTGGGACCTCGAGAAGCGAAAAATCATGGATTCATTTAAGTAGGCAGGACGAACGCGAAAATTGCAAAGAGATTGTTTTTGATCGAAATTGATGAACATGTCAGAGGTCCAATATTAATAAAAAAAATCCATGTAGAACATGTAAGGGACAGTACGGTTAATAATTCATACACTTGCGAATCGAAATCCATGAATGTTTCAATGGGAAAATAAAGCACCGATGGAGAGTGGTATTGAAATTGGTTCGATTCGAATAAGACTTTATGGCTTTGCGAGTGAGATTTATCTAGAATTGTGGGAGTTAACGGTAACGACGGTGTCGACAGCGTTAACGGAATAAAAACGGTATTCCCTGTTACCGGTCGCCTCGATTTCAAGGAAGATTGAGATCAAATTAAACAACCTTCGGCGTTTCAGACTGTCGAGTCTAAGAATAACGTGCGGCCCAGTGGAATAGAGTGTTGTTTGTCATCGATAAAAGAAGAGTAACGGGGAAGGAATTCGCTACCGATCGGGGTTGATTGTTATCGGCACAAAATTGCAATGCTATTCATTGAACCGGGAGAATTCATCATACTGATAAATTCGATCATTGTTTTGAATTCGAATTTTGTTTTTTTCTTCGATGCCTCGTAAAATTCGCGAGTCAAATAATTTCTACAAAAGTTTTCCAACACCGCCGACGGACGAAGACGCGAGGTTCAAAATGTCTTCGACCGCGGGCAGGCTGCCTTCCTGAAATACCGTCCAATCGGATTTTCATTAAAGCCTGTTTACACAACGAAGGTCGTGGTAACACGCTCGCCTTTTTGTAACGCGATGACGTAGGACGAACGCACGCAAGAATTGCCGGTAACAGTTCACCAGCCAATACTTATCGCGGCGTGATGGAAAGAAGAAAGAAAAAATAAGTGCAAAGTTCAAAGTAGAAGCCCGCGTTACCATAATCCGACCCGCGGCCATTCGAACGTCATTTCCCATCGCTCTTGGGGTCGAGCGAATGCAGAAATAACATAACGGAGTTACCCGGTCATGCAACCCTGCATGACCTGGTCCACGCGTTCTACCTTCATCAAACTCAGTGCGCGTCTCTTCTCTCGTCAATTTTTTTTCCCTCCACACTCGAAACCTTGCCGTTCCGCTGGCAAATATTTGCCGTCACCGAAACGAGAGAACGAAAGCGAAAAGAATATTGAACGCGGCGACACTTTCGTGGCACCAGACGTTTCTCGACGTCGCGGACGCGTTCTTTTTCTTATCTTTTTCTTATCGCAGGAAAAGTTTTCTGTAATCGTATCGTTTCCATCCCGTCGTTCAAACTCGCGTCGGATGAGGCGATCCCAGGCGGCGCCGAGCATTCGACGAATCCGCGACGTAAATCTGTCGACGCATTTTTACCTCGTTCGACGAGTTCCTTTTACCGGCGCATAATTAGCCCGACCTCGTACGAAAAGAAAGAGCCGTTGGTCAAACGAGCTATGCGAACACAGATCGATAGAGCGGAACCAGGAAGCTTCTTAACGAAGCTGCTTGGTCCTTCGCGGTTTTTGCCATTCCGTGTAATGGCAGAAAGGGTTATTCAAGATTCGCGGAGCGAAATGGGATAATAGCGATGCGACAAATCGGTGGAACAAATGTCTCCGAGAAACATCGCAATCCATTCGAACTGGAGAGTACATTGCGATCGCGAGTACCGAATATCACATTTCCTCGATTATAAATTCGGAATTACTTTCCGAAAACGATGAAACGTTCAACAAATGTTTTTACAATCGCTTTTATAAATGTTTTTATAATTTTTATACAAATTTTTATAATCAAACATTCTGACGCGATTTCCCATTAATTCGCGAGCAGAGCGGATGTCTCGGTTGGACATTTGGCGACTTGGAGTTTCGTTCGCGGCCAGTTCTACCGAACGTTCGGCAAAGTTTTTGAAATTCGATCAATAACGCGGAAATGTTTGGCGAAGAGACTCGCGGTAACGAGTTTCCTTCCATTGTTCTGCGCGCAGCGGCGCGAACCGGTTTTCTTTCAGCCTTTTGTTGGTTTCTTTCTCGTTTTTTCTTTTCTTTCCTTTTTATCGCACAGACAGGACGTGCGGCGAGCAAGGTGACGCAGCTTGAACGGGGGAAGAAGTTGGCCGCGATCCAAACTTCTGTGTGCGAAAGGTGACACGGTACAGGAGCAGCAGCTGTCGACCACTGTTACGGAAAGCGGGTAAATTTGTATCTGTGCATTGTCTGCCGCGTTTCGTTTCGGCAAATGTAAATTTCCGCGATACGATATCCTTTCGTACACGCGCGTTCGTTTCTCTCGAGCGAATAATGTTCGATGAAAGAGGACACGACACGTGCAGGATATTTCGACGAAAGATCTGCTCGATACGTTCGTTTTTTCTTCTTTTAATTTAAACGAACCGGAGAATTCAATCTTTCGAATAATTTCCTGTCGCGCGAGTAGAGGCGAATTTGACGAATTTCCTATACGCCAAGCAGCGAGTCAATGACGAACGTTGCAGCACTCGGAGCGCCGAAAAATGTCGACCGATTTTCCTCGAACCGAGACCCGCGAAATTAATTAATTCGCCGACGTCTCTGCGCGGTGCAGAAACATTGCAAAGTTTTCAACGCCGCGCGAACGGCGATTAATATCTTGGCGGTCAGTTGAGCGCATTATCAGCGACCTAAAAATTATTAAAATTCTGAGGAGAGTCTGCGGAGGCTGCGAGAAAAAGAAGAGAGATTTCTTTTAATCGAATTAATTCCAACGCGATGCCACAAAAACGTCAGCGGCCACATCTTGAATAATTGGAGAATTATGTAAATGGTATGAAGCGATGCTCGACAAGTTTTATAAACGTGTTTCGCTCGTTCGCGGATTATTTAAAGGATTTTTACGACCGTCCAAATAATTCCAAGCGAAATATACATCCCGTCGAACTCGAACGATGTCCATCTTGCTTGCACAGTGAAATCACTTGCAGCGTACACTGCGTTTTATTCTAGCAATATATACCACAATTTACGTGTCTGCGCTCGTAATACGATCATTGATGCACCTCTTTCGTTCATCTATTTGCACTTTGTACGATTGTCAGCTGCATCGTGACGAATTCTATATTTATCGCCGCGGAGAAAATAAAAAATACGATTATCTTCAAAAACCATCGCGCATCATTTATATCTGTGATAATCGATCATTCTTTTCAATACAATCGTACTTAATTTAATGTTCAATTACTGTATTATGTTAATACTAAATCATTAAACACGAAGCGTAAAGATTTTATGCTAACACCGAAAATCTTTTAATCAATTCAGTTCATTAATTAAGTTAATGCATAACGACCAAAGTAAAGTTCGCCCGCCCCTTCGTCGAAGTAATTTCCATTCCCAACGGTTCCCTTGATCGTCAGATAATACTTTAAGTTACGAAATTATGTCGCGGCCCTCGTGACGAACGAGCGTTTCGAACGCTTGGCCAACGGCGAGCCGTGGGATCCATTAAGAATTTCTCGTTGTCGCGTGGGGGTTCGCTCGGTGGGGTGTTGGAGGGTGAGGCCATAATCGTGCACGATGATTTGCGCGGCCCGTGGAATAGACACACGACGATGTTCGTGACCGTGACTGAAGGAACTTGGCCTGTTCAGCCTTGACACAGTACGGTCGATGAAGGAAATGAATAAAGGGGGGCCGTATACTTTTCCTTCGCATGACCAGGAACGTTGATGACGTTTCCGTCGAAGAACCGTGGCTCGATTAATATCCGACCACCGCGTCGCCTTTTTTTAAAGATCCGTGACACGACTAGGAACGTAACGATCCTTCGGTGGGTTGGTCGTTACACGTGCACCCTCTAATAGGGTTTGCGTTTCATTCGTCTTACGACGACGAACGGAAAGTTCGCCGTCGGGTGGCTGCTTGATATCGGGCAAATGGAACAGTTGGGGTTCGCTGGCCGCCGATTAACGGACAGCCGCGGTTCACGAATTTCGGGTGACACCGTATGCAACTGGGTTCGCGTGAAACGAACAAGGAAACCACGGCCCATCGACTTTTCACCCGGGAGGATAATTGTGCCTATCGTTCTGCGAGAGTGGAAAACATCAAATGAGTCCGATTCGTTCAGCGAAAGAAACGCCGCGTCGTGAAATTTAATATACATTTTCAATGATTATTCTGATGATATCTATTATTATTAGATTATTCTGTCCACGTTTAACGACGACGCTTTGCACGTACGTGTTATTTCCATCGTTGAATCGTCGTCCGTAATATTCCGAAAGGGAACGCGAAGCGTCGACGTTGTTTCACTCGTCTGCGGACGAGGTAAGGGGTAAGGATCTCATTATGGCCGGGACGAACCAACCACCATTTCGTTCCAGATCCGCGCGAATGTCGGCTGAAAGCTCGCGAAACCCAGGGAAAACAATCGTACGTCGTTTGTAGAGGAACCTCCGCTTGACAGTATCCCACGGGGTCGAGACCCTGGAAATTCACCCTCTTCGCCCGCGTTGACACGCTATCGTCGGAAATCTGATGGATCCCTTGATACAAGCACAGGCGACGGAGGAGAGGTGAATGGTTCCGTGAAACGAAGTGGGCGTTATTTGTGGGAAGTTATTTTTGCTTATTTTTCATCTCTCGGAAACCTGGATTTTGGAGGAGACACGTTGATGACACTTTCATAAGAATAGAAGAGGGATAGCTTAAGACGAACAAGAAAATTCTTGGGATACACGAAGAACATAGTGGCGAGATATATTGGTTAATTTTCATTTTCGTAGGAACTTTGCGATTTTGTAAAAAAAGAACGCTGTGCAACAATGATTATTAAGATAATACCGGTCGAATTTTCGAAGGGGGTAGAAGTTTGGTAAGCGAATATCGAAGCGAAAATTATTGTTGAAATCGTTGCGTGAATTATTCTCGCGACACGGTAAGTGGAAATAGAGCCAAGATCTCTGGTAATGAAATTATAAACGGGGATAGCGGATGAGCGAGAGCATCGAGCACAGGGAAACACAGAAGTTTCCTCCAACGTGACACAATTTGCGTCGTCGTAAAAACAATTTCATTCAACTGTCTGTTTATTCCACATATAAACAGGAATTTCGTTGCAGACGCAGAAAATACACGCGTCGAAAAATTATCGGGACACGTACCGAATGAAACGATCGTTCGCGCGAAAATAAGCTGCCGTGCATTGCTACTGATACAGCTGCCGTATTATGGCTAATAATACACTGTACAGTGTGAACCTTGAACTTCTAGCGTTACGCACAATACAATTCTCATTCAAGAAACTACCTCACTCTCGAGCAGAACTCGGAACGAAGCGGAAACGGTAGCGCAACGAAATACCAAAGAAACCCACGGCCAATTTCACCTGCACCCCGATCGTACCACCCCCCTATCGAATAAACATCCCCCGCGCTATAAAAATAAACCTGCAAACCCCGACAATTTCCACGTGCAAACCACAACAATATCCCCCCTATCACCGCAAATTTAATCGCCCCAACCCTCCGAATCGCCCCGATACCCAGCATAAGGTCCACCCTCGCCGTCAACTAAAATAACATCGTCCGTCCCTCAAATACAGACCTGCCACATTAGATCGATCAAAATCATCGGGAAACTATCGTCGCGTTCACCGTATCGTCACACTCGTGAACCGTCGACCAGACGCGAATCTTTCTAACCACCCCCTCGAATTGCAATGATCCTCGAAATTTCACCCCCGTTCAATCACCCACCTGCATGCTTCCGAGGCCGTGCTCATGGCCAAAGGTTTCTGCACGATCGTTCGCGTCGCGCTAGTTATCCGTGTCCGGGTCGCCGCCTCCTCTGTCGATCTCCTCGGGGCTCGAACTGCGACTGGTTCCGCTCGTCAGGACTAGCCGAGATAGCAGCGTGCTCGGGGGTAGGGGGTTGCCTCGGTCCGGCAGCTCAGAGCCGGTGGGGATGGACGGCCGTGTTTCGCTGTAGCTTTGCGCGGGGCGGCGGCGGCGGGAGGCCAGAGTGATCCAGCATCGCGGGTTCTCCGCTTAGAGGGTTGATTTACCCTCGTGCGCGCTCGTGTGATCGTTAAACTCCACTCGATGTTCCGTCCACGATGAATTATTGCCGACGGAGGGACGTGACAGGTTGACCGGACTTGCGCAAGAGGGTGAACGGTTAAGAAAAGGGTGGCGCGTACGGGGATGATCAACGTTCGAGGTGCGACGAGACGGGGAACTTTAGTACATGTTTGACGATCGACGGCGACTTGATTTTGCATTTGGTTTTTCTCGATAATTCATTTATCTCGAATTATGCTTAGAATGGATTTGCTGTTTATTTATTTATTCGTCGGTTACGGAGGAGTTTGGACAACGAGAGAGATGATTTTGCTTGCTTATTGTTGTCTCGCGTACGTGCCAGGTTTCAGAGGGGAAATAAAATGGGAATTTCTTTAAAGAAATTGATTCGTACTGTTCGATGCGTTTGTCCTGTAACTTTGGTCCCATTGCTTTCTCTGTTACTCATTGTCAGTTGCAGCGATCTCGTCGAACCACCGATAGAAACTTATGGCACTTAGTAACATTTACTTTCTAACCGATCTACGAACGACAGGATAATTCGATCGTGCCGAGCCTGCGTTACATCCCCTAATTGCGAAGGAATTACTGTGCTGCAATCCGCGGATGGAAGACGAAAGCACCCCGACGCGTGGAAACAGTGGGGGTTCGAGTAGGATCGTTCGAACCGGTGGATTGGAAAAACGAAACGGAAAGCGGATGAAGGATTTCCCGAGCATTTGGATTTGTTCGACGCGACAAAGAAGATTGGAACGAAGATCCTAGGGAAACTGGTTGTTGCTGAAAGGCTTTCGAAGGAGAGTCGAACTTGACGAACAAGTGAACTGAATTCCTAACTGATTCGATAAATCAGAAAATCGAGTCTGGTAAATTAAATTGCTCGGGCGATTAGAGACGCGTAATTTCGGTTTTGAAGTAACGCGATTAAATTCGAGGTTGCCAGGAACGTCGGCTGGCCAGAACGATTTAATCGTAAATATCGTGGGATACATCATGGAAAAAAGCGAATCGGCGAGACACACGAAACGTCAAATTAGGGTCCTATTAGAAACCAGCGAACGATGATACCGACGGAAGCAGAAGAGCAACGAACGCGGAGTCGTAAAGTAGAAAACTGGAACGATCCACAAAGGGGTGGGTTAAAATGAGGAGGAAGAGAACCGAAATTCGCGCAAACACGATTCACCCCGTCGACTGTCGGAGGACCCGTTCGAGCGCTGAAAATCCGCTTCCGACAAAGCCGCCCCCGTTCCGAAGCAACGAGCGCCGACACCAAGAACTCGTAACAGGAAAGTAGCCCCGGATAATCAACGATTAAAAAGGGGTCAAGCACTGGTAGAAGTACAGGGGTAGATCCGCGGCACCACACGCAAAGGAAGATGGAAATTCAAACGAAGAATAAAGGAAGCCAAAGGGCGAGCCTGTTTGAATGTTCGCGAATGGTGCTGATGTTTGAATGTTAACAACATTAAACATTCCGATATGATTCACGCGAAACAAGGGAGACTATTTAACTGCCCGATAACGATTCGTAATTCATGCTCACAAGATCCGAAGCGGAACATCGCTGACGAACGCGCGACAATTAAACTGAACCCTTCCGTTCCCCAAGTCAGGGAAAACCGGAAAACAACGTCGAAGATGACAGTGGCCAGGGTAGAAACGAAAGGGGATTTCGTTTCGCGGTAATTAGCCGAAGCCGGACGAAACAAGGCGAGCAGGACACCCCTCGAAAAAAGGGATGACGGAGGAGGGCGAGGACGCGACGCCGGCGCGAGAGGAACACCGTAGGTCAAGGTCGTCGCAGGTGGCATAGAGCCCCTTGATACGGCCCTGAAACCCCACTCAACTACCGGGAAGCTTCGTGCAGTACGATCTTCGCCTCTCCAGAGATCGATATGGCCAGCCAGTTCGAGCTGCAGCCGAGGGCGCAGGCAAAACGGGCCACCCTCTTCCTGCAACGCGGAAACAGATAAGGGTTGACTGGCTCTCCGAGGATCGATTCGTGCCTGGCTCGTTAATTTCTCTGGGTGCAGCCATTTTTCGGGTACCACTTAGCCGACGTTGGTTCTCGGACGGGGTTGTTAATAGCGGACACCCGTGACCCGGGAACCAGGGCTGAGAATTAATGGAGCTCTTGGAGAGATTATAAAATTGTCGTTGCGGTTGGAAGTTTCTGGTAAAACGTTTCGTACGACGCGAACCGCGCGGATACCTTTGTATTCAATTTCTACCGTTAAATTCGTTTCGCGGTGCACGGGGGGTTTTGATTGAACGAATTGGACAGCTCGGTGTGGGACTGTTTAGATAGATACTTGAAGGAGGGTTGCTTCGAATTACGTTTGTTCGGGTTCACTTGATTTCTAGGAGGAGTTAAGGATGTTCTCGCGAATCTTATAGGAACTTGTTAACAACAGAGGGTAGTTCGTTTTGGCGTTCCATTGTAACTGTTCGATATCGTTCGTGATAAAAATTTAATCGCGTTGTTTATCGTTCCACGTGAACTGTGTCGCGATACTGCTCTGCGTCGTCCAATTTTGATCGAAGCAACGCTATTTATTGACGCAACGGCACACGGTGCGAATCGTCGAGCAAATACTGTAGCGAGAAAATCCATCGGCGATTTATACCGAGCATCATTTTGTATCGTCAACACAGTCCGTTCCGTGTTTCACGGTTCCGCAGCGTCGCCCGGAAATTCGACGAGGTAATTGATTGACGATGGCTTCGGACACGTAAACGCGTGTACGATAATTCCGTGGTAATGAACGATTATTCGTCCCTCCTAAATCCACGGGATTCGGTTATATCGGGTCACGTCACAAATAATATTACCTCGAACCGTGTTCCAACTCCGTTCCAACGGGCTACAACGATACAATTTATTTGCAGCAGGATAATATTCCGGTTCGTCCCGTCGATGAAATTACCCCGTTACGCTAACCAGTTACGAAAACGAATGAACAAAACGCAAATATATAAAGTCCAATGTAAAATGTTTGACGATCCACGCCCCGCCGAAAACGTTTGTCCGCGATTCGTAATCGGATATGAAATAACGAAAACGGGGAAAAAGAAACGACGTTCGCTATTCCCACCGAGCCGAGTGAAACATCTCCCAGGCCTATTTATCATCGCGCCGTCGATTCAGAACGGAATGGTCTCCATTTTCTGACAATCACGCGTCTAAAAATGAACGTCCTCTCCGTCCATGCCAAGGAATACGGCCTCGAAGACGAAATCCTTCGCGGAACTGCGTTCGTGCAGGATTATGCGATTCATGCGGCCGCGTACGAGCTATAAATATTCCTTTTATTCCACGAGGATATATCCGAGGAGGATACTCGGCCGGGATATTTTTCACGAGATTTCCCCGCGAATATAATGGACGCCAAGCACGCGAGAAACGTTTATGTTTATCGATTCCATATATATACATTTTGAATTTGCACGATATTTCCGAATCTATGCTGCGTGGAATTTTCACGCGAGATTTCACAGGTACACCGTGCCTCGCGTGACTTCCCGCTTTCCGCAGTGCTGTCCGCGTGAAAGAGCCGATTTTAGGGACGATTGCACCCCAAAGTACCGGGAGCTATTGAATTGCGATAACGCGTGGAACAGTGGACAGGATGTATGCTATAGGTGTTTCACTTCGGGGAGAATACGATTCTGCGTGTACAACTTCGTCAGCGTTTCGACAACGGGATACATTACAACGGGCCTTAATGAATAAAAACTGGAAACGTCGATGATAGTTATAAAACATATTCTACATGAAATATATGTAACAGCGGTGCACCAGAAAAGCTGTTTATCCTTCGCTTACCACGATGAATCGATGAAGAAATGAGGCACGCCTTCGAAATGTCCGCGTGCAAAAATTTCATCCACGTGGACCGGAACTCGCGCGACCCTCCGTCCTCGAGGGAGTCCCGCGTAACGCCGACGGTGCAGTCCTCGAGGCTCCACCCCCGAGGGATTGATGCCTCGATCTCGAAGCCTTTCACGGAAAACTCGTCTGATTACCGTGGTTGTCCGCGACGAGGGTCAATTTGCGGCGAACAAATCGGTCCCCGGTGTCTTACGATACACCTATGACGTAACAGGAAGCCCGTTGGCCAGCCAATGAATGTTCATCATTGCCTCCATTTCACGACTCGGTTTGCCGAAAGTGTCTCTTCCCCCTGTCATATTCGATTCTTCGTGATAGCTGAGGGAATTCTGAAAAACGGAGCGGTACTCCGCGGCTGTCGAATACTAAAATAATAACAACAATAACTACCTCCGTATAGCAGAGGCACTACGACAAAATACGACATGAATCGTGTAACAAGATAGACGAGGCAGTAATTGGTCTCGCGTTATCTGAACCCCGGTAGCGCCGATTGATTAGGGCAACCTGTAAAACAGTATCGTGCTGGGGATCGTTGTTTCGTTAATCGAAACTCTGCGGCGCTGCACCCGGGGGGGGGGGGCAGCAAATTTCGAAATCGAACCGTACCACGAAGAGTTAATGAACCCACAGCGAATCAAGCTCGCAGCAATCAAAGCTGCGAAACGGTTCGAGGTGTGTGTTCAACGACGCGTCAACGTTGTGTCCAACGTTGACGCCATTAGACACGAGCGTCGAACGAGGAGGGGGTGGTTTCGGGGATGGCAGCCGCGGTTCGTTCGGCCAAGGACAACCGGGGTCAAGTCCTCGGGACGCAACAGATAGCGCCGACACGCTGCCTTTCGCGAGAGGGGCGGGGAACGAAAGGGAACAAGGCTGCTTCGATTTTCTCTTTGAATCGTTGCCGCAGAATCCCTGGATTCCCGCGTTGCGCCAATAAATGGCGCCGGCTGCGTCGCGGTGGTTTACAGAACGCGAATCAACTCAGCCCGGAGGGGTTGTCTCCCCTCTGCTTTTTGGCCGGCAAAAAAAGCTCCGCGAGAACGCCGCGCTTATTTGCCCGACTTTAGAGAACTGCTCGAATGGCGTTTCAGCCGTTCCTTCGTCGGTTATCGCGGCATCGAAAATCGGGCGAAAGTTTGAGGGAGGGCTGGTTTTTCCCGTAGAAACAATTGACACGCTCGCCTTGGGGGACTCGAGTTCGAAACGAACGATAAATTCAGCTGAATTACTAATAATAAATCGTGAATATCAAATCTGTCTGGCATTGAATGTGAAAAGTCGACGAACGATGTTTCTACATGAATAATTTAACAACGAGCCGGACGAAACAAATAATAAAATGGGGGAACAACGATTTCTCTAAACGGCGTAACTATGCTAAATCAATTTCTACTTCTTCGTCCGCGAAGGAATATACCGGTCAAGGTGGAATAGCGCGCCCGCTCGATCGTTAAGTCCGGAACGCGGATCGCCGATCGATTCTATCGAAAATCGATTCGAGCACGATAGATGGAGCCCGATGTACGGGCATGGTGGAATCGACCGGGTTTCCGTTCGCTTTGCCCGCGGGCAGAGAAAGCTCGAGTCAGCCTCGAAGGCTTCAGCTGATATCGCCGCGGTCGCCTCTTCTTCTTTTCCTTTCACCGTCGCGGCATATGTCACGCCAGGGCCGCGCGATTTCCAATGGAATCGTGTCCTGATAACGATCGAAAGGGTTTCACGCGACGACCTCAAAGAACATCCAAGAGTATCGCTGATAATCGAGAATCTATTTTCTATTTTTCTGTTTTTCAAATGCCAGGATATATTTCATACTTTGTTCGATGTTTCGTATTTCATACATTTCACTTCGTTAACGCACATCGGACATCGTCGAGTCGCAGCCGCAGAGAACTGAAATTCGCTTCCAAGGACCTTGCCGTAAAGTCCAGCAAATATTCGCGTCTCTTATCATCGTCCCGATAATGTTCATTAATATCCAACAATTTTATTCGCCCGTTAATCGCGTTCAAATAAACGTCAAGCCCCGCGGTATGCTCTCCACGGAGGAACCACTTTGCCTAGAAAAACCACGACAGAACCGCCCCGCGACGAAGCACGAGGAATGAATTAACGTTGAGAGGGCCCAGAAGCCATTAAACGGTCCCCCGTAATAAGTTCACCTGGCCGATTGTCTCGTCGACGAAATTAACCAGTCGCCGAACAGAATTTCGTCCGTCAAAGACATCCGCGCTACACCTGCCCCATCACGCGCGTACGTACGCGCAATTTTCGAGTCACGATTATTAGCATTCCGTGCGATCATTTCTTTAAATAGAAACCGGTCGGCGGATAACGGAACCCGTTCCTTTCTTGCATTTTCTTCTTCAAACGAAGGAAGCCCCTTCGCGTGATAAAACTAACGCGACAATAAGTCGCCGCGGCGGTGAACGGATCAGGGGCCAACGTTGCCCCTTTCTCGTGGAACACCTCAATTATTCTGGTGGTATCGTGATCGTCGCGGGAGAAACGATCGTTATAGAATTCGTTACGCTAATAGGAGAGTTCCGTTTTCGTGGTGACCACGTGCACGTGGGTCGTTTACATCGAGAATATGATTCGCGTCCGATCGACGATCGCCTATAATCTGACAGGAATATTCGTCTCGTGAACTTTTCCGTTCCCGACGGACGCTACGTTGCCCCATCGTGCATTAACGGGGAGTCTAGATGTAAAGGTTACCGATTCCTCTTTCTGTATACTCGCACGCGATGCTTGATCTTGGCGATATTTCCTCCCGTTCGCCGGGTGAAAAGCGTAATTATGTTTTCGTGACATACAATGAAGATCGCTATCGTCGATCGCTTTCTAAACGCGCGAGAACAGACTTCCTTTCAATCATATGAATCATCGGGTCGCGCGTAACCCGGGGAAACTCGTATTTCCTCGTTACCCCGTAACGATTTAAGTAATTATCACCTTCTGCGATCCATGGATCCCGATGGGAAACCTTGGGCGACAAACGCGTAGCTGGAAGTCGAACGAATCCGTCGGTACTTTCACGAAACGCGTGTTGAGTAAAGTAAAGTGAATAGAATCGAATCGTCATTGTTTCCATTCGAATCGTTCCGCCCCGTGCAATAGTAATTCACCATTTGCGTAATCGAATAACGGAATCGTTGGGCACGCACGCCCGTTTTCTCGCGGACGTCGCTTCTGCCCGATTCGTCCGCCTCTTCAAAGGGCAAATTCCTGCGGCAGGATTTAACGTTGAACGCCAGCCCGTTCGCGTCCCGTCGTTTCACAATGAAATTTCGATACGGATACACGGCCGCGGCGCCAGTTCGCCCCCCACAGAATTCGTGCGCCAGGTGTAAAAGCTGAACACATAGGCGATTTCACTTTTCTCGAATCGACGTGTGATCGACGCAATCGCTGCTCCATCGAAAACGTCACCGTTACAATGTAACAACCGCTGTTGCCTGTCGCGCGCGATTATGATAATAATTGCCTACGTGTTCTGACGTCTGGAACTGGTGTCATTGAATTTTTTAATACAACGATCGGTTTATTAGCGTTGTGACATCTCCAATAAATGTTTCGACGAAACCCACACCCGATATCAGTGAGCACGGTTCCCCTATTCATTTGCAAATTAATGATTACATGTGAGATAGGGGAGGAAAGTATTCATGGGTTACGAACGCGAGAATGTAAGTGGCATCGTTTCAGTTCTGCCTTAACTATAGGGTTGATAAAAATGATCTGATCTCTATTTTAGTTGCTTTGCGATCCTGTGTCGATGTGTGGATATGAAAAACTTTCAGGCTCATTGTTATCACTACCATTGCTACGCTGTACCACTATTATTTGTACTATAAAAACTTATTACTATCTTACCACTATCCCCTCCAAACTGCTCGTTACACAATTCGTCGAAATACAGTCAAGGAAACGGTCAATCATCGTCAAACCCTATCCACGCTACAAAGGCGCCAATCAAAGTAACAATTCCGTCCACGTCGTGCTAACCGATCGGTCCTCGATTTCAAACCCTTCGCAGTTCACGTTCGTCTAATTACAACCCGTGACAGCAAATTCGTCCATTGTTCCCCTAAACACGAACTGTTGAACGCGCCGATACCGATAAGACGGCGAACCCGGCACGCAAGAACTGTTTAATATAAGTTGCCGGCGAACTTTTGGCGCAGCGGATAAATTTCATCCGGCAGAAACCGCGATCATCTCGAATCGACAGTCGTCGAATCGGCTGGCAATCTGTCCGTAGAATGATCGAAAAATTCGAGAACGTTGGCATTTAGGTACGTGTCGAGTCGCGTACCGATTCCAAGAGGCGAACGATGGTGTAATCGACGCAGACATCCTGCGACGCGATTCGTCATCTGCCCAAAATGCCACGCGAACCCCCTGAACCCTTTCTGACATTTCCATACGGTTGGAGTAATCATTAAAGTAATCGTTACAATCTCTTAACATTTATTCGAACGAATTAGTGCACTCCAGACACTTTCGTGCAACGCGTAAGATTTAATTAAAAGTATAAATTGTTTCCCCCGTACTACTGATTAGAATATTTGGGGCTAGAACTGACACGAAAGATTTTGTTCGGCATTTGCGTCAATATTTGTCCGCGAGGTAATTTTAATTTATGAAAATTTGATATTCGTTTTGAAAATTCTTAAGCGAGAATTTGTAATTAATCTTGTTGCCTGTTAAATTTAATTTATTAAGAATCGACATTCATCTGAATAATTTATTCAGGAGGGGAACCTTCGAATTTGAATACAAATTTTCGTTCCCCGTTTGAAAATCAGAGAATCGGAGAAATGCATTATTGAGATCATCGAAGAACCCCCAAAAAGGGTTGGTAGAATCGCAGTAGCATAGTGTCCGCTGCTGCAGATCCCGGTTCGTTTCACTTTCAACGCGGCGGCACACGCGCCTATATTTCCAAACCGACGGAAAATTGATATTTTCTCCGTTACGTAAAAATCGTCATTGCGCAAAAGAACAGTCAGTTGCATCGCCGCGCTTTTCTCACATTTTTCCCGTCTCGTTAAGAACGCCTTGACCCCCGGCAAAATGTTCCTTCCGTGTATGAAAATTAAGCTTCGAAGATACGTATCCGCGTAACATCCAGTGTTCCTATCTTCGTCAAGCTGTATGCATTTATGCAAGACTATCGGGACAAGGCGTCAAACCTTGACGAATCGAATTTCGACCAGTAAAAATATTCAGGGGATCGTTTTTCGAATGACTTATGGAATTCATGGAATTGTACTTTTCGAAATGCCTCGGGCCGTCATTGAAATAACACGCGAACCAAATATAAATGTAAAGCTCTAAATTGAGAACAATATTTCTACCCGAAACAGAAATCGATTGCCAGATGATCCGTCATTTTTAACTTTAAACCACAATTGCCTTCTCGAATTATTAAACGAATCTTACTACCGCTCCGAAAAGTGCACAACACTCCCCTTAAATAATCACCCGAGCCTATTCACCACCCAATGCAATAAATACGGTCAGCAATGAATTGACATTCCCAACGTCTGTGCATCAAAAAAGTTATCACGAACGATATCGCCCGCAACCTTCGACCACCGCCGGGACGACTTATCAGTACATCGTCCCTGAACGTCAACCCCGTAGAAAATTCCAAAAGCAATCGACGATCGCCGCCCGCAAATACCCCAATGAAATAAGACCCATCGTACGAACGAACTCCTTGCAACGCATTGTCCACTGCAGCTTATTAAAGAAACCTTCGTCCCACGAGTCGGGCATGCTCTTTACATCCGTTCTGTCTCCGTTCGGACACTCCTACGCCATTGCGTCCCATGAGCCAGGAGCATTCACACAGCGACGAACGAACGAACGAACGAACCACGATAGAGGGGGCCCACGGGGCCCATCGTGGTGGTGGAAATATAAGGCGCGACGAGTGGCGGGCCTCAGTCAGTCCGTGAGCGGTACCTACGTCCTTAAGGTCCGCGTCCTTGAAGCGAAATAACGTCCCCGATCTGCCCGGGAATAAATCCAAGGATCCGTAAGCGCCCGCGAGCGCCGATCCTTCGACCAATCGACCCACTTGTTCTACCGGAAATAGCGGTGCCGGGAAAACTCGCGTGCCCCCAATACAAGTACGAAATCGTAATCAGTTTCTCTGTCCTTTCTTTTCATTATTTTTTTTTTTTGTTTTTTCTATCTTTCCGCATTTTTCTCAACATTTTTCTCGCCAATAGTAGTTCGATCTGAGTGTAACGCACCACGGGCAGACGCGTGGATAAGACGAGCTGCCCACGTTAAGGAGACCATTGGAACCCCATTGGAATAAACCACGTTAATTAACGAGGATGAGGTCCTCGCTGGTGCTGCTGTTCCTGGCAGCCATCGTTCTCGCCGGTGAGTAAGGAACTTTGGTGATCGCTCGGTGAAACGGAAGGGGGCGATCGTCGAACGATCGACGAACAATCGACGGGTGGATGTCGGCGACGCGGGGACAATTATTTGCGCAATTTCGTCGAATTGTGTCGAGCGCGAATTAATTGGAACGGCACGGGGCACGGCCCGCGATTATCGAGCGATCGCGTGCGATTTAGGGAACATGGTGGCCGTCGTGGTTCGATATTCGTCGCGGTTATTTTCAATATGGAATTGAATTTCGTCCCCGGTCGCTCGTTTTACGGGGCCACGGTTCCATTCGATCAAACGATACTAGGGAACGCTTCGTTCACCCGCGGACAATTATCGCCCCGTGATTAACGTAACCGGTCCGCGCGGTCGAATCGTGTCGGGTTCACGAATGCGAAAGTGTCCTATTCGAAGGCGGCTCGCGTTGCATCGGATTAAAAAAAGAAAGGAAAAAATTGAAGAATAAAGAACCTTGCAGTTGATTAGTTCCACGGACAATTTCGTCACAGCGGTATCCGAGCTGCGCAGGCCGAGACGATAGACTCGTCGCCACGCCGGGCTGTCCAACGATTGCCACAATAATTGCGCCGGTGAACGTAGCCGCGAGGTGGTCGTAGGTGAAACAAAAAAAAAGATGAAAAGAAAAACGCGACTGAATCACCGCGCGATATTTCCAGTTGGAGGCGCTGAGTCGAAGAGGAGCTAGTTCAATGGCACGCGGGCATCGGTACCGCGACAGACGGCGATCGACGATCGATCGTTTAATCGGGCAACGCGATTCATTCGATCGTCGAACGAGATCGAATAAGGTATCCAATCGGTTCAGAAGCGGGTTATACGAGAGAAAATCGGTCGGAATGCGATTCTGGCGGTCGCCAGAGACGACAGGTTGCATAAGAGATTAGAGCGTGAAAGCCTTTGGGTCTGGTTGGTCCCGGATAAGTGACGTCACTGCCGTGCCCTGAAAAACCACGGTGTGAGAGAGAGGGAGGCACAACTTTCCCCGTACGTCGCGACGCTGCTCGACGAAGACAGATCCATAAAGATCGATCGTGATCGTGTATGATATCATGCGAACGCTTTTTTCTTCTTTATACCGATCCTTACTTTTCTCTGAAGGATCCGCGGACGTACCGGAGTACGGGATATTAGCGTAGGTATTCTCGCGGCGATCGATCGACTGTCCCCCGACTGCTTAATCGAACCTCTGTTCGGTTTAAGTCAATTTTGGTATATTTTCGCAAGTTTTATACGGATACCATGATCCGCAGTTCGACAACGGTCGTAGTTCCACAGTGTTTTCTACGATTCTGTGATCTTGAAACGAACTGTGGACGGGGGGCCTGGTCTGCGAAAGGAGAGGGAAAAGAATTCGTTCCAATTTAGAAGACCAGTTTGATCAGTTCTCTTAGATTTCGAAACGAACTACATATTCCAGTCCCCGGACGATGGTAAGGGGAATCCGTTTCACCTGTGACGATCAGAAAATTCGTATCGCTGCGCGAAGTTCGAAGAAGCCTGGTTGGGACCGGCTTGAAAGACGATCCGGGGATTAGATCGTTGCCTCGTCGACCTATCGACGTCTCACTTTCTTCCGATCGCGGACTCGCGGGCTGTTATTCCTCTCTTTAAAATTCCAAGGCAATTTCACTTTCTTTCATCTCTCTCCCCCTCGGTCTGCACTGTGTCCCGGCCGTGTTACCGTCGACCGATTTGATTTTATTATCGAATACGCGGCGCGCCCTCGCTCCGCTCGTCCCCCGCGACGCTGCCATCGGCGTCGTCGAAGATTTTCCCCGGCGAGAAGACTTCCTGGTCGTCGCGGCCGCTCGAGGATCGCCTCTCCGCGCGAGACTTCTTCCCGTGGATCCGCACTTTCTCTCGCGGGCACAGCGATCGTTCGACGGGAACGAGACACGAGTTATCGTCCTCGTCGCGAGACCGACGAGCTACACTTCCAGCGACCAGCAACAAAAGCGTATCCGTTGCGAGCGTGGAATAGCCGAGCGTTGATAAAATAGCATCGTTCGAAAGGCCGCCGATCGGCTTTCTCCGCGCGCGTATCTCGATTCGATGGAAAATTCACGCGTGCTCCAAACTGCAACGAGAGGAAAGCGACACGTGCACCGAGCGAGCGCGAAAAAATCGCCGGGGTTCCTGCGCGCACTTTCTCGCGCGAAGCGTTTCCGTCGAATGGACGAAAGAGGTAGGGAAAGGAAGGAAGCAAGAAAGAATGGACATTTCGAAGCGTGGAACGATGCTCGCGCGCGTGTCGCGAATTTTTAGAACGGCCGGCAGCCGAATTTCGTGGGAACGTTAGAAAATATTGAACGGAGCCGTGGGCGTTTGCGTCGAGGTTTGGTAACGACGGCGCGCGTGCACGGATTAACGATGAGGAGATATTAACGATAATATACAGCGTCGATCGACGGATTGCGTAAACTGGATAAATATTGGTTAATTCGCGTATTCGTGACTGTTACGTGAATAATGGTATTGATATTCCCTTCCGTCTCGGTTGGACATGTGAGTAAATCGGTCGAGATTGATTCAGGCCGCAGAAGAAAAAGGATTTCTGCGTGGTGTAGGAAATATATTATTACCGGGTTTGAACAGATTTTTATTTATTTACCCCCGCGCTACGACTGCGAGAGGTAACGGAGAGAAATGTTTTCCGTGTGTTTAGAAATTAGAAAAGACGCGATGCTTGCTCAATCGTTTAATATGAAAGTAAAAAAAACAGAAAGAAAAAAAAAGGGGAAGTTTCTCTTTATGATAATCTCTTCCAATTAATACCTCTTACGGATGAACGCCGATCGATAAATAAATATCTATAAATGGATGCTGTATTGACGTTTATTTCTCGCTTTCCACGATCTCGCAGCTGATATCTTCGCTGTTACACAATACCGCTTGCGTCTCGAAATTTCACCGATCAAACCAATGCGTCATCGGCGAGCCTCGAATAAACATTTCTATTTATGATGCGCGTGGATAGGAAAATGTTGATCGAGGCGAGCTTTCCAAACGGTTCGTTCGTCGTGCGAAACGTACGATCCTGTTTTGCCCCCCCCCCCCCCAAGTAAAGGGATAACAAAGCACGTCTGGAGAGAATATCGTTCCGCCGATTGTATTTTTGTATTTCATACCGCTGTTCGTACGATTGTGAAACTATCGCGCGTCGAATCAGTATTAATTGTTCTCACGAATCCATCGATTCGCAGTTCGATAGAATTTTATCAACGAATCCGCCAAATGAAAATCATTCACCACATCTCCGTTACAAATTCTTCTCGTTCGGTTCAATGTTTCCGGTCAGATGTATCGCCCATAAAAGCAACCACGATACGTTCGAATTTCAGAGGGCTCGAATCGTGTGAAGCGACAAGAGGACAAAAAGGAGGAGAGCTTCGAGAGCGAGATCTGCAAGGACAAGGATGCCGGTGAATGGTTCAGATTGGTGGCAGGCGAGGGTGACAACTGTCGCGACGTGATTCAGTGCACCAGTTCGGGTCTTCAGGCAATCAGGTGTCCCGCGGGATTGTATTTCGATATCGACAAGCAAACCTGCGATTGGAAGGACTCCGTGAACAATTGCAAGCTGAAGAACAAAGAAAGGAAGGCCAAGCCCCTTCTGTACACCGAGGAACCGCTCTGTCAGGATGGCTTTCTTGCCTGCGGCGACGGCTCCTGTATCGAGAGGGGACTATTCTGTAACGGAGAGAAGGACTGTGCCGATGGATCCGACGAAAACATCTGCGGTAAGTTTCGAACGAAGAATTACAGGCACCGAAGAATTAGTTCCCAAGATTTCTCAGAGTTCAATAATTATAGCAGGAATTTAATTCACTTTCTTTTACAATGAAATTCTCTTACTATTACTACTGCGGCCTCAGTGAATTATTATTATTATTATTTCTGTCGTTATCTATAATTAATATTCTGATTGTAGCCATTATCATTATTATTATTATTATTAAGGCAAAGACAGCCAACATATTTTCACAACCACGAACATCGAGTTTCCAGTTCAATTTCAATTCAATTATCTTCACTCCCTCCCCCTTGCAAGATGATTTCGAATAACGAACCAGGAATAAGGTGAATCTTTTGATTCTTGAAAATCGCAGACATGGACAACGATCCTAATAGGGCGCCACCGTGCGATCCCTCTGTCTGCGTCCTTCCCGATTGCTTCTGCTCCGAGGACGGTACCACACTCCCCGGTGATCTACCGCCGAAGGACGTGCCGCAGATGATCACGATCACCTTCGATGACGCCATCAACAATAATAATATCGGCCTGTACAAAGAGATCTTCAACGGGAAACGGAAGAATCCGAATGGTTGCGACATCAAGTCCACCTTCTTCGTATCCCACAAGTACACCAACTACTCAGCTGTCCAGGAAATGCACAGGAAAGGACACGAGATCGCCGTTCACTCTATCTCGTAAGAAAAAGACCCTTGTATCTTTAACTATTTTTTATTTGCACGCTCCTTCGGCGGTAACAAAATTTCAGATCGGTATTAATAGTACAATTAACGCCTCAGTTTTACCTTCGCCATTCCATTTCGTATATCTGTTCCGACGTTCGAAATTGCACGAACGGTCGCAGCGGCAACATCTCCGATTACAGTTTAGCGAAGAAACGTCGCGAATTTAACGGCCGGTCGAGTAACGAAGCGGAAATGTTTGTCTTTCAAGTCATAACGACGACGAGCGTTTCTGGTCCGACGCCACCGTGGACGATTGGGCCAAAGAAATGGCCGGCATGAGGATCATCGCCGAGAAGTTCGCCAATCTGACCGACAACAGCGTTGTCGGTGTGAGGGCACCTTACCTGAGAGTCGGCGGGAACAATCAGTTCACCATGATGGAGGAACAGGCGTTCCTCTACGATTCTACCATCACCGCGGCCTTGAACAACCCACCGCTATGGCCTTACACCATGTACTTCAGAATGCCGCACCGCTGCCACGGAAACCTTCAGCACTGTCCCACGAGGTAACCCCATTTCGCCGTTGAAAAAGAAAATATACGCGTATTCTCTTTTCATTTTGACACAATTCAACCAGGTCAGAAGCTTCATACTTCGACGATTATGCTAACGCAATTTCTATTATGGAAACGATATAATTTATGCGATACCACCTTCCGGCGATTTGATTCGCAATACGGCCACGATGTTTTAAATATGTTTACGTAATTGAATTTCAGGCTAATTTTATATTTCGAATATTATTACGCGCGTCCCTATTTTCGTCCCTTTTAAACATTCGATACGTTCCGCAACGTCTGTTTGCCCTTTCTGCGTGCGCGAAAATATCTTCGAATTAAATCAGCTGCGTCCCAATCGTGGTTCCCTATAACCGGTTAAACAGCAGCTCCGCTCCGTTCGCCCAAGCGTCCGTCACCCGGAAAAATTCTCTGTCCAGGTCGCACGCCGTATGGGAGATGGTGATGAACGAGTTGGACCGTCGCGAGGATCCCCAGAACGACGAGTACCTACCCGGTTGCGCGATGGTTGACTCGTGCAGCAACATCCTGACCGGCGACCAATTCTACAACTTCCTCAACCACAACTTCGACCGTCATTACGAGCAGAACCGTGCCCCGCTCGGCCTCTACTTCCACGCTGCCTGGTTGAAGAACAATCCCGAGTTCCTGGACGCGTTCCTCTATTGGATCGACGAGATCCTGTCCAATCACAACGACGTGTACTTCGTCACCATGACCCAGGTGATCCAGTGGATCCAGAATCCCCGCACGATAACGGAATCGAAGAGCTTCGAGCCGTGGAAGGAGAAGTGCGTCGTCGACGGGACACAGGCATGCTGGGTGCCGCACACCTGCAAACTCACCTCGAAGGAGGTGCCCGGGGAGACCATCAATCTTCAGACCTGCGTACGTTGCCCCAATAATTATCCATGGGTGAACGATCCAACCGGTGACGGCTTCTACTAAGCCCACTGTCGCGTTCCTTCATCTCGTCTAAGTCAAACACCCCATGATTCTCCTCTTGCCTGTCGTACGGGCGGTCACCTCTGTCCCCGCCTTCGTTTTCCAAACACCTACATCCTACCTGCCTCGTCCTGTACAAATCGGTCGGTTCCCCTCGCGAGTTTCACGGTGGACGCGCGGTCGTCGGCGACGTTTTCGACACGGCGTGTTACCGATCGTGGGTCACGCTCTTCGAAGATGCAATTGAAGGCAATTTTTTGTAGACACCCCTTGGGGTAGGTTGGCGGTATTGACGGATTATAATTTTTTTTTCTTTTTTTTCTTTTGTCAAACTTCTTCGAATTTTCACGACGAACGGAACGGGAGTGAACAGAGGGGGCGGGGGGTGTTGGGACGGGCGCGAGGGTAGTTTTTTGTCCATGAAGACAGAGGAAGGATCGAGAGAAAATGACCCCCGATGGGTTCGCCGACGAAAACCGTCCATCGCGTCACCAACGATCTGTGATAAGTTTCGAGCGGCTTGAGATTCGGCGACCAGGACGACGAACACGACGACACAACGACGAGACAACGATCTTCTTTCCCTCCCTCCCCCCTTCCTTCTTTCCCAGTATCATCCTTAGACAAGCCCACGACAATCTTCTCCCCGGCCCTGGTATTCGACCCGGAGAGAACCAACGGGATCGCAGCTAAAAGAAGGATAACAAAAAAAGAAAAAACGACACAGAAAAATAAAGAACCGAGGTATGTTTATACGGTATATGCATACGTGTATTGTAATAATGTAATATAAACGCGTGTCCCAGCCGGGCCTTGGAAATGGAAAAGAGAAACGATCTGAGAAACAGATTTAGCTGGAAGGCCTGGCTGTGGTGTCCTGTAGCCTCCCTTCCCACCCTTTGTACCCCATAAAGAGAAACGCGATGATCCCTCAGCGACCGCCAAAACTCCCTGTCACAAAGGGCGGACACCCTTACTTTTCTAAGGGTCAGCCAAAATTTTTATATATATATATATATAAATAAATATATATATAAACATGAAATATTGTGTATGTACATTTTTATTAAAGATAAGTGATACTATCTGTTTTACTGTTTCGATCGATGGAACCTTTAATAAAAGAGAAACCAACGAAACAAAACGGCGTGCCTCGTTTAATTACCACCACCCTCCTGGCGCCGTTTCGAGAGGAAAGTGGAACAGGTTCGAGGCGTTTGCCGCTCGATTGTCAAGTTCAGAGACCTTCTTTCGTTGGCCGTTGGGTCGTTGACACGTTTTTCCGAATCTAGTTCGATCGAGTTTCGTATTTGGCTCCCGTCTAGACGGCATCGACCGCTTTCGATAGCCGCCGAAGTATCGATTTCTATTATATCGCGCTTGCACGCATCCCAGGCCAGCCGGTGTACCGCGGTAGATGTGTGCAAGGCGGCGCGAATCACTTTCACTTAGATTTCGTGCGAAATTAAGAAAAGATACGGAGTAACGTTCCACGGATAAAGTATTCGACGAACGACGAACGACTTACGGATGGGAATTGCAGTTCTGTTATTGCTATTTATTGATATCTGTATGCCGGACGCTTTCAATGATCGAAGACCGTGAAATCGAACGGACGCGCGTGTTTCGTCCGGTACGAGAATTTCATCGGTTTTGGACAAGATTGAATTGGAGCGTACGGGGGTGGTCGAGCTCAAGGCAGATCTGGTTTCGACGAATTCACCGGTTAATTACGAAATCGTTTGCCGTCGCCGAAAATTGGAACAGCGGCTACGTGGTTGGAATATCGTGTTAAGCTGACAGGCTTGAACACTCCGGCCGAGAAAACGTTGACTGCATTCTTTTGGCTTGTAGGTCGAACGCGGGAAGGAACCTTTCCAAAGTGTTCTCGCTGCGAAATTCTCTCTTAACAGTGCGACATCCACAATGGTACCTCGGGGCCCGTAACTCGGGTCCTCCTAGTAACGTTGCCAAAGATGATTCTCGCTGGGCGAATATTCTGGGAAACAACTGCTGCGAGGATTCCACGAATCGTCCTCCGTTTAATCGGGCGATATTAAACCGTCAATGAATGTTAGATAACGCGAGAACCGGGAAGCGATGCGAATCGACGTAGTCGAAAACGATATGCAAACTTTCGTACAGACGCGGATAGCAAAATTGCGGCATACGATCATCGCTCTACCGCGGACAAAAGAAAATATCAGCCACAACGTGGATGAAAAACGACGGCAAATCAAATTTCCAGCCGAAAGGAACCGGCTGGCGTGCAGCCTTGCAACTGCAACTTACGTCAGCGTTTCAGGTAACAATTGCTCTATCGGCGACGTATCACCCCCGGCGGGCCGGGGGCAAAGAAACGAAACCGCGAAATGAAAACGTTGAAAACCAACGAGTGTAAAAGTCGAGTGTCTGCGGCTCGGCCGTGCGAAAGGCGCAACACAATCGCCGACAATCGCGCGGGCAAAACGGCACTTAATCACACGGTGGCAAGAAAGCTTGTTGAGCAACGAACGAAATTGCAGTCGATCGGCCTGTTCTCGCTCGATCGATTGTGATAAGTCATTTCGCGAACGATCGAACGGACAACGAGCGTCGACAACGAGCGGACGTTTCTTTTCCCACCTTTTTCTTTCCTTCGTTCTTTGCTTCCCCCGCGGCGAGGTCCCGTTGTTTTCCGCGCGACGACGATCGCAACGAGGAGAAGAGAGAATAGAGGAGGCGCGACGGGGATAACGCCCGGTAACCTCGTGAAATACCAACAGGCCGACGAGACGCGACGCTCGAGGCGGCTCGAGGCGACGATTGCATTCCGATGCAGCCTTTCTTTCATCGCCGTTTCTGCATCGTTTCCATACCTCGACGAGCCCCGCTCGATGCCGCCCGCGGATTCCACGTATTCCGGCTGATATCGAGCGATTAACGAATACGATTAAAATCGAAATGAGAAAAATTGGAGCGCGGTTTCGGGTGTCGCATTTCAGGACAATGATTCGAGAACCCGGTTTCGGGAAATCGGTGGATCTGCAGGTTTATTCTTTCTGTTGTCGAGACGCGGAATAGAGTACGCGTTTGTTTTTGCATAGGGGTAAAACCAGCCTATTGATACGCGCAATATAGCCATCGAGTCAAATTGAACATTAAATAGATCAGGATGAGGAACGCAACAGTAAGGTTTGTTTGGAGTAATGAAGAAGTCGATCGACTGACAGGAATGATTTACATTAATTACAATACGATTAATCGAACGAACTGAAACGATATTAATGGAATATGAATTGAAGGAAGGAACGATGTCTTGTAAAGCGCACGGATACATTTCGTTTAAGGCTGATTCGATTTTCTGACAAATCTTTCCACTTGCTGTGGATAGATTGATAGTATCGCACGAGATACTATCGATGATTGCTGCGGTATATACACATAGAGACTAACATAAGCTGTACGCAAGAATTTCGTCGATTAATTTCCAACGCATCGAGGGAATCGTGTACGCCCACGTAAACGCGGGGGCAATCGGCGAGTGTCGCAATTAAATTCCGGTATCTCGGTCGCATAAATCTTTGGAGGCAGTCATACGCTTACGCGCTTCACTGTGCCGCTCAATTATCGATCGACCCCGCGTTTAAACGACATCAGAATCGTCCGCAAGGATTTCGTTCACCGTCTCTAAATTAGTGCGCCAAGTTCCCCCAACGCGACGACAAAAATTCCCAAGAATCCCCAAAAATTCCCATCGCTCGATGAAACGAACATTTCCAACCGATCTTCTGTTAACGCTCCCAATCGGCATCCTGGTTGTTCGCGATTCGCGAGCAGACGTTCCCGGACGAGCAAGAAAGGGGACGATGAAAAAAAGTATCGTTTCCTCTTCCACTAAGTCAGTGCAGGCCACCTTTCGTGGAATGCACACGAGCCAGAGACGATAAACACCGTTAAGAACTGGCACGGGTCTGCCGGTAGCGGCCTGAAAATCTCGCGTAAGCGAAAGTAGAGAAAGCTTGTGTATCTCGATGCCGTGGCAAGGCCGTCCCTGGCTCGCGCAGACCTCAGACTCCTTCGACAGGATGCCGGTAAGATCGTGCAGGCATCTCGTTAGCATTCTCCCGTACTCTTTCGAGGGGGAGAAGGAAAAAAAAAGAATCGCGCGATTGCAAGCATAAATAGAAAATACGCGGAGGTAAACGCGTACAAGAGCGGCGAGGTGAAAACAATTCCGCTGGAGATCAGATTCGCCGCGGGACGGTGGACGTTAGCGCAAGAGGAATCGGCGAAACGAAATTATCCATTGCGTGATCGATCCGCGTCGTTAATGTTTGCTATTCAATAATGCTTCTGATTTCCGCTCGATCTCTCCCAACGAGCATTCGCGTCCATAACATATCGCGAACTTTCTGATAAGCACCGCGTATCGTACGGCGACGATCCACCTCGACGTGATTACTCGGTTGTTCGCCTGGTCTCGTTCGATGTGACGAATCTCGATCGAACTTGACGATGCCGGCGCGATTCGCGATTGTGAAAGTCCATGACAACGATATCAGAAATTCCACGTCGGAAGCGTTTTTACCGTCGTTTCGCGCAGGCACGCCTTGGAACGAATAGAACCCGGGTGAAATTGACACCTATTAGGTCAGTGGTGTTGCTCCCGTTATTATTTATTCCCGAGGCTGTTCCCTTGCCCGTGCAATCTACGCGAGGCTAATTGTAAATTCGCCTTCCACGCGAGAGGCGAAGCCGAGCAATGACGATCGGATTTAATTGCAACGCTCGGTTTCGCTTGGCGTTGATCCGTGCTCGTGCTAATTGGTGTTTAACGTCGACGCGACGAATTTACGATATTCGGAACGTTTATCTTCGATCGCGTTCCCGTGATGCTCGGCGGTACACGTTTGGAAGCGTAAAATATAGCGCTCCTACGAAAATACCATTGTTTAAAATTAAATTGCGTGACAACGAATTAGTAATAGAAAAGGGGGAAATTGTTCCGACGGTGTACACATTAGGGAATCGCGGATTTGAAAAATTAAAAAAGTATTTTCCTTCGAGCCGGATTCGAACCAGCGACCTATGGATTTCTTTGATATGGAAACGATCCTCTACAGTCCACCGCTCTACCAACTGAGCTATCGAAGGATTATATTCAAACATGCTTAAATGATACACATAGAGGCAACTATTACACGAAAATGATTACACCTGATTTTCATTATAAAAATGATTAGTTAGAAACAACGTAACACCGTCAAATTATTCTGCAAATAATTGCACCGCGAGAAAAATAAAAATCCCAAACACAGCGTTAAAAATATTGCACCGCTTCTTTTAGGATTCATCGACGCACTGTAAATAATAAATATCATCGCGTCGGATCTGTACCAGCGCACCTGCGGATCTCGTTAAATTACTTATAACTTGGCGCAACCCCGCGACCCTACCAGCTGAGCTGTCAAAAGGGTGCGCAACGTCCCACATTCAATCGATACGAAACTCCAAGCGAAACAATTGTACGCCCTCGGTTCTCAAGGGAAACGCAGATGCGTTGGATCGTTCCCCGTGTGCAAAAAGGGATTTTATTCCTTCGAGCCGGATTTGAACCAGCGACCTATGGATTTCTTTGATATGGAAACGATCCTCTACAGTCCACCGCTCTACCAACTGAGCTATCGAAGGGCTGTAACGACATCGTGTTCGTGTTCGTATATGATTGACAATTAACGCGATTAAAGAAAACAAGCCGCGTGGGCATCATAAAAAGATTCCTTCGAGCCGGATTCGAACCAGCGACCTATGGATATCTGGGTTTTCTGGATCAGACGGAACAACTACAGTCCACCGCTCTACCAACTGAGCTATCGAAGGCTTATAATCGTCGCGTTCTCTTCGCGGCTATAATTCGTAGCGTTTGCTACCGAAGCGTCAAAGAGAAAGGTGCCTCGCGCACCGTTCTAGAAAATCAAAAAAAACACCTTCGAGCCGGATTTGACCTATGGATATGTTTCCTGAGACGCGAGATTGAATCACCGTGCCACCCCGTGAAGCAGACGTAATCGCAAGCAATGTCCTCGTGCTAACAGAATTTACGCTCAATCGATAGGATACACCACGCATCGGTATCAACTTGACCACGCACCTTTATTAAAGGGAGTAACGCGTAATAGAAAGAAAACCTTAGTTAGAAAACCAAAAAAGCTAAAAATATTCGAAACGCCAACGCGTTGATCCCACCGCGATCTCGCGGTAGACGGAAGAATTGTTTCCTGGATTCGCGACAGCTTTCGCCAACGTGTAACAACGAGAAGAACCGACCGTCAAAAAATCGGAATCGTTTCGCGAGCTGTCCGTTCCACGTTCCAGACGGCGAACGGAAATTCTACGGCCCGTTTGCGTCCGTTTCTTCCGACGCGTTCCGGTGCAGCACGCGTTTAATGGAACCGCGTCGAAGCGACGACGTAACGCATAATGATAAACAGCCGTGTTCCGCTACCGACGTTACAGGATCGTCACAGTAGACCGGGCAAAAATTCCCCCCTGTTCCCTCCGATACCGCGTTTCCGCGGCTTAACGAGGAACAAATCGTTCGAGACGATGGCGATCGGTACAGTCGACCTGCTGGCGAGAAGCTCAGTCAACGGAAAGCGATTATTGCAGATCGATGTTTTCCCCGTGTTGGAAAAACCGGCCGGTCGATCACGTGCGCGTGTGCACGCCCGAACGTTCCGGTGTTTCGTTCGTTGACAGTCGGGTACCCGATGATCGGTACCCTGAACGTTTCGCAGGATCGTACAGAATCGTTTGACTGTCGTCCCCGATTTGTCGCAATTAAGTGTGCGGCAGTGCAATGTTCGACGGTGATTGTATTGCAACGGGTCGAGGTGAATTTGTTCGGACGATTTTTCCAATCATTGCGATGGTACGCGGTGAATAATATTCTGAACGGTGTAAGTCGGTTGAAATGAACGAATATCGTTGTAACTTTAAGTGTACGCATGGTATTAATAAATTAATTAATATTATTATTAATAATTGTATAACATGGTATTAATTAATTGATTAATACCACGAACCGCTGTAACGATCTTCAAACTGCTGCAATTTCGTGAAGGAAAATCGTAGAACGATCCGTCCGGGCTCATTTTAAAACGCGAAGTCTCTGCTGTAATACCCTCAACTTCAATTTTCCTTCAGATTTTTTTTATTACGCCACGCAGGAGATGTAAAATCGAAGACGCCTTCCCCTGGAAAATTTCCCAAGTTACAAACGTCCCTCGGGGCCCCGGAAAAAATTATGTTCCCATAAGCCGAATGACGGATTTCAAGATCGAAATCTTCGAGCGACTTAACAATTTACCGGTCCCTCGATTTCGCACGCCTGTGCATTCGCCTGTGCATTCGCAATTCGAATTCGTCTAATTCGAACGCGTCCAATCAGATCCAGATCGCGCGTGGAAACACGATTGCCGATCCGTAATTGTCTTCCACCGTGAAATCGGTAAAAGTGATCGACGTCGAGGTTCCCCGCGGTGCACGGTGTGAACCAGTTTCGTTACTGAAAACAGCCTGGAAAAAACGAACCGACCACGGGGATCGTCCGTCGTGCGCCGACGAAAGTCGACGACCCCGAGCGAAACGGCGGCGTCGCGGTGCGTAAAATCGGGGCGGACCCACCGAACGAAAAACCCTCTGACCCATTTTCCAGGTATCGCTCGCTGGAATCGACCGCTCGAATTCACGTTGCATTGTCCTCGAGGTATGCACCACACCTTTTTCAAACGCGCACGCGCGTTCCTCGATCCTTCGTCTTTGGGCGCACGAGGTTCGTAACACGCGGCGAGATTTTATTCAGGTATCTTCGATTGCATACGCGCGCACGTTGCCCAATTGTGGAAAACTCCGGTCCCCATTAACCGACGGGTTAACCCCATTAGAATCTCGTCTACGATAATTGTCGTCGCTGCGGGGATCACGGGGACGCGAAACTTGGGGCAAGAAGGATGGCCTAAAGATGATTCGTCTTTCGTTCTTTTGTTTTTGCTTCGATTTCAATGAATTCTGCAGTCTATTACGACCACGGTGAAAGGAATGGCCGTTGTCGCAGGAAGTGGTGTAATGCGTTTCCACAGGCGCGATTGGGTATTTCAAATATGCGGCGCTATTAGACAGAAGCTGTACGAGAAGATATCAAGCTATCGTACAGATCGTGCTACTTGGACAAATTATATACATGCGTAGACATATATCGCGGAATGTAATGGTTCGAAAATTGGCCGAGATCCTGGAATTCTTCGAACGGGGAACGATGTTCAGTAGAGGTACGTCTGTGTTACTTGGAGGCAGGAATATGTAGCTTAACGCTACATCTTAACACTTCAGGCACGTAATATTTGATGACAACGAGCGGTGAAAGTGCAGTCTTGCATTAATGAAATATAAGAAACTGTTGACGCAATACACTATCAATGATACATTATCGGTAGTAATAAAATATTACGCTGTGCTTTAATATCGTAACGATATTTTTATTGCAAAATACGTGGAACGTAGTGTCCGAAGGGTCAATCGCGAATGAAAAATGTACAGAAACAAATAGATGGCGCTGGTATTTTTAATCCACGTATATTTAACTTAGCTCAAAGTGCTAAGAAAGCCTCTCTCGCTTTCAACTTTCAACTCCTCCCTGGCCAACACTTTTTCCTCTCTGAACCACGCGCGTTACGACACCTTCGCGTGATTATGCGCTGGTGGATCCGAAACGTTACACCGAACGCGTGTACGTAATTTTCTAATTTCTTCGAAATCGACGGCCGATCGAGGGACGAACGAATCGTTCAGTTTCGATAATTATTTCTTCTCGCGAAAGTGCTGGACTTGAATAACAAGAATCGCACATGTACAGAACGACATTTTGTTTCGTTCAACGCTCGCGGCCAGTTCATTATTTATCCGGCGACAGTGAATTTGCACAATCCGTTGCGCGAATTAAAACGATGTTTCGCTGAAACGGCCTCGTTATCTGGAGGCCGGGCGACACGGATTTATCATCGCTCTCGTTGGACCGGGCGGAATTGTAACCTTATCGATAGCGTGGAAATAATGACCTGGATGGCGTTCGTGACCGAAAAACTTATCACTCGCCGCTACGTAATTACAGCAGATTAATTACGCGAGGGCAACGATGCTTTCGCCGTGTGCAGATTGGTTTTCCTTCATACGATCGTTCCACATCTTCTGTATCCAGTACGCGCAACATATTTCCTGTTTCTTTCTCTCCTCTTTTTCTCTCGAACGTGAAATTATGAAACATTTGCCTCTCGGAACCGAATACACTGTACGGCATTACACGGGTAAACTAGGTGGTGAATAGTAAATGAGACTTTCTAAATGTTTCCTGGGCGAATGTGTCGGGTTGTCGAAGTTGTCAGAACATCTGCTGCATCGTTAGAAGTACAGCGTGCATTCGTTGTTTTGTGTTCATGAATTATACAGCTGCGAGGAGAGGAATCATGTGGGCTCACGGTAGGCAGAGTTAATTTTATTGTGATGGTGGTTTATTAGATGCGCGAGGCACAGCTGATTATAAATTTTCAATCTCTTATTTCAAGGTTTTGAATATAACAGTGATATCGTATATTGTGTCGCTGAATATAGTATTAGCTTATATTCCATTATTAAACGAGAGAGAGAGAGAGAGAGAGAGAGAGAGAGAGAGAAGCTTGGGGTGTTAATCGAAAAAGAGAAACAATCATTTCGAAGTGTAAATTTTACTATAATATTTATCTTGCGAAATTTATAATCGGCAAATAGAAAGGATTCGGATCGAGAGAAGATTCGGGATAGGAGAAACCCGCTTCGTTCGGTGTCACGGAAATAATTAAATTCGGAAACAACTTAGAACTTTTAATAACGAAATCGCCTAAGTAGACGGCTCCGGAGAGAAAAAAACTCCCGGGCCCTGGAGTGGCGCGTTAAAAATTCGACTTTTCGAATTTTAACGTCATCTCACGCGCCCGGTAACGTATACATATGTCAAGGTGAATAAAATCGATTTCACGAGGAAAGGTTATCACGCCGATCCATTCACGATGACTTATTATTACCTTTCCCTGTCCCTTCCCTTTCCGTTTCCCCCCTTGAAATCTTTCTTTCACCTTTCGTACAATCTTTCCCCGCCACAAAGGGGCCAATTTATCATCCGTCCTACCGTTGGTTAATTCTCGAACGTCGGTCGTTTCATACGGCACGGGACGTTCACGAAGATTCACCATGACTTGCAACGGGCGGCGTGTAACGGGACGCGTTGCAAAACCATGGTAGCCCCGTGACGTGCGGTGATTCTCATGTTTTACGCGTGCCAGCAGAACCGTAGACGTAGAATCCAGCATCGGAACCGCGACTCCAGTCGCTTTGGCCCTGGATTACGTGACGTTTGACGGCGAAAGTTGAACGCGGTTGGCCCCGGGGGTGCCGTGCAGCAACAGAAAACTCTCGTCTGTCGACCTCTCCGCGGGATGGACCGGCGGGATGAACCGGGAATATTAAAAGGGGGGCGGTTGGATGGTAAAATCGGAAGTCCAAGGATGTTTTTAACTTTGCTTCGTTCCTCGGGTTCGAGTTCTGCATAGATAGGTACAGTGAATTAAACCTTTTTGGAGCGAGAAATAAATTCGCAATAAATATTGCGATCTGTAATGAGCGGTGGTTTAATCATAGAATTTAATTATAGAAAGAGACGTGTATTTTATTCGGATACTTGTTTTAGTTTTCTTTAATGGATCAGCGCCGAAGGGTAGGAAAAATTGAAGATATTTCTTTTCTCGGCTTTTAGATAAATTGCACTTCTCTGGGGAAGGGGGTGACATTAAAGAAGAAGTAACATTTTATTTCTATATTCTGAAAATAATAAAAGAAAAAAGATACGTAGCAATTGCGGCGCCACTTTCTGACGCTATACTTATCATCGAATTATTTTCACCGTCAGAAGTAAAGGTAATCGGGCGTACCCATTTAACCCCACTTACCTTGTTAATATTACATCACACCAGCGATGCTGCGGGTTATGCTAATTCCACCATACGACACACCAAAAATAAAAAGGTAATATCGATTACATTATACCATCCGCAGCTCTCCTCCATACAATTAAACACTCCCCGTGTATAATTCACGTTAACGTAACGAAGCGAACCCTCGCGTCTCGAACAGGCTAATAAATAAACGTGATTTGGAAAATGTCACTTTCTCAAGCGTAGACCTTTCATCCGCGAGCGTACTTAAATAATATTATTTATTCATCTATCGCAATGATACATTCGAACCTCACAAAAGCGGAGAAATAAACATAGATTAATTGTCGCCCGTAAAAAAGAAAAAGTAATATTCGAAAGGGAGTTGCGTTTGAAATTCAAATCAACCTTTGTTGAGAGACAGAGGGATAGAGAGACAGAGAGAGAGAGAGAGAGAGAGAGAGAGAGAGAGAGAGAGAGAGAGGAGGCGAGAGGGTAAGTGTTTTTTTTCACCGCTGGTCGATAATTAGGAATGTGCACAAAGGTAAAAGTTTCGCATCGACTTTTGTTTCGTGTTTGAACAGCGAGCCCGCTTTCGAGTGGAACCGGCCGACTGGTCGCCGTTGAAATCTGCAATCATTACCCTTTCGGTTTATTTAAATGAGATTGCAGCCTCTGGGCATCGATTCACTTGCGTTATGCCTTCATTACGGCCGACCTTGTTCCCCTGAACGCGCGTACGCTCCTCGGGATTGACATTCGGGACGACGACAATCTTTCAGCAGAAAATTATGCGACTAAAACGAGCCAACTTCTTTTTTGTTTCAACGGTGTAACCTAGAGATCGACGCGATCGTTCATGTCATGGTTATCCCATTGGTCGATGCCACGTTACAAATATTAATCGTAACATTTCGAGTTCCTATTTCATTCAACAGACTTGGTAATCGCCGAAAATAAATAATCACAATAATTCTATCGGCGAATTGAAAGCCCGCGGTATAAACAGTTTGAGATGAACAAATTTCTAACCGCTTTCTCGTTCCGTATGATTAATGCAAAAAAAAAACAACTGTTTCGTTGCGATCGCCGCGATGAGATGCGGGACCCGTTCAATCGATTGCAAATTAATTTCACCAACCTTTGGGCGAAATTGCGCCGGTGTTGGTGCGATTTTTCAGGGGCAAGGTCGACTTTCTTGGGGGGGGGACCAGTCTACGCGATCGCGAACGAATGGGCGTTTGCACGTGGTTCTGCAACGATCCCTCGTTCCCCTGATCGTGGTCCCGTGGAAGAGCCGGGTGAAAGTGACAGAGAACAAGGTCGTCCGCGTTACAAAATCGGGAATTTCTCGAAAACGGCTCGGCGCCGACGAGGAAAAACACGTTACGCAAGCATCGCGGAATGAAAATCGCTAATACGGTGTAGTGCTCATTATTGAAACGATCCGGTTGTTCGTGGAGCGTTGTATGTACGATTAGAAGGCGATCAGAAGGGAAAGCAGTGATAGATAGGCGATATATTCGGTTCAACTGTATACAAGCGATTATTTCTGCAAATTTTCACGATACAGAACGATCGTACATACGTACTATGTTGTATCACAGTTGTTGGCACGCTGCACGAGTTAGTACAAATTGGCATCTTAAATATCAGGGTTGAAAAATTGGATTTATTTATCTATGCCTGGTCGCAGAAATGATACAGGCTGCAATATATAAAGGAAATCATGATGAACGAGTTAAAGGCAGCTTAAGAAAAACAAATAAATAAATTGCAATTTATTTCATGATTTATTGGTCTCAAATTTTGAAACACCCTGCACTGTATTCGAATTAAAGCTACGCTCGGTTGGGCACAGCGTTGGTGCATGTTTACAATAATTCCGAATCTCACGGGAGAGTTAATTAGTTTCCCTTAATACACCATACAGCTTTGTATCGAAATGGAATTTTTCGGATCAAATAAGTAATTGGAGGTCGCTTTAATTACGTGGCGATTCTAAAGTGACGTTCCAGAACGTGGCATTAAGTTTCACCCGGATTTCCACGCGACATCCCTCGCCGTTTCCCCGCGAAAGCGTGAAAAAACGTGCGCTCACGTGAACGCAACGTCTGTTACACCCTGGCCACGATATGATAAACAAATTACACAGAATTTCACGCTGTTCGCGATATTTCTTGCGCGAAGGTTCACAATTTTCGTTCAACAGCACATCCAGCAATGAAATTCAGACAATAAGATTCGACGCTGCCAAATAATCGACTGTCACCGTAATCGGTCACCGGTCCCGACGGCACTTCGATGAACGACAAAAGAAGTATTTGCCTACTGCAGCGATGAAAACAACTGAACAAATAAATGCGAGGCAACGTCAGCGAAACGTCGCGCGCACGCATTAATCGCGACCAATTAATTGGCATGGTCGTCGCGTTGGCAAAAATGTTCCTCGCGAAACAGGAACGAATCGTGCACGGACTTCGTGAAATCCGTGACTCTAAAAGTGCTTTTTCCTTTGTCCAGGCGCGTGACACGTCGCACGACGATCGTGACACGATGGTACGCGTGCCTCGAATTAAACATCGCGCGGCATGCACAGGTACGAGCGTAAAATAATAGGTGAAACACCAACTTCTACTTGGAACGGGTCGCGCCGCGGCGAGACCGTTTCCCGGATAAACCGGTATTCTATTATAGTTGCGAACGTCGCGTGAAGTATGACCATCGCGTCGCGTCGATCTTGATCCGGCGATTCACAGAGCACAGAACCCATTTCGGAGAGTCGAAACTTTCGTTTGCATGCATTACGTACGGCAAGCATTTGCTAAAGACATCCTAAAATATTACCTGCGTAATATCAATTGAAATTCGACAGAGTTCGGCGGTATTGTTTTCCCAGTTACGATTAAAACGTTAGAAAATACAGTTCTCCCGGTTCGCGATGGCTCTATGAAAGGTAATCGAAAGAGAAATTCTGCATAGGTGGACACGCACGCGTCGACCGACCAGCTCGTTGACGAGGAGGAAGGTGGTTCACCTTGCAGAGACAGCCTTCCGTTATTCCTCGTAATAGACGCCAGGGCCAGCTTGATATCGATTCGCCTTCGATGGCAAGAAAATGCGCCCGGTATACGCGCTTTCCTCGAATCGTGTGCCCGTAGTCACCGGTCTGCGTGAGCTGTTCCCGATCGTCGAGCGAAATGCACAAAGATAGCCACGGCGTGTCTGACGCCGCCTGGCCAATTCTACTTAGCGCAACAAATATGACTGTTCGGCGAAAGAAACGCGATTCTCGACTGTTCCGTGCTGATGACAATTTAATCAATTCGAGGCGAGTTAACGGAACACCCGAACGACAATTAAGTACGCGAACGTTGCCTCTCGATTGTCGTGAAACGTAACTTTCCATTCTTCTTCGCTCTTTCTCCTCCGAACGGATTAGGTTCTTAGATCGCTTGACGTGGGTCGTCGCTACAAGGTGAACCACCTTCCTCCTCTCTAACAGAGATGAGCATTCTATGATGTACACTTTTAGCGAGAACCGGGTTAATTAAACCCGCGTTCGATTGTCGTTCAGAACTTGTTGTTTCCATTAAACGAAACGCGCGCGGACGGACACGCGATCGTTCCTCGTAGATTCTTCCCGCGTGTTCACGGGCGTTTTCCCTTTCTTTTTTATTCACCTTCGTGCGATTTAGCGCGAATGATACGGTATTTACGGAACGCCGTCCTATTCGCAGTACGGACTGTGCTCGTCCAATCAATTAACGTCAACGAAACTGACACCGCTAATTCTGTAATAGTAGCCTTGTCAATCAAAGCAACCGGGCGACACGAGAGCCACTCGCAATAATCCAATCTGCTCATTGAAGCAATTACACGGACACACAGTTGATCCCCGCAGATAGAAATGACCGTCACCTCGCGGAATTTAATCGCGGCTTGTCTATAATGGAATCGTCGCGTATTAAAATCGGCGACGGAGGAGCGGGAAGCGGAGTGCTTTTGGAAACGCGTCGTCTCGAATGCGGAAAGGCGTGCGATCGGTGTTAATGATATCGACACGGTTGTCCCAAATAAACCTTCATGACGGCGAAACAGGAGTATCGGTTATGGTGGAACGATGGACGATGACCCGTCCACGGTCAAGGCGAAAATCACGTCGTCGAGCCGTGTGTGTCTATCATACGAAATAGCCTTCTTCCGGCACGTGATCTGCATCGAATCCTACGCCTTTCTTCTATCTACGATTTACCGCCTGACCCGGTTAACGTCCGGCAACATCTTCCGCGTGAAAATTTTCGTCGCGATACAGAGAAATTCTTATAATTTTTTCGCGTAAGGGAGAACAGGGGCGCGGAAATCTTTGGACAATTGAATAATTCGTGGCAAACACCGTCCACTTATTTTCCTTCCATATTTTTGAATAACAGGCGCGCGAAATTGGTGGAGCCCGGGTTCGTACGCAATATTGCAGGCAATGACGTCAAGGTACAGTAATTTATTAATAATCGTGTGGGAAATGTCGGAGTCGGCGCAGCGAGAGTAAAAAATAAATCCTAAAAGAAAAAAGAACATTCGGAAATCCGCGAACTACCGAAGTTGATATGTCGTTTAGAAATATACGCGGCAGTGTCGCGAGAGGAATAAAAGATCGGCGAATTCCGTTGTCCAAACGACTCGCCTCTCCCTGTTCAATTTGAATATTCGAACGTTCCTATTATCCCGAGAATCCGGCAAGAACTAAAAGAAACGATCATACGCCGAGGACAAATTTATGTTGCTCGAATAAATAGTGTCGGGACGTCGTCGTGGAATCATCACGAGTCGAGCTTTCAACCACGGACGACTCTTCGGTCGTTTCGTTGGAGGAATTTCGTTTCTCGATCGATTCTTCTTTTATCGGCGCGGCGGTGTCCGTGATATGAAACGCGACTCTCATTTGTGCCCGGCCGACGTGGAGGGCGTTGAATTACGAGAGGAAGCGATGCGTTATGAGCCATAAAAGGTAGTCGCAGCAGGGACGGACAAAGGCCGATCGAAAGGTGCACGCAGGGCGTGCCAGAAAAATGGGGGACTACGTTGCATTCCGATGCAGGTATAAGTAGGCGCGTATAATTATGCGCATCTCGTATTTCGAAACTTCGCCTCCGCCGCGCGGTTCTTTTTGTTTCGAGCTGCGCCACCGGCCAGACTTTCCCGTCCGCGGCCAAGTGAACTAAGGAGGAAAGTTTTTGGAAATGTGCGAACAATCCCGCCAGTAATACTTTTTTCGCGCGGCCTGGAATTTTTTTCGCATTTTTCTAAAGAATAGAATCGACCGATCCTCGAGATCGATCGATTAACGCTATCGCCGCGGCGATGATGTTTCTTTCACTCGCGTTTCGTTTCACGTATCCGACGTGGAAATTTTTGCAAGGATAAAATCACTGCTATACTTATCCGCTTGTCCCTCGCGAGAAATCATTTTTCTGCCGCAAGCACTTTTTCTAGGTAAATAGGTGTTTTAACATTTTGCACCTAGAACTGGTCGAGCAATTATTATGCCTGACTGTATTTTGGTTAATAGCTTTGTTATGTTGCCTGGCTATTTATGGAGGACGAAACTTGTATTAGCGAGCTATTAAGCAGATGGGAGTGTTTCCCTAATGCTATGATAAAAGGAAGAAGGAAATAACGAGATTGGGACAAGAGATTTAAACTTTTCTTGTCTTGTTGTGTTATCAATTTTTTTCCTCCGTTTATTTAATGTCGGGTGGAGATGGAAATTTATTTATTTCTTATTTCTTGTCTGCCGACGAAACGAGAACGCCCGCAATTAATTATTATGATTTTCTGCTTGCACAACTGCGACAAGTGAAACGGCAATTCTATAGGTAAAATGGCGAGCGGCGATGACAATAAAGTTTAACGGGCAAACACGATAATCTAGAAATTTTGCAGAAACGGTTCCATAAATATTCAGCGAGTTCCCTGTAAATCAAAATTCGACGCGCTTTCTATTTCACCGAATGAGAAGGATCGTCGCTTTGAACCGAACAACGTGGCTACGGCGACGAATATTTCTTTGGGAGAAAGTTCAACGATTCACGAAACCCGAACCAATTTCTGCTTTTATACCCTTCTTCGAGTACTCGATGAAAATGATATGTGTATGCACGAAACGTCGGGTGTCTTCGAAACTGTCATAACGCGAAGTGAAAAACTTGTTCGCTGGTGAACGTTGTCACCGACGAATCGCTCAAAACATAAATGAAACATACGCGAATCCTAGAATTTCTGAAATCGTCTGCTTAACATTTAAACGATTCGAATTAAAAATCTATCTATCTTCAACGAAATAAAAAGGAAGAACAAAATTCCAGGAAAGTTCTCACTCGATTCGGAATCAACTTTTCTCCCAATTCGTGTTAAATAATAATTTGTACGATACACCATTTCTTTCAACTTTATACTTATTCTCTATGTTCGCGGATATACTTAGGTTTCATCGAATCGTCGCCGAAGAAGAATGATCGGCTTTTCCTCGTGCAGAAAGAAGCCCGAGCAAGAATCCTCGTTCAAGATCATCTTAGATAACTATCGAGCGACTCTTCTCGACCCCCTACAGACAGATGATCCAGAGATTTATATGCAGAGATCGGGAATCGTGCGCAGCAGCGCGTTCCTCGAATCGGCGACGATCTCGGGGAGGCACGAGAATGGTACAAGGAAAGGTTGCGATTGTAGAAAGCATGAAGGAAGAAGAAAAGAGCAGGAGAAAAAGGTCTGTGGGTCACTGTGCTATTCAATTACGTAATGCAGTAACCTTCAGCGTTCAATTCTCTCGCGTAAAAACGTATTTCACAGCGTTATTCGATTACGTTTAGCCCACGGAAAACGAGTTGTCCAAACTTTGTTCACTTCTCGTGAGGTACAGATATTTTGGAAGTTTCCAATATTATTTATATACGAACGATTAAAATCGTATTGAAAAAAATGAGACATGAAATGGCTGTGTTGCAAGATTCTAACTTAGTTACATACATATTGTACTAATCTTAAGATCAAGTGGCCACTTCGTAGCCGTACGAGTATTCTAAATTTTGTTCACTTTTTCGAAAGGTGTGGATGCTTCGAAAGTTTCTAATACCTGCGTATAAAGGGGAGTGGTGAAAATGGTATCAAAAAAAGAGAGGCAAGAAAATGCGTGGGCTCCAGGTTCTAATTTAGGCACGCATTACATTAATCCTAAGGTCGAGTGAATGGTTTGTAACTGTATAAACAGCATGGAAATACTTTCTCCATTTTCGTGGCCCATTCTTTTTCGATCTACTTCCCTTTATCTATACAGCCTATGTATCCAACTTAATATTTGTCCGTGGTGAAAGTCGTCAGATGAGCGAGCTGTTAGAAAAGTATTAATTCCGGGAGTAACACGACTATCTCTCTTTATTAAATAACATTCAGATACATAGATCGTCACGAGATTGTTGAATGCAAGCTTTAGGAAATTTTCTCTCCGGAATTATAAACGCTGTAAATAAAAAAAAAGCAAAAATGATCGAACGGTAACATATTCGCAGCGATTGTTTCACCGATTCACGAATTAGTAAAACGGGCGTAATTCTTCGAACAACTAAGGGACAACCAAACGCGATGAAACCGGATGAATTGTCGTTTAAAAGGGAGAAGAATCAAGGTTCCAACGAAGACTTTCCCGGCCGATCGGTCATTTTTCTGGGCATTTTTCTGGCTGCAATAGGTCACCGAAGGAGGACGACAGAAAAATGAACGAAAGAGGGGAAAGGACAGAGAGACACGTTGCACTCGTAGGATCGTGAACTACGAAAACTGGTTTCCTGCAGCTCCCTATATTCATTCTACTGGTGAACGTGTGCCCCCATTGGCATCCCGACGTGTGCATCTCGTCAAGGACTCGCACTTAGCACGCGTTTAGAAACGCCATTGGATCCTCCTGGATCACGCCGTTAGGGAATATCGATTCTGCCGCACGCTGCACGGTTGCAATTTTCTTGGAGCTGCAATTTGCCCAGAGTTGTACATCTGCATTCTAATATTAAATCCACGGGGCAGGGAGGGGGCGGGTTTTTCTACAGTTGAAAGTTTCAATTGGAAATATTACATTTGAAATAGCTGGGTTGAAGAATTATTGCGGGACAGCCGAGCATTTTGTTGCCGATGGACAAAGATATTTCTATTTTATCGTATCCGACATTTCTTTGAACGGATAAATTATTATCCAAGAGGAATATTTTTCTCTTCTCTATTCTGTATTCGTCAATTGACGGCCCGAGGACTTTCAATCTGTCCAAAATATTAATATCTCTCGGTCGAGAACGTTTTAAATCGCCGTACAATTATTGTGTACGCGTCAACGAAGAATTCTTTTGTCTAATAACTGTTAAATTTCCTGCAAGCTATTCAGTAAGCCCTAAAAAATGCGGTGACCAGAAAAGTACGCATACGCGAACGACTTTACATCAAAGCAAAGTGTCGCGAACGAAGCAAACGAACAATGACGAACATTTAACCCAAGTGCATAATAGACGACGCTCGTGTACAAGCCTTCAGAAGCACAAAGAGCCAAAATGATTCACGATTTCTCGCGCAACCGCGTTCCTATCGATCCCGGGAAACTTCGTTCCACCAGCAGTATTAAATAAGGAAATAGCTGTTTCCTGGCCGTTAATCACCCGACACGTGTTCACCTGCACGAGTGCAACGAGCTGCACGCAGTCGCCTTATCGTGAAAAACGAGGGTACGGATTAATGTATTCCACGTTGTGGGTAAACGCGGGCAACGTGCCATCATTTCCCTCGAATTTTATTACACCTGCAGTGAGCGTCGGCCAACTAATTCATTGATCACCAAAAATATGTACGGTTCCACAACAAAATGATTCAATCCCCGCCCGTTGCGTGCAACTCGCCTCTAGGTAGCACGTTTCGAAAGGGTCGTAAAAATAGCAAATGCACAATAGGGGGAATCCATTGAAAGATTAAGCCTTAATATCCCTTGCGAATGTCGATTACGGCGAACAATTTCGCTCTCGCAAACCTGCCTCACGCACCTGCTCCATTTTCGACCCAGTCCTTTCGGATCCCCGGCAGTTTCACGTCGATTGCCATGCTCGTGTTTCGTCATTAGCATTCGCCGCGCATTCCGCGACGCGAAACATTTCGCGTATCTCGAGCGCAAACTTTCCGGTTGATGCTGAATATTATTCTTCCCTCTCGGCCGGCACGGTTGCCCCATCGGCTTCGCAGTTTCCCACAACGAGCGGCGCTTCCTTTTTTTCTCTCTCTCTCCGTCGAAATCTCAACCGTCTGCGCGGGTTCCCCGATCGGTCCGACCGCGAAGAAAAATCGCTGGGACGCGAAATACCTGCGCGAAACGATTCCCCTATGCTTCATCGTTACCACAATCGCCGCTACAATCGAGGTTCCCCTCCTATTATTTCTGCGCTTTAACGACGCCTCGAGTCTGTCCTTTCGGCATGCTTAGTCGCGCCAAAGTATGCAGGATTCGTTAATTGCAATTAGAGACACGTTGCGGCAGTCCACGGTGCGAAGCAACGTTACTTTCATTCGAAATCCCATTGTGTTCTTTAACGCTCTTCAGATTAACATCGTAGTTATCCGGCGGTATCTCGGTTTCATTGGTTTCGTTTCTTCTGCTTCCCCACCGGTTTTCTCTGTCGTAGAATATATTTATTTATGTTACAGAATTGTCGGACTCGAACGTTGCACGGTTTTGTAAAACGCGAGCCGCGACCGGTTGTCCCGGGATTTATTGAGCAGACGCGAAGCGACTGGACGTGCTTATGTCCTCTCTTCTGGAGCGTTATCCGCCGTTCGTGGAAGAAACGTTACGAGACGAAGGAGAGACACGGGACACTCGAAGGGAAGTGACACTCGAGGACACTCGAGAGTGTTCCCGATCGATCCCGATAGCCGTCGAGGAACAAGATTGCTAGTGGTTCTGCGAAAACGTTAGCTTTCGCGGCGATTCGTTGTTGGGCGTTGTTTCGTTGACAGGACTTTTCTTTTTCCTCGGGCGGATTTCACGGAAATCTATGCGTCATCGACTAACCATCTATCCTGATGTAATAATAAAAGCGTGGAATTTCGGCACGCATCGACTCGGTATCCGATTGAACGCGGTTTAACTGGACGATTAAGTTGTCTTCGTCGACGACGGTGTAACGCGGCGATCGAGGAGGATAATTCTCTTTAATGGCCGGCGATTATTTTATCTTCCGCCGTTTGAAGGATAGTTCGAGCGATCCTTGAACTTTCTACAGAATTTTCACATTATTATTTCAGTAGTTCGAACGTTTCGATTATTGCTTGGAAAAGCTTGGAACGATCGTGACATTACTTCAGGAAATAAAACGCACGCGTTCGTTGCTGATCCACGAGCCGTTTGTTTGTCCAATAAATCGGGACACAAAAAGAACTGCCACTCGTTAGACCAGGGACAGAAGTTGACAGAAGTTGCCTACAATTCGACGCCCGATAATACCGAACGATCACAACAATTTCGGAACGCCATTCGCCAATCGATTAATTCATAAAGCCTCGTCCTTCGTTTAAAAATACACAACCTTCCGCGGAATTCGCCTTCCTCGAAGACATTAATATCGCCGGCGCACGAGGGTCCTTCGTGTCCATCGGTAACCCGGTCGTTCGATTGAACTGTATTATGTTGCGATTCGCTCCACGGCAACAGACGCTCGCCGCGGCGCCCAGTGTTTCTGTTCACATTGTCGAATCAATGCGAGCGTGATTGCTGCGCGGTGGATCGCGGTATGCAGCCTAACGCAACAGTCTGGCGATGCTATTTCGCCGGGAACGACGTCGATAACCTTTTACCGCGTAAACCGCAAATTTATTGGCCACCCGTTGTATTCCGGCGATGCCTCGGGAATTAACGGGTTGCGCAAGCCGCCGCTCGCCGAAGAGGAGCGAAAAGGGGAGCCGGATCGGGAGGGGAAATGAAACGGGGCGAGGAACAGGTGTGAAAATAAAATAATATTTCGTCGCGCGAGTTTCAAAGGGTTCGAGCCTGGAGGCGTCTAATCCGCGGGCGAGGCTGGGGCAAAACGAACGAAATGGAAACGGAGGAACGTGGGATCCTTTTAAGGAGCTTCGTTCCTAGGCGCTCGCGATGGAAGCGAGAGAATCCATGGTTCCTGTGGCATTGGGCCGCGAGTTCAATTTCACCGGGTCCACGGGCGATAGTTTCGCGACGCTGTGAAATGTTTTCCGACAATTTTTTCAAAGCGAACAATTTTTTCGTTACTCTTTGCCGAACAGTTCGGAGTGCTCGTTTCGTTATAGTGTGCTCCGTTTTGCGGTAGGCGTTCGGGCAAGCGAGGAAGGAACGCGATCCTTGCGATGGTGAAAAAGAAAGTACAGGAACAGACACTTCCCGGGGGAAGTCTTTTAATATGGGAAATGAACCGTTGATTAACCGTTATCCTACCTGCGCGTTAACTGTGACAATTTATGCACACGGCTAATGTGCATGGCGGAGGAATGAGCCGATGCTCGCGAATCGATAGCTGCTCGCACCGGCAATCGAGTTCGTTCGAAACGCTGCAAGCGACGCGCATCGCGCGTTCGCGACTGTTCGCTCGAATCGCGTCGAGAAAAGTCGGGGATCGATCTAACGGAAAACTCGGCCGCCCCTTTTCGAGACGAATTTCTTAATCGATGGTGGGAAAGGGTTCAAGGTTTGCGTCGCGTCGTCGAGCGCATCGCGCGGAACAGTTTTCGCGGGGAGTGTACGCTCGGGCGCGCATCGACGATGCATTCGTTGCGAGTTTTACGATCGCGGGCCCTTTTCTGTCGCCCATTTGGGAACGGCCACTGACGGCCGATGTCTTCAACGAAAACCGTAAAACGACGGATAAGACGCGTTTTCGCCTGCAGCTGGGGCCTTGAATGTCCCCGAGGTTCATTCGCGACGCGTCTACCTCGACGCGACCGATTTACCTGGTCGCGATGCAACAGACCCGCGCTCTCTGTAATATTTAAATGCAACGTCTTCTTAACGGGACCGGGGCAAGAGAAACGAAACTATACCGACAACTACTAAATTGAAAAAGACGAAACGAATTATTCCATCGAATTGACTAATGCTCGAAAATATTTCGTCCGCCAGAAACGCAACGCTCTCTCGCAAGAGCTCCCGTAGAAATGTAATGGATATCGGATCGCTCGTCGTTTATATTTCCTGTTCCCCTGCTCGAAAAGAACTCTCCTCTCGAAAGGAACGAGATCACGAATGATTAGAAAATCACGGGTCGACGAAAGTAGAACAAAACCGTCGATTTGGGACGCGGAATGGCCAATCACGACTACCATCGTCCTCTTCTCGTCCGTTTTTCCATTTCCTTCTTACCACAGCGCGCCGTACACCGTAGACGGCGAAGACGCGTCGAGGAAGATCGGGGCGAAACGATATTCCATATCTCTCCCCCCTGTTCAAGAAACGTAGACGGAAGGAATGGACCCCCTTGTTCTCCGGCCGTTTTACGGCGCGGAAAAGGTGGCAGCACCATCCGGAAGGTGAAAGTCCTCCGACGAAGAGGTAGGGGCGGCGGTCCACATATAGAGGGGCGAGAGGGCGCGGCTTGTCCAGACACTCTTTGTCCCGTCGACGACGATGACAGTGTCGACGACTGCTACGATGTCGCCAAAGTTCCTGTTCCTCCTTGGATCCCTCTTTCTGCTCGCCGGTAAGTACACGTCGAAGCTTGCCGTTATTTCTCGTTCGTTTGCCATACTCGTTTTCGAAAACGAAACCTCGTGCTTCCAACGGTAACGTCGAATATCGTCATTTGGTTGCGCAGTCATTTCATTTGACAGTCTTTGATTCGGGGGTATCTTATCACGACGTTCGATCGGACTACGGTTGGGGATGTTCAAACGAGTCTTTCTTGATCGTCGAAAATCGACATTTGGACGATTTAATTGGTCGTCGTTACGATCGTTACCTCCGATCGTGGTTGGTGTTTTCGAGGAGCAGATATCTTATCGGTGGTTAGCCGAGGGTCGCTTCAAGGAGCGTACGTTTCTTCAGTGAAAGTCTGCGCGGAAGATCTCGCGGCGAGGTTTGATTTCTCGGTGGGAACAAATACCTGGGCGGTCCGGGTCTCGATTCTTTTAATAATCGGCGCCGGTGAAAGTTGTTCTCGACGTTTACAGTGTTTCCTTCGGAGCGAACGTGATTTCCGCGATATATCTTGGTGTCGCGCGTCGACGTCGCGGCTAGTTCCACCTTCTTCTGCCCGCGTAACAGAGCATACAGTTAGCTCGATATTTTCGTCCCAGAGAATTTCAGTAGTTCGACTCGATGTCCCACCCGATATCAGGGAACTCAATTATCCCGCAACTTGACGAGTGTCATCGCAGCCCAAAAATCAGCCGCAAATAATACGTGTTGCCTTCACAATCGTGGCAGATTTCGCGTGATCGGGTGGGGGGTGTCCCGCCGCCATGTTTTCCGGAGACTTCAACGCCTGAAACGGCACAAGCCTGCCTCGTTGCATCTCCAGCGCTCTCGCCGCGACCCGTCCACCAATATCGAGCCAACCATTAACGGAAAACAAGAGGAATAAATAATTACCGAATCGCCCCGATCGTCCGCATCTCCCGAAAAATATTTGAACCCCCCGAATCGTTCCACCAGATCGAAACAACGATTTGTCTCGTTCTAAAACGAGGAATCGTCGTTCAATTCCGAGCGAAATTTACATGGGTGGGGGGAGGGGCCGTTTCTGCGAACGTGAAAGCGCCGCCAATGACAGTCGTCCGTTCGTCCGGAAGTGGCGGTCATCACGATCGCAGATCACGATCGCAGATCACGATCGCAGATCACGATCCGCGATCGCGGTCGAATAACGCGGCAACGTTTGAACCGCGAAATCGATGCCCGATCACGACACCGGAGAAAAAGAAAAGGATCGCACAGCGGAACCTACTTTTGAGAACCACTGTCGCTTCCCTCCCCACCCCCGTCGCGTCGCCCTGACATTTCCAAGACTTTCTACTTCTACGAGGGTTCGGCGACCCCGATATGTTCGGTCTACGATCTCCCGAGATCGTGGCTTCTAACGATCGCGACATTTTCCGGCTCCTCGGGCGATCGTCACAATGCCGATCTGCCCTTTTTATTCAAATGTCACGTGCCGGCGAACGACTGGCGTTCGCTATCGTTACGCGCGTCACCTCTTCCCTCGTACGGTGCCAATTTAATCATTGATCGCCCGAACGGTTCAAAGGTGAACGAAGAAGGACACGAAATCGGAATGCCTGATTTTTGTAGCGATCGGGATTATTCGATTGACACAGCGAATGAGAATGTTCGTTTTCTTTGTAAACAATCGTTAACAAATTAGAGAAGGAGCTTGTAAATGGGCAGCCTCGTTTCGTTCAGAAGAAACGACACGGACTTCGTTCTTTATTATTACTTCTATGAAGGAGTGAAAAGCTGAGAAACATTTTAACGTTGTTTGCCCGTATCTTCGACAGTAATGATAATTACGTTCTACCGTGGTTGGAAGAAAGGGGGGAAAGATGTGGCCCGTGAGGTCACGTTAGAGATAGCTCTCGCGGCTTCGAGAGTCGTTTATGTAATCGATGATAGAAAGTACGTAATTGTCAGCGATGGAAATTGGAGAGCGGTGCGTGGTGTTCGCGCTTCGAGAAGATCGCTCGCCTTAACGATAGGAAAGTCAATCTGAAATTGTCCCTCCTTCAATTAAATCGGTACATACGATCTGTCGACGAAATAAATCGAAATTCGTACGATGAAATTACGCTCGAGGCAATACCGTCTCCGATGTTTAACATAGTTATGCAATTTTCCAGGCACGCAGGTCAGAGCGCAGGACGACGAAGGCGGCGATGGACTCGAGGCCAATGCTGACGAATTGTGCCAGGACAGGCCGGGTGACGAGTACTTCCGGTTGAGCGTCGAGGGAGACTGTCGCGATGTCGTAAGGTAAATCCAATTAAACCATCAACGCAATTAGCACGCGAGTCTGTCGAAACACCGTTCGTCGTCGTTCCGCTGAATTCGCGCGCAACGAAACAAGCTTAAACGTTCTAGAAACTTCGGGAACTTCTGCGAAACAAAATGTCCTCCGCGTTCAACAAAGAAAATCCATCGAACGGCCTTCGATCGCGTAACGGCGAAGCAATTTGTCCCCTTTTTGTTTCTGCACTAATCCGAATCGGTCATAGTCGTGCGCGTCGAAGCTGAGATCGCGGCGCGACTTCGATTTCTCGCGATCGCACGTGATCGATTCCGCGGCGCGGTAAAAGTGATCGCGAAGGACGACGATGTCGAGAGCCGGCGATTTACGGGACGGAAAGATCTACGAGAGTCGCGGAGGATCGAGCAGCGAATTCCGTCGGTTCCATCGCGATCGAATTCCGCGTTCGAAGGTTCAAGGCGAGCCTGATACCGGATACACAGGACTCACCTTCCAGCCGATGACGACAGACAGGGTATCCTGACTCACTCGAATGGACAAGGTATTCCATCGTCAAGGACTCGCAGACAAAAATATCCTTGCTGTTTTATATACCATTCATACAATTAACTTCGCCGGGAACATTTTTCTTTCGCTGATATTCGTAGCCGTGCTCTTAGACGCGTCGATATATTCAGGTACAACAAACCGTGTCTGCGGGGAAATGCTCTGCAAAACTTTCATTTGTTGTCTCGAACGCCGGAGAAATCGATGGATATTATTTCCAATGAAACTTGCCGATACTGAACGGATTATTGCGAATATGATATTAGTCGCGTGATCGTGGTCCGCCATAAATCAGACGGAGCCCGAAATCTCGATTGTACCACGAAACCGTTTCATCGAACGAACAATCGTCCGGAGTTTTATCGTCGATCGGTGCGAGCCGTTTGTCGTTCGATACGAGGGGAACGAAACAATGTTTGCAAACTTGATCGCAGATGCGACAAAGCAACCGAGATCGGCGTGACCAGGTTGGCAACCGTACGATGCCCGACAGGTTTGGCGTTCGACATCGAGAGGCAGACATGCGACTGGAAGACGAACGTGAAGAACTGCGAGCAGCTGGAGAGTAAGCGAATTATTATCAATGCAACCGGACTAAACGGCGTTCCCTTTGTTTTCTGCCCGACACGTATAGGTGCACGAAGTCCGGCCTGAAGCAAATCACTTGCCCCAGCGGACTGGCCTTCGACTTGGACAAACAGACCTGCGACTGGAAGGGCAAAGTCACCAATTGTGACAAGCTCGAGAGTAAGTCCATGTATCGACCAGGTTGAACCGGTGTTTCTCTCTCCGTGACCGGTGTGCCGTTTTTCCCCGTGAAAATGCGTTTACGATTCGCCTCGATTAAACCGTGCCCGTCGACAGATCGTTTCGACGGCCGGTTCGCTTCTGTTACGCGTCGTTCTGTTGCGCAGGCGATCGGTATCATTTTAAACGCACTTTCCCGTGGAAAATAGCGCCGGCTCGTGAACGTTTTCCATCGTCCCCTCTCGAGGATGACGAGAACGTTTCGAACGTAACGGAGAGGACACGGTTCGCTCGTAGACTCGCAACGTAGCACGCACCATTCGTAAGTTAGTACTAACGCACGTTCATCATCACGCATTTTCGAGACTCATCCACGATTCTTCTCGTCTCAGAATGTACAGAAACGAAAAAAGTTCCGGAGAAAAAAAACGTTCTCCAAACTCCTCCGCTCCTTTTAACGTCTATCGAAATCAATGTTACTTCCACCCGTTTCCGTTGATTCTACTGTAAAATCCCGTCCGCGATTCGACGCTAATTCGATTCTCGTTTCCTCCACCGTACTTTCTAAAATTACGTGAAAACGTTTCGTTCGCACGTACCGCGCTATTCTTTTCTTCTCCCCTTTTGTTCTTTTTCTTCCTCGCCGCCAGTGTCTCGATGTTACGCGTACTGCATAAGAACGGCGCACTGGAACGTTCTATTGGCGTATACACGAGGAGTGAAAACACGCTCGCAGTTACATACGCGTCCACTTTCGAGGCGTTGTAATCTCCAGTCCGGTTACTTTCGATTCCACCGACCAAGGGACTGGTTTTCGTTTTTAAGCGAAAGTACACGGCCACACCGGAGACGAGAAGCTCGTGCTCGAGCGCGTTCTAACCCAGTTTCGAACTCATCGAAGCCTTCCTCCAGCTCGATTCACGCAATTCTCTCGACTCACCTCGCATTCGCTAACTGCTCTGAAAGTACACGCTTCTGTTTTCCTTCTCTTATTTATTTATTTATTTATTTATTTTCTCTAATCCTTGCCGATGTACACGATCCGCTCGCTTGCTCCGTTAAACGCTGGCCGACACTGCATTCCGTGCCACCGTCGTATTCGCGAGGTTCACGCGAAAGAATTCGAGAATCGACGTCAAAAATTGAGTTGTCCGGAAAGAAGTTCTTCGAAAAGAAGCAAAAAATGATGAAAAATTAATCCGCGATATAAACAATAATATAGTTCGCGCCTAATCGACCCGGGCACGGAATGATTTTTCTGCTTTTACAAAAGTTCGCTCTAACAGACTCGCGCTTGTACATATATCAACGCCTATACATACGTACATGCACACACCTGATTCTTTCTCCTCGCGATCGCTCCAGGTACGAGGTAGCACGTTCTCAATCACTGATCTCGCTCCTTTTCCACGCTTTCTCTCTGTCTCTCTCTGCCTCTCTCACTCTCTCTCTCTCTCTCTCTCTCTCGCTCTCTCTATCTTCTACACTTGCACATAATACACACACAAATCATTCTTCCCCCTTCTTTATATGTATATGTACCTCTGTTGCTCCGTCTGTCCGCATTCAGATCGGTTTCGCTTCGACGATCTGGCCTCCTTACAAAACAGCTCCACGTTATTCAGTCGGCACCGTTCGCTTTTTACTACGCGAAATCGAACTCGCGCGTGTAGCGCGATCCGATCATTAATTCTCCCCATAATTATTCCTCCTCATCGCAACGATAATCTCTCATCTATTTATTTCTATTTCACCAACTCTGCGTTCCCCGCGGAGAATCGCAGCCGTGTATCCTCCTCTCGATATCATGTCTCTTTTCTCTTTTCCCGTCGGCCTTTAATCCATCTCTTAACCCACTTCCTCTTCTTCTTCTTCTTCTTCTTCTTCTTCTTCTTTTTCCGTGTTTCGTCATTCTGATGCGCTTTCGACGCAATCGAATTACGAACTCCTTCGGCTTCGTATCGAACGAGGCTCTTACCGCCCGTGCTCGTTCAGCCTCGTTCCATCACCGTGACTCGTTGCTCCGATTTAATTTTTCCTGTTGAAAGAGGAACGGTGACTCGTCGGGTGAAAATGTATAGAAATTGTACGTTCGTTGATTCATTATTATTATTGTTGTTTCACCGGCAGGGAAAGGGAAGTTGGCTTGCGGGTTGTTCTGTAAATTTTGTCGGGCGTACGTGTGGTATTTTGGTACATAGATGACGAGTATTGAAAATCGTTGGTTGCGGTATTAGTGGCGTGAATCATTATCGATCTGTTGTTTACCTCACAGCTGATTGACCGCGATCACGTTACGACAGTGAATTTATCGCCCGTTGGGCGACAACGATCGTAACAATACACTCTCGTTACGTCGGGGTGCACGGGAATTTCAATAAACCGGACAAACGGGCGTGAGATACTCATTTGAAATGAGCATGAGTTCCGACAGTAAAAGTTGTTCCCTCTGATAACACGGGACCAGTTTTCGTTTCGCCGTGCGACGAAAGCCAAGTACTTCTCGTCGCGTTGAATTCGCTCGGAGTAAATTAAATCGGGGCGGCATTGTTCCTCTGCTCGCTGCGTACGTGTATCGATTTCTACGCGCGTTCGACTACCGGCAATAATTCTCATTTCGCGCGTTCGTTTCCTTTCTTGAACGTCGAGGCACGCCTCTCTTTCTTTTTCTTTTTTTTTTTTTCAATCTCTCCGCTACTTGTTCTCGCCTCTCGCAACGCCCACAAAATATCTCTATTCTGTCTCTCTATCTGTCTCTGCCATTATTCGCAACAATGCCTCTGTGTCTATCTGTCTCCCTTTTCTTTTCTTTTCTCTTTTTTTTTTTTTATCACGGGTTTAGCTGCGTGCAAATCGCTGCGAGCCAACGAAGCAACGATACACTCGACGTGGACACATGGTTTCGTGATGGGCAACGTTCGTTCCTCGATATCGTTTCTGTAACAGTCTCATCTGTGGTCCCCGTCGCCGACGGCACGATTTCTGTATCTGTCGCGCATCCGAGCGATCTTGAAGGTTTCTGCGGCAGAGGTTACCAGGTGAAACCTGTGACCCTTTCTCGGAGAACCTTCAAGAACAAGGGCAGACCATTTTCTAATTTCCCGCATCCGTTTGTCGCGTTGAAAATCGACGGTCCCTTCTGTCGCGCCCATCACGTTGGTTCTCCTGCGTTTCCAGTCGCAAGGCGTCCAAATAAACAGATAGAAAATCTTTCCAACGAAATGATCGAACTGAGGAGGCGCGACGTAAAGATCGGTGAATGCGATGGCGTAGGAACTGTACCGATCAAGGACAATCCGACTACTCTAATCAATATTTTAACACCTTCGTGATCTGTCCTTACTTTAATATCGTAATAACAAATGATCGCGTCGTGTGAGAAGGCGAATGAATCGCGATGCACGATTACACGTTGAACGTCACTGGGGAGAAAAGGCACGAAGGTGTTAAATGTACCCCCTCCGCACCTGTATATAAACTCCAAGTGTACATAGATACCAGATTACACGGGGCGGCCCGAGGAGACCGTAACTGGTTCAACGAGATGCAATTAGTGAGATAGTTAATATCCAAGCTGGCGAGGTACCGTAGCTTTGGGAAGACATTTCATTCCGCCTAGTAACAACCTTTAACCCTTCCGGGATTGTCCATGAAACGATCAAGTATTCCTACTTTACGTAATATCGTTCAATGCGAATGACATTTTATGAAACGAACGTAACTTGTTCTTACGCCACTGCGAGCACACCTCGATCACCTGTACATAAATTGGGCGAAGTAAAAGTAGAAGTTACAGCTGTGGTGAACGCCAATGGTCCTGTAGTAGCGATTGGTTGGCAAGCTTCGGCCGACGTGTCGACCCGTTAACAAGGATTACATTTGCAGAGCCGCGTAAGGTGTTGCCCATCCTGAGGACCGACGAACCAGTCTGCCCCGAGGGGAAATTGTCGTGCGGTAACGGGGAATGCGTGGACAAGGAGCTCTTCTGCAACGGTAAACCGGATTGCAAGGACGAATCCGACGAGAATGCCTGCAGTAAGTGTCGCTCTAATAAAAGTGACGATCATGAATAATGCTTCTATCGGGGAAACATGCCAACGGTAGTGGCAATTATTATTGACGATTGATGGTGTTGAATACTATCCAGCCGCGTGGGAAAGGTGTTCGTTTAATCCGAGGAAACGTTCCTGCGTGGATGGTCGGTCGATTAAATTGGGCAATTGTAAAATTCGTAACTTAGCAAGATCCTAAAATTATCCAATCATTAGACTCCTGAAATAATTACAGACATCGAAGTTCATTATACGGGAACGTTTCACAAATTCAAAGCAGACTCAATTCAACCGGGTAAAGCGTAAAGAATTATCACGTCCGTCGTAACACACACCGTTTCGCAATTACAGCCGTCGAAACCGATCCGAATCGCGCCCCGGACTGCGACCCGACCCAATGCGTCCTCCCGGACTGCTACTGTTCCTCCGACGGTACAAGGATCCCCGGCAATATCGAGCCCACCCAGGTCCCACAAATGATCACGATCACGTTCAACGGTGCCGTAAACGTCGACAACATCGACCTGTACGAGGACATATTCAACGGGCAACGTCAGAATCCGAACAGCTGTCAAATCAAGGGCACGTTCTACGTGTCCCACAAGTACACCAACTATTCCGCCGTGCAAGATCTTCACCGGCGTGGACACGAAATCGCCGTCTTCTCTCTGACCCACAAGGACGATCCGCAATACTGGACCCAAGGGAGCTACGACGATTGGCTGGCGGAGATGGCCGGCGCCAGATTGATCATCGAACGTTTCGCTAATATCACCGACGGTTCCATTATTGGCATGCGTGCACCGTATCTTCGGGTCGGCGGCAACAAGCAATTCGAAATGATGTCCGATCAGTTCTTCGTCTACGACGCATCCATCACCGCGTCTTTGGGCCGCGTGCCGATCTGGCCGTACACCCTGTACTTCAGGATGCCGCACAAGTGTAATGGAAACGGTGGAAATTGTCCGTCCAGGTCCCATCCGGTTTGGGAAATGGTGATGAACGAATTGGACAGAAGGGACGATCCTACATTCGATGAATCGCTGCCCGGTTGTCACATGGTTGACTCGTGCTCGAACATCCAGTCCGGTGAACAGTTCGGCAGACTGCTCAGGCATAATTTCAACAGGCACTTCAACACCAACAGGGCCCCGCTTGGCCTCCATTTCCATGCCTCCTGGTTGAAGAGCAAGAAAGAGTACAAGGAAGAGTTGATCAAGTTTATCGAGGAGATGTTGGCCAGGAGTGACGTTTACTTCGTCACCATGGTTCAGGTGAGTGGATTTCATTGTGCTCGTGACAATTTCATTTATTCACTCTGTTTTGTTCAGATAAATAAATGAATTGAATCGGTTCGAAGTAAAGACAGGTAGTGTATTTTTTCGGGGCTGAGGATAATGTTGGAGGAGGATGTTTTTTCGGGATAATTGCTTTTTTCTATTTTTCGAGAAAGTTCTCGCGGCTGAAGAGATTTACTAGAATCGTTGCTGCAATTGCATTTAATTTTTTTCCAATTTATCTCCACCGTTTCCAATCTCGTTCTATCTCGGTGCTTCTGATCCGTGGTCCATCAAATTTCCAGCTCGCTCTCTGTTTCGTTTTCCACGGGTTTGTTGCATGCTTTCAATCCAACCGCACGATACGAATCACCTCTGAGAGTAGTAAGAGAATATGTGTGTGTAAGCACTCCAGACCGCCGCGCAACTCCATCGAAAATTACGCGTTTCAGTTTTATTCTCGAACCACGTCCCGTTCGTTGCTTGAATAAGTAAAATGTGCAAATGCGAGGCCACTTTCAAAAACTCGAATCAATAGCGCGCACGAAAAGAAGCAGAATAATAAAGAACAACATTACTGCTGTGAATAAGAATAATAAAATTAATTGGACAAAGTTATATCAAATGATAATAAACTTCCAAACGTTGCAAGTATATTATATATTACGTACTGGAATTAATATACAAATTTTAAAAGTATAAATTCGTATAAAATAAGAAACGAGCTCCCAAATTTTTTAAACAATGTCGAACAAATACACGTAACAAACACTGCAATGATTAATTCAATCTCAATTATAAATGACAGGGTAATATTATTATTACTAAGTAATCATGGATTTTAATCGGCAGCCATGTCCGCCCAGACACTTGCCCATTCCACTTATACAAGTTCGGCTGAATACAGACTCCCAATAAATAACAATTAACCACTCCATGTGGACCGTATTTTACATTAATATAATTTAATAACTTCTGTCGTTCGAAGCCCCTGAACCTTCAAAAACAATTCAATGTTGTCCCGTCGGGGTGTAATTAAACTTTAAACTTCCATAAGCGTCTGACCGAACGCGCGTCCACTCTACTTGCAGGTTATCAAGTGGATGCAGAACCCAACGGAACTGTCAGCCCTCAGGGACTTCCAAGACTGGAAAGAGACCTGCGACGAGAAGGGTCAACCCTACTGCTCTCTGCCAAACGCCTGTCCCTTGACCACCAGGGAATTACCTGGAGAAACTCTTCGTCTGTTCACCTGCATGGAGTGCCCGAACTATTACCCGTGGCTGCTCGATCCAACCGGTGACGGTTTCACCGCGAACAAATGAACGACTCGCGAATAAAAATTAAGAAAAATCGTCCGATCGTCTGGCGTGTGTCTTCCAACGATGATAAAAATGATTCCTGAATGAATGGTCGGATGGACATTTGGTTGATTAACGGAGAACGCGCGTCGGACAGTCGCACGGAGAACGTTTCGCGAACGAAAACGAAGGAGAATCTCTTGCCATGATCGTGACACGACGATGATTCACACGTTTTCATTTCAATTCGCAAAGGTGTGTTAGAATATCGAGGTGTTTGAAATTCTTCTATGCTATATTTCTTATATATATATATATATTTTTTTTATTATTGTGATATTCGTTTGAAAGAGAACTGTTAATAAGTTAGACGATACGATTAGATGAATCGTCTGTTATCACAGAGTTCTCGGGTTTTCGTTTTTACGGTCGCAGAAGAAATATCGTCGGTCCCCGTGTTCTGTCGGCGGACATTCGCGAAACGTTGCTGTGCTCGATTGGGTGAAAACGAAACGAAACAATGGCAACACGAAGGAATTACTCTTTCACGATAGAGAGACGAGCCCTTCGTGCACTGTTTATTCAACTTGTACATAACCACCGTATTCCTTGCCCTACTGATCCTTGTCCCTTTCTTCTGCGGCGCCTAGTACGTATTCATTGATTGATCGTAAACGTCGCGACGCCGTGTACACATGGTTAACGTTATAGTGCATAAGAGACGCGTGAGAGTAATTAAGTATTTCATAGAGTTCTTATTAAAGTGTTTCACAATAAACGTTGTACGAAACAAAGGAAACACACCTGGCAGTTTTTTCTTCCTTTTCCACGAAAACCCCGAAACTGTTGCAATACAATCGTGACTCCCTTTGAAACAATTACAATTGCAATCTATTTTATACGCTCTGCGGGCAAGTTAGAGCCCGGAGAATTTTTGTTATTTCTATTCGAGCGGAATTCGACGAAGCATCGTTTCTTCTTTAATAAGCAACGCGTTCTTCGGTAAGATTTTATTAGTTAACAACCAGGACGCTGGATGCAAAAGGAAAAGGAGAGGAGAATGAGTTTCGAAATCGTTCGACACGCAAGAGTGAAGTTCGAAAACTTTCGAACGGCGACGCGTTTAACGTGGTTGGTAAAGGTGAGGAGCAGCCGATTCATTTCTTCAATACGAAGATACGTTCTCCGCGGCCTTGAAAGTCATCGATTGGCGCCGGCATTCAAGTCGTAAAATGTCATTACTGCCTCGTCGTCCCCTCCACGCGAAGACCTGGGTGTCCCCTTTCGATTTCGGACGGCATTCCTTTTCGTCCACGCGTCCTGAACCGTTCATCGAAAAGGCAGACATTCCTTGCACTTTCTTCGTCTCGACTGGCAAGCAGACACACAGCCCTTCGATGGTATTTCTCCATCTTTAGAGCAAACACTTGTTGCCTTCAGTTTGTAGACACTTTTCAACGAAACGAAACGAATTAATCGGAAAATTATTGATTTTCGAAATGCCCTGTAACTTTGTGGGAATAAATCGTGCAGAAACGCACCTGTGCTCGTTGCAAAGGGTGAAATCTTTACTCTCGCATCCCCGATTAGGATTTCTTTTAGCGTCCCATTATATTAGAAAACGGTGTGTTGTAACTGGTTTTAGGTTGAAATGGTTCAATAGCATGACAATACGACTCTACAGTTATGGCAAATATATAAATGATATTTTTTCTTTTTATGCAAATCGGCATAGTGTATCCTGTTTGCGTTCTGGGTATACCAGTAATTTAGTTTATAATATATTTCGCTATTAATGTCGATTTATGAAAGTTTTTATGATGTACGAATTCCAGGGAATGACGTCAAATTGCAGGCAATTGCAAAGTTTTACTACCTTTCAGTAATATTTAAAAGGTGTACTCCTAAGCCGTAGTTCCGGTTTTGCTTAAGCAATCTATTAATATAATAGTAATGAATTTTGCACGATAATAAATATTAATTAATTATTTACTATTTAATTTTCTCTTCATACAAAAACAATTGTATAAGTCTCTACTTTACTGTTCTTTTAAGAAAAAGTAACATTTCAGGGTGTATCATTATTTTAACATATTTCATATATTTCGATGATGCGAGGTACTTAAATTTATTAAAATAAAATATGTTATTATTTTTTATCAATCTCTTTATTTTTTCTGGTTCCAAATACCTCCAATAAATCATTAAAACCACGCCCTTTAATTTGATTTTTGTCCCATTCAAATATTTATATCCGTTCGCGAGATATAATCGATCGAAGTTAAAGCTTCAAATACGAAAGATTATGAATGAGAATGGCAGTTCTCCGAATTTTACTACGAATTCCTCGAAATACGCACAGGAACACGATGCGCATTGACTCCTAGAGACACAGATGTCTCCGTCAATCAACCATTGTCGTATGCACTAAATTATCTCTTAAAATAAAGACCGTGTCACTCACTCCATTGGCGTACATATCAGAAAATATTTTTATTTCTTTATTTTTTTCGTCGAAGTAATAATTTAAATAGAAAATGGGAAGTTAATGAAATATTTAGGCTTGATTTTTGTTTTAACTTAACAAAGTGTATTTAATCACCAATTCTTGTACTATAGCAACATTTTCCTTGTGTGTATTAAAATAGCTGTTTCCCATAAAATGCGATTAAATAACTAATAAAATTTGGGGTGACGATCGTACGCTATTTATACGTGACCAGTTTCGTTTAATCTGATTTCAGAAACGATACGGACAGGATTTGTAAATTATTCAGAAACGGCATGAAATGAAAAATGGAATAAAAGTGATCATTCAACTATAAGGCGTAAAGTACAACAGTTTACAAGTACTGCTGTACGAGTAATTTACTTTACAGGGGTAACGTATATAAATGCAATGAAGGGTTAAAAAATCTGAATATCCTGTACAAAATGAAACAGCGCAAGTAGACTTCAGACTAAAAAAAAGATGAAATTTCGCAAGGAAAGTAACTTCCCTGTCGTGCCTAAACATGGAAGTATTAAAAAAATCTATTTACAATAATATTTACCAAATAATTCATCTATCGACCACAGTATTCAATTCGTTTTAAGTTTACCTAAAGAAACGAGGTTTCCACGGGAATTCATGAACAATCACGCAATTTACTGTTTGCTAGCAGAAAAATTGGAGACGATGTGTCTATTGCGAACAGAAATCGTGCACACGTGTTTGAAACTTCGAATAAGTTCTGTCTCATTTCTCGTACTAACGGTACATATACAATATAAGACAAGTCCGTCTGAAAGTTCGATGTTGAATCTTACAAAATTCTAGGAAAATTACTCGACAGTGTTAAAAGCATATTTATCCCAGTCATATTCCTAGGTAACTGCAGAAAATAAATGCCCCGCATATACACAGAATAATCAATATTATGACGAACCAGAATGGTAGTGTATCTGAAACAGAAAATAATTTCCATATATGCAATCCTTTCTGAAGAACGTGAAATTACTAAAAGATACAATTGCGCGATTACTTACGTCTAAACGGTATACTGTGTATGCAAATTTTATTATCCACAGAAATGCTAATCACCGCGGTTTCAGTATTACTAGCGATACTAGGTTTGTCCAATTTAGTTGGTAAGAACTCAAGGCCAGTTACAAACATACTATGCGCACCAGGTACATGCAAAGCCCTCCTTAAACTGAATGCAACGTATATGTCCACGCTACCGGAGAACATTGTTCCAACAGCAACAAACTTCCCATCGTCCGACACTGCCAAAGCGGATAATGTTTCTTTGTACGAGACAGTTTTTACAATACATCCAGAATCGACATCCCACATTTGCAAGAAACTAGGATTCTTCCCAACTACTGCATTCGACAGCATAAATAATTGAGTCTTTGATTTATCCTCCTCCAATTTACGAAATCTGCATCTTTTATACATGTACTTCAATCTGTTCGGCGGTGACCAAGTTAATTCTTTGGATTTAGAACCCTTGCTTGTATTCCATAAGAATGCTTTGCCGTCCTTCGCGATACTCGCTAATAAGGAATTATCCGGACTGAAATCTATATCATCTATCTCCTTAGTGTGGGCGTCCAAGTCGTGCACTTTGTTTAGTTGCGGAAACTTCCATAATCTAACGTGACCATCCAATCCACCTGTGGCCATTAATTTTCCATTCGGGCTTATTCTAACGATCCTTTGTAGAGGTTCCTCCTCGCTAAAAATAATTGTTATGACTTAAATCGTACTTGTACCTCTAGTTTTTATATTCATGCAACGTTGTAGTTACCTAAAATCTGTTTGTACACTGTCTGCAGGCTTCACGATCAATTGCAGTTTTTTATTTTTAATATTAGAATTGTCGTCTTTAACATCTTCTATCCTTTCTTCAGTAACGCTAGGATTCTCTACCTTCCTCTGTCTAAGGCCCTCATTCCCATTACCGTTAGCGCCCTTAACTGCCTCGCCATTCTTCGCTGTCACCACTTTACTGCTCACGTTATAAAGCTGACAGTGACTCTCTTGACCAGCCGCGATCCAGATTCTCTTATCGTTGTTGTACGTTGTAGAATTCATAACAACGCTTGGACCCGTTTCATGCCTGGTCACCTCCTCCGCAATGAATTGCGAACCATTATGAGACAGCTCGAATATCTCCTGTAAATCGAAGACTGTTTAATAGAACCGTATGAAGAAATTCATCCAAAACAATTTCGATATGTCAGAATCAGAAAATCTTACAAATCCATTGGCCACACCAGTCTTCGAGGAACCTCCGCCACCTCCAACCAAGATGTGTCTGCCAGTTAGCATTTGCAGAGTATACAGAGGAAAGTTTACCCTGGCCAGCAGGTCACAATTATTTCTTCTGGAAGGCATACCGATTTGTGTAATAATTCCTACGTTACCACGAACTTCCCTGTTCCTCGTGCCACCTGGATAGGTGTCTATTGATAGCCAAACAGCATGATTAGGCTACAAAGTCGGGCTACCGTCAAGTTTCCCGATTGTTATCGAACACCATACGTCAAGTTGGAATATACGTGTTCCAAGCACGCAACACGAACACTTCGTGAAAACAGACGACAAAACAGCGACGAACACGTATTCAATTCTCTACCACAGACAAGATATATGTATAGACCAATCTCCTTATGGACTTTCGTGGCCCATCATGACTGCTATACCGACCTGGAAATGACCAGACATGAGCCTCCTCTCGTCCTGAATTGTGGTCAGTTGAGGAACTATTATTTACGAAAATAGGGAGGGAAAGAGGAATGCGAGTGTGTGAATATATTTTAATGCCATGGGGAGATTATCTAAAATTATCTATTGGTGCAGCTAAAAGTGGGTCAGAAACTGTAAAAGTCCAGTAGGTTAAACCCTAGAATCGTAGGTTCAGCTAAAACTTAGTCAGAACCCGCAGAAGTCAAGTCGGCACGATCCTAGAATCGTAGGTCCGGCTAAAAGTTGGTCAGAAACAGTAGATTTGGCAAAAAATTGGTAAAAACCCACGGAAGTCCAATAGGTATGACCCTAGAATAGTAGACCGCACGGCCGTAATCGGAGACCTTTGAAAATTTTCGGAATTTCCGAATATCCCGGGCGTAACCGGTCCCGACTGTGCGCGTCTGCGCTTCGTGGTGTACGGTAGGCGCGTGGCGCGTTGCGCCGTCAGTATCAGTTCAAGCGTCGTAGCGTAAGGTTGTTTATGTTATCGAAGATTAGCGACATACATTAACCTATAATGCAATAACATCTCGGGTTCTACTTTGCCACCGCATACGTTTGACTATTAGCTTCTATTAATTAATAAGCGTTTATCTTATAATCGTTTTACTATCGCGGGTATACATTAAAGTCTTTCTCGAGCCTCCTTTGCTGGACACTGCACCGGTCAACCGGATGTCGTTTATTGTAATGTCGCGTTAATTAATCTATTAGTTTGAACGGTTCTTCGATTCTTTATTATGTATTAATGCAGTTTAACGCGGTTTTAAGGTTGCGTTTATTTGGTATGCAATGTCATTTACATACGCAGTTATATATTTCCTTTCGCGATTTCGAATTCGCTTCCGATTTCAGCACAGGTTCATCACGTTGTTTTTCTTTTTGTTACAGGTATTATGGATGCTTGGCTGGTGGAGGACAAAATATTGAGGTTGCAGGAATGGAGCATCGAGATACAATTACTACGACGCATAACAATCAGTCCGATGACCTAAGATGCAGCTACCCTGCCATATCGACAGTGCCAGCTACGGTTCCGCCATCTATACAGAATTCATTGAAACTATACGGGCTGCAATATCTGCACCTAAGGTAAGATAGATGCACGAGTAGTTGAAGGAATTCCCTATAGATGGCGAATCCATAGCAGGCGCGAGTAGTTTCAAGGAATTCTTTATAGATGGCGAAATGAAGCACCACTGTAGGTGTAGGAGGTAAGCCAGGGATACGGGTGGCACGTAATTTTGAAGACTTCTTGATAATAATGGTAGAAATCGTTTCGTATTGTCATTTACATATCGATGAAGTGATTGCCAAAACAGTGTTACAATCTATATTAGAATTAATATGTACGGTAACATTGTCAGTTCCTTTGTTCATTTTATTCTACAACAATCAAGCTCTTTAGCTAAGGTAAACACATTTGTGATTATTTCTCCCCTCAAGTAAATAGTGCAGCATGTAATAAATACATGCTAATAGTAGTATTATTCTTTATTTCGGCCGCGCAGCAGTGACAGTTGGGTTAGTGTACATATAACCTACCTTCACGATACTATCTTAACTCTTGCACTCTCATCTTTTGTTTCCCTCTTCCTTTTCATACCTTCTGTATCTTACGTATTACAATATTCTTGTCTCTTTATCGCACATCTATTATACATCTTTCCTAATCCTCCATGTTTCATTTAAAATTCTAAAGTCATTTTTATTTCCGTACATTCTGTTAACAGGTGTTCTAACGTTTTCAATTTTTTGTCTGCGTAGGTCATCCTTTAATGCTTTAGCATCTGTCACTTGCACTATTAATTGCTGATTCTGCCGTCTTCCGTTTTTACTCAGGTACTTTAGTACTGTTGATGTTCTAATTTATATTTATATTTAATCGTCTTTTTCCAACTGCTGAATTTCATAGTCTCCTCTTTTAAGGCCCTCCGTCAATTCCATCACTTCTAATGTCACCAAATTCATTCTTACAAGACTCATTCCATTCCTTTTTAATTCTGTCTTTCTGTTATGCTTCTATTGTGGCTCTTCCCTATTGCTCTTTCCTCTAAACATCCCTTAGCAATTTTTTCTCTCCTGTTACGTATTTACTAATATATTTTTTGTGTGTGCAGGCTTCTTGGGAAAGGGTGAGGATCATTGACCAGCACTTCTCTTCGCGCATAAAAGCAAGATAGAAGAAACTTCTTCTACCGAAGAAGAAGATACTTATATATTCTATTTTATATTCGGTTTGTTCGGTAGATCCTGTATAAACTTTAATAGTACTTTTACTACAAGTTCTACTGAATCTCCTAAATATAAAATGAAAAATATAATAAATAATTTACATATGCACACATTACACAATTGCTGTAATTTAAATTTATGATCTTTTGTAAGATATATTGTAAATTAATTTCAAAGAATAGTTTATAAGTATTAGATTATTTCTGTTTACAGTATTTTTATATTATATAAACGTTAGTTTAGAATTGATACGACATTTAGTTGTACGATGTATTGTAAATAGATATAAAACAATAGTTCATAAGTAGTAGCTTGTAAATTTGAATTACAACATTTTTGTACCTTCATTGCTTAGTTTAAATAAATATTTAATGAAAAGAATTGCACTGCCCTTTTTATTTTCATACCTTACCAATCCTTGACAGAACCCAAGTCCAATTCCTTATACAAGAAGTACCGTGGACGAACTTTAAATGCAAAGTCCTGAAGCGAGAAACTTATAAAATTGGCCCTATACGTTCTTAACCTTTACAGCAGAAAATTCTCGATCATTTTCATTACTATCAAAGTCTTCATTCCTTGCAAATCGAGCGTTAAGAAAATTCAACAAAGTTGAAAATCGAGCACTAAGAAAATGCAACAAAGTTGCAAATTGCGCTCTAAAAATGCAACAAAGTTGCAATAAACGCCTCGCGAAGAGCAACAATGTTATAAAAAATCTTCGTGCAATTGCAACAATGTTGCGCCACAAATTTGCAAACAAGTTGCAAATCCTGCCTCGCGAAACGCAGCAAAGTTGCAATTTTTTGCTCGAGGATTTTTGCATCTTTGTTGCGCTTTCGCGAGGCGTTGATTGCAACTTTGTTACTTTTTCACGAGGCGCATTTTGCAACTATGTTGCAATTTATTCACAGCCATTTTTGCCACTTTGTTGTGTTTTCGCGAGGCACCAATTGCAACTTTATTGCGTTTTCACGAGGCGCATTTTACAACTTTGTTGCGTTTTCGCGAGGCGCAATTTGTATACTTTGTTACAGTATGTTTAGTAATGTTGAGATATATTTTTACAAGGTTCCCGCTTGTGTACTTTGCATTCAAAGTTCCTGCACGGTAGTACTTGTTTAAGGAAATGGAATTAGGTCTTTTCAAGGATTGGTAAGGTTTGAAAATAAAAAGAGCAGTAGAATCCCTTTCATTGAAGATTTATTCAAATTAATTAATGAAGATACAAGTTACAAAAATGTTGTAATTCAACATTACAATATAATCCTTATGAACTATTCCTTTATCTATTTACAGTAGATCGAACAACTAAATCTTGTATCAATACTAAGCTAACATTTATGTAATATAATAAATACTATGAACATACAAAATCTGATACTGATAAGCTATTCCTTGAAGTTTATTTACAATATATCTTACAAGTACAACTTATACTAAACTTTATGTACATTATATGCTGAAGCTTATTTTAAAGTACAACAATTGTGTAACTTGTGCAAAGTATTTATTATAACTTTCATTTTATATGAACTCATTCAGCAGAACTTTTAGTAAAAGTAATATTAATGTTTATATATAAGATCTACCGAATGAACTGAATATAAAATAAAATATATGCTAGATATATTTAGATAGATACATAACAGTTAATTGCACAATTATTGGAAATTAATGTTATGCGCTAATAGTTACAAATTATTTTGATAATTATTGAATATATTATTCTTTGCCAGCCAAGGTATAATATTATACCTGCAACAAAAGAATAGACCTGTGATAGATCTGTTCTATTTCGGAATCGAAATAGACAACATCACGCAATGACGCTTCGATTGTGACTGACGGGGTGAGCGTCGCGCGACGGCCGACACCACTCCGCGAGCCGCCCCTCGCCGCTGCGCGTCGGCGCGTCGGCTGCGCTCGGTGGTATTCGCTATTTCCGCAAATCCTACAATCTGAGGGCCATACCTACTGGGCTTCTATTGTTTCCGACCAACTTTTAGCTGGACCGACGATCCCCGTTAAAGAATTCTTTAGTTCTTTGCCGCGCAATAAAGCGGGATAGCACAGGCGGGACCTTTGACGTAACACGCATCTTATTGTCAATTTCATGGCCCCGTTGCATCGCGATGTGATTTCGACTCAACTCGAGCCGTACCGAAGTGCATCGCGCGGCCAGGCACCGACGCTCGATTTTTCTAACGAAACGTTGCCCGAGAAGTATATTTCCTGATCCCCCCCAAAGCATTTACATATATTCACACAACCGCATGAATCCTGTCCCCTACACTGCTACAGTAAATAATAGTTCTTCAAGTGATCACTGTTCGTGTGCAGAGGGCGCTGGAATCAGCGTGGTTTTTCTGAGTCGGTATATCAGTCACATTGGGCCCCGAAAGTCCATAAGATGTCTTGTCTATTCCTCAATCTCGTCTGGGCAATAGATAGTCTCTTCGTCACAGAACGTATATACATAGTTAGAACAGGTCTCAATATCATTTCCACCAATTAATTATTCGAAAACGATCTCGTAATCGATCGCGAAAACCGACTACCTCCGAGGACGGGCGCAAAATGAAGCGGAGTCGACGACCGTGTGAGCTCCTATCCTAAGCTTGGCGGCACGTCCGATTGGTGGCGCTACTGTCCGTGAAAGCCGAGCGCGTACGATATGACACGATTCTCCGTGAGTCGATCGTGCCTGCAGTAGTGCTGAAATCTATAGGGGGTTAAGGTTGTCGCGTGTTCTCTTCCTGTCATTCGTGAGCGTCTCTTCCGATTTTCCAAGCAATTTTCTCGCGAATCATCACTCGATCGACGTCGAAATGACGTTTCTGTGTTCACTACGTTGAACGACGAACGACCGTTTAAAAGTGCAGCCGAAAAATACCGCCAGGATGATGCAGGAGATCACGGACCAGTCCTCCAGGACTGTGCTCCTGAACACATTTGTGGTGAAGAAGAAACGATGCAAAGTATACTTTCATCGTGGGACACTAATTTGGGAAACGGAGAAACCACCGTACAGTAAGCAGAATTAAACTTCATTTATTTATCACGTTTATTTAGAGTGAAGCTCAATTTCCGCGCTTAAATGTAGATTTATCTATCAAGAGATCGGAGAAACGATAGAAGTAGTCCTGCGAGACAGTTTGGAGTCTTGCTACAGCAATCACTCGTGGTTCCGCGTTTTTCGCGCAGTGCAAACAAAGGAGATCGTAGACGCGTTAAGATACCTGGTACTTCCGCTTTAAACTATGTATGTATGTTTGTTGTTTGCGGCACAGAGTGCCGTACTTCGCTTATACTGAAAGTTGGGCAAGGTCTTTTTATATATGTACAATATTTATTGGAGTAGACGTATGGAACATGGAAAGCATCGACACTTTTTACTACCAGGCATTTTACTGTTAACATTGTTGTTTATTAATAATAGGCTCAAGATTAGAACTTTAGGATATAGCAGGCTGGAAACGTCATTACTCTGAAATTTGTTACATTTCTATATAATTGCCGTTTTCTTATTATGCATTAGGATATTCACTTTGTCTATAGATAACGCTTTGACCGAGTCATACCATTAAAATGCAATTATCGGTGTGCGGTAGCGTCCTTCGAAATATTTCGTACACATATGAGAGATTTGAACGGTTGAAATATAATGACTACGTTTTCTTTATTCTAATTTTCGTCGAACTTCAATCTCCTCTATTACGGACTCTATTACGGAACTGATTTTTTTTCTATACATTTTGATGGATTCGCGAAGGTGTACCGCGTTACAATTTTATAGCTTATTACGATTTGATAAAGAAAGGTAAATCTTTTTATCCCGCCGCCAATTGTTGATAAAAGGCTGGCCACGTTGCGGTTGGACGTTATCTCTATCGAGATGTAATGTGATTGTTATCATCGGGATGGTGCAAGTTCTATGGGTATTTTCTTTCTGTTAAGCTCAAGAAATTAATCGAAATGTTTCGCCTCCTGCATTTACTTATTATCTCTTGGGATCTTTTGTTATTTTCTGCAATGAATAGCTAATCAGTTAAATAAATTATCTTGTCCAGAATTTGTCGTGCATCATTTTATCAGAAAAAATTTATTTTCTGAAAGAAAACATCTGAGTTCGTTATGGAAATTTAACGTAATAATGTATTCAATCATTATTGATAGCTCTTTTATTGTAATTTCTGTCCATTTTATCCCCGTTTGCACGATAAAGCGTGTTTTGTGTTTCGTGTTTCGAAATCTACCGAGGAAGTATTATTTTCTTCATACAACGTCATCGTGGCTCACACCGGTTGCATTAATTGTCGGTAAATCTGTAAATGGTACTGTTTCAGTGTTATCACTTCAAGGATAAAAGTTGCCTGTTTCTATTGCATTATCGTGACTCGACGCGATCGTGGAAACACTCGTACCCTGACCGTCGATCATTTCGTGGCCAAGTGGAGAAAATCGACAGTCTATTTCCTATCCTTTCTTTCACCCCTGCGTTTCATCTCAAGTGGATTAGTACCATTAAGGGAAGTGCCGTGTCAGTTTTACGCATAGTCCTTCCCAATTTCGAAATCAATGTTGAATTCTGAATGTAGACATTGTACTACAAATTATGCGGTTTTTGTACAGCACTCACAATAAAACTCAAACAAAAATTCGTTATTCAAATGATAAACAAACAACGCCTAAAATAATATTTCAATTCAAGAACGATACTTAATTTGAAGACTGCGGGCTCAAGTATTTCAAGATACACTCAAAGTTAAGTCAAAGTCTAATTGGATACACAAAACGTTAATATTAACTACAGTGGAGCCTCATTTATCTGGGTTATTTAAATACCAGTAGTCACTTTAAATAATAATCTCCGTCTCGGTTCTTCTATATTTCCAAAGATCGCGGTTCCCATTAATGTGAAATACAAATCTGAACTTGTTTGCAACATCGATTAACACCAATTCCCCAAAGCTCGACGTGAATTTAATCCACGCTTAGCACAAAAATCCTTCAAGATGTAATTCACCTTGGACGAGAAATTTCGACAACGTCGTCGATCGAGAGGAGAAAAAAAAACAGCCGTGGGATAAATTCGTGGAATGTACGCAAGGGACAAGAGATGCTGGGAACTGAATCGAAGTGGAAGCATCCCGGTTCAGGGCAGACAAAAGACAGGGGAAACTTCCCGTGCATACGCGCATCGTGTCGGCCACGTTACACCTGACTTTGCTTGACGCGAACGGAATATCGATAAGTTTTCGGCGATTGGCATCGATATAAAGGCCAGGAACAGATGTTACCGTGACGTGTCCTCGCATATTCTATGATACACGGTTCCGCTTCCTTGTATTCGTAACGACGCTGAATATTAAATTAGATCGCGGAAATTTACGAAAGACTTTTTTTTTATTTTTTTCACACCACTCATGATCGACCTTGTTGATTTCTTGAATACATTTTCATCGTCGCGATTATTACGGGCTGTCTTTTACTGGTTTGTTATCGGTTCGAACGTTTAAACTTTAATACTTTGCTTCGAAACTTGCGCAGGTTTGTTTACTTCGAAGTGGAAAGAAATTAGTCTTCGGTGTTCGGTGAAGAATATGCAGAAGATAGAATGGGTAAACGAAATTCGTAATATTGATAATAATAATAATTAATCGTTGGATTTCGAAGTAATCATTCTATCGCAATTTGTTTAACTTGCCTCGTATCAACTATGTTGGATTAATAATGTAAGTACGTCCCACGAGGCCGAAGGTTAGTGGGAAATAGGACGTACAGCGAAAGATGTAATTGAATTAAATCGTGATTACGTGTGCTGGAGCATAGCCGAGGAAAATATTAAAGATGGAATAAACGTTTTCCTTCTGGCTCTTTCGTATCGATATTCCGTTCACGTAGAATGATGCCGACTTCGAACATCATAAGAGACTTATTTGCATGAGATTATTATTCTTCTTTCTTCCGCCACGGTCTCTCTTTCGCCTCTTTTCGGTTTTCTTTGTCGAGCAAAGCACGCGACCCGCATCTTTATATTTAATACGCTTTAACGGCGTCAGCGTAAAATTTGGAACGAGTGTTAAATAATATTGTCAACATTTATTTATTTCCATCGTATCGTCGTCTTAATTAAAAACAATATCAATGGAATACAGTTCGTCGCACGTTCTTATCTCCTACACATTACGATTCTTTTTGCCACGAATTTATCCCATTGAACTCGAATCGTTCCGAGTCACCACTCTGTCGTGCTCGTTTCGAATCAATCCGATTAGCATGGATTCACAGCGGTCCTGTTTCGTGGCTCCGCCAAGCACAATTGATATAAACGCATTCCACTGCTGCGTCGACCCTTCCAAATTAATTTCGATCCACGCCATTGGTTCAACCATCAAGACTGACCCACACTTCGGTAACATTTTAATAACCGGTTGCACAGGCTCGATCTCCTCATTTCCATTACTTTGTACAGTCAACATGCAGCAAATAAATATTAATAATAATTTGCGCAAGCGAAGCAGAAACGATGATCGACATCGACAGAATCGACCGTTAAGCAAACATTTCCACCAAACGCGTAACCGCAGTGAAACGATTCTTCAGAAGCATACTGATATGCGAGGTCGATCGTTTCTAATTGGTTTGTAATTACTATGATCGAGCTACAGCCGAATTAGCATCGTTTTCGAAGCGTATTACGCAGGCAGGCCCCGATACATTCTATTCCGTTTCCTTTCTACGCCGAGGAAATTGCCGGTCAGAATGCTACAAGCTTCCCCTCCGCAAATTGTCGGCGATATAACGCATAAACGACACGGGAACAACAACGATTTGTTATACTTTCCATCGAATATCGTCACACGAGTAACGCAACCGTCGGTAGACGATTACGTAAACGGGACGGACGCGAAAGTGAAACATGCATTTTGCTGCACACTATGTGTGCAAAACGTTGTTCCACAGCGTAAGCATTTTAGCGTGATTTTGTACGGGTTTTTCTTGTACGTAATTTCCTTTGGACTGCGGTAGTGTTCCTTCGAATAGCGGGAAATAAATCAGTCACCCAGGTTCCGGACGACTTTCCAGTCCGATCGGTTTAGATTGTTTCATCGTTGAGGTTGGGGGTTTTGTTATCTCAGGCTCAGATGTCTGGGACGGTATTCGTATCTCTGTCAGCTAGACACATTGCTCTGGTTCTTCGTAATGCAGTTTATACACGGGATTCGTTGGAGTTATCTCATTCGTTTAATTTATTCTTTAATGGGGCTTGGAATTGCCTGATAAGGCGTACGAGATAAAGTGGAATAAATGAAATGATTGTTGCAGCGATAGGAAACTTCTGTTTTATAATTTATATAGTTTGGCAGAGGTGCCAGTCGCCAGGCGGGGAAACCAGAATAAACTGATTGAGGAAAGCGAAGGAGCATTGAATATCTTTTGACGAAGCCCGGGTGGAGTTTGTCGAATGTGAAAGTTAGACGCACAATGCAGAAATCAAGGGAAACGTTAATTGCTTTGCTTGTAGTATTTGTAAAAATAGAACTTAAATAAAAATGTTCCCTTTCAATATTGCAGTGTCCTACTTTATTAAGTAATATTTCACAATATTTTGTGGATTTTAAGAATGCTCGTTTTCGTTCTCATTATTATTATTATATTTATTTGTTTTCCCTATCCATCGATCAATTCTCTGTGCAAACACGCGCCAGTGCGAGAATGAAAAATGTCTCGCTCAATTGAAATGACGTCTGTACTAGATCTACCTGAGCACTTGATTGGAATTGCCTTGTATAAAGAGAGAGACTCGGGCCCCAGAGAAAAGGTCAAATGTGAAGAACAGCGTCGATTCGACGGTACTCGATCGTATCTCTTTGTGAATGGCGTGACTTAAGAAAAGCGTCTATGGAAAAGTTGATTAATCGTCGAGCTTTACACGACCGTCCATTAATAATCCTCAAAGATACAGCCGTAATGATTACGGGGATTCGTTAATTGTATAAAAGATTGCACTCTCGTTGGACCAGTTTTTGTGATTGCCGCGACTGAAGTTACAACGAATGCACGACGAATAATACAATTGTGCAGTGACGATTAAAAGCCATTTAACAAAGCAAAGATTATGCCACGTTCTCCTGTATTTTTGCACCGTCGCTTACATAAGCCGGGCATCGTCGTGCAGATAATCCGCGCTTATTGCGAAACGTTTTAATTATAATATACCATCGCAGAGTTCACGTCTGTGTATCCATTTTGTTTTTCTTTGTCCAGCTTGCAATGTAATTACGGGACGACGGGGCACAGTCTGCACTTAATTCCTTGATGCAACTGCTAACTATTATATATTTTTCCTAACCGCGATCGAAAGTCGATAAATTTCAATGAACTATTAACACTAAAATATTCTGCCCTCCGGACAAGAAGACCAACCGTACTCTCGATATACTTAATATGGAAAACCTTAAAGTGCAGTTGGATTGAACAGATTTTCTGCCCATTGAAGAATGAATACTATTTACAAGATGGCAAACTTCTTTCAATTTAGTTTCTGTTTTTCTGTTAATATCAATCGCGATCTCCACGGCCCTTTTTCTTCTGTCAGCGCGGTGCCAGCCACGGGGTCACGAAAACATCTCTTATCGTTCACGGAAAATCGACCGACAAGGGTCGTACGTGTTTGCCGTTCTGTATTAACGGCACGCCGGTCTTACTCACGTTCGAACCTTGATTGCAGTCGTCGGCGGAATTCGTAATTCCCCGCTGGCGTTTCGTCCGCTGCAGCCTGAATTTGTTCAGGTAAATTTAGGCGGTGTGGGTCGTTGACACCGATCTCCAGGCTAGACCGAGGTTTCTCAGTCGCCGAGGTTGCGGAACAACGCTGGACTTTAACAACTGGTTCACCTTCGATTCACTCCCATCTCCTTTCGACGAATCTGGCCATCGAACGTGCACGCAGACGTCGTCCCTTGCTCGTTTTCTACGATTTTACCATATTTTCTGTCCTCTCGCCTTGAAGGTCTATGAACTTGTTCCGTATCATTATCTCGACGAATTGGAAAGGTGATTTGACCAATTACGTAATTACGGTTTCGAAACGGGGTTCGTGGCGAATGTATCAAATTGTTTCTCCGTCTTCTTTCGACCGTGAATAATAGGTCCTGGGATATTTTGTTACGATTGTCGCACGAAGTGTGGCGGAGGAACTGGCCATGTAAACGTTTCGAGGGTGGTCTATCGATTTATTTTTCACGTTTGCTGAAGCAGAGAGTCGTGTAATGCATTCTTGCTTCATCTTTCCTGTTGATTGGAAAATTCCGAACGACTGCGAACCAAACAATTTTCCTCTTCTCCTGTACTTTACTCGGGCGGTTATATCACACTGTCCTAATATTTTCGTACATTCACTTGGACGTTAATTTTTGTTTCGTTCTCGAATCGCAAACGAGTCCAACCGAAAGTGGCAAGGTCCATATTTGTCCGTCGTTTTACCGCGTTGGAAAAGTGAACGGGTTGAAAAGTGACACATCACTTGCTCACCGACCTTCGCGGATCTCGTACATTTATTTTTACATGGTCTCCCGAGGGCGCTACCTATTTCTGTAAGCCCAAGATCTCGTGTCGCGTTAATTTCGCTGTTGTTTTTCGAAAAAGGTAGAATCCGTCGATCCGACCTTGGCGTGAAAAGGTCTTCAGGCCGTGGAACAAAGGTTCGATAAGCTTTCTGGGTCACAGTCGCTTGCTCTGTGACTGGCAACAGCCACTGGACCACGAGACTGCGGCCCATGCGTGGGCGGACACATAAATTTCACGGAATAAGGTCCACTTTGTACGATTTCACGGCGTATATGGTCGTGCGACGGTGAATTCCTATTGGAAGGCAAGGGAGCGAGTAGTTGCGATGCAGATTCAATTCTTTGGAAGGCAAATATTGGCAGAAGAATGTTCTCAAAGAGGAATGGAGTGCTTTTTTCGTGTAAAAAGGAAAGACAATATTATGCTTTTCGTGGGAGATAATAGAGCGGCAGTATTCTATTTTTTTTTATTATGGATTAAACATAATCGAATATTGAATATTGCACTATCAAATCGTGAAAAAAAATAAAACGATACTTTCGATGTATACATTCAATGTATCGTCGTAATAAGTTAAATAATTTAAAACGACAGTGTTCGATTGGAGATACGTGATTCATCTCGGCAAAGAGTATTATTTGTATATTATGTGAAACGAGTTCTACAATACTGACGTCATTCGAAAGGAGTACGCGTATAACCTTCTTCGTGCAGCATTTAATCAAATTAGAAGAATTTTACGCGAGCCGAGTGATATTTAGCGTGACAGTTATCGTCTTATCGTCATACGAATTATTTATTGCTTCGATGATGCAGAGAAAATTGACCAGCTTATCTATTGTCCTTGGGCATCGGGAATGCATAAAGCTAATGGAACGCTTAGTTTCCGTGTCTGCTGATTTTCGTGCAAATTTCGCGAGCCGGTCTGGAAAGTGGAACGAATCGATGCGAGTGCATCGGGGAATACAAGATCCCCCCCGTTAGATTCTCCGGGGAACGGGCCATGTGCAGAAGAATATTTTTAGCGTAAATTTATATTCACAAATGTGTGTGTCGAGGAGAAAAATAAATTGGCTATTATAGCTATGCATAATTCAAGTATCCGTCTCCGGGCCCTCTTATCTCAATTGACTTTGCGCAATACGCGACACCGCGTACAATTTATATTAGTTTTCATTTCGACATTCCACTCGCCGCGTTATATTTCATCGAATCTCCTGCACACCGTTTTACATTTGTTTACCGTTTATTTCGTTGGAAAAGCTTGTCCAATTTAGTTGATTACTCGTTGATATCGCTTGTAATCCTACAAATTTACGAAGGACACTTTCTCCGAGATTATAGTCGTCGACATAAGTCTCCGAATTAAGGAAGTTGTAATATTATTAATTGGCAGCAGCGAGGTTATCTCTTACTTTGCAAAAGTACTTTATTCGTCGATTTCTCTCCGAGACAACTACAGGCTTCGGGGCAACTTAATTTCCAGAACGCTAATTGACACACCAATTACGTAGTCTATTTCTGTCCCTCGGTTTTCTCACGTTAATCGGCGTAAACTGTTCCAAAAATCAAAGTTTCCTTTTTTTAATGATACCGTTACTTTTGGTATCATTATTTTTATAAAAAGAACTGTACGCTATTGCTGTTGAGACTATCTATCTTTATCGAACGACGGCAACAACCGCCGACACGATAATGCGAAAAAGCAATTTATGTATCTTCCTCGACCGTGAAATTATTCTTGGCAATTAAAGCAAGAGCGCCGCGACTTGGCGCAAAATGAAAGAGAAATGAATAAAAGAAAAGGTAAATGATAACGAACCTCGACTCCCGTCACGTTTCTGTTCTCCTATACATACTTTTACGTGGGTGTGTACAGGACGATTTGTCTGCTGCTGCATAAACCCGAGAAAGTTAACCGTGGTAAATGCAACGAAGAGTGGGGGTGAAAATGTATCGATTTAAATGACGTTCCGCGTACACCGTGCACGAATTTAATCAACCGGGCACATTTGTCATTTCGATCACGCGGCGACAATGCGCGAAACATGGTTGTGGTTGTATGTACAGTCGTACAACGGACGTGACACACGATTTCGATGACGTTCGCACGGATTTTATAATTAAGACGGTTATGTTTCTGTTGATTACGTCGAACAATCGCTAATTACAACTTTTCAGTGATTGTCTCGTAAATTGACGAACGAGAGGCCTGTAGAGATCAAGAAGCATGTTAGATCGCATTTTATAAACAGAACAAACTAGGCTCGAAAGACTACTGTAAAGCTCCAAGGTTCTAGGGTAGGTGCTGAGGGGTTCATCCCGGGGCTCTTACCAAAAAGGCAAAACTTTCCCCACTCCGTGGCCAGATCCTAGAGGAACAGAGTACCTATTCCTAACAATACGGCGTCGGGCCATTCTCTCTAATTTTTAAACAATTCACCCATCGACAACCGATAACTGAAAGACCCAACGTAGTCAACAGCCATCGCCGGCCAACTGGATGTTTAGCCGCATTCGCACACTCTCCAGACCTATCATAAATTAGTCAATCCTAGGACATCCGATAGTTGAGTGGCGATTGGATTGCAAGCGCCCGGATTGCATACCCCGACAACAAACCCTCTCCGACCGCCCGCAAACTAAGACCCTATCGCGAATTAAGCACTGAATGAACAGTAATCCACCAATCAGCCCGATTTCTTTCCTTAAAAATACGTGGACGCTAACAAGTAATTTTTAGCAACAATTTTCTGGTCCCCTTTTTTTGGCGCGTCAAAGTTTGCGATATTTTATTTTCAATTCGAGGAAAATCAATGGACCGATCTCTTTTCGTCAATATTATATTGCACTTTAGAGTTTCCAGTTTGCTGCGCTCCGTAATAAGTGAAAACAGAAATGTACTTTATAGGACAAGCGCGCGTATTTCCGTGTCTTTCGCACGAGAAAATATTTTCCTATATTTACGGGAAGCTTTGAGAGCGCCCGTTTCTACACGAATTGGTTTATTTACAAAGAATATGGAAGCTTCAGTAGTGCGGATGCACCGAGATTTTCGTACCTTGTTATCAATTACGTAATTTCGTTATCTACTTGGTTCAAGTTTGTCACCGAACTGTTCAAATATTTATACAGAGTATCGTTTCGGAGGACTGCTGTTCCGTGTCTTAACGGCTACATTTCTGTGTCACCGACAAATATGGAACTAGAATTTTCCTGTTTTCGGAAGAAATGTCGCATTGCTGGAAAGCTTGCTTAACTTAAAAAAAGATTCATCCATTGCATGGACGGTTCAACGATTAATATATTAAATAAGAAGAAACGTGTTAAAATTAAACACAACCTTTCTACAACGTCTTCGTAGAAATTGGAAAAATTATTGGTCATTTAAATAAATTCTTATCGTTTTATCAGATAATGGATTGATTATTTTTCGCCTCTTGTATCGATACGCGAGTCGATTATCTTCCGGTTATCTCGGCGAATATCTTTCGCGCACCGCCAATTCAATATTGGCAAACAATATTTTGAAAACGCATTCGTCCAATTACGTAAAAATTCTCGCCAATAAATCCAAGATTAACCCTTTGAACCGTGTTTCTTTTATTCCAATCTCGATGCAAGCTTAATTGATTGATAATGGTTCATTAAATTGACTGAATTTTCATTTGATCGATCGTTTGGCGAAACGTGAAACTCAGCTCGAATTTCTAAGGTCTATTAATAAGTCTGATTAATATCTGTGTTTTTATTTATTTATTGCAATGTTGTACACTGTATTATTATTAGTTGCTCGAAAGATTGATCGATTGATAGAGAGTTTAATTGTGCAAACCAATTGGATGCTTTGAGAGGCCTGTCCTTTGTTCGGGTCACCCTGTTGCAATATTAAGTGGCAGCTATTAGAGAACGGTAAATCAAACCTTTTGTTTCCTGCCGTACTAGCTGACCACGGTGGTCCCTCGTGTTCGTATCGATGATCTATTTGCGATCTATTGTTCCATTTTGTAACAAAATTCCACGGAAAAGAGTAAGTAGCACCATGATATTGGCGAAGTATATCAAGCAATATTATTGTAACATTCACGATTGTTAAAAAATGTTCCTAACAAAAAAGGAGCAGAAAATATATCGTGGCATCGTTATTATTACATTACCATTATATTAACAGCACGCCGAAATTAATTAAAAAAGAACATTCAAAATGTCCTTTCAATTAGTGCAAATGTAAGTTTGCCACTTCCTCGAGCTAATGTCACCAGAATATTTTTCAAAGCAATTTTTCGATTTTCACCGACTCGACGAAGAAATGGAGAAACAAATTCTGTAATTAACTCAAGTCCGTTTAAAGGGGAATTAAATGTTTCCACGTGATCGCGTTATTGCAAAGTTTAAATAGTATAAGAAAGGCTTGTTCGATTTTCTCGCTAAAGTAGATAAAAATGTGTATATCCAGCTAGATGGACGTTACCTATGACGGATGTTCTTGCTGTTCGTTACGGCGACGACTGGATACCAGGCGTAAACGTTAAGGAGAAACAGCCGCCGACGTCACCAACGTCGCCCACCGTCTGCCCGACGAACTTTATTCTCCATTACGCTGTCCATGGGCCAAAGAATAAATGGAGCCATCACAGCGTGACCATGAGCCACACCGATCCAAGGCAGGTCGCTTCGTGGGTGAAGACCATCCGAAATTACCTCATGGGTGAGCCTTGTTTCCCATCTTTACTGCCTGTTAACGAGGCGCCTCCCATCTTTACTACCTGTTAACGAACTATCTTACTATATCATTGGATACAGAGGGAACGTTGGAAGTCGTATACGTATGCATATTGGGTCGAAGCAACATATTAGAGGCTTTATAAATATTTATGAGCTGCGTAGTGCTGGCTGTATTAATTCCTCGGCGAGGAAAATGTTCTTTTGCCATCATTTATTTTTAGTGTTCGCGGATACAAATTATTCTCCGTGCTGCGAATAGCAAAGAAGATACGCGAATAATAATAGCGACGACGATGATCGTTGGCGGTAGGGATAATATTTAAATGAGAATCTTGTATTTTTATTTTAATGGACTTTCAGAATGTTTGAGACTGAACAGAGCCGAGGGTTAGGTATAAATTGATTTTAGAATAGTTGAAGCGTCGCGAATGTGATAAAAATTTGGAAGTTGTACCATGGTGAATTATTAACCAAGAATAATGTGAAATGACTACATTTTTTTAGTCAAATTCCAATACACTAGCCAATGATTAACTATTGCTGAATATTCTGCAAAAGAACTCTCGAACTTTTCAAGACCGTGCGATCTGAGAAGCACTCGGTGTTATCTGTTGCAAGTAAGCAAGATGCGTGGCAAATTGCTTGGAACACTTTTACAACTCGTTGAAGGCCCGATGGTAACGACTTATTGTTGCGATTGTGCATTATTTTAATTAATTTGTTCATGAGGTATGAAAAAAGGAAATAGAAAAAAGAAATCGGTGCTTGGTCCAACAGAAGTAGAGAAATTTTCGTCGAATAGAATTCTCGATATAATTTCTTTCTTTTCTTTCGTAGAATAAAATCCATATTGTTTCCAGAAATATCGATTCTTTTATTCATATTGAAATAGTATCTACTAGAATAGGTTACTGCACAACTGGACGTAAAATCGATAGACTTGGCTAATAATATCGCACGCCAAAATACGAAATAAAGGAAAAGTTGGTGAAAGTTAAATCGTGGCACGCCATTTACTCCTTCTCTATTCGCGGCGGGCGAATGCTCGTTTCTTAAATAATTAAACGCGCATCGAGCAATAATAAAACCTCCGCTTGCAAACATATTCCACTCCCCAAGTAATCTCGTCTATCAATAGATTTCGGATGACTTTCACGAAAAATAGAAAGATATCCGCGACGAGAATTCAGTTCGAAGCGGCGATGTAAATTGCGCATAGGTATCAGTACCTATTAAAAGAAATTATACACTCGACCGTGTCATTTATTATTAATGGTACTCTTTGTTTATTAAATAATATTTCTGGATGTTTTGTGTCGCAAGTGGTTCGTCGTTCCGAGCGAATAGAAAGGATTAATGGCGGTGCATAGTGGAACTAGGTCGATAGTTATGGATCAAGGCTGCGTAGCTAAACGTCTTTTTACCTCGTTTGTTCGCGAAGAAAGTGCAAGAACTTCGAATACGCATATGGAATGCGTGCGGTTGTTGTAAACTTCTGATCGTCAAGCAATTGTTATTGGGTTCTTTCCTCATTTCGGCCATTTCAATATAAAAACAACTGTTGTCACAAAACATGTATGGAAACATTGTTGCACGGTAAAGGGGAAATAAGGTTCCTTGGCCTTTTCACGGTAAATGCCAAATGTTAAACGTACCGGAAGTGGTATACGCGACCAAGAACCTTTCTATCGACCAGTGACGCCATTGCACAATACAGAGCCTGTGCATGCATCGACAATCTTTTCATTCCCGTCCACGACACTCCAGCACACCTGAGGACTTTACGTCATCCTCATTCTGCGGATAAAATGCCGCCGGCACGTGTACACGTGCAACATCTGCAGTCTAAATAAGCTGCTCTCAGTCTGCTGCTTTTTAAATCGTTTCACTTTGTTCCCGTATTTCCCGAGAGCGCCTGCAACGGTGGTTGACGCGAATAGCAAGTGTTTCTCTGTGGCATTTAGGGTTGTTAAACCATAGAATTTCTAATAATGGTACCAGCTTGTGGAACGTTCATAAGAAATTTACGCCCAACTAGAAACTAAATGGGAGTTCAAGTTGGCTGCAAGACCATATCGACGGGTTTGTCGCGTGCACGTACATGTAATAACAAGTTTTTGCAGCAGTGCAACTAGTGCCTCGTACACTTTACACTGATCTGTTATAGTTTTTTCATAGCGAACTTATAGCTGCATTCCATAGGAAACGATACGCGTCCGTAGTTAATAACATATTTTTTCTTTACTGTAGGAGTTTCCTTCCCCCCCCCCCCTTGCAATTGCGAAAAATACTGTTCGCATTTCCTTCGTCTTTTCTTTTCATTCTCAGCCACCGTGTCTTGCTGAACGTTCTAATGGTACATTTGCTAATTAACTATGCCAATAGTAACAATAAATTACTCCACGCGAATGATCTTTTTCGATTTCGGAGTCTATCTCGACGCTCCTTTTCATCGAATCGAAGAAAACAACCTTCGATAGAGGCGGTGTGTAAAACGCCTTGCGATGGACTTTAATTTATTCGAGTGGTATACATTGAACCATGGTCATGGTCATTGAGCAGCGGCGATCCAAGCAATGCCAGGTTTCCTCAGAAAAAGAGTCCTCAGTGCAGAATATTTTTGTCGGAACCGGTTCCACTGACGATTAATCATTGTCCTACCATGTACAGTGAAGGTCTTCCGCCGACACTTCCAGGTGGCCAACGGTTTATATTTAACAAAATTGGGCGTGCGATTTGTAATTACTAGCGCGAAAGGGTTGTCGTATTAATAAATCGTACAAACCTGGTACGATTGTTTTCCACCCTTCCGAAAGAGGGATGGAGTAAGGAAATATAATATGGAGCAATTAAACGTTGAAATATGTTCATTCGATTTTTACAATTATTTCGATGGCAGGATGTCTGTGGCGAGCATGTTGAGGTGGAAAATCAAGCTTTTGGTACAGATCTGGAATGTATTGCCAATCGAGCGGGACACTTTCACCGCGGGTCACTGTGTCCGTGACACGATGGCCAGAAAAGTTTGCTGATCGTGAGAAACTTTTCGAGCCAGACTGATATTTTTATTCTATCCAGTGAGAAAACGGAAGCTGGCGCGCAAAGTGTCGTATCTGACTTATGTGCATAGTTATTATAGATTTTTAATACCGATTTGGAAACTACGGTGGATTGCAATGATTATTAATAATAATGATAGTATATTTTGCAGTCTGAAAGGGAGAATGTGTTGTCCAGAAAAAATAAATACGAATTGCTCGAGCCCTCTTTGGTTATCTATTACATTTGGCGTATCAGAGATTGGAATCATTAATCCTTTTACGGAAATTGGGTCGAACTCATCCAATATCGGGAGAACAATATTTTTCTCCCAATTTATTAATGCACCATTTCGAATTATTGTATAGGAGGGATACGATAAGTCATTTTGGTTTAATCAAATTGTTTAGCTATCAAATTCCAGATTATCAAGATGTACGAAGACATTGCATTTGAGAATTCTTATCTCCACGTGATACCATTTCGAAATTCTGTACAAGGTGTAAATTATAATGGACGGGCTTTGAATCTATGATTGAATGTTCCAAAAGCTTTGCAATTGTTTTACCTGTAGTTTATATGCTTCTCAGGGCTTACGCATCGTCCAAGGAAGATTCTATTGTTCGTAAACCCCTTTGGAGGGAAAAAGAAAGGACTTAGAATATGGGAGAAAGATGTACAACCCCTAATGACCATTGCTGGTATTGAAACGAAGATGTTAGTCACAGAACGAATGGGACACGCTCGTGACGTCCTTTTAAGTGCCGATTTGAGCGATGTTCATGTGAGTATCTAATATAAAATAAAATTCTTTGTTAATTAATTGATTAAATACCGTTATTGCGACACCAAAAACGCAAATAAACACTGTCTGTTAACAAAATACAAGATATTCGAGGAATAAGCAACTCCACTAATAAGGTACACATGTGTACAAGAAAAAATTGCAACACAGGAAAAACTACAGTAAAAGTCAACCTTTCGAAATTAATAATAAGAAGAAAAGAAAACTTCCAATGTTTCCACGTGCACGCAATACATTCGCCGTGCAATACTTTCGTCGAAACTCATTTTCTTCTTTCTGATTTTTGCAATACCTTCAAACCCTCCTTGTTGTTCAATATTTTGTATTCTTTCCAGGCGGTGGTGTGTATAGGCGGAGACGGTACTCTGGCGGAAGTGCTCAACGGGCTGGTGTTGAGGACCTCGAGGGAATCACAGATCGATCCCAACGACCCAGACGTGGCTTTACCAACCCCTCGACTTCCGATCGGGGTGATTCCCGGCGGAAGTACCGACACTGTGGCGTACAGCCTTCATGGAACGACGGACGTGCAAACAGCCGCGATACATATCATTTTTGGCGACTGCACAGGACTCGATATTTCGTCTGTGCACACAAATCGGACATTGCTCAGGCTCTATGCCAGTGTGCTCAGTTATGGATACCTCGGCGATGTGTTACGTGACAGTGAGAAGTTCAGATGGATGGGACCCCAACGATACGATTATTCGGGTGAGCAAATATGTTTTCTATTATCTTATGTGATAAAACAAGGGTGGCGTGTTTATTTTTGTATTGTATCGGGGAATTTTTGTTTCCTAGTTTTCTGCGCTATATCCGTAAAAAGTGTTACGTTTATGATGTTATTCTTCCAGCGATAGTTATTGAAAATATTGAGAAATTATGTTTAATCGTGTACCTAACAAAATTGTGGTCCAGGCTTCAAGAAGATCATCGCGAACAAAGGCTACGAAGGTGAAATTCAACTTCTGTCCGATCCGTGTCATCCAGCAACAAGCACAAGATGTATAAAAAATTGCACGAGATGCGTGCAACACATGCACAACAGTATCCCCGACAAGGAGATATCCAGTTAGTAGAAAATTCTGTTCAAAATCAATCGTCAATTCGATTCACCAATCCTTTTAGAATTCCCCCCTTTCATCTCTCTCTCTAATTTGATTTCAGGATGGATGACTGTTAGAGGTAAATTCTTTATGGTAAACGGTGCCAATCTTGCATGTGCCTGCTCCAGAAGTCCCATGGGTTTCAGCCCCCATTGTCACGTTGGGGATGGCTGCGTGGATGTGATTCTGGTTCGACACACGTCGCTTTTTAACAATCTCAGGGTGCTGCTTAGGTTGTCCAGCAAAAAGAAGACTTTGGTACGTCGAACCGTTCGAACTCATCCGACCTAAAAATAATGAGAGATTAGTACGAGAAAGATTTGATATTATATTACGAATAACTATTGAAACACGAGTGCCTCAAAACTTTTGCGTATTGAATTTCGAATGTCTGTAATGTTTAATTTGAAGATTAATTGATTTAGAAATTGAATAACAAAATTAATAGACGATTACGAACAATAACGAAACAATAGCGTTCCAAGTTATTTTGCAAGCAGACCATTGGAACAAATATAATTTATTATGTGCCACTGTGTCCGCGAAACAAACTAATTAATAGCACATGTTTGTCTTGCAACAGTATGATCTACCGTTCGTCGAAGTATACAGAGCAAGAGAGTTCACGTTCCGTGCCCTGCCTATTATACACATGCAGTCGAACAGCGAGATTAACAACCGCTATCTGAACTCGAGCTTAAGCGTGTGGAACTGCGACGGCGAGGTGATCGATAGCTCGAATGTGAAAATCAGGTAAACACCGCTGGAGCATTTGCAAGCACTCAGAATGCTTATTTCCGGAACGACACGTGAACTTGGAATATCGTATTCTTACTCTGCTTTGATATCTAATCGAACTTCGATCTGTATATCGAATGCGTGAATGTTCAAGTTCAAGTGCGCAGGTCCATTTTAACGAGTGGAATGAATATTTAAAAGAAATACCGGAGCCGAGGTTTTTCGAAGATTAAATTAGGAGAGATTTTAATCCGCAATTAAAATCAATACTACGAATCAAATGTTTGCTTTGCGTGGCGAATAATTTCGTTTAGCCTAATTACAATATTATTCACTTAAATTACAATCATTCCACTTGTTATTAGATGTATCTATATCTAAACAAAAAGTGCTATAATTTACGTGCTGCAATATGTTGTAACAGGGTACACTGCCAACTAGTGAACATATTTACGAGAAGAGCCCAGGAACATGTTCACGAGACGACCTGTTTCTGTTAGTGACGAGAGTCAAATGACGTACTCGGTGTCGCTCAGTGTCTCTACAGCAACAACAGAAAATTGAAGGAACGACGAACGAAGTTTCCCGCCAGAGATGACGGCATTCGAATCGCATAGTTCCTTCGACTTGCCCTAATTATTTGTTAACGTGATATCAACGCGTCACGTGTGGCTGGAAAAGAGAAGAAACAAAGAACGCGAGATATCGTTGCGACGTCGACGACGATATCTTGAGAGCCGGGTAGTATTATTGTTTTTAATGCGAAAGGATATTTGGCAATTCCTCGATGTTCTATAACCACGTATTAGAGAACGCGTATAAAAATTTTAAGAGTCGAAGTACACCTACGAAAAGTTATTTATAAAAATTAGAATTTTCCTAAGATTGTGCAATCTGGTAAAGCTTGGCAATTAAGTACTTGCACATTACAAATTCGACATTTAAACTATTCAGAAATTAGTAAACGAGAAAATAGAACACCTGGAATATTTAGAATTAATTTAGAGCTCTCTCGATTTCCTATTGCACTTCATTTTCATCTTGATGCCACGACTCTCAAGATATCTTCGTCCGTTAAACGTCTGGTCACGGACAGGCTATTCTACTTGACGCAGCTACTCGATATTTTCGGTCCTTTTTAAATATCCCACACGACGCGAGTCGTAACTGCGCCTATCGACCCTGTCCCTCTTCAACTAAGAAGGTCTAAAAATCATCAAGAACCACGCGAACGTCCAAAAAGACCTCGAGGAGTGTCAGGGTTTTCCTTCGTTTCCTTCGCACGATACTCGTCCCATCTTTATCCTCTTTTCCCAATTTATTTTTAGATTATAGCCTAAAATCGTCGAAACATTCCATCGTGGATGTCATCACACGCGGCTCAGTCTGTGAAACGTACTTAAGGAATTTTATATAACGACGGCCGGTTTTTCCGGTCGTTTTTCCGCCATTGCTGCACTGGTTGCGCGTTTTCGTACTTAAAATACGCAGGTACAAATACATACACATATACATACACGGGACATATGAGATGCGATTATTGTAGATTCGGTGCACGAATGGAGTCTCCCTTGTACGATACTTCAAAGGACATTATTAATTAGGAACGCTTTAGTTTAATCGATAGTAAATTGTTCGTAGAGTGTACAGTACATGTATCGTCCAGTAAAATATCCGATTGTATATTTTTCACAGGATAGACGATACGAATAGTTGAACGAGTGCAATTAGAACGAATTTACGCGAGAGAAGAGTGAAACGAAACTGAAGCAAAATTGTGAAGAAACTTGTAAAACGTTGCATCGAACTTTATATTAGATAACAGAGTGGTCAGTCTTTGCTTTTATTTACGAATTTCGACATACTTTTAAGATAGAAGAATAATTGATTTACTTATACGAGGCCGGGTATGATTTCTCAAGTTTGCGAAATTTAACTCAGGGATTGTTTAAAATCTGTTTTTTCAACATTTTATGAAAATTTTTAAGTAATTAATTTTCCAGCCGCGTCTAGAAAGGCATCGAAATATTTTTTAATTAACAAACTCTATCCAACAAGCTTTCCAATGCAAGTATAATTTATAATAAACGTTTAGAATGCTTCGAACGATTTTTCAAACTCGGACAAAATATAATTTGACCGCTCTGGTCGCTTCTGTAATCGAGTGGTTCGTCTTCGATAGCTTTAGAGTAGCGATATATATATATTTTTGTTCTACATCGTTTAAGATGTACACTTGTAAAGACAAAGAGAAAGGGAGGAAGGGAAATCAAGTAATATGTATTTTCGTGACTCGGGCACGAATTGAAATGCAGCGTCCGTAGATGTAACACGCGCGAGAAAAATGGCTGTTAGAGCTTAAGCTTAGAGTACTCCGGGAATGGATCTAGCGGCATTTACTTTACCAGAACAAGTATTTTTGAGCTATTTATTTCAGGGTAGAGCTTAGAGATCGTTCGTACGACCCCCTTCCGCGAAAGAAATCTATTCATTGCTGCGTTTCGTTAACGGTTACTTATTCTTGTAATTATTCTTTGATTAAATTGACTGTTCGATCGTGCGAACGGATTTAAATACTTTGTTGATTGTTGGAGAGTGCAATTAAAATTAAATCTGATGTTTCCCCGAGTGGAGAGAGAATTTAAGATAAACGTGAACATATTTTTGCATGTGTAATATTCGAGTAACAAAAAACAATTTTAAAATAAAGCAAACGATGCATGTAGAGAAACAAAAGCGAGAGGCATTCGTGTGAATCGATTGTTGAAACATTTAAAATCGATTGTTTCGTTGGAAAAAAGATAAAGAATTGAAAATTTTACCTCGTTTTTCGTAAATAATTCCTCGATTCTATAAATTTCACGTTCGTCGAGAAGAAAATGAGCGAACGATAATAAATTTGAGAAAAGTGTAAATAATAAATCTGAACGCAGCAATGGATGTCCTTAGATTAATATTTTTGCTTCTGGAAAGGAAGTGGTCTTAACGACAGCTCCGAACGCGTATTTCCGGTTGAACAATTTGTTCGCAAGCGACGCAGGAAATGTGTGGAAACCTTTTATTTCTATCTTTCTAGTCTTTTATGTTCGCGTCGAAATACACACGCTCCGTCCTTAGTTCCAATTTCCTGCAGCCACATCTATTATCCAGGAGCTGACGTTACCCGCCTTGCCCCCACTGTATGTTACTCTGTACTGATTGAAAAAGAAAATAAGGTGACAGGCAGTGCGAATTGAAAAAAGGGAACTAGTTATAAGTTATAATCTTTTTTTGCTCGTTTCAACGAACTGGAGATATTTGTTGACTCTAAAGGGTTTACCATGTATTTACGGTTTATGGGAGCTGACATATCATAGGACAAAACTAACGTACCTTGGAATTGTCATTAAAATGGCCCCAGTATCTTCGGAATTTCGATCTAAAAAGAAGAAATTCTTTTTTTTTTCACATTCGTGCTAGCTAGCTCGTTCGAGCACGTGTTTCGTTTGTCTCCTTAAACCTTTGTGGTGTTACCACATTCGGTGTGATGGTACCACTTTCGGATTCGAAGTATTCACTGCGTGACAAAATTTTCTGCTTGGATCTTTATATAAATATATATATACCTTTTTTTATTTACTTTGACTACGAATTTCTCCTCACATTTATTGACACAGTCGAAGAAATTATACATGTTCCAAGAAATAAATCGTGTGGATCGCAAGGGGTTAAGGAAATCGAAATAGTGATTAAGTAGACATTATTTTGTAGACGCGTGTGTCCAGGTTGTACACTTATACATATATATAAATACATATGTATATATCTATATTTTAATTACGAGGTATTTATATACATTAAGCGGAAGGAAGATGGTCGCGACGTGTCACATCCGGTATACGCGATGGTGCACCGAATGTCGAGAATTGCTGCATATATTATTAATAAATTGTACTTCACTTTTTCATCCCTATTTTTTTATTTTTAATCATCCCTTTAACCTAAATGTCTAGGGGAAATATAAATCAAAGAAACATTTAAAATATTTAAACAATAGATTGGCGACAATAACCATTTATAGTTTGAATGAATTACTCCGACCTTATTAATTATATTTTTCAAGCTTTTCTATTGACCTGTTCCATTCCATTACTTGATCAAGCTGCTGTATATACGGAAATAAATTAATTAAATATTTTTAACAATCACCTGACGTTCATCGTTTATTGCACTTTCAGTTTAAGAATAATCTAAGCGATATACGGATTGCAAAATAAATAAAGCTGCCAATGTTAGTCTAGAAATAATGCATATTAAAAGGAAATCGAAAACGTACAAACGGAACGACGACAATGTTGCCTCTTCGACGGACGAAGGAATACTGGCTAAATTTGCCCGAGGCCATCAGTATGTATACACATTACAGTACTACTGTACTAGGCATTATAGAAATGAAAATCCAAAGAACAGAAAAGGGGGGATAAATTTTCTGCCAACATAGATTTAGTATTTTTCTCCTCTTTTATATATTAAGAATTTTTAATAATCAATATTGTCGGATATATATAATATATATATATATTATATGTATAATATAATACATTATATTAATTGAGACATTATGGACACAACGTGTAATTGGCGCGGTAAGGTGACAAAGAAGCCTCTCCCTTGTCAGTGTCCCTTCATCGGAGGGTTGCCAGCTCCATTATCGCGTATTATTTTTACATCTTTTCTTTTTCTTTCTCTCCTTTCTCTCTAGTCCTTCCTGTTCTTGCATTTTTCTTCCCGTCGTTTCTTCAATTTTTCATATTCGGCACGGTGTTACCGTGACCGGAGGTCTTTCCACGCTTATCACAACTGATTTTTCTTAAGCATTAGTTCGTGACAATTTAATCTATATAGAAAACGGGCTGTCCATTTTCAAATGAAATGAAATTATTTACCACTGGTTACTCAGTGGATATTACTAAATAAATGATGAAACAGTACGGAAAGATGGGCAATTTTTCCATGAGGTAAGAATACTATTAAAGATAATTTTAATAATACTATCAATCGAATTTCATTGGAAACCACGAAGCACAGTGTAACGTTCAATATTTATTAATTACACTAGACAATTTTTGACGACGACAATTATATTTGATATTCATTTGGTGAAGCTGCGATTAATAAAGTAATGAATATTAGTAAATGTTGAACGTCTAAGAGGACAGTCGAAAAGTTCCATCTATTATTATAATAAGTGGAAAAATTAGTTCGAATAACAAATCAATATTAATCATTCCAGCCACTATGTATCTATAAAGAAATTTAATTATCGGATGTCACCCCCTTCCGGTTACCACTATCACCACCTTTGTCACAGCCCTACCCCTGTTTCTGCTTCCCGCAGGGCCAACCACCCTTGGTTTTTCGTTTTACACGATCTCTATGTACGCTTTCGTTGAATTTATTTTTGTCGCGTTTTTTTTTGTTTTGCCACCTACCTCGCAGCGTATCATTATACTATTTAGTCTAATCCCTGATATATAACATGAACCTCGTTCACAATCGTAAAAAAAAGGATCGTGAGACGAAAATACACCACGACTCTACAGCCCTCGACGCCTTCTTCCTTTTCTTTTCTCTATTTTTATTTATGCTGCTTGGTGCTACTTAATCGCTCTCTCAACTCGCATCAGCGATCGCGTGTAAATTTTATTATTATTATTACGTTTTTAAGGGTGCTGGTTTATATTGGCGCTGAGGGTTGCAATTCGACAGAGGGTAGAAGGATAGGATTCAAAATCAGAAGAAGAACGAGAGAGGGAAAATGTTGAAACGTTGGTATAAGGGGAATAAAAGAGAGAACGTAGAAAAAATTGAAACGTGGAACAAAGGAGAGTCAATGAAACATTGCAGAGTGAAGTTTAGAAATTTTAATATTATTCAATATCAGATAATTAGAATAAAAAGCAATTGCAACCCCCAACGACAACTATTTATCTAACACCCATAACATCTTGTCTTTATCCCCCCTCCCCCCCAAAGAAAACAACAAACAAACAAAAAAATCGCTCACGCGTTTTCGCCACGCTGTCTACTTTGTACAATCATACTACACAGTGTGCTACTTCTCGTTTGCTCAATAAATATTCGATAAATATATATCATTGTATTTCATTATATAATATATGTATATCATCGTATTGCCGTAGTAATAGGTAGTAATAATCGCACTATGTTATTCATCGTCGTCCGTCGTTTACAATTATCCATATCGTTAAGTACCTTTAAACTTTAATATTATATTTATATGTTATTATTATTACTATTATTATTATCATCATCGTTATCCTCATAGCTGAACTTGCACCTCGCATGCTCGTGCGCACTATATTCTTCTAATTGAACCCTCGCAAAACACACCCTCTAGCCACCCGCACCCCGTGAAAGAAAAAATTAACTCTCCCAAAACAATCCTATCTTTCCGTTAACCGGTGCTCGTCAAATGAATCGCTCGTCAACTATTCGTTTACACAATAATGTATTATACGTCTTCAGTCCGTTGGAAGCTTAAATTCTAGCAAACCATTCTCCGTTCACCTGTATTTCCTATTAATTTACAGTTCGCTTAATTGCACGCTTACCGACTCGATTTCCGTCCCTTTCGTTATGATACAATACACAATTTCTCTCGGGAAACCGATTTTTTTATTTCAACCCCCCGAGTGCGGAGAATATTGTTTGAAGGATGTTTGGAAAAATATTTCTCTCCATTTCGTTCTGACGGAATCTTTTCGTTTTCAATTTCTAATTGGAACGTTTAATGAAAAATATTTAATTTCCAAAGAGGGATAGCATAATAAAATCGGAACAACGATTTCTCCCGAGCACATCGAGCATTGTCGATTTCCTTATTTCAAACTTTTGACAAATTAAATCTATTGCTCGAAACTTCGGCTAATTACTCTGAGGTGCTTAGCACTCGAAGGGTTAAGGAACAAGTTACTTCTTTCCTGATCCACATTCAACCCCTTTTGCAGTGGGTGGCCCGGGATATCCAGTCAGATTTTCACCCCCTCAAAACCTATCGGGACGCGCGTAATTAAGCTTCTCTCGCCTGCACGTCGACCATATTTGTCTCACCACCCCCAGTCTACTAGAGAAATATCTATCTTACGTAGAAAAAGTTCTCGTGCGCACTGTCCCGCCGGTGAGAACATCCGGTTGCGGCTGATGATCACTTCCCCCGAATCGTTTCTGATTACAATCTATTCCTATACTCGATAATTATAAATGGTGTTTAAGGGTAATCTCGGAAGCAATGACAATTGTCCTGGGAAACGGGTTAAAAGTAATTTTGTGCTCTCAAGATGGATCACGTAACAAATATTGCACGCTAATAACAATTGTTTATACCGAATGTTATTATTATAGTAGAATTCACTATTCGAGAAATCGTCGAATATTAAGGGTTGAAATTACACTGGAGAACAAAGTTCTGGCACAACGAGCCACGCGACTTACTTGCTCTTCATATATACATAAAATATACAATTGAGGTGTTTCAATTAAACGTTAAACTGTTCTGCATTCAACGACGATAAACTAATTGCCTCTGTTAACCAGCATTAATTTCCAATTGAGAATAGACAACGACAATAGTCTATGCGCTATTAAATAATCACACATAATAAATTACTACACGGCTATTTAAGTAACAAATTATCACGAAATGTGCAATTAAATACACTATCTAACTAACAAGCGGACCCGTTCGAATTTTCATACGGGACAAGGTGTAACTATTATTACAATTAACATTACAATTAATATTCGAATACTCGTTCACCGTGAAAACGTATCTGCTATCGTTCGATCCTCGTCGATATCACAACAATCGCTATAAGATAGAAAATACCTAACTAATGTGTTATTTATTATAGAATCGACAGAATCGTTCCGTTTGGGACCTGTGATCGCAGCCGCAATTGAATCTCGGCCGGCAATCGTGCGGACGATTTTTTAATGCACTTTCGGTTCAAGGCAGCTCGAGACGCTATAGAAAATGTTTCTGTGGATGCCCCGAGAGAAATCGGCGCGACGCGAGCTCGACGTTGATACGCCAGTTTGAGCGGAAACCCGGTTGGTTTTTACTCGAATCAGCTAATCGCAGAATCAAGCGTTCACCAGTGGTTTCGAAGAAAGATTTCTCTTTAAATTCCAGGCTTGTCAATCGTTTCTTTTCAATTTCAAAAAATCCGGACACGAAACTGATTTTTCGAAACAATAGAATCATTTTATTCGGTTGGACATTTCAAACATTAATTTGAGCTTGAACTTTTTATTTGCTTATACCGATTTTAAGGCGTGTCTCTAATTTAAAAGAAAATGTGCGAACCTCCGATTGACAAAATTTTCAATCGAGCAGATTAAATTCGGATCGTTTCGTCCGATGGTTCAATTATTTATGAGAAGTATTAAGAAAAACCTTTCCTCCTATATTTCCTCCTAGAAGCCGACCTTTCACCCCATTGGGAAGACCTAAGGCTATTTTGTAAACGTTCTACCCTAATTGGCACTCTACTCTATTTGCACCCTTGGAATCGTACGATCTGATAATCCTAAAATCGTGTACTCAATTATCTTTGAATAATTCGATTTAGTATCGACACCACTTCGGTTTACGTTAAAACAATTCGTACGAGATTCTTGGTGAACAATTTGTTAAAAAAAAAATGACGTACGATCTCCAAGCAATAAAACTGAAAAATCACCGTGAAAAGAGCGTTCGCGGTAACGTATGTATCCCGAACCACCCTGGTTTCGTTTCTTTATAATTCTCCGCGAATTTTTATTATCGTTATTATTAAATTTTTTTTTCTTATTAATCATCGGCGTCGTGTGCCCGCGCATCTTTGTTAACAAAATAAGAACACGAAATCTCGTTACAATCCCTATCGGCATCGAGGAAAGTATTAAAATTCCTTATGCATCTACTGTAATCCTTTCAACTCCTTCACACAGCCCCCAACCCTCCCCCCGAGAAAGCCCTAAATATTAGTCTAAAATAAAATGATTAAATCCTAACGATACCTGACAACGTTTCGTTTCAATTTAAGTACCTATAAAATTATTTCATTGATTCTTTCAGCAAGAATATGAAGCTCCGCGGGGGTGGTCGATGAAGGGGTTGAAAGAAGTGTGCAAAATCATCGGTCGATTGGATGTAAGATTCCAAAGATCGATGTATTCGGCTGTCTCTCTGCCCCTGTGCGTAATGTAATAACTATATATATATATATATATTTATATAACCAGGCTGAAACACCCTCTTCCAAATCGTTGCTATTACAAGAAACAGCGAACCCTAGTTTATTTGAAATAAAAATAAATTTCTCTACTACAAAAAAATCGTTACGATATCGCTCTATAGATAGTATAAATGAAGCCCCTCATTGTCAACCGTTTCGTCTCTTGTAATACCAACGACTGAATAGACAATTATATGTATTTATTTGAAAGCAAAGGGGTGGTTCATCCCAGAGTGCGTTCATACGTACCCTAATCTCGAATTTACATGATATTTACACTAAGAAACCGTTCTTATTTCCGTAGTAACTGTAGGTCGTAAAGCGATTATGAGTTATATAGTTAGTTAGTGAATTTCAGTAGTAGTCGGCCATAGTAGCGTCATCCCTTTTCGCAGTAACACGGTGTATCTTAATAGTGAATTAGGCGGTGTAATAGTAACAGCTGTCATGCGGTCGTCCATCGTTTTATAATTAATAGTAGTGTAGCGGTAAAATAGTAGTTTAGCTTACGATAGCGCTGTTATTAATTAGTAGTAATAGTAGTAGTTGCTGTAGTAGTAATAGTAGTAGTGGTTGTGGTATTAATAGTAGTAGGAGTAGTAATAGTATTAATAGTAGTAATAGTAGTAGTAGTAATAGTAGTAGTAGAGTAGTAGTAGTAGTAGTAGTAGTAGTAGTAGTAGTAGTAATAGTAGTAGTAGTAGTAGTGGTAGTAGTAGTAGTAGCAGTAGTAGTAGTAGTAGTAGTAGTAGTAGTAGTAGTAGTAGTAGTAGTAGTAGTAGTAGTAGTAGTAGTAGTAGTAGTAGTAGTAGTAGTAGTAGTGGTAGTGGTAGTAGTAGTAGTAGTAGTAGTAGTAGTAGTAGTAGTAGTAGTAGTAATAGTAGTAGTAGTAGTAGTAGTAGTAGTTATAGTGATAATGTTAATAGTAGTGGTAGAGTGGTGGTGTTGCTCATGGTAAAAATGGTTTTGAATTATTTTTTTTTCCTTCTTTTAGTGGCGGGTGCTGATGGTGATGGCGGTGGCAATTGTGGTACACTATCATATATATAATAATAATAGTAGTAGTTGTAGTAGTAGTAGTAGAAGTAGTAGTAGTAGTAGTAGTAGTAGTAGTTCATTTTCCTCGTAGTATTAACAATATAGTTGCAGCGGTATTTTTTTTTTAATCGTCGCGTCGTAATTAGTGTTAGTAGCGGTATAAGCATTTTATAGGAATAGTAACATCGTATCGCCGCGTTCGCTTCTTTTGAAAGCCGAGTTTCTTCCTCCCTCTTACGGTTTATCGCTAGTTATCGATACACTGCTAGTCTCGTTTTTTTGTACTATCACTACGAACCGATTGACCGGGTGCCTCCATTCTCCCCATTCTTACGCGACTCGGTCTAATTTTTCTTTTGATTATACGTGTCTTTTGAAAAACTTCGATGGCTGCTATGTACAGTTTCAGAGCCGAGCGGTGCAGTTTCTTTTTATTTTGCAGTGGCTCGCGTGGCTCGCGTGCAAGTATAATATAAATTGAAGATGATAATTTTGACAATTTTAATAATTCTCGTATGCTCTATACTGTACGATAATTATTCAACGCTATATGTCATATATTCTGTAAAAATCAATTTACAATTTCATAAGTTAATCGAATAATTCCCAGGGGTAAACTAAGCTGTAATTAATAATCGAACTGCTCGATACCCAACCTTCAATATTGAAATCTCATGCAACGAAAGCTTCAGACCCTAAAGAACGGTTGGATCCACTAACGTTAACTTTCAAAGGCACATAAAAGCAGTGACAAGCGTGAACCAAATGCAACCAACGATCGGGGGAGGAGATACAATGAAAAAATGAACCACTGGCTGTTGAACGATCGCCATCTTATTTTCTCGAAACGAAACACACCGAACTAAAATAATAACCGTTGCTCGTGACAACGTAGAACTATTTTTTTAAACAAGACACTGCACCCTTTCAACCCCACTCGAAGAGAGGGAGAGAGAGAGAGACAGAGAGAGAGAGACAGAGTCAGAGAGGGAGACAAACAAGAAGAAATCTCGTGAAACTTTACACAAACCCAGGAAGAACCACCTCGAGAAACTACCTGGTCGCCTAGCAAATATAATAAGCACGTTTTTAATTTAAGGGCTCCTTGGGAATCGCTATCTTAAAATTTACAAAGCGGACAGGTCGCCCCTCCTGCTCAATTTCCAAACCTCCTCATTGTCAGAATTTAAACAATTTCTGTTGCGTTGGAATCTTTAATCTCCTTGTATGGAGATCAATTGTAATTTGCACGATAACGCGATGCAATGAAATCGAACGATGCGCCCGTCGAATATTAATAATATTTGTAACATCTCTTGCTCTCTTTTTTTTTCTTTGCAGTTTAACACGATTTAAAGTTAATTTAAATTATCCTCGAATGTTTCCGTAGGCTTTTAGCATTAATTAGAAATACGCCCGCTGGATCTCGTTTAAACTCTGCCACCGGAGGAGTTTAATTAGAAAATGAAAAATCGTCTCGCATCGTCAGACACCCTAATTAACGTACAGTCGACGGAAAGCACTTTTGGACAATGTACATATTACAGTTTAGGACCTTCGTTGTCGTCGTGTTCGATGTTACGTTATCTCGTTGCGCGATGTTACACTAAATTCCTAATTGTAAGTAATTAATAACTATAGATCTCTCACTATCTCGAAACATCGCTCCTTATTTTTTCTCTTTTTTCCCTACAACTGTTTATAGTCTCATTTATCTTCTTCCTCCCCTTCAACTTCGTCCTCCTCCTCTGTTCCGTCAACTTCTCCTCTTCCATCCTTGCTTCGTGCACGCAGGTCCTTAATTATCGTTGAACGTGTCATCGTGTACATCATAATTAGTTAACCGCTTAATTCGTCAATAGTAATCGATATTTAAATATTCACTTTGTTTCTAACTAGCAGCCTCTTGTGACTAGCCCGCAACTAGTCGTCCTCTCTTTTTTCATTTTCCTCTGTGTTTCTGTGTACACTAGTGTCAGCACTAGCCTGAGCATTAGGCGATTAGTAACGATACAATAATTATAGAGTTATCAATTATCGTTATTTATCGTTATTAATATTATTATTATTATAATTATTATTATTATCCGTGGTTCGTGGATCGGTTGACATTCGTTCTGACCGATTCTCGTCGATCGTATCCCCTCGACCATTTTTTTTTCTCACTCTGATTTTCTTTTATTTTTCCTTTTACATTGTCTAAAAACGTTCACGTCTCCATTATCGAAGAAGAAGCATTCTTTCCTCGTTACTCTTTCGACTGCAACTCCTTCCTCTGTTCACGTATCGTCTTCTAATCAAGCGTGTGTACGTGTGCGTGTGATAGTTCCCGGTGTGTATTGTGTGTGTTCCTTCATAAATATTATAAAAAAATATAATAGAAAATTATAATTTCGTTATAATATTTATAAGCTACTCGAAATTGGCACTAGAAATATCTTTTATTCTCTCTTCTCGTTCATTTCTTTCGCTTCATTTTTATTGAATCGTTTCAATCGTTCCTCGAAGAGCGCAACAAACTTTGTTTTCTTCTTATTCACCGTTTTCCTCCATTTCTCGCTTTATCCTCTCCTCTTCGCGTTACCTGCCTTTATACCCTTTCCTTTAATTCCCACGTCAGACGTCGCTACTCTAAGGTCCTCTAAAATTTTACAAAATACCACGAGCCTGTATGTACAAAAACACACGTTCCGGAAGTGTCTCGAAGCAGGGAGAATAGGAATATGTAGACGGTCGTTATAAAATCGCACGGAAAACGGAGTCCCTACTACAACAGTCCTCCCTTTCTTTCGCTGTTCTTCATTTCCTTCGTTACTATTATTATCGTTATTTTATTCTTTAATATAAATTCTCTACGAGTTACATCGATCGATTGGGACCGATCGGCAAGGATCGACGAAGATCGCGTTCGTTTCTTCTCTGTTACAATCGGGCGACGAGACGGGAGCGGGTCCTTACCCGCGTCACTCGAGGACACGCAGGAGAGAAAGAGAAAGAGTTACAAATTAACCGCGCGTCGAGGGTGAAGAACGAAACGCTTCCGGTAGCGCGAAGCAATAATTGACCGATACGCTAACCCCTTCAGGGCCTAATAGTCTTCTGTTCCCCCTTTCGAACAGCAAATGAATTAATTCCTCGGACGACTGTAAGTGCCGCGAGGCAACAAGTTCTCGAGTCTACTAAAAGAAAAAAAAAAAACGAACAGAAAGAAGAGACTGAAATCAACACGTTTTGAAAGCAATAAGAGAAACGAATAAAAAAGAAACCTACCAACTCTGCAACGAGAAACTCTGAATGGTAAAGACCCTAAGGGGTTAAGCCAGGACCTACCCTCGGTTCAGCCACCCTCTGACACACACGCACACAGGCGCGCGCGCACACGCGCACACACACACTCTCACACACGCGCGTAGGCCCCGTTCGCCGTTTTCTAAGAAACATATGACACAATTTCCCTCGACGCGGCCCGCTTAAACTACGATCAGACTCTCAGGCACTCGATTCTCCGCAGGCTTAGGTCGCGAAGCTGAACACGACACGAGGAATCCTGGTGATTCCCTTCCGGCTCGGGGTTATTATCGTACGCGCCGGTGAGCAACGACCCCGTGGAACATGCGAGCTTCTCGACACTTTCCGCTCTAAGCCTCCAGTGTCACGGAGGAGACTTTGGTCTACCGCTTTTGTCCTGCATCACTTGTTGCTGTTGTTGCGACTGTTGTTGCGGCGGTGGTTGTTGTTGTTGTTGTTGTTGTTGTTGTTGTTGGTGTTGTTGTTGAGGGGGTTGTTGCGGCGGTTGTTGAGGCTGTTGGGATTGTTGTTGATGATGGTGGGACGTTGGGTCCGTTGTTACTCCTAGATCGGTACCCATCAGACTTCCGGCTCCGGTTTTGTCCACCACGCTGCTCGTGTGCACTGGATGAAAGTATCGGTCTGGAAGATTATAGTTATCATGGATTTCGTTTTAATGGCGGGTATTAAATGCGAGGGTGGTATTAGTAGAGTTGAATTGAACTGATCGAAATTTTACTTCGCCTGTATCGTCGTCGGTGTTTAAATCGAACTTTTTAGTTTGTTTTATGTTTATGGATATATTTAGTATGTCCTGCGTTCACTTGGCTCACGTATTATTTATATTAATAAAATAATTTTTGGCTTCTCGTTTGAACTTTCTGGATTACGCATTCGACCGTCAGGCCGTCAGGTAGCTGATTTCACCATTGATTTGACCATTGATAGATCGTGGGATATTTTCTTAATATATTGCAATTTTGCTGACCTTCGTCCATGGCGGAAGGCGGCTCACTGGCAGTCCCAGTTATAATGGGGGCGATCATATTGTAATCGTCTTCTAGATTAATAAACGGTGCAGTGTTCCAGCGTGGTGGCACATTGGAGACCGATCTCTGAGTCGCTACTGGCCTAGTCACCGAGACCGGTGACGAGAACAGCGAAAGGTTCGTAGGGGATATTACCCCTGACATCGAGCTGATCGTAGGGTACGTGAATATTTGCTGTGAACAAAGCGAAACCACACACGCGTTATTTGAAATTTACTACAGCCCAATTGTGCAATAAAAATGCATCGCTTATAAAAAAAAAAGTATACAACGAATTCTAAATAAATCGCGTGCCAACTAAATTCCGAGATGATCTACGGAAAGTTATTCTCCATAAATAAAATATAGAAATAAAACAAACATAACCCAAACCGAACGAAAAATTCTCCCCCGATTACACCGAACGCTTCGTAGTCCAACCCAGGCGACGTTCGAACACTCACCTGTCCAGGTTGAGAATGAAAGTGAGCAAAAGTGTATTCCCGACTGGTGTGGGGCGCAGTGACGAGAATCCTTGCCGGACTCTTCCTTCCTGCCGGATCGACGGAACTCTGGCAACCAGAACTGACCAGTCCAACGGCGGCAGCCGCAGCCATTTGATCCTGATTGGAGGCCAATTCTCCTGGGTCCGTTGGCGATGTCGAAGATGTTGGTGGCGAATTGGAGCTCGCCGCCGTTAACTCGCCCGTCGACCTTATAATGGCAACAGGCCTCGCCATCGGGGCTGGTGGCGGCGGCGGTAGCATCGAGCTCGGATAATACTGTGAGAACTTTTGTATACCAGTGCGGGGTCCAGCTAGCTGCGCCTGGAAATACCACACACCCACCGATCAACGTCGTCGACCCGCGCGTGATCCATTCACCCCGTTTTCTTTGCCTCCGCTATATTTTTCCGGTTATCTGATTTCTATTAAGGATATTCTTTTTTTTTTCAATTTTGTACCGACATTTTTCTGTTCACTTTTTAGTTGCACCGTGAACCCCTCGTTTCGGAAGATTATTGGGTGACGTTTTGGGACAGAAGACGGTATCAGGGCGGTGTAGATTTTTGTTTTAGTTTGTCGACTGGTCGCATTAATCGGAACTCTAGATAATCCTTACAGCCACAAACGAGGGGTGCAGCTGATTACTTGATCCGAGACTAACGAATTGTTCATCGATCGCAAGAATTTGTATGATCACTGTACTATCCAATCACGAAAAAATCCAGGGCGATTGGAACACGGATGACGATGCAGGTCGGAAATAACCACCCCACTGTCTTCTTCAGTCCCTTTGTGAAAATATTCTTCTAGTACAAACGTTTAAATGATTGCTCAAGGACCCGAAGAATATTTTTCAATCAACTGGAAGAACGATGTGCGGGTGGTTATTTTAAAAAGGATCCGGAAGCTACCTGGGGTAGTTGCTGAGTATTCTCGGCTTCCTGACAGACGAACGTCACGAAATCCGACAGGGTGTCGTGACCATTCTCGGGATACTTCACCACCCCCGTGGAAGCAGGATGCTCCGGTTGATAGTAAGCAAGCCCGGACATACTCTGACCGGAACCACCGGCCAGTCCTTCGTGCGGAGAGTGCAATCCTGCAACACAATTCACCACTGTCATCGTGTGACCGCGTGGCCGGGGCCACGGTGAAACCACCCCCTAAATTCGACTGGAGTTTGTTTACCAAAATCGACTCCGTTCCACACCCCCTTCCGGACGCCATACGTCGTTCTATTTAATTATCGTATTTCCTGATATTCAATTTTCTCATATGAAACGATGTTATTTTATATCGGAAAGCATCACTAATTCTTCGGCTCATAAATTGTATATTATATTGCAATCAAATTGAATAATGGATTCCGGTTGCTTCGAATTATTTTTTAACGACTTTTCTACCGATAAATTTTACGGATATGAAACTGTGTCCTATTTATAATTTCTTTGCGTCTCCTTCTTGTTGTTTTATAAAGTTTGTTTCATCCTCTTTCGTGCATTTATTTATTCAGTAATTATACCGAGGAAAGTTGGAGACGCAGAAAATTTAGATAATTAGTTATGCTAGAATCTAGGAAATTTCCAAGTTCGTTCGTCGGTAATGGTAATTGTTAATGGGGAGAATGTTAGTAAAGTTGGAGCCCACTGCGAGAGCTTAGCAGAAGGGGGAGCAAACAGAGGTAACGATTGCTGCTGCGAGTCTGTTAGGGGGTGGTTTTAGTGGTACTTTTGGGGGGGTGGAGGCCGACCAACTATAACGATCGTGTTAAATATATATATATATATATTGTATATAAGGAACTCCAAGCGTGAGGCTGGCTGGCTGAAATGTACATGTATTTATACATATACGGGTGTACGCGCGCGCGCGCGCGGGCTCAGGTGCATCAGAAAAATATCTCAGGTGAATCAAAAGGCCCTAAACTATTTCATATTTAATGTTCAACTACTGTAAATAAAACAATTAATTGGGAATATTTGCAAGTTTCATTTTGATAATACCTTTATGCTTTACAGTAATGCAAATACTATTTGTAAATTTACGTGTCCAATGATGGTAAAATATCTGGACGATAATGAATGGACATTTGGAGTTCGTTTAAATTTATTCTGAACTGGAACATTTAGAAGAGATATGTATATTGCTTATCTTAATAGCATTTACCATTGCGCGCGCGTACGTATATCACGCAACATGTGGTTATATACATGTATGTATATATACATATAGATATGTATATATATATATAGAGAGAGAGAGAATATGTAGGTATAGAGAGATATATATAGATATATAGTGCAACAACAAACATCAAACAGCAAGATAACAACGATTAAACAACACATCAAAAGACATCAAGGTAACAACAACATCAACATCAATACAATGGTATACATATATATGCTGTAATATATATGTATGTATGTATGTATGTATATATATATGTATATGGTAAACAACAACACCAACATCGCAACAACAATAGAATATATATATATATATAGATAGAGAGATATATATATATATAGGTGGTATCGTACGGAGAGAGACAAAGAGTGAGAGAGAGTAGAGCAATAAACAAGTCAAGTCTCAATCAAGGTTCGAAATTAATTGAATCAATCAAGTCAATTAATTAAATCAATTAATCAATTAATCAATTAATCCATCCAGCATACGACATACCCAGAGCATTGGCCGTGTGACAGTGAGTGAGAAATAGAGATTATTATAATGGTGTGCACGGTTCAAAGTGGTTACAGCCTCGATCGTTTAAAGATCGATCTATGAATCGAGAGATGTCGCGGAGAAGATTTCGTCGCCTCTGAAATATTACAAAAACGATTCTACAAAATTCCTTGCAACTTCTCATTGGTTCCCATGGTACGCGAATGATCAAGATTCCTGGCTCTCTTTTCGTTCGATTCTACAATGATTAAAGAATTTGAAGGTAGCCGATATTACGGAACACTAAAATTGTGAAAATCACAAACGAAAATATCAGATTCCGCCGTGGCCAAGTTTTACAGAGACAGCGAGAAATTTTTGCATTCGCCATTTAGAGACACTCGGGAACTTTCTTCGCGTTTCGAGGCTGTACCCTTAAAAATAGTAATACGTGAACAGGTGGGTGTAACAGGGTGGGCAGACAGACAGAGAGACAGACAAACAGACAGACGAACAGACAAACAGACAGACAGACAGCGACAGCTAGCTTACCAGGTAGACCGGTACTACGCAGTTAGCAAGGAATGCCGTCCGTCTGTCTGTCTGTCTGTCCGTTTCCGAGCCCCGAGAAAATTATATTTCTTCATTTCAGGGGGTTCGGTGTTCCTCAAGCGATTACAATCAAATTCGCTTTGTAATTCTTGGGGATAGGGATCAACCTCGAAGAGAACTTTTAGAGAACTTTACTCCATTTTTCTTTTTTTTTAATACTTTCGTTACTTTTGTGCTTTCGGCAACAGACAGGTCAGTCAGACGGACAGGCAAACTGGGGCGTTATAAAAATATACATATACAGATATTATACACATATGGTACTATACATACACAGGTGAACAGGAATATCGTAGAGTGTACTTATTTCCGTACAGAGGCATATACAAAAACACCAGTTTGGTTAGAGATTATTGATTTGGTTAGTCTCGTGGGAGGATGCATCGGGTTTCGTATAGACGTTTTGGTGCAGCGCGGACGGGTACGATTTTTTTTTTCCAAGGTTGCCGTAACGTTTTTCGTGTAAAAAGAAAAGGGGTCACGTATTAATGTTCTAAGGGGAGATTTGTTAGTTCATCGGAATGTGAATGTTGAATTAAAATTAAGATCAGAAGTATTTTTTTAAATTAACAACGTTTAATTAATTAATTATTGTTTTCACTATTCTTACAGTTAAAAAAGACTCCAAGTTTGTTGGAAACTCTATCGAGCAGGTGGACGGATTGTAACTGATAGAAAATCGGGGCTTTCGACGAGCTAGTAGAAATGGCCAGCCACTGGTCAGACGTGCGAATCTGGCCTGACTTCGAATAAAACGTTTATCTTGGGATTGTATTAATTATGCTAATTCGGGATAAATTTTTAAATTCACTTCAATTCCTTTGTTCATCGACATACTTGACAACGATAACAGCAATTTTCTTATTCTGAAGTCCGATACTTTCGTGAGAGTAGAATAAGAAAATCGTGGACACAGAGGAAACCGGTGTTTCACATCTAAATCATATATGCCTGTAAGCGCAAGCTCCGTCGATCTTCCAAAAACAAATGAACGCGCGAAACGAAATAAAAATTTTGTTCAATTAAAAAAACAAACCAAAGGTCTATCTCTCTTGCGCTCGTGGAAACTACGACAAACATTCAGCAGATTCAATTTCTTGCAGTCCCTTACTCGAACCAGTTAAATCCAATGTTAATATCTCATTTCCCAATTCATTCCGCCAGCGATCAGAAATTGAATCTGTTAACTAAGAGGCAGCCCCTTCACCTTGACGTCCCAGAAGGTAAATAATAAGAATACAAAATATTGAGAAAAAAAAAAGAACATATCAGCACGCCTACCAACGACAGCATTGCGCGAACAATCGTGCACACAGCTGCAGGCGGCGCAACAATTATTATAAATAAACATATATATATATATACATGTATACATCTATTTTCATTATCAAACACAGTGACAGTCAGAACAAAACAAATACACATATTTACATATCTATTTATAATAATTGTCACATATACATATACATATAAATATGTATGTTAAACAGAAATGTGAGATGCAACACCGAATGCTAACACACAGAATTTTCATAATGGGCTAACATAGAACATTCTTGCTTTCTCGTTTCTTCGGAACGTAGCGGTTTACCGTATCGCAATCAGACGTCAGGTGGATTTCTCGGGGATCCCCCTGTGTTGGACAAACACGACCGTCGAATTAGTCCACTTTCTTCTTTCACGTCTCCCTTCTCCAACCCCTCCGCCCCCTTTTCTCTGTATCGCGACACGAGGGTTGGAAAGAGATGCTCACACGGTATTCGTTTAAATTCTTTGGAATTGTAACTGAATTTGCCCGATAATTTTCTTGCAAGATTACTGTTCATCAAATTAATGGGATACCTACGAAACAATGATATTTTTAATTGTACTTTTAGCAAAGTTAACAGTCATAGATATCTGGTATTATATTTTTAGAAAATATAAAAGTACTGATATTTGTTTTGGTTTATACATGGAATTTTTTAAACTGATTAAATAGTGGAGCAATATTCCAATGAATTTTTTTATTATTATCAAAAAATTACAGGGAGAGGAGAGCTCTCGTGTATCTCTAATTGTTAATCTGCCCCAGGATACTCTGATTGTATCTACCAATTCTATCTAACTTCTGGTTAATTTCTGATTGTAACCAGAAAAACCCATCGTTCGTTTCAACTCTTTTACTCGACGTCTCATGCAATCATATCATCGGTTCTTTCTTTCACAATGTTCACGTGTAATCAAGAACGAATTTCTTTCGCAATATAATTTCATTAGAAAGTGAAATGAGTGAATGTATCAGCCGTTTAATATATCAATTAATAATTACATCGAGACGGATAATAATAATAGTAATAATAATAAAAATAACTACAATAATCAACTACAAATTTTTATCAACCATTTCGTATCTACGAAAAATCGAATATTTTCAACCAAGTCACTCGTTACGAAAAAAAACCAAAAAAAAACCGCTGTAAATAATAAATAGCACAGTGTTCGCGGGATGCACGGATACCGAAACCGTAGATACTTCGATATTGATCGATTGTTCAACCTGTACCCGTCGTTCTATACGGGTAATGCAGCAAAAAAAAGGAAAAAAGAAAAAAAGAAAAAAAAGAACCCGCTTGTACCCCCAGTGTGAGTATCGCAAGCACTTCCACTGTGAACGGTTATCAAAATCAACCAACGATGGGATCAAACACGGTGCAACAACTACCATAACAACAGCGTCGAGGCTAGAGAGCTCGCGAAACAACACCAACGAAAATGAATAACGGACATAAAGGGGAATAAGTTGTACGGGTGAAACGAAAGTGTGTACATTACAAGAAATTTTGGTGTAAATTGCATACGAGCGACGAAAAGTACAATGCTCAATTCCGATATATCATACTTCCAATCACTCTAATCCTTCGTCGAATTATTACATCCCTTATCCCATTTTCGTTTTTAATTCGCCGATCGCCCGACCTATATTTCTTCCTCCCTGTCGAATAATTTTATTCGCCGCCCGAATATGATAGACGATAATAAATCAGCGTGTCGACAGACGGGACTGGAAATTAAGCAGTGCACTTAGCGCGATTGGAAATAGATCTATTAAATTAAGGGGAACATAACATGTAACTGACGGTGGTTGAAGGGGTAGAGGGTCTGAGAGGGAGAGAAGAACCGAACATCGCGAGGAGATCGATAGCGAGGGCATTCGAGGGGCTTTTGCTCGACGACGCTGCATGCCGCGAAGAACGAATATCTTCCATCGTGTTTCTCTCAATTTTCTCCCCGTCTTCGACATGCCCCGCTCTATTCATTCCGTTTTCTTCTATCTATCTTTCCTTCCTTACCACCTGTCCTTCCCGTATAGCTTTCTCTTTGTTTCATTCTAATTCCAGTGCCTTCGATTCGGCGGGATTCTATTTTTCTATACTTTATCGATACCATTCAGGAGAATCGATTTCTTCACCCTCTTAAAGGTATTGCGATACTCTAGAGAAATAGTGGTTCCTTGGACTGCCTTTCAATTTGCAATAACTCGCGAAGAGGAAGTGCATATACGTCTACGTGTATGTACATGTGGCTGTGCACGCGCGCGTGTGTGTGACTTTGTGTGTCGAGAAAATTTGTCTCCTGCCGCATCGAAGGCACTCTTGAAATCGATGTGTGCGTCCGTGTGGAGAAGGTGTTCGACGCGAAAACCGTTGGATGACGCTGGCGAAGACGCCGATGTACACGTGGGGATGGATATACGTGTACTGTATATGTATATAGGTAGATAGACAGGGCGATGCTACGGAGGGTTGGACGGGGTGCGATTGTGTAATTTCGAGCTGCGTCGACGATTCGCACCCTTCCGTCGCGCGAGATCGGATGCATATTCGGCCTGAAACTTTCGCAGATGAACCGATCGTGGAATCGATGCTGCAGAGATTGCAGAGATATCGCGAGGGGTTGTAAATTTCGCCGAGATGAAATTTCAAAAGTTTGGAAACGTTGGAAAACGTAGAAGATCGGGATAGGTCTGAGAATTGTTAGCAGCTATTTGGAGATTCGGGAATGCCGGTATTTTTACAAATTTGGAAGCATGTAAATTCGCGAATTTCTCTATTTGGAATTCGACGGGTTCGAAATTGTAGTTATCTTGGTCGAGGGACGATTTGAATACAGAAAGATTGGAGAATTTCTGATTTTCAATTATTTCGAAGTGGACAATTTGGTCTGTAGTATAACATGGAATACCTTTACTCCATAGATGTAACAATTTTTCAACAACGATGCGCAGAAATCCTGCACGGAACGATTATAAATATATAAAAATGATGTTATTATAAATTCAGGAGCCCAATACTTTTCTATTTCACAAATCACCCCTTCTTCCTAGATCGATAATAAATGACGTATCCAATGTCCCAAAACTTATACTAATATTTCACTCGATCCCATGGTATCACGTACGTAGCGGCCCTCATTCCCGATGCATCTACCAAATCTCTCGATTCAACCCCTTTCCCGATAAAACTCCAGCAATTCTCTCGCTAGAGATACGCAATATAGTACAATAAAGAAACATCGGGGAGGCACGATAACAGAGTACAATATTTACTACAGGTCCTACATCAGTGTGTAAGTGCGTGAGAGGTGTGTGTCGCGTGAATCAATTCAATGCGTTTGCAATTGCGTGAACGTGTGTACGTGTGGTAGGCGTATCTCTCCTCGTGGACATACATTATACATGTTCGTGAGAGAAATTAGAGGCAGAAAGATAGAGAAAGGAATGGGGGGAGACACGACAGAGAAAGAGAGACTAGAATGAAAAAAAAGGAAGAAGATATGAACCATTGGAAAGGAAAAAATGACAAACGTGACAGCAATAGAGAGAGAGAGAGAAAAAAAAGAAAATATTCGAGCGTATAAAAACGACATCGTGATGCATGTGCATACGTATGTACACGCGTACGCGGACACGCGACACGGAGATACATACGTCGAAATTACGAGTCACTGATAATTCGCGTTTTATTTATCTATTGTTCTTTCCTTTTTTGGAAACACGATGCAGCGAGCGCGTACGTTCTCCAGCGTACGTGGTTCGACTGTGAAAATTATTTTTCGAGGGTAAAAGTCGATTTCGAGTGGAGCTTGCACTCGAGCAATTCTGCATACTCGGTGCTTTTGGATTATTTCTTCGCGACGAAAAGAGAATTCTTTCGAAGACTTGTGAAATACAGGGATGCATGGCGTTTCAGTTACATGACCCTTCTGTTAAATAAAGTTCGTCAATTTTATAGACCGAAGTCAAATAAATTGAAACGCACAGAAACTTGAAAGTAAAAAAATTCTAAACTGGAGAATCAGGCTGCGAGGTGATCAAACAATTCCGAGATTAATCTGCAATCTACTGCGCCTTCGTTTTCTAATACAAAATTTGGAACTATAAACTTTTTAGCCCCAAAATTAACGAATCTTTTCCCGCAGAAATTTGTCATTGAAACGATTGAACCGACGTTTCCCTCATCAAAAACTCCACAGAGCACACGACCCAAGCACACGACACGCGTCCGCTGCGTGTACACGTATACACACTTATGTACACTGATATACCGTACGTATATAATTTATACGTAACAAATATATATCTGTATATATATAGAGAGAGAGACATTTAGGTTTATATATATGTATAGGTATATATATAATGTAGAACAGTCAATAACCAGTCACAAAGTACCTTTTAGTCGAGTTTAGCGAGCTTCTCTCTACGCTCGGGCTCAGACTGAAACAGAGATCATCACGCGTCATTTTCACGCGATATTAAGAGCTTGCACGCGGTTCGCAAGGCTGCTATCGATCATCGATCACATGGATCGCTGAAAAACCTTCGGTCCCTTGTTTTTTTTTATTTATTTATCTTTTTCGGATCTCCTTCTCTCGATCTCCTTTTCGATTCATTCATCACTTCTCCCATTTCTGACACACTTCGAATCGAACTGGAGATACACAATTTTTTCGCCACCTTTGTTTCCTCCCTTTATTCTTGCGTCATTGTACAATATATCCGTGCATGTACGCTCGAAGGATCTTTGTCTCGTCCAAGGACTGAACTTGGTTTCTTGGACGTCCCCGCGTTTCGTCCGACTGGTCGAAAAGTCGCGGCGAGCCCCACTAACCCAGTTTCGAGCATCTCGTTCCTAATTTAAAAGTGCCGCCTGTCATCGAACAATTGGCCCCATGGACGACAGTTGCGCGTATTAAATCTGATTTAATGGACGCTGTATTGCCGCGCTATGAAGGCAAATGTGCGAACGTACTCGTGCAAGACGTATTACAACGTTTTCGAAACGAACAGAACGAAACAATTATTCCAAAGTATCCTAGTTAAGCAGCAAAAGTATTCCTTCGATTTAGTTTTAACCCCTCATTGTCTAAAGGCGATTTTATAATAATTCGGACCTTAAAGGGTTAATCATCGTGGACTTTGTAGTCGATTTATATTATACTTTCGAAAATTCGTCTGATCTCAAACAATAAAGGATGAGTATAATTGTGATATTCTGATTGCTAGAATTGCATGAGATTTTCTATGGTTAGAAAGATTGTACGATACTCCAAAGTGGATTAGCAAGGCGGCTACGTTGCGCTAGGGTCAATGGTCCTCCTGTTCGATTCACGGCCCATTCCTCAGGTGATCGAGATCCAGAAATCCCTGGTGATCGATTTACTTACATGATGCCTGGCTGAGCTCAGTTTGGGTCTATCGCACACTGGACATTCGAGGCGCCAAATCGCCGATGATGTTACTCGAGCCCGGCACGCGGTGCAACGAGGATGCACATTAAAATCGCATAACCGCCCTGTTAAGGGGCGATAAGGTACTTTTGGTGTGGAGTGCACAGACAACAGGAAGTTGTAAAAATAATCGATGACGCTTGGATACTTCGAAACTGTGTACCAGCAGCAAACGATATTTTATCATTTTTTTAAACCGATAACCAACTTCGATAAATTCGATGAAAAAAATGAAGAAATTCGCTGAGAAGTAAAAACTATTGGATGAAAATGAAATTTATGTGGCTACTGTGAACGCGAATGCTAATATTATCTTTGCTATTGAAATTTTTCAGCGCGTTAGAAAAGGAAATGCAACTGCTGAATAATTAAAATATTAGCGTCCAATAAATAAGATATTTCTGTTGTTAATGATTGACGACACTGCCACGACAGTAATAATGAAATTATTATTATTAATCGTATTAATAATTTTATTATTATTCCGTTTCATGGATCTTCCAAATTCTTTGATATAGAGAGTGTCATCGTTGCACCACGAAGCCGAGTTGGTACGTCGAATCAAAACGCATATCGCGAATCAATGATCGACCATACGTGGACGATCGTTTCGTCGACGACCGTTGTTGCAAGCCAGAGACAACCAACGGTCTTCCACTTCCGTCGTTCATGAGGTTCTCGAGGAACCATTACATTTTCTCTCACGTTGCTCGTCGACGACGTTACAATATTTGATTAGTGAACTCGTTAGGCGAACAAGCGGACAATAATGAAGCGAGATAGACAGGGACGACGAATTATGTATCGTCAGATCGAACAGACACTCTCTGCCGGCGTGAACTTCCGGCATTAATTGACGAACAAACGAAAACGAAACACAGATAGAACGGGGAAAATTAGTTGTTACGGGGAATTTCTTTTCGTGGGTTTAAAATGGGTGGGATAAGGTTTACGAAATATTATCATAATCCTCGTTCGTATAGTCTCTGTGTTATTTGTGTCTTCAGTCGTACTTCCGATTTTTTTTTTAGGGTAGCGAGTGTGCATTCCGGTATGCAGAGTACTTACAGCGAACTCCCCATAATCAAATGCTACGTTAAAAGAGAACTCGCTTCCAAAATATATATTCTGAGGCCTTTCATTTCATGGGTGGAGAATTAATAATAAGAATATCGTTTTAAACGGGTGGTTGGTAAAGCTTGACACATGGAAATCATTTCGAAGAGTCATTCGTAAATAGAAAAATAGAGAAAGATGTGTATATAAATATTTCTTTGAAATATACCTATTCTTGTGTTACAGATATTTTTAATTCTATTATATATAATTAATAGTATAGTACATTAAGAAAGAGTTGCACGGAACACAGGAATTGCTAATTCAAAAACATGTTCAATATTTCACCATTATTCTATTAAACAATACTCCTAAAAATATCATCCAGGTGTGAAGAAATTACGAATTTAACTGACCGCTATAAATCTGGCTAATAGAGGATCTCCCGACGCCGATAAGGATTTCACGAAACATTCTTAAAAACAACCCCCATTCCGCATTGTCTACTTTAATATATAATACCCAGAGAAAATCTAATAATAATTCTCCAATTATTTTCCTTTCTTTTCTGCACACTCCATTTATAATTGTCCAAAGTCAGAGCTCTGAATTTTTAACTCCGTAACGACATCAGGAAGACAAAGGAATGTATAATAGTGATAAAAGGTCGGGAGATCCTTCGCTAATTGGTTAACCGTGACAGCCATAAAGACAGACGGTCTCCATTAGCCATTTCACGCTGTTCGAGAGATGATCACGGTCTTAAATACGACAGATATCGAAGTTAAACAGTATTTATCGACACATACCCGTCTGCGAGTGGGGTGAATCCATTCCACGATGGCCATCCTCGGGCCTTAGCACCGGCGAGAAGGTCGGCGCATTGGAAACGGAAACCGTTGGGGGTTTTTCAGTCTTGTCGTTCCTTATGAGCTGATGCACCGGTGGTGGGCCTGAAATATAAGACACCGAAAGCTGAGGACGCTGTTCCAATATTGCTTAATCTAACATCGTTCGAATAAATCTAATTCAGTGCGGAAAATAATAATGTGGATACATGAATCGATCTTTTTATTTTATTTCGTTACGAATTGATGACGGAAGTACGCGGATCGAAGGGGAAGAAATAATCGTTCGAATATGCGAACGATTATGATTTTGCTCGCCGTTGGATCGTGAGAAATGTCTGTGCGAAGAAATTATTCGGTGCATCGTTGTTCTTTTGTTTTTACGCTGCATGATACACGTGTGCGTCAAGTGCATGCACGCGAGATCGCATTCAGTGTTGACCGAGTAGAATAGAGAGAGACAGGTGCACTCCACCGTTTTGCAGCCCCTAGTTTATATTCTCCTGCATCTGCATTGAAACGACCCAACAAAGAAGATAAAAGTATCGTTCTTTTACGGGGACGTGTCTTTGAATATCCAACGAAAAATTCGAAACTCCGCGTAAATAGAGGCAAAAGGCGAGTACATAACGTTGTCAATTCATCTGCCAAAGAATATAAACAGGTGCAATCGAGATTAACTAAAACGATCGCCATAAAAATCCGGTGATGCGCTTTAATCAATCTGCGACGCAACACATCCTATCCGCGTCCCGTGTTCGCCCGTCGATCGCCGTTAACCCCATAGAAAATGTCCGTTTCGCTGAACGAACTGCCCCGTTCTACGGTGACAAGGTAGAAGAAGATATACAAGGGGAGCGTCGTCTTCTGGTGAAACGGATTTGCATGCGCGTAGAATTGGTTGGGAAACGGTCGTTTCGCGGCAATAAAATTAGCTTCGTTCACCGGGCTGCACCGCGATATTTACGCCGGTCGTTAATTTAACGACAATACAGTCAATCAAGTGTCCCGCGGCCGCTATAAAGGCAACGTATGTATGATAAAAAGGGAGCAACGGGGAAACGCGGTTGGCCCAGGTCCAGCTATGCTTATTGCCGGAATTTTTCCTGCACCTCCAACCCCCGCTGGTCGACTGTATGTGCATGCTCGTACGTCTGTTGGGGTGTGTGTGTGTGTTTTGTGTGTGTACGTGTATGTATGTATATTTTGTTTGAGAAAGTGGTCATTTTATTCCGTCCGTAAATTCCGTCTATCCGCCGCCGTTGCGGACCTCCCAGCGCAAAGAGTCGAAACTTTTCGCGTGCTTCTCGTTCGAGGGTCTTAACATCCCCTTTCAACCCCTTTCCCAAAGCGTTCTTCTTCTTCTCGATTTGTCAGTTGAACATACACGTGTATGTGTTCGACGTTTCTTTTTCTTTAAGCGTACGTTATTCGGATTTCTTGCATGGGCGAGGGATTTGGAACGCTCGATTGGATGTTTCTTTGTTGCGCGAGGATGAACGTTGGTTTCGTGTTTGTACGCTTAGTTTAATACGGTGGTTAATATTCGAAGGCAAGGGTGGCCCTTCGAACGTTCGTGGGAGAGAGTTCGACCAGCGAGATAAATTAGATAGGGCTGGAGGAATAACAGTCTAGATTGGAATTAGGAATTTTTCGTTTCACCCACTTTCCGGGAAGAATACGCAACGCTCGAAATAACGAGGAAAGTTCGGTGGTCCAATTGAATTCAGAGCTCCGGGCTGACCGTACTCGAGGGTTTAGTTACAGAAATATCGTTTCGTTATTAATTTTAAGTGCGCCGTTAAAATTACGGCATTAATTAAATCGTGCGTTAAAAAAACGAACGCGCAGGTCCATCCTTCCTCCGTGAAGAGCCAAAAAATATCCTACAGTGTTTCTGGGAACGGAATTGGAATCGAGAAATAAAAATGTAGCCCCCCACCTCCACCCCTACCCAAACAATTCCATCAAAAGGATCCAAACTTTTTTAGCGTCTCGAAATTAGCGCAAGGAACACTTTGCTCTCGTGAGTTCCTATTATTCTACATCTCTTTTTCCACGAATAGCTTCGGCCGGAAGTTATTCCTCTTTTTCATCTCCATCCAGTGACTTCCGTTTCGCGGCGTATGCGTTGCCGGGGATGGGGTAGGTTATCGTTTGATCGATGAAAGAGTTAAAAGGGGTGAGCGAGACGGAGACAGAGGCGGAGGGAAAAAAGGAGGGACGGAGTACAGTGTGGCGCGATAAAGCCAGCCGAGTGCGGAGAATAGAACGAAAATAGAGGAACGGAAAGGGAGAAATATATAGGGAAAATGATCTATAGAACGCTGAGCAAAGTAGATCCCGATAACAAAGAACCCCGCGATAAGCCGACGGGATGAGATTGAACCCGCGGTGCACAAAAAAAAAAAAAGACTTTCGACCTGTGACCGCTGGGAATTTGTTACTAACACAGATTAGGCGTGTTCGATTCAAACCTGACGATTACTGGGGAACCGTAGACCGCGCGAACTGTTTTATTCAGTTTAATACGACTGCGTCGACGAGCAAAGTCCTCGACCGGAAAATTGTCGATTCTTCGACCGCTGTGACTTCGTAAAAAAAACCAAATCGCGCATCAATCCATCTGGTATTGTTATAAACCGTGAAGTCCGCACCTCGACGGACACGAGTTCATTTCTCAATAAAATTTTCTTTTCGTATCGCGTGGGGGGTGCGCAAGCGAAGCGACGTTTCCCTCGAAAATTGTACAAACCTCGATCGCCTCTACGAACCTTGAAAACTTTTGTTTCCGACTAAAATCATCGTGGCACATGTATACGTATTATATTATAGTTGACGAAGATGCACGCCGTTTTAGATGCAGATTCCGCATAGCCGCGTCTAGCGTCCTCGAACGGTTTAATTTTAGTGGGTAGAAAAACGATAAAAATACCGACAAATCGTGGTTTCGCAAACGTCCACTGGTAAACAAGGTCTGCGTGTAGGTGCAAGGCAGAGAGGCGGGATGCGCTCGCGCCGTGACACATCGCGTTCTGCCACCGGCTGCAACGCGGTGCAACGTCGCCGCGAGGTGATCCCGAGGATACGGGTCGCGTTCAAGTTATCGTCTCGTTTGATGCACGACCTTCTATTAATGCGACGCGACTGCCGCCGATACTCCGAATTATAAACGTGAAACCGTTTGAATCTCAACGCGGCGATTCGGAGCACTCTGTAACGCAACGGTCCGACGCGCGGCGCCTCTGGATCGCGACGCTTTCGGAATTCGAACGCGTCGATTCATTTACGCGTCGGGCCGCGATGCGTCCGCGAATCCCGATTACTTCGGTCCCCGAATCTCGGCGATCTGTCATCGCGTGGCGCCGATTCGTAGGTCGGTTCGACAGGACGCGCCGTTGATTACCTTGTCTTGTTCAAGAAAAACGCGTCACATTCGAAACGCTACCCCCCGGTCTACCCGCGGCGATCGATTCGCAACATTCCGAGTCGCGAACGCGGCAGCGACTATCGCGCCTCGATTTTCCAAAACTCATCAATCCTCGATCAATCACGGTGTCTCCTCTGCTCCTCCGCCCAAACCTCTCTGCCGTTGCAGTGTATACGTGTGCTGGCGCCTGGTGACGCGATATATCGCGTGACGTCAACGACGACAAGAAAGAGATAGAGATAGAGATAGAGAGATAGATAGAGAGAGAAAGAAAGAGAGAGAGAGAGAGAGAATATTCGCGCGAAACCGGGTGACAGCGTGCATCCACTAAAAATAAGGACGAACGTAGAGGTTTTGAAACTCACTGAAGCTAGCCGCTGGCTGAGCATGATCCGCGGCCGTGGCTGCGGACGGAGGGGTGTAGCTGCTGCAGTAGTACGGCGGGTGCTCTATTTTGATCGCGTTTATTTGAGGCTGCATGTCGCTGAGGTCATGCAGTATGGACGCTGAAACCAGACACACATTAGCGGTTACGGATCCTCGCGCGTTCGTACGTCATCCGCTTCTCCTCGTCGTCCACCACCTAAGTCGTCGTTCGCGTCTTCGTTTTGCTCGTCTTCCTCGTACGGACTTGATTCTCGGGGAGGGAAGTCGCGCTTCCGCGCTTGACACTTTTCCGTCGAGAACCGAGTCTTCGAACGCTACACCTGGCCTCCTTGCGAGGCTCAGAGTTTCTTTTCGGGGGGGCGGGGGTGTGGGGGGAGGGTGGGTGGCGAGACGACGTTCACGCGTTGCGGGGTAATTTTGGAAATGCATTCGACGCACTTTGCACATCGCGATGAGATCCTTTCTCGCGCCGCGAAGAGGTACACAATTTTCTCCCTAGAATGGGAAATCTGGCGCGACCAATTCTCGTCCTGCGTCGAATGCATTTCTTCTGGGATGCGCAAGAAGAAAAAAAAATAAATATCTGCTCACATAGGACTGTGTACAAAAAATTTCGTTCGATAACTCGCTCCACGTCGTTCGAAGTAATCGTTTCCGTGAATTTCGAAAATCGATTGGCTAATTGAACGTGACCGTTCGGCAAGGAACGGACTGGTGAGTTGAGAAATTAAAAGGAACGCGACAGAGAGATAGAGAAGGGGCTCGAGAACGACGATAGCCATGGACCACGTAAACACAGGCTTGCTTCAAGGAGGGTTCGTGTAAGGGGGGTGGGACCGGTTAATTAATCGTGGAGCCGGCCATTAGAATACGCTCCAGTTACACGTTGCGCTGAATCAGCGCCACCGTAAAATAATAGGATTCCAGTTTGTCGCAGTTGGCGACGCGTAAATATAGGGATCCCCCGTGGCACGACGGTCAACGACCAATTAGGTTGAGCTAGTGCCGTGGAATTTGCATCTTGTCTAAGCGACCCGCTCGTAAACTCCTGGCGATTTCAATCTTCCGAATATCTTCCGAGTTCTTTGGTAATTTACGCGAGCATTCTGTTCGTTCACCGGTAGATCCACCGATTTCTTTTATTGTTTTTAAGTTCGAACAACGGCAGCGCTGAGAAAGTTACCGCGGACGTGGATTTTAAGTCCGACGGAAAGTTTTAATTATACAATTGCAATTGCAAGCAGGAGACTTTTATATCGATTTGTTAAACTGGTGGATTAAAGGAATTTTGTTGCTGCTGTCGAGAATATAGGTAATCGTGAAACTACTGCGGAAAGGATTCGCTGATTGCAGATTATATTTTAATTATACTTTAGGGGGTCGAGTCACCGATGTGATCTATTCTGAACAGAATTGCGACCGTCGCTGTTGATTACTTTCTAAATTAACGCGAAATGTCTCCACAGAAAATAAGCCTAAAGTTTCTCTATCTTGATAGACGTATTAAAAACCTGGAGATCTGGTCGGATCTGTTCCACTTCGTCTCAATCTTCTCGAACTACTTACTGCAGATCAACGGCAATATAAGAAATACGAAAAGGAGTCCACTTCACCAGTACAATTCAAGGATCCAACAAATATTAATCCTGCATTTAGCTAAACTAAACAATCCTCTCGAAAATTACCAAGCTACCTATACAAAAATATGGAACCACCTAACTTCTTGTTCGCTTTACACCTTTCCAGCACAGCGATACAAAAGGATACACCTCGTCAAGATATACACATATAATTGTCAATAATCCAATTCTCTCACGAAATAATGTTCCTCGTTAAATAACGTCCCACGTTTTCACCCAAGCAATTAGTGAACGCCGGTGTCCAATTTCGATAACCCTCTTCTCTCCGTTCCAGAACAGCACTCCGCTATATACCTCCATACGTTTGCCCGTTTCCAAACCCCCGAATTCCCGCAACTAAAATCCGCCACCACCCCCGGCTGAGTGGTATGTTTCTACCATGTCTCGTCTTGCACGTCGTCGACCGTCACCACCAACAGGATATTCTTCTCTATTTCACATCAGTCGGGGCTGGTCTCCGCCCCCGCGGAAATTGCGCCCCTTTTTATCCAGACTACGTGCCGTACCTCTCACATCGGTTGGAGAGGAAAAAAAGCCCAGGAAAATACTGGAAAATACTGCCCCCCTGCGGGCCTACCATTTTTCCCGCACGAGTCGTACACGTGTGTGCGGCCGCATTGTTGACAAAAAAAAAACCAGTGACGTATCCGGAGGTTGGAAAAAAATTCGTGGAAAATCGCGCCCGCCGTCGGGACAGTGATTCGCGTCCCCCCCTACCACTGATTCGCGTTTTTTTATCCAGGGAAAAGGCAGCTCGGCCCGACGACGAGTTGGGTAACTTTGAAAAAATTCTTCCATGGTTGGGCGCGGATGTCAGGGGCGAAGGGACGGCATTGTAGCACGGTTAACCCTCTGTGATATAGAATTCTCGATCGGCGATGGAACGACGAGGGGCTTGGTCTCGTTTATTCTCTGATACAGATTTCGGCAAATGCGTTTTTATCGGGCGTCGTGTCGCGTTCGTGTCTAATTACAATATTTCGCTTCTTGTTCCTGGCGCGAAAGACCTTCCGATTTTACGCCTGCCACAGAATGCATATTCGTGGCCAAATGAACAGTTATAATCAAAGTGTTGTATTACAAAAATACCAACCATCCCCGCGAAACATCCCCGCTCACCCCTGCGAACAAGAAAATCATCCCGACTAAAAATTCTCAAATAACTCCGACACTTCCCTTCTCGTTTCTTTTCTTCGTCTGAAACGGAGGAGAGCAGATTTTTAAAAAAAAAAGGTCCGTTCGATCCGGAGGAAAAGATCGGTATAAGGGAGCCGGTTCGTCCGTTCGGAGAGAGGACAGAGAAGGGGTTGGCGAGAGAAAGAGATGCTCTGCAAGGCTCCTCTCAGCAGCCTCTGAGGCCGTGAGCATTGTTCCCCGTCTATTAATACACCGGGTTGCATACTAATCTCCTGCCACGGCGACGCGGAGAACGAAGAGGGAGGGAATGTAAAAAGGAGAGGGAGGAAGAGTGCAGATGCATACGCCGAGGCGTTTCGAGGCTCGCGCCGCTTCTCAATACGCGCTCTCCTGCCCTATTATTCCATTTAGTGGCGGTGCACGCGTGCCACGGTGCTCTTTTTAACGGGGATCCAATGGAAATTGATCTAGAGTACCGCCGGATAAGCGTCTCGAACGAGAATCGATGATTCCTTAATGAGCACTAGCTGGCCGGGGGAAAGAAAATACTCGCGGCTTTTCTTCGTCGGCCGGTTTTCGAACGCTCGTCGGCGTTAATTACAGAAAGAACTGTGGCGATGATTATGCAGAGTTTGATACGCTGAATTGGGACGCGATTGTGCTGGGAAAGGTCGAAGTATTCAATTATTAAATATCAATAGAGGGAGAGTAGTTAGTACGATTGGTTCGATGAACGTGGAAGCTGTTTTTAAATCTAGCGATAAGTTTTTGGATTGAAATCGGTATTACCAATTTCATAACATTGTAATATCGTTGTTAAACTGAGGCTTCATGATAGCGAATTATTTCTTGCCATTTGATTTAACTTTCAAGTTTGATAGTTTGAAATGAAATGAAAGAACTATTCATTTGCTAGGCGTGTTAAAAAGTTGGAGAGTTTGGAAACAAATGAGGGAGTTTGTATTTAATTACAAAGGGTTCCTACCGATTCGTTACTTCGAATTGGACTAATCCTTCTGGTGATTGTGTCTTCTAAGAAAACTTGGCCGAGGGGTTATCGGTGACTAATAGAAGAGGAACTGGGAGACTGGCAGCATAGTCAGTTCCTGTACATGTTCGTGACGGAAATTGGCAGGCAATGTCGGGCAAATAACACTTGGTTTCACCTGTTCTACCAATGGAACTACCTGAGAGGACCATCAACGTTACTGGCTTTCCAACTATAATTGGTCCCTTCCCTTTTCCACACATAATCAACAGCATGAGTGTGAAGAAAGCTTGAGAAATAAATTTCGCTACACAATGCAGAGAAGATCGTACTAAACTTGAGTTAAAACATTCCTAAATCTTTATACAGAGAAACGGCTGTCGAACATAGTAGCCTCAGGCACAAGTACAATCATTTTCTGATCGAATTACACTCACAGAACTCTGTGTACTTCTGTTCGATTGCACGCGCAACGTGTGCCAATCGTTCGTCAGGCCCTTGATAGCGAAAGAGGAGTGAAGTGGTCTCAGGTATGAAGAATAGCGTTTGTAACGATAAATCGGCTAAATCGGGAATACAGCAACGAAGTTAGACGAATTATTAGAACTTTTAAGAAATTTCATTGCATGTATGTTCTGCCCTCAATTGAGCTTAAATATATATGTTTAATCTGTAAGGAGGACGGGTTCACCCGATCGAATACAAAAAAATGGAGAATGACTGTTGGCAAACGTATCGCAAGCCGCGCAAATTTAAACAGCCAACATTGCAAACATAGAAAAAAAATATCTCCAACGCGTACAGAACATTCAACGGCAGACTTTTAAATAGCGGCGCGTTTTTTTTAGCGTTCACATAGGATTTTCTTTTCACAGTGCTACATTACTGTCTGGCACTTAATCCGAATAATCAATTCGTTAATGTAATTGTTACATTTTCGTGATCGTGGAGCGAGTTTCTTGAAAATTCATTATCGACAGGATGCTTTCAAAAGGTTTTCCAGATATCGACTCGTTGATTACCTTTCGAAAGCATCCGTGAGATCCGAGATCGATTCGCGTTAAATCCTTTTCTTTTTTCTTTCCTTTACTTTTCTTTTACTATTTTCTTTTTTTTTCTTTTTTCTCGATAACTTAGAGGTCAATCAGTGAATCTGTCCATGCAAGAGTAGATGAAGAGAGGAAATCTTATATTCGTCGTACCTTTTGAAAGCATCCAGAGCTCCTTGGAGCTGAAGACACCTGTCGCAAGGATCGTGTCATTGCAGACAACACCGTTATATAGTTCGTGGTAGCCTGCACCTGGGAACATAACCCAGTCGACCATGAGGCGATGCTCGTTCGCCAAAGTTCGATAAGCTAGTGCTCGAAATCGCGGGAGGAAGGCTAATTAATAATTGGAGGCGGGGTGAATTTATGGTAATCGATCTATTTACCTTTTCGCCGCCTCTCTTCCTCCTTGCTCGCGTTGCAGATGCCGTTTAGGACCTCTGTAACAATGTAAGAGGATTCGCAAATTAATCTTTCTAGTTAAGCTCCTTCTTTCCTGGTAAATTTATTTAGACGGTACAGTGGTGACAGAAGATAGAAGATATTCGTATTGTTAGAGAGTGTAAGTGAACGAAGCGCAATTGGAATGAGTTAATGTTTTAATGGCGTCGTTTCGTCTGGTACGTGTGCAAATCTTAATGCATTTTCGTTACACTGCATTTCAATTCATGAGGTAGAGCCAATTTTTGTCCTACGGTTTTATAAGAATTATGGTCATCGTAATTGATTAGTTTTAATAATCAATTCCTGTTCGCACATATCTGTTATTAATAACAAACGTATTACCCAGCGTCGTTTAATATATTTTCTAATAAAAAAAATACAACTTCCTTTTTTATACCCATACTGTATTCCCTGTACAAACGGTATTATCTCCCGGCGTATTCCAGTACACCATTTTTTCTTTCACTATCTTCCATATAAATTGTTGCCAAATTTCTCCTGCCAAGATTTCCACGTACTCTATCCAAAACACACATTTCTCCATTACTACACGGGCGCGTATAAATTGCCGTCAAACTTGTTCCTCGCTTCAATGGAACGCGAAGCACCTCCGAAGAATTTCAATAAAAAGATCCGACAAGAATCGCGCGACATTGTTCCCCTTCGTTCCCTAAATCGTGAAGCAACCAATTTATTTCTAGCTGTAAAAATTTCACCCGCTCCGTCCCCCTTTAGAAAGTTGAAAATACTCCGCGAAAATCAACCCCGCGGCACTTACGATATCTCGAAATAGGGGAACGATATCCTCGAAGCATCCCATCTCACCTTCGCTGTCACACGGTGTTTTATATCGCAGGGACCTTACGCAAATCTCATTACGCAACATATCACCGAAATACACGAGAGCCCGGAACGCGTTCGTGTTCGACTTCTCGATAGAGACAGAGACGGATAGAAAGAGCTCTTGCATATAGGTGGTACATACATACATACATGCATGCATGCATGCATGCATACATAAACCGTGTACCTATATATCCGCGTGCGTGTATATACATTCGGGTGTATAGAATTGTGCGACGAGGTAAGAAACAGAGAGGATGGAATTCTTCTGCGCGGATGGAAATTCGGAAAAACGTTTCACAATCGTCGCGACACCCTCGATCCTGCTCGACCACGAAAACCCGACGAAACCGACCGTTTATAAATAGACGTTAACAAACATACGTTCACTCTCGAGTTATTTTTAATTACAAGTCAACCTTATATCGCCGTCGACTGCGCGGCGATAAATCATCCCCCAATTTTTCTGTACTCTTCCGTTCGCGAGATTTCGACCGATTTTGCATCCGCGATGATCGACGGAGCGGCGACGACGAATTGTCAGGCGAGTCGCGAATTAACGACGGGACGAATTAACGGGCGATAGAAAACGCGTGGGCGCGGAATTAATGGACCGACTCGAGATTGAAAGAGGAAATATCGCGAGGAGCATGTTGTTTTCGTTGCTCGCAGAATTTATTCGGGGGGGACATGTGATTTTAATGAGCGTTCTATTTTCGGTTCAGTTCGATCCCGTTCTAAATTCCGATCGAGATTCCCCGATGCATCTAATCGAACGTTTTCAAGAAGTACCGACTTTTATTCCACGTGTAATGGGATTGAACTGGCCGTCGAATAATCGCGACCGCGCCCTATGATTTCTCTCGAGAATCGATATCGCAAAGTGCCGAAGGATCTCTATAGATCAGTTAGCTGCGAAATTAGCAGACCAGTGGTCTGGTTGGGCAGGTGCGTGTGCGACGCAGAAATGTTAGCAGACACCGATAGATGCGCTCGCTCTTGGAACAATAATAGAGAGTGGATCTGTTGACACCATGTGATCCATGAGCGCGCGCGATTTCGCGACGCCTCAGGAACGACGCTCAAGGACGGCCATTTTACAGGCTTTTCCGAGAATTCTCTCGAAAACTGTGAAAACCGCGACACCAGAAGCAACCGACGGTCAAACAATGATTGGACACGCGAAGTTCCGAATATAGAAACGATTTCTCAATGCATATTTCTTCCGTGCAAGGAACTATGTATTTGTACATAGAAATGGTAGTTTGGATATTGCAATACATATGCGATGATCGACACTGAACATGATTTTATCGCGTTTCAGAAGACAGTTCGGTTTCTGTGCTGGTGGATTCGAAGCGGGCGCAGATTTGTATCGAATATATTTCGTGTCTCGCCGTGTGTACAACTACAATTTGTACTTTGACTATGCGAGAGATATAGAACGCACTAGCTGTGCCGCTCTTCTAAGAATTATTAAAAATAGCCGCAGCAACAAATATTTTGCCACAATGTTCGCGCGACGAAATAATTAGCCTCATCCCCTGCGAATTCAAGGCGCCAAGAGAGACGTATTCCTCGCAATACACGCGCAACTTTTGCGTTCCTCTAATTACCAATTTTTCTAATTACGAAACGAAACGCGCGTTTCGTTTTGAACCAGCGATTTTTCATCGCCTTCAATTGGATATCCGTCAAGTCGCCCGAGTGAGCAATTTCGTACATTTTTCCGGGGAACCAAATCGATCCACAGGAATAATTGCAGGTACAAGAATATTCATTTCAAGTATTCGCAGTGGTACGAATGAAAATCGAACATACAGGCGAGCACGATGTTCGAAAGAGAGAAGAGGAGAGAAAGAGAGAAAGAGAAGCCTACGCTACAAGATGTCCGTCGCCTATTTATTTATAGAGCGAGCACACATCGGCACGCATGGTCACATGCTCGCTTGTACAACACACAAACAATCAAATAAATGTATTCGTAAAACGCTCGAGCGCACGAGAGAGTACCTACCCGTACTCGCACGCGTTTCCCTCGACAGTGCACCAAAGCATCCATTCGAAAATTCCGCGCCTTCATTCTCGATCTATCGGAATAATTATTAACCCGAACAACGGTCTCGTATTCTGATAAAATAATGCAAGAATATCGTTTCGTTTTCACTCGGGCGACCATGCGAAAAATGCGACGACATAATCCTAGAGATCCTAATATGGATCTCGAAAACTCTAAACTTAAATGATTCACAGAAAGCTTGGCGCCTTGATCGCGGCAACCGCAGAACCATTCAAGATACTACTGCGGATGCTAAGGGGAATAGTGGAATCTGCGAAGTGAATAAAACCTGAACCAAATACCGATAATCATAATAGAAACAAGGAAATTTGCGTTCGATTGCCAAATCGAGATGAAAGAAATAATTGACGAATAAATGGTGTACACGAATAAAGCCACGTGGCGTGATACCTTGCGGTCAGAAATGTTCGAAACTCGACCGAAGGTTTCCCAGTCTATTCCGGCTGTCGCTGGATTATCGAAGTCATACAGCGTGGCTTTTCCTACGGACTTTTCGAACCGACCCGTCTAAAACGGACCTCGCCTGCTGCAGAGGCATCGCGAAAATGCGACGTGTCCGAGAACGACACGCGTCGGGGCACCTGTCCTCTCTCTCTCTAGCACTTTCATAAGAGACGATGATACTTACGCAACTGGCCAGCCAGGCGATATTTAGCTCTTAGGGCGAATACGTATCCCAGCTTTAACTATCTAGCAAGCGATCCTGAATAATTTTTCCCAAATACCAGCTGGAATTTTCATCAGAAAATGTGTCTCGCGGTTACCGAATTTCATGCTGCCTGGACTGAATGAACTGAACGGATGTACGGTATCATTTTCGTGAGACGATTTCGCAGATTTATTAATTTCATATTTGGACCGATTCAGATGTACAACGTATGATATTTTTCGTGGCAATTAGATACATTAGATGCGCCTGAATACTTAACAAGTAATCGCTAAATCTGTATGAAATTCTACCTTGCCTAAATTTATGGCATTCCTGTGTCATTCACCAAGTATAATATTCATGAATTGCCGGCACAAAAAATGTTCTTTAACGAAGGAAATCCCTATTCCACTACAACCCTTGTATCCCTTCAAACACATGCACCCCAAGTCTAACGAATATTTTATTCCAATACATTTTCCCTTATCAGTGCCACTGTCCCTGTCGCACTATCGATTAAGAAACCCTATTATTTCCCACCGCCGAACGAAATATTTCAATGGATCGATACACCACGACAACCGTGAAAACTATGAAAATTGAAATATTGGACATAGCTGGTCCTCGCTCCTCTCTCGGTGTACTTCCCTTCTATAATAATACCGTCTATTAGGTCAGTCGAAACGAACGGAGCAAGTGTCTACTTTTAGCATACGTCGACGCGGCGGATAATCCGAAAGGGTCCGAAGTAGCGAAGCCTTCGCTATCCACGCCACGCCTTGGCAACCAGCAAGTTTATATTATTGTGGTGGCGTGTATATTTACAGAGGGCCAGGAATTTTTATGATGTTGATCGTCCGTCGCCGTGCATCGTCGATCGACTTCCACCTCTGTCTGACGCGCGCGTACCAACCCTCCAATTAATATAATTTTTCGCGAAGAAATCGTCCGTTCAGATCGTCAATGGTTCGGGTGAGTCATTCGCGGAACAACGATTTCGTTGGGGGGGAATTATTTCGAATGAAAATTGAATGTATTTGTGTTATAAATTCGAAGTGAATTGCGCCAATATTGAAGCCATTAAAGGGTTCGTGAAGATTTAAGAATGATAAAATTCGGTCTTGGATTCGGAGGATAGAATCGACCTTGAACATTTGAAAGTGGAACAGTGCGAATCGAAAAAGCGATCCAAGTTGGAAATCTCTCGGAAGGGATTAAGAAATGTTGGGAAACTTTGAAATATGCAATCTGGAAACGGAAAGAATCTTCGAGTTTAAATTCGAGAAAGCGGCGGCTGGAAACTGTCTCGACTATTAATTGGGTTTTGAAGTTTAGCGAAGCTTTTCGAGTTTCCAGCCCGGATCCGAATAAATAAAGGTGATTAAGCTGATCCTCCCTAAACGAATCGCAACCCGTAAGTTTTGTCAACTTTCGCAGTCGGAGAATTTAAAGTGATAGAAAAAGGGTAATCGAAATAAAAGGAATGCTTTTAAACATTTTGAAGAAAATATTTTTAACGTTCCTAATATTCGTGCTAAGCTTAATAATAATATTTCTGATATTATTATTATTATTATATGCATGGTGGAACATTTTCTGCACGAATTGCGGCGCATAATTTATTATAAGCTATTTTCTAAAGTATGAAATTGCTATGCAGGTTCCATGCCATTGGAAATAAAATGCAGATGGAATTTCTTACGATAAGTAGCTTCCATCCACTACGGTTATATAGAAATTTATGGGTGCAATATAAAATGAGTGTTCCAGAAAGTAAGATTTATTTTAAGAAACCGAGGATCCTCAAAAACGCATACATATAGATAGAAATATTAGATTCGGCTCTAGCTTTAGACACACTAATCTCATTAATAGAACACGTGACCCAGAATCATCAGCTCTTCTATATTAGATCCTTCTTAAATAGTAACAGCAAACTAGCTACTCGTGTTCTTTAATTAACCGTATAAAATGCATCATTATATTTACAATCGAACAAATCTACAGAACCACGTACCGTGACAGTACTTACAATTGAAAACCACCGATCACCTAACAACAATAGTAACAATACGCGAGTTTCCGAAGAATTATTGCACAAATTAACGAGCACGATCTACGCGAATTGGAAAACGAATTCAATTACCAAAATATCGTCCAAAGTCACGCTACACAAATTTTCTAGTACACGAATGAAAATTCTTTCCTCCCAAATCAAACAAACTTCCAGTTACCCCAAACGCCTACAACCATAAATATACACCCCCAAAGGAATTCCGACGGTCCCGCTGATTCCTCCCGTTCTATTCCCCGCTTTACCGTCTAAATCGCAGAGCATGAAGGCGATACCACAAGAAAAATGCAAACACATGGCACCCATTCATAGGATGAAAGAGAAAACGATCGAAGGAGGCGACAAACGGTCTGGAGAGTGCCTAACCTACCCCATGTCTTGGCAGCCGAGCGTTTTTTTCTCTTTCTCGTAGGTGGTGCGCAGTAGGCCTGGCCAATTTTTGCGTCAACCACGGCTGTAAACATTAGAAAGCCGGCTGCCAAGGCGTGTGTGAGCCACGGGTTCGTAGCCTGCGAAAAGAGAGAGCGAGAGAGAGAGAGAGGAAAAGAAGAAGGGAGAGAGGGAGATGCAAGCGGAGCTTTTGACCACGGGGCGAAACTGGCTTCTGCCAGGACGCGCGCGTACGAAAATTAAATGTTTCACGACTGAGTCAGTGAGTTCGATGAAACCGAACGAAAGAAGAAGCGACCACGCGCCAGTCCATAGTTCTCCTGCCAGCTGATCGATCGAGGGCAGTGCGGATCGATCGCCACGCGGGCAGTTCTTCGTAGTACGCGTTTCAATTCTGGACGAAATTGTCGTTCCTCGCGCCGAGGTGGAATCGAGAGGAAATTTAAAACGGAAAGCGGCGGATGCCGCGATTTATAGGATATTTCACTGGATTTAGAATCATCGTCGACTTCACGCCGCCCTGATACGCATTCGTCTAATTCGAAAACGAACAAATTCGGAACCGCCGAGAATATTTATATTTCCAAATTCAAACGCCATGAAAATACCACCAAAGTCTCCGATCCCTCGCGATTTCCCTATCAAACGCCCCTTTCGCCTGGCAAGACTTCCATTATTCGCAACGCGAATTCCAAGGTTCATCCTGCCGGAAGTCCCGACGATCGCAATCGCCAGTACAATCCGTTTCAGAATTCCGAAAAGTAGAGGGACGCGAGGCGCGCGTGTGCCGGTTTAAATACGTCGTCTCGCGGAACGCAGAACGATCGAATGCCTTGGACAGTGGACAAGATCGACTGTACTCGAAAACGATCCCTAAACGCGAAGATCTGCCGATCAACTTCCTACCGGTCTTCGTTCGCCGAATGTGTGAAAGGAAATCGGAGAAGAACGAACTCGCGCGATCGCCACGGGAGACTCGCGCCATGGAGGCAGCAACCCCGTTGTTGTATGGGGGCCGGTGAAATTGGCAGAGCGTTCCAAGAAACTTTGAATCGAAGCCGAGTCGAGTGGACACTTTGAATGGACGGATGTGCGAGTGAATGAACGCGACACGCTCGATTCAGAACGCCACCCGCCACTCCACCGTGTCTGTCTCTGTCCGTCTTTCGATTCGACGATCAACGACAACCACCGACGAGCCACCGCTTCCTGTTCGAGGAAGGCGGCGATGCGCGGCAATTGATCTCGCGCGAGAACGCATTAATAAACGATTGACGGGGATAAGGGTAGATTGTTCGCGAGCGAGAAGAAATGGTTGTTGCACTGATTGGTTTGGCGAAGGGCTTCGCAGATTTCTTTTCGGAAAGATAGCGGAGGGTTTACCAACTTGATACGTCGCGGTGGTGGCAAGTTCGAAGACTTGAATATTTCTGAGATTCTGGAATATGGGGGTTGTTGATCGGTTCCCTGTTTTTAGTTTTACAATTTGAACATTCGGATGCGTACTATTCCATTCGCCTTTCACAAAATTCGTTCAAATTCGTTGGAATCCGACGGATCGAATTGTACGATGGACCACGTCTCCTTAGCAGAGTTTTGTGAATGGAATGGTCAGATACATGTATACTTTGACGAGGAAAATTGTGTGGTACTTGGAATTCATTTGGTGAACAACGGCCAACTGGTACAGTGTCAAACAATTCGCCGGCGGAAGTGTTCCTGTTACAGTGCTACGTTCCAAAAAACACAGGGCGTGAAACATCCGAGTGTTCAACGGCGAAGAATTACGTTCACGTGCTGTTAATTGTGACCAGGAATCGAGTTAAAAGTGAAATGCCACAGGGCCCAATAAAATTCTGGAAAGAGTACATATCCTTTCGACGAAATTTTTAAACGATAACGAAGCTTCTCCTGATCGAACAGTTATTGTGCGCATCTATGTAAACCGTTTAGAAACTAATACGGGAGAAACGGTTGCCAAATTGATTAAACAAAGAAACGATACCTGAAACATAGCACAGAATGTAGGGCCATAGCGTATTCCAAGAAAAGAAATTATTCCATCGGAATTCCTGCATAATAGAGTGGTCTGTCTTAATCGAACACTTATCGCGGTTATCTCTTACCGTGGCTGGTGATAAAATTGGCGAGGTAGAGGTCGAGTTCCCGGACGGAGACGTTGATGTGATAGGGGTTGACGCAGAGGCCCGGCTGAGCACATTCCGCAGTCTTCTCTAGCCGTTCCCCGTCCGTCGACTCCAACGGAATTGCCTTGAAGAGGATCACCATTACTAGATCCAACCTCCATACCTGCGACATAACGACGGGCGCAGTATTATTGGCTGAGCATAGAGTGCCACCGAGGACCCGGTTCGATTTTCCTTGGTCCATGGTGGTTTCGACGTTTCCTCGTTCATTTCACGCGAAATCGACGTAACAGGGTTTGCGGTGTAATTCAGTTAAAACAGGCCCGAAGATTACACTCGCAGATGTTCAATCGTTAAAATAAAAATTGAACTTGATAATTAAAGTTTCCGACACGACCCGAATATATTTTTAAATGTTTGAACGATAAAACTGATTTGACTAAATTGCTGTACGGTTAATTGCATAGGATCGATTGTACGTTAAATGATTATTTTGCCAAGCGATTACTAAAGGAGTTATTTAAAGCTAGAGCGTGCAATGCTTAAATCGGGTAAGTAGATGCGGACGGCGGTAGCCAGACAAACCTTATCTGCCTGACGCAGGCAGTCGATGCGACGCATTTTTCCCTTCTGATCAGGATTACTTAGGACGCACATGGCTGGCCTCTTCCCCGTGATACTCAGAACGAAGTCCTCTCGGTACTCCTGCGTGATATCCTTTCGTAACTTTCCTAAAAGCCGCGAGGCCCATTTCTGTTTCACCTCCAGCTTCTCGTTCTGCAACCAAACAATGTTTTCTCATTACAATACACCGTTCCACTATTCTTCGACACATTGTTCTATTTCACAATTCACCAGTAAATCTATCTTGTCATTTTTATAATCCTAAAATTGCTCGTTCGCTCGATATCTTCTTTTTTTTTTCATTCGATCCACTGCTTTCGATTTATTTTAAACTTGACAGTATTCATCGATGGAAAATTTCGTGCACTCGAAATTATTAATTTTTACAGCGGCGCAGAATTTTTAATTCATTTCATCGCGCACTGCCCCTCAATTAAAAAATGTCAAATTCGATTCGAAGACGTTTGACTTGACCTGTCCTATTCTATCCTCGCTTTGTTTTATGACGCATTCGAAGTTTGCCCGAAACGAATGCCAAAGAAGAATAAAAAGTACATAAGAAACGAACATCATGCCGCGACTTACTATCTACCGCTAAAGAAGAGCAAAGATAACAGTGGAAAAGTCAATTGGCATTCGAACTTGGCCAACCCTTTTTCGTCCATAGGGGAAATGGGGAACGGTGTCTACACGAGACGCATTCTCGTAAACTGGTTACAGAGAGCATATTCTGGGGACGAAGTTTCCCGTGTATATCGATGTTCCGTGGCAGCTGTTGATCTCGAAAGTTCCGCCAGTTTACAAACTTCGTGCGATGGCTCGGGACCAAAGCAACGCTGACCTCAAACTATTCATCAGAACGATATGCTGGATCACGTTCCCATATGTCCACCCCTTTCTCTTTTACCCCTCTGACCTTCCCAAATGCAATTCTACGTGCCGTCAATGGATTTGCAATGGTGTATGTTGCGTATTATTAATTATTATTTTATTTAATGCTCGTAATCTCTGTCTCGCTATCTTCATTGTCATAAAAGCATTCTAATACGGAGCATTTATTATTATAATTCTTACAATGATCATCGTGATAATAGGAGAATCGTTTGAATTTTCCATTCGCGTCGAATAAAACGTCTTGCCTGAAAATCCGAATCTTTCACTCCAGTCGAAAACCGCCCCGACGAACATCTTCCATAAAACAAAATTCCCAATCCATACAAGCGAACCGTTTCGAGCGACCAGCAACCTACAGAAAAAACGACCAGCGCAAATTCGGCAGGATACGAACATTTCTTCCGCCAAGAACAATGTTCCGTCGCACCAGCTATAAAATTCCGAGCGACACGCGCGGAAAGGTCTGTCCCTCTCGACCTGTGCCGAACAAAAATTCCAAGCAGCGCGTACACCTAGGCCAGGCTCGTTTTTCAGTCTGCGTGGAAATCTCGGGACGAAGTTGGTCGCGTCGCGAGCATCGCGCTCGTCGACCTGCCCGGTTCCGCTCTCTGTTATTCGCATCACGACCGTCGTCCCAGTTGAATAGCAAATGCGCACGGGTGCATAAGGTCCCTGAGAAATGCGTCGAAAGCGCGCGGAATGCATCGACGCGCAGCGTCGCCGATCTATCCCGCCTAGCCCCTTTCTGCCACGCACGTGCGAGCCACGGCGATACTTTTGCGCGAACGAGAAAACCGCCGACGCGTTTCTGCGCGTTCGACGCCGCGACCAGGCCCAAACGTTTCCAGGTTCCCGACCTCGCAGATTTTCCTGACCGCGCGGAGTGGCTGTTCTTCTGGGAGAAAGAACGAGCCGCGAGAGGATCGTTTCAAGTCGTTCGAACGCGAACTTTCCGTTCTTTTTGTATTTGCTTTTAATCCGCGCTGGTCGGTGGTTGTGCCAATTTTGGATCGTACCAGGGATGCTTCTATTCTCCTGTATTTTATTCACCCGAGTACCACGGTTGAGTAATCGGTAAGAATATCAAGAACGCGGTACCGCGGGTACCTTAAATGTTCTAACCCCCGGCTGATGTAATAACAATAATGATAGCAATGAGTAAGTGCTCGAACTAAACAGGATACCAATAATAATAATCAATTCCCCGCTGCTTCTGAATCTCTTCCGATTCCCAATTCTGAGAACCACGAATTCCCCCGAAATCCGAGGACATTTCGCACGGGACGCACCTTGAATTAGAACCGCCGTCCAGTACTGACCCAACGGTCCTAATTGAAAGCAGCACCGTTAGACGACCATTCACGATGTCGGCGTTGGGAACACGTCGCGGCGACGACGAGGAGACGTTTCCCAGCCCAGCGAGAGTCCTCGACACTCGCTGACGTTTAAGCGGCAGCGTTTTTCGCGCACGAGAAAATTTCAGGCACGTCCACGGGAGACTCGCGCACAGAAATGTCACGCAGACAGGTAAGCACCGGCCGAACCAACTGTGGGAGAGAGACCTGGCTGCGATTACGGTGCATCCTGCATAAACCCGATCAAGTATGCCGAGTGTGAAGGAGGGCCGCGAACGAACCGGCTACGTATATCGTGACATGCGTATGTACACCTAGGCGCGGCAGTTTACCTCGTTCACGCCGCCGATTTCTCGCGATGCTATTCCAGCGACGATACGTGACTGACGAGCGGGGCATAGACTTCCTTGGAAATCGGTTCAGATCGCGAATCGATGGATTTAATATGGAACAGTTGCCGCACGATTGGAAACGGGGGTTGGTTGGCGAGAGAAAGAATTTTCCAGGAGGATTAACCCTCGTGGATCGGAGAACTTTCCGGGAGAAACCGATCACACGAAAGGAAACAAATAAAGCTTAATTAAGAAGTGCGCAGATATTTAATTATTAGATGAAACGTGAAAAGTTGCGCCGTGTCCGCAAGAGTTAGCCCTTTAACTGCGAACGTGTTGATCATTATGACTGTCAACGTATTGAAATAAAATGAATTTATTATTTATTTTCTGTTCCATTGCTTTGCATTGTAATAGAATTGTTTAAAAATGATTATATCTCTACGATGTAATATTCCAATGGAACTTGCCCACCAGATCGACACCTGTTTCACTATTCATCGCTACGATTGTTCGCTATTCGATATATTCATTCGCGGTGCATCAAAATCATTCTACAAAGTCCGGTATCGAATAAAACCTGTATGTTTCCCCCGCAAATAAATCTCGGGACGGTGGTTCATTTTTATGCTTTTCTTTCTGTACGACATTCACGTACAACTCGTCCGATCGGCCGCCTCTTTCGAGGCCCGCTCGTACCAATCGAATTCGTCTCACTTCGGGAACCAACGAGCCCTCGTTACATTAGACTCAGTGAAATTGAACGTAAATACCATGGATGAGAGGCTCCGAACGATTCTGGGTCCGTCGATTCGTCGCGTTCCGCGTGATTATTCCGTAGTGAACGGTCCACCTCGAATTCTTTCCCTCCCGAAATTGAGGGAATTCGAAAGCGACTATTCCTGAAATAGTTCACTCGCTAAGACCAAATAGCACAATGCTTGCCGATCAATGATTTAACGTACGGTTTGCCAAAGGTTCTAACGCGATACAACGATTCCGCTCTGTTTCGCCGGCTGTTTAAGTTTCTAGTAAAATTCGATTTTGATTGGATGCGATGGAGACGCGCACAGAATTTTCTTCGCGTCAGCTCATTGTTCGATATTTTAATTATTATCTCTCTATCGCCGGGGGAGTGGCAGGTAACGTTCGTCGAAATATTTCACTGATTTTATAACGAACAATAATAATAACTAAGTAAAACAACTGAAGCTTCGATTCCTTGAAAGTAACACCACATTTAAGCCGAATTCGATGACAGAATTTCTACTCGCAACTGAACACGAGTTTCGTTAAAAACAGTAATAAGACAGTAATAATAATATCTAATTTTCCAGTATCTCTACACGTCTTCCAGGCACGAAAAGTTTCCACGGTACCAATATATGCGGCTTCCCCCGGCTCTCCGCGAATCGATGGTATCCAATGGAGCACAGAAGACTCTGTCAATGTCCTCCAAGAGAAAAGGATCGTACGCAAGACAGATTTTCCGGGAGTTCGCCGTGCGACAATATTCAGCCTTGAAAGATACGTCCGAGAAAAAAAGAGCCCGGAGCGGATTCACAAAAGCGGCAGCTATTTCGGGCACAAACATTCCGGGAAAGCGACATCGAAACGGAAGTGGCGTGCAGAGTGGCTTAAAAAGGGGGCCAGCCAGCCAGAGGTAATCCCGAGGAAGTGAGGGAAGCCTCAATCGCAATATCCACGAGAAACAAAGCCCGCGACGAGAATGGAGAAAAGAAACGAAAGTACACGGGCCGACTGGTAGAAGGTAGAAGGTTGAAAGAAGAAGAAGGTCGAAGAAGAAGGAGGCAGGGGAGAACCGGGCGGGGAAGAAGTCGGTCCACGATTGTTTGGAACGCGGAAGAGCATCGGTGTTCTCGGACGTTTTTTTTCTTCCTTTTATTTTACATCTCGCGGCGAGCTCATCCATGGATCCACGTGAGGACTAGGAACAAAACGGAAACAGGTTGTCCCTTCTCGAGATGGGCACGCGACTTCCTGTGGTCACAGCACGAGATCTTTGGAGGAAGTGTTTCTTTTTTCTTTTCTTTTTTTGGCAACTTATTATTGCGAGGTTTGATATAAATACGGTGGTTCTATTAGGGGACGTGATTTACTTGCTGCGGTGCATTTCAGTGAATGATGATATGATAAAATATAAAGCGAACATTTAACCGATAGCATTGGTATATTATATTAATAATAAAGCAAGTCCTTTATAAAATCCGCATCGAGCGTCGGAACCAAAACACGCCTAAGTGATTGCGAATAATTAGAAAGAATTATAGGAGCTTAATAAATAAACCCCCCCCCTTTCAAGAAACAGGACACACTATTTCTTGTTATTTTATTCAAATTAACTGTCCAACCCTTCCACCGTGCAGAAGACGATTACGAGATTCGCGTTCTGCCTGAAATATATACGATCTCGATCTACGATAACAGGTGACGAACTCGCGGTTCTATTTTCGACGATTGTAGAATGAAAAGTGGAACCGTTTGTTGGAAAATGCGAGTCTCCTATCAGAAGAGGCTGCGAGATACAGACGCAACAGCTGCCGGCGATTTATTTTGGATTTGCCGCGAGCTTTCGTGGCACGGCTCAAGCAACGCGAATATATGACACGCGGTGACACACTGCATACCTGTCGCGGTGGCGAAAGAATCCCATTCGGCAGAACTATTACCGGAATTCGCGAGAATTGGATCGAATTTAATCTTTACTCGAACAATCGTATACTCCCAATACCTGTACCGAATAATGTTAGAATCGCAATGGTTCTTTTTTTCTTGAAATTACCCGACCGTAATTTCGTAACGACATTTCATTATGAATTTCCGTGATAACAGTATAAAATACTGTCTATGGAAAATTGAAGCGTTCGCCTCGAGTACGAATGTTTAACGCTTGCAGGCTTTGTTTCCCGAAGAGTTCGAAGAAATCAGAGTGAGTGCACGGCGATTGCATCGACGAGTTCTCTGAGAAATCGTTGCGCTCAGAATAAACGACTCAATTGGTGACGCGTCAAAGACTCCTCTGTGCAATCTAGCCGCGAGCGAAACGTGAAACCGGCAGGTTCTCGAAAGCTCAACGTCATTCCGCAATTTCTTCCACCCTTTCTCTCCTCCTTCTCTTTTTTTTTTTTCGTCCCAACCGTTAATTCTTTTTTCTCCCTCCTTTTTGTTAATTTCATTGCCGGTCGAGACTTTTTAAAATTCCGTGTACATAATTACGAGAGCTCGTACGTGTGCTCGTTGCATTAAGCGCATCCTCGAATTCGCGCACACCAAAATTACGTATTACGGTCGTACTTCTCGCGAATGAATTTAGCAAACGTATGCGCATATCTGCATACCGGGTGTTCTAAAATGCTCCACGTTTCCATAAAATGGTAATACTCTAATTGTGCCCTGTGTCCATTTTCATCGCTATTATTTGCTCCTTCTCTTTGCTCGACGATTCGTAATAGCGGTATTTGAGACGGTCGAAATTTTGAGGTAACGTTACAGTTTGAACTGATCTAATTACAACACCCCTACAAATCGTCCAGGTATTTGCTACCAAATATTTGCCACTACCGAAGTAGGCTAAAAAGACAGAGGAAGTTGAATCCGGGCAACGAGGCGTCGGTGAACCAGAGTGGAAAGTTCGCGAGATAAGTTTCAGTGAAAGATATCGCTCTGCTCCTTGTCGCCTCTGTAGTACATAACCCTCCACCCTTTCTATTCTTTTATGACAAGCTTCATCTCCCAAACTAAATCCCCGCTGTCCATTTTAGGGAAAACTGCACCACTAGATCCGTGCATAATAATTCGTCATCTATTGAGGAATTTTCGACAAGTCGAACTTCAATCTTCCATTTAATGTTTTGGTCTAAAAATTTACAATGAATTGTAGCAAATTTTTTCCGTATCCCAATTAATATTAACCCTTCTCCGCCCAATAATTTCCACGCAATAAAAAACGCCGACCACCCTACCAACCTTTCCTAATAATATCTAAAAAAAATTTACCGCGACTTACAACTATCATAACCACGATACAACTATACTTTCATTTAAACCTGCCACAAGCTCCAAGAGGCTTGCAGCCAAAACCGGCGAGCGTGTGAAATAATTCTAAAAAAAATTCTGAACAACCCAATTTTGATAACAACCGTCGCGTCGATGCCACCCTGTATAAAACCCCCGTGTGCATCGTCCACCTACGACAATCTTCCATGTGTGTGAGTATCGCGGCCGTAAATGCGCCCCTCGCCCGGCGCCGCCGCCCCCTCCGGGTGGAAAGGGAAGGGTTGACCCCACTCCGAAAATGCTCAACGTCGTCGTTGCCGTCGCTCCCACCGCCGGCACTTCCATCGCCGCAGCGGCTACAGCCACGGAAGGCTCACGAGCTATTTTCAAGCGCGGGAAATAAAGCGGAGACTGCATTTTTAGCCTAGCGGCCGACGGTCAGCTCGTTTTCGTCTTTCAATTCTCGCGGATCCGGGGGTTGGAGGAGTTGCAGCGGAAAAGAAGGGCCGAGGAGCAGGGGTGGAAAGAGGCTGTCTCCGCGATGGGGTTAATTGGAGTTGTGTAATCGAGCACAGCCAGGATCGATGCTGGGGCGCGTTTCTTTATTTTCGATTGAGAACTATAGCGGTGAAAATTGCCGGCAGTGGAAAAGTAAGGGTTACGTACTTTTCTCTTGACTATTTTTGTTTTCTTCTTTTTTGTTGCTTGATCTGATATAGTTTGAAAAAACGGCGGTAACATTATCGAGAATTATTCTGAACCGATAAGAATGATAATGACATCCGTTCGAAAATTCTAGTTGCACTTCTTATAAAAGCAAGTATATTTGTCTCGTTTGTTAACAAAAATTTCTGCTATGCCGAGCCCAACAAGACCGAACATTAAACATAAGAAATTCTCTTCTGACCGTATCTCCTAAATATCTCGAATTCCCTGCAATTCTAATTTCTAATCCGCCTTTCTAAATTCCTCCAATGCCCTTATCAACAACCACCTCTTATAAATTCCCCAAATTTCCTCTAATTCTAACCAATTTCCAGTTCCGACCCTCTCCTAAATCTCTCGAATTTCCACTTAGTCCCAACCCTTTTCTGCCCCCTAACAAAATCGTATCCGTGCGCTCCGATATAATCCAACCGAGGCCCAGAAACAAGTAGAGGGGAGGACATTTAAACGGATCTATGTCTGAGGGGTAGTTTCGAAACTACCCTAGACCTTTAATACGCGTTGCGATGTAATTTGAACGGACAGAGTACAGCTCTAAACCAGTGGTTCTTAATCGTTCCCAGGTCACGGAACACCTTCGCTTGTCACGAAAATCTACAGAACACCGAAATCGCTACGGGCCGCGAAACCAACGACCGAAAACATCCATTATCTAATACTCTTATCAAAAATTACAATTTACAAATCGCGCGACCGTAAATCTAGGAAACGTTAAATTTGTTAATAAGTTCATATTCGCGGATAGCATTGATAACATCGTGAAACGCCTACTTATGCTTCGAGGATCACTGGTTACGAACCACTGCTCTAAACGATACACGGCGGCAACGGGGCCGCTGGTCTCGAAACTTTGTCTCGACCGGTGGTCGGGGATGGTAGACACCACCGCCCCCTGCCGCCGGGGGTGCGTTAAGGAACGAAAAATCAAGGCGGCCGGCGCCAAAGCCGGCGGGACTTTAATATTTAGATTCAATTACGAGAAGAAAGAAGGCATCGTTATGCGGCAAATTGTCGCAGCCTGCTGGACCGCGACACTGAGGGTGGTAGTGCTCAGAGGGTTGGAACGACGGTGGAGGAAAAAAGAAGACGGGGATGGTAGAGACGCGTTATATCGTGACATAATGGACGCCCAGGGAGGACTGCCTACGCCCCAGCTGGTTAGTTATTGTTATTGGGGAACACACAGAAACCGGCGATTTGCGTTGGGCCCGGAGGTTTCTTCTTTTCAGACACCCTGCCTTGTACACCTCTCGGAATGGTAATTAATGAAGCCGTGTAAATTTGTCGGGGAACTTCGTGGAACTTTTTTTAATGAAATTCAGTCAACGAAATCTAAATTAGCTATCAAAAATTGAATTTTATCGCTGCTACTGTTCATCATATATTGTACTTTATTTTACTATTATTCGAAATAAAATATCTGACCACATTTCGGCTACAAAACGTGTCCGTCAAGCGAACCTGCATATCTTCCCGTGCAATAACAGAGCCTCGTGTTCAATCATCGAATTGCAATAACCGGACGAGCCGAAATATCTCGCGTTCCGCGAAACGAGTGGCCACCGGGAGTTCCCGTTGTCCAGAATCAAAAACACCGTCTCTTGATATTGCGAAGGATTTCCATTCGAACAAAGGGGAACGTATCGCGAAAAACACAGACGTTCGATGAATTTTCTACGTTCGTTTGAGCGCGTTCGGCGCGCGTAAGCGAGAAGAAAAGCGCGTGATCGCGTGGCGGAGCACGTGGCCGGCTGTGTTGGCGTACGTACACGCCAAATCAACAACGTTAACCCCCTACGTACGAATTACGGGTTTACGAATCTTTGGCAGCCGGCAAGGCGGGTTCAGGTCGGCCATGTGCACGCCACTTCTCGTGCCACGTGCTGCATCCACGCGATTTCTACCTTCGAACGTTCCGCCACGATGTGACACGCTGATTATTGCGAATTTCGGTGGAAATTCGTTGTGAAATAAATATGTATCTCGTGGTATTTTTTAAGTTTTCGAAATTTTTAATTGGACGAACTTTCGCAGTTTTCAATCGCGGCGAAATTTACTGAGTAGCGTCTTGAACGAAGAATTTGAAGCGTTTGTAATTTTAATGGTAGTACGAACGACTGTGGATAGAATTCCGTTGTAATTTAAGATTCGGTAGAATAATTCGCGGGTTACTGAACTCGCGTTCACGCTTGAAACACGACACAAACGTGTCTCGAATCTACGCGTTGGGATTCTACGTTTCCTGAAATTCCACGCATTTTGGGAATGCACTGAGTATGATCCTCGTATTCTACAAGAAAATCTCCATCACTCTTAAAATGTGATATCGAAAGCGATTTATAAATTCGTAATACAAATGTCACGAAACAAAGTGACAAAACTATACTGTAACTGCTTACAATCGTTCTACATATATTTATAAATTCACGCTTGACAGGTTTGCCAATTATTTGATTATAACAATAGCCAACGCGAATAACGTATGAAAACTTGACTAAACTAAGTATTCCATCCAAAGCAATATTATTATTAGTGTCAAGATATAACAATATTCTGTGTTTTAAAATTGCAACCTCATCGAAGAAGATATTCTTTTACAATCCAATCTACCATATTTCCCTGGAAAGGTGATTATGCTAGGTGTAACGTCTCCGATGAAAGTTTGGGTTACTTCGATCGACGGGGTTAAATTCAGGCCACCCCCCCCCCCCGGAGGGCTTAACGTATAGCGATTTCATAGCAGAGTACATCGACACCTCGGCGTTGCACGTGTGGTCGAGTATCGATTCGGTTTTTCGGCCGTGGCTCTCGTTTCGAGCCGCTGCTGTCGCGACTCTGTTCACCGCATGTTTACGCGCGCTTATCCTATTAAAATTTGTGCCCACGGGGTATAACGCGTGTTCCAGAAATTAAGCTCGTAAATGAGCCACCCTGTCATTCGAAAACCGGTCGTCCGTATAGCGTACAATAAATATTCTCCCGGGGATTAATTTCCTTCGATTACTCATCCCCTATACGAGAACTGGACAAATAATTTTCATATTAAAAAACCATCCCCATGTGAATTCATTACCGCGGTGCTTTAAACAGTGCGATATATAGAAATGACGCTGAAAATTCGTGCATCGAACGGGAAAATATAAACCTCGAGACAATTATTTCTGCAGGGGGAGTGTCCGAATGAAAATATACGCAATCTATTCCAAGCAAAACCAGCCCCGAGAGAAGACCGTTCCTCCCACGGACGATACACCGGCCCCTCCGCACAGGAACCGTTCTAATAACCCACGGGACGCCCTGTGCAAGGTACGGAAAATTCTCAAAATTCACCCACCTCGAAAAAACCCCGCTCTACTTCAATAAATCGAGCAGTAGGAAGAAGCCGGTTCGGAAGCCGCGTAATAAATATCACCAGACGTAGGATCTAGACGCGGAGTGCTCGTATGCACGTGTACGCGCGACGAGGAAAAAGCTCGAGTGTCCATGGAGGGTTGAGGGCGCAGGGGGTTGGTCCGTACGCGTCGATCGAGAATTTATGGGAAGGCCATAGGTGGGCCGCTTCCAAACGCTCAATGGTTACACGCACGGGGCAGACAGAGAAATCTATATGCATATTATACATGTATATGTGTGTGTGTGTGTAGAAGAAGAGGCTCGAGGCTGGGATAGACTGGAATATATTTATTAATTTGGCATGCTTCCCGACCGTATAGCTGCTGGCCCCTTACGTTACTACGTTATGACGCGAACAAAGCGACTCCGCGATTTCTTTATAGGCAATTCCGGCCTCTGCATAGAGTGTTGTAAATATTACAAACCCCACCCCCTACACCCTTTCTATCTCGATGGACGTATATATTATACGTATAGATATATAGATATAATATATGTATGTGCATTTATGCCCAAGAACGAGCATCTCGAGCAACCCCTTAACGTTTAACCCATCCTCCCTCCATCTGTTCAACCCCCGAGGCGCTTCATTCCACGCGCCCTTTGAGCACTCGCCGCGAGACGGCAGAGGATTCCTCGAGACGCCGCGAAATGCCGTGCTTAATTTGTTTGCGAGTAGGCTCTTCTTTGAAACCGGCCGAACGGGCTATGCGGCGGGATCCGCGAAGGGCTGTTTAGGGAAACGAATTTGCGAACGAAAGGGGTGGCGGCTCGTCGATGCTTTCAGCGTCTCTGATTTCTGATCTTTCTCGTTTATCCCAGGACTGGGGGAAACGAACGTTTGTTGTATAAACGCGTGCGGTATTCAAGTGCAATTTAATATTGAAGAAATTTGTGGGTTGTTTCGAGAAGTTTGCAAGGAATAATCTTTGTCAGTCTATTGTTCATAAATCAAATGCAGAAAGTATGAAACGATATTGAAAGATTGAATAAATCCTGCGGTAAATGTAAATTGAAATCGAATTAAACGCCGAGAATTATTCGTGAACTCGTCGAAACGAAATATAAGAAATATATTCACATTACTTGATGTATATTTAACTATATTAAAATGCATGAAGGCTCCTCGTTGCCAAGAAGAAGATCAAACAAAACCGTTCCCGGTCCAAGAAGTGACAACAAAAATGAGCCCCGCTCGCGAATCAGTGGCGTCAAACGTTCTGCCTGGGAAAAATAATTTTCTCCAGGACGATTCCCGGCGCTGATACGCGAGGATAAGGGGAACACCGCGACTTTTCTAATCTGAAAGCCTGTGCTGCGAGACGATAGTCCTCCGGCCAGCATAATTCATTCGTCTCTCAGACACCGGCGTCGTTCTCCTTGGGGGGTTGCTTCAATCCACCCCTTTATTTTCGCGGGTTTCTTCTCGTCGTTGAATGGGTGTCCCGCGGACAGATTTATTTAGAACGGAGCCTTCTATACGTTCCGTGCTCGCCCCCACCCCCCCTCTACTCCCTTCTTTTATTTATCGTTATCGCGACAATGGAAACGGCCAACGATGTCCTCGAATTGTACTCTAATTTAATGGACGTCCGTGGCAATAATATGGAGAACCTACTAGGAAATCGAGCTGCAAGTAGAGATACGTGCAGTCGCGGTGGAAATATTCCGGGGACGAAATTGAGAGGCTTTCCTGGTGATATAAATGGGTAATAACGGTGCTCTAATAGGGGTGTCGCGAAATTTTTGGTTGAAAGTATGGGAAGACATTTTTGGGAGAATCGTTCATTTCCCCTCCTCGCTTTGGAGAATCAATTGTAGTGGAATCGAGACTGTCCGTTAAAAGTTGCACAGTTTTCCTACTGCCCGTTGTGCAACTAATAAATAATTTCCCGGCCCGCTCGTCTGAAAACAACCCGAAGAAACAGTCCACCCTCGAACGCAGCAACATATATATTTCAATCCGATTTAAAAAAATACTCGAACACAACTAGCCAATTATTTTCGAAAATATTGCTCGCGAAAAAAATGCCTCCCTCGGTGAAGTGAAAAACGGAAAAACAGAAATTAGGCTGAATTGTATCAGACACGGCGAACCGGAAGTGGCGCGGTACGCGAGCGGCCTCCCCGGTCATAAAACCAACCGACACCCGTTCAGACGCACTCGTACGAAATAAAAAAAAAAATAAAAAGATACGTGTGCAACGATCAACAGTGGAAAGGGGTGGCGATAGCCCGGAGCAAGGCCGTTCCGAAAATTTTATTGCCATTGTTTCCGGCGTCTCCGGCTCGCCTCTCCTTCGGGAATATTCACGCGAAAGGGTTTCCCTCGTCCAGACGTGCGCGATATGCATCCGCCGGCAATAAAACGCGAGCGGAGTAACGACGGAACGGGGGAGAGAGCGTGGAAGCGGATTATTTCGCGTCTCAACGATATGCCTGCCGTCACGGCTTCCCTGGCCAAGGGTTCGTCTTCACGGCGATTATTTATCTTCGCGGCCCCCAGCTTCCGGCCAGGGTGGCCCTAGTAAAAAGTATCACGCGCGATTGAGCTCCGCTCACGCGAGTTGAAACGAGCCGGTCGAGAAAGGGTTGCCGATGTCTGTTTTGTCGGGGGACAGGGGATGCAGTTTCCCGGGTTGATGGCGCTCGTTCGGGGTGATTGGTATCGTTTTGTTGGAGTGGCTGTATTTGGAATGTGATTTATATATTTTGGGGGGTGTATATACATTTACGAAATGTACTGATTCTTCTAATAAGCGCGGCGGGGAATTTGTAACGAACTGTCGAACGGGGACGAAATTATTCGCGCACCCTGTTTTAATTTGTATGCAACTGAACGGATCAGAGACTGATAAATGTCCCAAGAGCGGAAACAATATTTCGCCACAAAAATATCACCACAACGCAGCCACTAAGATCGAAGAAGATCTCGGGCTCGTACGACCATTCCCGAGAAACCCAAGAAATGCAATGAAACCGACCAGTCCCCCTAAAAAACAGAAGCTGCTAGACGTCACAAAAATGCACCGCACCACTCCATTTATTTATTCATCGATTCCAGCCAGGCTGCAATGCACATCGACCTCGTTAAAGCCTCCTGCATCCCCAGTACACACAAAAAAAAAAAAGAAAAACAACAGATAACCATCGGTCGAAGGGCCACGTAATCCATTGGTCGTTGCGCGGATAATTAATAACCCGGAAGCCGAAACATAATCCAACATTAACAAGCACCCCAAAACAAGCTCGCCCCTTCCACAGGGATCCGGCGCGGGTCACACATGCATCGAACACCAGCCCCCAACGTAACCTGGAATACACCTCCTCGTGATGAGGAGGTGCGAGGTGCATCGTGATGCGATAGCCCGCTTGAGCTCGTTAGATGAATGGGGCCGACACACATACCGAACAACACCGGGCTAACCGACAAACCGGGGGGGTGGTAACAGTGGTGTCCAAGTGCAACAAAGACGTGCATACATCGAGAACTGTCGAAAGCAAGAGAGACAGAGAGTGAGTGAGTGAGTGAGTGAGTGAGTGAGCGAGCGAGCGAGAGAGAGAGAAAGAGACAGAGGGTGGTAGCGACACAGGAACAAAGGGGAAGGGTTTATAGGTGGGTTAGGTGGGTGTAGGACACAGAACACGAGGGTGGTTGGCGGTTGGGCCGAAGGGCAGACGGGAGAGGGTGGAACCGAGCAGAGGACGGGCCGCTAGTTTGCATAAATTTAGGAAATACAGGGTAGAAAATCGATATCCGCATAGAGATTATAGATGGTGGTTGGTAGGCGCCGCGTAGCCGCAGCCTCCGTCGCGACGGCGTATGCGCTACATGTCTACGCTCTCTGCCGGCTACCACCCTCCTCTCTCTCGCCGCTGCACACCCTGTATCTGTCTTCTACCCTCCCGACTTCGCCCTTTCTCTGTCTCTGCGCTCGACCGGCCGTGCCCCCTGCTCCAACCCTTTCTATCTTTCTCCTCTATGTACAGGGTGCTCTACGACTGGCGAAGAAAAATTTATCTGGGGGTGCATATCGGCCGGACTACCTGCGCTTGATCTTGGGCTTGTTCGAGAACCGATTCCTTTTTGTCTGGAGTTTGGGGGGGGGGCGATTTCTAGTGAGATGTTTGATTCGTTGAGATGGGTTTTCGAAAGGCATTTATTTTGATTAATTACATTTTTCATTTAATGAATGGTACGTGTGCGATGTTATAAGCCGCGAATGAAATAAATTAATTGAAAGTAAGGGGGAGCCTGAAACTCCACCTATTAATCGAACGCAATAAAAATGATCGGTGAAATAAAGTGTCGCTAATATATTTTTTGATTATCTGCAATGTAACAGAATAAATTATCTGTAGGATGAATAATTATCTAGATAAAAATGAATTTCCACAAACAAGACTGAAGGTAGACAAAACTGGGAATGCGCATTGAGGGTATTCCACTGATTATTAAACCAGCGAATAAACGCGCAGGAAGTTTTCTGTACGAAATCATCCCCGGTATAATCGACAATGAAATTCTTCCTCGCCAGTCATTGAACACCCTGTACATCTGGCTATCTATCTTGCTTTCTCCAGGGCTATCCGAAAAGCTAGCGTGTACCCGTGTACCGGGATACTTCTTGCGGGTGTTGGCGGTGCACTCTCCGCACCCCCGCACATTTTGCACCCCCACCCTTGCACAAACCGCCCTCTTCTCGCGTGATAGTGCTCGTACACGTTCTCCGCGTCCTACAATATCTCTGTCCCCTTCTGACCGTCGATCGTCCATCCTTCTTCGCCCTACTCGAAATCTCACCCCCTGGCACCTTAACTCGCCCCTTCGCGTCGTTGTCTCCGTTTCTCGGACTCTCGGTGCCACGTTTTGTCTTCTCGTTCCAGTCTCCGTTTCTCTCGTCTTCCCTCTAAGTCCTCATTCCCAAACTACCCCCGTTTCTCTCTTTCGCTCTATCTCTCGCTCCCATCCCCGAATTGAAGTAGTCGATATCGTCCTGCGGCCTGTCTCGAAATTAAGAGAAAACGACAGACTCGGGCCTGGACATCCCTTTCAGGACGAATTTTTCTTGCCCTCTTTTTTTTTAGTCTTCGAACCCTTCCCCAAGCAATTTCTATCCCCTGTGTTTCTCGATGGACTTTTTTTTTAGGGGGCTGTATCTGGTATGTAGCACCATATCTCGCCGATGCACCGCAGAGAGGGAGGACGAGAGAGAAAGAGTAAGAAGGAGAGAGTTACATGGTATTTGCGACCCTCTTTCGCTGCTTCGTGGTCAACGAATTTCTTGTAGGGGTGGCACGGGGTTAAGGCAAAAAGTTTTTTTTTCGAGGGCCCTCGCTGAGGGTCGAGACCTTTCAACGAAGGGGTTAATCGCGTATCGACTGGCTACGATTATCGGCGGTTTCGACGCTGCTCGGGTACGTAAACAATGGGGGTGAGTATTAAGGTATGGTATATTTGACGATGATTAAGAGGAAGTTCCTTTTCTCAGAAATGTGGGACAAGGTAATTATTGAAATCTTTGTCGTTTCTCTAAAACGGAATTTAAATTATATAATTATTGTTAGTATTTGCTGCGGTCATTTAAGCATTCCTGCTTTATTCTATTTTACTGGTGCTTTCCTATGTCATACTGCAACTATTTATATATATTTCGAATGCAAAGAATTCTTCCCGTCTTAAAGAAAACGTAGAATTAATGTGCGCTATGCAATTTTAGTTAGGCAATAAAGTATTGACGGAAGGATTGAGGTGTGGAATTTTTAAATGCCAACGCTCGCAGACCTCGAAACTTTTAATTTTCTCGAGAAATTGTCTTGCATCACGCGATCCTGATCGATATACGATACCATCTAAAGAATGCGCATTAATTATCCTACTAATTGCGACCTAATAGGTCGAGGATTTTCCTATTTTCTAATTGCAAATAGCCTTTAACTAAAGTACAATCTCTGCTTCCTCAAGATACAACTTTTAAATAACTCTTGCCGGTTTATTCGTTGAATGGCAGACTACGAATAACAATGTTACCGTCTAGTAAAATGAGTTTGGAGAGTTTAAAAAATATTTCTCTATTTTACAAAAGCGGGATCCGACTACGAATTCTCTTTTAACTATGTGCATACGTGATTTGCAGACTACAGAGTAGCTCTTTTCTATTTTACGCGATACTTTGGTCTATAAACTATGCCACAGATAGGCTTCGGACTACGAATCCCCTTTTTCCTATCTACGTGATAGCATGCACCGCGAGCTACCTCTCCCTTATTTATGCGCTGGATTTTATAACTAGAGTTTAAAATTCAACCCCTAAATATATTTCAAATTCCACAGGAATTTCTAGACAAACCATCGACGCTAATATTTCTAAACCACGTGCGAGTTTTAACAAAATCAGGTACCTGGGATATTCAGATTAAAAATTAAACTTATATATGATATATAAATATACATAATACAAATATTTAAAAAGGAAAACCGTCTCTTCCTACGGAGTAGCATCCAACTTTATTTCACGTAACTACCTAAATAACGTTGCAATCCAAATACATTTCAGATCCATAAATTACAACATGCAAAATGCGCAGAATATACAGCACTGTAGAAAGTGTCCAAGAGTGGAACGTGTTCCTGTTCGAATCGGTCCGCTTTCGAAGATCGCGATTAGAAAAGAGACGAGAGCGAAAGAAGAGAGGCTACCTGCGCTCCTCTCGAAACGTCCATTCCAATTTTCCACGCGACCAGCGTCGCATGTCAACGAGCAGAGTCGCGACGCTTTTTATCCGCGAACGCCATGAAATGTGTATCGCCTTTTTTTTTCCCCAGCACTTTCTGGAAAGCATCTGCGTACGTGTACGGCGTGTCGAGCGGCGTGAAAGCGCCTCGAAAATTTCAGGTCGACGCGTACTCTCCGTCGCACCGATAAATCGATATCGATCCGTTTATACGAGCAAAAAAAAGGGAAGAAAAAAAAACAGACGGAACGATCCACACGATCGACGGATTCAAGCAGAGTGAGACGTTTCGAAAACCCGATTCATTCATGGAAAAGCTCGAAAGCTCGTTGTAGATTGAACTCTGTTGGTCGCGTGCATCTGCGTCTGTGAACGATGATTTCTACCGTTCGACAAATACTTTGGACAACGGCATTTCAATTATATATTCCTGCATTCTTTATTTCTTGCTGGCGTTTTGTTCTTTGACGACGATTTGAATAAACATTCTGTCGTATAATACATTGGAAATAAATACCCTCCGCGTGGTCAATTATGCCGGCTGTTATAAAAGCCAAACAGAATAAACAGTAAATTGAGCTGTGTCTCGTCACAGATATTTTTTAATAATATTTGTAAAATCAAAATATCGAGGAACGTGTTCAACATTCATTGCTGACATTGTGATCGGGACATCGTGGGGCTTAATATTCCTTCAACTTGGAAAACTTTGAAACGAATACGATTAACGGGAGCGGGGGTTATTGAAAAGCTGAAAGGGGCGCAATTAAAATTGCAAAAGAGGCAGTTGATTATGGCCAAAGGGCAGAGGCTCCCCGTACGGTCACGATTTCATAAAGGCCGTCTATATGATGGTAGAGGGTTCGTCCGAGCCTGCAGGGCTTCGTGCGACGCAGATTAAATGTACTTCATGTAAAATTCAACGCGACCCCTGCGCCATCAGCTCCAAGACACTTTCGTTTTTAAAAACTACCACGCGGCGCCCCGGGAAAATTTTTGTATCAGGCCGACAACAATTCCGACAAAGTCGCTTTTCCGTGACGTGAAATCATTGGTGATAATCATTGGTGGAAAACTGAAGGAACAAACTGCCATTTCTTATTAAATGTACCACTTAGCCCTTTCTTATTTCCAAGTTATTTAAACTATATTCGGAGAAAAAAAGATATATTAACCGTTTTAAAAACGAGAAGAATCTATTGCTCGAATTTTTCTGTTTAAATTAAAATCGAAGAGAGCTGACAAGTACGATCCGTCATTAAAGAACGTAAAATAAAATTAATCGTAAATAGATAAATAAAGAACGCGCCACGAGTATGCCTAATGCATAAAACTAAAGTTCCACTCTACATCGTTCCCGAGTAAAAACCATTACCACTGCCCTTGCGTTTTATTTTTCTCCTGCCTTCTATCTCTCGACTGAAACGTGAACTAATCATCGACCGTCCCTAATAAATCGTCACAGGGATATTGAATGTAACGTAGACATTTTCCCTCGTTTTCCACCCCTTTCGCCAGCTATCAGCTATCGGTCATCGAGTCCCAACTAAGTCCGGCCGTGCGATAGACGCGAAACGAGTAAAAGAGAAAAAGAAGGAGGAAAATAGGAAAAAATCGTCGTTGGCCGACGATTTTCCCTAAAGTCCACGATCCATCGATCCTCTTCCAACCCCCCCCCCGTATATCGCACAGTGTACACCCTTTTTACGTGCACCGGTCTGCACATCCGTCCTTTTCGTCCCGCTAAATACCGCAGCATCGCGAAATTAAAATATTGATCGAACGGCGTCGCGAGGTAGAATACGAATTGCGGTGGAGAGACGAGAGAAAGCGCAGCGAGAGGGTGGCAGGGGGCGAGAGGGTGGTGGCGAAGGCCGCCACCGTGGGGGAGAGAAAAAAAGGACCGAGGAAAAAGATTGCGGTCCGTCCGAAAATTCGAATGTCAATGACTCGTCGAACCGAGCCGACGCGCCGACCTCGCTCGATATCCAGGGTTCACCGACTTCCCTTCTGCTTTTTCTTCCATTCCCTCGATTTTTGTCTTTACTCTTTCCCTACCCCCCCCGCCGCTTTTTCTTTTTGTTATTTATTTCAAACGACGCGTAATTGAACTTCCGTTCGACGGAGGGTTAAATCTGCAGTCCATTAGACGACGCTTTCCCTTTTCGGGGACAACGGGAAGGGATCGCAGGTGCAATTGGTTATTTGGAGGAAGATCGGTGACCGTGGCTGATAGACTACATTTCTCTGTAGTAACATTTACGGGTGGTTACGATTAAAACGGCAACGACGGTGATATCAGTTTTCGAGAGGGGTGTTTCGAACAGTTCAATTCGGCGCGTCGATGAAACTATTATACAATATGCAGTGCAATAAGCGTTTAATTTCTTCGATCGTTCGATTCGGTATTCACGATTGGTCGATTTAACGGCTTCGATATTCGCGCGACGTGTCGAGACGACTGATACACTCGAAGCTCCATAAGGGGGAATTCGTACTAGCCACGACGAACGTCTAAAAATTAAACGAGCAAGGGACGTAACAGCATTCACATGGGCCTCGTTAATGTCCCTGGTTCCGCGCAAATTGTTCTATTAATAAAAGAGTCGAGGCGGTGAACTGTTCGCGTGCTCGCAGGACGATTGAGAGCTACTGGCTCTTTTTCAGGCTGAGCGATAGCACGAGGACGCTTCTGCGCCAGAAATAGGTTGGAACCTCATTATTTTTATTCTTAACCATGAAATTAGCGGGCGCACAACACCTTCGGAGCCGTGTGCCTCGGTTTCGTGCGAACGCCCGCTGACATTCGCGAACGAAAATGCTGCAACTTTTATCTAGCACGTTCGCGTTCCAAACCGGTATCGATTCGTTAACCCTTCTACGAACCGCTCCGTGGACGTCTGACGTGTTTAATCGGTGGAATTTCCGTTGGCGTTGGAAATTAGCTGGATACAAATGATTCGAATAATTTGTGTACTAGCTTGACGTCATTTAACACCATCGCGTGTACGATCGTTTGATTATAATTGGAAATTCGTCAATTGGAAAATATTGATTCAATTATTAAACTAAATACCGCCTTGTATACGCCTTCGACGATTAATCAATTATCGCATTTTTTATTCGCGAGATTCGAGAAACGAAAATTACAAATTGCACATTTCCATGAACACTCGAATATTCCGAATCACTTAATTACCTTGTCTATTATTAACCCTTATTACTCAACGCTCGATCCTAACGTTTCCATCGGCGAGCACAATTTTAATTATACAGAAAAATCGTGTTCAACGAAGAAGAAAAAAGATCTCGTCACTCACCTGGAGCTCCTCCTTGCACTGACGTTCCTCTTCGAGACTCATCCGCTTCTCGTGTTTCTTGTAGTAACGCCTCTTGGCGGCTTGTAGGTTGAACCACGTGTACGAGAAAGACTTCACGAATGGTAGGAGGGCCTCAATGAATGGATGGAACTCATCCTGCGGGACACAAACGATCACCGATTAATTAACGACGCGTTCGTTTACGCACGAGAACGAAATATATTCTCCAACCCCGTTACGTAGAAAAGCTTGGAGAACACAAGCCGCCAACGACGCTTACTCGACACGTGCCCGAGTCGAACAGAGGACGTATGTACCTCGGGTAACTACGATATACCCTTCAGACTCGATAATCATCGATTAGTTACTCGAATAATACTTATTGTCAGACGCGGCACTTTCGAAGGTTGATCGATTGCACGAAATTGTTCGCCGAGGAAATTTTGAAACGAGCAAGGTGGTGGCTTGCGCTGCTCCGTGTTTCATTTATGATATTCTCCTTTTGTTGTTACTTGCGAATTGATGGGAGGATTAACAGCGGTGCATTTTTAGATTGCAGTTGTAACCGAAGGCGTTGGTAACCCTTTAACGCCAACATTTGTTTCTTTCGCGACAAGATTTTGTGCAATATTCTTTTACGTATATTTTTTCTTTTATCGAGCGGAGTGAAAGAAAATTTAGGTTGAGGGATTGAATGACTATTACGGCTTATGTACGAGATTGAATTGCATTATTTTCGTATAATCGTGCAAGGATTTGAAAGAAATTCTCTGGATTAGCTGGCATGCAAATCGATTACCCACAAATTAGACTATTGCCTAGAAATAAATATATGTAAAACAGCAACCTCAGAGTTTCTAAAATTCTAAGAAATCTATTTGACCTGTTTAATAATTCTATAAACGTCTCCGTCCCGTAACATACTTCTCCCCGGCATAAATTTTCCTTCGGGAAGATCTTCGCAATTTTAAAAATAGTAAAAAAATCAAGAAGAGAGAACGGACACATCGCCAAAGAAATTAAGCCAGATCGAACTCTGATCCTGACAAAAGACAGAGCGAAGTAAAAAGTCACGGACGTCCGAGGGAAACTGCTCCCTTATCGCAGCGTCGAGTAGTTCCGGAATCGAGACAGGGGTCGAATTCTCCGTTTCCGGTTCACGAGAGAAAAAGCGGAAGATCGATTATTGGCCGAATACATCGACGGCTTTGCACGATCCTTTGTGAGGCAAATGCGAACCGCCAATCACGTTCCAAAGGGATGTAAACACTCTGGGGGTAGAAATTCTCGGCGATTTTCTTGGTCAACATGAAGATCTTGACGAATAGAATATATTCATATTGGTCGACAGAACAATATGACGTACGTGCAATCTCATCCCTTATACATTTACATATCTGTCTGGACAATGTAAAACGTACGCTGAACAGGAAACAATTGATGATCGAACGACAGGATGATAACAATAATTATTAATATTCTATAGCTGTAAGTAGCACAGCTGTATTGCAATGGAAAATATAGAACCTGTGTTTTCAAATTCTGAAGAGCTAGCATAGTGTAGACCATAATAGCCTATTCAATTTAATTGTCTAACTAATTGTGTAATATGCGGGGAAAACTTGATAAATAAAAATTAATTTTCCATGGCTAATTAAAAGCGCCCCGATAAATACATCAAACGCATTCAATTTAACAATAGTCGTTCAAAATGAATACAAAACAGCCATCTAAACTATCATCAAAATATCCATTCACTCTTCAACAAAAGTAACCACCTGCATTATTAATTATTCACACCATCCCCATCGATCAGACAACTATTTTCTTCTCCATAAAGTCTTAGTAAATCCAGTTCCCCATGAAAGTCTCCTACAGGAGAATATACTCAAAGTGCCCGAAATTAAGCCTCTCGCCTTAAATCTGTTATCCTTAAAATTTCCCTAACGCGCCAGTCGCAGGTAATGATCGCGAAATAACGAAACGAAACGATTCAGCACTCTATGCATAGAATGGAAAGGCACGAGGATAGAAGGGACACGAGGCTGGCCTGTGAAGAAGCATCAAACGACACGAACCATCGAGTATTCGCAAGCACTGCGGCTGCTGTGGCACACTACCGTCTGTCTGTCCCTCCTGCAGTCCAGCTGTCAGAAGCACCGATTTTCGCAGTAACAACCGTCAGGCTCGTAATACTCCTCCGCCACCCTGTCGCAGATTGATCGTGGCCTCATCTGCACCACCTCTCCTGTTTCCTTCTTCTTCGCTCTTCTCCGCTGGGGCTCAATCAAACGACCTTAAGGTCGATTTTCCTTTGTATATCCCCTTTCACTCCTTTTCCTTTTGTCCCTTTTCCCAGACCTTTCGATATTTTATGTATTCCTTGAATTACGATTACCGTTTCACCGACGAAATCGGCGAGAGAGAAAATTTCCTCCGGAATTCTTGTTATCCTGTACTTTTGTTGTATTTATTAGAAGGGTTAAAGGTTTTGGCGAAGGTGTTCCTTGGTAGGGAGGTTGTCCGTTATTAGTATGCTCGAACGGCCAGAAAGGTAAAGGGTTTCTCTCCTTCGTTGTCTGCGTACTCTCGAGGATTTATTGGCTTCTTTGGGGAGGCGACGTCCGACAGAAGAAGCTTCGATATTTTCCGCTGATGGGTTTCAGCTACGGAAAACGGACCACGGTTTGATCGATGACGACGGCGATTCGGATTCAATGAAAGAGGGTTTCGAGCCATCGGTGGTGTTTTTTTTACTAGGAAATTCGATCGCGACGCTGAGGAATCTTCGTTTCTTTTATTTTAATGTTCGCCTTCTGTGTGCAATTTGACGCACGATACTTTGCGAAATTTCTACTTCTAAGATAAGTGAGACTGTAATTTCGCCGTCCTTCGGAGTGTATAATTATTGTTATGTAATATTGTACTAAATTGTACAGGGACTATTAAATAGTATCTTGAAAAATATTCTCCGTTGAAAAGGAAGTTACATCTCGATATCTCCCGTCAACAAAATTTATAAAAAATATTGTAACGCAACTGCTGCCTTCCCACAAATTTTTCCATACAATCCCCAATTTATTTCCCACAATTTCTCTATCTCTTCCATAAAAAAAAAATCTTCCACTGGATTATTTCGTTTCCGTGTACAAGCATTTTCTGATCGAAAACCCCCCGAAGTTTCTCCTACGGTGTACCAATGTATAAAACGCCAGCTGACGTTTTATATCAAAGTCTGGAAGAAAAATCGTGCTTTCAAGCAGAGAAGCAGAGAAACAGAGGAACATTCTCGCGTCGCTCGCTCGCTTTGTCACCGCAGTTCAGCCGCGCTTGCTCGCTCGCTCGCACGCGTCTATCTATACGACACGTCGTTATTTTCGGACACGAACGAAAATCAAAGGCATTAAGGAGGCGCACAGTGACGCCGTGAGCGTCGTCATCGCGGAAAAGACCAGGAGAGGACAAGGACGCGGGTTAAGGGGACGTCGACGACTGATTCTCCCGTTTCTCGGGGGTTGATGAACCGATCGACGTTGTATCGCGGGAAGATAATCGTAGAATCGAAAATTTATCGACGCAATATTATTTCGAAAGTTCACGAGTGTTTATGCGAATTTTATACAAGGGTTACGCTACACTCTGGTGGTGTTAAATTATTGAAATTTTTCTTTCATAGAATAAGAAGGGAGTTAATTTTTGTCGAGGCAAAACTTCAAGTGACAAATCCGAGGGAAATTTGTTTTCATAGTATTGTTCAAGATTGTGGGACATGGTTGTTAAACTTTCGCGCGTGTTGAATTTAAACTTTCGCTTCGAGACAGATGAAGATGTTGAGGTGGTATACGTATAGGGGTTCCATTATTGGAATGCTTAGCGAACGGCGTAATTGACAGGAATTTAATTTAAGAAACGGAGAATCCGGAGGCTCGGGATTGCTTGGTGAAGAGGGTTTGGAGCGGGCGCACGTGTCACGGGAAACTTCTATTTGCACAGGCGAGTTTCGGTGCGTAGTTGTCGGTAATAAATCGACGCGGATTCTGCGCGGCTGTGCTTGTTTATCGCGACGCGTCGACGTGGAATACATTTGTCTCGCGATCCCGGCCAGTTAAACAATATCAATCGAATAACTCCGTCATTAACAAAAAGAACGAAAAGAAGAAACGATGCACACAATGCGCAAAAATTCGACAAACTCCGAAATGCCTTCGAGGAACCGTACGAGAAATTTCTTGCCCGTAAAACATCCCCACAACCACCCTCTGTTAACTGCGTCCGAAATCCAATAGTAGAAACGATTTCAACATCGTCAGACCATTACATAATTACACCGCGATAATTGCAAGCATGTAGCTTCAGTCGTGATCGAATTTCGTTCCAGCTTCAGTCGAAACATGAATAATAAAAGAATTATACCGCAAAAAAGAAAACCACCCCACCGATGGCCATTTAACCTCCCAGTCTCAACTTACGGAACGAGAACCTACGATTTTTAACCGCGTTTTAACCGACGAACCAGTATCCCAAAGAAGATCCCGAATCTCCTTCGGTACCGAAACAGTCCGCAAGATCCGAACAATATAATCGCCTCGCTGTTCGAGCAAAGCACGATCAGCTGACGCTCCAAGGACCAGTCTACGCGCCTCAATCACTGGCGACTTTCTTTTCTATCGTTTCGGAGCACAGTTCGAACGTTGCTCGACACTGATCCACTCTGGTGGCCTGCCAACGTCTCATCCACTCGAATCCTCGATCCACGAGATCGAAACCGTTCCCCGCCGTCTTCCCCGCGTGCATCAACGGATTAATCGACGCGTGAACAATTTCTCGCAACAATGGGGAAACGCGATAAATAGGAGGCTCCTCTCTTCTATCCGCTCTTTCTGCTTCGAACGGACGAGGACGAAACGCGAGAAGCGGGGTGGACGAAACGCAAAACGAGAATGAATCGCGTATAGGAGAACCGCCAATAGAAAACCGTCGACGCCGGAACGACGGGTACGACGTCGGTCGTCGCGACGACACTGAGACGCCGGTCGTCGAGACGCGCGTATCTAGACGCGCGCCGAAGGCACCGCGCCGCGGCCAGGTACGGCACCCCAAACAGTTATTAATAACCTCTGTCCTAGCTTACTAGATTTGCCCTCGAACCAACGCAACTTCCCCTCCTCGCACCTTCCCCTTAAACGCTTCTCCTACTTGCTGTTCCTCGACGTTTCCCCTCTGTTCCCACCGTGGCTCGCCCTCCCTACGACGCCCCTCTACCGACGCCAGGCGTCCTTCTACTCTGGCGGTACTCCGACAGAAGAAACGCTTTTGAATACCCTTTTCTGGTTTCTACTTCCGTTGCCTCTTTTTTCGGGGGGTTCCCTCGTGCGTTGGGTTATTTCACGGTGTCTACCGTTGATGGTATTGCAGTTTTTATAGGGTTGCTCGATCTGCGATGTTTGTTGGAAATATCGATTCTATTTCATCACTGTAGGTGATCAGAACGGTAATTGTGCAAGGTATCGCGATAAATAATTGAAATTGAAGGGTGAAGGGAAGGAACGTTTAAACACCGGGGATCGGATTCTCTTCTAAGGATCACGAAATATTTCCTGTTCCCGCGTCTAATGGAAAGATTTTAGGAGATATTTCGAGGAAGCTGTCGCCCGTTCAGCCGGCTAGGGTAAAAATTTACACTGCGACAGTTCTCGCCGGTGCCTAACAAGGGAAGTCCCGCGGGACGATCGGCAAATTGCGCGAAACTCGATGAAGAAGAGCCGGGTAAAATTGATTCTTGCCACGTTCCAATTCCCTGCGGAGCTTCCTGTCCCGGCCGCCGCCGATTTCCGCGTCAATAAACCCGCGAAAAAACAATGGAACTGATTTTTCGCGGCGCTAAAAATAGAGGCGCATCCTGAATCGATCATTGCGCTACGAATACGTTCCTCGATCGTTCCTCGAGTGCACCGGCTCTGCCGAAACGAAAGGCCGAAAATAAATTCGACGAAACGACGAAATCCTTTAAACAAGCGTGAAACTGATCAAACGGAAATAACAACGAATTAAAAATTCCTGATCGACGAATCGATAATTGTCGTTCGCTTAAACGAATCCCGTTCATTTCACATGTATGTAAAAAAACGAATATCAATGAACTCGAAAATACTAATACATTAAACAAAAAGTATCAGAAAGGAGGACGGGTTTGAAGGTCTAAAGACATTATTAAGAAGCGAAACGTATCACTTCTACCAACGCGTCGTCGCCGGTCCATAGCGCACACAATCGAAAGAACAAAGGGAGCAAAAAGTCGAACAGCAAAAGGTGAACACGCGGCCGTCGCAACGATCGATAACCAAAGTCCTCGCCAACACGTAAGATAGACACTGACACGTACTCGTTTCTTCAACCCCTTCTGACACGTAGATAAGAAGGCACGCGTTATGCATGGACTCTGGTTACCGTCTTCGCGATCTCTGATACCAGAAGACTGCCTCTTGCACGGGGATCTGATATTTTCGCGAGATAAGACAGATTGCCTGGCTTCCGGTTGTAAACGGAAAGAGGGCAACCCTTTGACTGGGAAAGCGTCTGTTGTTGGATCGGGGATTCCTGGCTGTTGGGGTGGTTTGAAGTTACTTTGGGGCAAGGAACTTGAGTTTCCAGAGGTTTCAGGGTGAAGTGGAGCTTATAAGAATCCTTTTTCTTTTTTTCGTTGTATCTAAACATGGCTGTTGTACCTATATTAAGTAATCGATTTAATTTCAATGTCGATATTCATTTTGCTTTGACGAGTATGCCTAAATGTGTTGAAATGCCTGGTAATGTTTGTCTTAAAAAGATACGGGTAGTCGCAGCATTGTAGATATTTAATTATTGAAAAGCTTCAGGAGCAAGGGTTTCAAGGGAAACCAGGTGCCGAAAGCAGGTGTCGCGGGAAAGCAATTTCCTCGCAGGGCCGAGGAATCGCGATGACAATGCGCACCGGTGAACGTATCGACGCGAACCACCGCGAATAAATATCGCGTTCGCCTCGCTAATGGCTGTTCTAAGTTTGCTGGACACCAGCACGAGGACGACGAACCTTCCCCGGCCACATCCACGCGGCATTGCAATGGCCTAAGTGCGCTACGAGATGCCGATTGTCGCGTCGAAGGGCTTCTGAAACTTCCCTCTAACAAACTTCCTCGCTGGAGTGTTAACAATTATATTGCAATTATACTCGAACTTCGACTGACACTCCTCCGACCGGCGAAACAAGTAGAAATATTGCGAGTTACAGAATTAATTGCGACGAGGGTGGCAAATTTCGGAGAAGTCTAATAAAATCATAGTTTTACCTGTATTTTAAGAGAGATACAAATTAATCCACGCAAGATTTAATTTTCCTTCGCCTCTTCAACGCGATTGAAGCACATTAATACGATCGAATGAGAAAGCTGTCCCGAGACGAAACAATCATTTCAATCGCTCTGCCCGGCCTCCAGCCGTGAATAAAAAACGGCGAAGAAACAATTCGAAGGCCGAGGTGTACACACCGTCGCGACGTAAATGGATAAATGCAAGTGCAATCTAAATATAAAAAATCAGTGTGGATAGAGAGCATGTGACGCGGGGCCGCGGTCACGTTACGTAAGAACCGTGATTATCGGGTATAAATAGGCGATTCCTTACATAATTACACGACGGCGTTCTCGCGCCACGAAATCGAAAGCTGCATTGCTGAAAATCAGCTGACCGCCGTCGCGCAGTCGGGAAGAAAAGTACCTGACGATTGGGATTACAACGGAGACGTCAATGGGACAGGTTGCATGCGCCACCCGATATGCAGCGCGTGTAATATCGTATTTACGCGTCGCGACGCACCGCGTCGTGTTCCATTGAGTACTTCTCACCCCCTTCTTGACAGTGTTACAGTGACTGGTTTTCTCTTCGCTCATTTCTTATCGCAAATAATAAAATGAAATTTACTGTTACTCGAACGATGTTTTAATTGTGCCCCTTTGGTCTTATTTCAAAGGGTTAATCTGAATCGCGTTGTTCGCTTCAAAGTTGCTTTTGTCACAGCTCGAATTCAATTTATTGTCATTTTTGCGCAATGAAATCAACGACACTTGAGAATTTTTGTTAAATAATGTACTTGGATACTTCAGGAAGAATTAGACTAAACGAATAGGGTAAACGAATAGTTATAAAACGACTGCAAAGTGTCACCACTAACTTAATTCGTTTAATTAGCTTGATCTCCGGAATACGAAGGTCCATTACGTAATTTTCTGCAACCGTCAGACAGGACAATTCACCATTTCTCTTTTGTTCTACGAAAGAACGAAAGGAAGCCGAAAATGTATGAGTGTAACGAAAAAAATCACAGACACAATGAATTTCCACGAAAACCAGTAAGATCGAGAACTTTTTAGATGAAACGCACGTGTTTACGTCTCGCAGAACTCATCGAAGAAAACTACCCGACGCTGATACACGCGAGTCGCACGTGTTCCTCCGTCATCCGACTCCTTTCACCTTAACCAATCCCTCGTCAACGAAAAAGTAGGTGGTAAAGAACCAATTGTCAATTACATTTCGAAAAAACAATTAAGACTAAAAAGGCGGAGGGTTTTAAAATCTTCAAAAACGATAGCCTTCGAGTGCTTCATTATTTCCAAACCGACCTACCATTCGCGAATCCCTCGGAAACATAAACGTTCGAACACTGGCTTGAACCAAACCGGAAATTCCAACAGAACCATCCGCAAATACCGGAAAAAACGAATCACACAAAAACAAACTGTCACAAGCTTCAAAACGTGTAGCACCACGAACCAAGCCGACTAACGTCACATGCATAATCTCACGATCAAGCGGTTAGTAGCAAAAACAGAACAGCACGATTCTCAGCAACAGCAAAAAAAGCCTCCAGATATCTCTAGCCCCCTGCACATCTAAGCACAGTCCTAAACCATCAATCACGATTAATCCAAGCGAAAGCCAATATTACAAAGTAAAAAAAAAACCAAACACTTGACTTCCGTACAGCACTACGGTTATTTATATTGTTTGCTATTACAGCCCGGCCCATAAAGCTTCTACCCCCAATCGAAGATCAAGCACAATGATGCACCTGTCCTACGGAAGGGGCCTGCAGGTAAGTCGAGACATCCGGTTCCACCATGCAGCTCCTCAGAGTGTCCGGGATGAACATGAGTAGCTGGGACTGTGATACAGGCTGTAGCCGGCTCGCAGCGCGCTCCTCTAACGAGCCTGTGCCCGCGAGTAGCGTCGTCCCGACGCCGCGCGACGCCGACGATCGTCGTCGGACACTGTTCCAGATACTCTCCAAAAGTACCGTATTTACGTCACCGCGGAAAGAAAAATACGCAGTGTCTCGTACAACTTTCTAGTTCTCCTCCACTACACCTTTCTCCAATCAGACCGATCTGTCTGGTTCACCAAGTTCTCCAAGATCAACCCTCTCACAGTTTCTATATTAAAATCGTTTCTTTTATGAATATCTGAGCCGTTCCTTCCGTCGATATTCGCACGGTCGTACGACTCTCCTTTGATCCTCTTCGCCGGTGGCAGTCCAAATTGTTGAACTGCCTCCACCAAGGCGAGACAAGCAACTCCGTGGTGCTGGATACAACCACTGTCCTCTCCTCTACCCCTTTGATTGCACGCTGTCGCTTTCTTATTTCTTCGATCAACACTGCAGCAGCTGCTTTCCACCAAGCCGCAATTGTTGTTGTTATCGTTGATGTTGGTGCCGTTGCTCGTCTGCTTGTTGTCGCTGAACCGTCGGCTCTCGGGTGGTGGTGGAACACCGCACCCAGGCACACGCATCCTATCTAACCACGAGCCACAACTCCTAACTCTCGACTTTAGGCCCTCTCCGTGTATATTCTCTCGTGGCACGCAAGACACGGGGCTCGTTGCTTCTCTCTTTCCTCTCTGTCTGATTTCTCCTACCCCCCATTCACCCTGCCTATAGTATAAACGTGTCTCTGTTCGACGTGCATGCAGGCCCTATTCCTCTAACTGTGCGCGTCTCCCTCTCACTCCGTTCACCCCTCTCGTTGCTATACCTTCCCCTACTTCGCTGATCTTCCCTACCCTTTCTCCTCTGCTTGCAGTCACTCCCTCTCTCTTGATTCTCTCCCTTCCTTCGACGAGCACCGGCTCTAACCCTTACGGTGAGACTGATCTCCTCCTATTGGGTTCTTCGGCTTCTTCTTGCTGAGGAAGATTTTTTTTTTTTTTTTTTTTGAAAGAAAAGATTTATTTTCGTCGTTCTCTCTTTATTTATTCTTTCTCGCAGAGGGTGAAGAATAATGTTTTATTATGTCGCTCGGTGTTCGTTTTAACGGCGCGTTGATTCTTGTTGTTGCTTCACGACGATTCGAGACGTGGCCTATTTTTTTCTCTATTTTCCCCGTTTCCTTTTCTATCTTCCCTTTGCTTGTTTGCTGTATGAGAAACACGACGATCACAGAGACGAGAGGACAACGACAACGAGGTGGGCAAGGTGTACGAACACGAAACGCTCCTCTCTCGGCTCCCTGTATCTTCCCGTTCCCGATCGGGAGACGCCAGGCCCCAGACTACGCCGACTCCGAGCTACCGGCGCTGCGTCGGCGTCGGCGTCGGCGTAAAAAGCAGCGGCGTCGCGCAAGCTCGCCGGGAGCGCGCCGCGAGGACGCCTCGACGCGGTTAATATAAGGGTGGGGAGAAATAGTGTGGAACGGTGTGGAAAATGTTCCTGGCTGAAGAGAGATGAGAGAGGAGAATTCGAAGAGGGAGAGAGGGAGAGGGAACCAGCTGATTTTGCACAGAGGAAAGAGAAGAAAAGGGGTAAACGTGGCGAGGAAGGGTTGGATGGAAAAGAAGAAGAATTAGAGCGAGAGTAGATAAATAGAAAGAGAGGCGAGAAAAATGCGGGCGGATGATGAAGGAGATTAGGGGGAAATTAAGGTTGAAGTAGATTGTGTTTAGGTGAATTAATTGGTATCCTGTTCATATTGGTAACGGGGATAAAGTTTAGGTAAATACGAGAACGCGCAGAGTAATTCAATGGAAGGATGCCGCGGATCCTAAGTAGTATAAGCCTGTTGGGGTAAGTGAGTCTAATGGAGAGTGTCTTTATTCAGGGAAGAGAAATTTTTATTTTACGCACGACAGGTGGTACATCGTTTATAGCGAGGATAATTTGAACCAGCTTAACAAATTTGTGATACCGAATTTCGATGTTGACTGTGATATAAACTCCGATATTAAATTGCGATATGCTTGAAAATAAAGTAATTCTAAATTTATAAAAATGGATTGAAGATATTTCAACGCAAAATTACAAATCTGAACCAAAGTCTATTATAAAGAAGAAGAAAGAAAGTTCGAACCGAGCATCTCTTGTTTTAAGTAGAATGTGTCTGCCTTGCTCAACGCTCACCGATAAGGCTCTAAAATAAAGCAAGCTTCATAAAAATAGAACAAATCTACGATAAAGCGAACCTGCCAGGATGAGGCGAACTTTACTTCCATGTAAAGCAAAACATATCCCGTAGAAAATAAAAATAAGACCGCGTAGTAGAAAATTTAATCGAACCGCCAACGAAACGATTCCGAAGCAAAACCATTTTTTATTCAAGATAGGATAATCTGCACACAACTCGAGAGAAATTTTATTCGACGTACCGACGAATCAGTTCCCATAATCCAACTCTACATTAACTATGTATGCATGTATAAGAAAACTTAAAGAAATATTCCCAAGTAGAATAATCCACCTCGGTCAGACGTTGCTGCTATCCAAGTGTCTCAACAACGGCGCAAAATTAATTTGCAAAACCTGATCCGTGATCAAAATTACCGAACAAAGAAAATCCATGACGGGGAAGAAGAAGGCGAAGATGAAGAAGGAGGAAAAGAAGATGAAAGGGAAAACTACTATTGGGAACGAAGAAGGAACAATAGAAGCTAGGAAGACCTGCGTAGAGCTTGTAAGCTTCTATTTATCCGGCTCGTTTTCGTTTCTACCTGCCTCTTCTTCCTCAGCTAGCTATCTACAGCCACCGTGCGTTACTCTGCAACCTTCCCTCTCTGTCTATCTCTCTGTTTCCCTTTCTATCTCTCTGCGACGTGTATTTTTGGGCGCTCGTTAGGAATTAGCGCTGTGAGCCACGAAGGAAGGTCTCCTCTGTTCAACCGACTTTCTCCCTTTCCTCTGCAATCACCCGGTAGAATAAGAGGGAGGATCAGAGTGGCTAAAAGCTCCGTACAAGAGGGAAGGGAAGACAGAAATGACACCCTCGTAGGGTGGAAGTTTATCAACAATCTTCCATCCCTCCCGACACAGGCGGAAAATAGCAATGGCTGGAACACGGTAATCTCGAAATCGTGGCTGGCCCGAAACGAGATTACCCGCCCCCTTAAAACTACCCCCGGCGTGGAAAAGTTGGTAGCTGGCCGCGAGACGACACGGCTTAAAAGTTTGTAGAACTAGAGGATTCGGTGTCTGTGGTACCCCGTCCGACGACTTTCGTTTTGCGCGAGAACGCTCCTCCGAGTTTTGTGTTTACGCTACTTTTCTATTTAATATTATCTACGGTGTTTTTATTATTAACATGACGACGATGGTTTCCCTCCGCCAAGATATATTCGGTGTTTGCAGTACTTGAATCCTTTTATTTAATTTTTCAGCCGGGTTTCACTCGTGATTTACTGGGCTCTTCTATTTTCTTTTTCTTTTTTTGGAAGCACTGTTGCGAATGCAAATGCAGAAAATAATTGATCACTTTGTGATTGACAATGGGAACTGTTAATCGCCACGATTAATCACTTTTATTGCCGCGCGGAGAACCAGGAATCTACAAAACCGCGCGAGCAAAGGTCGCGAAGACTGGTGACCGGAAAAGTCGCGAACTGCTACTGGTGAATGGTACCAGAGAACAACTGGCCTCTGTTAAGGCACAGACGAGATATAGGAATAGACAAATCACCTTATGGACTTTCGTGGCCCACGGTGACTGCCATACCGACGCAGAAATACCGATACTGATTTGAGCGTCCTCTGCTTCTGAACACTGAACTGAAATAGTGTTGGGGACAGGAGTCATGCCACAAACGAGATGCAGGAATGGTCAAATCAGCCAATGTATTTTTCGGCCCGAATTGCAGGAGATCCGAGGAGTCCATACCATTTCCGTGTCACTCACAACGTTACCAACAGCTCACAGAAAACGATGTTAACGCTCTCTATCGTGGACACTGAAATTATAATACATGCATTATAGTACATGAAGATTATAATGCACATTAGCTTATAGGTAGTTCATGCGAATAGGATGTTTTAAATTGATATTTTAATATCAATTTACTCACCATCATTATGGCGAAAGCCGAAAATGAAAATTCTCGTAGACCTGACTTAAGCTAAGGGATAAGGATTTTGATATCAGTTAGCATGCACATGGTTCAAATACATCGTACTTATACTTAAGGTAAATTAAATCTTAACTTAATGTTCTGTAGGATCCTATTTAATAGCATCCTACATAACTAAAAATCTATCTTAACTTAAAACATCCTACCTGACTAAGAAGCTAATTTAATTTAGAAATTATGTGCTTCGTTAAAAAATTATTTAATTTAGAAATACCTAATTAAAAATTTGAAAGGATATAAAAGAAGGGGCAAGGAATATTACATGATGAATCCTGATGTTCTTTCATGGAAGTTATGATCATGCACCTGAAACACACGAAAACTGACTGAAAATTTATCTTAATCTAAACATTGCCAGCTTATTGAAAAACTAATTTAGGGATTGCTTGCCTATTTAAAAAATAATTTGGTTTACAAACAACCAACTTGAACAAAAACTTTACGTATTTTAAAAATAGCCTATTCAAATTGCATTGAACATCTACAGGGATATAGAGAAAGGGGAAAGGGATATTTTATGATAGGACTCCCATACTATAAAATAGTTGCCAATGGAGAACTGCAAACAAAGATTATCATGAGCATAGTACTTCTTTGCAAGCGGACTGTACATACGTATTGTGGTCAAGTATGCTCTACAACGTGTCAAGTTTTTTTCATTCAGTTTCAACAGTCCTATTCGCAAATTCTTTTATCGTACAAGAATTAATGCATGGCTCTAATTTTTAGTGCAAATTAAAATTAATGTACACCGTTTACTAAGTAAATAATTAAATTTAAACAAATAATTATAGGCACCCAATTTAATGAACTTCAGTAGGGTGGTATTTTCCAACCAACGAAAACTCATTACCCAGAATAGTAAAATATTAGGAACCTCTCCTTGTAAATTCAGTACAAAAGTTACGAAACGATCCTAACGGGCCAGGAAAAAGATCGGCTTATTGAAAAATACATTGTAGAATATAATTGTGAATGGGAATTGTAGTATACAACTGAAAGCTCTTTTCAACAATTATAGTGGGGTGTAACATCAAGCTTAATAAATTGCAATATCTGTTTACATAGATTCCAATAGGTATCTTCAGAAGAAATTACAATCATTGCATGAAACAACCGTTTCGATTTGGCATACTCGAAGCTGCTCAATTAGTCTACTCCGTCCGCGCGTACTAAAAAAGTTAATGACGTGTCAGAATCATACTTGCAATTGAGTTTTTAAACATTTTCATTTAGCAAAATGCGATCATCACGCCAGTCAGTTTACGTTTAGTTGTACTAAAATATTTATACACCGTAAACGCAAAAATTGAATTTATCGGTTTTAATCTTTCGCTTGTTAACAAGGTTGTTAATAAAAGATTGTCCCAAAAATAATAATAATTAGCCAAATCCATGTCCATTTTATACGGCGTGTAACATAAAAATGCAAAATCCATAATCGTCCGAATACGCATCCACTGTAACCGTAGCCTTATACAGCTTCAATAGCTGCCTTTGGTGACACAGCAACAAATTTGGGCATTTCATTGTGATCGCAACGCTATTTCAAAATCGCGATCATTTGACATCGCAACACTATATGGAAATCTAAGACAAATATCGCAGTACTGTAAATGCTAATTAAAACTTGTGCCGAAAAGGAACACGAAAGTTATCATCGCCAGGCTAAAAGCAAGTACATATAGCAAGTAGAATTTAATATAAAAGCAACTCTAATTCAAACCGAAATCTGTCTTAATTCGCAACTCAAATTCAAACCGTATTCAATCGTTCGCGACACTAATAAAAATCGCGGTTTGCCAAATGAAATGACGGTGGGCCAGGCAATAGCATTGGCCAAAGAATAAACTACAACTACATCATACAAAAGCGAGCATAGTGACAAAATAATAACAAAGAATGGCTCTAGATCCTTTGGATGGAATTGGTAGTTGCCCTCTTGAGCGACGGTTTGTCGGCCCCCTTGGCTCACTCAAGTAGCACCTGGGCACGTGAGTGAGTTCCTGGCAATGAACACGGAAGGGGTTAAACCTGAAAATCCTGATCTTAAAAGATAATTAGTATACGTACAATTGCAATATGATATTTTATTTTCAATCTCTTTAAAAGTGACTCGACTTTGTAATTTATGAAATATCAATAAAAACTGAAAAATTACCGATAAATAATTTATTTATTAAGAACTTTCATTGAAACTGAATTTACTGGAATAAGTAATGCAATTAAGAAGCAAATGCAATTAAATATTTCCTTGAAAGATTACAAACTATTCAATAAGCCTCAGGTGATTCCTTAATCGAAGTAAATTGTTCAAGATAGCTACTCCCATTTAAGAATCTACCCGTACACAAAGTGCCTTCTTGTACATAATGTGTAATAAGTTTCACGCGAAAAGGACTCGACTATAGCGTATGAGAGTTAATATTAAATGCTATCATTGGCTATGCATATTCAATGCAAATTTTAATATACGTATCGTTATATTTAATTATAACGGCTTGTATTATGTTACTGCTTATCTACAACGCGACTGTATATCGTACAAGTTTTATACGTGGTACGAATTATAATTTGATAGAGATATATTGCTAGCATTCTATTTATTTCGACAAGAAATTTGACGAACGCTTACCTGTCAGCGAGAAGTTGATTTAACAATATGCAACCGCGTCGCTCTGCTCCTGCGCATTCCCGTTCAAAACTGTCGCGTTCGCGCCATTTGTGATTCAAGGCAACCGAAAGAGACGCCATGGAACAGAATCCAACTGACATTAAAGATAAATGTATTAAGAATCGCCAATATTACAGTAATATTGCTAGGAACTGCAGAATATGCTGCAAGATAATCAAATTCTGAGCTGAGATACATATACGCATACGTAAAAGATAATACCTATATGCATACTCGAGTCGGTTTGAAAATGCACGCCACGCGGTGCGATTCCGTCCACCGGACAATATTTTCTTCATTTCTTTCAAAATATTCGTTAATATTAACACAGAAACCACAGAAAACTTGGAAGACAGGGAAATGAAAACAATGCGTATATCATTTCCAGTTTTCGAGAATATATTAGACTATGTGACATACCTTAATTTGACGGGCACTCCGAGCACGTCTAGTCGCTACAAGATCCGTTGGGCGAAAGAGGCAGATTTTTTAAACAGATTGCGCTAATTGGCGGACAACAGGGTGGGTGGTGGGGGTTTTTCTTTAAGGACGATGTTTTTTGAACATCGTGTCGAACTGAATATTTCGTATTACGATCGTTACAGTATAGACATTAGTAGAATAGTGGGATACAAATATATTTATTAGTAATAATAAGCACATATTTGTAATAAAATGTTTGTAACGTTTGTTACATTACAGAATAAATAAACTATTTCCGTCAAACTCATATTTATCTTGGCTTAACTTCATTTAAATTACAATTCCTACCTTAGTGAACGTTCAGATGGTTTCCCAGAATCTTTTGACAGAGACACCGACGAGATATCAGATTTCATATATGTCGTCTGTGGAAATTGCTTTCCTGATTCCTCTCATAGCATTCACATATTATATTCGCATAATTGCACGACTCCTTTTTCCAATTACTTCAGTAAATAATAGTGCTTCAACTGATCACTGTTCATGAGCAGAGTGCGCTCAAATCAGTATCGGATTTCTGAGTCGGTATGGCAGTGACGTTGGGCCACGAAAGTCCATAAGGTAATTTGTCTATTCGTATGTCTCGCCCGTGTCCATAGTTCGAGGGGCTTTGCCTTCTGTTTGACCAGTTGCGGACTCTAAGGCGCTTTCTGGAAAACGGTGGAATGTACTGCTTTCGAAAAAGCTGAAGGGAGAAAAATGGGATAGTAGTAAAATATTAATTACTGAATAGGTGTTTCGCCTTACAAGAATGAGAACAGCCCCTAGTGTTTAAATATAAAAAAGCAGGCAGTAGAAACGTTAAAGGAAAGACATGTGCACACATGCAAAATATAAGAGAGAGAATGAATAAACGTAGAGATGTAAATAAATTATTAATCCTCGTGGAAATTTAGTCAACCGAATTGTTAAACTATTGAATAAAAATACATGACTTATAATTTTTATAAGTTACGGACGATTAATATAGTATCTATTGTTTTAGAAATGTTAGTAAAAATAAAATTGTGTATCATTTTCCCACCCTTCCAACGAATACTAAATCTGCAAAAATCTCGATTTTTAGGATGCTCGAGGAATACGACCACGCGTGTCCTCACGAATAAGATTCTTCTCATTTATTTGTATTTACATTAGTATTAAATCATATGGTTACAGTGATTCGTAAGATAAATAGAACTTTATAAATGCAAAAGGAATTGCACGCTTTTTAGTTTAGCATACACCATCCATTTCTCTCTCACCCTCTCAATTATTTTCTCTCGCTCTCTTATCAAGAAGCACATCTTCCCACATTTCACCTTCGTGTTTCGTGCTTCATAACGATTCGAAGTGAATCGTCTGCCAAATTGATTCAAAATCGTGTTTAAAAAAAATGTTATCGTGTTACCGAAGAAGTAATGGAAGTAAGGGCTATCACCAAGTCTCTATAATAATAATAATAATAATAATAATAATAATAATAATAATAATAACAAATGGTTAGAAACCAGAACTACGACATCATTAAAAAAATGTTTCTCCCTTAAGGGAAATCATTAAAAATACTCTTTTCCCAGGTGGACCAATGTACAATTATTGTTCAGAAAATTTCCTTCTATAAACATTTGAGATCCAATCGTTTTTTTGACTCTGCTTCGTGATTACAGTGAAGAGTAGCTCCTTAATCTCTTACTCCTAATCGTAGTAATTAAGACAATTGTAATGATACAGTCCCTTGATCAGTTCGCTAATGCTAAATAGTGTTTGGCAGCTGTTCAACACGTTACAGTGTATATAATACATAACAGTGTTGTCGGTGGACGTTAGTTCCGTTTGTAATTACCATCGTTTCCTTTCTTTCCTTCTTTTTTTTTCAAACAATACTCGAGTACAACCAATGGCTTCGCGATTAAAGAAAAAGTAAAGCCCCTCATTTCTTTCATTCATTACTTACACTTCCCTCTTGTTATTTTGTTGTTGTTATGCTAGAGTTACTCGTTAATATTTCAGCATTATTAAATCAATATTCAAAGTACCGTTTCCTGAATCGCTGGAAAGTATACTGTACGGTAATAAAGTTATTCTAGCCCGATGCTGAAAGATCTCTCTAAACGCGAGATCCCTATCTACAATTCTCACCAGCATCCCTTTTTTTTCCTTGTTATCGTTAATAGTATAATATGTATATGTATGTATATCGTCGTAAAAATGTACATAGTGGGCAGATTAGTTGTAAAACTCGTAAGACGATTACAATATATCGAGACTAATTCAAGACTTGAAAACCACTTATATCCAAGCGGTTTATCTTATTTCTGGGAACCAGGTCCTAGTTAGTGTCGTGAAAATCTTAAAAAACATTTTTCACGGATTTTGTCATTATATTATAGATTACTTGTATCTCAGACTTGACGAGAAATATTAACATTAGTTTTAGAACGACTGATTTCCGAATGGATGCCAACAAAGTGTTTCGATTTCCCACTCTGTGAGATAGAAACAAGCATATGTTGAATTTAAAACTGTTCGTGCACTTACATGTACATCAGCAGCTTATGCGTTATACACACACACACACACAAACACAGACAGAAGCGCGCGCGCGCAGCTCCAGACCGTTTCGAATACTCGTGACATTTACTTGGATGAATCTTTTCGAGGCTGGAGAGTAGCAGGGATCGGTGATGTATTTTGGAATAAGGATTGGTTAGAAAATCGTCCTGTTGACCGTGTATCAACCAACTTCATTTATGGGCACTGTTACTTTTAACGACCTGGCGTTTGCAATTATTGCTATGTTGCTAACACGTTGTGTCCGTAAAATTAAAACTGCAACAATTAAAATACAATTCCAATAGTTACTATAGAATTTTTGTCCGGATATATATGTTTCTACTAATACTGACCCTTTTCAGAAATTCTTCCGCACAAATACGAGCTCTTGCATTCATAGACAATTTCATCTCGCTGATCTCTCTGTCGATCTCTTCCATGAAATAAATGACAAAGTCTACGATTTTGTGTTTGTACATTTGTTCTATGTGAATGTTTGTAATTAAAAAACTAATATCGTAACCCTGTAGAAGGAATTGAATAGATATTAATTCCCTGCATTGGCATCCAATAGACATATATGTCTAATTTTACCTCTATTGGTTTTCTCCTCAAAATGATGAAGTGTTCCGCTCTCATTGTCATGAATCTTGTGAAATTGTGACATAGAAGTTTTTCTAGATCGTCCGCCTGTTTGACAGCGATGCTTATTCTCATGCTGTTTATACTGGACTCGATCAGCACCTTCTCTTTATCGTTTCTGCTAATTAATATTGGAGTCAGAAGGAGCTCTTTACTGGCCCTGACTTCGACCTCTGGCTTGTTGTGTTTCTCGACTATCTGCGAGGAGAAATTTTCTAAACACATTGCAGCAGTCAGCGTTCTTCTCACTGCTGACAGATAAGGCTTCAATGTTCCGGACTGTAAAAAGAAAAAATGCTAATAACTGATTACGTACAGACGTATAAATCGAAATATTTAATTAATTGAATATTCCAGCGATTACTGTTATTAGTTAAAAAATAAATACGAGCAGTTGTGACATTTGAGAATGTATCACACAAACATCCTGCGTGACTAACAAGAAAATTTACGGTTATAGTATGCCTAAGTCACTATAACCTATGTCACGAAGATCGATGAATAGTGCTTACCATCTTGCTGAAAGGTTACGAAAAATTCGTATTTCGATGAAAGTCAAGCAACGTCGTGATTCTATCGACGATTCTCTCTTTTCACGGATATTTCACAGAAACACGTGAAAAAATGACACATTACGTTCTGGACATAGCAAAAGGGGGTTGGGTTCAGCCGGTTTAACTTCAACAGCGTAGGGCGTGTTCCGAAGTTCACTGATAACGTGAATGAATCGTTTGTTTCTGTCTCCTTTTGACGCACAGATTCAGATACAGACGCAGTTAGAAGATGGTCAACGAGGTTGAACAAATTCAGAACGCATCCTGCAGGACAGTCATCGCGGTGTTTTTACGCATACATACGTCTGCATTCCCGCACACGGACAACGAAATTATATTAAACGATGACGATTGATCAATTTCGTTCTAGTCAAACGGCTAAAAATCCTTACCGATTGAGCAATAATAAACTGTGCCCCGTTTAATTCTCCGTGGAATTTTATCGACTTTTTTTTTCTAATTTTGAATTCTGGCCATAAAACGCTACTACTGTTTGCTCTAAATATTGTAGGAGTAACTGTGATTGGTCAGTTACGTGACAATCGTTCAAGTTACTAAATATCCGAGAAATACGATCATTAAGTTTTAATTGATATAAGAGCCTGAAAACCCATGGTCTTGATTATATACGTTCGATCGTAACAAACGTGCATAAATCATATTTAATGGCGATAATGTTGCATTTTAAAGGGAATGTAAAATTAGAGTACTCGGGCTAAATCGAAGTGATCGCGCTCCCTGGTGTCTATCGCAGTAAGCACCATGTCGATGCTTCTATGCATCAATATGAATTACAGAGCGAAGAAAGTTTTGAACCAAGATTGAACGGATTTAATCAGGTGCACAATGGTTGTTTGTAAATATTATAGACAGGGGCATTGCCGATTTGGGCAGTACTGTCAATTCGAACACATTAATACTTTCGGTAAGATCAAAGACGAAACTTTACAATTAGTTGTTATACTTTTTTGGATCAACATTAAAATGTTCGTTCTGTAGGAAATAACAACAAGGTTGACTCTTACAATGAAGACGAATATACGGTGTAAGTGTGTGAGAATTATTTGAAATCGAAGTGAATTGTCGTTAATTGATATTTTATTTTACAATAAGGGTATTGGTTGCGAAAGAAATACTTAGCGCCGAAAGAGGAGGGCAATGGTTACTGACATGTTTTGCGCCACTCGCGGATAGACCATGCATTCCAGGCATGGAAGATCTCTCCCCAGAAGAAGCACGATGGGAAATGTATCAGGCTCAAAAGAACGGAATGGTGGAACAAGCAGTTAGTATACACAACCGTTCTTGTCTGTGTTTCATTATTAAATACTATTTTGGCATCATTTCCTACCCATTTTTTTTAGAAACTACGGTTTCAACAGCTGTGTCAAGATATGAAAGTGAAGAGAGAAGCTTTAAAGAATCCCACCAGAGAGACATTATCTAAACTTGTATGTAAACAATCATTAAGCAGACAGTCTGATTTTTATAAGGTTCTAATGCAAAGTAATTTTTACAGAAAGAGATTTTGGGAACAGGTCACAAGAGTACCACAACTGATAATGCACCTGCAAAATCATCCAGCTTCTCATTTGCAACTCCTCAACTGGGAACTCCGAGCAGCACCTCAACCACCAATGTATTTGGAAATAAAAGTTTTGGAAGCCAGAACAACCCATTCAGTGGTGGATTTACAACACCTAGTAATTCATCGATCTTTGGAAGGACAGCTACAGCTTCGAATCCTGTAGTTGGTACTACCCCAACTTTTGGCAGTAATTTAGGAGTGTTTGGTGGCGGTACCAGCACCAATTCTGTATTCGGTGCAACTACAAACACTTCTACATTTAATGCAGGACAAAACACGCAGACATTTGGATCATCCGGCTCGATATTCGGCGGAGGAACCTCGCAACCCCTTTTCGGGCAGCCGAATAATGTGTTATTCGGGGGGACCAGCCAAGCAAACAATGTTTTCGCCAGGCCGCAAGCGTCTCAGCCAGCCACATCAGTATTCAATAGCGGGGTCACTTCTGCTCCATCACTGTTCAGTGGCGCCGCCACTCAATCTAACAATACATCTATATTCAGTGGAGCCAAAACGGCCACCGGTAATCCATTCGGCGGTGCTTCAAATTTACAGACAGCAAATCCTATGTTTGGGACGACTCCGTCCCCGGGAACTTTTAACTCTGGATTATTTTCCCAATCTGAAACTCCAGCTTTCGGTGGAGCGCCAGTCTTTGGCGGTTCAGCAACTTTTGGCAATACTCCTGCGCCTATGTTCGGCGAGAAACCAGCGTTTGGAACTTCTGGAACCATTTTTGGGGGGTCAACTACAACAACATCTGCCTTTAGCCCTGCCCAGTCTACAAACTCGTTTGGAGTAACTACCTCTACACCCGCAGTAAATATATTTGGTGGTCCACAAAATACTGTACCCGTCATTTCCACTTCCAATGCTTCACCGTTTGGTGCAACACCGCCTACGAGTGCTAGTCATTTCGCTCCAGCCACCTCACAGTACGAAGCGACTAATACGACTGCTTTCTCCAAACCTGCATTTGGAGCGGCGACAGGGACGACTGGCGAAACGTTTGGTACCACAGTTACCTCGGCTAGTGCGCCATTTGGTACCACTAGCACTGGTACAACTTTTGGGACACCTAGTGCAACTACTTCACCCTTCACGTCATCCGCATTTGGCGATGTGAAACCCTCTCCATTTGGCCCTACAAACGTTACAACTACGACTACAACAACGAACTCGTTTGCACAGCAACAACAACAGACTGCTTCGCCATTTGGAACGTTCGCGCAGAGTCAAACTTCGAATACCTTGACGGCAACTAATAATGGACCTTTCGGGAAATCACCTTTTGGTACCACTGTGACTACAGCCGTCATTGACGACAGCGTTTATTCAATAGATGGACAATTGACGGATGACGAGAAGAGCATGTACTTGGCGGAGAAATTTGCCTTTGGCAAAATTCCGTTAAAGCCGCCCACCAAAGATATTAAATAATTCAAGCACGGAGTAATTGGTAGGGAATAAATGCTGTGATATTTGTTTTTTATACGCATGTACGTCTAAGATAAACTTTACAGGACTATAGTAATAAATAATATATTTGTCAACAATGTGTCAGATTTTTATAGAAATTGAAGGAACGTTCCATTCGAGGGAACGCGAAATAAACTGATGACAATTTGTTACAAATTGTAACGAAATATACAATAAAGTGTAGACGTTGAATTGTTACAATTTTTTTATAACCGCATTATCTTAACTACTTCTCTTAAACCCACCCGATAGTTCTACACCAAGTCAAATATATATAGCAAATATATCTATACATATATCAATTTCTTTTTTTTTTTGTAATTTAATCCAGTAGACGGCTATTTACATATGTACATACAATGATCTATCAATGGTTCCTCATTCGTACTTACATTATCATACATTCTTGTAATGAATCACCCCTGGTGGAGGTGGAGGAGGAGGCGGAGGAACGCCATTACCAAATTGACTTCCTTCCGACACCTGAGGATAACAATCTCGTTCAATCTTAATTCGAACAGAATATCGATCTTTCCAGTAACACAAACCTGTGGTAAATGGCACAGAGGATTTGTCGGATAATTTGTCCTCTGTGCATAACCTGCGGACTGATTAGGAGGTTGCGATAAGCCTGGTGGTATACCATTTGGTGGCTTGTATCCAGTAATCTAACAAATGTTTTCAACAGTTTCTCATCGTGCCATTAAGCGCAGTAAAAACATTAATTCCATTCCTTTGTACTCATATTACAGTCCCTGATCTGAGCATTGTTTTTTTAAAGTACATATAATTCTGAACCAGCGTACTATGAACAACTTGAGTACAAAGGGCTAGAATGATGGAATGATTCACATACTTTGTCATTCATCTCAGGAAAAATGGTACTCAGATTAAAGTTGGTGAGACTGGTGCCTGATGGATGATGGCTCATGGTCATGGGGTTGCTTGCAACAATTCCTCCTCTTGGCATGTTTGGATTCATGGGGAAACCAGCAGTGCCTACTGTGGATACCCCTTGAGGACCAGCTACAGATGGTGGCGGTGGCAAACTATTCATTGCTTTGGTGTATACATTTGCCTGTGGATGATTTTGATAAAGGGGACTAGAATGGGGTGGCGGTGGTGGTGGTAAGAACGTTGTAGAATGATGATAATCCTCTAGCGGCGAATTGATACCGGACAGAGGAAATTCTATGTTCTGCATGGTGGTCCCATCTAGCCCTTTCCTCTTTCCTTTTTTCGTATTAGTGGGATATGTCCTCTTGTCACAGTTCTGATGCTTACCATAGTGCTGATGATTTTTTGCATTGGTATTTACATTGGAAGCTGACGTTGTAACAGTAGACGTGGTCGACGAAGTGGTAGTCGAAGAGGTTGCCATGTTTGGCAAAAGGAAAGCATTTGTTTCCATATATTCAGCGTTGTCGTGCAGTGGCATCATGTAGCTGGCAGGTGTGTTTGATATACTCGTGATAAAATTCGAAGTTGGATAAATATTGGTGTTAGAAGAATACGTATAAGAATTGAAATTCTGATTAACCATTTGGCCGTAACCACTTCCGTCGTCGGTGTTAGAGAAATAATTTAGAGGCATAACCGTATCAGCAGTGGGTAGGCCAGTTTGGAACTTGTTCTGGGAATAATTAGCAGAGAACTTTATTGATGGATGCTTGTCCTGGTTTGTATTGTGCACGTTGTTGTTGGTTCCTATCAATGCTTCTGCAGTATAGTTGCTCTTGCAGTTTCTATTTCTCCAATGAAGATTATTCTGCTGATATTTCTGCTGCTGCTGTTGTTGCTGTTGATACCCTTGTTCCGGGAACGTGTGTCCGGACGTTTTCTGTTCCTCGTGCCTCTGATGCAGTTGATCGGTCCCTGAATTTTGCTTGCGGATATCCATTTGTCTCTTACTGGTACCTCTGGGACTTGCATTGCTTTTTCTCTGATGTTTCCTAGCTTGTTGCTGCTGTTGCTGCTGCTGTTGATGTTGGTGAGCATGATGGTGATGGTGATGGTGGTGAGGATGCTGTTGATGATGCTGCTGATGCGACGACTTTTCAGCTTTCTCGTGTTCCACTAATTGACTAACAGATAGGAAAGAAGAACCAGCACCTGGATGCTGAACAGTTTGGTTATTCAACACATTATGAAAGTCGCGTCCTGCAACGTTTGCTTCTTTTTCCTTGTTAGGATCTTTGCTCTGGTCAGAGTGAAGTCTCGAAGGTACTTGGCCAAATAAGAAATTCTGTTTCTCGGGTATATTGGTGCCTAAATCCAAATCACCAACTAATGTTGGAAGACTGGAGGGAACAATATGTTGATCTATGCCTTTGACCGTTTGAGCCTGATCAACGTGAACGCTGGTCTTCGTTGGAGACCAGGGGAAAGGTTGTTCCTCAGAATAAAATACATCTGTGGTTCTTTTAGGCTCACCCTGCAAAACGGGTAAATTAGGAAAGCTGTGAGCCGCAACGTCGTAGTTATTATAAAATTGATTGGGTGTTCCTTGATTATAAGATGGCGTTTGTACAAACAGATTATTCTGACAGAATTCTAACTCCTTGCCAATGGGTGGTAGAATGATATCAGCGATGTTCGAATTATGTTTAATTTCTGGTGTCATCATCCAATTTACAGGAGGTCTAATTGCATGTTGTTGATTTGACTTTGATTTTGTTCCACTCTGTTGTTGGCCATGCTTTCCATCGTTGTTATAAGTTATGCTGCCGTGTTGGAGTGGAGGAATCTGTCCTTGAACCAGGGACTGATATTTATTTTGAGTCTGTTGCTGAGACTTATCTGGATACTTGAAATTCGAGCTGGCATAAGTTTCGACAGAGTACTTCATTTGCGTACTGACTTCTGGTAAGTCAAAGTTCACTTGAGAATCATAATTAGACATGGGATACACTGTTTTGTCCTGTTTGGACGCCATTGGCTGATGGTTCTTGGGACCGTGATGCTGTTGAGGTTGTTGCTCCATTCCTGAATATTCGTTCTGCATATATTCCGACTCCATTCCGTATTTGGACTTGTTTTTATTTTCTGCGTTGAACTTGGTATAATCATTATTGCTGGAGGAAGTCTGACTTTGATTCTGCATACGATTTTGTTTAACAGGCGGTGGTACATTAGTCTGTATGTTTCTGCTTTTAATAGGATCCACGAAAGATTGTTTCTGCTGTTCCAATGTAGATTTCATTCTTGATTTATCAATGTTAGCCATCGTTGAATTTACTGAATAAACATCGTTGGTTAATACATTAGAGTAGTTTGGATTTTCCTTGTGCAGGGGAATGTAATTATAGTTTTCGCAAATAGTCTTGGCTTCCGTATTATCTGTGTGACTTGAGCCCTGTTCAAACTGTACCAAATTATTACTGCTGCTACCTCCACCAACAGGCGAGAAGGTCGTCCAAGATAAGATACTGAAATTGGAAGAATTGTGAGCCACGGTTGTCGTCGATTTCGCATGATTTTCAGTAACTGTACTTTGCTCGTAATTAGACGTAGCTACAAAAGACGTCGTCGGTTGAGAATAACGAGTAACAGCGGTATTTTGAATCAAAGATTTGCTGTTCATATTAGTAGAAGTACTAGTGTTGATCTTCTTCCCATCTTTGTTAGAATAATTCGAATAATTCTGAGTTTCTTCCCGTTTTCCTTGGTACATATTATCAGCATTTTGATTCAGGACAGTTTGATCACCTTGAGCATTCATTGGCTCCTTCACGCCATAAGAAAATGTTTGAACAAATGGAACGACATCCATTTTCTTTGTCGAACTATAATTAGCATCGCGTCTGTGATCTTGGACTTCCTGCGTTTTAGATCTTAAAACGTCATTTAATTTCGTATCCTGATCTATAATACTGTTTCCAGAAGAGTCGGTCTCCTTGTTCAGTTTCGGATAGCTTCGTTGAAAGTGATTATCAGACGAATTCGGTATTTGATCCTTCGACGAGTATCCCTGACTTCTATTGGTAGCGGCATTATTATTTGCTGCTGAATACGACTCCTTCCTAGCTAAATTTTTATTTTGATCAACAGTATAATCATTGTGGGTATTCTGAATGATATGATCCTTCTCGTGCACTGAATAATTTTGATGGCCATTCTGTTGCGTACATAGGACATGAGACTCTTTACCTTGATTGTCATAAACAGTTTGCATAGTCTGAGGAGGCAGAATTGGTATCGTGGTATCTTTAGATTGCATCGTATACTCCTGTTGAATATTCTGTGATGACGTTTGGTGAACTCTATCGATATGGCCAGTATAATTCAGCCGATTATTTGAGACAACATTAGTATCCATCTGCATAGACTGTAAAGGCAGCGACGAAGTATTAGTAGTTGTACTTGTATTAGTCAAATGAGAAAGCAATTGAGGCTGAGACACCTCTGGTACAACATTCTGATTTAATCCAATAGAATTTGTTTCTGGAATAGCTGAACTGGTACTGGTAGTCGAATTCTGTTGCAGACTGGTCAGATTGTTCTCCACAATTGTTGAGTAACTGGATAAGAAGTCTTGAGACGTACCATATCGAACGTTGGTGTCGCAAGTGGACGCCCGAACTGACAAATTGTTCTGGTCAGTCTTATTTGAAATGGACGGGGTATTAATTTGTGAAGCAGTAACGTTTTCACTGCTACTATTTCTGATTACATTTCTGAGACTCGTTGCGAGTTGATTTTGACAATTGCCCACCGTTTCGGAGGTACTTGCGATTGAAGTATTGCTTGAAACATTTGCAATTGAATACAGGGTAGCATGAGCGAAAGATGTAGAAGTTACAGATTTTCCTAAAGTAGGAGTTAAAACATTTTGAACAATCTTGTAAGGCTCCCTCAATGGCTCGTCATTAACAACCTTGGACAAACCTTTTGAGGTTGTACTGCATTCTACGGAAACCACCATATCAGAGTTCACAGTCTCGCTTTCTGAAGGATTTACATTCTTCTTCTCTTCGCATGTAACCTTCAAGCGTTTCTCCGCCAAGGAATGAGATGGCGATGCTGCTTTCAATCTGAAGCTGTTTGGCTCCATTGTTCCGATTTGCAGCAGCATAGGTGGAGTCTGGCTGTGGTACTTGAAGTCCTCTTTCATTTCTTCCTCCAGGACTTCCGTTTTTCCGTTTAACGAGGACACTAATGGGAAGGCCATCAAAAACGCTGCGGTTGGAGATATAGATTCAGGATTATGTGAACTGGATGGAACTTGAAGAGAGGCAAATATATCATTCGAAAGGTCGGAATGAAGGCCATCAGTCCTGTTATTTATGGGCACGAAGGAATTTTCTGTGTTGTATGACAATGACGTTTTTGATACTTCATCCTTGGATGTTTTAGTTAGCTTAGGTTCGTCCACTATGCTGACCGGAAGTAAGGATGTCGATGTCGTTGTACTATCCGATGTTTCACCCACGTTTCTCATTTCTAGTTTTAAAGTCGTTGTAGTATTTGTATCTAAATTTAGTATAATTTTATTGTTGCCCATGCTTGTTGTTGCTTCATCTACTTCTGGATCTTTTTGTGCCACCTGTAATAAGTTGTCGAACTCTGTTCCAAGATTACAAACTTCTTTCGTTTTCTTCGATCCAGCTGATTCTGCAACCGTTTCTTCAATTTCCGTTAACGACGATTTAGGATTGGGAGCACCGACGTTATCACTCGGTTTCTCCAATGAACTACTTACAGGAATGTTAAAATTGGTTTCAGAAGAAACATTTTCATTGCCACATTCTACGTGCTCATTGGAGAAATTGGTTGACGATGCCTGATCGTGAACTCCCTTTACTTCCTCCTGAATAGTGTTCGATGTTGAGATAGTCGCTGACTTTGAAGAATCAGGGATATTCTCCTGGCTAACATCAGTAGTACATAACACAGCAGGACATTCTATGTTCGTTTCTGTACCCTTTTCTTTTGTCTGCGTTACAGGTTGACTTTTATTCTGCTCGTCGTTCATATCTTCTCCTATCTTTTCTATCACGTGCTTCAAACTTTCGATAGATTTACATGTCACTGCGAAATCCGATTTTGGAAGCGCCGCTGATTGGACACTCGCCGGGCTATCTTCGTCTGTTTCAGTCGGTTTACTTTTTTTACTAATCGGTGCATCAGTACTTTCGATTTCTGAGCTTGCAGGTCGTTTAATCGTAACTTTATGCGTACCACTCGTATCCTCCACGCTTTTTGCATCTTTCTCCTTTTTGTCTTCCGTGATCTCTGTAGACTGTTGACCTTTAGTATTTTTTGCTTGGTTTTTACCAATTTTGGATTTCACTTCAGTATCCTTTTTCGACGAATGTTCTCTCGATTTTTCTATTTTCTCCTTATGAACAGCCGGAATAGGAACTTTGTATGTCATAGTCGTTTTCGTAACTTCTTTACCTTTCGGCAGAATACCTTTGTGGCCACCAATCTTCGTTGCATTAATTATGTTCTTAACATTCGACGCCCAATTACGTGAATCTACTACCATATTAGCGCGTATACTAGGGACCGTGTTCAGCGTGACCTTCTGCATCGTGTTAATTACAGCTTGATTGCAGATAGAAACCACGGGGTTCTGAACGCTATTTGTGAGAGGTTGCATCACAATCATTTGATTCTGTTGAGCACTGCCGAGGATAATAGGATTCGCTGGTGGCTGTTGAGTATTTACAATTATGTTTGACGTTATTGGCGTTACTAAAGGCATTAACTTGCCTCCGGATAATATAAGAGTGTTTGGGGTCAGACTAGTCATGGAATTATTTATACACGGCGTCAATGATTTTTTTTCGTCCTTCTTCCTTCCTTTCTTTTTAACTTTCTTTTGCGATTCTACTTTCTGTAATGCTAACACATTTTTTTACATGAATATCGGTGCTCCGAAACCTTCGAATTTATCGATGTAATATGTACCTACCATTATTTGTTTTACCATTTACGGAACAACTCACTGTTACATCAGTACCTAATGAAAAAGAAAAGCAATGATAAGAGGTGATTTCATACTTAGAATTTGTTCTAGTAGCCTAACGGGAGAATATATTTACTTGTACTTGTTTGGCAATTTTCTGCTTCCTTCGATCCTGCTTCTGATATGCTGTTAGTAACATCCGAATTTTCATCTTTACTATTTGCACAATTCACCTGATTCTCCTGGTTCTCTATTGAGTTATTCACATCCTTAGAAATATCGCTATTCTCCAATGATTTCTTGCTAGACGAATTAGTAGCTGCAACCGCCGATTTCCTTTTAGAAGGCACTTTATGTTCCACAGCCTTTTCCTTCTTGCTTTCCAAATTTTTTACTGAAATCAGATAGCTTTTACCATTTCTCTCTCTCTCTCGAAAAAAAAACATTTGTACATCTCTCACTATTCTTACATTCTTCTATTTTGCTGAAATACTTCTCTGCGTCCTCCACGTTGATTTTATTTGACCATTTCAGGGGAGATATCTTTTCAAGCGCTGGTTCAGCAGGCACAGATATCCCGGCATCCCTCAGAAGTGTAGACAATAATTGTGTACGAGAGAAAAGCTGTGTAACAAGCTTTTTTAGACGAGCCAATTCTTCCTCTGTTGTCGAACGAGAAATAAACATATATGAAAATATACATATACAGCAACGATACAGCCATTGTCCCGAATATGTTTGCTTACTGTGTGCTTCTGAAGCGTTAGCAGAGAACAAATCCTCCGTGCGGCTATGGAGGTCTTTGATGTATTTCGAGGCGTGGATCAGGATGTCGACCTTGTTCCGTTTTCGACCCTCCTGATGCGGCGGCAAAAGGTCTGCCAGCGTTTTGAAATACGTGTTCATACGTTTTCTTCTGTCTCGCTCCCATGTTTTCGCTTTGCTGAGAAGACGTCCACGTTAACGAACGATCCGCTTATTTTTTTAATGAAAACACGTACTTTTTCGTTCTTTGTCCATAGAGACACGAAGAGAAGAAACATTGCGCTAATAAACTTGCCGAGGTTAGAAAGCTGGCTAATAGACACTTACGTGTTCTCTTTTCGAGGCATAATTTATCCTCTTGGCATCGTTTCGCGTGAGGAACGCGTCGCGGGAAGCACAGATGCGTCACTTGAGGCTGACATTACACTCGTTCGAGGATCCCCGTCGAAAATCTGACATTTCGATCCTTCCACTGGCTCGAACACACAATTTGCGAAATAAAAACTCTGCCGACAGATCCCGAAAGCCACAAAGATCATTCAAACCTGCCCGCCCTCTATCGATTTAAATTTACCCGGTTTCCAGAACCTTTATCCATCATCGATAAAACAGAAGACATTACTGAAAAGTTCAGAATAGTTTCGAGCGTTTACGTACAGATGGCGAAACTAGAATACCAGTTTTGTGTGTAGGTAGGGCAGTAAGACGAGAAGTTTCGAGCGGCTCTTTATAGATGGCAGCCTATAAACAATTTTGTCTATTTACAAAATTAATTTATTATTTTATTAAAAATATACACGGTATATGTAAAATGCATAGAAACTAGTACAATCTAGGATCATTTTCCTATTACTAACCATAGTTGTTTACATTCTGTAAATAGTATTAACTAATTCAATTAAAGGTCGCCCAGGTATAGTTCAGTAATCTATTATTGCGATATATTCTGGGTATAACTATTCAAATATCAATTGGTACTTCGATAAAGTACAAACCATAAAGTTCAGAGTTGTCCAAGATAAAGTCTGTCAATGAATTTTAGTCATATTCACATAATATGTATTCATTATAAGTATCAATTGTATTAGCGGCTTCGTGCAACGGTGGAATAATAAGCTCGTTGAAAAATTAGTTTTGACAAACTCTCACGGTGGCATAGCAAACAGATAGGTCTGAATGTACATACGAAATCGATATGACACGGTCTTCGGAGCGTTGCTAAAGAAACTTGGTAATTGCGTCAGGTGTACGGAGTAAACAATCGAAACGAATTCGGCTGATCGAACAAGCGGTATGTTGCATGAAAAGAGGAACCCTTCAGCTTCGACGATGTGGAAGCACAAAGCTTACGAACGACATCGATTGAAAGTAAATATATTGTAATTATTAGTAATCAATATAATATTTGTTACACGTAATATATTATCTTGGATATTGTATTATTATTATTGTTGTTATTAGGTGAAGGAAGCTACCTGTGCAATTGACACGAGCCCGCCACAAAACAGGCCACACGTAATTTTCAACGCGAAGGGATTACAACTGGAACGTGAAAAGCAAGATCGTATTCTGAGAGAGAATTTTATTCTTCTAAAGAAACTTCGCGATATCATGAACCGGGAACGATCCACCGAGGAGCACTCTAGATTTAAATGGAATGAATCTAGATGCATCAGAACTCGTTAACACGAATCTTACAGAAATGTGGAATGCGTAAATGCATATATTTGATACGCGTGAAATAAGTTCTTTTACAAATTTGTACTTTCGCAATAAACAAAAGAAACTGAATCACGCTTTTCATTCAATACCAAATCCACGACGTTATAAATATTGTTATACCAGTGTTAATTGAAATTAAAGCTAGGGTAAAGGTATATACAATAAATTCTACATGGACGAGGAAGAAGAGGGTGCAGAATACGTTGAACAAGAGGGCGAGGGTAAAGAATATTTAACTCCAACGTCCTCGAACATTTTCGAAGATGCAACAAAGGTGTTGACAGAGTCAGAAGCAGGAGAATGTCTTCATACTTTAGGAAAATGTGACTCTGGCCTCGGTTACGCTTATTTAGGCCTGAACGCCTCTGACAAGGGTCTAACAGATATAAGAATTATACCAACGTTTAAATACGTTCTTTACGTGGATGTTTCTGGAAATAGATTGACAATCGAGGACCTTCGCGTTTTATCATCGATGAAATATCTTTTGATGATTCAAGCCGATAGAAACGAAGTGTTGTCTGCAGAATTGGAACCTATGCCTTACTTGCAGGTCGACAATAAAATATTTTATAAGAAATTTGTTATTCCTCATTCCAGTTCTCCCTTTAATTAAAACACATAGGTATTTAATAAACATGTAAATTATTATTTTCGTCCGACTTCATTGTAGGTTCTAACGTTGAATAAAAATAAATTGACAAGCATGTCCGGAATATCCCATGGACTTTTAGAATGTTTAGAATTGAATCATAACAATATTGAAGAAGTGACGCTAAATCCATACGACCTGGAAAACCTGAAGACTTTGGAAATACGCGGCAACATGCTTACTACGACTAATGGAATTTTTTTCCCGGGATTGACGCGTCTATATCTCGCAGAGAATCAAATCGAGAAGCTCGAGGCTTTAGAAATTTTGGTGAACTTAAGAATTCTGCATTTGAGGAGTAATAAAATATCGAATTTGGATGGGTTCGATTCGCGTTGCGCCAAGCTTAACTATTTAAATCTGCGGAACAACGAAATCGCGAAAATGTCGGAATTTGAGAAATTAAACTGCTTGCCAGCATTGGACACCCTTATTATTTTGGAAAATCCTGCAATTGGCGAAAGGGATGAAGAAGAAGAAGTTGCGTATAGGCATATTATTTTGGCTATGTTGCCCAAGCTAACTCGTATCGACAAGGATCCAGTGCTTTACGAGGAAAAGAGAGAAGCTGCAGAATTTCGTAGAGAAATGCTTCGCGATGGAACAGCGTTTTCTGATTTGGATTTTAATTTGACGAAGGGCGGTTAAAATCTTAGTTAAGGATCAATATATTGTAAATAGCCGCATAGGATAAAAGAAGTCGCAGAACTGTTGGTAAAACATTTTAGCAGTTTCTATCATGTGGAAATAGGTATCTGCATTACCGAGTATAGTTTTCATCATAGGTAAGACAAATATCTGTATTACGGGCTTGATAATTTCTATAAGCATCACATCTCCAAAGATAAACGAAAATAAAATATTGAGTTACAAAAACTAAGTGTGACATACTCTATATGTACGTGAGACATTTTTAAAACAGCGAAACATATTCCCACCAAAAATTTTAAACGGTTTTCACGTGACCAGCAAGTAGTCACGATCCCTAGCGGACTTGGTTAAAATAAAATTGCAGCACATCTTGAGAGCAGTTTTACCGCAACTCGCCGGCGGAAACGTGTATTTCGTCAGATCATTTCACGTACTCTGATTCGTACTTACACCTTAATTATTCGCCTTGTATTAATCGTTTCCTGCTGAATTAACGAGAATGTCGTCGAAGCCTGCGTATAAAGTTGGTAAGTGAACATATCATTACAAAATTTCGAGTAACTTAAAACACGTGGTCGTTGTTTTGGAACAAAATTCGCAACTTCTTTCCGTGATATTTAAAGCACGTCGGTGTTTCGTGTAATAAGTTACAGCGATATAATTCGAGCAAGTACAGCGATATGTAGTACGATGACGATCAAACAAAGGCTAGGCTTAAGTTATATGCATTCAGATTAACCTGCACCGCCATGCATACGTAAAATTAAATCTCACACTGTATATTAAGATTTATCACTTGCAACAAATGACACAGTAGAATGAGAAAATAATATTCATCTCGTGTCAATTTTTCACTGAATTGTGACAATGAAACAAGTGGACTAACAACTTTAACTCCAAAAATTCGATGGACGATCAATTTGACAACGGATGTGAAATCAATCGGAGCAATTTCTATCGGTTGCAGCTGACTTAACGTTGGCGGAATGGGGCCGGAAAGAAATTACCATGGCAGAGAACGAAATGCCGGGCCTTATGACCATCAGGAAGAAGTACGGCCCACAGAAAGTTTTAAAGGGTGCACGAATCGCCGGCTGTTTGCACATGACAGTACAAACCGCGGTTCTGATTGAAACTCTCATTGAACTTGGAGCAGAGGTAAGTGAATGTATTTTTGTATAATAATAATAACAATAATAGTATCTGGTGCTCCGAAATTGGGTTCGTCGCTACCATCTTTCTAAATGGCCCTAAAATGGAACCCGATATACACAGCTGTATTACGTACCTCTAAAAAATTATTCATGAAATATCACTGCAATTGGCAATATTAGAAATTATTCGAAACAAAAATTCGACACACTTCAATTTTATTATTTTCGTAAAAAAAAAACTGCAACTGTTAAAAAGAAGTCGTAAAGAAATGGAGTTCTAAAAAAAAAGAAGGCAAGAAAGCGCTCGTGTGCAAATATATTAGATCTTATCTCGTAGATCGTGACCCCGCGTATATATTTCGCAAGTTTCACCAAGAATTGTATCAGACGTTGAAAAGCATTTTAAGTCATTCAAACGCAGGTCAGGATTATGGTCATCCTTGATATTTCTGGTCTATAGAACACAATACAGTAGAATAAAATTTAAACCTTTCACGTGCTTTTGGCGCGATAGAACGACGATATCTCAAAAGAAGATATGCATGTGAAAAGATTAAATACGCATCAATATAAATCTAATTGGCCAACTTCTCCTTATCACTTATAACGACTCACTCTACAAAGTCACGATCAATCGATGAATCATGTAATCCTATTTCACTGAACACGAAAGGAAAAATTCTTTCCCAAATTTAATTTTACAATATCTACCATGCCGCAATAGAAGTTTTCAAATAATGCAGAACTAAATATAGTAATCCAAGTTCTACTAAATAAATTGAATCGCCCCGAAATTACGCAGAACCGAATATCAATTAAAACCTTCGATTCTATCACTTGTACCATCATCGCACGAGCAACCGTAATCCTAAACGAAAAACACCAAAGAATATAATTACACGGTGTGCCCTTACTCGTAGTTAGAGGATCGTCATCTTTGTAACTGATTCGTTGTCGCTAATGTATCAATAGGTACAATGGTCGTCCTGTAACATATTCAGCACACAGGACCATGCAGCCGCTGCTATAGCGAAAACAGGTGTTCCTGTGTACGCGTGGAAAGGTGAGACAGACGAAGAATACCTCTGGTGCATAGAACAGACTCTAGTATTCAAGGATGACAAACCATTGAATTTGATCCTCGACGACGGTGGTGATCTTACTAACTTGGTGCACACCAAGTTTCCGGAATATCTGAAAGAATGCAAGGGTATTTCTGAGGAGACTACCACTGGCGTGCATAATCTGTATCGTATGATGAAAGAAGGCACGCTGAAGGTTCCGTCGATAAACGTGAACGATTCAGTAACGAAGGTTCGCAGAAACGAATTTTTTGTTTGTCTTGTGGAAGACCGAGATCTATGAAGAAAACGATTAGAATGCTGCAAAGAATTGATTAAAATTTTGTTTAAATAAATCGGGGGATAAATTGTATGACACGTGATATCGATGAGATTACTGAATTCCAATGGGAGGAATTATGGAATATATTATTGCGTAGAAAATTATATTGTTGAAAGTAGAGAAAATTTCGAGATTCATGGGAATCTAATATATACATTACAAACTCTGCAGCATCCTGATAGAAATATTAACATTCTGTAGCTCCGACTGTTCGAGAGTGTCACATCTCACGTGTACAAACGTTTCCTTATGTCGAATAGAGCAAGTTCGACAATTTATACGGGTGCAGGGAATCGTTGATCGATGGTATTAAACGAGCCACCGACGTGATGATCGCTGGAAAGGTATGCGTTGTCGGTGGATACGGTGACGTAGGAAAGGGTTGCGCTCAAAGTCTCAGGGCGCTTGGTGGACGTGTGATAATCACCGAAATTGATCCAATTAACGCGTTGCAAGCAGCCATGGAAGGATACGAGGTGATATATTACTGAAAATTCAAACCGGAGAATTAAAATGACACTTGAAAATTAAAAATAAATTGAACATCGGTGAATTACTAAATGTACTATTCAGGTGACGACGATGGAGGAAGCGTCGACCAAGGGACAAATATACGTTACCACTACTGGCTGCAAAGATATTATAACGGGGCAACATTTTGTGAACATGCCAGAGGATGCTATTGTCTGCAACATCGGTCATTTCGATTGCGAGATCGCCGTTGCTTGGCTTGAAAAGAACGCCGTCGAGAAAGTGAACATCAAGCCACAAGTAGACAGATACCTGTTGAAGAACGGCAGGTGGGCAGTGGATAAAATTTTAAAAGATAGAAAATTGAACGACGTATCGTTTAGAATAATTCGTAACGCAATTTAAGACATGTTCTACCTCTCGCCATGTTCATACGTGGAGAATTCGGCTAGATTATTCAATGGTTCCGCGCGACTTCTGGTACACATACGGTTCTCCCGTTTCAGACACATCATCCTCCTAGCCGAGGGTCGTTTAGTTAATCTTGGATGTGCAACTGGACACTCCAGCTTCGTGATGAGCAACTCTTTCACAAATCAAGTGCTGGCGCAAATCGAGCTGTGGACCAAGTCTGAAAATTATCCAATTGGAGTTCATATGTTGCCGAAGAAGTTGGACGAGGAGGTGGCCGCGTTGCATTTGAGCCATCTTGGCGTGAAGTTGACGAAATTGTCCGATGAGCAGGCTAAATACCTTGGTGTACCTGTGGAAGGACCGTACAAGGCTGATTATTATCGATATTAGTTGCAATTTAAGATACAACGGCTTTTTATGTACTTCACTGATTACGACGGACAGAATGAAATCGCGACAGTGTTTTATCAGGTTCAGATCGTCAACTTTAAAGTCGTTCATTTTATCGATGTTAATCTGAATGTCGGGTGTTTAAGTTATGGCGAAATTGAGGAATCGGAATTGCGTGTTTCGTAGCGTTCCTACTGGAATACTTCAACCTTGTTAGGAGCAGTTGCTGCCCTTGAATAAAAATATCTCGTTCTTGAAAGAGTTTTCTGTAAATGGCGGCGAAGAAAGTTCCCTTGAAACCGTTAGTCGTTAATCCTTTAATAAAGGTAATGATGCATTACATGGAGAATGAAAATGTTTAATTGCGGGTTATAAAATGTTTCGGTTTGTTAGTTGGTCAGATGGTCATGCTTAATTTCCGGAGTGATTTATGGTTTCGTTCAACGAAGAAAATATGCTGCTATAGAGAAAGTTGTAAGGGAGGAGGAAGAAGCAAAGAGACCTGCTAGAGAAGCGTTCCTCGCGCGTGAAAAGCTTCTGCGTGATACTGGTATATACCGATACTATTTTCTATTGTACGTATTTTTCGTGTCTCCGTTCTCTTTGCAGCCGAGTTGGAAGAATTGGAAAAAATATTCCTCGGAACTGGCTCGATCGATGTCGATGATGAAACAGTATTGGATGAAACACAATAACGGAGAAACTTTAAAGTCGCAAGAAATCTTAAAGAAAAAGATATTTTTTATTAACATCTCGTAACATTAGTTATATATCTGTCGCAATAATTTACAATTTCGTTTCTATTTACAATTTTAAGAGGGCAGAACTTTCCTGCAAGCAATAACATCCACAACCTGTTGGACACAATGCTTCATTCGAAAACCATGTTGCTAAATGCTGCGTGTGCCCCCCGTGTCCACAAAAGATACAAAAGTTGCTAGGGCCTGTATATGAAAGAAAATTTTAACGATATATATTTATACAAACGGAAAGAGCAATGCAATTCATTGAATTACATTTACCTCTCACAGAAATATGACAAATCACACACTCCAATGCCAATCGTTTACAGCTTACACACTGAGGTCCTCTGCTAACTTTACCGCATAATTGACATTCACTTTGAAATTCAACGCCCTTATGCGTGTCCATGGGGGTTGTGCTTACGTGTTTTAACACTTGTGCGCGTGCATCTAACAATCGCCACCTATGCAGCACTTCAGCGTATGCTTTTTTATATCCATCGTACAGTGCAGTATATTTTTCATCCAGTAACCTGCTCGATTATAATATATATATATATATATAATTCGTAAAAAAAATTGAAGTTTCTTCTACATTAAAGTCCTACCTAATATTTTTTGCTGTGTCGCCAAAGCTGTCTTGAATGAATTTCAAATCGTCAAGCGAGTCAGACCAAGAATTAGATCTATGCTGTTTCAAATTCTGGAAGTTCCATCCCTCGAGCGTGGTATCGGCTAGATGAATCGTATGGTAGGGCGAGCCTCCAGGCTAAAAAGGATCATTCTTTTATTAAGATAGAAAAGGTCGATTTAAAAATAATACACGGGACAATAAGAATACAATTATACATAAGTGACAAATATAGAAGGCATAATGTCTATGATCACTTTCTGCACAAAGATGTTTGTCTTCTGTGTGAAGCTTCTAAGTATCATAATCACAACAAACAGTACATCACATATTATGGTTAATCACTACTAATATGTACGACATTTTATGGTTGTTAGTAACAATGATAAAGACAGTTATCCGATGCAAGATCGAAAAAGTTTGGCATTTTTAAATATTCAAGCATGGCCAAACCTGCATGCTTTCTGGCATCACGACACTTCCACTCCGATGCTGTAAGGCAGTAACAAATATCACCATGATAAGAAAGAACCCTAAGAACCAATACAATTCAAACACTCACATATTTAAGAAAAAAAAAATCCAAAAACCATGCCTTACCTTTAACCACCATTTCCCTGTAGAAAGCCTCTATAACAGAGATAACATAGAATCAATCATATGATCATATTTCAATCTTGTATTAGAAAAAGAAAAGTACTGAAATGGCATTAATAAGTATAGAATACGTTGGTACCGTATAATTAATTAAATATACAGATTAATAAACAAAATTATGTAAGTTCATTATCATTACAATATCTATACAGTACCGTCGTATTCGTATAATATTCACATTTAAAAATTATATATGTTATATATTGCATATCGTATATACATTCATGCATCGGAAGAAAGAAATGTGCGCTGGGTATGAAAGATGTGATATACTGCAGTTCGAGTAAGGAAACCATTGATGTATGAGCACAGTGATACGGATGATAACGTTTATAGAATACTTCCAAGTACTGAGATGTTCGGCATGTTTTGCGTAACAGAAGACAAAATATGATCAAGACATGGAATATATATTAATCATCGGTGATGCTGTAAAAATAGTGCTTGTGCCAGATCATGCTAGAACACGTTGAAACTTACAGTTCAGTGTACTGTACTTACACTAACGTTAATGGACTTGCTACTTAGCCGTGTTTGTGCAACGTCCAGATTTTCCGAACGATAACTAAATGCACAACTTAGCATGCCAGCCATTTGTATGTCCGATTGGTTGGCGTAATGTTGTATTCTATAGACAAAAAAGAAAAAGAAGTGGCGTAATAAATTAGCATGTTTGTACTACAGATCTGTACAATTTTACACTTACAAGGAATGCACTAAATTTTGTCCAAAAGGATGCAAAGACCATGGAGCATCGATATCAGGTGTTTGACAAGAATTTTGCCCAACATTTGAAACTGGTTGCGATATTACGAGGGCCGCTAAACACCATGCCTGAACTAAATCAGGTCGTTCTAATGATGCAGCAACATTTGCATTGTACTGGCACATTGCAGGAATATCGGTGGTGTTGATGCTACATGTAAAACATAATTGACAAAACGTCTGGCACAAACTATCTGCCAGTAAATTTAATCACTTATTGGACTCACACATATTTCTCTGCGAGCTCTTTATTGACGAAAAACAACGAAGATGCGTCGTATATTATCACCATAAAGTGGTAATTTTTACAACACGATCTATGCGTCATTCTACTTGTATTATGTAGCCCTCGATTCAACTTCTTTTAATTCGAATGTAATCATTAATGGTATTCGTAAACTGTACTATTTGTCATTACAAACAAACGAAAAAGTAGTATACGTACACGGTCTTGGAAATAAAAGGAACTTATGGGAATATTGTCATTAGATTGGGCATAAGAATTTGGATATATGTGCATAAAGTGTTCGCCATTGCCTATTCCGTTCCCTAACGCGGACAGTGCTCTAGGCGTTGTACTCTCTGGTTTCATCGACGTCCTCCTTGTATATGAAGCACGACCAAAGCATACAAGTATACCTATTTGAAACAATAAATCGAGCTTTAGTACACGATATTTTAATAATAAACTCTCCCCCTGTTACTTTCTTTTTAACATACCTACGCAACAAAATTTCGCACCAGATGTTCTAGGAAATGGTATATAAGCATCTTGGTAGTTTGTATACATATTAGAGGAACTTAAAAAATTTGCATTGTCTTGAATATCATATCCTAGATGACTACTTTCATTCTCGTCTTTTTTACAAGTCTATAGACACGGGACAATAAGAATTGCACGTTTTATTAGATGCAAGTGAACCTAATTTGTTAGGTGAACCTGAACTAGAAAAAATGGCTGTTCATTTACTTGCTCCAATGTTGTAATTAATTGTCTAAGACATGGCTCTAAACAGGATCTATTCTTTTTAACGCGCTGTTGAGCAGTCTGTTTCAAAACTTTCAGCAATTTTGTCATTGTTGCATTGTCGATCGTTGTTCCAGGGCAGAATTGGAATGTCGGTTGAGCGCTATTCGGATAATTTGTCGGGAAATTTACTTTTAATATCACATTGTAACTTTTATTGGACGCTGTTACGGTACAACTACGTTCCACAGCATCCATCGCATTAACCTGCAATGAAAGCAAAAACGATGTATTGCTTTAAATTTTTGCTTGACGTTTATAATATATTACCTCTATATTTGGTATGTTCATATTTATTAAAGAAAATTCTTGTTGCAGAGTCTTTGGTTGCGTAGGCGACGATATTTCTTTATTATTTTCGATTAATGTATCTGATTCAGATTTTAACGTAGGCTCGTCTACTTTTGTCGTTACACAGTTTATTTCGCGATCGTTTTGAGTATCATTGAGCTGTAATTGCTGGACCGATTGTAACGTTCCTACATTGACGACGATTATATTAGTTTGTTCAAGTTGAAATCATGTTAGTCCATTTCAGAAGTCATACGTACTTAAATTATTATCTTCGGAATATTGATTATAAATCGATGTACCATCATCTATACCGTGTCCACATAACTAGAAAAAGAATGACAGATTATGTTTTTATAAGCATAAGTATTGATCTTCTTTTTGATGCACATACTTATGTAAATACTTACTTTCTTTAAAAAGGGGTCAATTTTATATATTCTTAAACACTGATCTTTCGACCAAGTAATTAATTCAAAATCACTATGTTCTGCAAATTGTAAATACATTTTATCACGATCTACTTCATTCTATCGACAAATTTATTTACGAAACGCACACCTAACTTTTGATGCCTCCACTGAAACTCAAGAACAACGTCAGTATGTCCTACAAAAGTATATACAGGAGCACTGAGATTTGCTGTGTTCCATAATAATAAACTATTTTCTCCGCGGCGTAGTTGCGGTACTACAATCGTTACCAATCCCTCTCCAAAAGGCTGCAGATAATGTAGTTTTTATGCACCGCAGGACTTTTCTACATATCTTTTTGCTACATATAATATTATTTTTACCGTATATCTAGCCCTCCATACTGGCGAATTTGTTGTTAAAATACTTTCAGCCCTACGTGGATTACTAATATCAAAAATCTTCACTGTACAATCTTGACTAGACGTTGCCAATTGATTTTGTTGAAATGGACACCAATCCAATCCATGTATCTGAAACCATTTTACCATATACCATATTAAATTTATAAATTAGTCGAACAAAATAATATTTGCTGGTCATGTGTATACTTTTGTAAGATGTGCAGCAATATACTGCATAGGACTATTTCCTTTCCTTTGATCCCATATTTTAATGTCACCATCGTGTGCCGTAGCCAACATGTAAGGAGATAGTGGATTCCATCTTACTTGCGAAGAACCAGCTGTAACATTGGATTGAGTATTTTCAAATGATCAATAAATTATTTTCAATAATTGCACCATGTCTTACCAACAGCAGACAAAGATAAAGATGGTCTCCTTTGGTCTCTTGTATCCCAAATGTGTATGAATGTATCGATACTACACGATGCAATGATATCTGGCTCTTTGGGGTGCCAGTTTAAGCCACTTACTACTCTCGTATGAGCTTTCAAACTGTTGGTTGTTTGAAGCTCATATCCGCTACCTCCGGTAAGGGACAATATTTCTATACGTGTGTTGCTCTAAAATGTAAATTCAATGAGGCGCATCTATAATATAATTGAATGTGTATAGTTTTTAATTTCTAACCGATACAGCACACAGATGAGAATTAATACTTGTGGGATTCCATTCTGCGGAGCCAACTTCGTACTTGCTCTGTCTTTGAAATTTCTTTAAAGTATCCGCGCCTTCGTCGAGATGTTTCACCGCGAAACATCTGCGCCTGAAAATATCCCGACCGAAAAAAAGAGATAGAAACGTACAACAACAAAAATTGACAACTTTACGAGATCTGAAGAAAATGAAAATATGATTTCGAATTACATACCCGGCAAGTAACACATAATTGCCAGTCGCGTCCACGGCCATGGTATTAGCCTACGAACCAAGTGTAATAATTTAACAATAAAGAACGATTGTGTATCGTACTATTAAAAAATAACATACATGTTGCTCGTAATACTTGCATACGCCATATATTTTCCTCTCGTGAGATAACCTACCTGTAAATCACGGTGCTCCGTAACCACATAGTCGCTGCCCCAACGTTTTGACATTTTACCAATAAATTCGAATTCCTGTCAGCATTCTGCAAGGTTAGAATTAAACCGTATACGCGGAGTAGAGTCGATTTTGTATTTGTATATACGAAACCGCGCGCACACGCCTTCAGAATACACGGATTGAACGAGTTGCACAGCCTGCTCACGAACACATTGTTATCGCTGCCTTTCGATTGGTCGGGCAATTCTCATGCATGTATTTCCTTCCCACTGAAAGCAAATGTTGACAAGGGGGTGAGTGAGGCGGAGACGCGCATAAAAAGAGTAGTAGAGACGGAAAGGGAATTAGAGTGAGACGAGTGGAAGACGCTTCGCTGCGCTATTTCTGTCACGTAGAACGTATATACATATTCGTTGTTGCATATACCTAGGTGTACTGACATCGAGACGCAAATAATTGGTAAACGGTGGGAAACAGGAACGAAGAGGGTCGAGAGTTTGATCGATCATTGATTATTCGCATCGAAGTTGGATCGAATTGTGACTTTTTTTCATTTGACAGTGACCGTGATAATTCGAGTGATAGTGACAACAATGTCTGTGATTATGGATTGTTTTCTTCAGTAGCGGACGTTTGAAGTTTTCTTAGTCACTTTGTTTAGCTGGCTACGAATAAACGAGCCTAATTCATCGTTTTACGCTCAACTTTGTGGCACGTTCGCCAGCAACTTTCTGTTTAACGCGGGTTTTCGATCTAAGAAGGAAAAAGAAAAAAAAAAAGGAGAACGGTATCTTTTGTCCCTCAAGGGTAATCGCTTGTCCTTTACGCCGTTTTCCCTCTCTTTGGCTACGAACGTTACTCACAACGCAGCGTCAAGAAGGTATCGCTCGTCGTGTGGTTTAGAAGCTTAATCCAAGAACCGATTATTAAAATCGGGCTGCCTGACGGACGTAAATTCGTCTCGATATCTTTAATTAGAGATCTGTGATGTACAAGCTGGGCGACGCGGGAAAAATCATTACGTCCACGATTAATTTCGTACACTCGAAGAGGAAAGGAATTTTCATATACATAAAAAAAATGTACAAAGACTCGATAAGTCTTCGATGTCGTAGAAGTTTTTTAACATTTCGATTATATTGAACACCTTGGCTGTGCGACTGGGAAACGAGGTCAAGTTTTGTTTGAGAAACAAGCTAAAGGGTCAGCAACTCCTGCCTAATGGGGTATTAATGACGAGAGCATTCTGTTAGGAGATGCACCAAGGGTATCCAGTACAAAGACGTTATTCTTACACAACGTAAAACAGGAATCGCTATCATTGTCAAGATGAAGCTGCTAGAGAGTACACGTTTCGAAGCTATAAACAGTGCCTTGTCCATCAAGACTGGAGATAGCAAAATAATAGGAAGGTAAAATATAGATGTGTACGGTATGTCATTTATTAGATTTGCCTTGAACTAAATATTGTCCCCTTTCTATTTCAGAATAGAGAGCTACTCGTGTAAAATGGCTGGTAATGATAAACAGCTCTACAAACGTTTGAATGCAGAACAAGGTTTTACTCCGCACGATCTTCAAGCTTTATCTCCGCCACAAACATCTTTAGGAACATCACCTGCACAAGGGTATTTTAGGTATCAAGAGTTCTAGATGAGATGTAAATCTTGTAACGTGTGCAACATCCATGTTTAATATAACAAAAACACTGAAAAATTCCGAGCACCTTATCATAAGTTATCTTTGTTTACTTTTAGATAATATCTTGTTACTTCTCCATTGATTTAATAAGTTTTCATACTTCTTTTCTTCCTTTTCTTTTGTGCAGCCGCAGTGTCTCTGGTGATGAAGATGGTCCACTGTGCGATACAATCAGTAGGAAAACATTATTCTATTTGATTGCTACATTGAATTCAGCTTTCCATCCGGATTATGATTTTTCTGATGCTAAGAGTCATGAATTCAGTAAAGAGCCAAGCTTGCAATGGGTGATGAATGCTGTAGACAGTAATTTGAGCGCAACAGCGGGCGATCATTATCGTACTCTTCGAACGGCACTTTGGGCTGCCGTTGACGACGAAATATCATTGAGCGAATGTGATATTTATAGGTAAATATTTACGTCGACGTTTACGATCTACTATATTTGGTACCTTCAACATCATAGGAACTGCTTCCAGAATTTACTAAATGAATTAAGCGTTTGAAAAAATATTTTAGTTATAATCCAGATTTTGCATCTGATCCATTTGGAGAGGATGGATGCTTGTGGTCGTTTAATTATTTCTTCTACAATAAGAAATTAAAACGCATTGTGTTTTTCCCATGCAGAGCAATAAAGTAAGTATGATGTTCGTTTCTCTTAGGTCAACCTGTGTTTACTCATAGTAATTATCTCTTCTTTTTTTCTTCCTCTCTCTCTAATTTTTTTTGCAGTCCTCTCTATGTGTTAGATTCTGGTGTTGGCAGTGACTTTGCCATGGATGAAGATGAAGACAGATACTAAATTTACAAACATGTTTACAAACTTTATCATTATCTTTATTAGTTTTGCCGTACAAAGGCATAAATGGACATTCAATTTCACCTATACATAATACTATTATTATGTACAATGATGCATCTTAATTTTCGTAATTACTCCGTATATTATCCCCTGCAGTGATGTTTGTCTCTCAGACTTGTAATACTTGTAATAGAAAATTCTACCAGGATGCTGTTTAGTTTATTATGTACAATTGAAGTAATTGTAGTCGAGAAATAATCAAACGGAAAGACATTTTTGTACAATTTTAGAATCGTATTGTTTTCTTTGAACTGACCATTTTTATGTACACGTGTGATATTCATTATACATTAAACATGTGAAAAACTAACATGTAAATCGAATTGTTTTCGAAGTCTAGAAACTATATGAATCTCCTTTTTACGTGCAGTAAAGAGATATTCGTGTTTAAAATATTGTAGAAAATGTTTAACGTTATTTATATCAAAAAAAGCAATAGAATATAGTACTATAAAAAAATATCCTACTGCAAAATGGGAGTACAAAATTATTAGCACAACAGTAGATTTAAAAATGCAGCATATTAGCTTTTGAATCCTAGTCATTATACTTTTAAGATTCAAGAGATTTATTAGCTGTTTGTACTCTGCTAAAAAAAATTGGTATTTTGACGTCTTTTTTAATGTCTTTATGCATTTGTGTCATATAAAACTGTCTTTCTATGTTTCATATACGACAAGCATACCCAATCATATTATGCGCAATCGATACTAAATATTCAGTTCTGCAAATTGCAAAAATTTCCAGCAACTTAAACTTGTTTCTCATAAACAATAATAAAGAAATCGTGCAATATGTACGTACAAATTTTACAATAGAATGGTAGATTTTCCTAGAAGTTCCATGTAGAGTGAAAATTTAATTTTACGTCACTGATAAATATAAATGTATGTATATACCTTATGAATTAAAAAAACTGTACTATGCTCGAATTAGATTACTAGGTTCTGATTAAAAACAGAAATTTTGGGGTGATTTGTATAATGTATGTGTAAAACTTTAGTTTCCCTAAGACTACCTGTTTGCCTGTCTCTACATTTGAATAAACTTTACGAACCGGTACAATTCAGTTTTACACGGTTTCCCTCTTTATCTCATGTATTTGCCCATATAAGTCTTTTGTAAATAAATTATCTTTAACATAACAACTTATTTCACATCAAATAAATAAAGCAGTAAGCTCAAATATTATAGCTGCGTCGGTTGAATAATGACTTTAAACCTAACTTACCCAAGTTACCAGACAATTTCACTTATTTGTACATCATAACATCGGGAGATTGATACATGCACATGTATGCATCGCATAGAAGTCGTTTTGCGTGCTCCGGTAGATGCCGATCATCTGTTAATTCAGTCAAGACGTTTCCACCTTCTTCGCTTAACCAGTACGGAAAGTCTGGGCATGGTACCATTTCTGGTATATTGTAACCATTTTGTTCTCCTAAATGCATACATGTAATTTAAAAATTGTTTCAGAAATTAATGTTGCTATACATATATTTATAAACTACGGTCAAAATACCTTTTCTATCAGCCATAGAATCAAAGAAACACCACGGTGCTTCTGAACCAGAACCGCATTTTACGAAACAGACGTAGTGTGACGTTTCAATGCAAACTACTGCTGATAATTCGAGATACAATCGCGGAACAGGACAGTGTTCCTGCAAAACAGCAAAATCCATTGGCACAACGAGCTTCTTTGGTTCGTGATTTGTTCTTCGTTCATGCCGGTGCACCTAAACAAAAGTTTACTCTTAGAATATTGTAGTGTTATGTTTTTTCTTCTTTTTATTTGACTCCAATCATTCAAGTTACTTTCTCTAAACATTGCAAGCAAAATGCAATGCTTTCGAGTCCAACGCCACATTGCCCATAGCACTCTTTGCATTCGAATTCTGCTAGTTTTCCACAAACAGTACATTGTCTTGGAGCTACAAATGGAATATCGAAAATGCTACAATATTATTACTTTTATTATAATTAATATAAATAATATTATACGCACAATCTTCAATTATATCCGTGACATCTAGTAATAACGTAGGTTGAATTTTTGGATACATTTTGAACGATTTCCCAAATCGTGGCATTTGTATGATAAGACACGAAGGAACTTCCTTCAACCTTATGTTGCTTGTGAGAAAACTTTGTTCCAATAGTTGTTGCACTGTTGGTAGATTTAAACGATCGTCTTTTTCAACGAAAAGTTGATAATGATATGCGTCCTGGCCAGAACTTAATTTTAGAAACGGTTCGGCATTCAGAATTTGAGCAACGAGAGATGTTAAAAATTCTTCAGGATCTAGAAATGTTTGGGCAATTTTAATTTACAGTATATCAACTACAAGTATTACAAAGGTACCTTTTTAAAAGGTATACCTTTTTCTTCACTAGTCAGTCCGGAGACGGACGATAATTTTTCGAGCAAAGTTCGGAGTTTCATTACTCTATCTGCTCTTACATACATATTTTTTCTAAGTGGATTTACAATTTCTTCTCGTAATACTCTTTGCACTTCTTCATATTGCGGACAATCTCTTTCATTTGGCGGCCTAAAGGGAAATAAGCATAATAATTTTTTTTAATTTCAATGTAGATGAAAATGATGAATACCGTTTAATTAGTACCTAAACAAAAGATTATCGAAAACGCTAGTAAATGTGAACATGCTGAAAAGAGTGGCATCCAAGTAGCACGAATTATGATGCCCTTGGATTCCACGGTATTTGCCACAAATACTTTCCAAGTTTCCTTTTACAGAAATAGGTCGTACCATACCAACAATTACAGAGCTCTCCATATTCCCGAAATTATCTGTACTTATGGATGCTGTTGGATCATCAATTGTTTCCTAAAGCAGCATATATTTTATTGCACATTCAAGAAGAAACGTGTATTACGTACATCAATCAATAAATAATAAGTTTACCATTGTATCGTAACGCGAACATTGCTCGATATCTGTGAAAACAGCTTTGTAAGGTCGGCAATGAAAATACCTTACATCTTTATATGTTCCGTCAGTACCTAATGGATGACTATCGTCCTAAAATCGGAATAATTATACATTTATAATAATAAATAATTAATATTTCATATCTGGTTTAATGTATCCATTATTATTTTCTATATTTTTGCGTACCAATTCTACAGCTGCCATTAATTTGCCTGGGGTAATACCAGGTGGTGTCCCAATCCAACGTATAACTCCATAGTGTACATCAGAATCCAAAAGCACCTTCACATTTGAACCCACAATTAAATCTGAGTTTTCTGTTCGTCCGAATTTTTTATTTTCATTCTTTTCAGGTGTACTACCTGTTGTAATATTAGATAATTGAAACTTACATTTATATAACGGGATGGAAGAAAATGTTTTACGTGTGAAAAATGATTCTTAATAGAAATAGCAATGCAATGGAATTTGACAGACTATATAAATGTAAAAGTTGTAGTTGAGTTTATGAATATTCTACTATGTCTTACTACAATCAAGCGTCCCCTCAATATCGCTGTACACATTTGACTCAATATCACTGCTCCATTTATGTTCTAACACAAATACAGGGATATTGTGCAGTGTGGCAGCCATTTTACAATAAAATTATGATAAGTTTACAACACCGAGAAGCTTGCCGGTAATACTGAGTGAGACTGAGATCTTGGCTATTTTTAACTGCTTCAGTTATTCTTAACTCCCTCTACTACACGTGGTGGGTGAAGAGAAGCATAGTACCCAGGGTTTTCAGAAATGCCATCTAAGTATTCTACTGTGCAAAAAGCCAAGCTTTACATCTATTTCTACATTTCTGCTATTACCATGACTGGTTGTACATTTAGCTACATTGGTGCCATTCTCGTGCGATACTGATTTTATTGCCTGAAGGTATTCTTTTGACACAGATCTCTGATCTCTGTTATTGTTTTTATTGTCATCGAATGTAGCAAATCTTTCTATAAGAACGGGTGGTATAGAGTCCAATATAGACATCTTTTTATCATGAGTATAATTGTTTGTTGGGTCAGTTTTCATAAAAACATCTGCAAAACAGATTATATTAATGAAACGAAGCTTAGCAAGCGAAAAGGTACAATAATAAAGAATATATTTGTTATTGTACTTTTGTCTGTGCTTGCAAGTCCTGAAGGACCACCAGCTTTTATTGGGAAAATGTTGCTGAGTGTAGCAAATCTTCCCTCAGAATGCTTGGATACAAAGTACTCCATGCATAATAAAGCTGTCTTGGATGATTCTTGTCCTTCCTATAAATCGATTAACGCATACATTGTGTATATATTGCTAAGATAATATATGAGTAAAGAACCTTATGAGAAGCATGACGTTTAATGGACATAAAATATTACACAAAATTACCAACAGGTCTAGGCCAAAATAATATCCCTGGCCAAGTTGTGGCACAGGTCCCATATACTTAATAACTGCCAAATATTTGGTACATCCCTTAGGTTCAGCGCAATACCAAACATTGTCATTTATCCCTAGGTTCACTAGTTCCTCGCACAAGTGTTTGTGGTTGGCCAAACGGACCCTTTCTTGCGGTATTGAAACAGCGTGTAGGAATTGCCATACTTTGGACGAAACAGATATTAAACCTGATCTGTGACAGCTCCATTCTGTGCCTCTCCAAATTTCTGATCGTGTTGTATCAATGACACGCACTTTAAAGTGGTCATCGCCTAAATCTTCAACAACTTCTACAAGCATGCCTAGGCGCAATGTGTTCACATTTTTCTCACATTCGCCTGATATACGCATCAACGTGATATTTTCTTTGGCGACAAAATATTGAAGGACCTGACGGTCCTCCTTGCTATTCGTGTTTCGTTTCTCCATTACTAATCGCGAAGGATTATTTATCGTAACGCGAGGTAACTTGTTAGCCACAATGTGTGGTGTACACGCGGATAAAACGCAACCTTTATCTCTGTCATTGTGCAGTTTTTGCTGCCGGCGTTTAGAATATAATAAATAAACGTTTTATACGTGTTCCACTTATTGTGCAACCGAGTTTCGTAGGTGTGCGATAGAATTATTTGAAACAAAATACTGTTCACGATTATACAGGACCACTTATGACAATCAAATTCAAGCAGAAGAATATACTTTGACTGTCAAACTATACTCGGGTATTTAATAGAGAGAACGTTCGATTGCGATGTTGGTAGCATTGAGTTGCAACTTAAGGCTTGTCGTTATGAACTCGAGATTCAACCCACTTTGATTTAAATCTTTATTAAATACTACTATAATAAAATTTGTATACTATAGACTTCCTCCTTGTACGATTTATTTTTTTTTAAAGCTTACTTACTTTGTTGATAAAATAAATTTAATTACAATCGCCTTAAATGTTTCAGGGGATAAATTCAAATAAACGGAGGCAAATTTGTAATGAAATTTTCAATTTCCATCGTCGTAAGTTGCCTATCATGGTTTGCCGCATTATGGACGATCTGTGTTTTACGCACGTGTAGCGTCGACAAGTTGATATAAGTATGTATTGAAATTGATGAAGCGAGATTTTGTCTGTTTGTACAAAAATATACATGCGTGATTGTTTAAGAAATTACTCGATGCAATCAAATTAAACATCATGCTGGCAACGAAAGTATTCTTTAGGAAAACTAAAGGAGGAAATGTGTTTAAGGTATTGCAAAATAAAGTTGATACACTTGACACTTTGTGTAGTTTGTTACGTTGTAAGATCTATTGTACAATTACGAATTAAAGAAATTTCTACATACATTTTTGTAACATTCTTCATGGTGTATTAAGTATAATATGAAATATAATATAACATTATTATTACCGTGACGCCTTTGTATTTGTGTTTAGACTGTCAGGGAGCATTACCTCAGAGATGATATTCACTGTGGTTCTAAAGCTTGCGAGAATTGCCTGCACAGAACCAGAAACATAATTTTAGATGACGAAGATTCGAGTGAAAAGAGCAGTAAAATAATGCAGCCTTATTATTTATTAATGGATACAAATATTATTTTGGATCAAGTAAGCACAATTTAATGGCTTTGCGGATGAGGGAAGGTTTATATCATATTTTTTCAATTTATTTTTATTGCGATTATAATTTTAGATCGACATCTTGGAGGAAGATGTACTATGTAATGTTATTGTTTTACAAACAGTGTTAGATGAAGTAAAACATAAAAGCTCCAGCGTGTACAAGAAACTAAAGGATATTATTAATACCACACGCAGGAGATTTTATGTGTTTGTTAATGAACATCACAAGTATGCTAAAACTTTGATATTTATAGGTATAGTACCTAATGCATGTTTGCGTTAACTCGTCAATGTTTTAATTTTGCTCATTCTTTTACACAGAGAAACATACGTCGAACGTAATCCTGGCGAAAGCATGAATGACAGGAACGATAGAGCAATTAGAGTAGCAACAAAGTGGTACAATCAACATTTAAGTTCAAGCGAGGGTAATATTAAAACACTGTTGTTAACAGATGATGCACGGAATAGAGAATTAGCAGAAAAAGAAGGGATCCCGGCTATTTCAAGTAAAGGCTGTTCATTATTTATTAATATAAAAGAAAATTTTGTTACCTTCATAGACCAAACTAACACTAATATTATGTCACAGTGGAGGACTATGTTTTATCGCTAGAAAATTCAAGTTTTCTAGCTGATAAATTATGTAAGAAAAGTTACAGTACAGAATCTGGTGGTCAAGAACTTTTTCCTTGCCATCTTTCACCCTCTGATTTGCATAATGGTATAAAAAATGGAAAACTATTGCAAGGAACGTTTGCAGCCTCGAGAGAAAATTTCCTCGAAGGATACGTCAATGCAGAGGGTGCCGAGAAATCTGTATGTGCCAGTTTTCTATATTTCTAATATGTATGCATGTATTTTTTATTAGATATATTTCATTGTAGATCTTTATCCAAGGTCGTAGTAACCTTAATAGAGTTGTTGATGGAGATGCAGTTGCAATAGAGCTTTTAGCAGAGGATCAGTGGACATCTCCCAGTGACATTGTTCTGCAAGATGAAGAGGAAGCAGATGTTGATGATGTTTTAGAAACTGAGAAAGTGCTGGACAAATTTGTTGCTGCGAATAAGATGCAGAAAACTCCAACTGGGAAAGTTGTTGGTATTATCAGGAGAAATTGGAGACAATACTGTGGGATATTACAGCCTAGTAATATAGAAGGGGTAAAGATTTAGGAAGTTGCCAGAATTAGCATACGCATATACATATGAATATCATTTATATCTTTTAACCTTCGTTCTCTTTTGTTTAGAATGTACGACACTTATTTGTGCCAGCCGAACGAAAAATACCTAAAATAAGAATTGAAACTCGACAGTATGGTGTACTCAGTAAACAAAGAGTTATTGTTGCTATTGACTCATGGCCGCGGAACTCTAGATATCCTCTTGGTCATTTTGTGCGTGCATTAGGTAATATAGGAGATAAAGCCACTGAAAACGAGGTAATCCTGCTAGAACATGATGTTCCCCATAGCCGATTTTCTGACGCTGTTCTCGGTTCACTGCCGAAGATGCCATGGCGTATCACTGACGTTGTACGTACAAATAAACACGTGAAAATACCTTCAACGAAGTTCATATAAATTGAATGTACAATTTCCAGGATTTAGCGAACAGGGAAGATCTCAGACATATAGATGTATGTTCAGTTGATCCACCAGGATGCACGGATATCGATGACGCTCTTCACTGTACAGAATTGCCGAATGGTAATTTTGAAGTAGGTGTACATATTGCGGATGTAACACATTTTATTAGACCCGGAACAGCCTTAGATAAAGAGGCAGCATTACGAGCTAAGACTGTGTATTTAGTTGACACAAGAATTCAAATGATCCCTGGTATGCAGACTATTGAAATTTTATTATTATTAGCCATATATTTTTTTTTTTGCAACACGATGCATTACATGTTAACAATTGCAGAATTACTCAGTACAAATCTCTGCTCTTTGAGAAGAAACGAAGAAAAACTAGCGTTCTCTTGTATATGGGAAATAGATAGAGACGCAAATGTAGTTAATACTAGATATTGTAAATCAGTAATTCGTTCACGTGCAGCAATGACTTACGATGAAGCACAACTAAAGATTGACGATTCTTCCCAGCAAGATGTAATAGCAAAGTCACTGAGGAACTTGAGCAATTTAGCGAAAAAATTAAAAAAGAGGCGTCAAGAGAATGGGTGTGTAGAATTATTTCATAAAAAATCGTATAAAAATAAATAATACATAGTTTCCTTCTTGTTATAGAGCACTAGTATTAGCATCTCCAGAAGTTCGTTTCCAAGTCGATTGTGAAACTCACGACCCTATTGAAATAGAGTCAAAAAAATTGCACGATACTAATTCTATGGTCGAAGAATTTATGTTACTTGCAAATATTTCGGTTGCTAAAAAAATCGTAGAGGAATTTCCAGAATGTGCTGTTTTAAGAAGGCATCCTGAACCACCACCTGCTAATTTCGAGCCTCTTATAAAGGCAGGAAAAAATCAGGTATTTAATAGAGATCTTTTTACGTAATAATAAAACTAATGAAACGTACGTAATATAATGGCTATTCCGACAGGGCTTTACTATAAATGTTAACAGCGGAAAGGAACTGGCAGAATCTTTAGATCGATGTCACAAAGCAGGCAATCCATACTTTAACATTATGTTGAGAATACTTGCTACGCGTTGTATGATGCAAGCTGTATACTTCATTAGCGGAATGCTTCAATCTAATGAATATTTCCATTATGGTTTGGCCTGTCCCATTTATACTCATTTTACTTCACCGATTCGAAGGTGACAAAAGAATACATAGTATTATTAGCAAACAAGTAAAACTCGATTTGGATATTACTATTAATTTTATTTCACAGATACGCGGATGTAATGGTTCATCGTTTATTGGCAGTTTGTATCGGAGCTGATGCCACTTATCCTGATTTGTTAGATAAGAAGAAGAACCATGCACTTTGTCATAATTTAAATTACCGTAATAGAATGGCCCAATACGTTGATCGGGCATCTGTAACTTTAAATACACACGTTTGTATTTGATTATTTTTCTCTAAATTCTATTACTAGTCTTCTGTACGTCCTGCATAATACTTCTTTTTTTTATTTCTTACAGTTATTCTTTAGAGAAAAAATTGAAGACGAGGAAGGATATATACTTTTTGTCCGAAAGAATGCGCTCCAGGTATTGATCCCGAAGTATGGTTTAGAGGGAACTTTGTATTTAAACAAGAACAAAGAATCGCCTGTATCGTTTACGTACAATGATGAAGATCATTCACAAACCAGTGGAGACATTGTGTTCCGTACTTTTGACCCGGTTATAGTACAAATAAGTTTGGATCGATCGAATGTACAGCATGAAAAGTTAATATTCAAACTGGTTAAACCATTGGTAAGTATTGGAGATAATAATTTCAAAGAACATTTTATACAAAATTAAATTATTCGTACATGTAAATTTTCATGAAAAATTGCGGGGATAGATTCCAGGTTTCAGCGTACCTTCTGTAACTCAAGATTCTTGTAAAATTATATCGCATGAAAGCGCAAAAGACGCGCAGAAAAGGAAGGTCGAAACAGAGAAAGTATCAGATAGTAAGGCTAAAAGTGGAGATAGTAAAAAAAGGAGGAAAAAAAGGAAACAATAACTCTCTTGTACAATTCGTTCAGATTACTCTGTTTATAATTACTTTGTATATTGTGAGTTCAAAATATAAAAACCATTACATATACGTATGTATATTTTATTTATATGAATATTTTTATTCACTATAAAGAAAGACATTAATAATGTTTGAAAAATAGTACATTTTTCGGCAAACATTAAATACTTGAGAATTATATCAAACATATTGTCTATCTACAATTACGAAATATAAATAGAATATAAAATATGAAAAAGTATAAATATATATTAATTAATCGTACGTTGCTAAATAAAGTTTATATTACACATCATACATTCTCACACATGCATTTATATGTACATACACGTGCATGCACATAAAGCATTAAAAATTTGCGTAGCATAGAAAAATTTAGCAGGCAAAACGCACAAAGGAATCTTTGTACTTTCCGTGAAACGTAAAATCACGAAAAACGAGAAATCTTCACAATAACATACATTTTTCATGACAACTTCCACTCTATACTGTGATACTATACCCTTGGTTACGCCACGAACGTAATTTTGCGATACCAACATTATTGCATGACTAGAGATATTTTAGTAAAATCGAATTTAAAAATTTCGCACGTTGTTTATTGTGCCGTCGTAGTTCGTGGCACTTATTTCCTTTACATTTGTGGCGATGGTGATTCTGGTACACGCGGCAAAACGACGGAGCCTTCCCGAGTTGATAGTTGGTGTTTTGATGTTTGCAGTTCCGGCAAAGTAGAACAACGAAACAGACCACGGGGGTCGCACGCGGGGTACCGATACGCGTGTACGGTGTGCGCGGATATCATAAATAATTATTTTTTTAAACCCCCGTCCCAATTGTAATTGCGGTTAAATCGAAATCCTGCATATAGCGTAGCGTGATTACCGTGTTCGATTAATCCACGAGGCCGATTCGACTACTGAACTATAATAAATATGGCGAACAGTGTAGCACCAGATTCATGGGAACAGCAGGCGGATAACGGAGACACCGCTCCACCACAGGAGAAGTCCATCGAGAGTAAATTTTCCACTCTTAATGTAAATGCTGCGGAATTCGTGCCTTCCTTCTGCATTAATTCTTCACCGCGGAACAGTAATACGGCCGACAGTTCCTGCAATGTCGCTGTCATGATGAATACTGTAACCACTTCTATGCCTCCTGAAATACATCATGGTTAGTCTTGTGATAAAAACTCGATTAACTATGTATTATGCATTGTTCTACAATTTACAGGACTTTTATATAAGAACGTAGAATCGTAATACTTTTGCTCTGTAAGTTATTTGTAATGCAAGTCTTGGAACTAACCCCCATGACTTTGCCCACATATTGCTTCATATTTTTTAATTATTTTCGAATAGAGAATGCAGGAGGACAGAATGTTTTTGTATTTGAGGATATCTACGTTTATGTTTCGCATTGACATTGTTCATTTTGTATGTAATACGCGATAAATGTAAAAGAAGGTTCTAATCCGTGATACGTACATGTGTTTAACGGTAATCCAACGTTGTGCAACGCTTTAACTGTGGCTACATTTGACATCTTCCTTTTTGGGCACTAAGCTAGGAGTTGAATGTATTAAATATGAATTAGTGCAATGATTTTCCCGTATATATTGAAATTATTGTCAATCAAAGTAATTTGTATATCGCTCACTAAATTTCTCAGTTAATAACGCCTCGAGCGTATAAGGATTTCTTATTATGTACATGGTAACAGAGTATTTATTACGTTAGAGAATATTTCAATTAATATGTTATCATGATTTTACATTATTTATGAACTCATTGATATATTTTTGTTCCGAGTTAAAGATTTTATCCCGTTATAATTATTATTCGTTATGAAGAATTAGTGAATATAATTTCTATGTCGATAAGAATATTTTGCTATAATTTAAATCACAGCAAGGCGTTTGTTTCGTTTTATTTCATTGGTTCAATTGTTAAATACATATCTACGTTAAAAGTGATTGATCGTATTACAAAGATAATCGATAAACATGCATTGAAATAGAATGCCGATTATGTAAGACGACGTTGAATATTTTAGAGAAGTAGTGTGATTCATAAACAGCAGATTTTACTATTTTCGTAACTCGCTCACTTTTGGCAGACATTTATTATTTTTCTCAAATTAGATAAAACTTTAATTCTACTCCAAACTGTGTGTGCTTATTCCAGGTAATACTACCCCAGTGGTTTTACCAGATCCAGTGGGTAATCGTGTGGAGGAACCGCCTGCTGGAGGAGGGGCTCCACCTCCGAACGTTACCGATCAAATAAACAACAGCCCTGAACACCAGCCAGCTGATTCCTGGGAGGAAGCAGCAGTAGACGGAGATCCACTGTTAACTCCTGAAAATGAAGAAGTATGCTTAAGTATTTAGAAAGAAACTTTTATGCTATCGTCTCAGTAACTTAGAATGGATGATTTAATATTTAATAATATATCTGTTATTGAGAAACGGCTTACTTTATCTAAACTGTTTTCAGGCTGAGAATGAAGAGGACGAAGAAATGGTTGTTAAAGTACCTAAGAAAAAGCCTGTTAAAGTGACGGAGGATACTAAGAGTAAAAAGGAGCATGTTAATGTTGTTTTTATAGGACATGTTGGTATGTAATAATTGTATCGAAAAAATATTCGTATTAATAAATGACACATAAGCTTGGAATAATATAGGCATCATTGAAATTTTTTAATTACAGATGCAGGAAAATCAACAATCGGAGGACAAATTATGGCGTTAACGGGAATGGTCGATAAAAGAACCTTAGAAAAATATGAAAGAGAAGCGAAAGAAAGAAGTAGAGAAACGTGGTATTTGAGTTGGGCTCTAGACACGAATCAAGAAGAAAGGGAGAAGGGAAAGACGGTGGAAGTTGGTAGAGCGTACTTCGAAACTGAACGAAAGCATTTCACAATTTTAGATGCACCTGGTCATAAGAGTTTCGTACCTAATATGATTGGCGGAGCAGCGCAAGCTGATCTCGCGGTGTTAGTTATTTCCGCGCGAAAAGGAGAATTCGAAACAGGTTTCGATAGAGGTGGTCAAACGAGAGAACACGCTATGTTGGCAAAAACTGCCGGTGTGAAGCATTTGGTTGTGTTAGTAAATAAAATGGATGATCCAACTGTGGAATGGGACGAAAGAAGATATAATGAGTGCAGGTATGTTGTGTATTTTATCCTTACTTTTTTTTTCACACAAATCTAGAAGATTAATTTCAGTTAACAATTCATTAATAAACATTATATTATACAGGGATAAAATACTTCCATACCTTCGTAAATTGGGCTTCAATCCTGCAAAGGATCTTACATTCATGCCCGTCTCAGGACAACTTGGTTATGGCTTAAAGGACCCAATACCAGAACATCTTTGTACGTGGTATACAGGTCCACCATTCATATCCTTCATTGATTCTCTACCTTCACTTAATCGTAAGAACAATGGACCCTTCATCATGCCAATAGTTGATAAATATAAAGACATGGGAACAGTGGTAATGGGAAAGGTAGAAGCTGGAGAAGCAAAGAAAGGACAGTCACTACTTGTTATGCCAAACAGGGTGTGCATTATTTTACCTCGCATAAGTATTTTTACATTGGAAAGGAACAGAACGAAGACGATTTTTATAAATTTTCTTGTTTAATTAGACGGCCGTAACGGTGGATCAATTGTGGTCGGACGACGAGGAGGTAACATCGGTTGGTCCTGGAGAGAACGTGAAAATTAAGTTAAAAGGCATCGAAGAAGAAGACGTGAGTCCCGGATTTGTCTTATGCGATAGCAACAACCCAATAAAGACGGGAAAGGTGTTTGATGCTCAAGTTGTTATTTTGGAGCACAAAAGCATTATTTGCGCTGGGTATAGTGCTGTGATGCATATTCATTGTGCCGCGGAGGAGGTCAGAGTGAAAGCATTGATCTGTTTGGTTGACAAGAAGACGGGGGATAAAAGTAAAACCAGGCCGAGGTTTGTTAAACAGGATCAAGTGGCAATAATGAGAATTGAATGTGCCGGTGTCATATGCCTTGAAAGATTCAAATTGTTTCCACAAATGGGACGTTTCACCCTTAGGGATGAAAGTAAGTGTACATGTCTCGCGGTTATTAGGAACGATTTCATTGGAATTGCGCAATTAAATACAGACAATGATTACACGCTCTCGTGTGGCGGTTATCAATGATCAAGTTTTAACTGGTTCTTTCTTGTTATCTCTAGATAAGACTATTGCAATTGGTAAGGTGCTGAAAGTGGTGGAGTAAAGTTGCTCAACTATGACCACAGATTGGGATAATAATCAACTTTGATAACGAGGAATACGCAAAAGACGGAAGCCGAACACAGTACGCACGAGAAAAAAAACGGAACTAGCGTGTTTACTCGCGAACTACTGTTAATGTAATATACACTCATCTTACACAAGAAGCAAAAGTTCTACATCAAAGAAAAGCACATACATCGTATGCACATGGCAGTTGGGCCGGGGTTTGGGGTTCACGGGGGGTGGGAGGGTATTTATAACCTGAAATAAAAAGAAAAAAGCAAATAGATTCGATTATATAGATAAGGAGACAAAACCACTAAAAAAAACAAGCAAACAAACAAACTCAAGAGCGCGTGTTCCTTCTAACTAGGTAAGCTGAACGACAGCACTCACGTTGAGTTCATTACAAATGGATTAATGATCAAATGGCGAACAGTGTCTCCTTAATATTGTAAAACACGATATTTTTATTCTTCTGAGGTGCGAGACATTAATAAACATAAAGAAGAAGATACCGATTACGAGATAAAACTAAGGAAAATATTATTAATATTATTATAATGATTATTGAATAATTATTATTAAATTGGTGGTAAGAAATGAAGGAAAGAAAGAAAAAAATACAGAAGTTTATTAAATCAGCCAGATAGTGTTACACGACAATTTATAATTATAAAATTAATATTATTACTATTATTATACTGTTTCTTATTACATTGTCATTAAAAACAAATTTGCAAGAAAATTGTGCTCTACTAATTTTGATAAGAGGTTTCACGTGTATGATTGATTTGCTTTTTCTTGCACGTACTGTTTCTGTTACTACGATTGGTGTTTGACGGCGCCAAGGTTCGTGTATTGTATCGATGTACTACATGTCTATAACACCAGATATTCTTACACTGTGCTTCTCCAGAAAAAGTTTCGATGATTTATAGCGTTATATGCAATAAAAGAAAATTAATGTCGAGATTTAACCGAAAGGAAGTTAATATAGAGAATTTTCAAAGCAGACATTTTGTGAGTGCTTTCTTTACATGTATTACTGCTTCTTTTTTTTCTTTACCGTTAGTTTCGTCGTACGGATATTTAACAACAATAACAAAAAAATAATCCATATTTCTTGTCCCGTTCTTTTCACTTTTTACATTTATCATTTTGTTTTATTTTACGATTTATTGAAAAAAAACAAATATTAGAGGCAATTAATTTTATTTCTATAAATTGTTCGGCAACGTTCGTTTTATGGTTGTTATATTTTTTAAATTGTTAATATAATATTATTGCAGTCGAATTATTAAAAACTGCTAAGTACATTTTATTCTTTTTTTTTTCTCTTGTTTTCCACAATTTCAGTAATACAGAGTTGAAGTAACACTATTAAATATGTTTCGGTGCAAACGAAAATGACAAGTTTTTTTTAGTACCGATTTCTTATCTTCTTTTCATTAATATTTAGACAAGTACAAAAGAATCAATTTCACTACAAATTTTTATCACTTAAAACACGTTACATTTACTGTTTTTAAATAAAGATATAATTACAGTAAAGGCCTTGCATTCTGAATTGAGACTACATTAAGTTACATAAATTGCCATTTCATTATCTTTTCACAGTGTTGAATTTCTTTCTCTATGCAATCAATAAAAATAATCATTTAATCATATTTTCTCTCACGCGACTCGATCAAAACACATCGACGCGTGTCAGCTATATATCATGCATAGGTTTCTTACATTCTATCTACGACTATTGGAATGTTTACAATAAAATAGCAAAACTTTAACTACATTTACCATTGAGGATCCGGTGCTAGTTTAGCGAAACCAAGCTGCTGAAGTACATCCTTGATTTCACGGTACACAGATGCATCCTCTATTGTACTGGATATCTGAAAACGAAAGGGCTAATATTTTAGCATTTGGCGAACGGTGAACGAAATAAATGATATACTCTTATCTCGTACAAAAAGCACGAGAATCTCATTTCTCATGCTGGCACGCACTGCGTTCCTCCTTAAATTTTCGATCTCCAACGAATTATAATAGAATTAAATCAATAATCTAATCGTCTTCCTTCCATCAATCATTTATTACCTTCACTAGCTTCGAACGAGCCAAGTCCGCAATTGATTTTCGTATAATCTTCCCTGAACGTGTACGGGGTAACGCTCTTACAGCGGCAGCTATTTTAAAGGCTGCTATGGGACCGATTAAGCTTCTTACTCGTGCCACCAGTTCCTCGTTAATTTCTTTCTCATTCTTTGCTGTCTCTATATGCATAAATAAACACGGTATTCTTAATATGTTTATTGAAGAGAGAGAGAGAGAGAGAGAGCAAGGTGTTGAAATTGAACTTTCACCTTGTTGCATTATATAAAGGCACAATGGTGCTTCCCCTTTGGTAGGATCTGGTACACCGACTACTGCGGCGTCCACGACATCGGGATGAGCCATGACGACGTCTTCCAACGCGGCCGTGGATAATCGGTGACCAGCGACATTGATAACGTCGTCGTCACGAGCCATCACGAACACGAAATCAAATTCGTCTTTGTAACCGACATCCATAGTGTCATAGTAACCCTAATCGGTTTTTTGTTTTTTTTTTTTTTTTTTAAATTATTTAAATCATTATTAGATTGCATTGTTATCGTAGTCCGTTCATTATTGAAATAAAATGAGAAATTCCTCATGGATATAGCGCGACTCACCGGACGCGTGGAAAAGTATACTTTTGCGAATCTCTCATCAGCCCGATATAAAGTCGACACACAGCCAGGTGGTAATGGTAGCTTTATCACAATTCTACCTAATTCCTGGGCTTCCGCCTTGCTGCCGTCTTCCCGTAAAATATTAACTAGGCAACAATACATTTGTCCGATGTACAATTACCTTTTGTGCATACGTATCGTTAACTATTAAAATATGTTTAGCTCACTGTCGTAGCCGGGTATCGGAAGACCGGTGCTATGCTTAGGCAGACTGGGATTTTGTCCGTATCCTAAGCACAATGCAGTAATGGGATGCCCTGTTTCCGATTGCCACCAATTATTTAATATTGGCACGTTGAACGCTTTCTCCGCCCAGAGTTTCGTTTCGTGGTCGCAAAATTCTCCAGCCACGAATATAGTTTTCAGGCTGCGAAAATGATCATGTAGTCGCGCGAAGATATATTGTACACCGTTTAATAAAAAAAAAACAAACAAAACAAAACATTTACGAGTTCGTAGAATATTTTCCACCCAGCAGTAAATTCGGATCGGCGCGTCTTATAATGCGAAGCGCGGTCGGTATGCAGAACAATGCATTCACATTGTGCTGCTCGATTACCCTGCAAATACGAAGGTGCAGGTGTTAAAATCCTTTGGATAGATACGCGTTTCGGAACGAAAATGGTAACGGCAAATATGATACATAAGAGTAATAGTTGTGCCATGCGTTTGAACCTGAAATATTGTGCTGCGTCCGGTGTTCTATCAGGTTTGCCCTCGTACATTACGCTGGTAGCACCATAGACGAGCGGCCCGTAACAAATGTAAGAATGTCCAACGACCCAGCCCATATCGGAAGCCACCCACCATATGGAATCTTTATCCATACCGTAAACTGTTTGCATGGTCCAGCAAACGGCTACCAAATGGCCACCGATAGATCTCACAATTCCCTTTGGCTGGCCTTGTAAATAGACACACCTCGTTCCATATTTATTGCACTTTAATAGTTTCCTTATTATACAATATATTCAGTTAACTCATTGTTTTCGCATTCACTGTTCTTGTGAGCCAAGCGTCTCCAGTAAACTATCTCTATATTGAATAAACGTGATTCGATGATCGTACGTCCTTGCTAATTCGATCTTTTACCGCGAGAAATGAGAATCTTTTCTCAAATCGTCTTCAAAAGTTCAGAATTACTGGTTAATGAGTTACGCGGAAACAATAGAGTTCAAGAATACGCGAGAATGATTGATATTTATAACGCAAGCAAAATAGTGTCTGTAGTATTTCCTGATAAATTTCATGAATATCGTGTTTTACATTAAAATTTTTCGAATAATATTATTGTGTAAAGAAAAAGAAACACCTGTTGTTCCCGATGTGTACATAATATACAGAGGCTCGTTCGCCTCGACCGGTTGGCATGGATGTGGTTTCGACCTTTTCATCACATCGTCCCAATCGTATTGGTCCTGTAGAAGAGGACTTTGCCGGATGTTCCTCCTTTGAAATATAATGCACCGAGGCTTTCTTACAGAAATAATATTCAGTGCACCATTGAGCATAGCGGTATATCTAAAATTCAAATCGTACAATACGTGATTATATGCAATTTTTCAGCGACCGCCATTACTTTAACAAAATAAGATAGTGAACAATTTTTTACTCGACGATTCTGGACGGCTCCAAACCGCAACTGGCCGCAATTACAACCTTCGGTTTCGCGTGATTTATTCTTGTCGCCAGTTCGTTTGCGGCGAACCCTAAGAGGAAAGAAAAGCTTCCTTTACTGAATCAATTATCACTTGATCGTTCTTTAGTTGAATAAATTAAATGATCATCGCATTTTTGCATAATTTATTCAGTGAAATTATTACTGCGATTGAACAGTGTGGAATGCTTTTGTTTAATAGTTGTAACGTTATATACGACGTACAATTGATTACAATGAACCAAAGTATGCAAACACTATTCCAACGAAAGTTTAAGCTACGCGCTAACAGTATTCATAAGTATGTAGTGCAGATTTCGCTGGTGCAAAAATATTATTACCGCCAAACACAACAGAATGAATGGCACCAAGCCGTGTTGTGGCCAAAATCGCCATTATTGTCTCAGGAATTAATGGCATATAGATAATAACTACATCGCCCTTCCGTACACCCATGTCAGCTAATGCACCAGCAAGCAAGGACGTTTTTTCTAAAAGTTCATTGTATGTTACTTTTCGTATCGTTGATATTTGAGGGCTGTCGTGAATCAGCGCCACTTTATCTCCATTTCCGGCGAACACATGCCGATCTACCGCGTTGTAACAGGCATTCAATTCCCCACCGACGAACCTAACGAATAAATGTAATTGTGAGAATTTACAATTAAAACATATATGCTTGCCTGGTTCGATTAATGTGTGTGTCACAATACACGGAAAGCCCTTAAGTCGAAGGAATGATATTTTTTTTGTCATAATTATAATGAAAATCGAACGTCTACCATTTTGTAAATGGTTGTTTGGAATTATCCAAAACCTTCTCCCACGGTTTACTCCAGTCTATACATTTTGCAGCTTCTCCCCAAAATTCTTCTGGATTCTCCAAGGATTCCCTGTGCGCTTCGATGTATTTCAGACAAGGAACGTGACACGGATTAACAGTGTAATCTAGAACAAACAAAAAAATGAGTGTAGTCACACCTTTTGGTACGAAAATCATCATTTTTATGCGGAACATTATTCATTCTCGATCAATAGTGGCAATTTACTTGCGCATGTTGTAAGTTTTTCTTTTTTTTATTTGCATATTACTGATTACAAGTTTAATTATAAGAATTTTGCGAGGCATCGGTATAACGAACATTCTCGTTACTCTGTACTTCATTTTGCAAGTGACTATGTATATAAAGTATGATAAAAGATAATCACCTCACCGGACAGGGGTTAAGCCATTCCGGACCAAACTTACAAGAGTAGCATTTATGGTTTACTTTCTTGTATTCTTCACGGAACAGTACATGAACGGGACACCGTAAGGGCGAATAAACGAACATCAGACACTGAATCATATCACACGCTTAATCGTTAACTATGGAACACGTAAATATAGGGGGTGGAAAAGTCGTCAGCCCCGTTTCAAACGAACGAATTACTGAACAGGAATTCAAAACAGGACGCACCGTTCAAATTGACTATACTATGCGACAGAAAAGTCTCACCTGCTGGAACTTCGCATCCATTTATAATGCGGAACATGTATGGTAATCAAATATGATTATTAAAACGGTCTCGATTGAACTAGTAAAACACTTTATTCGCTCATTTTTAATGCCCGTAACAGGTAACAAATTAAGCGTATTATGCATCACGTTATGCGAACGCCAACGGTTGTCGAAACACGCCCCTTCCAGCAATGATCGTTCAGTAATCGTAACGCGGGATATCAGAGTAACACTGACTTTTGTAATTTGTACCATGTGGCCGTGTTTCATGAATATTTAAAATCTCACGTTGGGTACGCTGTCTTACAGATATTTTTTTGTTATCTTCGCCGATGAATAATGCATGGGGAGTCGCCGGTACCGAGTTCATAGTAATTTCCTATGCAGCTCGGTGCCTTTAACACGTCACCCACGTGTTCCTGTTTCCGTGTGTATCGTGAATTACGGGTATCGTATGAAAACAAGCCTAACACCTTGCCACTGACGTCCCTAATGGTGGTGCGAGATTTTTTATTCCCAATTGATACTTATCTATAAGCGTTCTTATTTCATTTAGAATTGTGTCTTCCCTTTCTGCATTTATTATACAATGATTATATCAGACTTCTATACATTTCATCGACATTTAAAATACAGGTGATACACCATAGCATTCACACCAATAGTTGTGCATTGAAAATTTTGTATTCGAAGGAAGTATGGGTCATTGACTTTTAACAATATATGCGTTTCACTACTCATCGATTGTAAATTAAGTAAATGAATAGTTATTTTCAAGTTCATTTACCTTTTCTAGTTGTTGTGTGACGTTATATTCAATTACGGCACGCTATTAGTGTACTATAGTATGTATAGTATTAGTCGACGGTGTTTAAGTAGTAACGGCCGGCATTGGCCAGACAGATGCGCGGGGCCCACATACAATTCAAATTAAGAAAATGAAAAACTTTTTGGGATATTTGTACATATATTTAAAAATTTGATGATTTAAATATTTAAATGTTCGAAAGTATAAATATTTAAATAGTAATAATTTGAAAATTCGCATGCAACAAAATTTCGTTACGCTATTTTCTTTGCTGCAACGCTCGATTTCATTAATTTCACGCCCAGTAAACACATATATATTATAGAAGCGTCTGTTCAAACCATACATATCGTATTCCTGCTTGACGCAATATATGTTACTCAAATTCCGCCGTCATATTAAAGGCCATGGAAATTTTTTGCGTTTCGTTACGAAATTTTGTTTACAGTGCCCTCCAACGAGAGTATTCTTATTCGTGTCGCCCATTTAATTATACATTAACATATAATAGCTGCGAGTGTATCTGGAAAATAGCAGCTGCGTCAAATAATTTGATCAAGACAATGGGTATTATCCGTGGACGTCCCGAGCAATGAAATTTCGACGTTCGCGGAACGGAAAATCTTGTGTCTACCGGGTAAACATTAATCGCACCTGTAAAACGAAAATGTTCCAGCATCCGGAAATCTAATTACCGGTGAAACGGGTCGCAAATACGCGCGTCAGTTGTTTAAATAAAATTACGCAAATTCTGGAACAAGTTAGTTCTTCTGCGAAAAAGAAACGTTTCGCTTATAAAAATAATAAAGACTACGTATACATTCTCGTTGCTGTACGTATGAAGCGTGAATGAATATTTCCATTTAAAAAAAGTAGTATATGCATGTATATACATATATAAATATTTACCCTTGTCGTTTTTATTTTGCAGGATGTTCGAGTGGGAAATTAGCATTTCGGAACTCATATTGCTTGACGTTTAAGAGATGAGAAAATTGATGCTTGAACTATTCAACGGACACTTCTGTATCTATAAACGGTTGTTCAATCACGAGCCTTGGTTCATTCACTGTACTGGATACTGTACTGGATACTGTACTGGAATCGTCACGATCGTTGAAAATTCACTGCAAATGAGATTGTACAGAATGTCGCTTGAACGCATAACACATTAAGTACTTTCAGTACAATTTTCAGAAAATGTGGAAGCATCGATTATACGGTTGTACGAGGTATACATGTATAATCTTCTCGTCCCCGTAACAAATTCTCAACGAGGTTTCTTACGAATAAGTATCAAATGACTTCTGAAGCGATAAAATCCTAAAATGCTACCTTAGTGTTTTAATTTTTTAGCAAGCATTAAACACAGCAATGAAACCGAACAGCGATAAAGTTCAACAATAGGTGAGTCACGTTAATAATATTAATAAATAATAATTGAATAGTGCGTATTTGTTTTGATACACTAATTATCGCCAGCTTTTCCTTTCTGTTTTCTTCGTTTATATTTAGATTTATATTTCGTTTATATCTTAACAGTTTAAACAAAACGTTTAAGCACCTCTCCTCAAACTTTCGTACTGTTATTACAAAGGTAATCCATCACGATTAAACTTGAACCCTTCGTAGAGTCCCGGGTGTTAGATGGAATTCGAATAACAAATACTCCGCGGAAAATCACCGATCAACTGTAAAGGAATCGTGGCTACAATACGATCGATATATAAAATGAAACTGAGCTTTATTATATTCAAGTTCGTTGGCATGCAGAAATAAAGATCACGTGGTCTAACCACTTCCTCTATTAATTCTGATCCGTAGGTCGCTCTGTTTAATTTAAACGAAAATAAGGTTGTTCAAGTAACGCCTGATAAAACGGGACTGTTTCGTTTGAAATTCTATTCGTTGATACCACAATTTCGTTCATTTATCATTAGGAAGGACGATTAACACACTTACAATATTTATGTATGCTATTTACGGCCCCGCCACTCTAGCCATCTGCCAATGCAGTTTCGAATGTGTATCGTTTGATTTCTATAGAAATCCAATTTCTTTACGGACTTTCGTGCGCCGAAGCAAATCGACTTCATCTGTCGTTTTAGGCCTCAATAGCCTCCGTTCCTTGATTTATACTTCATCTTCGTCGCTTAACATCCTGGAAGAATTCTGAAAGAATATGGATTCGGGTACTACAGAACGCTGTGAACATATCTTGTACAACTGCAGAAACGATTACAACGGCCGTTTCTATTCGTTCTTTCAAGTAAAAATAATTTCACTTAATAACGATCAACGTTTTACCTTCCCTTATATTGTTGCAGATATTGCTTTACGGCCTAATACCCGAATCATCGGAACGGACGATCGTTTATTAAGTTTCTGTGTCGGGATCTAATGCTCTCGTGTTTGCCCCGCCGACTGCTTGCTCATTTTATTACGGCGAATCAATAATTCATCTTTATTCAGTGCCGCGGGACGATCTTTTGTTTGTTCCCCCGATTGGAAATACATATTCGAAAAAGTACACCGATATTAAGTCGATGCTCTTGTCACATATTTGTTGCGTTCAACGTGGAGAATCTGCGATTCACCTTTCCGATAACTCCTTTCCTTTTTATAGAGCACGAGATTGCGATTCTCGTATTTCTTATCTTTCCTGTTTAATGCAACAATGTTATGATTCATTTAACCATCGTTCTTTAGGGTACGTGAACATGAACGTGAAGAGCTTCGAAGAAGATGTAAAGCGAATGGGAGGACGATAGTATTTATGGAAAAATATTGGAATGAAAACAAAAAATGAAAAATAAAAATTGTAAAATCCTATATAAAAGTTTAAACGAAGACATAAAAAACCATGTATTGCGTGACTGTATTCAGGTACGAGATTGGTTGTAAAAATTGTGAGACGGTCCGTGGATACGTGGCCGAAAGCTGATAACGTTCTTTCGCAATCGATGAAACGAACAATATTCGCGAAGAACGTTTAGGAAGCAACGGGCAATAATTTGTTACGCGTCGACATTAAAATTTCACGATGTTCCATAAAGTTCCATTAATTTCTTCCATTGTTTCATTGCTCGGCAACTACTGTTACTTTCATAGCCCCGTTAAATTCATTGCCCCGTCAACAAGGCTACTTGTCCATATTGATCGATCACCACGACTAATTAAACCCAGCCAAACATTAGCGAGACAGAAGAAAAAAAAAATCTCTACCTTTTGCAGCGCAGTTAAAAAAATTACAGGGAGCAAAGGAGCCCGCTTCGAAAGGGTTGAACGAAATATTGGCCGCGGGGCGTTATTAACCGACCACGAGGAAATATCTTAAGCAGCGGAGGGGCGGGGGGGGGGGGTGGTAAGAAAATTAGAAAATGTGAAGAGCGGAAAGGGGAACAAAGGAAAAAATCAGAGAACAGTGAAGGCCAGAAAGGAAAGCGTAGGTGTAAACTGGTCAAGAATTTATAAGAATCGTCCAGACTGAAAAGTTTCGCCGTTTGTGGCAACTATCTGCCCGTTAAAAATCTCGTTTGCAGGCTGCGCGTTCAAGCAGGAAAATGGGCGGTTTAGGGGGGCCCCGGTGTTGCGCAACCGGCAGTATTTTCATGAAATTTTTATTCGACGTGTCGACGGGCAAATTGAAAATGTACGTCAACCGCGGGATAAGAGGGTGTGATATGCGTGCGATTTCGCCTAGCGCCCCTTGCAAGAGCGCATGGCTGTAGAAACGGCGCGTATTTAAGGGCTGATCCCTCTCGAGTCTCGCCACTATCATCGTACCCTTGGATCTTACCACCGACATAAATAAAACCGGGCTACATTTCCATTCGCGTTCACCATCACTCGTCATAACGTATCCGGCGAGACCAGCCACCAGAAGAATCCTCTAGACCGCAGATCCTGCGAAACATCGTCGACATATTGGACCTCTGACATCGCGAACCGGCAACAGGTTAGCGGCACACGTATTATCAGTAACTGGGCGGTAGTTTATTTTTCTATTTGATTGAATTTTAAACGGGAACGTTGCACTTGAACGTTATATATTATTTGGGCCCGAATTGTTTTCAGCGATTGGATAAAGAATACCGTCGATAATTTCGAACAAACGGATCTGGAACGGATGCCGTGGGCTTATTAATTGTACGAGCATGCTTGTCACGTCTCTCTATCGAGCTCTCGTTAAGCTTTTTAATCAATTTTTTTAGATTGAAGTGCGGATCGGTTTTCTTTTGAAGCACTTTGGTCAAGTTTCAAGGTAGCTTGTTGGTAATCTGTTTTTTTTTTTTTTTAATATCATGATTCTTCTGTTGAAAACTTTGCTTTGTCTTTACGTGCACCTTTTTGCTTGATAATTATTATTGTGAATATTTCCGAAAGTGATATTTATTATTATTTAGAGTGATATTGCTAGTAATGCAGCGTTTGCCTAGGGGATTGCTCGTGTTGTAAATTACAATTGAAGGTACGTCGATGCGTGTGCACAAAGTTTTATTCTTCTTGCTACTCGTTTCATGATATATAAAATATAGACTTGTCCCAAACGTTAAACACCGACAGGAACACCCGCGAAGCGTTTTATCCCAGGGGATAATTTGCACCGCAAGCTGTCCATGCATAACTCGTTCGGGAGACTTTTACACATGTCGTCGAGATGTTTCTTGGTCGAACGAAATTCTAATGTGCCTCGACACGTCCGTGTCCTTTAGCATCATCTTGAAACACGTTGCTCGACGTTGAGTTACGTGAAACGCCTGAAATATTCCATACACCCTGCGCATTCATTATTCAAATATATATATTTATAACAATTGTTTCATCGTGTTAAGAACAGCAGCAAGCTTGTAGAGATACTTTTCGATTGAAGATTATTCAATATGTACTCATTAGCTAATTCTGAGCAAAATGATTACAAGGATGTGTCAGACGGGATGAGAGAACAGATTTATCAAGTCAGTGATTAAATGATACAGATTATTCGTACTGTTGTTCTATATATATATATATAGATACACGGGATGAACGATTCTTTTCCTTTTCCGTTTATAACATGAAATGAGTTCCAGGAAGAATACAATACACATAATTGTGCCAGTCGTTCCTCAAGAATAAATTCTATTCCTGCCATTCTTCGACACATGGAATTCCACCGATGGCGTTCTTATAAATCACATTCTAACGTGGGTGCGTGCGAACTACAACTTCCCTAGCACGGTTTTGTAATGGGATTTACCCCGGCAGTTCGAAATTCAATTTCACAGAACGCGTGATCCGGTGTGAACTTTTACATTGCAACGATTAAAACTTCCAAGTCATACGGTTTAAGCGTTAATTCCTTAACAAACATTATTGCGCCGCGGCCACGTTTCATCAATTCTCCATTCTTTTTTACGACGTAGCTTTATTACCCTTCTATGAAGTTATTGGCTTGCGGGATGTATATAAATAGTACTGCACAAAATATTTGACAAATATTTGATGTACGGATTAAAGAGAGATCAAGATGTATCATTGCAATTTTTCAATTCCGAATAATCGCGATATACGCGGATTGACGAATGCGTAAAAATTTATTATTTAATAAACAGCATGGGAAGTAAATAATTGCGATTGTTATATGCAACTCGATTCGAATTTTTCTTCAAAAACGATCCACGATATTTTCGAAATTTTTCGAGACGAAAAGTATTTAATACCACGTTATAAGTTTTGTTCGTACAGTGACTTTTCATTGCTATTATCATTCTTCTACATGAATCGCATATGAATTAGTTTCATTGTCGTTCGTTAATATTACTAAATGTTCCCGTAAAAAATGATTTTACTAGCAGCAAAAATTGCCGTCCAAAACTCTCTCGACTCTCCTGCTTTAATTTCCACCGGTCGCCACCTTTGTCCCAGTCATCTCCTTCCCCGATGCACAATAGAGGTAGGGTGGCGATATTTCAGAAACAAACTCGATTAAGAACTGACGTTCATTTCCTTCTGGAATCCCGTGAGCGATATCTCTCTGGCTTCTTGATCGATTTGCCGTGTAGAACGGCGGAACGATTCTTCCTCTGGTGGCTCGGTTCGTCCCGATTTGCGTAGCCCCTCTTACTTCAACTTTACCTGTAAGCGATTCCACTGTCATCGTCGAGAACACCATGTACCTTCCATCTTCCGATCTAATCGTTACCTGTTCACAAGTGCTTACAAGATAAGCACCCGTTGTTTTCCCACCCCGGTCTAACTTCGCAGGTCCATCAGAAGGCGAATTGAAAGTCTGCAATGAATTATGCGATACCATACATTTTGAAATATCAATGGATGATCGAATTAAATCCTAGAACACGAAAGATTGAACATCCATTCTTGGTCTATCGGTGTATCAATTTCGTCTACTTATTTAAGTTTTTCTTCTTCCCCTCATTTTTGGTTTGTTTTTAAGATCGGATACACCTGCCATCCCCTTTTATTGTCGCAGAAGCAAGACGTACTCCGTTTGTTTGAATTGTTCATAGAACAATGTTATTATCGTTGAAGGGGTAACTGCGTATAATATTCAAGTAGTAAACGCCGGCTTGGTCGGACCGTCGGGTCCCACGCATTTTACTTTTCTACCCAGAACAGAGCAGAAAATGTTTCCCTCATTTATACAACATTCTTATAGCTCCGCATACCCCTTGGAACATTTAAGGAAACAGCAAGGGCCTTGTTAATATTTCAATAGATTTATTACATCACGAGGCAGACTAATCCCCTGCAAGTGCGCCTTCGCGTGGTTCGTTCGCGTAGACGTATTTCGTGGATAAAATTAGGGGTGAGGCCGAATGGTTTCCGGGACGTAATTATTACAATTCTCAATCGTCTACATATATGCGGGACGAATGAAACGTGGAACGTTTGAAAATGTTTTTTGAAATAAAAAGAAAGACGGCAAGTTAACATTTGCAACATCCGCGCGGGCAATATATATATATAATTAAATAACAACGACTATTGTTACGAAATTTCACGTTCCTTCTGTTAAATAATCGCCTGCGTAGAAATGTTCTGCCCCGCGTCGTGGGAAAAATATGTATGGCGATTGAAGAATGCTCTATGATCGATACTCGATACAATTAGCTGCGGCAGGTGTACAGGTTTAATTAAGTCATTGTCAAAGATAACCGAAGAAAAAAATTCATTTCTTCATATCACCACACATGTAATTGCGTAGGGTCAGTGGAGTAATGCAAAGCAATTTCATTCGAACGATTAATTATTGATACACGCTCGAATTATTTACGAGCTGCGTCACCCCTATCCTTTGTTTCGAGATACACTTGAGGACAGTTTCTTTTCTACACCCCTGTACATTCTTCATGATCATTTTCTTACGTCCTTTTTATAAACGTACTGGATCATTTATGAGGACTATAAAGGGTTCGAATACGATTCCACTGATCTCTTTACTGAAGTTCTGTCACGCATACGATTTTTCGTTTTCCTTCATTGAACACCCGTGAGAAAGTAAAGGGCGCAGAAAGTTGTGGTACAGCAATGGAATACTTGAAACGTGAATATTACATATTCTACAAGTTTCACTCAAAAGAGCACAGAAGTTGTTTGAAACAATTCGATAGAAGGCAATATAGTAAATGTATTGGAATAATTATGATTATTTATTTTTCATGTTCATTTTCATGTTCACGGTTCAATTCACGTGTAACGATGAATATAAAGCTCTACAAACGAATGCGAAACAAGATAAACCTTCCGCAGGTCTTTATAAAATTAGCAATGTCACCCATTTTCTCTATCGTTTAAAATGTTGAATACGAAATTCCGTCAGCATTCCTGGTCTTCCTGTCGACCGGAAACGCGCCTCGTTCGTACGTTTCCTTCGACGTCGATTTAACTCCCGTGGTGTCCGTTTTATATTTGATTCGAGCTGACTGAAAACTATTAAACATTCCGATCACGTACCATTGGTAATACGATTTCCCGACTTTGAGCTCACTTCTGTGCGATCACATTCGGATCGGCCAGTTTTATTTGCCGGATACTTCCTGTGTAATACGATACCCCTTTTTTCCCTTTTCCATGATCCCAAGAAACCTTTAATGTTTCTCCTTCAATAATTTTCCATACAAAATACTTCCACTGGAACTTCGCGCATTTCTATGTGGACACGAACGTCTTCCTCCCCCCTTTTTTGAAATGATTTAAACCCTTTCGTTTAATATTATTCGGAACATTGTAATTATTTCATTCAACGCAAAATTGAGGAATTTATTATTCATTTATTTCGTGGAATTGGGTGATCATTATTCGAATCAAAGCGACGATATGCATTATTGTTTATTATATTTCATTTGTCCTCAAGGTGTTAGAGATTCCTCCAGTTCTGTTATCACCTGATCGTTGTTAACAGGGTACGTTGATAGACAAATTGAAAGGCACGTCGCTGCGCCTTGATACAACGTTCGATTTGACGTCGCACCGCTACTGGAAAATTGATTTCCCTCTTAGGTGCCGCGTATTCATAAGTAACGACCTAATTTTCTTGTCACCGATATTGTGTCTACTCTTCCTCTTTTCTTTTTCAATCTTCCCTCAACTTTCTTCTTTCAAAGTGAAGCGCCGCAGAGAGGGTGGCAACCGCTACTGCTTAATTAATTCACGAAATCTTCACGAATTTTTCTATCGTCTTATATAGACAAAGTTTCCCTTGTACAATTATATAAACAATTAGTTGTTCAAGCGCAACGTTCGTCTCTCTGGTTCGTGGTTTTTATGAATTGTAATGAAAATTTTTTAATTTTTTTTTATTCCAGAATGGTGCACTCGACGATTGTTATCCTGATCTCAATGACGACTATGGCGATATTTTATAACAACGTTTTAACAGCTCTACCCACCCAATGCAACCCTGGATTCTTAGACGATCTTCCTCCAAGGATCCGCAAGGTTTGCGCTGCTCTTTCCAGGATATACGAAATTGGTTCAGAAATGGAAAGTTATATCGATGAGAAGGAAAATCACTTAACAGGTATTTTTCTTTTTTAATTCTCACGCTGTTTGTTAATGTAATTTGTATGAAATAAACAGAGGGAACATTATTATTTCCAGCATACCACGATAGTATACCGTTATTGGATAGTGGCGTAAAAAGGCAGGACGTCGATCATGTTTTTCTACGCTTTGGAAGACGTCGTTAGACGTCGGAAGGAATAATGCCTCACGCTCGAATAAAAATCGTACAATTCAACAAGTCTCATCAGCGCATCGACAAGCTACGGAAACAATGCCTGCACATCCATTTCGGGATTCGCATTACGATACTTAGGTTCTTCTCCCATTGTTAGCCGATTCAATCTGTCTGTATTGTTAAGTAAAAGTCATGGGTGTCTAATTAAAAGCGCGATGAATTATTTGTGCATCGTGCGGTCTGTGTTTCGTTTCGAAACTGCTTGAAAGAAGTTTCTTTCCGCCCTTGCAAATAAATTCTGTAGTGAAAGCAATTCTCTTTACGAGACTGAATAATTTCTCTGATTACGGTACACCAACGTCTGCGCGAGGCGAAATTAGAACACTATACTTTGTTTTAAATTCTGTGTAGGATGTGAAATCTACAAAAAGAATTTGGAGAATTTGATAGTATTTAAAAGGTATTATAAAGTTATTAAATGCTTTTTCTTTTTGATATAGTGGTATATATATATGTATACATATATATATATATATGTATACATATATGATGTTTAAATAATTAACAAAGAATTTAAATGACAGTTTTATTTGATCACATTGTAACAGAGGAGGCGTCATTGATGACAGTGTAAAAATAAAACACAAATTCATTTTACAAACGCATATTCATCGACCTACTTTCAATTCTGCAGAATAATTCTTGAATCACTATAAGTACAAATAAGAAACGTTATCGACAAACAACAATCGATTATAAAGGATCAAAGGCGCATGCATAACAATCCAACTGTACGAAGGTACTTGGTAAGTCGCCTCCTACGTAATCACCTAGGTTTGTAAATTTTTCACAAAATTTGAGTCTCAAAACAAGAAAACATATTCAACAATTTTTGGACGATTAAAAATAGTGAAATTTGTGTTACCTCTCCATCGATATGGAGAACGCTTGTACAATATTTTTTATTATTCTAGTATCTACAGAATAACAACCAACTCGAACTTCGTGCTTGTTCGATCAACATTGATTCTTGTCATATCCCAAAGGAAAGGAAACATCTATTCATACTAACATCGATCGTCGTACATTAAGTTCCCTCAGACCTCGATGTTGCGCATCCGAAAAAACATTCCTTCCTTCTTTTTTAAAATTTTATTCCTCGTTTTTGCAATCCAAAGAAGAACCAAATTCTATTCCAGCGCCTGAATCATACATGTTTCCCGTAACAAGAACAAACTAGTTACATCGTTGGTTGAAAGAACTGTCTGCACATTTCATGTACAATCCTAGAGGCACCTAATTGTCGAAACAAATTTTAGAATTTTTCCAATTGTGTTCCTAGAACCTATGTTTAAACAAGCACGCCGTATGACATGATTATTGCATCATCGCAGAAAGCCGCTTGGCCAAAATTACAAGGTCCCGCAAACTTATCTACATTGTTCGAATTTTCATAACTTACAAGAGTTATAGTATTAATATGTAGTAGAGATTAAAATATTTACAAGCTCTATTCTATCGCAGGGTGACGATATAGGATCTGTTAAAAATAATTAATAACATTCCTCGATTAAAGAGAAGTCGAACTTTCGCCGTTGCTTCTCTGAGTGTTGCTGTAGCTATGGTGGTGCAGAATGCGGAGGTTTGGGTCAGCAATTGGATGGTGCACAGTGCTTTTCGTTCGCAAAATACGACACGGATACCACGTCCCCGCCCACATTTATCAAACACTGGCCCTGAATTTGGAATTTTTTAAATTACAATTAGATTAACCCCATTCAAGTCCACTAAATGTTTACACGTACTTGGTTTTTATGGGGATTGTGAAGAAGTACGCATTTAGTCATGAAAAATGCTACCATTGCATTACCCCCCAAGGCTGTGATGTATGCGCGAACGATAGCCAAAACTTCCATCACAAAACTATGGGTAAATCCGCTTAAACCACCGTTCTGTAATACACATAAATGATATCAGTTAATAATAATTGTTTTATCAACTGTATTTTTATTTCTATTTGTAGGTACTAACTTCTCTGATGGATGTGCTTTCACGAATGAAGAAAAAATTTAAGTTCCCTAAGTATCTTTCTATTCGACCACCCGGTAAATAAGAGAGAGGTGTGATATCCACGCCGTATCTTCCCTTTAAAGGCACCTGCAGAACAATTAATAATTATTAATCAATCTGTAAAATGAGTATCTCTTTTTTAAGAACTGATTGAAACGCATTACGTGTTTATGTTTATGCGTTGTATGAATTTTCGATCGTAATGGAGAACGGGACCGAGACTTCAACGCTGGTGCATTAATTAGAGTGATAGAATTTGCATTGCTACTCGATGCATTGTCGGATGAAACCTCCGTATGATCCACGTCCAGATTAAATATCATCTCGCTATCGTCTAAACAGATAAAAAGTATTAACTACTAGAAGCACGAGAAAAATTAATAAAGGGGCGCAAATATATAAATACCTGGTTTCTTAACTTGATCTTTGCTCACGGAATGACTCATCGGTTTCTTTTTACATTTATTCATCTTTACAGGATCTCCCAATCCAAGAGCCATTCCAATTACGGTGAACTGTATTTCATCTGGCTCAGGAAGTGCCAGTTTAAACTGCATATCACATAATGCACACGGAATCATTCTTCTCAATTTGAAATATACAGACTGAAACAGTAGATTAATAAATAGATAAATTAATTACGAAAAGGCTGGTAAGTTAATCGGTGAAAGTTAAGATTGTTACCTGAAGTAATCTCGTAAAATATTTTGAAGGCATAGACGCAAACTGTCCAGCTGGAATTTTCGTTCTTGAAATTTGTGTAAACATCTGTAAATTCCTCACGATCTCTAGATCATCTAAACCAGGAATCGATTGAGTATTTACTACATGAAAATCCTCTGGCGGTCTATCGTCCATTAATAACGATATTCTATCCATATCCTCGATATCGTCTACTTCTAACACACACGTATCCCTTGGACCTACGCTAAAATCTAAGTCAGGTAGTTCATTATCCGAGTCGTCGGTGTCAGAAGTTGCAACTCGACCATTCTCCACATCCTACAATAAATTAAATCACTTATAAACTATTTTTCAATGCCATAAGCGATTGTTAATTAATAATATATTTACCACAACAGGCTTAAGCCGATAAAACTCTCTGTTCTGTTTAACAGTTTCAACCAAAGTCTTCTGAATTTCCGCCAATTGCTCTTCCTTGTGCCAAGAATTTCCAGAGGCAATTTGTGGGATAGGTGGTGTCGGTAATGCAGTTAAAAAGACCGCAGTACCCACAGCCATGCCAATGATTAATCGTTCACCAACAGAGACTTGTAATTTCAGGCCAAATATTGCGTTCATACCTTTCACTTTCAATTTATTCAATACTAAACTATGCAATTCGTATTCTAAAAATGGCAAACAATCTGAGATTTCCTTGGCGTTTAGTTCTCCTCTGAGATCTTTTTTGGTTTTACACGCCGTGGCTTGTATGATGCATCCCCTTCCGGTCGTTAAAAGATTTTCCGGTAATTCTATAGTGGTGAACATTACGTCTGGCACTCTAGCACGCTTGCATACAGCGCACTTCAAAACATTTACGCGAAATGGAACGCTTGCTTCGTTGTAAGGCAGGTGACAGAGGCTGCATTTGCTTTGAAATGGAGCCTCGTGTTCTCTGCTCTCCGAGGTATGTCTCACTTTGCCCGTTTGTGTTAAAGTTGGTACCGTCGTTTCGGTATCACTTTTTTCTCCTTTCGTAGGTACTGGTTTTTGTTGGGGTTTCTCCGCGTCCGTGGGATTCGCGCCAGATCCAGATTGTCCTTTGCAAATGAAAACATTTTCGGAATCTTGATTTGAGCTGTGCAGATTTATTACTGCTGCTGTACCATATGCATTCAATACGCAAACATCGTCACTGTAAAATGAACCAAGGTATATTATAAATAAAGATAAACAGGAGGACGAAAATAAAATTTTTTTTGTACTTTGATCCTCACCAAATGCTGGTTTCCTCTCTGTAACCAATAACTACATTGCAGGCTAGTGCCCTGGCATGTGAACGTACTTCCATTCGTACCTCTTTCCACCAAGCATCCCGACTCTCAGGTTCTTCTAAGTTACTGATCCTTTCGAGAAGTTTGACCGATCTTGAGCTCACGAGACCACCTGTCTCAAAGTACATGACATATGATTAATCGTTGCTACAGAACGGTAAGAAATTATGGAATAAATTGGTAACACGTTGTGATACATACTTACCGATATGCAAAATAAATCCTGGAGGATACTGTTGCATCGTGATAAACGGATATTCTAACATTTCAAACGCATCCTGATTCATAGTCCTTATTACTGCTGTCGATGTTTTCAAAAATCCAGTCATTGATCTATCATTTGCCCCAAGAGAATTACCTACAAAACGTCGTTGCTAATTATTCTCAAATGTTACAAGGAACAGAAGACCTATAAATTAAATTACGCCTTTCCAGTGATTTACGCATAGTCTTTCTGAGGGAAGAATGTCTCATAAAGTGATTCTCTGTTAAACTTACACCGAGTACTAGGTAAAAAAAAAGAAATAAAAAAAATAATCTTTTACAATATGATGCTTTAATCATATATAAATGAAAAAAATTTACCTAGAACTCTGTGGAATCGTCATGAATTTCGTTTTATTATTTTTTTCAGGTATTTCTTCTTTGCTGGATATAATTCACTTTATGAGGCACCCTGCAATTTAAATTTCGATCCATGATAATCTATCCAAAGATCATTTCGAAAATAATATACTCAACGCTACATAAAAAAATCCAAGGCAACTACAATTATGCTCTCGAGTAATTGGGATATTTAAACGAAAGTAAATATACTCTATATCCTACATCTCAATGTAATCCATTGTACATTTAAGAGATCATACCTTTTGGAGTAATACTCAAATCAGAATCACTGGATCTTCGATGCAACGATGCAGTGGGCGTTGCTTTGCTTGCTGGTAACTGGCATACTTTTGAAACCATAGGAGGAACAGCCAGAATTGGATAAGATGGACTTGGAGGTGCCTCGTCTTGTTGCCTATGATCGGAGGAAGGACGGGACACACACGAGTTGTAAGTAATATTAGCAGTGTTAGTACTATTAGTTAATTCGTGTTCTAACATTTCTCTTATATTACTATGGCTCTCATGTGCCGCATGATCTATAGATGTTGATGACATTGAAATGTTAGTATCGTTCGGCTTTAGTTGCTTCATTTTTATGATACTACTATTATGTTTTAATGAATCACTGCTCTGAGTATCCGCAGCGAATTCTCTTGCGGCGATCTCGTGAGATTTCTGATTGACCGCAGATCTTTTGGCGGTGAAGCTAGTCTTAGAATGAAATGACTCGGTCAGTCTGCGTGGATGTGTTGTTTGATTTAATGTGTCGCGAGTGATTATGCTCTCGAGAGAAGAATTATAGGAGGAGGAATCGGGCGTAATTGGTCCTGGTCTAGATGCGTTTAAAGGATATCCCTTGGAGAACGAGGACACGCGCATAATTTTCACATGTCTATTACTATGAAGGTGTTTCCTCAAAAATTGATTATGCAAATTCTTATGCAAACTCCGGGGAGTATAATTCCTATATACCTTATCCCGTTTTTTCCTTCTAACACGACCTTCGTTGTTACTATGGTGAAGCGGTTGTACCATCATCTTTGTATCAATTATCCTAATTAAATCCAACATACGGCGTTGTCTATTTTTGTGTACTACATCAAATATTTCATTCCCCGACGATTGTATTAAACTTTCAATGCTTGAAGATGTTTTCGACATAGTCTCTGGAGTATATTTTCCGTTGGCATCATTCTTTGTACTTAATTTTACCGTGGAATATTGATACTGTTGCAACGATGGTAAAGACTGTGTTGACAAAGTCAATTTCAATATATCACGCTCTTCTAGTCTTTCAGAGCGTTGTTTATCTTTGAAAGAATCTCTAAATGTGCTCTCGTCTACCTCTTCAATCATAGACGGATATCTCTTATCCCTAACTACATGTCTGTATATTGCCCGTTTGTCTCTACACTCTGTGTCAGGCGCACTTCGCAGTAAAGAATGCGCTGGCGCAGATGCTTCAGAATCATCGGCGCAAGATAAATTATCGTTTTTTACATTGTCTGCATCGGTTGAAGTATTCTGGCATTCCTCGTTTAGAGGAATTTCGATGAATGGTTTATTGTACTTATTGCGTTCCGCGAATTCAGTAATGCGAATAGATAGTTTCTTTACTGCGTCCATAATTGTAGAGTCAGCTTGCTGAACTTCGCAGAGAAAAGGAGGTTGAAGTTCCACCGGGGTACTTGTTGCAAGGGGAAGGCTGAGATCTTGCGAGTTATCAGTGCTTTGTTGACTTTGCGAGACTTCACCGTCTCCTACATTTTTATTAAACTCCGGTGTAGTTATTTGACCCGTGTCTTCCTCAATTGCTCTACTTGAAGCGAATTCTAAATTAGACATTGATATTTGATTCGTGGGGGGACGTCTAACAAGTGGGAGAGATGTATTGTCCTCGTGAACAGGACGTCTATCGCTGTCCGTCCTTTGCAATTTAATTTGCGTGGATTTTGTTTTCAACGGAGGAAAAGTATGAGACCTGCGAAGCACTTTGGACAATTTGTCGATAGCCCCCAATCTTTCATCGCTAGAAAATTTCGGGTCGCTCAAAATATTATAGCTAGCGCTATCGATAGAAGATGCGTCTGTGAAACCATTGGAACTAGGTGTGTTCTCTTCGAACGAAGAATCGTGTTCTCTTTTGGTCTGTATCTTTGGGCTTGCACAACGAACACTGCCCTTAAGACCGTCAGCCGTCTCTCTTTCTTGATTATTAACATTATCAATGTGTTCGTCCCCCTTTGTTTTACCCGATAGACCTGTTATCTCATGAACTTCCTCAACATTCTCGAGGGGTACACTATGTATAGACTTGATCAGTAGGGCGGCCACACCAGTAGCCTTACTGTCCTTTGATGTTTTCTCTTTTCTTGGAAATGGTATACTTACGATAGACGATCTAGCCGAACTATTCAAACGAGAATTACTACCCTTACTTTCTGCATCGCTAGTGCTGAAGAATTTTTTCAAATTTTTACGAACGTCTAATATATTCTTACTGGTTTCGCCCCTTTCATCCTCCAATGCCAACATCATTCTTATTGACGCATCTTGAACTATTGATTCGGATAACGTTGGGTAAGAAATTGCGGCATTATTTGTGCCATCAAATTTTACACCAGCCAATTCATGGTACGGGCATTCGATCTTTTTTACAATTTTTCTAGGACTCTTTGACACCCTCAAATGATATTGCATACTGCTTTTTATGCGCGTGCCTCGGGTATTCGCAAAGAGAGGATCAGGTATGTGGTTTACAGAGATAGGATATAGCGGCATACTCTCATCGACTCCTGAACGTTCCTTTTGTGCTTTGTGTTGTGAAAAATATGTCCTACGTAAACACATGTGGATAGATAAAAAGAGAAAGACCTAATTAGTTTTTCTTTGTATCAAAATACTAAAGCTTAATATTTTCACACAAGCAATCGATCAGCTGGTCTCTCGTGTTATCAGTGATCAAAGTTGGATGCGCGTGTAAGCGTACCTATTCACATCCAGTTTATCGTAGTGTTCTCCGTTTTCTATACAATATGTCCTGGATTTAATTCACGCGTATCAGACCTCGATCTAGCTTCTACATACCAGGTGTCCTAAAAAAATCATATGCTGATTAGAAGTTTTATTAATGATTACGATAGAATTTTATGCAGACTTTTGCATTTTGCGTTTGTACACTAGAAAACGCATCGAGGAATGAAATCCTTTTTTTCGTCGATGTAAAACGTAATTTAAACAATAGTCAAACGAGACACGTAAAGATCGTAAACTATTTCAACAATTCTTTTTCTGTTCTTTTAATAAACATAACAGTTCTGAAGATATAGGACACCCAATGCATAGAAGTTGAAATCAGGTCTGATGTATCTAATATGTATATAGATTGGCGGTAAATTATTAATAGAACATTATCATAAATTATTCTGTTCATTTACACGCAAACGCATCAAACTTTGAACAGTTTTAGAATCAGAGTTAAAATATGTGTATATATATATTAGTGCAACAGTTCTTGTTGCCTTACTGTTAGTGCTTCTCCAAAAAATGATACAAAAATTTAATCAATGTTTTGCCTATGAAAAAATAAAGATAAAAAAGTGATAAGTGTTTTACTAGAAAATAAAACTTAGAACGTTTTACATGCATTTAGTTATATTAACAAGTTATACAAAAAGTTCTTTTCTTCCACAAAAATTGTGCAATAGAACAAACATTATCATTCACAACACAGAACACTTCATTCAACATACAATTTGTTTGTTTTTATTTTACTCTTATTACATTATGTTAAGAGGTACTCGGTTGAGGATTAAAGAATGTAATATGTACAAGTCACAATTAATGCACAAGTCATGTGTAAAAGATTGAACTAAACACACAGAGTTTAAAAAATATTTTATGTACTTACTCTTCTATATTGTCAGCTGGAAAACCTAAAGTATCCTGTAATTTCACAAGTGTAACAGCTGTACCTATACCCCTAGCTACAATACCAGATTCACCTTCCAGATCAAAGTTTTGCAAATACCTAATTAGAATAAAACGTTTTAATAAATATCTCAGTATATATTTAATATTTAATTTTCATGGTTATCATTTACCCAATAACAGCATTTCCACCTAAATCTAATGCTTTTAATCCAATTTTTCTTTGGACCTCTCCACTCAATTTAAAGAATAATGTTTGCCTAGCCTCGTTTGAGGCTCTCGGTGTTCTTATCTTATCAATCCATTTATATTCAGGATCATCGCTAACAACAAGTTCTTCTACAAAACCGTGTATACTCTGAGTATGATATCCATGAGGTATATTTGGAGCTGGAAGACCCACAAACATGTGATTTTTTTTACTCAAGAAATACAAACTCGTTACTTACAATTAAAAAATTGTACTCCGCATGATGATTGTCTGAATTTATTAAAATCAGAGAATAGCTCCACTTTAACAATAATATTAACTTCACCACGGATACCGTGCATTGTATCGTAAACTGGTATCCAGCCAGTCATGACAGAACCTGGAGTAAAAACACTGTTAAAATTCTTTGAATCTTGCCTAATAAAATTGCCAAATGCGTACCGCTCTGAGAACCGGCATTGGTGTTCATAGCAGCCTCTAGTGTCCAAATATTTTTTACAGTGGGAGGAACCCCAGGTAATAATAACGGATTTAAATTTATATAAACTTTGCCAATTGCGTCATTCGCAGAATATGTATCGTGATCCATCAATCTGATCTGCAATGGCTCATCTTGCAGTTCAGAATCATCTACCTCAAATCTGTACCAATCCGAATTCCATTGTGGATTCAGCGATTTTCGACATACGTCGGTTTTATACGTTATATTGCCAAATTTTAATTCAACGTACGCATCCGTCGTATCACCAGAACGATCCATTACTGGTAAATTGCGTCCAGCCAGTATTTTTACCTTTATCTTTCCTGGCATTGCGGCGGATAATAGTTTCAATCAAATTCTGCAATCAACAATCATTTCCACAAAAATAAAATTTACGAGATCTTGCAGAAGAAAACAAGCATTGTACTACTCTAAATATTATGCATCCATTTAATATCTGGACCCAATAGCAAAGGTTATGTTCACAATGTTTCTTAGACTACTTGTAACGTGTTCTAAGAAATGATACTTACTTCCGACAGAATGATTCGTTAATATTGATACACGTTTTCCCAGAAAATTCATTTGTATTGCAAAATTATTGTTTGCAACATTAGTATAGAAAACTCTAGCTTAGCTAGTATATATAAATTATATATTAATCATTTTAGCATAAATTGTGATTGAAAATTTGTTACATAGCGTGGAACTGAAGTTTGTTTACAATCACATCTTTCAAATTATGCATTCCGCTGTCGATGTCTTCACAGAAAATCTGTCTATACACAGTAACAAATTAATTTTACGAATTCTAAAATACGTACGAAATAATATTCAACGAAAAAACCGACGAATGCAAAATAGTGTATGAATTCGTTCTAATGATGTGAAAAACTAATCTTTATTGATTAATTGATGTTAGACGTTACTCTTCTGCTTACCTTACCTGTTTTAGCAATAACGTTCAAAACCGAATATTATATGCAAGAACATTATAGTTGGAATTGGATGACACCCAACTTATTGCTCTACACGGTATTCGTACATTTTATCGCGTAAAATGTAAAGTATCGCGCGGTTCAATATTTCAGCTATATCGTATAAGTCTATTTTAGGTTAAAGGACATCGCGAAAACTATATGCACATATTCAAATTTCCTACTTCATTATCTGCTGAGCAATTTTAATCCGCTACACTATGTGTATGCGTCGTTTAATGGAATAAATATACTGTTATACTAAATTCGTAATAGCTCCCCATGCAGGGGGACGAATGTGTTAGAAAATTACACATGCTTCAAATCGGAGACTCCAATCTGATCTTTCTATTCAATTGTCAGCTAAAGCATTACGAGAATACATTTAAATGAAATTAAATGACCTTTATTATTATATATTGATAATTCGTTGCTTCTTATAGTGATGGTAATTCGAACATGTTTCCGAAAAAAATATATCCTGAAACCGGACTTATAATACAAAATTCTAATCTGCCCGTGCGTTGATCATTTCTCTCATGCAGTATATCGTTACTGCAATCTGGCAGCATTTGGCTTATGCCAATCTGACGTTACAGAGGGCTCCCTTCTCCGTCCCGCGAATTCATCTATATACATAGTTGACCAACAAAAAAAGGAGACCGTAGAAAAATAATATGTCGAGCACGAATGAAAGTGAAATTAGTGAGCGGTGGTAGGCAGCTCTCTGTCCTTTTACTTCTCACCTGGGCGTTGTCTCCACGGGGACGAATATCACTTTCCATTTCAATTTACGACCATGGGTGACAATACCATTAGGTTAGGTGAGTTCGGTTAATCGATCTCTTTGCAGTTGTCAAATTCCGCAATTATTTCGCAAATGTCTGTCATTTTAACAACATCGTTTTCCGCACATAGAGAACTATGAAGTTATTATCGCTCTCTACGATTTCAATGCCACCTTTGCAAAAACCCTCAGCTTTCAGGAGGGCGATCATTTTATTTTATATCAGACAAACACCAAGCAGAGAAATTGGTGGCAAGTCGTCGACGTGCACGGTCAGATTGGATATATTCCATCAAATTATGTCGCTACCACCAAGGTACAATAATCTGATTTTAATTAGCGAGCACGAGCATACTTATAAACGCTTCCTTTACTGTTATCAGGTTTCCTATAAAATTTTCATAGGATTTTTGGAAGATTGCATTCGAAATGTGAAGGCAGAGGCTAAGAAGCAGACTGGGTTGGATTTGGATAAGCAGGACCTTCTTTTGAAATTAATAGAGGAAAAGAGGCAGGCAGAGTCTAATAAGAAACCTAAAAAGCAAGCACCAATGCCTCCATATGTTGGGAGCACCACACCTAGTAAAGAAACACGTTCCTCGCCTATATGTACTGCTCAAGAGGGAGATGTTAATATTGCTCAGAGTAACACATCGTACATGACAGCACAAACAACTGTGCACAATAACAGTGAGAAACAAGAAATAGCTGTTGTTTCAGAATGCCATCGTACACCCAACAGCGAACAAAGGGTAGAAACCCTACCGCATGAATCTTCCTCTGAGACACAAAAGATTCAGCCAGAAATTCGTAAGAGCCCCACTCAAGGCAGCACAAGACAGACCTCTACTACTTCGCCTATAAAAAAGAAGTGTTCACTAAGTGATATTAATTCCCACACGGCTTATCAGTTGCTCGACCAAGTACGTAGAAATACTCTATTAAGTTACGAGATGTCGAAGGTGGCAGTCACGGTAGTTGTTTCTGGACTGCAGCAGCTGTTACCGCAGAATGCGAGCCATTATTTAGATGCATTATTGCATCAATTAGAGACACCGTTCACAATATCGCAAATGAGCATAGAGGAAACGTATGATGCGAATAGATTGAAAGTAATTTTTACAGAGCTTACTTCTTGCAAAGAAGATTCTCAGCAAAGAAATTGGATGCTTTATGAAGATGAAGTTGTTATTGTTGATTATATAAAAGAACTTACCTCTATATTGGTATATCATGCATTATTTAATGACCATAGCAATTTTTCCTGTTCTCGAATAATTTGCATAATTTCTCCAACGTTGTTTCAGACGAACGCAGACGCGAATGTATCTAGGTACATTTTACAACAGTATCAATATAACGGAGTTAATATATTAATACAGTATTATCAAATGGAGCCAAGGTGGACTATCAGGCAATTGCTCTTACAGTCATTCGGAGTAATGTGTAGTCTGGACTCTGTGATTTTGACTATAATGTTAAACAGTGTATTACCTATGGAGTTAGCCAGGTAATATTTAATAAATTAATAAACAATCTATGTATTATAATATTTGATTGACAGTTTGACCTGTGTGTTTGAATAGAGATATGCAAAGCAATCCGAGAAATGTAACAAAATTAAATTATTCCTCATTGTTACTGACTATGATTTTTTCTATGGGCGAACCCATGCCAGTCACACATTTGGGTGAGTAAAGTAGGTGATTGATTACATTTGTAGCACCGTCTCGCGGCCCTCATTTTCTGTGTTATACAACCTAATTTAAAATTTCCATTACAGAACAATTGGGCCCAGATTTTATGTCATTTGTCTTGGATTTAATAGAGAATCCACCTGATATGGATTTGGAAGATCAAATTCCGGACTTGTTTGTGAATTTAATATTATCCTACAATTTACAATTCACGAACTCGGAGAATATAGTTTTGAATTCGTTGAAAGAAAGGGCACGGGCGAAGAGCTTTACTGAAAAGATTTTACTTTTATTTAATAGAGAGGGTGAGACACTTGAGAATCAAAAATGTATTTTAAGTAAGCCAAGTCCTGACAACCCCACGGCCTGTTGCAGAGGATCCTGTGCGAATATTCGACCATGAACCACCACCACCGCATTCCGTACTAAAACTATTTATCGACCTGTTTAATAACGATGTCACGGCAGGTCTCTTCTATACCAATGACGTGAAAGTCCTAATTGATATTATATTGCGTCAACTTTACGACATGTTCCCCGGCGATAAGGTACGGAAATATTAATAAAAAAGAAAGAAACATGCGTGATATTATCATCATCATTTATAGCGGAGACAATACTTGGAATTGTGTCGAAGAGTACTACGTACATCCAGTTATAATGAACATAAATATCGTTCAGAAGATTTATTGAAGTGCTTTACAAGGTCTGTATTAGTCGCTATCTATAATTGTTATCGCTATAACGGATGAATAATCTTTGTATTGTAGAATATTCTGTGAGGAGACTGGAGAAAGTCAAGAAGACCAACAATCAGTACGTGAAATTAGCAATGAATTCCCTCATTTATTTAAGATGTGACATTTACTGCAACCCTCCGATAACAAAGAATTGGAGGAAGACGATTTACAAACTCTCGTATAAGAAGATCCTGGCATGTATAATTGGAAGAGGCGGTGAGAAATCAGGATAACGATAAAAAAAACTTCTTTATTTTTCTAAAACTTCTATTTTGCAAAATATTTTGCTCAGCTAATCTAATGTATCAAGAACGCACACACACGATTTGCAGAACTGTAAGCGCATCAGATTATATTTTTTTCTCGTTTTAAACTTTCTAGCAAATGATACACTATTTATTCTAGTTACAAAATAATGCAAAAAAAAGACAAAAAATAAGTAGAACAGCAACTTAAAAGTTATTTTGCATATAAAGGAGAAAAGTCTTTCTCGTTCTAAGCATGAGGACCATTGGATGTACGTAGAATCGTTCCAAACATTCTTATGTAGATAAACAAATTAGCGTATATGAAATAAAGTAGCCTGACTTGCACGGATAAGATTTCACCTTATCTTGATGTAATATTACAGACAAATTTGAATGCATAGTTAGAGTCTTTGTAAAGGTTCTCTATAAAAAAACAAATTGTTCGATAAAAGGTCGAAGAATTTTAGATCTAATTGAACCAGTAGGGTCCCTTAACTCGGTAAACTGTTTAATCTAGTCCACTCCTGTGCGAATAGTATTCTAAGTCATATGTTATTTTCTAACTTGTAATCAGTTCTCTCTGGTAAACACGATACATCGATATATGTATTCGAGTGGAATTATAAATTCGTTTCGCAAATCCTTTATTGCAATCGCGACCATAGAATCTAAGAGATGAGTACGTCGCGACGAAATTTTAAAGTTTATTAGTGCCACTATATTATAGTTATCGTACTCTCTAGTCTAACGCTAGCAACTCTATTTTCTTAAAAGTATTATACTATGTTACGTTTGCGACTATTAACACGTCAATTACGGAGAAATCTCAAATTATCGTGATTATGAATCAAATGTTAAAGAAATAAAAAGTTTAGGTGATCAATGTCGTTTACTATTATCGTTTTCCTTGAAAAAGGTATACCTCCCAACAACATTTGAATTATAATCAAATTAGAGATAACATTCTATTTTAATTCTTGTAGGAATTGTCGACCTATAATAGTTATTGTTTCATTTAAGGTCAATAAAAATCAGAATTTTTTCAGTGATGTTTTATTAACAACAAATAAATACTGTTCATGAAAAAACTTAGCAGGCGTGATGCATATACATTGGAACCCGTGATTCGTTACGTTTACAATAATAATAGTAAGAATTAAATAATAATCAAAACTCGCGTACGAAACGATCAAATTGCGGCACCCGTTAAAGTGGAAGTACAATTGATAAAGGTGGCCACCCCTGAGTTGAGTGAAGCCATTTTCAAATCGGCCCGAGATCGGACGAGTTTAAACAACAGACGAAGACGCGTCATGACGTTAAGACAAAAGTTTTGCTCTTTTGTAGACACCGTTATCGTTTTGCATTGCAACTTTTTTTGGTTTTTCATCAAGAAACACGCAGGTAATTAGTTTGAGAGTAGAACGTGACCGTTGCACTTGTATTGTTCTTTATGTCGGATTAATTGATATTACCGACTGGTCAGTTTAATTATTCTCCGGTCATCATTTCCATAAATTCTGAAATACAAAATTTTAATTAATTAGCTTTGTAAAACTTTTGGTGCAAAACGTAAATCTGTTAGCTGTATTTAAGGAGAAAACAAAAGCGAAAAATAATCTATTTCTTCGCATTGGTGAAGCAGAAAGTGTACTTAAAAATGTAATTGCCAACTGCAGTGTGCGAGAAGTTCAGTAGTTTTATAAATTAGTTTCAAGGTTTAAGGGATTCCAATGTGAAATACGCCGTGTCAAGGAAGTATTAACAAGTAGCTAGTTTTCAGTAATTCTGTCCAAGATAAACAAAAGGGAATAGTTATATTCTCTCCTGTGCTTGCGGGCGCATTCAGCTTATTATTTACAGATCTTTATGGTCTGCGGCTATTGGCAATGTTGCACAGAGGTAAATTATCGTTGATACGCGATGCAGTTTGCAGGTTGTTTTACGTCTCAGCAAAAATGAGGAAGAGAAGAAAGGTGCCAACATCTTTGTATTGAAATTGGAACGAGACTATACTTATAGCTTGTACAAATGAAAACAGTTAGAAAGTTTTATACAATCCCGCGTTAGTCCATAGAATATCCCGCCATCTTATTACACGTATTTTGATAAAAATGGTAATAACTGTAAAAGCGACAATATTTAGACGAGAAGCACGGTTCATTCTGTCGAACAATGAGGATACATTGTTAAAGAAGGAAAAAGAAAGAAATAACGAGCATTAAATTTTCAGTTTCGCACAAGAAAGTATGAGGCATGATATCTGACGGTCGGGTACATAAATAGCGCAACAGAAGAAACACGACGATCTCGATTCAGCGATCGCTTATAAATAAACCTCGACGTTCGACGCGTATCGCTGAAAAAAATTACTCGGCCCAGAACATATGCTGGCGCTCCAGCGCGATAATAAATGGGGCTGCTAGTTATTTCAGTCTTAAAAATCAAAGTAGAACAAGCAGTAATTATACGTGAATAACAGTTACCGGCAAGGAGTAAAATAGCAGCTTAAGAACGTTAAATAATTAATATTAACATTAGTATCAACAGTTAATAATTTATCCATGAACATATAATTAATAAGTAAAAAAACATCGATTTCTTCCTTACCATCAAAGTCAACAGTGCCGGACCCATCAGAGTCGATCTCCTCGATCATGATATCCAATTCTTCGTCCGTCAATTGATCGTCCAGTTCCCTCAAGATCTCACGCAAGCACGTAGTCGGGATGTAACCATTTCCTGTGTATAAACAGATCGTGACAATTCTCACAAATTTGATACGAGGAACATTTTGGAGGGGCAGCAATCTATTGTCAACATTGAAATAAAAGAAGACAATTTATTAACGTCCACCGATGAAGGGGAATAAAAATGTTGATCGAAAAGTCGCATTAATATACGTCTGAAATCTTTTGGCTCGACCGTAATTCATGGGTGCTTCGGTGACGAAACACGCCTGATTCTTGGCCGTCGTCCCGGGGGCGTAAAAGACTTCTTGAATTCGGTCAGCTTTCATTCCCATGAAACGAAACGAAACGTAACGGAGAACGTTGTGGGACTTTTGCGCTACCAGTTTCGCGGAACTAGCTATTCTCGGCTGGCAGATATATCTTTTTTTTTCTCCTTCACACCAATTTTTCTTCCACCCCTTCTTCCATTTCTTTCACCGTTCGTTTCGATCAACAATGTATTCTAGATCAGGGATTAATTGAACGGACTAGTAGGTGGAGGACGAATGTAAATAATAGTTCTACGATATCGGGATTAGATTGAAAGAATGGCAGAAGGGGGGAAACATTTTCAACAACAGGAATATTTTCTTGGCTCAGATAAATGTATTTCGTGGGACGAAAATACCGACTAGGCAAACACGATGTTTCATTCTTTTCTCCTCTGTATTTGTTAGATCTGCAGCATTATACTACATTCTGTATAGTGTAAACCGGTTCACTTGTGGCTAGGGTCCAAGGGAAACGTTGAGGTGCATTGAAGACAAAGGTGTAAGATTACAACAGAGCCCGGACGATAATATTATTGTGAATGAATTGTACCCACCTTCCTTGTCGTACAGCCTGAATGCTTCCCGCAGTTCTTTCTCGAGGGCCTCTGCGTCCTCTTCAACGATGAATTTCGCAGCCAACGTGACGAACTCTTCGAACTCAAGACGTCCGGATTCTATTAATTAGCGAACGAAATTTAACTTACAAATTGGATGTTATTTCAATGTATAAATTAAACACACTGGAAATTAGAAAAGTGGTAACGAAAGTGATTGCAGTTACTTATGTAAATATAGCATATAGAGCGACTTTCGTTTGTTATAAGAATGTATGAGCACTGCGCAGCCAATACTACTTACTGTCGGCATCGACTTCCTCGATAAGTTCATCGAGGATTTTTTTGTTAAAGGGTTGACCCATCAATCTGAGGATGTCAGCCACCATATCGGTGGGAATACTTCCGCTCTTCTCCCTGTCGAAGCTGTCGAACGCCTTGCGGAGGACTATAATGAAATGCAACAATGTTTCTCGTTGAATAAAACTTAGAGCTCTTTAATTCTTATATTTTATTATCATTGTCTTTGTGTTTTGTTGAAGTATTGGGACAGATAGAAAATATTTGAAAAGGATTCTGGCACGTGTTAACCGATGTATCGTCACGTATAAAAGCTGTCTGCGCTACGGTTACGAATTTAGAACCCGATGTTAATGCCCTTTCGTATGCTCGTGATTCTGGCTCAAAGCTTATTTGGCTTGATGCAGCATCGTTCACAGTGGTTAGAACGTTTATTTATCGTTGTCCAAGGCAGCGTGAAGAAATTTCACGATAATTTATTCGGTGGTTTGCATTCTGATAATTTCGAAAAAGATCGGTGTTTTTTTTTTTTGTAATTCATATTCGATACTGACTGCCATTTCAGTTAGTAAATGAATGAAATGAAATGATGTGGACGCCGGAAGTTCAAATTATTTTTTTCATCCAGGTGGTGAAAAAAAGAGCGTGAACATTTTTATTCTTTAATCCAGGTGCTGATATATTGGGAGACAAATGCTTTCGCTTAACGATTACTGTACGAATGTTTTGCTTCTTCAGGATTAGTGGGCCGTTACGAGCATCTATTTTTCAACCCCACTGGAGATTTCGCCCTCTATTTTTACCGATACGATTCCCGTGATCGAATCGACACACGATACCTCCTCCTCGTACGCGGCTAAGAAGGTTCCGCAGCTATACATAGTCAGCCTACAACGGCTGTTCCCGATTGAATCGAAGCGCAAATAAACTTTTCAGAACGGCACGTCCAGATAAATTGTCTGGCTCCCTTATTCGCCCCTGTAAGTTAATTCTTTTTTTCTTGCCCCAAAAGGATTCATTCAAATTCCTGATCATTGAAATTACACGTCGTATGAACGGAGTTTCTTTATTCTAGGCCTGGCCGGGCCTGGTTCGAGCAGAAGAGCGCCTCTTAGCCGCGAAATTCTAGCTCGCTTCCGACATGAAACGATGGACATGGTACCTAAAGATAGACCTTCGGCCTCTGTAACACACCGTGACGGGATCTTCCGGAACGATTTAACGAGTCCCCTGCTCGCTGACTGAAGGGTCAGGAAGCCATAAGGGAAATACGACGTTAGAAACAGTGAACCGCTAAATTTAGCACGGTGTCCAGTAAACACGATACGATTTCGGCCCGATTCAAATACCGGGAATCCAAGAATGGAGCGTCGAATGGTACCACGGCTTAACAAGGACTTGTATCCTGAGTTTTATTTAGGGCCCAGTCTATTCTTTTTTAGTTTCATATATCAGGCTAAATTTGGAAAGCTGGAAAACACATTAGTGTGCTTTCTTTGATACCTGATATCCTAATGAAAACCCAACCGAAATAGATAGAGGATAGTTAGCTTAGAGTCGTTTAACATCGGAGGAAAGGAGTTTCGTTTGGCAATTAAAGACAGGGATGAATGTTAATCTTGTGTAATTTGGTACGTACCAGCAATTTGTTCTGGGGGAAGCTCGTCGGCCTGCGAAATGAACAAGGTGAGATTCAATCTCTGTATTAGTGATACGAGAGATACAGTTTAATTTTAATTATAAGACGGTTTCAATAAGTTTAGGCACCGCCAGAGAAAAGAATCAATCAGTCGAAGAAACTTTAGAGTAAACGTGCATTGGTTAACGAGAGATATTTGATAGTAATCGTGCACTGTTGTTGAACGCAATTAATTATTATCATTTCTTTTATCATTATATTAATTTGCTACTGCTACTCCATTGACACTAACAGTTTAATTGAATTTTAGAACGACTTGTCCCGAGTTTTGCGACGCTTGGAATTCAAACGCAGTAGTAGAAATAGTCGTGAGTGGCCAGACATCGAGCCACAACTCTTCGTATTGTCGATTTCAAAGTATGTCCATACATTCAACTATTCTTCTAATTCGATTTGTAATATTTAACGCATAATTATCCGGGCGTGCATTAAAATCTAATGAAATTATCATTTAGTGAATCAACACGAGGAAGGAGTGGCCAGATAATTCGCCATTCGCCATGAAAGAAACAATCACGTTTCCAGGACCTCGCATCTCTTGGACCAAATATTTCCCGATCTTGATCGCTGTTAGATCGCAATCATTGTTACTGTTAAGACAGAAAAAAAAAAGAAAACAAAAGTCGTAACAGGCCGGAATAGATATTACGATGAAAATTTAAAAAAAAGAGAGAAATGTAGAGGACAGAGAGAACAGTGGATGCAGGCATTCCGCGGAGAAAGTGGAGGAATTAATATTTCAAGAATCGTCCTTATCAACCATACACCTGTTGCTTCGAGATATTATAAACACTTAATATCCTCAATCGCAACACGTGCCATCGTAATCGAACCAGGCGTCAAATACACTGCTTAAAACAATTCGAGCACAGATGAATATCGGTATATATTTCGAAATATATTCATTTCTTAAATTACTCTCAGCAGCATGCTATCACTGTTTTGGATCCTCGAAATTCCAATTCTCATCCGGCAACCATACATTGTAAAGAGCAAAGTGAGAAGAGTGAAGGAGAAACCACAGAGATCAGGCGAGGCACAGATGTTCAATGAACTCGGAGAGAAAAAAATACAATAAATAAATAGAGAGTGTAAAATAGGAAAACGTGTATGTTTACCAGGGCGACGACTTACGATATCATCAATAGAACATACCATGGTGGCGCGGTTCTCTTTTTTACTTTCTACTTTGTATTAATTAATAATTTACGTTTGTTCTGGTATTTCTTGTATGTTTTTCTGTTTTGTTTAAACCACTGTTTATTTTAGATACGAGTTGAAGCCGCGGGGAACGTGAACGTTGTACTTGATTACACGCGACAAGGGAAACGTTAGTCCGGATTGTTTTCTACGTGATTGTGACGCGGTGGTGTGGATGCTGTTTGCCGAGCACTGTCACGAGGAAAGGCCATCGCCGCGGTAATATTCGAAAAGGAGGATATAGCGGTTGCGTGACGATACCGGACCGCACCCCGCAACCTCCAGCCAATCGTGAGCTCCTCTACTCGTCTTCACAGGCCTTAAAGCTTTTGGAAAGGCGCTTGCGCTATTTCTGGGATACAGACGCTACCGCGAGACTCGAAATCAGAGCCGTCTTTTCATTTACAACGCTCCAGCTCTCCCCCCCCCACGATTATTTCCATTCTACTTATATTGTTTCATGTTCTCCCTACTTTCTCTTTAACCCTTTGATTTTTTAAAAAGGAGTACGTCGGTTTTCCATACTTAGAAGGTTAATCTAGCATTATTGATAGTACGTAGTCTTAAGTATAGGTAGAATTGAATATTGAATTATTGAAACATAGAATACCACAGATTGTTTGTAACAGGTGCAGCGCGATCGAGTTCGTTACTTATTCTGAGAGGGAGAATAATATAAAAAGTTCCACCGTTCTAAACAACTGTGATCCTTGTAAACGGATTATAAAGGAGATCACGAAATTTGTTTACGAGGTGTATTTCGTGCAATGTCATAAATAATTCGGAATGGAAATTATACAGACAGAGGAGGGAAATGAAATCTGAGGGGGTGGTTTCGTTTTTATTTTAGACGTTCGCTGGAGAGAGAACACGTTCACATGAGTCTCGTTCATTGAGACGACTATGCCGCCACAATCGCGTGTATACGCCTTTTTGAGAAGGAGAAAACGATATTGCTGCAACGGTACGAAAATAGAGAATGAAAATTCTGTGGTCAGCGTAAACGACAGTAAAACGGCGAAGGCACGTACGATAGTAAAATCGACATAGAACTTATGGCTTGGAAACGAGACAAGAAACTTCGCGGTGCCGCGAGAACAAAAGGAACAGTTTATGCTTAGACCATCTTGTTGCGACCTTGTCCCATGGAAAGATAGGACAAGAAATAGACGAAACCGAACTAGAGGTTTCTTTTATTGGACTCTTCGTCGCATCGAATATTAATGGACCAATCTGTTCTAAATTGTTTTGGCTCTCAAATCTAAACAATTTTACACCCTTCTGTGCGCTGAAAGTTTTGCTACTTAAGTTAATTACGGCCCGATGATTAAATTAATGTTCCACTGTGTCATTGCTTAAATGACTTTACAAACCGATGTACAGTTAAAGCAATTACCCGCTGGTATATCAGCAAATATTTATTTACGTGAACTATTATCAGCAAGAAATACGCTACATCTCTGGAGAATGCAAATCGCTTCTTTTGGAAATGATCCAAAATACACACGACTGAATAATATGCCGCATAGTAAACGCGGTAAACTAGTATTTACCGGCGATTTGAGCAATCATCGAGCGTTTAATCTAGTTTATACAAAACGGTGGTCATGATAATTCACTGGGCTCTGATTCACAATATTTTCTGCGCAATAATCGAATCTTGCTTTATCCAAAGAAAATTGTCCAAATTACCCAAATATCACGTGGCGGTATTAAATCAAACCAGGAAACTGATATGTCCCCGCCAAATCCACGACCACGATTTGCGCCAATAATTTCTCGAGTTATGAAAATTTGCGATACTTGCAGGGCTATTCGTTGATATGGGAAACACTTTGAAGACAGCACTAAAAGTCGTAATAAACTTTCGCCTGTAAATATTTCATCCTTAACTAAAATACAACCGATTCGTTGTCGTCATACATAATTTCACTAGCAAGTACTATCATCGATGAATACATATATACATATGTATATTGAAATGGTACCTACAATATTTATGCAACAGAGTTGCAGATGATAATGGCATAGTATTATACAAATGAATGTTTGCATTTTCACTTCTGCACAGGAATAGAATGTACAATTTGGCGAGAGATTTTCCTTCGGCGGATTATATACTGGCACAGGTCCAAGTTAAACAAGCAAATAAAGCATTAGAATGGTTCACGTTGGGCTGCGTATAATGGATTACAATCTGTGATCCGTTATAATTCGTCATCCGGAATAAGGACGGTTTAATTAATTCGTACAAAAATATTCGGTCAGTTAGAAACGACGGTAAGCCATATGGCTTATTATATAATGTAGCCGGGTTGAGACAGAGAGTAAACAGCAAATATTGCTATTGTCCGTCTTGCCAAGTAGGTACATTTCTCAGCGAATTACTCAATAGTAAACATACGGCCTATTTATTTCTGTGGTGGTATTCTCTGGGCAAGTTGACAAAAGCTGTAACTGACCGAATAATGTGAAAGTGATCGTGATGAATAGTTTGATGCGCAGCTAAGAGCAAGGAATAGATTATATTACTGGTTTTAAAACAGTTCATATCGCAATAAATGTTCCCTAAAAATAAATATGCTTTCTTAACAAAGGACAGGATGGAATAAGTAACAAAGGTTTTTGAAATTATCATAAATAAAAACTTTATTGTATGTACTCATTCGCTCATATAAACAATTGCAGAGACTCACAGGAATTGTCCAGCGATACAAATGGTGGATTCAATCACGCATTTCACTCAGTACACATCATTGAGATCCAGTTGATAGCAGTGCTAAGAGTGCACTCGTTGTGCCCACCGATAGAATGTAATTTACAGCTGGTGTGAATGTTTTTAGTATATAAAATGAATATACAATCACAAGAGCTAAGAATAAGGCATTGTTGTAGAAAATTGCGAACGTTGTTGCTTCGTAATCGGCCACCTCGTTCTTCTTCCATAAGATCCTGAAAATTTGATTACACCTTTTGTGTTTATTCAGTTTACTTTTAGATGTATATTTGATACAATAGAGGTATATGAATATTCGTATACCTTTCATCTTTCTCCTTTTTACTCATCTTCTTATCTTCCGCCAACTTTCTACTCATTTCTTTCGTAACTGCATCTTCTCTTTTCACTGCGATCTGGATAGAATATTACAGAATTTGTTATAGATATATAGAAAATCAGGAAACAATATTTATTTTTTGGAATTTGCCCATTAATTTGGATTACCTTATGTTTCAAAACAAATTTAGTGTTCCTATATGCGAGTGCAAGTGCGTATGTGCTCACTAACGTGACTAAAACGAATGAAATTAAGTTCGCATAAATGTCGATCAAATGTATTCTCCAGAATAGCCCTGCAACAGAAGTATTAAGGTTAACTTTTAATGTTAGAAATTTACACATTGTTAGTTATTTTCTTGCAAAATCATAATATAAACATATATTAAAATTCATTATAGAATACGTAAACCGTGACGTATTAATAGTGGTTTCTTATTTCTATAAACTTTTTCGACCTTCTGATACTCACAGATGGGGATCGCCGACACGATAAAGGCATTTCCGTAGAATAATGCCGAAGATTTCGTTGATACGTTTCGCGAAAAGTCTTGAAGGAGAAGCTCCTCCTCTTTAGTAAATGCTTTTGATTTTCCTGACATTTTTCGTGCCGTTTTCTCAGATACTTTAAATTTATTCCAAAACAACCGTGACACCTTACCTCTCGAAAACGAATCGAAAGTCTTACTGCCACCTTGATGCGCACGCGCATATAGGAACTGTGTGGAGATTCGTGTGACAACGTGTCCGCCTAAACGTCATGTTGTTGGACAACCAACTCTGCCATCTATACTTTTTCATAGAAGTTCTTTATTATGTTTCAAAATAAGACGAAATAAAGAAGAATGATATTGTTAGTATGCACTAATTCCACACAGGAAAATGTATTGAAAGGCAAAAATATTCAGGGTTGTAAATACCTTTGTACAACACGATGTAAACCAGACATTTGGTATTTGACGTGTAAAGCATCAACCGGGAGATAGCGCCACATGTCTGATTACCGACTGTTTGTGGTCCAGTAGGAACCCATTACCATTTCAATGTCACACGCAACGTTACCGATAAATTTTAAAAAATTGTTATCTCAGCTCCTGGTGGTTATCTCTTAATAAATGGGGTGTCAAATGAAACGGAAACGAATAAGGTACGCGAGAAAAAATATCCCGTTGCTGTAACTGTATCCAGTTGGTCGTAATAATAATTTTAATTGTTGACAGAATAATAAAAGGCGCAAGATACATGGGTAATGAAAGGTTTAGAGTTTAGATATATGAAAGACTCCTGTGCCTAACACTCCTTCAGAGGACGCTGAAATCAGTGTTGAATTTCTGAGTCACGTTGGACCAGAAAAGTCCATAAGGTGATATGTCTATTCCTATATCTCGCCTGTGGCTATACTAGCAAGCAAACCGTTTGCGCTGATAGTAGATTATTGGTCGAGACTTTTAGATGCTTCCATACGATTGGTCGTCATATTCCTGGCCTTGCGATTGGCTGCATTCTGTCAAATTCAAGTTCAAATAAATGTAGCCGACGTTTAACCGCCGTTTAACTAGTGTGCAGTAAAATAAAGCGTCTCTCCCAGGTTCATCTTTGAAAGTTTAAATCAATTCCACTTTGTGACACGTGTAACAGCAGAAAATATGCATCCACGTGCTAAATAAATAAATTGTTATGAAAATATTAGGTAATTTAATAGTAAAGAAAGTAATTTGTATCCGTGTGACTGCGAAGGACTTGAGTGTATTATTTTGCGAGAAGAGGTTTGTTTTATTAGTTTGTTGTCATTGTCGTTCGTATATACATATCCTGTTACGAACAATATATTTTAAGCTCTATTTGAATGATTTAATTCATTTTATTGGGAAGAACTTTCGTAGACATTATTTGATGGCGCATCGGTATATTTTAAGATAATGTGTGATTTCAGCATGCATGAATCGTAGGAATGGAGTAGATTTCGATTAATGCTTGTGAGGGTTTAATTGGATGCTTTGTAGAATGAATTCTGTTTCACTATATTTCTCTATTAATGCCAATAACTGTGCTTACATTAGATGGAGTCACGCTTACCCAAACCAACAGTAAACTCATCAAAAACAGTTAGTACAGGAGACGTAGATGCAAAAATGGATAATCAAAAACTGATTAAGGGCCGTCCCGAACAACCTCATACAAGTTCTAATGGTGTTTCCGAAAGGTTGAAAAAAGCCAAGAGTACAATTAATATCAATGCAAAGTGTACCAATGAGAATAAACCTCCACTTAAACAGAACTTGACCAGATCAAAAACCATGACATCCATTACTACCAAAGCTGTGAAACGGCCAGCTACCACTGCCGTTGTCCACGGAGAAGCAAAAAAACCATTTACTAAACCTCCAATTAAATCAACTGTACCACGCACTGGCACGACGTTAACAAATACTATTGCTAGCAAATCTAGTCAGGGCGTTACAACCAGAAAAGTACAAAATAATACTACAGCTAAACCACTCTGCAAGTGGGACGTGAAGGGTCGATTGGCCCAAACACATGACGAATTGTCCAATGAACGACAAAAGTGTAAAGAAGCTTCATCAAAGTGTAATGACCTTCAGGAGCAAGTAAACTCATTAAAGGCAAACGAAAATGCATACAAAGCAAAAGCGCAAAAATATGAAATTGTTAACACAGAATTGGAAAAAGAGCTTGAAGTATTGAAAGGGGAAATAAGTATAGTGCAAGGAGACAAACAGGATTTAACTAAACGTCTAACAGAGTCAGAGGAATCATTGAAAAATGTTTCAAATATGTTAGCAGTATATAAAGAGAAATGTGCTACCCAAGAAACAGTTCTCCGGAAGCACGATATTTTAATAAAAGATTTGGAAACCAGCTTGGAAGTTCAGAGAAAGATTAATGAAGAATTAAGCTCAGTTAAAAATGAATTACAATCTTTAGTTCATACCATGGACAAAGATCGAAGAAATCTACATAATGCAATACAAGAAATGAAAGGAAATATTAGAGTATTTTGTAGAGTGCGTCCTAGGACCTCAAGTGAGCTAGGGAGACCGTATGTATTACAAGTATATCAACATTAAATGGAGTATATTTTCTCTAAAAAAACCAAAACAATTATTTTGTCCACAGGATGTGTTTAATGAACTTTGTAGATGAATGCACAATTGAAGTGGGAAAGTTTGATGGATCTGATGCAATTAGTTGTAGTGGAAAATTGAGAGGAACCCGACAAGAATTTGCTTTCGATAAAGTGTTTCCACCAACTGCTAGACAGGATGCTATTTTTGAAGAATTGGCCATGTTAGTTCAATCTGCCTTAGAAGGGTACAATGTTTGTGTATTCGCATATGGCCAGACTGGCTCTGGTAAAACCTATACAATGGAAGGTATACCTGGAATTGAAACGGAAGGCATGATACCTCGAACGGTACATATAATTTTCTGTACATTTTGTGTTGTATTAATTATGATAAGTAAGAACATATTTGTATAATTACTTCAGGTACGCCATATATTCGAAGAAATGAGGCAATTCCAATTACTTGGATGGGAATATAAAATAGAAGCTAGTTTCCTTGAAATTTACAATGAGCATATTGTTGATTTGCTTGATTCTCAACCAAAGGTACATGAAATTCGAATGGCCGATAGTAAAGGGCACGATTTGTATGTCAGCAATCTCAGAATAGAGGAAATAAATAGTCCTGAGGAATTACAGGAGTGTCTTTTATTAGCACAGCGTAACAGGGCTGTTGCTGCTACTAAATCGAACGAACGGTATAATTTTGAATTTTTTATTATACAAATGCACGTGTAATAGATTCACAAATAAGTTACATGTTTAAATTTTCAGATCATCGAGATCGCATTCAGTAGCGAGAATACGACTTATTGGAACGCACAAGATGAAAGAAGAGATTTCGGTAGGAAACCTGAACCTGGTTGATTTGGCAGGTTCTGAAAGATTAAAAGGCGAGGAATCAGTTCGAATGGCAGAAACAAAAAACATTAATAAGTCGCTGGCGAATCTGGGCAATGTTATTCTTGCTCTTTTGAAGAAACAGGAACATATTCCATATAGGAACTCAAAACTTACTCACTTATTGATGCCGTCTTTGGGTGGCAATTCGAAGACTCTTATGTTGTTAAATGTATCTCCTCTAGATGAATGTTACAATGAAACATTGAACTCACTGAGATTTGCTAGTAACGTTAATAATTGTAAAACAGGCAGTATAAAGAGGACACGAACAATTTTACAAAATAATGCGTAAAATTTCATTAAATTAGATTCTCTTTGCAGTTAGTTTTCCGTATTATACATTTGTAGCATTCTTTAAACTGTCCTCGTATTTAACTGTTCAATTTTCATTATTTTATACCGTCTGACATTTTCTTAAAATCGTATCACAAAAAGAAGAAATGTAAATAGATTAATATAAAATATATTCGTAACACTGAAATGGTGTACATTCGGTTTGTAAGTTGAATTGAAGTTATGCTTGACCTTTCAGAGAATTCTATGCAATAAAGGATAATATTTGATTTTGTGCGCGTTCGTGTACGATTTTTCGTGAAAATTATTTTCATGAAACAATTTTTTGGCCACATCAAATTGTTACATATACTGGAATAATAAACAACTGATTTGACAACATTCATCAATCTATGTAGAATGCATGAATGTACAAAATTATTATCCTATACTAGAATTATTAAGATTAAGCCGAAAAGAACTTTGTACTTTATAGTATATTCAAATGATAGCTTTAAATAAAAACGTTCGTACAAATAGGTATACTTCGTTTAAGATGGTACTTGAGAAATAACTTCGTAAATTGATTGTGTGCGTATAGTATAGGTTGTAGACACTTCTAACATGTATGGATAAAAAAAACGTGATCTTTGTAAATTTATCAGGAATTTTTTAAATTCAGGAGCAGAGCTGATAATACCATTTTTAGCATTTCTTTTCGATGATGGAATGACATCCCTTTTATATTTATTTGGAAGTAATAATTCACTTCCGATATATTTTGAACTTTGATCTACCAAATACTTCGAGAACAAAGTATATTTTAACTGGCAATGGTTGAAGTAGTGGTACAGTTCGCAATTGTTGAAGAGCAAAAGTGTATAACTGCTAAAAATAATTTCAGATTGTACGATATTTGCACCTATATTGCATATATTTGTATTAACTTCTTTGTCCAAACTGTATTTATCTTTGATATTAGAGTTCAATATGCTTTCTAAACATTCTGCATTAATTTCGTGGCTTGCAACCATTTTAGACTGCAAAATAGTACAATCATTTTTATTCATGATTCGACTGAAAACATTTCTTCGAAGTATTCTTGCAAGGGTTGTTAAATAAGCGACAACAAAACGAATATTACACATCCTGCTGAAAATTATTTCAATTAAAATATAATTTTCGTTAAAATTTTTGCAATATAAAATTCCTAACTTACGACTCATTCCATATCTTCAATGTTCTTTTTAAGTATTCGTGCGAGTATATAAAAAGTATTAGGAACGGCACAGATAGAAGGACGCAAATATATTGGATAACAGCTTTTAACATTATAATCACTTTATATAAAGTGCAATTTGTTGTTGCAATTTGTATCATATCTTCTATGGCTTCTGGTTTCCCAGATATATTGTATGTAATTTCGAGATTCAAATCTTGCACATAAAATAACACAGCTGAATAAAATCCATTATGTTAATGAAATACATGTACTCTATAGAAATATGCATATAAAATATGTACCTTCTTGATTTAAGATGCCTGAATAATACATGTTACTTGCGCATAAAGCTATCCATAATCCGAGACCCCAAAGAAACAAAATATTCCACGATATATAACGTGATCTTGTTTGCTTAAATAATATTGAATAATGACAAAGCATTGCACTATAATTGGTATTTAAAAAATATCTGTCCTTTTGCTAGCAGATATTTGTTCCCTACCAATATTTTGCATTTTGCAGTGCTACATGGATGCCGTAATTTTTGTTCAAAATAAATTTTGTTGACGAACTCAATACTACATCGAAAGGGTACGAAAACGAAAAAGAAGACAATCTGTATAAGACAGATGCATAACAGTTTCATATATATATATATATATATACAGATATGTATATATATTTATTACCATCATATATCATCTATTATAAATGTCAGTATTTTGCAACCCACGACCAAAACAAATTAATATTATGACACACATCTTCACACTTTTGAATAAAATTTGGAATGTGTAATATTACAACACGAATTGAAACCCTGAATAGGCAGCTTATGGTCATTTCTAAATTGCAAAAAATGGAAGAAGAGTACAACATATGCCCTTATACAATATGTAAAAAGGTACATAAATAGAACTTAGTATGTGATATAAGTGGAATGTGTGAAATATTTATAACATAATGAAAACTTAATGTATTTTATACAGAGCAGTATTTACAACAATTTTGGCAAGTTGTGTCACTGTGCAGAACGTGCATTATCTTTGAAAGAACAATGCAGCAGAATAGGCTGTGCCGGAGAATGTATATCATATGGTGACAGTAAAAGGAAGGCGCCATGTAATTCAAGAAAATGCAAAGCACGTAGAGAACTACGTCTTCATAAAAAATCTGAATTACTTGAAGGTATACCAATGCCATTGACTTGTATAAGAATATATATCTAACTAATATACCTTTTTGTTCTTTCTACTAGATCAGGAAGATTTACATAGTGATTTAAAAATATTCCAGACTGTAAATGCTAAGATAAAAGGCGACTTAGTTAGCCAGAGCAAATCCGACCAAGTAAACTTAACTTCACAATTGTATAAGAATACAGTAGACAAAATAATTGATACATATGAAGAGAAGAATGAACAAACTGTCCCTACAAGGGACAATACTCATGTAGAATATAATGATTTGACTACACAAATTTCAAATACAAGTCATGCGCAAAGCTCAGGCACACACCATGTACAACTAGAGGCACCAAGCAAAGAAAAACTTGAAAATGAAGTAGATAGACGTGTATTAAAAGAATTGGGGGAGTTTTATCATTCTCAAGATGTCTGTGCAAAGGATAAGAAAGTCTTTGAGAGAATCGAAAAGGTTTTACTGATAATATTTATTTTTTTGTATATTTAAGTTCATGTAGCATGTGATTTGTAGGACCTTTTAAATGAAAGACAACGCACAAAAGACCTTGAAAAAAAACTGAAATCTCTGACTTGCAGTTTAAACTGTTTAAAAGAAGACAGCGAGCAAAGAGCAGCTTGTTTAAAAGGTGCATTAGAAACAGCGGAGGAACAGACAAAAGTTGCAATGGATTTAGTGAAACAAACAACAGATCAGGCAGAATTAGCTAAAACCGATAGGGGGGGATTACAAAATAAGATCAGGATGTTGCAAGTAAGTGTGAACAATATTATTTTCATTGAAAGTACATAGAATAACTGTATTTCTAGCAACAAGTTGCTGAAGTTTCATGTACAAATACAAGTTTGTTGCAAGAATGCGATAGTCTAAAGTGTAAATTACAATGTTTATCGGAGGATGAATCTAAGAGGTAATAGTTATCCTTTATCTGTGAATGTATATTCATATTTCTTTAAAATGTAATCTAAGAATCACTTTAGATATTAAATGCATGCTTCAATCATACAAGGTGCGAAGAAGTTGAGAAAGAAGTAAATAGGATGAAACATGCAGTCCAGGAGAAAGAGACTGCATTAAGTAAAGAAAGGGCAGAATTCATAGATATGATTTTAGAACTATCAAATGTAAATAATATACAAAAAAGAAGGATATCTGAAACTACTTGTATATGTAACAATCAACGGGAAACAATTAAGGAAAAAGATAAGGAATTATCTCAGAAAGTATGCGTTAAATTAAACCAAAAAAGATAGAAATTATAGTTTGATATTAAATCGAATTATATTTGCAGAATACTGAAATATCAGAAATGAAATCTATGTTTCAATCAAGCGAATCTGCAGTCAAAGAAATGGAAGACAAAGTACAACATTTAGACTATTGCTTATGTAAGGAAACAGAAGCTTGCGAGTGTTTGAAGCAAGAGTTGGAAACTCTTAAGGAGAACCATTCATCTGAACAGAGAATAAAGGAAACAATCATAGAGGAACAAAATAAAACGATTTCAAAACAAAGAAAGGTAATATATCCAGTTTAGATTGAAATCAAGATATTTGATCAATAAAGATTTATTTGTAGTTACTGCATGACAGTGAAAAAATGGTTCAGCAAGTTGCTTGTGAATTTGATCAGATTAAAGATGAATTGTGTAATGAAAAACAAAAGAATAAATGTCTACAAGTAACATTGGGAGAGGTCGATTCTAAATTAAATGAGATATATTTAGAAGATTGCAAAAAATGTAGAGCATTAGTAGCTGATATAAATTGTTTAACAAAAGATAAACAAAGGGCACTTGCTGTTGCAAAATTTGCTTCCCAGAAGTTACAGCAAACTGTAAAGCAATATCAAAACAAGCTGATTTGCGAAAAACAACAGCAAAGATACTTGACATTCGTAATTAAAAATAAAGAACATGAAATAGCATGTCTAAGAAACCAAATGCGTCAAGCGAATAGGAGGATGATCTGAAAAAAGCAGTTACGTTACATAGTGTGCACACAATCAAATTTAGTTGTAATTATTTATACTTTTGCAAATATATGTTACACTGCAGTTTTACAATCTATTCAATAGAATTTCATACAAACGTATATTTAACAGTATTCTGTGTGTGTAAACGTGTGTTTCATTTCTGAAAACTTATAAATAACAACATAAATACAAATTTACATTGTAAATATGTACAGCATTTGGTGTTCATTGACTAATCGAGCTACCTAAATTTTAATTTGGATACTCTTACTCCAATCTCGAGCAACAATAACTTAACGTTCCTTTTATACCACGCAATATTATAATTTAAGTGAGTTCGCCAATTTTTGTCCAAAAATTCTTTATAAAATACTGACATATCGTCTGCTGTAATCGACGTTTTCCCTTGTGCCTTCAGAGTTTCTTGAAATTGTTTACGTTCCTATAATGAATTCATCGTTCTGATATTCGAGATATTTTTCATAATAATATTACGTAAATTTTGACTGTACCTCTACAAAGCAAGTGTTATGCTTCCTCCAGAAGTTTTGATTCCAAAGTTGCGTGTCTTCTCTCGCTTCTCTGTATCTCCTTTCGAGCCTGCTTTCGTTCTCAGATCTTGCAAATATTATCGGTCTTAAATTCGATATTGGATCGGGTGGGCCGATCATGTCAATTTGTGTAGGAGCTTTTAGGTTAGGCGATACTTTCTGGTTAAAATAAAAATCATGAATGTACACAGAATGGGCAATAATTCGGGTGACATAAAAAATAAAGATCTTACAGCGCTAAACAATCGGATCACATTGTTACAATGTTTTATTTGTGTATAATTACATGTTCGAGCCATTTCAGAAAGGTTCACATCTTTTATAAGGTTACGTTTATACACAACGAAAGTGTCAAAACCTGGCAGTTATCCAGTCACCCTGATTTTTCCCCAGTATATGGAATATGACATCGGTAATGCGTGGGCAAAATATTTACATCTAAAGTGGACTGTAAATATATTAAAAATATGATTAAAGTTTGGACTATTTGTTACGCCGCGTAGGCAATATTTGTCGCATCCTACATGGCGTGCTACAACCACCGACGAGGTATAGAAATAGACAAACAGCCAATGTAATTTCTACTGTATAAACTAGTTTGAATAAATATTCATTTATCGAAATTAACTGTTTTTTGTTATTAACAACTACTTTGATACTACAGTGTTCAATTCTTATTCCTAGAACACGTAGTACTGTAGTCAGGACTTTCAATTGCGAAGTTCAAAAGCGGGAAACTTGAAAAATAAATCTGCGTCACAAATAAATAAAGTACTCAGAATTTAGAGAATTTGGGGAACGACGTCATATTTCCCAATATTCGAGAACTTACATTTTTGGGTTTCTGGTACATAATAGTTCTTCAAAAATCGAGAAGCATGAACGCAATTCTTACTCAACAATATTTTATTAATATAATAACATAAGCTCTTTTATAAATATAATCTAATAAATCTAATAGTTACATGATTCCTTTCACTACGTAAATAAGATTCGGTTATCTCCCTGTCTAATAGATTTTAATATAAACCAATTAATCGTGTACTGGTTGCAAAATGCTTTTGTTAAAACATTGGCCTTGCAAAAAATTGCCGTTAACGTAACTCATGTAACAATATGATCATTAAAAAACAAAATCAATTTCAAAATTCATCGGCCGTCTATGAATGTAAGACATTTTGTGCTAATTCGTTTAGAAAAAAAATTGTGTTTGAATTATTACATAATTCATTAAAAACTCTGAATGAACAAATTTAGAAAAGACCAGGTTGCCTGAATTAAGACTAGAGTTTTTCTTGTAAAAACATTCCCTCTATACGCGCAAATGGTTTGTTAGGAGAATACATCCAGGCATGCATTTATTAATATCAGTGTAACGTTGTAAGTAGTATCAACTTTCGCCGCATGCGTAGATGAATTTTCCGAAACGGGTGGTGATGTCTTCAACATCAACGTTTTAATAACTCAATATTATTTCCTAAAAACAAAATTGTTCGGTACTTAATTTAAAGACTTTAAATATGCCGCATCGAATAAATCGAGCTCGTTCGTTAAATAATTAGCCTTATTTCGTAAAACTTTAGCGCTACTAGTTGCTTCCTCGAGTATTCGAATTGTACTTGCGATGTTCTTTAATTCGGAATCCATTTCGGAAGTTGTTTCGTCCACTAAATGACACAGACGCGCAAAAGTACTAGACAGCTCTCTGCAATTGCCGAACGAAAATATTAAAGATACATTTTTTGGAATAAAAAACGATTTAGTATATTTATTCAATAGAAAACTAAAACTCACTGTTGTACTTGGTGGCTGCAGTTCGCAGATGTGAGATCCACTATTAGTTTCAATTTTTGTGTAGCATGAGATACGTATTGCTGCTTAAATTCACGTTCTTTTGCTTTGTTAGTCCATGTTAATCGTTCATAAAGATACAATGCACCGTATATAGCACCGGTTACGGCTATGAGTCTCCAACCTATTGTCTTCAACATCTAATGTAAAAATATTTAATAAAACAATGGAATAGGATTTTGATATGTATTAAAATAAATACGATTCACTTACGAAGCCAGCCACTATGAGGCCACCCATGGTACCTTGAGACGTTACAGATGCTACTGCAATTTTAGTAGCCAATGACCAATCGTCTGATCTTTGTGGATAATGCGGAGTATTGGACATAAATTTTACAGAGTCTATGCTTTCTGCGGGAGACATAATCGCCGGTGGTATCTGGAAATGGTGCAAGTTAGATTATCGTAATCATTATAAATGTACTTCTAATTATTAAATAAAGTTGTCTACCTCTTGTGGATAATTGGCGATGGTTAATTTCCTTCCTTGCCTTCCTGCAAACCTATTAATTATGGCTGTAATTCCCCAAGAAAATCGAAACTCTAAATCTTCGTGAAAATCTGCGCACAAATTGTCACAATTTAATCTGTACAAAATTTCGAACGGTTCTCTTCTTGGTAAAATGCTTAATGACATTTGTCTCTTATTGTCCGGCAATAAACTTGCCATTCGTTCTGTCATTTCTCTTTGTGAATTCTCTATATTTAGCGCCAACGCGGTACTGAGCCTCGCTCTTAAGTTGGATCCTAGGATAATTGTAATATTAGAATAGCTGTTAAGTAGATAACATGAATAATAAATTTAGCAATTGTACCTAAGCCATTTTCTACGTGTGTATGAAGTTCTCGCTTATATACATTTAGAACTAGGGCATCTGTATGGAACGGAACACTGAACTCATCGACAAGCACCGCTAATCTACGAATTTCTTCGCTCAGGGCTTTAGAAACTCTCTGCTCTACATCCTCAACCATATGATGAATTTTATCTTTCATTTCCTGAGTCACCAACATTAATTGCTGTTCCGTATAATTCAACTTGTCATGAACATCTTTTTTAACATGTAACTGTTGGTTTTTCATTTTTTGAGTTCTTTCTAATATTTCGTCCAGTGTTTGTCGAATTTCTCTGAGAATTATATCATTTTCATTCCGCATACTGAAAGCCAAATGTATCGAAAATACTAAACATATGATAATCAACTTACGTAGCGATATGTTTTCCGCGTTGAGAGTGCTGTTCAAACTTTGTTTTTACAGCAGACTTTGAGATACATTCCTCAAATTTTCGTTCGAAATCTTGGAATTCGAAATAGCGATTTTGGAAGCCTTCGGCTAATGCACCGTCTATATAAAACAATTTCAGAAGAATGTTAAAAATAAACTGGTGATGTGAGCTTAAAAGGCAGAGAAGAAAAAGAATAATGCAGAAATTACTGTGAGCAGGTTGGCCACGTTGTTCTTGCATACGAGCTTGAAGAGTTTCCTTCGCAGAAATAAAAAAAACTCGTTCTTCTGCATCTTTGGGACCGTAAACTTTCAATTCTTTTGCTAAGAAGTCTACAGCTCGTTCTTGATGTTGTGCTCTCACCTAAACAAACGTAAAATGTAATTAAACGTAAAATATATATACGATAACTTTTCAAATAATTGATAAAGCAAGAAGCACATATTAAGATTTGTGTGGAATAAGCACAAGAGTAAGGCAACATATTGCATGGTTAAAAGAAAATTATATTTCCTTCTTGATTTTAACGAATATCTTTACATGCCGCAAAATTTGTGCACATTGTCATCATTGCATAGCGCGTCATTGATTTTGTGTATAAGTAAAATAAAGATTTACAGTCAACAAGTACAAGTGTCACTAGAATATATAATTTACAAAATAACTTACCTCCTTTTGCTCTTTGACCAGCTAAGGGATAAATCGGGTATTACGTGAATTATTTGAATAAAGCTGCCACTGCATACAGCTAAGTATCAATGAATTCGAAACTTCGCGTGTACAATTTTGTGGTTACACTATTGTACATAATAAATTATATCGATTATGTGCAAACAAATTCTGAGACAATAATCATAATATGTAGTACCAGCTTTAATAAAAAAAAAAAAAATAAACAATCTTTTTCCAAACACTCTGATTCGCTTTTGCAGAAGTATTTTTTAAAATATTTTCTTCAATACGGTTCAGTGAACCAGGTAATTAATTAAATACGATTACGCTTACATAAAACCTCTATGAATACCTATATGTAAGACATACCTGTTCAAAGAATTCTGGTTCAGAAGCAGATGCATCCCATCTGTTATTCAAGATGAAAATATTTGGTTTGGATAATTTGGTAGATACTTTGTGGAAGAAATTTTTTTCCTGCAATAACCATATTAGTTACATACATAAATTCTTCTATCTAATTGCCGGCATAAACAGAACTTGTTTTCTTAAGTTACTCACTGTAACCATTAAAGTAGATTCAGCATTGGCTACTAAAACAAAAACATCTGCATCTAAACAATGTTTATCAATCCATTCATCCAGATTGGGCGTCACATCTACTCCAGGACTGTCCACAAATACTACATCGTCCCTTAGTAATAAACACTTTTCCTTTGGCCAAAATATTCTTACTAAATGACTTTCGCATAATTTTTCTTTGCAGAGAGCGTGTCCCAGCTGGCCAACTGACTGAACAGGTTGTTTCTCGGTCGATCCCTCGGTAATCAGATAAGATTCACCATTATCTGAACCTTCAACTTGCAGAAAACAATTTGTCGTATGTCCTATGCCGCTCGGTAATATTTTATCGCGTAACATTGCATTAATGACTGTGCTCTTTCCGTTACTAGTCCTGTAAGTTTGTAAATAGTATTTAATCCATATATTTCCAATGCATAATATTAAATCTAAATGTACACAGACATATACATATAATTACCTTCCAAAAAATGCAACTTTCATGTGATCCCTCTTAAGTACATCTCTGATTGCATGGACTTTATCAACATAGCCAGAAATTTTTTGTGCTTCTTCGGTAGTAACAATATTCCTTTCGGTTTGCAGTGCTAAGAGAAATAATGTTGATATAAGTATATTATACATTGTACACTGGCATTAGTTACTTACATTTCATAAATCCTACAGTATCCAGCACATAATCGTCTATTTCCACGAATATGTCATTAATCTTTTTCTTGGCCTTAACAAAAATCTGGAGAGGAGAATTGTCAGTTCTTATATCTGTCGATCTTAGGTGGCTGTCTCCTCCAATCATGGACATTGTACGATTGATGTAGGCAGCCATAATATTCCTTATTTAGTTTATTGTGTGATACAATATGTTCGGCAAAGTAAGAAAATAGGACAGTGCAATATTTTAGGCAGGACGACGATGCAGTGCACAGCATGCAGGTTCAACTGAAATCATAAAAAAAAGCAACAATTAAAAACATATTCTAAGAACAATCTCAGTCTAAGAGATTGAATATACAATTTGTACATAATTACTTAATAATTGTAAGGCATTTGAAGGATACATATGAGAATAAGTGTATTAAACAAACAACATTATAAAATCTCGACTGTTTCATCTAGCTACGATAAATCACTAAACATAAACATGAAAGGACATGGTAATGGGGATATGGCAAAAAGAAAGGTAGAAATTATAATATATCGAGAACAATACAATACAATACACACACATACGAAAAATGTTAAGCCATTGAAATGCTACACGTTTTGGCTTAAAACTGTTATATTCCAAATGAAACAAATGCTTATGTTCTTGATCATTTGTGCGACTTATATGTGTACATATGACTAATCATAAGGAATCTATTGCACATAGTGAAGCGGTATGTAAACATTTATAACAACACAAAACCTTCTTGTCTTTAGTCATTGAAGTGTCCTTTTGTCGCAATATAAACGAGACGCGACTTTTGAATGCCTCTGTTACTCCAAAACTTCTAAAACAATTATCATTGTCATGTAATGTTATTCGTGTATTATATTCGACATTTTAATACACAACATTAATTACATGTTTCTTCAAAATATGTGTAGAAAAAGAAACATTTATGCAATAATTCATATGCAGTACATTATGAATAATGTACACGACAGGTTATTATATACTCGTGTTGAGCGCGTTGCTTAAATTGTCATTTATATCAGTCGCGATATTTATAAGCTCTGACAATTCGATATGTACGGTTTGTACAAAGTGATTGCAAAAGACTATTTTACGTCATTATATTTCGTTCTCCGAACAAACGACGCAAATTGATCCACGAATTAATATAACAATAGTTATTATCTATTTGTTATTCAAATATTTCTTTATATAAGGAACACAGGATTTGTTACAAGAAAAGAAAATATTAAACGTTCTCTTTTTTACCGTACGCCGAAATCTAACCTGCATCAGAATGGAATTTGACACAGCCTGAAAGCTTTGGTTCTTACCGTTTATCGTTACAGTTCTTCTAATATCATAATTCTAGCCGAATATGATTTTAATCGAACATGAAACAATGAATATCATTTTGGGATTATAAATTATCAAACGAATTAGTTATTAGATCGGAGTATATTAAAATAAATTCACATGTGAACTGATTGGAAGTGGTAGAAAACACGTGACGTTCAATGAATGAAGGCTCGTTTTAAATTGCCACTATAACTTTTTTTCTTCTTGCAATTGTTCTTAATTTTTCAGTATAACATTGGGAGGCCTAAGACACTTGTCGTTTATTTAAAAACTATATACAATTCTTCCCGAATTTTAATTGTTACAAGAACTGATCGTATCGTTCTTTTTGAATTAATCACAAATTTACTTACGATATTGTTTTTGTCAATAATTTAGTTTTTGGATCATTCGTATTTTTATAGTTGTTATATTTACTTTATTTTCTTCACGATATGTCCAATGTTTCATTCGTTTTTGCGTAAAACGAATTTTTCGATTTAATACTGCGGGAGTTGCCCGTATATGCGCATCTTCTAATATAGTATGGCGGACATGTGATTTGATTTAATTTTATATGCATGCACCAGGTATACATTCCCACATAGAAGACAGTAATTTAACGAGTAGTAAGTGATCAGAATTAATTTCGACATTATCACTGTACTCTCCTCTGTTGCGGTAACATGCCTAACGGATTTGTACATTCCGTCAAAGTTCCAAGACTTTATAAAACTTCTGCCAAGGTTGTACGTGAGGTTCGAGAGAACGGTGGCAGTCTGAAATCGTTGCTTTACCAACAAAAACATCCTGTAAGTTGATGTACAAATTGTTTACAACAAGAATTCGTAATCGACCAAGAAAAACTTATTTTAATTTGTTTATTCCTCTTTGAATGTCCTCATTTCGGATTATCATAATCACGTGGTTTTTGAAACAGTCCATTCTCTCGTAAATTATAGCACTTGTTTACATTAGTATTAATGATAAGATTATCCTAAACTTTTTTTTCGATGATACAGAATGTGTCTGCCATATACTCATTGTGCCTCAATACATTACAAAAAGAAGCGCAGTTAAATGAGCTTCTAAGTAAAACCAATTTATTGGTGAACGAACCTCGTTTGGATCCGTGGTTAGCCAAAATCCTGATAACAGAATTACTGTGGGGAAAAAAAGTGTTGAATACTGATTGCAAGCCTGGTCAAACTATACGTTCTTATGAAAATCAGTTGAGAAAAGAGTTGGGCGATATTAATGACGTAGAGGCATCGAATAAAACAGGTAAAAAACAGAAATATTATGTTTACTTACCAATGCGTATTATGTTTACAGAAATGGGCCCTTCATGTACAAGCAAATTAATAACTGCGTCCAGCTTCAAATTTCTGATATATTAAGTCAGTTTCTTTGTAAAGGAATTGAGCATCCAGATTGATGGTTTTAATCATCCGCAACAACCGTATACTTAGTAGCCGGCACCCTAGAATCAAACGATTTCTGTCTTACGTGCAGAAAAATCAGCACAAGTCAAATCATAAAAAGATCTCCGCAGAACAAAATAAAGAACCAACAACAGTTATGACTCTGGTAGCAGTATTAGGAAAATTGTTTTTATATAGCATTGCTATGTTTACACTACCCTTTGCCGCATTTTTCGGGGCGCAGCATATTATGAAAGCTGAATTTCACGTAGACAGATTTATGTCAAATTGCATTTCTGTCTTTGCTGCGGTAGTCACAGTAAATTTAATAATATCTTTTTATGCTTATCAGGCATTACACGAGCCTGATGATGTATCTGAGATTAATACAGGTGTAGCCACGCCTTCTAAAGAAAGCCTTAATGCAAAAATTGATTAATATATAAATAAAGACAAGTTCCGAATGTAACTATCAAAATATAACTGTTATATTGTATTTGTACTGCACGTAATTGGTATTGAAAGTATGCCAAGAACAACGATATTTGTAAAAACTACTTATAGTTAATATAATTTGCATATTTCTATATTTTTTTTACTATTATCATTATACGAGTATAATAATAACAACATTGAATATAGTGACTGTTTGTATTTAACAATAAATAATTGATGTCTGAAAGCATGGGTTTTACTTTATGTCCATTAGAAAACTACCTTCGTGCAATCGCTAAAAAAGAAACAATCTCGTTCTTTCAGTAAGAAAAGCAAGATACGTTCGCATCAACACTGTACTGGTCCCATTAGAGGAAGGAATATCTTGTTTCCAAGAAGAAGGATGGTCCCTTATGCCGAAATGTTCGACTTATGCAAATCATTTAAATGCTGTACAAAATTTAAAACAGCCGGAGTTTATTCAAGATTTTCATATACCGGAGTTACTCGTTTTCCCACCTGACACAACATTTCATGATCATCCTGGATACCACAATGGTAAAATAATTTTACAAGACAAGGTAACTTCCTAGAAAAGCAAGAAAAATAATTACCCACGTAGGTAGTGTTTCCTAATGTTTTCCTCACATTTCAGGCTAGCTGTCTTCCATCACGATTATTAAATCCAGAACCTGGATCTGTAGTGCTGGACATGTGTGCAGCACCTGGAATGAAAACGAGTCACTTAGCTGCACTCATGAAAAACATAGGGTATGCTTACCTTAAATTTACGTCTACAACATATATGTATTTGTAAATAATTTCTTTAATTATCTATCGTATGACCGTAGAAAGGTATATGCAGTTGAAATTGACGAACGGAGGTATTCTGTTTTATGCGAACAGATCGAATTAACAAATGCATCTTGTGTCGAAACTATCAACAAAGATGCATTAACTCTGGACACAAGCGATTATTCTGACGTACAATATATTCTAGTTGACCCGACATGCTCTGGTTCAGGTAAAATATTTCATTGCCGTACGAACGTGCGGAATCCCTCAAACTCTAAGATAAATTTCTTTTTTACAGGCATGCTGGACAGACAGATAGTGCATGGCAAAGAAAAATGCCAACCACAGCGTCTTAAACAATTGCAAGCGTTCCAAGTTTTTCTTTTGCGACATGCCCTTCTAAATTTCCCAAACGTAAAGAGGGTTGTTTATAGTACTTGCTCTATTAATCCTGAAGAAAACGAGGAAGTGCTAGAAGAGATTTTGGACAATATTCAGGATGCGTATAAAATCGTTCCTGTTAAAAAATTGTTGGAAGGGGACTGGCTAAACTTTAGCTCGAAAATATACAAATGTTCAGACAAGTGTCTGTATGCCAAATCCGATGTAGATCTATGTAACGGCTTCTTTGTCGCCGTATTTGAACGAAATTTCGATGTGTCGTTACCTGAATATAAACGCAAAACGAATGCCGCACATGTTAACGAAGAACCGAAGGAAAATGATGAAGCCAACATTGAAGAGGAAACTGCAACGCGTAAGAAAAAGAGACGCGGCAAAAGGAAAAGCGCAAATCAGCAAGCGTCTACAAACGAGGAAGCAGAAGGACACACGGACAAAGTAAGCAACGACAATGATTTTTCTCAGGCCAAAAACGAATCGTCCTCTCAAAATGATGCCGGTGGATCATTCGAAAATGAGACTGATGAACCTGCGGCGAAAAAGAAGAAGAAGAAGAAGAAGAACAAAAAGGCGGAGTTGTCCCCTTAATGATGACAACTGTCCATTCACAATGATATTGCAGTACAAATAACATAAATGAGGACGCTATTGAGGATTTAGCTTGACTCGTTCGAGAATCGTTTTTTTTTTGTTATATAAAATGTGTTAAGTATTGTTATATCGAATCAGTAGTGTCAATGAATTTATTTCGACGAAATAAAGGGGAAAAAGAATATAACACAGTATTCTTTCTTTTACCTTACATCACTATTTGCCCAGACGATAATTCCGGATAAGATTAATGTTTATTTTTTTTATCGCAGCACTGTCGTGAAACTTTCGACCATAGCACGAAATTCTAAACACGCACCAAACTCATGCCCTTCGGTATAATCGTGGACACGAGGGCTGCAATAAGTCTCAAATATTTCCTAAGGTAAGAATTAAACAAAAGATTAATTGAAACTCAAAACCGTAAAATTATAAACCGTTTAACGTTAGCCCTTATCATCCACTAAAATATTACTCAATAAATTATCATGTATTCGTGACTGTGTTTAATTTATTAATTTCCTTTTCACCATCGAGAAACACAATTACATGGCCCGTCCCAAATGCGAAACACGTTCGTACATCATTGCAAATCTCAGCATCGAGGATACTATAAAAACATTCCTGATAATCCTTATGATGTATTATACATGATGCTTCCTCGATGACCGATGAAAAATACGCTTTTGCCACGTACCACCCTTATCTCGTAATACTCGGAACGAAATGTATTCCGTATGAAAGCTTCTGTGACTTGTCGCGTTGACCTAGAAGGTCTTGGATATCTTTCGATAAGGATCGTTTGATATACTACCGTCTCGTGAATCATGGTAATATTCAATGATAACGCGATAATGGTAATTATGTATGTAAGAGGTCCATATAGCTGTGCCATTAATCGTGTCCATGATAGTGGCTTGATCTGGTATCTTTATAATTGTACATAAACTTCAAATGTCATTCTGTGATATTTCTCCAATGACCTTAAATTCTGGTACAAAAATTTGTTTAAGTAGAAAGGACTGTTAAAGTCATTGGAGCGTCTTAAGTTCGTCTCGCTAGAGTCTAGAGAAGTCGCGGATTGCTTTAAGGAATGGAGAAACATGAGCAACGGTGGTTTATGTACCATAACAGACGTATATTGCAAAGGTAAGGAAGACAGCGATGGCAGCAGGATAAGTGGAGGCCACTCAACTGTGGGGCGAAAGCGTGGAATAAGGGTGGCACAGTGCAAAGACGGTATCACTGTAATGGTCGTTTCACTCCAAGCGTGCACTGTACTCATAAATGTGCAAGGTAGCATTTATTAGTTGTACTCCTGTAAAAAAAATTAGCAACTCAAATTTCCGCTACGCGTATTAATAGAAGAACCATGAAATATTTTACCAAAATTTCGCGCAACGAATAAATGGCGCCAATGACAATAATAATAGAATGCTTCAACAAACTGTTCGTTAGATTACTTTTTGTTTTATAACATTTGTCCAATAAGGGGAACCTTCGTGACAACTTATGGGAAAATGTCGGATATCGTTCGAGTTTCTTATCTTTGTCGCGAGCACGATATTTTACGACGTCTTGAAGCCATAAAGGAAGTGAAAGAAAGAAAGAAAGGAGCGATCGGGAACCAGTATTCGGCCAATGGTCCTCACTGTTTTATTGCCAAGTCGATACCGTCGCAGGAGGTGCGATTTCACTTGCTTTCCGGAAAAGTCCACGGTATCGGTTGAAATCATCGTGCTACCATTCTATATCCCATTCTTCTCGGAAACTTCTCTCCTTTTCTCACGGCTCTGCCCCTTAACTCGTGTACAGGTACCTCCGTGACACGAAACACGTTGACCCGCTCGGCCTCCGCGAGCTTTGTAGATACCAATCGCGGACGGCAATGATTTTTAGTATTAGTAAGGGGAAAGTGTCCCGGCTTAATTTTTATTGAGCGAGAAATAATATCTGGCTAAGCAACGTAAAAATATTCATTCCTTTCCCATATATAAGGTGCCTAAGAGATATAAAATTCGTATACGTATTAAGAATTACATTTCATTCGTTTTAAAAAACAGGGATGCTCTTTAAATGTCCCCTTTACGTGTCACCTTAATCATTCTTTCTCTCATTTGATCAAATTGCAGAGGAAAATCAGTATCGCGCCGTTCAAACAGTCCATAGGGAAAGTTGAGATTCGGTATTCACCAAGTCCTGCTGATTCACGCTTACCGTGATATACGGGCCGCCCGACCGCTCGATTACTTAAGTAGTCGAGGAACGAAACTGGTCAGCCGCCTTCCGCGGCGAACACGCAAACCCCACCAAAGTATCGACTATTCGCCACGTCCAGAATGGAATATTATAAAGATGACCACTGTGATAGAAACGATCAAAATCCATCGTACAATTGAACGTTAAGCGCGGACAAATAATAAAAGAATAAAAGCAGAAAGGAATATCGAGCTTATGAAGAATGTAAATTCATGGGATGAAATAAATATTACGTTATCGTGAAAAATTTATTCCCGGAACATTCGCAAAGTATGGAATCTGTGGAAATATTCCAGTTGCAAAGTTTTATGCAAAAGGGAGGGCCGGCCGAATGGGCAACGTTAACATTATCGCCTGTGCAATTCGACCTTCGCAATAGCCGCTTGTATCTAGTACTCGTATCGTGCATTCTACAATTCTTAAGCTTCATGCGGCTAATCATCCGAGTCGCTCCGGCCCGATAAGCCGGTGTTTCTTGCTCGAAAGAAATGCAAACCGTCAAGGGGCCGTTAAAATAAGATATTGAGCACAATAAAAAATGTGGTGCACTGCGAAAACCACCGAGTCATTTCATGCCCGAGCTCCCGGGAATCTTTAATCATTTCGTTAACAGATGCTCTGTTATTTTCTCGGACGGTCGTGCCCTTTTCTGAAGCGGTTCTCCTCTATTTCATACGCTTTTCGTGTACCGCGTTATATTTTACTTTCACCGAAACGTCGACTCGTCGCGTCTCACATGACACAAACGTTCTCAGACGGGATGATAATTGTCCAGCTTTCATGCTGTATTAAACGACGCCGGGCATCCAAGCGGCTATGCAAATGCGCTTCCACGTGAAATCCTTAAACACGAAGCGGCCACGTTCCTTCTCAGAAATCGCAATCTTCTGCACGCAAAATGCCTCCACTTTCCATATACCCTTTCTTTCGCGCGTATCCCCTCAAAGCTGTTTCTCTATCCATTATCAAAATACTTTCCGAATCTCCATTCAACCTCTATGATTTGTATTCAAAATTAGCCTTCCACTGTTTGTCATCTCTATTTCATCGCCTCGGCGATTTCAACGGAGGGCGAGGCTTGCGCGTAGTTCCGTGGTCGCGGTGCAACAAGTTCGGTGCTCGTATCACCGGCGTCGGTTCACTGACACGGGCGTCGATGCCGGCAAACGTCGCCGGGCAGGAGAACGGCGTCGTCGACGACGACGGCGCCGAGTTAGCGTGGTTCGTGGCTGTCCCTCGGAGCGACACACTCGACGTCGGGACGCCATCGTCGAAGGACGCATGAATATGCATAACATCGCGGTTTCTTGGTGTTATCTCGTTTTCGAATGAAAACTGGTGTCGATGAACGATCGACGATAGAGATTCATTCCCTCGTTCGTTCTCGTTTCTATTGTATACCTCGCGAGTAGCTTGGCGATGTTGTACTCATCCGAAGCAGTTCGATCATTGAAATAGATCTTCTAAAAGAGTTCTGAATAGATTGACCATGATTTTCGGGCTTTTTCTTATCGGTTTTCGTTCGTGAGAAATTGTGAATGCGATTGCGACTATGTGGAATCGAGGCAGGAAGTGACGAGAACCCGATGGTGTTGAACTTAACCGCGGCCAATTGAAAAAGATAAATCGGTGTGCAGGGAATGAATGGACGAGCGTAGAAAAGGCTACACCCCCGCTGGGATAGAGTGGACTTTCACGGTGCATCTACTGGAATGAAGAAATCGATTTATGCTAATTTCGATGACCCCTGTGCATTATAACACCGCCATGCAAGTTTTGCAGAACAATTGAACAAACAATGGTCGTGTCGTTATTCTAAAGGATTGACGGTTCAGTGGTGTACAAGTGAATTTGTAGCTTTTGTTCGATTTGCTCGAGGATTCCAAATTGATCTCGGTGAGGCACAAAGTTCGTGACCTTAACTCTTCAGGGTGTAGCCTAGTGCGGCGCAGCGTAATTACGTGTCGTTAATCTTAAACCGCGAAGCCCTCGCTTCGTCGGGGAGAATTAAATCGGGACCAGAAGAAACGTGGTGTGGCTCTGCGTGGAATTTCATCGTGTGCGCATAAAACCGGGAAGATTTTGTCCTCGCTCGAGGAAGATACGGATAGACAATCGATTGATCTGCAGTGAGCCGCAGTTATAAAATTAAAAGTGCATCGTAAGCAGTGAAATCGATCGGGAATCTGCGCCAAATCACGCGACACGTGGACGTTCCACCGGGCGTATAAGAGACTTTTTTTTTTGTTATTGCAGCGGTGTTCCTCTGCCGCGTGTTCCGCTCGTTGTATGAAAAAACGAAGCCTTGAATTCCGACGGTGAAAAAGTCTCCGACGATCCATCAATTTTGACGGGCAATTTCAAGGAACGGAACACGACTCTGCGGAAGAGAACTCTGGCCGGCATCAGTCGATCGTCGAGGTACGCAAGAGTAATATCACTTTCTTCCACCTGAAACAAAATTATTTGTATTACTTGTGTAAATTGGGGCAGGGCCTAAAATGTCAGCACGATGAGCTAATTAACTTGTACCGGTGAATTACGATTTACGAGCTCTATGGTGTGCGTAACAAAGCGTAGAAAAATAATTCTTTTCTTGCATTCCGCGACGAGAGTTTAAAGGCATTAGCTTGGATTCATTTTGAAACTTAAACGTTCCTCCGGACTTTTCAGTTTTTAGCTCTGTCAAGGTTCAGCAAGCTACCTGTGTTTCAGACTATTTTACATTGTACGATATTTAAAACTGGATCTAACAAAATAACATAAACCTGAATTGTTATTATTGGAAAAGTAGAATCGAGCTCCCTACAGATTCCTACAATGAATTCCGACTATCTAAGGAAAAGAAACTCTTCAGGCTATTTTAATATACAATTAATACCTCGAGATATATTCTCAATTGGAACATTTGCGGTATTGTAATTTTTTTCCAGGACCGTCTCCGTGATCTCTGGGACAACGAGATCAGCTGAGAAGCAAAGAGGCGAGAGGAGACTAAAGGCGGCGGCCTTGTGCCGATGATCGTTGCTGAAAATCAGTCGAGTTTGCGTGCCGGCTCCAGGCTGGGGCAGTTTGAGGAGGCAACGGGCGACGAAAGTGTGGGTGGAGGCAGCGTGGCTGGTGTAGCCGGTGCAACCACTATCTTCGAGCCAGGTGGGAGAGTTCATTATCCCAGCAGATTATCATCACACCTCTGTATGCACTCTGAGAAACGTCTACCTAGATCGTCGGATTGATGCAGGTGGCAAAAAGCTGTGCAACCTCTTGTGGCACGTAGCAATCGCACGCGCGTGTTCCCGATCTCGTTATGAAACAGATGATAGATCAATTTCATGAGACTCGGCCTATATTATGACGGAGAAAGAAACGAAATTATTTGCCGTGGAATTCTGTGACGATATTAAGAGAAAAAACTTTAAAAATGGTTAAAGCGAGAAAGAATATTCGTTCTCTTATTTTGCATTAATTGTTAATGAATTATTTATGGCAAATGGTGATGTTCGTAGCATTGGTTTGATTAAATTGGAATAATAATTATTTTGCCTACTTGCTTAAGCAATTCTGCGTTTTACTATTACTTCGATAAATTATAAATATTAATTATAATAAATGGGAGGTTTATAGGACAATTGCTATTAATATTCCCGATATTACCTTTGAATATCCGAATGATTTAAGAACGCGTTCGACACCGGCGGACCTAACGAAGCGCGTGTCACCTGATCCATTCAATTTATCATAAACCTGCAATCTCGGACGTGTGCCACAACTGAAACGAATAAATAAATAATTTCATCAACATCCCTTCAAGTGGCCGCTTTCAAACGCAGGTGTAATGAAGAAAGAGGAACAGCAGGCGGCGCAGAACGATAATTCCTCGAAAGAATCCAACGGCTCGGTGGTAACAGTAACTACACCTAGCGGCGTCGGGACGGCGGCGCCCGCGGTGAACGCTACCAGCTCGACGACAGCCACGACGCCCGCGATTTCTAAGATGCCAGGTGGAGGCGCTCGCAGCGACGAGGAGGAGGAAGAAGAAGAGGAGGCAGAGGAGGAAGAAGAGGAAGACGAAGAGGAAGAGGAGGACGTGGAAGTGGAGGGTGGTGCGGCGCAAGAGGCGGTCGGTGGCGGTCTTCTGGCGAACGAAGGTGGGGGTGGAGGCGGCATGGCCGGCTTCTGGAGGCAGAGTAGACCCTCCAGTCCCCGCATGCCGCCTCCGGAGCAGCCGGAGCTCAGGCCTAAGAGCCGACACGAGCCGGCGCCCGCGAGATACAACAACCTTGGCTACTGGAGGGCGAGACGCGTAACATTCTACAAAAATGGCGACCCGTATTTCCCCGGCATCGAGTTCAGGTAAGCTGAAACGCTTGACTACGTTCGGTTAATCGGGTCGCAAGTAGAGACGGCACCTTGTCCAAGTTGTTCACCAAGTGGCGCTTATACTAGTACTCATCTTGGGGGCAGGTGGCGTGTCCACGCTTGTTGGCCTTGATTCGGCTCTATGAATGAGATCCAAGTCGTGTGACACACGAGTGATACTGTACAATCGTTACTCCTGTATCGACGAGGTTCTCTGTCATTGGTCGGTAAATTGCAGGTTCAAGCCGGGACGGGACATCGGTTCCCTGGAGGCTCTTCTGGATAGACTGTCCCTACGGATGGATCTGCCTAGGGGGGCGAGACACATCTTCTCCATGGACGGTGACAGGAAGATTACCTTGGACGAACTCGAGGACGGTGCGTCGTACGTGGTATCCAGCTACAAAACGTTCAAGGTAAGTAATAAGCAGTTTCTATTAATAGCTCCTTTTGGATAACATCGACGGATTTAATCTCAGAACAGGGCAAGGACAAATTGTTATTAGGGATACCATTATGGAATGGATATACGGAACGGGAGCATATTGCTTTCCAATAGTGCGATTAGTGGTGCGGTGTTTAAAATTGCTCGGAGAACGGAGAGAAAAAAAAAGAAGAAAAGAAAAAGGGTCTTAATCGCCATGGGCGGGAAAGTGGGTCGTTCGATCTGATACATTGCACGAAGAAGAAATAAGGTCCTTAAGACATAGGATCGCGTGTATGTGTAGATCAAATCTCTGTTCAGGTAACAGCCCCACCCTGTTACGAACGAGAGAACCAATCTCATTATGACGGCGATAATTCAGCACGTGCAAGGACTTGTGCATGGCGAAAAGTAAATATCCTTTGCAGCCGGCGCGACGCGACGCGACTCACGGCGTCGCCGTCTGTGTATCGTTCGCATAATTAAAACACAGCCAGGGGTGTTCTATACACGTGGTCTTAATATTCATGAGCCCGGTACGTGTAATACGTGCAAGACGTAGACGGGCGTAAAACGACAGGCGACTTCTACAAATGCGTATAGGAACATTAAGCAGACACGCGTGTTCATACGAGTAACACGTACACATCGAGGGCGGGACAAGCCGCGATACGGTAATTTATAAGAAAGCTGCGTATACTGCCGTCGACAATCTTTGTGTATCTGGCCCAGATCAGCCTTTAAGCAGGCCACACGCAACGCCACGTCCGCCTAGTTACCTAAAAAGAACATTCGTCGCAATCATCATTACTTTATACGTGCTTCATCTTCATTGGCGAGCATGAAAGGCGTAAAGACTTTTTATTGAAGGACTAAATTAGTCAACCGAGTTGTGGTACCTTTTAAGAAATTTGCCAGGCAATGTCCGGTCTAAGACATATTTTGCAATACCATCAAAATTGATCTTCTGCGCCACACATCGATTCCTACAAGTACAATTAGCTGAATCTTTAATAGTTAATAGCAGATAGCAGGATTAAATTCCTGTCCCAATTGCAACGTAACAACAAGCTGTTAATCGAAAGATTGACCTCAAGATTAAATGGCTGCCGCTACTTCGAAAACTTCGAAGAGTAATTCGACGCCCGACGATTTATTGCAACTGTTGAAAGATTAAATTCTTATCTTGACCGTGATATCCTCCGAGGCATACTTTAAAGCGCGGCCGGTTCGAAGGGATCGCCCGCAGGAAGAATGGTCCAATTAGCAGCCAAAGCTTTCAAGCTCGATTTCCCTGGAAGGTCAGGGGTGTTCATTATTTTTATGAAGGCGCCGATAGGAAGGATTGGAATTCGCTTATCGTTGCGTCATGCCACGTGAAGGGTGGCCCACACCCAACCTGATTTCTATGCTTCAAGGTGTGACCAGGCCGCTCGTTATATCGCCTACCGTATCGTCCGCCGTTTCCACCTTCCTGCCACGCTTGTGTACAATCCGTTGTTTCGATCGACGGTAGTCTCGTGCCGGGTCAACCCTTAATCCGGCAAAGTGGCCAAAGCTTATGCACGATCATATTGTTCTATGGCGGCCTTTGCATGCCGATTGAAATCCAGAATCTGTGTTCCCGCACACATGACCCATATTACTTACGTTCTGCCAGCATACGCCAAGGTCCACGTCCGCCTTGACCTATATCGTCGAAAGCGCAATCGATACTGCGTACTCTGCGGTCTTTATTGCATCCTTGTATTAATTCTTACGATTGGCCCTCGATCAGCCTGAAATTAGATCGGGAAAAATAGAAACATACTGCTTTACGGATAACTTTACTTTCGTTATTGATATCTCTGTATTATTATTACAACTTTTACCCCCCGACGATATCGATAAGAAATTGGTGCAATTCGGTGCTGGATAATTCGACCATTGTTTACCAAAGCCACGTGGCATGGAGGATCGACGTCTCTAGTAGGTGAATCTGGTGTTCGGTGGTGGGGGGGGGACGGGAGCGTGTCAGCGGGTCGAAAAGTGGGAACAAGCATTGCCACAGGGTTGGCGAATGAGAGGGGTGAAAAGGGTTGGCCGATTGGGTCTTGCGGTTGCGCACCAGTCACCCTCGCTGTCTCCTCGCCTTCGATTCCTCGTTTCCTCTAATCCCGTTCAAATGGTACGCCTTCCGATTTCCCTTAATGCCTCATTACCGTTCGCCAGCCGCGTTCCACGCGTCTGCATTCTTTCGTCTACGCCAGGCAAGTCGTTAATCCATCCACCGCCATCGCGATAACCATTTAAACGGACTCCAGTTTCTTCACCTCGCCACGCTATGACCCGAATTTCTTTATGCCGCCGCGACATTAAAAACTTTATCCCTCCGATCTCGAATCTGAATGCGAAGGGTGTGCCGGGGGTTCGACCGTTTGTCCGCTGCATAGTAACTCTCTTGCCCCGCGATCTCCATACTGCGAGCAATTGTTCTGGCGTTCCGTATAGACGGATTGATGAAAAAAAAAGTGGCTGGGTAATATTCCGCGCAGTGATTATCGATGAGCAGGGTACACCTCTGGGAATTGGAAATATTCCACGCTGCCAAAGGTTGTACACGGGTACAGGAGTCTCTGTGAACGTATGAATCACGTCTTGCCGCGGAGGGTAAACGGCGGGTGAGTGGAACGGTACGTACTTCCGGTAAGGAGACCGATGCAGGGCTCTCGAGTCGTAGGGCGGCCAGCAAGGGAGAGACCGTATCTCACAGACCGTTGGTCAGTCCCGCAAGGGATCAATAAACACGACGTTCACCACACGGACGATTCACAAACGGCATCCCCACTCTGTTCCATCTTCAGAAATTCAGGCAGCGTGCCGTGCAACGTATACCGATCAATCAAGATCTATCCTCCTCTTCTCTGAGGACAAAAAAGAAATATACACAACCGTATAGAGTATTTGAGAGTCTGCTCGGACGAATAAGGGCGAGCTTGTCGTGCACGATAATTTACGGCCGCGCCCGAAGCTGCGACGAAATTGTGACGCACGTGAGAGAGAGATAACAGGATGAAAAATTAATGCTTGCGGGGCAACGGAAGCAACGAGGAACCAGTGGAAGATATAGCGCCGATTACGGCCGGCTGCGAGTTGACGCAATCAATTATGTTCTGGCCGTCTCTCGCAACGGCGTTACTACTGCGGTCGGAAGTAACAGTTTATTACTACTGCAAACCCCCGGTCGCGCAAACGTACGTACAATAGGTACACACGTGCGCGGCACACGTTTATCGAATGCCGTCGATGTTAAGCGACGACGGGCGATAAGGACGTGCGACGGTGTCACCAGGTGAGGGCCGGCCGGGCGTCGATGTCTCCGTCCGTTTGATTGACCTGTTCCGCGTCCCGATTTCCGTCGAACGCAATTTTTTGCCCAGCGACCTTTCTCTCCGCCGAGACAATCTGAAAATTGCATCGATCGGGTTCTCCCTGCAATTCGTATTGATTTTTAACGGGGTGGAATTATATTTTGCTTAATACGATCAATTGATTTATTTGACGCGTATTTTTGAGCGCACCTGTGCCGATTCCGATTTTCTTCGATTCCCGTTGCGGGAATACTTCTCAAATTATTCGCGGTAACGTTTCATTCCCTGGAAGATTCAAGTTTAAACAGACAGGCATGCCTCGTGCTTCTGTTGCTCGCAACACCTCCGCGTTGTACACCGTGATTCGTACCACGGCCGTGACACAAACACCGCGGGCTCGAAATAAAAATGCAGCTCGATAAATGCTTCGGGTCGCATCACAGCCTCGAGTAATCGTAGCGATTGTTACGTTTCTAATCCGTCCTGGCACTTATCGAACGCAGGACGATCCGTCAGGCACGTTGCACGCTCGTTCTTCATTTTCATATCGCTGCGAGAGCCGCTGCGATAACGAGTCCTCTTTTCATTCTGGAATGGTCGGCCGACCGTGCATATCTACGTTTCTTGCCCGCGCCCCGATCGTAAATTCATAAGGGATAGCACGGTCGGGAGCGTTCTTGAAAGAAATAATTGTCGACCGGGGTGAAATTCGTGTCAGCCACCACCCCACCCGGCGTGATTCGACACGAACTCAGCCGGCCAGAAACTTGCACGTATCTGGCCTACATGCGTCACGGAATTACGGGGAATATCTACCTAACGAAACGAAAAAAGGCAGAAGAAAAAGGTGTGGGAGAAAAAAATAGGAAAGAACATGAATAATTACACGAACAGTCTCGACCCCGCGATAGCCGTTGTGCATTTAAAATGTTTCACGCGAGAATAAACCAGGGTGATCCGTGACAGGTCGAAAAGTCCCGATGGCCGTAATCTCGTGTGTATCGAGTCTGTCCCAAATTTCGTCGCGTTATCGTTTTTGGGGCGACGAACGTGTTGCATGTTCCGCTGCGGATTAATTGCACAGCTCGAACGACGAAGGGGGCGTACGAAAAATGTTCCCGACGATAAACGAAACCCTCTGTGCACGTAAATCACTGCGATACCCCCTTCGTCCCTTTCCCCTCCAAACGCTTCTTAATTTTCGTTCGAATCTCCGCGGGTGCATGCCTGACGGCAGTCCACTTTAATTGACACCGCCGCGTCGATCCTGCGAAAGATACACCGTGGCTTATCGAAATAATTGCGCGGCCTCTGTAGCCCCGATAACGAAATGTGTTCCATTAGACGGTGCCGTTTCTTCTCGCGCTCGACAATTTCTTGCGGGCGGCAGGCACGGTTAAACGTAAACGACGAAGCAAAATCACCGGTTCTACGTATTACGAAAATGGGAAGAAAAAAAAAAAAAAGAAAGAAAGGAAGGATTAGTAATAGAACTAAGTACATGGTCGTGCCCACGCAGCCACGAGTTACTTCTAATTACCCCCGCGACTTAGGAAGCCCCAGATTCCCCCCGTCTGACTATCGACACGCGATTGAAGTGACCGCAGGGAAGGTAACGCCGGTTCAGGTGAAAGCGCCGAACGGTCACAACGGTTGCTCAGTTGCCTACTTTCTTTCGCCAGTTATCAGGATACGCGCCGATTCGTGTTGCAATCCGTGGCTCGGCACATTTATCGCCGGTTGTCGCCGGTTAGAATATTCATGAGCTGCCCGAGCCGAGGCAAAATGAATTTCGGCGACGGTCGATCGGGCAACGTTTTGGAGAAAAGCGTTCCGGTGCGTACGCACGGTTCTTCGGGCCTCGCCACATGACGTGTACCGATCGACGATATGTAAATCACTGCGGCATCCCGTCTGTATGGCAGCCGTTACCTATGAACCCCCCCGCATGCACGCCTGTCGCAGAACGTTCGCAGGACAACTACCCTGTGTGTTACAACCCAACTCCCCCCAACCCTCATGTGCGACACGCTCGCTCGTCACGCACCTGCTGTAATATATGTCAATTACGATTTCAACTTCTTGCATGCATAAGCAGCCACGATATCCGTAGAATTCTCCCCTCCACGCTTGGCAGGAACGGAATCTATTATAGCGTCGGGACGAGAATTTGTTCGGTCGTTGATTAATTGCATGATGTGGCAGTATAAATGTACGATACGATTAAGCAATAACTGTCACCATTGTCCCTTATTTCGTATCCTCTTTCCTTTCTGGATAGCCCGAGACATCGCGTGGCTTTTGTAGAAACACTTTCGATGCTTCGCATTGGGGATATCCTTCGATTATTATATATTGGATACTTTTTTCTTGTGTTGTATCGCGATGAGCGTTCGCCTGCGGACAGGAATCACTTCGAAATCAATTTTACAAGCGTCTTGTACAGCGGTCTTGTTTTACAGGTGTATAAATTCAGGCGACGCATAAAAGTTTTACCTGATGTATCGGGCATCAAGCGATTCGTTGATGATTGATGAGAGCCCAGCTGGTGCACTGTACTTTGCGTTCGTATGGTAAAACGGTGCTACGTAAAAGTACTTATTTCTTCATTCTAAAGGCGGTGATGGCTTTCAACGTAATTCCTGTAAGTAATTTTGGGTATTAGCGTTATGCGGCCGCGCACGAGACTAATATCAGATCGTCTAGAAAAATCAGGGTTGTATACACATATATATCGCACGTGAGATCGAGGATAAGGGTGGAAAAAAAAAATGTTTCGTGTTAATCGGACCGGCCGAATTAAACCTACGATCGTCGCGCAAACAGCTTATCGGTGCAGGTGGTCTTATCACCGGCCAATTATCGACCCTCGCACGTGCATTAGATGGCGTGTAGAAATCGTGGCGAAATATACACGTTTCCCCGCGATCTTGGACCCTGAAAGTTGGAGGAAACTTCCCTCTGTTAAATTCAAGGTCGACGAACTCGTTTCGATTTGCTAGCAAAAATTAGAAACCTTTATTTATAAAAGTAGTATACACCTTGTCGTTCCAATTGAATCGCGCGATTGTATTGTATCAGTCGAGCAGGGTGAACGATGATTCGTGACCAATGACCTGGAGTCAAAGGTTAAGGGTTGGAGTACAGCGAGGCGACCTCTCGACGGTCTTCGCCCTCTTATCATCGAGGCAAATGGTCAATAAGGGTGTTTACCCTCGTGTACTGTGAGCCAGCGTCTCAATTTATTGGAGAACGCCGTGCAACGAACCCGTCACCGTTTCGTTGCTCTATAAAAATTGTTAAATCAGTGATTCTAAATGCTTTCTGCTTTTGCGTTTACTAAGGGCTGGAATATTCTTTGATAGCGTTAAGAGGCTGGTTTCGTTATCAGCCGTCTGCGGGCTGTGGTATGGTCTAGAAAGTGCTGAATTTTATATTCGCTGGAAATGGAGGTCACTACTAAATCGATGATGCATAGTTAAGCTCAGTTCTGGACACCTGGAGATTAGTTTAATCGTTCGATTGCATTTAATATAAAAAGAACTGCTGTACTTTCTGTGTATCGCGTAGAAAATCTGACGGCTGTTAAATCATACAGCGCATCGAATGAATTTTCACGAATGTCGATTTCAAAATGTGTTGCGGTCATTATGCAATAGGGTTCTTGCAGCAAGTGATTAGAGGAACAGAAGGGGTACACGACCGTGTAAATGCGTGGAAAAGGTTAAGGGTTGTAGCACCCATGGTGAACCCAGAGGGTACACCCACGAGTACTTTCATTGCGCCTTCCATTCGATCGACATCGCATACCAGCCGGAAGATTGTTGCACCGTGACCTTGGCCTTGCAGCCAACGTATGCATCGACTTACACGTACCACCGATTGCAGTCCGTTTTGCGAATCGTAATTTACTCGGCTGTCCCCGTAAATTGCGATACGAACCTGCTAGACTATCCGTGAATGGACTCCGCGTCCCTTCTTTCTTTTTACTTTTTCTTCGACGGGGCGTTGCGATGTCCGAACGCAGTTTTCCCCATCCGCTGAATCGATTTCAATATTTCATTACAGCAGTACAACAGTGCGACTTGACGGTCTGAAATGTTGTTTAATACTTAAACAGAGAACAGAGAAAGAATTCGAATGTTAACAGAAAAATCGTTCATGTGAGTCAAACTAATATATTCATGATTTTGTTCGATAGTATTAAACTCGTTAAATATTTTCTTTCCTATTACTTATCTGTAGAGTACACAGGTAGTTTTACTGTTAAAAGGGTGCAATTAATTTTTTGTCTTATTTGAACCTATTATTAAAATACCCTCGGGGTTGGCGATTGATCAGCAGAAACAAATTGAAAGAAATAGCGATCTGGAACAGCGAAGTTTCTAAGTGATTTGTCAAGTACAAAGAAGTCTGTCGTTTAAAAGTACGATAGTTTACACGAAATGATTATAATATTCATTTCATATCAATTACCAAGGGACATTTTTCCCTTCAAAGGGCGAGTATCTGATCGTGATCCATCAGATTTGTTAAGCACCAGGATCGGTTTAGCGAACGAGAGCACGGAATATACGTGGAGCCCTGCCTCGTCCAGCGATAAAGCCACGTAATTATGAGGATTAGATCTTTCTGCGACGTTGAAGAAAGGATTTATTTTTAGAATATGATTTATTAATAGACTCTTTCGTGAGCAGCAGTCATCGTGATAATCTCGACGAATGAGATGGCAGATTAGTATGAGTTGTTTTGACTTTTCGAGCTTGGCTGAAGTTGATCCGATTTGAGGAGCCAAGTTCACTCGTACTGCGCTTTCGAATTTCGTTGAATAGTAAAGCTCTCGATATTGACGCAGGACGGTGTCTCTCGATGTGAAAGACTGGCATACTGGTTTCACGTGAGACCAGGCGAAAGGCCTTCCAGATAGTTACAATAAAGGGGCCGGCAGCCTTGAACGGAATTCATGAAGCTCGTTAAGTGGCCAGCACGTGAGAGATCTCGTTGGCGAGTCTGTAATTTATACGGCACTCGTCATTCCAATGAAAGAAAATTGCATTTGTTATGTTAATGCTTTATACGTGATGTTATACCGAATACAACTTGCAAAGGAATACGTGAAGAAGTAGCGAAGGCTCGCTAGAAACGTGGAAGAAGATGTCACTAATAAAAGGCAAGTGTTCGCTGGAAAACTAAAAGTTAAAGGTATAGCTACTTAACGCTATATGCACATTAATTTTATGCTCTTGATTAAACAGCGGGCAAGGTGAATGGCAAGTGAAATTTTCATCATAATGCAAATTGCAACGATTTATCATTGGTATAAAAACTGCATATTTTTATGCCGTTCAAATCTCGTGCTCTGCGTCCATTAAGGGCCGCGGGCAAACCGGATTACGTTGTCATGAGTACTTATGAGATCCCTCGGGGAACACTTGAAACCCGTACTTTCCTTGATCGCCCTTTTGACACGTCCAGGCCATTATTAATCCTCCGGGGCGGTTCTAAAAAGTCAAAGCAATAAGCCTGAAGGAAGGAGAATAAATCGACGAACTTCGTAAGGGTTAAGCTTACGTCACAGAGGGTGTAATAACGGAAGGGTTGCTGGGGTGTGCGAGAATGAGAGAGTCATTTGACCTTCACCCTGTGTTAATCTATGCTTCCATTATCATACCAATCCCATCAAAGCTGGCATTGCATTGCAACTGCACGACGATGAAGCGAGTCCAGTTATTGGTCGATCGAGTTGACTTTGAATGAGAGGTCCCTCTACGAACCACCTAACAGTACCAAATACGTTCGAATCAATTAATACCATTCTGTATAACCGGTGAAACTCGCCGTAGAACAATAGAATTGTCCATTCTTGTGTGATTTTGTTAAGCGTCTTTGATAAGCCTGAAACGATCAAAATTAATTGCAAAGTATTGCAAGGTCGTCGTATGTCTGGCATCCTGCCGGCAACAGTATGCGTGCTTCGAATTCATAAGTCGGTTTGTTAGACTACTTAGCTCTGTTCAGCTCAATTTTTTCCCCCTTTTTTCGCCAGCTCTCTTTCAATATCGACCCTACTTAGCCAATCTGGATAATTGGCCCGACGCGAAACCACTTTTCCGCGAAGAGTCCTCTATTCCGCCTGGGCGTGGACGTCCTTAATTCCGAACGGTGCTTTCAGCTTCGCTTCCTATCTCAACGAATCCTCGTTACCGGGTGTCCATCATGTTCCCATTCAGCCGGATACCCAGCCGTCCATCTTCATTTATAGCGCAATGAGAATGAACTGTTCACGCCGCACACACAAAGCTTTAAATCGGCGAGTCAGCCGCGTCGCACGCTGAAATTTCATAGAGTGCATGTAACAAATTTACCATGAATGCCTGCGAGCTTTGCAATGCTGAATATAGAATTGCGGACATTTAATAATTTCTATATCGTTACCGGCAGCGCCGACAAAATTCACCTTGTCCCTTAAATATTACGCAACTGCTACGCAAATAATGGCAGACTTGCGATAAACAATTATCGTAGAATCTAGTCGTTCGTAGAATTCAGTCGAATAATAAGTGTATAAAAAAAAAGAGCACTCAATGCTGTCGCGGTATAAAGTTGTGTAAAATTGGGCGAGCCGTGCACCCGTGTCTGGGGGGGTGGCTGTTTGGCCTTGAGACACGGTGGCTCTCCTACAAAGCAAAGAGGGAGGGTAGGGGATGTTGCAGCCAGAGGGCTGGTTCTCTAACCCAATGGAGTGGCATACACCCCGCCTCCAGTTGTCCATCGAGCACAGTCGGGGTTGCACCTGGTGGCGAACCTTCTCGTGATCCACTTTTGCGCACGGTGCCACGTTTTCCACCCCAGTTTTCCTCACGATCACCTGGTGCGATTGCGACTCGCTGCCTCAAGGTCGTACCAACACTTTTCATCTACATTTTCCTCGACGGTCGTCCTTCTTTTCTTTTTCTTTCTTTTGTCCCGTGAACAATCGCAAACCCCGGTGCACTCTGTCGCACAACCGATTCAGTCTTCCGAACCTACGAATCATAATCTGTACAGTTTAAAGAGAAGGAGCCGCGGGTTTGCTACACGCGTGACAATACGTCGACAATTTCTTCGACGAATTAATCAATTAAGCGTAACGATTGGGCAGAGTGTGAGCACCGTGATTAAGGGCGATGAATTAAACAATGTGAACCAGGAAGGTGCTGGTAGATTGTTGTCCAGTGAAGAACATCGAATAAGAACCGTGATTATCGTTGAGTGGGACTACAGTGATCTAGGTTCACCATTGAGTCGGCAAGTTCCTCGTCCCGTTCGGACCTGGAGCCGGACTTTGGTGCCGGCGGAGAGAAGGCGGACTCCTATAGCGATTCTGAGCTAGAGTCCTGCAGTCCTATTTCTTGGGAGGGCTGCGACAGTTTCGTCGTGTTGATGAGCGATTCCTTCGAAGTTATATCGCTGCCGGCCGACATGCTGCAGGTCCACGATATTCGTAGAAACCAACAAATAATTTGTCCATTATTGGTGAAGCAAAATGCAGTGAAATGGTATACGGATCTTGGTGGTTGATTCGTTAAAAGAGCCAGACACTGATTACAAACACCGTGCAAATATTCGCGAGTTTCACGCGTATGTATTCCATTATGTGGAAAGTCTCTAGAAGTTTTCATTTTGAATAGAACGGCGCAGTATCAGCGAAAGAATTGTGTAACTAATATACTGGTTTAAATTTAGAAAAGAATCGCTCGTGTCAATCAAATTTTCATCGTATTTATCGTCGATGCTTCTCTTAAATGGCACAGACGACGAAGGTACTGCGACGATTTCACTACAATTTGCTTGATCAATTATATTCCAGTGTTCTTCAGGAACTTGTAACGAAATTCTCCAACGGAAACATTGTTTTGATACGTTTGTTTAAAACTCGAAATAACAGCCGGCCAGCTACGGGAAGAAGAGTAACACCTGGTACACGAGCCCTACTGGCGGAGGCAGCAGAGGTGGAACGAGCGTCGGAGGAGGTGTCGGAGGATGGCAAAGTAGACCACCAGCTGTGGCAAGCCTCAGCCGGAAAGCTTCCATCACCGACGAAGCACCACCTCCTGGAGGTGGAAAGCCGTCCTCTGGACGTGTCATACGAATCGTTAACAACCATGACCACACCGTACAGGTGAACAAAGATAATCCTAAAACTGTATAACATTAGATTCTAATTTCCCGTTCTCGTTAATTAATTAATTAATTCTAGTGTCGCGTACTGTTGAACCTTCGTACTTCCCAACCTTTCGAAGAAGTACTGGAGGATCTTGGACAGGTGTTGAAGATGAATGGGGCCAAGAGGATGTTCACGGTTTCGGGCCAAGAGGTAGATAATGTAGGATATGCATCGTTGTATACGAGACACCATATCAAAATTGTTCGAGGGAAATGACGTATTTCGTGATCGATTCGTTCACGTTCGTGAACGTAGTGTAAAGCCGAAACGTGGGCGACTCGAAAGCTTATCAGTGATTTATGCAAATCGAAGACATTGGCTCGGCATCGTACTTATAAAATCTGCTTGAATAATGTTTGTCCATAAATATGCATGCGATGGTGGAGGGGCTGAAGCATCGAAACGAAGCGTGACGATATCGGGGTCGACTTCTTCGCTGTAAATGGAATCGGGTCGTCGCTTAACTCTCCTCTAAATCGTCTTCAGAAAATTGCCCCGACCATTGAAAAATATTCTTGATAAACCTAGAAAAGAATTCCCCAAAAAGTCGTCAGCTACCTTACTGAAAAAGTTTCGGCTTAAATAGCTACATAAATTCGGATATTGGTATTTTGTTGTTGTTACTGCTGCATTCTATTTAATTGTTTTGTCTGTTTCCGACGAACTCATTCCAAAATATATTCTTAACGTTACGATAGATTACACGACGAAACGAGGATAATCATTGTAAGTAGGCCGGAGGCTAGCGGGAAAAAGGTCAGAGATCCATCTTTTCAGGTCACGACCGAATATGAATTTCAAATTGACCAATTTTCTCTGCCGAGCATTTGGTTCTCCTATGCATCGTCGTGTACACGCCTCGCGCTGTCTACGTTAACAGTGACACGTTCGTGATACGATCCTGACCCGAGCGAAATATGTCCCTTGGTTCATTCATTTTCGAGCCTATACACTCCTCCCACTACATCACGAATGTTTCCATTTCTTCAAACAAAATATTGAAAGCCCGTGAAAACAAAAGAACAAACAGGTCGATCTAAAAGTGGTTGAAAAGTGATTAGAAAAATATCTTCACCGTCGAATTGAATAAAACTCCTCGTACAGAAATAATTTGACTGTCGTCAGGTACGAAGTTTCTCGCAGCTGAGGAACGAGTTCGCGGATGTCGATACATTTTACTTGGGTACTGGTTCAGGAATGGGTATCGTTGGTGCGGTAACCGCGTCGCCCGCGAGAAGATCCAGATCACGGGGACCTCCAACAGTAGTCGAGGATATGGGTCGTCAAAGAAGAGCACGCAGCAAAAGCAGACCACGAGCGTTGTACGCCCCTGACTCAGACGTCGTCCGAGTAAACGGTTCTCCATGTTGCTTCTCAATTATCCATTACCGAAACGGATTATTCAATCGATAATAACAAAGACTTAACGCGCCTCGCGTTCCCTCGCGAACAGATTACAGCGTAGTCGAGGTGTTACGGGACGAACCGGCCAGAGTTACGATCCGTGGGCTAAGAAGATCCTTCTATCCGCCCTCCCACCTGCCACCGGTGGACAATTCACCGCCAGACAAAAAGCTTCAACTCGAATGGGTTTACGGATATCGGGGCACCGATACCCGAAGAAATCTTTGGGTTCTGCCCAGCGGTGAACTCTTATACTACGTTGCTGCCGTGGCTGTTCTCTTCGACAGAGAGGAAAATGCACAACGGCATTATGTGGGCCACACCGAGGACATCACCTGCATGGAGGTCTCGCTGAAATTCACAACGATAAATTAGTGAGAATACACTCCCCCCGTAAAATTAAAGGACAATCAAATTATCAATGTTTCCTTCAATTCTCTGGAGGAGTGTATTTCACTGGATCGTTTGAAACGGAATTCTTGAGCATAACGACTTGACGGATAGGTACATCCAAGCAGAGAGCTGGTGGCATCCGGGCAAAAAGCTGGCAGACATAGAAAAGCGCAACCGCACGTTCGCATATGGTCAACGGAGACCCTGCTCACTCTGTACGTGTTCGGAATGACTGAGTTCCAGATGGGCGTCTCGGCTTTAGCGTTTTCGCAGCTGGTAACGTATCGTGCCCATACAATCGTGCACACCCACCTGCGACACGAACGAATAGACTAATTAAATAAGCACCTTTTTACGCGTTTCATGGCACACAGAATGGGGGTAGTTACGTATTGGCGGTCGATGCTGGCAGAGAGGCGATACTTTCTGTGTGGCAGTGGCAATGGGGCCATCTGTTAGGCAAAGTGGCGGTAAGCTTTATCTTCAGCACGCTCACGAACACCGCAATATTATGATAATATATTGCAATGTCTATGGGACGTATACGAATTTTACAGACCATGCAGGAAGACCTAACTGGCGCGGCGTTTCACCCCTTGGATGATAATCTACTGATTACGCACGGTCGTGGACATCTGACGTTCTGGAACCGACGGAAGGACGGTTTCTTTGAGAGGACCGACATCATTAAACCCGTAAGCTGGAATGGATAAGAGGGTGTACAGTTTCTAGGACGATTTGCCGATTTTGGTTTACCATTTAAGCCATCGCGCACGCACGTGACGAGCATTCAGTTCGAGCAAGACGGCGATGTTGTCACCGCTGACAGCGACGGTTTCATCACTGTTTACTCAGTAGACGCGGATGGCGCGTACTTCGTACGAATGGAATTCGAGGCGCACAATAAAGGAATTAGTTCGCTCGTTATGTTGTCCGAGGGTACATTGCTCTCCGGGGGAGAGAAAGATCGGAAGATCGCTGCGTGGGATTCTCTGCAGAATTATAAACGTATCACGGATACGAAGGTATGCGGATGTTTGTGGAGTTTTTAAATGAAATTTAGGTGAAATAGAGTATCGCGTGGTATCTTATAAGGATTCATTGTTTAGTTACCAGAGGCGGTGGGCGGCGTTCGTAGCATTTATCCTCAGAGACCGGGAAGGAACGACGGAAACATATACGTTGGAACCACCAGGAATAACATTTTGGAAGGATCTCTTCAGAGAAGGTTTAATCAGGTTGTGTTCGGTCACGGAAGACAGCTGTGGGGTCTTGCTGTTCATCCTGACGATGAGGTGTTCGCTACGGCAGGACACGATAAGAATATTGCTCTCTGGCGGCGGCACAAACTTTTGTGGACAACACAGGTGATTCGTTAAATTCAATACGGGCTCTCAAATAATTTAATTTGGAAAAAACAAATAAATGCAAATGAATTTGAATTTGAAACTGAATTTAAATTAAATTTTTAACTTGCATTCAAATTGCAATTTGTATTAACATTAAAGTTCAATTCGAATTCAATTTAAATGATCGCAAATTTTATTCATTTAATTTAACGAAGAATCAGGTGTTGAAGAATTATGTTACTAATTGAACGTTTGTTTAGGTCGGTTTCGAGTGCATCTGCATAGCATTCCATCCTTTTGGTGTTGCTCTCGCCGCTGGGTCTTCCGAGGGGCATCTTCTAGTCCTAGCCGCGGACACAGGGGCTGCTGTAGCAACCCTTAGAGTCTGCGGCTCGCCCTTATCGTGTATTGGCTATAATCCAAGTAATATATTCTCTCTTAAAATATATGTTAAAATATTTATATATTTGTTTGCGTTGAATCGAAACATTTGTATAAACTCATTTCCAACAAACAGCTGGAGAAATCGTGGCGATGGGTTCGCAGAACGGTAGCGTGTACCTCTTCAGAGTGTCCAGAGACGGGTTCTCTTACAAAAAGAGCAACAAAATCCGTGGAACGCAACCACTGGTACAGCTTGATTGGAGCTCCGACAGCAGATTTCTTCAAACAGTCACACAGGACTACGACCTCGTGTTCTGTAACGTTATTCATTTTCTTTTACAACCGTGCACTTGCAATTCCCAATTGACAGTATAGATAACATGTTTCATATATCGCAGGGGACGTGAAAGCGTTATCGTCGGAAAAGAGCCCGCTAGTAATGAAGGATGTAAAATGGTACACCCATAATTGCATGGTTGGCTACATGGTATCCGGTAAGTATTAAAACAACTCTCACGACGCCCATAGTAAGTGACATTATTATTGTAACCACTTTCCAGAAATACCGATACGCGTTTCAATGATATTATATTTCCAGGAATGTGGAATAATCGTTACTATCCGTTAACAACAGTCCTCACCACGTCGAGCAGATCGGCTGCGCACGATATGCTAGTCAGCGGTGACGCGGAGGGCTATCTGAGGCTGTTCAGGTACCCGTGTACCAGCGCAAAGGCCGAATACGTCGAGGAAAAAGTTTATAGCTCCCTGGTGGCTTGTGCCAGATTTCTCTATAACGATCAAAACGTGGTCACCGTCGGTGGAACCGACGCTGCGCTCATGCTTTGGGAATTGGTCGACGAGTAGACCAAAGAACCAACGATTTTCCATCAATTTTTGCCTTTGTCTTCTACAGTCCGAACCGTCGGACTAATTTGCCTGTGCGTACGCGATCTTCAGAATATCGCTACGATTCATTCCAACGCCGATGACATTTAATAACGACGAGCACACGCGACAGACGTTTATCTTATCACTGCGCCGGACGCTGTTCAGTAACATGTATCCAGCAGCTCGTCTACAGCGAAGCAATTGAATATCTGGACCGACACTTGAACGATTTTTACCATTTAACGTTTCCATTCGACACGACTCGATAGCCAGACGAATTTTATTCGACGATAAACACGATCGTCGGTTGTTGACCACGCTGAATCCAATCTCAAGAATGCTTGAATCTTTTAATGCGTTTGCCGCAACCCCGTAACAATTGTAACGATGAATCTATCGAAGGACAAGGAGACATTTTGAACATTTCGAGTATTGTTTCGTACTGTTTCATACAGTGGCAACACGATCACAGCCGTTCTCCCGGAAAATATGGAGAAAATATAATACGTAGTTATCAGGGAGGACAATTATTACCGTTTCAACGAAGGGAAGATAAGATCTACCAAGGAACTACTCTATTAAAACCCTGGATTGGTATATTCTCACTTTTCAACGACTAATCGATCCGTGGGTACACAAATCCTCTGCCATTTCATAGCGTCCGATAAATTTTCCCGGAACAGAACATCCCCGTAACAGAAACAAAAAAGAAATCCGTACCAATATTTTCAACGATCTCCAACGCTCAATACTAATAACCAGAATTTGTCATAACGCCTTTATAAGCCGAGGCATAAGCCATCGATAAGAATAGACTACGAGAAGAACAAGGATCTATCTTCCCTTCTTCGTCTGTTTTGCCATTGTCGTGCTACAACTTGTACACGTTCCTCGGTGAACGATAATGTTATCACGCTACAACGATGCAGTACATATTTTAAAGACGTAATGGAAACAATACAAGTAGACGCAAGTAACACGTGTGCCCAATAGGGGTAAAGAAAAGAAAAACGAAAAACGAAAAAAAAAACACAAATGAATATACAATATACGCACGTTCAGGAGCGTGCGAATTTTTCGGGGGGCGCAGGCGCCTCTTGGTAGATCTTAAGCGACGATAAATAGATATAAAGAGAAATCGAAAGGACGAACAAAAAATAAACATATATATAGTATATATATTACGAAAAGAAGAAACAAACACGCACCCTTGTAACGGGAACGTCGTTTAACTTGTTTTCTGTTTTTTGCAACGTTTCGAAGATTTTTAGAGAACACGCTGTTGCGGGTCAACGCGCACCTCTCCGTCGATCCTCCCCCTTGTTCACACACATTTCTATAGAAAGAAAATGACGAAGTATAGAGAAACTATACAGAGTTTAAGCGATATGTTATTATTGAAGATATATATATATATATATATATAATATAGTTTTCGTAGATGCAAACGATAACACGAGGACTCTCTCATGTTAGAAAGCTGCGCCCGGGATCGTCACTGCCATGGCATCGAGTTCGAAATTTTTTCATAGTCTGCGCGCTTGAAAACTCATTTTCTCTGCGGGTGACCTGAGAGCTATTTTAAAATATGAATCACCGCGAACCCTTCTTTTCTTTTTCATGCAAACGTAATGCAAACGCAATACCTTCCTTACGTTCCATATTGTCGCTTTATGAACATGGAACAATATTTCCACGCATTCTATTCGATCTCTCCAGTGACTCTTCTTTTTCGTTTTAAAGCCAATCGGAATGAAGTAATTTTCCAATTATTTTCTTCATAAGGCCACGAAATACCTGCGTATACAAAATAGTTTCATGTACAATTGTGTAGCATATATTCGGAAACGAAAAGGAACAAAAAACTTTGTTACGATCGCAGGCAGAACTGAATTTTGGTCTTCGATGCGTCCTGAAACAAAAACATAAAGGATACAAACGATCCCCCGAATGTTTTAGCATTAAAAATCGTAACAGTGTAGAGAAAAAAGCTATCTTACGAAGAAAAAAAAAGAAAATAAATTCTGCACGTTAGATGCAGCATGATTAGATGGTTACCAACAACTATTGCGTAGTGCATAATTTTTTAGTCATCATTTAAAAATAGGCGTAATTAGAGGAAACACTTCTGGGTGACTCAAAGCGATTCTTTATTATTAATTTGATCTCTTACACTATGAGTGTTCCTGGTAAGCGTCTAAGTGGTTCAATTTCTTTTTCATCCTCTGAAACGTAACATGGAAATGTGATTGCGCCAGGAGTGGATTATTGTGCTAATTTAACATCGCATCGCTCTTGCCCATTCACGTGTATCTTCCATCTTCAAAAAATTTCCTTCCCTCCTTATTTTTCAATCCGAGCATCATATTCGGCAGAAGGCGGTGAACATTTCGAAGATGAAAAGTTAGAAACGTGTCGTCGGTAGCATTCGTGTTCGAGACGTTCAACGCGCAATAAGCTGAGGATAAACAATGCTCTATAATACAACACGACCAAGAAGACAGAACGGAGGGGCAAATACGGATACGAATAAATGCCCAGAGAACATTGTAATAACTTCATTAAACTTTATCGTTATTGTACATCTAGGGAAAACCGATTGACTAAAAAGTATCACGGTCAAACGGGTTTCCTTTAAATTCAGTGCTCTGTCTTTCTTAATCGCGTCGCTTCACGAGATTCCACGGTAAACGCGTGACGATACATCAGTAAGTCTCATTGTCAACGAAATATTCTTCAATGGATAGATTAATAACTATAGAGATTGAGTCGAAATGAAGCGGACAAATACGAAAACAAAAGAGACGCGTGAATTGTACTCGAACAGGAATGTCTTATAGAGCGTTGCGAGAAACTTTCGAATCGAGCTCAAAGTGACTGTTCGCGTGATTATTCCATTCTTCCGTCGTGATATACAGACTAGATAATACAAGAAGGAAAGCCGCCTGTACATACTTGTTCTGGAAGCTTTCGTCGTGCTATTTCGTTTTTTTTTCCTTAGTACTATTTTTCTTTTTTTTCCCATTTTGTTTCTTTCATCCGTTTATCGTTTTGAGGAACTTTTGTACAATCGCGAGTATACCATTTTAAAAATCCTCTGTATGTCCTTTGTATGTGTCTGTGTTTGTATTTGTGTGTGACTCACGTGTAACGAGTGATCACGTTTCAACGATATAATAATAATACTTTCGGCAACTCCGATCGTCCAGGTTTTTTTTCTCTCGCTCTCTCTCTATCTCTCCCTCACGCATACACACGCTCTCGTTTTCTCTCTATTCAACAAATTCGAAGATTCTCGGCTTTATAAATAAATAACAACTATATGAAACAATACGCTCGGGTCTTCTAAAATTACATAAATTTACAGGTCTACAGTCTAAGGTTTTCAACCAATGTCTTATTTTCCTGCGTTCACACTCTCGTTCTCTCTTTTATTCTCATATTTTCCAAAATTGTTCCATTAGTCACATGCATCCCCTGTACAATTACTTTCACACTCTTTTGTCATTCTCTCATACCTCCATCCTCGCCTGTTTTATTTCTTTTTCCCTCGTTTCCGTACAATATCTACAAGCAAACAAACAATAAAAATGAAGTAAAAGAAATTGATCGGTTCTTCAACTCTCCGTGCTCTGCTCAACACAATTTAATATGAATTTTTGTTTTCAATAATTGGCAAGTGTTGTCTGTTCCTTGTCCGATTATTATCGAGGGACACTGTCTGCAGAACACAGTCGAAAAACCAGTCAGTTATAAGGAATGACCATTGAACAGCAAAATCACAGACAATGTCCCTACAGATTAATACAATAATAATATTAATATAATAATAGTAATAATAATAATAATATTAATAATTGTTTCCTTTCTCCCGCGATCCAATCTAGAATGAGTTCCGAAGAGAACAATGCCGACTGTTTTGCTTCGCGTTTCTTCCATTTGTTTTCTTCTTCTTTTGTACACAGGAAAGACGAGTATGGCAACGGTACGACCACGAGCACCGAACAGTTTTGTGTTCCGAAGCACAACCTGAGAGTTCCTTTCCATTTTTTCCTTATTATATCGTTTATTACGCATTCTTTCTCCTATTTCTTCTCTTTTCTTTTCCCCATTTTTACATCATCGAAAGACACGGTAAAGCCAAAAGAAACAAAAAAGTCAGTCCTCCATCGACCGACCTCAGTAATAATAATAATAATGTTCGGGAACGTGCTCAGACATTTATAGCAGAGAATGCAAAATGCTTTTGTTTCGTTTAGGCACGTACTTAGAATTTTTTTTCGCCCATCCACTTATTACATCTTGCCTCAGCATTTTCATTTTATTTCATTTATGTTCCACACGCCAAGGTATCGTCAGATATACACGGCGTTCTATCTTGCTATCACAATCATGTTATGCGTATAGCGATACAATTTCTATCATGTACAGTGCTGGTTTCACATTTTCTTCCTCGTCTCTTCGTTCTATTAATTCTTATTCCCCCTCTCGAACCTACTCCCCTTAATGGAGCATCACACGTTGTGTCACATTTAACACCTATAATATAATATAGTCTCCTCTCGTATTAGAGATCGATTTCAGACGCTTTAGTACAAATTACGTTACACTGAAACTCTCACCAGGTATCCTAAAAAAAAGAACTATCCGTTTACTCGGCTTAACATGGAGTAATTAAAAATCTTATAAAAAAAAAACAGGAAAAAAAACAAAACAATAAAAGAACGTAAGTAGAACGAAAGGGGAGATATGGGGGTATGAATGGAACGATGATAAATAATGAAACTACGTGCTAACGGTGGTCGAATTCTGTAGATAAAACCTCTTTGCTCGTTTCATGGACAACAAACTCCCTGTTTTTTTTCTTTTTTTCGTTTATCGAAATTCCTCTACCGCGTTCTATTCAAAATACGGTATTGTAAACGATATTGCGATATTCGTACTTCATTAGCATGATTCCTGAACAATTCCGTTGAAACAGTAAAAATAAAAAGAAATAAAATAAGAAATCATCAACACTAATTTTTTATACTGATTACCCCCTGGGATGATAGTGGATGAAAGGTTGAATGAAAACAGGAAAGTTCGGCCAAGTAAATGGATAACCAAACAGCCAGATTCTGTGTGGTAGCACCGTTCAGTTTCTACGCAGTGGGCATCGACAGTACCTATTTACGTGTTATCCGAGGACAATTTACAGCGCTGCCTCTCTTTTTGTTCTTCATCAGAAAGACTCCTCGAGCCATTTTCTAACTCCTTCGTTTCTTCCTTTAAATGGGTATTTAAATTAGTGTCTTCTGTTGTTGATTGAGTATTCGGTACACTATCCCCTTTCTGTTCCACTTGTAATTTATTTTTCTCTACAGAAATTGCTTCCTGCGATGCTTTTCCTTTCTCTTCTTTAGCCTCTGTTGTTCTCTTTTTTCCGCTAACAACAACTTTAGAAGTTTCATCCACTCTTTTATATTTCTTTGTATTTAACTTGGAAACATTATCTCCGTCCAGATTCCTTTTTCGTGATGTTTTATTTCCATTCGAAGACTCGCCAGGTTTTTGCAAATTTTCAGATGCATTCGTAATTGGCGTTCCATTGGAGTCGACTTGACCCTCCGTGTCGATCCTTTCATTATCCATGGCGACATCCACGTAACACATTTTCGACGCGTCTGGTTGCTGATTGTCGCTGTTATGACCAGGTGTGTCGTAACATGGCGTTGCACTAGGCGCGTAGACATTTTCCAATTGATCGTACTGACTCATGGACTCGCTGCTTTGCTGACTGATCTCCGACATGTTCCCTTCCTTAGCTTCTTCTTTTTTGAAGAGCTTCTGTTCGTATTCCTTCTGCTCCATTTTTCGCTTCTCCTCGTTCTTTCGTTCTTGTCGTTTCGACGTGCTCGCTACGGAATTATCTGCATCATCTTGCAAAGGGCAAGGTTTGGTGAACAATTGGATCGGTCGCTGGAATCCTTTCGATGGATGCGGAGGAATGGATAATACCTCGCATTTTGAAAAACCTACTTCAGAAGACAGTAGATACTGGGTGAAGTTGTGCGGTCGAAATTCGATGCTCTGATAATTCTTGTATATTCGTTCCTGAAAAACAGATATTTTTAAACGTCTGAAATGGTAAAATGGTAGATATCGAAGTTGCATAGCTTGAAAGATGTTACTTACAGTTAAATTCTTTTTCTTGGTATAGCTACTCCAACCCTGTGGTTCTAATATTAAAACTCCACCTGGGCGTAGTTGTGCATACATGCGTTTGAAAGCCTGCTTCAAACCCGAGTCTCCGAAATTCAGATGTATCCATTTGGTTATCGATAAACACATAATTGTATCGAACTGCGGTTGTTCTGTGCATAGCAGAGCGTCATCTTCGAGCACATAATTACCCTAAAAATGAAAGCAGTTAGTTGGTGTGAAATTCAAATGTATAATACTATCTGTACAATTTAATATAATACCTGCACAAAAGTGACATTATAAGGGAAACCTTTGTGGTTTTTATTCTTTGTGAAACCTGGAATATCAACTGGGCCATAATTGATTGGCATTGACATTGGGAAGAAGTTTACATCCTGGTGATCGCTGTCTTCATTACCAGCAGGAGACTGTACACAATTGACATAGTGTTTGATATTTTTTCGAGCTATATTGATGAGTGTTCTATCAATGTCAATACCAGTTACACTGTGAGCTGCAAGATCTCTTGCGATAGAAAGGGTAATGTGGCCAATGTTGCAACCAATGTCTAGTACATCTTTTCCAATGAACAAATGTTTACGCTGTACAAATACTGTCAGTCTGGTGTCCATTTCGTAATGAGAATTGCGGTACCCATAGTACCTATTGTAGTTGCCGTATTGGTAGCGTGCATCTTTCTCTCGGAAGTTTGGCATTGTTTGTTTCTTTTTCTTGTCCTGACTTGGTCGGTGCTGCGGTCTAGGTTTCCATGCTCCAGGTTGAGGAATCACGGGGCTGACAATTTTATCTTTGACATCTACTTTTCTTAATCTTTTATCTTTAGGTTCTTCTAAACCTTTTAAACGCAATTTATTTTTATCTTTTTGAGGACTTTCTGGCTTTGATTCTTTAGGCTGACTAACCGGCGGTGAGCTTATCGGCACTTCTTGCTGCTCTGTTTCAACATTCTCTAGAGCACTTTGTTCTATAGGTTCTGCGATATCTGTGGCATCGCAATCTTTAGTTTTTGTTTCCAGTGAATCATTTCCATCATTTCCAGAACCGGAAGATGCTCGTTTCTTTTTTCTATTCCGTCGTTTAGAACCTTTTTTGGTTGGAGATATTAGCTGTTTCTCATATTCATCATTATTATCGTTACAGTTGCTTAGGTTCAAAGGATCACAGATATTTGGTGGTATTATGACTTCGATAACCTCTTTTTTGTGCTTAGGAGTTGGTAAAGGGCTTGACTTAGGTGTAACAGCGTTCATAGCTCTATTTATCTCCTCGTCTTGCATGCTATTTAAATTTAAAGGATCACATATGTTGCCACCAAGCAGAAACTTTGTGGGTGGAATAATCACACCCTCCTTCTTTCTACGCTTATACGGCGGAAAGAATTTACCATTGCTGGTAAAAGTTTGCAGACGCTTTCTACCAAATTTAAAATGACGGCTGTCCTCATGCTTATGCTTCTTGTGAGAAGAATTGAATGTTTTTCTCGACTTTTCGTTCTCTTTTTTAGCGATTTGGCCCACTTTGGTGGGTCGATCAACTTGTGCAGATGACATCTTGCGAAATCTAAGAAAAAAGGAAAGAAAAATGTATGTATTTTTCTGTAATAAAATATAATATACGTCCCGAAATAAAATGAACGTGTTATAGAATGGCATATATATGCATCCAAAATATTTCAATAATAATATTAAAAATTTGAATTGTATTTTTCTAATGCAATCCATTTATGTCGTATATGACGAACGAAACTTTTGCAATAAAAAGTTCGAAGTGACATTGCATAAACGTAAGAAAAAAATTAAATGTAAATTATAAAAGGCATGATATTTCGTTGAATTTTAAAATGGAAAAGCTTTATCATACACTCACGGACTATCGCGTTATCAACGTGAGAATTTGTAACATAAAATTTTCTCCCATTAAGTTGCAAATTTTGAAGGGAGAATTTTATACCAGTTAATCCAATCATTTGCCCCGCGGACTCTTTGCGATCACGGATACTCGGCTCTATGCGTAAATTTATCGTTCCCGCGATCGCGCATGCGCAGATTATGGTTTATGCGTTCTGTAAACGGATGGTCGCCAATGCTCAGAGTTCTCGTTCTGTATTTCTCGGCTTAAATGCCATACAAAGTGAATAAACTTACCTTCAAACGTTTTGCACACGATTGTAGTTTTACTTTGTCGTACTTTCTACTCGTATTAAGCACAAAAACCCACGTTTGTCACGAGATACGTAATGCACCCAGCTCTCAACTGTCGTTCTGCGCCCATCAACGATGGCGAATAGCTGCTTTGCTTGCTTTGCTCAAACTCCATTTTCTATGTGGGTACCCGAATGAGCCGAACGTAGCTTCGGCAATTTTCGGCTCCGAAGCAGTATTTGACCGAGCAAAAACGATTTTCTGAATAATTTATAGATAAGAAATAGTATGAAAATTTTGAAACCTTTTGTAATGTACTTGTTAAATTACAAGAAACGAAAATACACGAAGTATAATGTTTTCTATCTGTCATATATACGTATGTGTGCATATGTATATCTATGCACACGAAACGCTTGAAATGATTCTGTCATTTGTACACATTGAATACTAATAAAAATGATGTTAGGCAATAGTGATTAATTTGCGAACGTATTATGCGTAGAACAAACGACTAATAAAATTTAATTCGTCAATTTGTTACTAGCTAATGTATGTATATATTTTACTAAAATATTCCATACATTGCGCTTTTAATTACTATACAATAAAGTTGATGTAACCATGATTAATTTCTTATTTACACTAGGAAATGTACAAGTTCTTAACTAACTCTTGATCATTTCTCATTAATTATTCATTGCAGTAATGATGCAAATGCATGTGTTCATACATTTAAATAAACTCATTAAATTGCACATTAATTCTATTTAATTTTTTTCATAGAATAAATGTATTTGCACTTTTTAAACATAAAATAGGGACAAGCAACATTCACATTTCCATAACGGACACAACTGTCACAGTTTTGAATCGGGAACAATTCAAACGGCAAATTAGGATGGTCCGGCGCGCGACGAAATTTCAATTGTCCAATGACAACGTTGGCGGCAATTGCAAAATTTCCAGGAAACACAAGACTACCCCCGTTGTGAAATTTTACGTTATGATTAACTATGATGAAATTAATCGCAGTTCGAATTAACGATTAAAAATCGTTATATCGACGCATAACGGACAATATATTTCTACATGATTTTAAATGACATACTCTATGCGTTTCTCATTTGTTAGTAAAACTGGATTTTAATTGGTTCGCGTTGCTTTGCAACAAATACCGTGGAAAACGACGTGTAAACCCCATTACAATCGCGGCGCGTTCTCGTTTATCCGTAATTTTTTAGTTCTTCCGTGGGCGCGATTTTTTTTGTGATAAATTGCATTACTCTTGTATTAAGGAAAAATATACTGTTAAACATCTTCGTGCTCAGTGTTACCTTTCGTGATACAGCAAAGATTTGAGTTATTGTTGCTACTATATACGTATTAGCAGATACGAAACGATATGCAGGGTAGAAAATTTCTGTTTCAACGGTCAGATTTAACTGACCGAACTCGCGTGGTTCATTTGAATAAATACACTTTCGGGCAAGCAGAATGTTCCAATACTTCGATGAATTTGTTATCACAGGTAACATAAAAAGAAACTGATCATTTATAAACATTTACTTGAAGGTTCAATCTTTACATGTATTTTTCTCAATAGTTTCACTTGCCCCGTATACAACCGTTCAACGAGAATACAACCGATTTATTTTATACACCGCCTGTGGAAAACAAACCCGCGACAACGCCAAAGGCCCCTGTGAAACTTAAGAAACAGTCTAAAAAGGGCGATTTAAGGCCGAAAAAGTTGCAATACACCGAAGACGAATTGGATATTTGTAACGTCGATAGCGGCATATATACTCAAGATGATACAAAATGCTGTAACGAACGGACAAGAACATGCAATAGACTCGATTTCTCTCCAAAACAGCAAAAACGTAAATTGCGCGGAAATTTAAATAAGGATGAGGTAAACAGCAACGACAAAGAGAACGATAGAAATGCCGTAAGCAAGAGGACTGCGAATAAAACGAATAACAGTACCAATGTAGTACAAGATTCTTCTGTAGGTAGGTGTACTAAAGATGAGAAAAAATTTACGCATATGTCGAAAACGAGAAATACCGACACAAAAGGCAAACTATCTCATTTTCGCGTGTAGCAGTGTATGTTAGCTGTTAATTTAATTATATAAGTATGTTACCATTAAGGAAAAAGATTGTAATAAAATTGTATTATATAATGCTATTTTATAAAATAATAGATTTTTAATGAGTAAAATTTATGCACACACTGAGTTGTATGCAATTATTGTATTATTTAATTGGCATGTGTCTGCTCTTCAGTATTCAATCCAAATGCTAGAACCTTATCACAATGTCATGGTGATCTTGATTGGCTTGAAGTATTGTATTGGCTACAGCCCAGAAGGGATGTTGGCCTCTGGATTGAGTGCTGTAGAATAACTTGCAAGAAATGGAGGTACACTATGGACTATCATGATCCAGTCGATGTACCCGATATATGGTATTGTGAAATGAATTCTGGTCTGTACATATTTTCAGTACATTGTAGATGTCTTGATAGCTTACATATATTTAATATTATAATTTCATTTTACAGATAAATCAATAGCATCCTGTGATGTACCGGAACATCCACCACCAAAGGCTATCGCAGACGATTTAATTCAAAATATTTACAATGCTGGTACCATTGTTTGGGCGTATATTCGAGGCTTTCCATGGTGGCCTGCTATAGTAAATGATTGCCCTGATACTTTCACGTATTATGAATTGTTGGGAAATTCCCTTGAACCTGCAAGTTTATGCATATATATATACATATATATATTAATTTTTCACACAGTAGTTTTACATTAGAAGAGAAAAATAAAGATATATTTAATCTATATAGATCAGGTACTATGTCACATTTTTCAACGAAGGGAAATTAGAATCTGGTTGGATCCATAAAAAGAATCTTAAACCATTAGTAAAATATAAATATGATCAAGTTAACAAAACGGTATTTATATTTTGATTTAAAGTAATGAAATTGATTTGACTGTTAATAAAAATATTTTTTGTTACAGACTAAATACCATACCATTAATTATAAAAAAGTATTAAAAAGGGTATACAAAGTGGCTATAGATGCTCTTTCTCTGTCAATTTTAGAAAGGCTTCAAACGTTTAGTTTCGCAGCACAGTACAATAAAATGTATGATATGAACAATAATTTTAGTGAACCAATAAACAACATCACAGAAACCGATATTTCCACGGTAATGGATGTAAGCTCAGACGATGAAATACCCTGTTCTAATACCATGCGAAATCAGTTCACATTGAAAGAGTATTATTCAGAGGTAGTATGTAAAAGGCGCCGTCTTAATCGATCACATTTTTAAATAATATCTGTTTGAAAGAAAAGATACAACCGGTACATCAGTATTATAAACTAATAAGATACTAATATATTTGTTTTAAAGAAATGTTACTGTTGTCATACGTATACAATAAATACCTAACCTGCCAAGTGATCTGTTGTTATGTTACCTTATACCACCAGCGAGATATAGGAATGGGCAAATCACCTTATGGATTTTCGTGGCCCAACGTCACTGCCATATCGACCAAAAAAATTTGCAGTGAGTTTAGCGTCCTCTATGCATGAACGACGGTCATGTGATAAAGTATTTATTAGAGATAAAATCGTCGCGCCATATACCAACTGTGCACTTATCGACTAAGTATACGTTAGTTCTTTCATTGATTCACTAAGTACACGCGTCACGGCAGCACTAAACCCGTTTGAAGATTACTTCACCATGTACGATTTAGTTGTAAGTACTAAAATATGAACAAAATATTTCATCAGCATTGAACAACAACCTGTGCAATTACTGTGCCTATAACTTTGCGTTAACAGATCCTAACTCCATAAGTAACTCACAAGTATAAATTAGCATCGAATTTTGTTCTTCATGATTATAAGCAAAAATATATAAATTATATTAGCTTTTTATTACAGAAATATGCTATTATTATTAATATCCTGTGCTATATGTGCCAATATCTTGTGTCCTCAGATGTTTCTGAATCGAACGTAAGTATATCGGACTTCATCACGTATCCTACATAATTTACCGTTCGTGTTAATCACTTCTATCCCTGTTCTGCAAAAGAAACGCTGCACTATCCACTTCTATCCCCGCAGGCTAAATTGCTCATAACCCATTAACCATGAATGCATCTAAAGTAGCATACTTAATTAATTGTTACAATTTTTTGTTACATCGAATAGAAAATGTAACAAAAATTGAAATGCACAAAAGCAAAGCAAAAAGGATTCAATGATTATCCCTCGTTAGTCCTTGAATAACAAGTTTCAACGTCGAAGCATATTGGGAATTAATTAATACCAGTTGTCAACACCGTATTAATAATCGACCTGCATTATACCTTTCCAGAATGATCGCGATAGAGACGACGAATTGTCGCGGATCATCAGAGCACAGCTGTCCAAGATAATTAAAATGCAATGTACGATGCTCGAAAGGGTGGCGGTGCTGGTTAGCAACCGGCCTAGCTTGTTCGTTTTCGATGTCGTTATTTGATTAGAAATATTCTCTGGAACGGAAATCGAGCGAATACGAGCATTCGTAAATCGACATGTTAATGTGGGCGCAAAGTTCGGCGGGGTCGTTGGGTCGTCGTGACGTCAGAGGATACGGAGACCCCCGAGGCGGTGAACTATGCGACAATATTTACGTGTTAAACGTTTCTCGAGCATGCATGTCGTGTATGTATGCATACGATTGCGGCGACTGTATCGCTTGACGACGATGCCACTTGTTTGCTTCAGAATATTTGTCGAAATAGTGGACACGAACCGACAACGATTGATCGTCACTATAATTTCAATCCAGAAGGTTAAAGAGGAATGGCCACGATTTTTCTCATTTTTTTTCTTTTTTAGGTTAGTCAAATATATCGAATGAAATAAATATGTATCTTGGTATGGCTAATGTTTATGTCCCTACTTAAACAGTACATAATATATCAATAGATTGTAGATGGCGTTCGCGAGGTTAATGCATATACGTACTCTTAAAGGTAATTTATATTTCTTATTTAATGAAAAGTGTCGACGCGTATTTTCTTTTCATGCAAATTATGTGCGAAAAGGTATTTCGTACTTTTCGTTTATTTCAGTTGATCGAAAGCGGAGAGAAAATGCGAAAGGTAGAAGAAAATAATTGGGATTGAACAGTCGGGTAGTTTGCTGGTTCTTCAGATGACCCGTGGTCCACTCTCTGATCCTTCGCAGTTAACACTCCCCTCCCGTTGCTTCAGAAAGGAAAAAAAGACGATAACCCCAGATACCATGGCGGGCACATACGTGCTTGTTATCGTTCTCGTAATACTCGGACGATCGTGTTGCTAACCGAGGTATACTCGTGTTATCTGGCCTGTTTGTCCTTCGCTACAATTTTGTTACGTTTCTTTCGTGCTTTTCCTCGCTCGTTCTCTTTCCAGGATCGCTCATTAATTCACCGTCGCAATTGTCGTCGATTGCCAGTAGTTTTTGTCTGTTTGAAGCCAACGAGCGAGGCAAGGAGAAAAAGTCCGGTCAGATTTTATCCGGTCGCGGTTTCGCTATATACGTTCAACGTATTATACATAAGTATGAACGTATGTATAAAATGGCCTGCTGATTTTGGGGGGATTCAAAATGTCGCCAATAATTATTTTATGGAGGTGTAACGAAATGAACGATTAAGTATACAAATTTATGCGCAATATGTTACATTATATTTTTTTCCCGGCAAATTTCTATATTGCAAGAGGATTTAGTCGAAACCTGGGCAATCTTTAACCAGTTTGTACATATTCGCAATGGACCTTGCGCGTCTGCGCCACTGCCGTAAGAAATAACTTGGGAACCGTTGAACCCGCCACGTGGAAATTCTATTTCTTTCAAACGCCATTTTCCGCGAGGAAAATGCAAAGGGAAGCAACAAATTGTTTGCAAATGACCAGTAGCTATCGGAACCATATATTATTTAACTAATAAGCTTCCAGTAAAAATGTAAAAAACCACCTCAACAATGAGAAACGCCTATTATTATTACGTGTAAATTCTCATTCCATCTAGTATACCTTGCGGTAAGTATGCTGATACTAGAAATTAACGATTGGAAGAATGAATAATACAATAATATGCGCCTATTCGTTCATTGTAGATTTACAAATTGGATGAAATTTCATTGGAACCGCGCAATAAATCCCGATTCGTTTGATCGCATCCACGATCCGCTCTGACACGTCGTTCAAATCAATTTCGTTGGGCAGCGCAACGGAGGGCCATTTTAATTACCGTTAATGAGCGTTCCGGTCATTGAGACGCGTTTTTCTTTCAGCATTTGCACACGAAATGCCTGGATATGCGGGATGACGCTCGTAAAGAAGACATTTATTGGTCGTAAAGGCAAGCTGGCTGTATCTTGTGTAGTTGGGCCTGAAAAGCCAGGAACAGACTATCTGACGATCGTTTCGTGCATCACGCTTAGGAACCACCATATGACAATGGGGGCGTGCATAGTTGACAAACATGGGAGCGGCATATTGGGTCGATAGTTAAAAAAAAAAAAGACGGAAGGACGAGGATCGGGATATGGCGAGGACAGAATATATCCTGACTCGACCTTTCTACATAGTCTTGTATACTATATTTCACTCACTTTATATCTAGGCGTGGCCTATGTGATCCCTTGCCTCTGTGAACTATCGCGCTTCCGGTATAATCGTGCAGGAAAACGTGGGGTTGACGCTACACGTTTTTAGGGAAAGTTTACGTTATCGGTACTGTAGGTAACAATTTCTCTACCCCGAAATTCATTTACCATTTTAAATACTGAAATCGCCGGTGTGTACTGTTAGTAGTAATTTTTATTGTTGCCCTGGCCTTCTTTGGGATTAATTGGGAATTAATTTATTGGCAGCTCTCGTACTTTGTCGAATTTATCGAACGAAACTTAAATAACTCGGCTACATGATTTCAGCTCTCCAGGTCGTTGCAAAAATACAATGATTCCGAAATGAATTTCGGCATTGCTCCAAAAGGCATGCATCCTCTAAATACATGTGTATATATTGTATATATACGTATATTCACAAGTATTTGCCCAATTCCCTCGGACGATTCGTAATTTAGAAAACACTTGACTTTCTCCCGATGCTAATCACCAAAAGCTTTTACAGGCTAAACGAGAGTTTAACGAGCTCCACAGGAATGCAACGAGGACCAACCAATATGTATCTACATGTATGCATGCATACACAGCGGAAAAAATTTCAACGAAAGCCCATCCACAAAGGGGGAGCATCGATTACATGGACGTTTCATCGACAACCAGAAAAAAGAGGCGAGAAAATCATCGAGTCTGTCTGCACCTTCGCTTTTGCATAATTTCACGGTCCCCGGTTTCGCGGCCGACCGTGCAAAAAGGCTGCCGATGATGCTCTTTCAGTAACAACCGCGGTACCTAAATGCGTCTCTGAAAACCATCCCCGTAAAGTCCATCTCTAAATGTGACTTTAACGAGCAGCATGAGGAACGAGGAGAACGGAGAACGACCTGTGCTACGGATTCGGGCGCGGTCAATGCCGTCTAGATGCTCGCTATTACTATCCGGACCGCTTGGTATTTTCGTCATGGCCTACTAATACACTCCGCAAATTCTCGCCCTACCACGGGGCTAACGTTCGACGATGACGTGGTCAAGGAAATATGCCGATCGTGAGCCGTGTCACTGCCCGTGATGGCCGATTTCTGCGTTTTTTATTCTTTGAAAACGAGTCAATCGTGTGCGTTGCATCCACGTCTTGTTTCTTGTTCCGAGGTAGAAGTTAGTCGGATTTCTATTCGATTCGGTATTTTGATCATAGATCGGTGCTCGCGTAATAATTAAGCCTTTTTCTTATTTTATTTAGAACGAGGGATTGCTTGCTTGTAAAGTCCTATTGGAAGATTTTCGGAATAAATTTCTTGGGAGGGAAGATACCTAAGCCTGATATTATACCTGACAAAGGTATGTATGTGTATCCTTTTCTTTTTCGACTATTTGTTCTTCCAGCGGAGGATCTGAAATTTTCTGGCCTGGCGTAACGAGGAAAGCGGAATACTAATGCGGTTTAGTGACCAACCGGGAATACAATGGATACGGCTAAATATTCAAGGATCTTGGCCTTCCATATATTCATGACCGTCATCTTTGGGGGAAGAGAAATGGTTGATGCATTTGCATCTGAAAGACGGACAATTTGTGGGTCAGGAAGTTTTTCAGTATGCACTTCGATCGCTAGCAATTTATAGTTTATAAGTACTTTCCTATAATCGATATGTTTGGAAGAGAAACAAAAAACGTGCTTTTAATATTTCAGGATGCAGAAGTGCGATCGCTCTATTTATATGAAATCATGTTGCTCGTGGACGGATGTCATCCTTCCGCCATTTCGAAATAAAAAGAAGACAGAAATGTTAAGCAATGGCGCCATGCTCTTACTTTGAAAAACATGTTCTGAAAAAGTAATTTATGGTACTTTTTTTTTAACACAAAAAAAATTATTATCTTCGTTCGATACGTTTTAGAGATAAATGGCGTCAAATTTAATTTCTCTGTCCTACAGCGAAAAACACTTTTTCCATCCAGTATCTCGTCTTCTTCAAGAATCGTATGAAGACAGTGATGCAACATTAAGAATATTCGTTCGGAGCCTTCGAGGTATTATCTGTTACAACTCATTATCGATAGAACGTCTCTCTCGCCATGTTTCGTAAGCGCCGTCAGCGCTAGTTTTCAGCGCGATAAAATTTTTTGAATTTGGGACACGAGAAAACACAGGGTCGTTAGGTCGTTTCGCGTCGATAAGATATTACCCACTTTGAATTATAAGTGCACTGGTTACGTAAACGATACATTGGCGAACGGGGTGAGATTTCATCCAGCGACAAGTAGTACGCGAGGAGAACGATGTAAATCATCGTTGCAACGGATCGAACGTCCCGTTCGAGCGAGCATTATCGTGGCTAGCAATCAAGGCAGATAAAGAATTCTGTCACAATGCCACCGTGACTACGATGTCCATCATTAATAATTACTCGAGCATTTCTGTTTCTTCTGATCGCTTTTGCGTTTCTTCGAAATACCAAATATATAACGGGAGTTCACAAGGTAAAATGATAAGCTGCCTGAGACGCGAAGCGTTATCTGACGTACATGCCTTGAACTCGGTGACGAAGCACTCCTGCCACCGTGACTTAAAGTACAGCGATACGAGCACATTCTGCGATACTCGCATTGCCATGTTCACGATTTTCAAGTAACGCGTATCCTCGGGTAATTATATTTCTTAAAGTCGGGAATGATATTCAATTTATTCTTCAAAATAGGAAACCGTGTAGACCAATGAATATATTCATGCGACTGTTAGTTAAAGTTCGTCCGTTAAAACTTTACATTTTCTTTTCACTTCACGGAGATAATGAATAATCCATCGAGTTAAAAGTAACGCACTCTAGAAGTTAAGAAGCTAATTAATAGAACACGGTAGCGAATGTACCGTCCATGCTCTCCACCTGCATCATTCACGGGGTGCGTTCAGCCACATCCCCGCTCCTGGTATCGCGTTAGCCCTACCCCCCACCTCGCTTCCGTCTTTCGGCGGAACGAACGCACTCTCACGCACGTCGGTTTACCCCCACTCCAGACCGGCGCGATGGAAACGCGCACCCGTGGCTGGCGGAGTTCTCGTCTGCCGTCGCGCAGCTCAGTTCGCGTCGGTCGTTCCTCTAGTCGGGGTGGTTGGTTTCGTTTCGAGTCGCTCGAGTTCGTTCAGTTTCATCCAAGACGACCGTAGCGTTGGTGCAACGAACTTTTTCCTACTTCAATCACGCACGTCGGTATCGGTTTAGCGGTTTTCGGCTCGTAGGCATAGTTCATTGTCTATTCACGTTCGTAAGTTCAACGGGAAACGTGGAGAAGCACGCGCCAACGTTCGAAGCCGGTTTGCTCGTATCCTCTCGCACATGCGTCGACGAAAGAGGAAGGAAGTCGTCCACTCTTGTAACGCGTCTCTCCCATCGTCCCCACTCTTTCGGTTCTTCGGTTTTCGCTCCGTTCGAATATTCTTTTCCACCTTCTGTCGGCGTTGTCGCGTCGTCTTTTACTCCTGCGCGTTCGTTCGCGATCGTGTGCCACGCTTCCGGCTGACAGTGCGATTTTCGGTTCTCCGCGACTCGGAGTATGTACGTAAGTACATACGTCCTTCCTTCCCCTGTGCGATTCTCAGTGATCTGCGAATCTCCCGGCAAATCTGTCTGAGCCTTAGCGTTTGGTAGTATAAAGGATGGCGACGCGTACCATCGTGCACTTTGCGCGAGAGTGCGTTCACGTCTCGTATCTGGAATGGTGCACCGGTTCTTCCTGTCCGCCCTCTTCGTTCTGCCTCCTTCAACGAGGAATCGATCGAAGGCCGTGCAGAAGTTGCTTGTGAAGCTTCTTTTAATGTCGACGACGGTGACCAGACGAAGCTGCAAATTCCTATGGTATAACGGTGTCCGGTGAGTGAAAATTATATTATACCTATTCTGTTTTTTTTTTGCTTGTGCATGCTTTTTCGCTTACAGCATACATATGTTGGTAGCTTATAAGGATTCGTTGGTAGATATCGTTATACATTCAGAACGATCGTAAGCATAGATAGATATGAATAGATATATAATGATAATAGTTCGTTAGGATTCTTTTGAAAGGTGATGATTTATCGATAGTCACGTTGTACCTGAACGATCGTCGGGGGTTATGTAACGCGCGTAATTTGAACATGGGTACCACGTGTCCGCGTTTGCGTTTCTATTTTTATTTCCCCTTATTGTTTCCCATATCCTATGCATATTCTTGGGCTTAATAATAGCGTAGCAAATGCTACTTATACACATTCTGCGACATAGCCATGGACTATAGTACATACATACATACATGTATATCCCAACGATTTTTGTTCGTATCACGAAGAACGCTGGAAATGGACAGTGGGTGTCGTTGAATGCGGACACGCCCAATCGCCGTCGGTACGTTTCGCGAGGCCTTAATTAAATTAAACGTTTTGTCGTGGTCTTGTCAGGTTGCTTTGGTGTCGCGCCATATTTGGCCGTCTAAAAAGCACGTTTTGCCCTCTGTACTGGATTCGCGTTACAATACTTTCCCTCTGATTCTATTTGTTCCTCGCAATTATTCGAGGATGTAGTCTGCCCGTGCTATTATTAGATTCTTCTCGCCTGGAAAACGATAGTGAAAGAGAGTGAGAGAGGGGTTGGGGGGTGGGGTGTCCGTTATCGGCAGGCCAGTGACACTAAATTACCATTAACGTTTGATCAATTGTTAAATAATTTCATGTCTGGATTCAGATTCGGAGACACTTATACGCTACATTTTATAAATTTTCCTTAACAAACTTCAATATTTGAAACGATGCAATTATTGGTAGAACGAGGTATTCTTAACAAAAAGAACTTATATCATTATCTGCTGGCTGCATTCTACATACACGCCCTTGTCCAGCCGAATGGAGCGGACGTTCGACACCAGAGCGCGTTGCGTCTTGTATAGCAACGCCTGTAATATGTACACCGTGCATGCGAACGCGTGTGCGAATAGTCTGGCGCCAGCAGGTGCAGTTAAATATAGCTTATGCAACGGGCATCCTCGTCTCCTTTCTCTTTCTCTCTTTCTCTTCCTCGATGCGCCTCTTCAAAACAAATGTGACAAAGAAAAAAAGAAAAGACGAAAAAACGTATCTTCGGTTGTCCCCCCACCCTTCGTCCGTGAAAATTCGACGACGTTTCTAGACTATTTGTCACCCGACAGAGTATACGTACAGCTTCTATGTCGCGTGCGCAGTAAATTAATGCAGCCGCCTTGTTTACAACCCGTTCGCGACGACGAGTTTCATAATAAGTCGACACCGCCACCACCTTGTTTTCTTGTGATTCCGTGGATAGAGACGAAGATGCTCGAGGAACACATGAATTCATCGTGCACGATCCACGAGTCTTCTTTTATATCGTTCGAATGGACCGCTATATTCTTCCTCCCGCGAGTTCATTCGTACTATCGATATTCAATGCTTAGAGTCTTGTTTTTTTCCTTATGTCCACCGGCAACACGTTTCGCGAATTCTTTTAGTCTCCATACTAGTTTATTTTTAATTTCATCGAACGGGTCGAATTAATTTTCGAAAGCACGATAGGGAATTAATTTATGCATAAATTTACCGAAGACGCCTCGCGTGAACGGTTACATCTCGGAATTTATGGGGAGAATTTACATTCCCGGGAGCACCAATTAAATTTTACGACAGTCCATGAAATTACTCTGTCGTACCGTGGAATAGTGTATCGAATCATTTTTCGTGCATCCTTTTCTACGTGCACGAGACTTGGTGAACGAGAGACCAACGATGTCGGCCATCTTTCGAAAAGAAGAAAGAAGAAAAAAAAAGAACAGATTAATGCTCATTATGGATATTAGCCTTCGGCCATTTGCATAAAGGCGGAGACGTTGATACAACTGGTCGTGCGATAACGAGCGACGGATGGCATGGCATGTCTGGTTACGAGAACCCTTCTTTTTATCTTTTCCTTTTTTCCCAACTCCGTTCTTTCGTTTTATTTCCCCCTTTTCTATTCGCTCGCGCATCACCAACAAAGGAAAGACGAGTCGTGTATCTTTTCGGATTTTTTTTCCCCCTTTATTCTCCTTCTCTGGAAGAAATTTGTTGATTCCTGAAATATTCTATTTTTTATTCTTTTCAAACAATGTTCGAGTACTTGTATACCCAGCTATGTCCTATCAACGCAGTTTCTCGAATGGTCGTTATTTTATTTCGTAACTTAGCATAAGGGGGAAGGGGGACAATATCTTGTAGAGAGAAAAATTCCTACTTAAGTTGCAAGCCGCGAGTCGCTTCATAAAACCGGTTACCAGATACACGGAAATGTAAATTTGCTTGAGAAGAGAGGTTCCAAATACATACTACGAAAAAAGAGGTTCTGCTTTCGTTGAATGCAGCCCCTGCATACGTGTTGCCACGAAAATAACATTGCACGTATGGCGTATAAAACCAGGAAAATAATTTCTTTCCTTTCCTTTTGTCGAAGCGAACCAGCGTTCGCACGAATATTTAAACGCGTGAAAAGTTGACAGCAACGGGGTACGAAAAATATATATAAAAATACCGCAACACTGACCGTCCAAGTCTAAACGCTAGACCTTCGTTCTAACGACACCTGCGCATAAACCAGCGTGCAATTCAAATTTTTTCAATGCAACATAAATCTGAATTTTCTGATCGCAAGAAAAATTGTGCGTTGCAAATACTAGTCACGCGTCAACTACAATTCTCGAATTGTAGACAGACACGGGTTGCAACATTTAAACGCTATAATCGTATTGAAATGCTTCACATAATGTAGACTAACGTTTCCAATAACATGAACCGACGGAAAACAGCATAAATGGTACCGAATTTTTTTCACACGCGATTTTATGCCGGGCAGAAAAATTTTGCGACGCCCATGCGTACGTTGAGTGGGTCGAGAGAAAGAGGTAAGAGGTAGACGAAGCACAGCGAGATGCCTTAGGATCGAGTCTCCCTGACGGCGTTTATTTATTGCCAGTATTAATACCGAGCCCCGCAGAGTCGGTTGGTGATTACATAAAACATGCTTGCCCCTCCCACCAGGCAACCCCCTCATCTTCACCCTGCTCGCCTTCTATCTGGACGATGCTATCTCCCGTGGTAATGGGCCTTGGCAAACGAATCTATTAAAAAAAAAAAAAAGAAAAGGAAAGAACGCATCCTCAACCGATTCCACGTGTAAAAGGAGGCTCAACCGTAATAGCATAGCTCGAATTTTACGATCAACGCCCTCTGACTATTGAACTTGACCTGAACGTGAAACTTGGTTAGATGGTTTTGTACTATAGGTTAATCACGGTTACTCGGTGAGAATTTGCAGTCGTTTACGTCTATGCTGTAGTTGCCCGTTGTGTTTGTTTTGTTTTTGTTGTTGTTATTATTTCAATCCTGGTTATGGTACTACTTGATCGCGATTCCTATGCACTAACCGTAATTGCCTCTTAAACAACGAGAGACGGGCGTGTAATATTAAGCTACTAAAATTAACCACGCTGTCAAACCTTGCACATTGTCCTTTGCCCTTGCACGATAATAACGCATTTGTCCACGATTATCCTTGTCGATGCTCCAATTCAGTCCAACCATTAATTACCTTCCTCTGAAACGAAAATCCCACGTCTGCGATGCACTACTCCATGCTTTTACCTGCACGTTTTCTCTCTCCCTTCACCGCGCTAATTTGCACCACGGCCGTTCTCGTTGCTTTTCGTCTTTTTACGCTTGGCGCGCCAAACGTATAAAACGGACAGTGACATCAATCCTGAGCTTTATTCTTTCGAAGCGAGTTCTGGTGCGTTCTAAGAACCATTTTTTCACACGTTAACCAGAGGTTGCTTTTCTGTTGTTGTTTTATTTTTTTATTTTACTGTGGACCAACGACCGTTGGCAGCTTCGAAAGAATACGGCATTTGGTAACGGGAAACGTGTCGGTTCACGACCGTTTCTCGGAAAGGGAAAGGAAAGAGTCACCAGAAGGTTGTGTGAGAGAATGAGAGGGCGGAAGGGACTGAAAGCTTAAAAACAAACAAAAAAAGTGAGCCACGAAAGAGATCAGCGTGGACATGAAACGAGTGGACAAGGAAAGATGTGCAAAAGGGCAAGGGACGAGCCGAGGATGTGGATTAAAGCTAGAACCATCGGACGGAGTATCTGTTCACATCTTACCGGGCAGCATTAGATTGAAGTTGAACCTTCTAATACTGTCAGGTAAAGATGTCGTCAGGATTCCGAAATCAACGCGATTGGGACCGTCGTTCTATGACATTATTTAATATAATTGCGCGTTTGAATCGTTCGTCGTTTCGACGTCGACGAAAACACGCTTCTTCGTGAATATACGTAACTAAATACCGTGTATATATGTATACGGGAATCGAAGATTGCAAAATACAGGAACAGCTCGAATTTATGATTAATTCTGTTTGTTTTGAGAATCATGAGTATTGTATATTCGATGTTTTCTTGTATTATGGAATATTCTAAGTTAATTATATAAGATAGAATAATGACGTTGCGAATTGTAGCTTATATTACCATAGTGTCTTAATTTAGTGTATACCTTGAAATGTATAGTTTATAGTTACGTATTCTGTTTGACTGGTCTGCTAAGTTAGTTTCGTACATTGTATCAAATGGTTTCTAGTTTCATAGTAACATTCGTAGTTAAGGTTCGTAAATAAGGTAGACGTGGATGAATGAAGGAATTAGATAGTAAGTTGCGTTTCCAATATACAAACAAAGTATTTCTATGTATAATAACTTGAAATCTCAGGCGATAGCCTGTCTAAATATTGTTCTGCGATTTCTGTGTGGCGTTGGCAGCGTTGGAATTTCGAGAAAATTGCGAACTATTATACGCGCAAAAGCAAATAAAAATAATTGGATAATCTTTCAAAATTGAATTCCATGAAAAATAATAATTACACATCTCTTAAGGGACATACCTTCAATGAGAAATTCCCCAAACATCCAGTCAACTTAACCCCTATTCGTACACCCATTCCACTTAATACCTGTACTAATACTTAATACTGCTACTAAGCGTTATCTCGAAGCAAATTCGACAAGAATATTGTCCCGTCAGTTTTGATTTAAATTGCAAAAATCGCGCCAATCTGAAACCTGACCCAGCATCGATTCATACCAACCGGAACACAATACGACGAGTTAACTCCCGTTGGGGCACAGTGGGACTATTCATGACCCTCCTAAGCATTTTCTAGTTAATTAAATGCCCGATCCTTTTTCAACGAACCTTCGTTCCAACTCTTTTCGCATCATAATTCTGTCTAAAAGATCCTGTGCCTCGAAGAGCTAAGTTAACACTGCCAGCCTTCACTATCCACCCCCTGTCCTGGTTATTTCCGTCCCTGTATCTCGGTTGCATACCGCCCGGGCGAAAAATAGCCGCGACCAGTCGTAAAAATATCACGCGAAACTCACGCGAGGCAAATAATGGCTGGTTAATAATTTTCCATCGGTGAAATTATGCGGTGCGTGCGGCACACGTATAAATCGCCTGCACGTGCGCACGTGGCACTACATGCATGCACCTTCGTCTATACATGCATGCATACGCGCATCCCGATTCGGAGGAACGCCTGTGCATCCGTATAGGTATAGAAATATGTATATATTTATATACATGTACGCGCGTGTGCCTCTCGTGTCGGTAGGAGGTAGAGAGTAGCAGAACGTGGCTTCTAAAGTCGCGACCACGGTGTCCCGGGGCGAGAGAAGAGTGTGTAGGCGCGCGTGGAATGCGATGCCTTCGAAAACGGTGCCGCGATCGTAAAGCATCGCGTGGGTCTTTTCGCGAGGGGTTGCGCGAGCAAATAAATACGTTCGACGCCCCGGCGTACACCGTTTTTGCCCCCATCGTTCGGTGAACGTCTCACGGATCGGTGCTGGAAACGTGGGTGGATCGTCGAGGAAGTCCTGAATGTTCGGACGCGTACGCGTTATATGCGTGTAAGGCTTGTTAGAGAATTATCCGAGTGGAAAATGAGCGGAAAATTAGCCACGTGGGATCCATGGAAGTGAGCTGATCAGTGCATTTGGCACGTGGACTCTTGGCGGTGCTTGGAGATCACGAGTGAATGGAAGCGTTGCTTTCGATACTTTGTCGCGGAACGAGATTATCTTTGTTTCGTGGGTTTGAAGTGTTTATGGAGTTCTTGTAATGTTATCTGCGAAATTCTTTTTTTTGGGGGCTGCTATGATTGCTGCACTCCGTTTGCCTTTTAACATTCAGTTAAGGTTTCTATAGTATTATCTTGATTATTATAATATATTACGGTATTACCTGCGAGGGTACTTATTTTTATTGTCGGTTTATGTACCGCGATCTTTCATACTCCATTTGCTTCGAGTGGTGCAAATTGCTTGGTTGGGCTAGGTGTTTATGGTACTCGTTTCGGGGCGCAATAAATCCATTTATTGGATCCTCCTCTAAACTATTCTATCGATGAATTAAAGTATCGGTAAACTCGATACTGATCAGCTACGGACAGATTCAATTTCCCCGGGGGGGAAATATGGAATTCCAGTTTCGGAACGGGATCGCAGTGATTGCTTGCATGTTTTCCACAGTGGCGACGATAAAACGGCCAGCCTGTCCTTGTATCGAGCGGGATCGTGATATAGGAAAAGCATAGGTAATCGAAATATTCGCGCGACAAATGCTGCATCTTAAATAGCTGGCGTAATAGATTGTGCATCTTGTAATTACGACGTGCATATCTCGTGGATCATTTTATTCATATATTCACCTCGTACCTTATTGTCAGGCTCAATGTTTACTAAAACGTAGATCGTGCTACATAAATCTGCATAGAGTGGAAAAAAAAGGACGAACGAAATCATTGTATAAGAATAGAATTATTGAACGCTTCGATATAAAATGTCTGATATTCGAAATCCATTGTATGGGTGAACTGTGCCAGCATATATATGCATATGCGTGTCTTATGGGGGATTCAACTTTTAACTAAATAATATCTATGAAATCAAGTGAAAAAAAAATAAAAGATTACGTAGTGTATTATATTATGGAAAGATTAGTCGCGTAAAGAATCTTTGTTACGAGGAAAATGACCGTGGTGAATTGGAATTAATTTCCTCAGACTTCGATCTATCGAAAGTCGGTCGAGAATAGAAGTCCCGTGACTTTTCACCATTGTTATCCACGCGTCTGGACGTTCGTTGAGGCGTTCGAAGCACTTTGGACGATGGCCAGGGCCATTTTAGAAAGATATATCCGACCGTATCCGACTTGACATGGTCAAGAAAGTCCTGTGCATCGATGTCTCATCGAACACAACGGGTCGCTTGTCCCGAACCGATCGTTCCAGGAAGGAACAATGTTCATCAATAGCGCGTATTGTGCCCCTTCAATTGAAAAATGGTTATACAGTTCGAAATGAGAAATGAAAACCGGTATTTTCTTTCGCACCGGCCTCTTACGTGACAGGGGGAATAAAATTGCGTTGAACGCGAGGTAATTAATATCGTTGCAAAAACTGCACAGTTCCATAAATATGCAAATGTGCGACGAACGATATAACACGTGATACTTATGTTATTTGCGTGTGGAGATCGTTTCGAGCAGTCTTGGTAATTTCGTATGGAAGATTAATGAGTATTTCATGGTAAAATTATTTTGCATCGGCTGCATCGGATGATATTTTCGTTTTCTGGCTTCGTTGGAAAAATCTCATTATTCACTCCACTGTTATTCGAACATTTTATACGTTTTATTGTGCCTAGTATTTATTTATTGCTTTACCTGGCGAAATTTGTATAACTTCATCGTTGCCGACATTCTCTATTCACTTTTTCAATATATTAATCGTTATTACTTCCGTTTTCGTCATTGTTCTTAATTTATTATAATGGAATTACATGCGTCGTCGTTTATGGCCACTTCAAATGATGAGTTTCAACGAGATCATAGAGTCGTAAAACTGATTATTCTTCTATTGATGTTCTTTTTTTCGAGAAGTCTTATTGTTCGATATTAGTATACTCGATAATAATAACGAAGCAGGCTTTGCAAAGCGCTCTGATTTAATGGTGATTTTTATTCTGAATGCATGCAGGAGTACGGAAAAGTGATATCAAATACAGAAACATAATATGTATCTGTGCATTTTCTTACAACTTTCCATACATATTACTATTGCACTTTCTACAATACCCAATTTACCCAATGGTAAATAAATGTTAGTAAAATATTCAAAGGAACGTTTCGATCACCGAGGCCAGTCTCGTTGCAAATGCTTCCCACATCGTCACGTCGTCATCTGGTTAGCCCACCGTATTAATAATTGCCCGATTGTGTAATAATCAAAGGCCAGAGGGACGATATCATGCTCAATCGAGGATGATATGTGTAACGTTTGATGATAGAATAAATCTCGATCTGCTTGTTCGTTCCTGATGCACACCTTCTATCCCTCTTCTTGCTTGTACATGTTTATATTACACATACATATAGTAGATTCCATGCGCGAAGAAATATTTGTCGTGCAACTGTTGTTCGTTGTGTTTACGTCAGTTCGAAGCAAAACGGTGAACGATACAACCGGCAGGAAAAATAACTTCTCGCGAACCAGGCAGCCTGTGAGCAATGCGATGAACGAAAGTGAAACGTCGGGAACACAATAATATTTTTCAAACGGGAGGATCTCCGAAGTCCGATACGCGTAAAAATAAAGATGATAAAGATAAGGGGAACTATTTCAACTGAACCATCGATGCACTACAAGCACCAATGTACTATCTAATGTACCGCAACAGAAAAGAAATCTAATTATTCTTCTGTGTCCCTTCAAGCGGGCAGGTCTCGCGATACAAACTCGATTCTCCAGAGTTCGGGCGATATTTCATACTTCCGCGCGTTAAAAATTACGCGTCCATTCGCTCACAAGAATAATTCATAGACGTTGCAATGCTTCTTTATCTGTTAGTTGTGACACCCTTTGGCCCTCAGATATAGAATTAAATCAGCATTAAGCTTATTTCAATGCATCAAGCAACAATACGAGCTACAAGCGAATGATAAGAAAAAGCATAGACGCCTGGGAACATTGTTTCGTCGTTAATTTCTTCGCTTGGTTCCCGGCGACTTATCGCGTCTAGATTCGGCAGTCCGGCCACCTGTTTCGACATTTTTCGGCGCCGTGTCGTCGAGCGAACCTCGCCACTCATTATCGTCGCGATTCATCGGCACGCAGGTCCAACGGCTGGCCGATAAGATAAGAGGAGCCATGAAGCTCCCGTACTGTGTACGTACACGCGCGGATAATAAGCAATCTCGCTTTATCTACTACCAACTACCGTGAACCTTTCATAGTGTATAAAGCTTCCTTGCTCTCTTTCTCTTTCCTGCTTATCGTTCCTCTGCGTGCCTCTGTGCGACACGGCCCGCTGGCGATTTTTGAGTGAACCGAGAAGCTATCCGGATTTCACTCGAATTGGTATTTCCTTATGGAATTAGAATTATTAGTTTGCTTTCACAATTGGGGAGGCCAGCATATAAAGAATATTTGATTATTTCATTACTTTATTGTTATTTACTTATTTCATTCTCGTTATTATTATTACGGACATTGTCGAATCAGCTGAAAATTGGTTCTACCTAGAACGAGCAATACCCCTATGCTAAACAAAGGAAACACATGGTACAATGGTCATGGGTTAAACTGTGGACACTGCACGACTGTATGAGAAAGATTACAGATACCGCGAGATCATAGTGCTAGATTTCTTAACGTAGCGTACGTTGCCTTGGCAACCAAGGGATTAAAGATATTTATTAAGCGGCTACACTTGATTGGACTATCTACGGCATTCGCCACGGTTTCCATTATCGCTCTAATGAAGGAACTAGGCCGCTCGATAATTTATATCCCTTATCAGCCTTATCGTGCACGTCCATCAGTCAACGAATCTCTTCGAAAGATTTCACATCGTTCGCCGCGTTGTTAAATAAGTAACGGCGGAACGTTTCTTTCCATCGAAAACACGAAGTTACTTTATCGGAATTTCGTTATGCGCACGGAGGAAGTAATGGTGATCGTGATAAGTACGGCCCTGAATTTCATTCCTTCGAGAGTTGTCCCTGAACGGAGCGGGCGCATCATGCCACGACGTAGACGTTTAGTTACACGCCACGAATGTTAATCCCCCTCGTCGTGCCCCTTCTCGTCCCTTTCCATCCTTTAGATCCAACCCGTGATCTCTCTGTGTCGAATATTCCATCGTATACCGGGTGACAAATTCCACTGGACTTGGCGCAGGAGAACGAAGGAAACACGCGGCTCGATTCTGCTAAAAGAATCTGGCGAATTATAACTCGAAAATGTCGTGGAACCGAATTCGATTAAAATCTGCAGTGCTCCAATTTAGATCGGAGAATTTTTTTTCCAGCTGCGAAAATATTTTCTATTGGGTGAAATGAAAAATTTTCATCGAGGTAGGTGGATCTTGGTGGTGGCGCATTTTTCTTTTCTGGTAAAGAAATCAGTTTTCAGTTCTGTCCGAATGAAACGTAATCCTTGACGATTACCCTTCAAGAAATCAATAATAATAAAATATTGCACATTCAGATAATGATTGTAAATTTAATAAGGATTAGCGTACATTTGTCCAATTCTGAGGATCGTCCGCAAAGTGCCGAATTTATCGATCGAACGAAACATCGAGTTTCCCCGCCGGCGAATTAAGGTATGTTAATAAATCGGTCTAGGTATTCTCATTAATTACCCGGCTTAATTCGCCCGTGGCTCTGAAAACTTGTCGCGTTTCTCATCGAGTCCCGAGGAGTGTTTTAAAAACGTAAAGTCCTGAAAATATATAACGAGACAGCTGTTCGCGTATCCTGTCGAGCCCCTTCATTCCAACCGTCTTCTCTTTCGCTTACCTTTCCCGTTTTCAGCCCGTTTCTCCCCCCCGTCTTTCGCCCCTGACCACCTCCCCTCTGATATTTCTCTTCTTTACCTCGTCTTCTCTTGATTCTTTTCTATTTTTTTTCCCTTCTTTCCTGGCATACATATACATACTTGCTACTCTCGCGACGTTTCCTGTTTTCTTCAATCTATCGCGGATCGTTGCGACCCCCAGTCGCCCGTACAGTTTTCTCGATTGCTGCAGCAGGAGTGCAATGCACACCTGAGCGAAATTTGTTGATCCTTCAGTGGATATTAACTGCGGACGATTCAGAACTCCGCTGTGCTCCATTTAATTTGCATTAATAATCATTATTCTTTTCGTACTTTTCTATTATTCCGTCCTCATTCTCAGATGTTTGATTTTCGTTAACGAGGAATCGCGCCGTTTCCCTCTTTCTTCTGATAAGTTCGTGTCAATTCGGTTGCTACGTATCGAATAATGTATATTGATTCCTGCAGCCCTTTCCCCTATATATTTATTTCCTTCGCCTGCTTCCATTGCGCTCCCCTTCCGCGACCAGCTCTTCTTCTTGGCCCGCCTCCTTCGTCGTTCAACGAGTTCCAGAATCCTCGACGGAGCGAAATGAAAGTTTCCAGCGTCTCGGGACGAGTAATTATGTTAACGAGTTTATTAAAATTATCCTACCGACCGGTAATCGGATATCTCGATCGAAATCGTCCTCATCCTCATCTTCATATTTTTTTTTTCCTCTCTTCTCTTCCTGTCGCCGTCTCACGAGTCACCAGCAGGTTGCAGCGACCGACCGGGCGACGCTTTCGAACATTGCACAACCGAAAGCGACTTTCGAAAAGCGTCACTTAGAAATTTATTTCCGTGGAAGAACGATTACGAGGGGATACGCGTGTGTGAAACGCGTCTCGTCTCGTCCCGAAACGACCGATTTCTCGCGAGCAAGAATAAAAAAAGGTTTTACGAGGGAATCGACTATAGGTTGAGGTGTGTTGGAAGCGCGGACGGCGTTACATCTAAAACGGCTTTGAAACGAGAAATAGTAAAGCAGTGAAAGAGAACTTTCGTGTTAAATTGTTAAACGCGTTCGGAACGGATTGTTACCGCGATTAAGAGAAAGAGGCGGTTGTCGAACGAATAAAAATATAAAATTGCAATAGCACCGAAATAATAATATCCGGCAGCAGTAGACTAATTGGAAATGGCCCATAAAGTAATCGAACATAAATACTATGAACGGTGGAATGAAATAGATGAAAGTGCGGTTTCGCAGCGGAATGGTTTGTATGGATCGGGAATTGAATTATGCTCTAGGTGGCCGAGGCGCGCGACGTTGTATAGAAACTAGGTTTAGCCAGTAATCCAATGACTGTTGGGAAATCCTCGTAACCGACGTATCGTAATCGGACTCTGATGCACGAAAGGTACACCTATATTTGTGGCTCGTGACTGACTAACGTCGCTGCTGGTCGTCTGGATTTCCCACGTGTCACTCCGTTTCGAGTAAATTTAGTCGTTCAAAGCAGGTCGTGGCTCACTTTTCCCCCCGCACTCTTATATCCCCCTTCGAATAGAATCTTAACGGCGAATCGAACCGCCCTGCTGAGTAGAAATGGAGAGAAAACGAATATAATCGACGTATTTATTTAAGGGAACAAAGGTTAACCCTTTTGCCGCTGGTACGTTAAAACTGAGAAGCTCTTAGTAAAGGAAAAATGATATACCACATATATGTATATATTTTTTACACGATCCTCTGTGTATCGCGTACATATTTAACTTCTATCGAAGATCAGTAATCAGTTGACAATCACAGGGACCGAACGTGTTACTGATAATCGTGGAACTCGTGACTCTTTCGAGAACATTGCGACCGATCTTGAGAATGGGTTGGAACAGCGACGAAATATAAGAGAGATTGCCAGTGCTGGGCCAGATTATCGCGACAGATCGCACGATAAATTATTGCTAATTAAAGAAAAAAGCGTAAATGATTCTGCCCTCGGTTCCCCACTCACACGCTGATACTCCTCCGTGACACGTTTAATGAACACCTGTCGGCGTCCCGTAACCGTTCCTGTGCCTAGTACTTCTTACTCGCTTGGTATCTTCAGAAACATGGGATTAAAAAAAGAAGAGGAAAGAAATCATTGAGAAACCATATAAACGAGGAAGTGCACGTGTGCTCGGTATTGCTTAGACGTTTGTGAAACGATACGCATCGGTATAGCGTTATTTTTATGGGAGAAATTAGTGAGCAGTGTACGTAATAACGTGGAATACCTGCAATTATTAGAACAAGCAGGGAAACCGGAATAATAAGGTGCGTTTATTGCATCACGTTCCGATAGAATCGATAGGCAAATAAGTGAGGAGCTGGTTGGAATCGCGATACAAAGGTGATCTAGTATACACCTGATCTCGTACCTGTATCTAACAGGTTCCGCGGGAATATCAATTGTGTTGGCTCTAATCAATAGCTTGTCAGATATCGCGCGTGACTGAATAATGAACACTCGTTTTATCGTTCAATCGAGATCGATGCTCCAGAATGATCTATATTCATAAATTGGCCAGTTGCTTTTTTTTTAATCAAATAGACAATACTTCATTGTATGTATCTCCATCCAATTAATCTTTACGCTTCAATTCACGCCGTATTTAAAGAAACAATCTCCCCGGATTCGTATATTTAAGAAGAAAAAAAAGATTATTTCTCGCCTCCGTCGACGCCGCCATGAAATTTTTATCAAACGGAAAGAACCGACAAATATTTCCAATAGTTCGGATACCATTCGAAGTAACGCCACTTATTTTTGGATAACAGCTCCTCTGTCGGCCTTCTCGTTTTCCAATCGTCACTTTCTATAACAGCACCGAACTTCTGTTATGTATAAGAAGTTAGAGCAAGGCTAGATGGGACAAAAGTGGAGTCACAGTCGACCCCGTTAGTCGTCGAATATAATTACAGAGCACGTAAGGGAGCTCGCTAATGGTTTGTCGCTTAACCGCGACAGACTTAACGGCGCTAGACAAAAATTATTTTCCATTTAGACTCGTAGAGGTGTTGGTGGAGGCTGGGCTTCTTCGGCCAGGCGTTTTCCTCTTCTTCCTCTTCGTCTTCTTCTTTCACGAAGACGGTGGAAGAAGAGAGCTCGCTGCCTCTTGCTAGGCGGTCATCTCCTGGTATCGGGCGAATCGCGCGCGACCAAGCAATTTATATACACGCACTCGTGTTCTCGTGTGTCTAAAGGTCGTTCCACACGTAAGAGATCTTGATATGCAGCATGCAAGTAGGTGCATCTGTACTCATTTTATGCGGCACCGGTCGTGATTGCGTCGATAAATGTGCAGAGGCAGCAATTGTGTAAATTGCTCGACAGGGAGGGAACGTTGATATCCGACGTAGATTCGAACTTGTGATTACGGAAATTAGTTCGACTCGAGATTTTCGACGAAACCCAAAACTTCTCGAAATTTTATCGTCCTGGAACTTATAAGATTTTTCGCATCGCGTCGTTGTCGTATATACAAAAACAAACTAAAACGAGCCCGCGCATCGTAAGATTCGAATGATCCCCGGCGAAACTCGACAGGTTTGATTAAATGTCGCAACCTGTCGTTAGGATAAAGCGATTCTGCTATAGAAAAGCACGGCTCGCCTCGAATATTATCCGCTGTCGAACGATCGGTCAAGTCCGGGCCACTTAGGCGGACGGATCGCCTTAGAATTGAATTCTAAATTCTGCCGACGTTCGCCGCGCCGTAAATGCCAAAGAAGTTGACTCCGCGATTGGCAAACCGACGATGATCCTTCGTCGTTACGGCTATTCTCGTCTTTTATTCACTAACGTGTAGGCATCGCGTTTTACATATCCTTTCTATCGTTCAAACCATTCTTCAAGTAAACGAAAATAAAATATCAAATGGAAGTCCTCTGTTGAATATCTATAGTGATCCATCCAAATCTCCACGACAATGATAATAATAGTGATAGTAATAATAATAATTCTCGAGAGACTCTTCGTCGTAGAAAATACCATCGCTTATAAAAACAAAGGAATCAACAGATACTTAATACACAGGAATTTCTCAAGGGAATTTCAATAAAATTTTATTCGACTGCCCTTGGAACGTGTGTAGACCCCTTAAGAAAATCCACGGCGGTCCCTGGGGCTGGGATATTGCCTCTTGTACGTTATGTAGTAGGTACCAGCGTGCAACCTGCGGTGCAACTTGTCAGCCAACATCATTATCGATGCCGGCTCGGCTCGATGCAAGCGCCGTGCGTTTATTGCGACTTCGTTATTTATATCTCGCTCCGCTCGGCAATAACTAATAGAGATCCTTCGTTGCCTTCCCCACGCTAGCAACAGTCGATATCATGCATCGATTGCACACGAGACGGCCATCTTGGTGTATCCCTTGTTTCCAGTTTCGCCGTTGCAGTCCTCGCAGATTCTCTTTCACGGCGACGTGCTCCTTCGACGGTTTTAATCCTTCGAGTTCTTTGTTCCTCCCGTTTTTTCTTTTTGCCCGTTTTCTTTTCCCCTTTCCCTCCGCGGTGATCGCTTTTCTTCTACATCGTCTGCGTCCGTTTTGTCCGATAGACGTTCCTCGTTTTGCCCCGTCTTAGTTAGCGAAGCGCTGACAGAGAAATTAGGGGGTCGTAATTTGACGAGACGGCCGCCATGCCGTGTGTTTGATTCCGACATCTTTTCCCTTCGATGTTAGGTAACGCCTCTTCGGCAACGAACTCTTTTGTGCGGGTAATCGCGCTAGGTAACGACGTTCGTACAATCTTCTGTTCCGTCTGTTTTCAAATTATTTCTGAACGTTCATTTCGAGCACCCCGCGCGTATACGCGTTTACGTCGCAACGAATTTAAGATCGAGTTGCGATCATCGATGCGAGGCTGCTGCGTGCGGACTACAGATCACGAAATCGCGACGTCGTGTACAGCCAAAGAGTGTCAGTGAACGAAATCGAAGATAAAACATCCATAGTCTCCCATAGAAAGTATCACAGAGACCGTTACAGAAATAGTTTGCAAACTCAGCCGGCGGGATTCCCCGAATTCCAAACCATATCCTTCAGCCTCCCCCACGTCCGAACCTAACCCAAGCCCAAGGAAATCAATCACTCGTGAGCCGAGGCCCGTAGGAAAATCCATGAATAGTGACCAACGGTGCATATACACACGCGTCAACGAACGCCATGGGCCATAGGTGCGCAACGATCGGTAGGGAAGAATTAGAAACCGAAAAGTAAAGACACCAGAGGGTAGAGACCCCCGGAGCGAGGACGCATGTGGTTCGCACGTGTTCCAACGTTACGTCTCCCTTTCGTTCTATGGTCTGACCGAGAAAAAAACGCGAATGTCTCTCGCGGCTGGTGCATCAAGCCGCGGTGGATGCAGCACCATATGCATCGAAAAGCAGACAATGTTCTCTAATTGCACGTTCGAGGACGGGGCGGCGAGGAGTGGATTTTTCGTGCGCCAGCGAGCCACGGATGCTTTTGCAAAAACGTTGTTCCGTCTGGTGGAAGCGGTCGTCGTCCCTTTCGCTCGAGACCCGGCCCCAACAGCCACTTCCTCTTCCTTTTCGGGAGCCGGACACGCCTCTCGAGAGTGCCTTAAGGGCTGCCAGCGGCAAAACAGAAAGTTTCGTGCCCGTTTCTTCTCGTCCATGCTTGCATCCTCGATCCGCATATTTATAGGATGATTTCTCGGACCTGTGTACTCGCGACGCGTGAATCGACGATTTTCTTGCCGGCGCTGCTGATGGCAGTTTCGACTATTCGATGGCGCGGAATGTTGGAGGGGACGTGGAATTAAGTTGACGTGGTTTGGCGCGAACATGGGGTCAGAAGATAAAGCGTAGGACTGCAGAGGTGCAGGGGCTATGGAAAGAACATTATTTGGAATGGGAAAGTAATGAGATAGGTACAAAGTTTCGAATATGCAACGATTAAGGGTTGGAACATATTGGGGATATTTCTTACATACAGCCCTTCGTTTTCTGTGATTAAAAGTATAGAATTAGAGGAGCAATAAAATATTCAAGAATGTGTAGAAAATTGTTTAAATTATGTAAACCTAATTAAGAATCAGAGTCCGCGCAGGATAGACAGGGGCTGATGTTGCATATACAGCAACAATGAGATACGCGTAATGTTTTGCTGGTTGTTCTTCGGGGCAAAAATTGGGTTGCGCCTGCGGTTTGCGGTAGCGAGGAAAGAAGTCGTTGGGCTCGCGATACCTGTGCGCCTGTACACCAGGTACCACACGGGTGCTACGTATAAAGAGGTCGATCCGTCTGCAACAGGCGAAGTCCGATGAATCATCGTCTTGTACAGCGGAGCTGCTTTCACACGAGCCTCTGCTCGGTTCAAGAAAAATATCCTCTACTTGGATCCTTGTTAAAGTTCGTTAATTAATCTCTGATGCAATCTGAGGAACAATACTTTCGGTACCCTTTGAACTGTGTCCACGTTTGAATGACAAGTAAATTTAACATCACAAGCAGATCGACAAACAATGTGACAATTGATAGTGGAAGTTTGACGAATTAGAATTGCATGCGAGTAGAGTGAGTCCAGTTGATTTGTGGAAATAATTTGCTTCTTTCGGCGCTGCAAAATGTTTTCTCGTGAGCGAGACTTTACACGGCATTGACCGTGCGTGGTAACTCCTGCGTAGCAATGGCTTCAAGTTGATAATTATCTGGCGAGCATTATTCCTTAATTCCATTACACTACGATTCGTGTTCTCGGAGAATTTCTAGGATCGTTTAATAATCGGCTGAAAAAGGCCGCACCTTTGCCACGGCGTCAAAGAATATTTATTGAACAATGTATCGATTAAGAATTCATTTAAAAATCGCGAGGGGTTTATTGAGATTTCATTTCACAGTCACAATAATACCGACCCTCCCCTCGTCGCGATAATAATAACAGCAAGCAGGCTTGCCAGCGAAGAAGCGCATTAAGGCGACGAGAAGTACGAAAGTGAGAGTTCGATTAAACGATAAAATGAAATAAAATTGCTCGAGAACTTGAAGAGGAAGCCCAGCCATCGCTATTCACGAAGCTCGCGTGTGCACTTGCTTCTTTTTGCCCCTGTTCTTCTTTCTCCCGCTGTTCCACCGATCCGTCTTAATATTCGATCCAACGTTTCGTATCCCAGGGGCCGGGTGGTTTTCGCTTGCACGAACACACAAAACACGAGCGTATGTAACGAAATTTATACGGCCATGCCTGTTAATTAACGTCGCCGGAACGATGGAGTCGCGGCACCTCGATAAAATAAGAACAAAAAAAAAACAGAAAGATAAAAAAAGGGACGAGGTACCGAACGTATTTCGAGATGTATCGATAATTCTGTTCGTGTCTCTTCCACGACGAAGATCATGCGATACCGCGGACGTTCGATTTCTGCCGGTGAAATTTGCTTTCCTTCGAGATCATTCCGCGAGATAACGCCGTCAGTTTTTCGACAACGATAATAATGTTATTCGCGAAGGCGCAGAATCAGAAAAAAGTGGGTTCACCCAGGCACAGAATTCTGGCGATATTGTTACATAGGTATAGAGTCGAAAGAGCATAGAGCTGCAGGCATAACAATAATAATACTATAATTATATTGCACGTTAATTGCACGAATAATAATCATCTTGCAGAAAAAGAAGTACCCTCCGGCTCCATCCTATCGCTTCCGAAAAATTTCAACCGACGAACACAATCGCAATTAACCCTTTCCCCCGTAACGCAATTAAACCAACCCGGATAGCTTTCTCTTCCAACGATCGCCCGTCGAAATATCAATTAGCCTCCTGGAAAGATCGGGCGTAGCAGCCAAGAATGTACGTCCACACGTTTCGTTCAAGCATGCGCGATACTCGTCGCAATCCTGAACAGAATCGTCGCGTTTCGACGAATAGAAAAGAAGCCGGTCTTCGAAACGGTCGAAAGAGGCGCACACGGGATCAAACGTGTGTTTGCGATTGGAAGCGTCACTCTGACACGGTGTCTCATTATTCGCGGCCGCAAGTAGGAGGAATCAGTTGTCGGGACACGTATTAGCCGCGTACGTGGCGACATCCGCTAATCAAATACAAGTGTTCACCAGCCGTGGGGTATTATAGAGATGTAGACGTAGCGAAGTCTGTTGGTCCCTGATAGCCGCGATAAATACGCGTTAAGCGCTCTATAATTGTCGTCGCGTGCGTTGCATTTTTATGCCGGCCCTCGTGTTGGCCGCTTTCGCAACAAGAACGCGATCTTCTCGTTTCAGTAACAGATTTAGCAGGTGTGCAAGCATTCGTTCGCGCGGCCGCGTTTCACACGACGGGCCTTGCCGAATAATTGGACGCGATTGAATTATTACGCGGTTCGACCGATCGGTGACTTTTGATCACGATTCCTTCGACGATTCGCGTCTGATTATTATCGAATCGTCGTGCGCCTCTCGTGCCACGTTCGTAGTTTCTATTTTATTTTACTCGGATGTTGTTCAGTGTCGCGATGGCAATCTTTGAAATGAAAAGATGAAATTTAAACGAGATAGATTGGATTGAATTTGACGAGAAAAATTGTGGCTCGATCCGGACGAATTTCTTGCGCTCCTGATGTGTGCATCGTTTGCATCGCGGTTATCGTCGTCAGTGTGCATCTCGACCGTTTTATTACTTCGAAGTGTATTTTTTCACACCTAGCCGGTTATGTGATCTCTGTGGCACGTGAGGTACTGTTACAACGGTCTGTCCAACCGACCAGACGACCATTCGGGGCCCACGATCGGTCAACTCGTTGCAGTGCCGTATTCAGACGCGTATCTCTCTGGCGTTGACTGGAACTCCATTTCTTGATCCTGAAACACCGAGACGAAGTCCGACTGGTTTCTCTAATTTTGCGCGAATACACCTGCTTTAGTGGCCTGGCCGGAAAAAAAGATTGACCTACTTTGGTTAAATATAAAGAATTATTCGTCGTCACCTGTCTGTCGACAAATCTCGATAATAATTTATTTAATCATACAATAATGTAATTTTAAATCCGAATAATTTATCGAGGAATTGTTGAATTCGAACGGAAGTCTGACAAGGCAAGTAGCTTGTTTGAAACCTGCTGCTTCACAAATATTGGTCGAATTTCTTAACACGAGTTCAGTACCGTCGGCGGTACCGGGTGAGGTAGCAGAAGGTGCAAACAGAGTTTCGTTCCAACGGATTTCAATATGCAGCTCAATTAGGTTAAACGGACGGAGGGGGAATAATAAATACATCGGTGTTCGGTAATAAATATTCCGTGGACGAATTTTCTTTAATCGGGCTCACGGTTCTATGACACACAACCTCCGTGAAATATCTCTTCGAAAATTATTCATGGAATAAAATATTGAGCATCTGATTAATTAATCAATTCTCGCCCCGACACTTTGCACCGGTGTCGCAGTGGAATATCGTCCACATTTCTCCTCGAATAAATTATGCAACGAAACGCCCAATCCATTTATCGAATCGTGCCTTAACTATCGAAACAGACTGGAATTACGCATTGTTTACCCCTCCTTACATTCCCCGTGTAACTATCAATGAAATAAATTACGAAAAATTCGAGTGGACAATTGAAGGGGAAGCCAATTGGGAAAGCGTTGCCACGGTTGTTCAGGTGAAAGGAGGAGGGTTTATTCCTTCGTGGCAGCTGGTCAAACAACTCCAAAGGCTGTTCGGTATTCGGTGCCGGATCTTCTAGAGATCCGCTGCCCGCGCTTACAAACGCATACTCGACCTCGAACTTTTAATTACCCGGCAAGGGTAATCATCCCTTTGTCGGATATTCAATTACTAAAATGTTTTATTCTAATTCCATTGCAGCGCAGCACATTTCTTTCGAGCAATATAAATTTAGCAAACTACTGGAGCCGAGTAAAATGGAAAAAATAATGCCAGTAGAAAATCAATTGACTGCAAGTCGAACAATTGTATCGATCGATCGCAGTAAACGAATTTCATAGAGTTTCGAGGCGAGTGTTAAATAAATCGTTCACAATAATCCCGTATCCCTCAAATGGTTAACATATTCGACGCTACCCGCAGGTATCGTCGTGTCCTATACAATCGTTCAATTACAGGTGGCAGGTAGGTGATCAATAAATATTCCCCCCCTCGAAAAACTTTTTGTAACCCCCACGAAACATCCAGCCAAAAGAGGCCAAGTTCAAAAGTCACGATTCTTCTTATTCCACCGTACCTATTCAGGCCCCCCCCCATTGGAACTCTCCTCTGCCCTTCACACTATATTCTACCTGAATAATGGTGCCTCGCCCCATTATCCCCGTTCCTATGGTCGATTCACCTTCGAACCCTCTTTTCTCCAATTATGTCAGGCATCCGGGGAAACCGTGTAAAATGTGTAAGGTGAAGAACCTTGAGGCGCAAACAAGCTCTCTCTTTCTGTCTCTCTCCCTGTAACGCTTTACAAATGAAACACGCCCACGAACATCTCGTGGCGTGCGTGCTTGGTCGTGCAAACATGTGACTCGCGGTTGATCTAAGCGATCGTGAATCACCTGGTTTGCCTCGGGGTTGCAGCCAGCAAGAAGAACGCGAGATTCGTGCGCGCATACCTCTTCGCGATTCTCCGCGAACGTTTGTTCATCTTTTCGTTTCTCGTAAACGTCGAATGCCCGCGTTCGATTGGTATTCGGGGAGAGCTATATGTTTGGGCGACGAAACTCTACGAATTGGGGTAGAAAAAAGAAATACCACCCTCGTTGTAAACGCTTTATGCGCATCTTGCAATCGATTTTTAAAGGACATGCGTCGTGGTTAGCCTCGTGGAAAACAACCCCTAAGCAACTATTGCCTGGTCGTTCGAAGCTCGCAGTTTTAGTCTAGAGATTCTCTGCATGGATGATCTGCTTCGTTCGTCGCCTTCAATTCTCTTTGATTCTGCGATCTGGTTCGCTCGTAGATTGGGTTAAGGGTGCTGATCAGGGGTTGGTCGTTTAATGCTCCAGTGTCACACAATGTGGCGTGACGATTCACTATCACCACCCTTTGGCATCCGCGTATAGCGTCGCCATCGCCACCACCCCCATCCTCATTCCTGGCCACTGCGGCTGGCCAAGTGTTGGAATATAACCGTATCGTCCCATAACCCACCCTACCAGCGTATAGAGTATTTTATTAATGAGTATAATGACCCCTTGAAGCTCGGCTAAGAATGAATAGTGCTTTCTGGTCTTTGGCAATGAAGAAGTATGAAGGGTGAAAGTTTTTTTTGGGCGTAGAAATTGTCGTCGAACACTGCAACAAAGTTCTGAGGGATAGAAAATGTTTTATGGTGTTCATGCATGGTTGTCATGCTTGTATTTTTGGGATTCTATACAATTATGACATTGGTAAAATATTTTAGAATTCTTGTTTGATTATATCAATATAATTGGCCAAGCTTTAATATAAAAATTTAGCTTTGCCATAATAGTGAACGCAAGCACAACGATAATAATAATTTCACCAAACGCAGTGTAACTCTCGATGTGCTCTGCAGAGAGTAATGGCGTTTTGCTCGCGCGGTTGAAAAAGCATCGAAGTCGTCGCTAACACCCTCGCAGGGCGCGGTTCAATCAATTACTATGCCGGGGGTGCGGTCGTTTCTGCGCGAGTTCCACCCCCTCGCATGGCAACAACCTTCCACTGAACCTGGCGATCTCTGTTTCGCTTCACCCCTTATTCCTTCGTTGTCCATCGCGTTTCTACTACTGTTCGCGACCCTTTAAAAGGAATTCGCCACTCCTCTCGTTGCATAATTAAGAGCAACGACAACGCGATTAACCTTGGACTTGGTCGTTCTTTTCCTTTTATCTAGGCTTCATCGTCGAAACGGTAAGTCGATTAATATTTCTCTCGTTCCGCGAAGAACTACAATAATTTTCCGTGATTATTTGCTTCTGGTTCTTCGCCGTATTGTCTGACGTATCGATCCCAAAATTAATCCTTGGATCGGCACACCGTGCCTCGTTGCGGTCGAATTAATTTCTCGTCTTTGCATTGGCAGATATTGTCTATTGTACATTTTTATCCGTTTCACCCGCGAATGAAAGCATAAAAAACCAAAGTTTCTTTCGTCGGGCAAGGGAGAATTGATAAGTATCGATTATGATCGTACGAGAGGATCGATATCATCGAGCGGTGTGGACACGGATAGGTGTTGTCAGTCGATTAATTCTATTCCGGATCGACACGTCGACAGCGGAATACCGTCCTCGTCACAATTATAGAAGAATCGCGCCAGACGGGCGTTTATTTATGCGTCATAGGTGTTGGTGCGATTTTCACGGTCCGGCAGTGTTCGAAAAAAGCCATGCTAAAATACGAGACAAATGATATCTTTCTACCCGCGGATGGGGAGCACCGCGATTTATTCGCGTTGTTCCGAGAACAAGCCACCGAGTCGTGACACATTTTTTAATCGTCTCTTTGCCATTCCTCGTCAGCCTTTTTGTTTCGCGCTGCCTCTTACCATTTTGCAAAGCATTCTTCCGTTATCTTTGCACCGCCACATTTAAATAACTATACATAATTATTTTTATCCATTTTTTTTTATCAGATGTACGCCGAATACACTTTCCGCCCTGCCCGACCATGAATTTCTTTTTATCGTTTCTTCGATACGTAACAATTATATATAACCATTTCTAAAGCAACGAACTTTTTCTGGGATAAAATGAAAGGATGACGTAATGTTGTAATGTTTCGTTCATTCAATGCTTTTTAATGTTCGCGGATCGGTACGTATTAGAGTAATTCGTCGCTTGTCGGAGGATATGTACGTGTGCTTGTGTGCATTACGTGTGCATGGACAATGGGTGATACCAGGTAGAGAAATGGGACAGAAAGGCGACAAATACCGCTCGTTTCCACTTGGAAGCTTTCTCTTCGAAGATGATACACTGCAAGGGACAAGGGAATCGGTCCCCGGCGGCACCGCGTCTAAATATATCCAGCCGTGACACTTGTTTCATGTAAATCAAGCCCGTGGACGACGAAAAAGCGACACGACGCTGAGAGAAACAGCCAGTCGGCCTCGAAATACGAATATGTTTGCTTTTTATTCGACGATTCTATGAATAAATTCGAGCAATCATAATTTTTAATAGCCGTACGAATACGCATTCCTCGGCTTCGAAAATTCTTCACGTTATTCCGAATTTTCGGTATATTCGCTATGCCGTTCAGCTCTGTTCAATTAACTTTCACGTTCCATTGGAGGAGTCACTTTTGTCTATGAACATTTTCGCGACGATTGTTATGTGAAGCTACTACGCCATTCTCCAGGTTAACTATCAATTCGATCGAACGATACACTCGCACCGGGCAAAGGTAAAATTGTAACGAACCAAATAACTTCCAAGTTGCGCGGATTCGAAAATTATATATTATCAGCCAAGTGATTACAGTGGACTTTAAACGGACGCCAACAGAAGAAACGAGTCAACCGTTCGTCACGATCGTCGGGGAGAAGAATGCGCTACGTATAGTCCTGAAAAGAATTTGGAGCAAACGTTCCTGCCTTCCATGCCCCATTTTCCTTCAATTTTCCAGCAGCCACGCCAAAAACGTAACAGTTCGCCGTGCAAAGTAATTCGTCGGTTATTTCGAGAACGGTCGCGGCGAAGCCGGTAGGCGATTATATTTGATTGCCAGGCCTGGATTTTTGCAGACCGCCACAGGGTTGAACGAAGTAAACGAGAAAAACGAAGGAAAGGAGAACAAGATGGAGGAAACGAGGGGACACAGCGTAAGAAGCTCGTGTGGAAGGCGTGGAACTCGTCGATAAATTATATTTGTCGCGTGAATCACTGCACCGTGAAGCCACTCACCTATATATCTTTTCTTCTTTCCCCGGTGTCTCGAGGACCCCGTGCTTTCTTAACCCTTTGCCCGACGGTGTTGACCTAATGGCAAATTACGGCCGTTCCCAACCACGTTGACTAACCCTCGACACCATTTCACATTTAGAATAATAAGAAGACGTTATTGCCCCTCGTAAGTGTGAATAAATTGTTCAACGAAGCGGACGGCTCGCAGATATAAATTCTGTTACATTACTTTACCTCGAGTGGGCTTGATCGATAACGAGGTATATTTATTGGAGTAACGATTCATCGAACTCGGAGTAAGAAACGTTTAATCTTAGTGCCCGATCTGAACAGTATTTAATAATAACAATACAGCACGCGTGTAAGAAAAGGAAAGGGAATCGTGACGAATAAATTTGGCTGTCACTAAAAGTAACTCCAACTCGATTCTCTCGTTCGATTCCTGCAAACGCGTATATTATACAGTACAGTTTGACAGAAAAAAAAAAAGGAAAAATTCCATTGCATTGAAAATGCATGAAGCAAAGCTTCCGCATTGTAATATATTAATCTTATTATTCATTCCGTAAATATTTAGCATCCCATTTTCGTTTATCGTTGAAATTACAATTCTTCCATCGGACAGATCCATTAATCTTCACCTTCGATACCATTCCACTTAATCTTCCCATCTGCAAAGAGTAGGTACATGCCCCGAAAGATAGACGTCCAGATCATCCTGCCCAACTCAAAGTTCGTCCGGCAACCCTTGTCCATGAATAATATTTGTCCGCCGTGAAGTCCCAACAGTAACAGGGAAACAGTCTGACCATTTCGAAGGCGCCTTCGACCGAGAAATAATCTGACTCGCCCCTTGTCGCGAAAGCTTATCTTGGTGGGACCGTTTTGCAAATACCACTGGACTTAGATATCGGTCCCGACGAGATACCGGCAGTGAGTTTAGGCTCCGATCGACGATCGACGTCCTCGTGAGTCAACAGATGATCCAGGCCCATCTGAGTTTTCGTTCGCGGTTCGTAGATAACGTCTGCCGATAGTAACGACGGAAGTTTCGACGTGGGAATGCGTCCGAGTACATTTCGTTGCATTCTTCTGATTTTCCTCATTATCTTATTTGTGCATCGATAATCCGCTACGGGTGGACATTGAAATGGTTCTTCGCTGTGCTTCGTCGTTCGATGCTTTCCGCAAATGATTGTGCTCGAAATTGGTGACCGTTGTGTAGATTAGGCCGCAACGGATTTTCGGGAGCGGTTTAGAAATAAGTGGGAGCACACGTAGGTGTGCACGGTTGTTTAACACGAGATCTGTTTCCTTTGAAAATCCGATCAACTGGTCAAATAGAAGACACATGTCTAAATAGAATATTTGGTACCTTGTACGATTATCGTATAAGCGGCTTTAGATTGGTGTCCGCTAAAGGAAGGGATTAATTGTATGTGGGTTCCTTGGCGCGATGAATACGTCTTTGTCTAATTTCTTTGAAGTAAATTAACTTCTCGAGGGAACGCATCTTAACATGTATCTAACAAGTGGTAGTTAAACAAGAGTATTCTTGTGTGTCTTTTTTATAAAAAACGTTTATACGGAATTGTAGAACTCGAGGTATAATTTTGGGTGAACAAAAAATTAAAACAGAATTTTATTTACGGTGATCCGTCCGAAATTATTATTGCGATTAGTATTAGTTTCGCTATTACAATGTTCGCGATTCTCAGAGACGCTTCGTGAATACGTTTCTTGTCGCGAAGGCGCGATCTCAGAATCGAGTCGCCGGAGAAGATGGAAATATAGAATCTCTTGAACTGTTTCATTCGTCACGTATTTCGACTTTATACCGTTTACTGCGCGAATGACGAGGTGCTATCGGTGATCAGGAGGTCGGAGATTTAACGTAACGATCGAACCGCGAGTGAGCCCACTCGAGGTCTTTCTTGGTCGATGTATTCATGAAAAAACGAAAACCTGACTGCGACTGCAGGCCTCGTGCTCGGCTACATAATGCATCGGAGTACAACGTAACCGGACCGTGATCGTTTATGTATCTCGATCGAGAAGTGTGATCGATTGTCTCGAGGCTGCCCGCTGTCCAGTTATACGCGCTGGCTGCATTAACTCGGCTTGGATCTTTGCTGAAAAATTTCGAAATTGTTTCGGGTCGTTTATCATTTCGGCTGCATTATCTTTCTTTATAATATTAATTTACATCTATCAGTGCCGATTTGATATAAGCATTGTTGGAAAGAGAGGGTTGTTGGTGAGTCGAGCGGTGGACGGTTGGAGCATGTGGAAACGCGATACCAACGGGGTACGGAATGATTTATGGGGCAGGATACGAAATGAAAAAGGATCGTCGAGAGGTTATCGAGGAACCGTAGCCAGGTTGACCAGCGATGGATTCGAGGCTTGCCCGGTATTCGCAACTTTCTTTAGACTCTAGACGCGATAAATATACAGATTTATATATAATACAGGTTCTACCGATTTATCTTCGTCACCGAAAGAAGAAAAAGAAAAACTTCACCTTCCCGATTGATTCATTTCGTATTAATTAAACGGTACGACCGAGATTCGCAGGAAGTTAATTCGCGCGTTTTAAATTTGTCGATTCGACACGCTCCATAATATTCGCCAGCTGTTGCAAAGTGATTTCAGTTTTTATTTGGTTCGCTGCCACAGACAATTTTTTCTCCCGGTGGATGCAAACGACGGTTGCATCTCGTCCCGCACTCTTTTTGCCTACCTTAATGTGGTGCACGGACTGTTCCCATCGTTGTCTCTCATCAACCGGGCTTGTTGTTTCTCGTTCCTTCTGTCGTTGGTCCCACACGACACACACACACACGCACGCACAATTTTTACGACCACCATTTATAACCGGCTGTCCACGAAAGCTGTCCATGGGGGTAACGAGCATGGTTTTGGTCCTCTAGATACCGTTCCTCCGGGTAATTAACTCGGGACTCTATTTTGTTAGGAGGTCAGAGGTGGACAGTAGGTTGTCAGGGTAAAAATGGAAGCTTAGGGTTTCGGGTCGTATGACTTTCGAAGAAAGTGTGGACCATTTTAGAACGAATTTATCTTTTAGGATACTCAGCGCTCGTATATAGAGTATGTATTTCGAATACTTCGGGTGTAATAGAATAATATATTGCTCCATGTTCTTTTTCACGAATGTGACGCTGAAAAAGTAGCAAAGTTCTACGCTACAGCTGCCCGTTCAATTTTTAAAGCGCTTTCGAGTATTTATTATATCGTTTTACATCTTTCATTTCATACATTCTATTGCGTGTATTTATTCTATTGTGTCACATGAAAACGTGAAAAATTGACGAGGAATGCGTGCATCGGGTCGTCCGGCTATCGTAATCGTTCCCGTTACGGTCGGCCGTTAACATAACGTGTCCGCGGACAATTAAAATCAACGACGGGCAATTAGCAACGCTGTTATCGTTCATCGGCTCGCTCGATTGCGAGATTCGAACGGATAGCATCGAGAGATAACGCCGTTAACTTATCGACGCCGATCTCTCGAACACAGCCAATGGGAAATCGATCGGGGTCAACGATTAACTCACCGCCTTGCGACACTACGCCACTTATTCGTGAAACAACGCGGGCATGCCTGGACGATAGCGAAATTTTGTTTCTCAGCTAAGCAAATACTTTTGACTGCTGTTACCGTCGAAGAGTCGCGGACGAGTGATCGAATACGAACATAGAATCGAGCGTTCGTCCATCTGGTTCGAATTCAAAAATGCAAAACGTATATGCCCACGCCTCAACTGTTGAGAGCTGCTTGAAATCTTCAAATTCGAAACATTCGAATCCTCAGCGAGTCACTGTACTCCGCTGAAAGATATGAAAATCTTCGTAAATGATTCTCCCGTTAATGCAAATAACCCTTCGCGTTATATATGCGGTATCCGTTAAACAAGTAGAGGCACTAATAACAGTAATCCGTCCAGTCCATTCAATTTTCGATAGGAAAGGCCAAGGCAGGCTGAAACGGTTGGGGACAAGGCGGTTCCAACGCGGTCGGAATCCAAGCAGAAAGATCGAGGATCGTTTCGAGCAACGGAGGGACACTGTTATCGTGGATCTTGCGTAGCCAGAGCCGAACTCCGAACGATCGTATCGGCCGCGACTCGTCCGGGGACATTGATTTTCCATAAATACAGATGCGATGCTAATTAGCTGCCAGTTGCACTTGACGTGGTCGTTTCTCGTTGCGCCAGCCCACGGGAGGCTCAGCCTTGCTAGACGAGATCGATTTTAGAATAAATTCCAACCTGGTGGTAGGAGAGGTGTTCTGACAGGTCGAGCCGGACTCTGGACTCGCGGTGTTCCTCGGCTTCCGCATGCCTGTCGATATCGAGCCTCCTCGAAAACGTTCCTTAGAACGACGAACGCAATTTTATGGACCTTAATTGGTTTGAACGTGAGAAGTGTAGAAATTGAATGCAGACATTACGAATTTCGTTCGAGATTTAGAAACGAGAAGAGTGTTATCAGACGCGGACTTTCTATTTATCGGGAAATTGGAATTTCTATTAGCTTTTACTTTGCCCCGAGCAATGTGTGACAGTACGAATAATACAATACTGGCATTAATTATAAAAAGTTCTCGGTTTTGCGGATGACTGCGTACAAGTAGCGGATCGCGTGTTATTAATGATCTTTAAACGTGACTTTTGTAGAGTGCTTTTAGATTACATAGATTAGAATTTGTTTTCCGTTTCCAAGAGGGTCCTTCATTGAAATATCCATTAAGTATTGCTTCTTCTCCATAGAAGGATCGTATTGTAATGGGATCTACTGAAGGGCACAGTTAAGCTACCGGAAACACTTCGTCTCAAGTTGCTTGTACGAAAGAGAGTCTCCAGTTTTGATGCGTTCGGCCAAGGGAGCATAAATAATTAATTGTTTCCGTGGGTTCTGCCAATATTTATGACCGGTTGGAAGGTTCTAAGTTGATTGAACGAATCGGTCATTCCGTAAAGGTCCTTCGCTGCATTTGTCACGGCTCCTGGCTCGAATTTCCATTCCTACCCCGTCGTGTCCCTTTAGAAACTCGCCTCGTCTTACGCGTGCACCCTATCTGCATGATCTCACCCCTGGTTTCGTGCTTTCGGGGAAACCTTTTTTTGCTAGTACATTTATTTCGTCTATCGGTTTAACCTTGCAGGCCTTGGCAAGCAATTGGACCTCTTCTCAGAATCGTAGGAGAAAGATCTATACACGTGGTACATACGTACGTACTTTCTTTCCGCTGGTGCATTATGAACAAAAAATAGACCCCTCTGTCTTAATTGAAAAAGTCGGTCGTTTCGGTACAAAAAATAATTTAATCTAGCGCAGAAACGTCGTCGAGCAATCATTATTACGTCCGGCGATTTTCTCAATAGTTAAAAATCGACGGTCACGTACGTATTTAATTCCCAAAGATATTCTACGATATATAATTAACAATATTTCAGTATCCTCCAGGTAACATTATTCGAGCGTTTTTTCCCTTCCACAATATTTCCGTTCCAACCACTGGAACTATAATGCAACCGGTTCGTTGGGACAGCCGCGCGGCGATCTCGAATTAAATGTTTCGCTTGTCTGGCTGTTTCGTGCAAAACAGGAAGTGACACGAGATCGCGAAAGAAGGGATTCCAGAGCTGCTCGACAGTCTCGTAGATCCTTCGGTTTATGGAACGGCGTCGTGGCACAGCAGATGATTCCCGCCACTTACGGCATCGTGGCCCGATCGTTCGAGTCTTACGTCGAGGTGGCGACTTATCGATCCGGTCCTTATGGCCCGTACACACTATACGTAACCCCAAAAGGTCGGCCTTATTTGCATATCCCGCATTCACTATCGCGGGACGCAATTCCCTCGAGTCCGATTCGATACCGAAAGATTTCACTTCAAAGGTGTCTGATTTTTCATTGATTTATTATTCTTATTATTATTTTTCTTCCTCTTCTTCTTCTTATTATTATTATTATGATTACGTTTTCTTGGAAATGTTTCGGTAACTTTGCGGAGATCCCACGACTTTTCCACGAGGAATGGAGCGTGTTGAAATGAAAATTCTCCAACAAAGAAGCAATAAGAATTTCCGTAGTGTGAGTTATTGAAATTTGCCCCGATCTGGCACCGAATCAGTGTTTTATCTACAATTAGCACGATCGCTATGATTTCGAGCGGCGACTTCTATGTGTCGCCCGTTATCTAATAACGAAGCCGATAGCGGCAGTGTTAGTTCGACAGTCGACGTGCCCCTTATCTAATGTTTAATTAACATCAGCCCGGGATCGGTCGAGTTCGGTTCAGAAACTTTTTACGTAATCGTTCACCGACATCGCGCACTCGACAACCTATACATATTCATATTAGTACGGTAGAGCCTCCATTAACCGAACACCCGTTATCCAAACGTTCTACATATGTACCAGTCGAACGTTCTCTCGTCCGAACGTTCTATTATCCAAACCGCATATTTCTGACTAAAACAGTTAATGTATATGTATGTACGGTGCTTATTACCATCTACAAGGTAAGATCTATTAATTATTCATAATGATTCAGTATAAAGTCGTCATTGCGAGGCGTTTAAACTCTATCACGGCGTCGCGGGTACGGTGTGGAGCGGCGTCGATAAATTTCAAATAAATTATATGCCATGATTAAGGGACTTCAATACGGTGAGGCATTCTATGCAAGGTGTCTAAAAAAACGATTAGTCAATTTCTCTTGCGGTGCAGTACCACGTATTATTATCGATACTCATTTTTGTTGCGCTACATTCGAATGTGCTCCAATCCTGACTATACACTCCACGGCAGAGTAAGTTTTTTAAACACTCTGCATAAAGCTGAACGCTAAACACTCTGTTGTAACGATTTTGCGAAAATTCCCTCACGTTCGAACACTTTGGTCTTGCCGTTGTATATTATTGAATCGTCCAATCGATCCTCTGCCGTGTCACGGTGAACCAGTTTCCTTTCAATAAATTCAGAGACGTTCGTGGTCATTTTGGGTTTCATTGTCGTGAAACGGTGATAGCAGTCGGACAATATCCGCGTCGCGACGCGTCTATTTATAGTAACAGAAACTCGCAAAGCAACGGAAGCTATGCGCCATGGTTAACCTGGAAGCCGACACTCATCCTGTGAACATTTTTCTGATATATAAATATATATATGTTTCTTCTTCGCGAAGTGCCCTGATTTTATAGCTCGAAGAATTCTCATTCGACATTATTTCACGTCGTGGAATAGAGCAGATCGACCGCATTCCATGGAAAATCGTTCATGATTGACTTGAATCATACGGATATCAAGGCGGACGATTATCCACTCATCTTTAGTTGATTTCGTATAGCCAACGTTCCCGGCTTGGGAATTTTGTAACTTGTAGTTCTTCTTATTATTATTGTTGCTATACGTATAGGTGGAAGTGGGCTGCATCAGATTTGCATTCCCTCCGTTTATTATTACGCGAACGCAATAACTTGAGGAATTATTTGATATTTTATTGGGAGCACGAGAAATGATGATGAACCCGAACGGAAATGAAATTGAAGGAGATAAGAACGAAATACAGGAGTTGAAAGAAATTAATCGCTCACGGCAGATTTCGATTCGCTCCGAAATTGTCGCAATATTCTGTAATCTGTCTATAATATTAATCAGTTTTTTATTCTGAAACTTCACATCTATCGAACGGTTAACTTCGTCGCCCAGTAATTCCACCGTATTTTATCCTTTTCTTTTCTGCGATAACGCGAGTAAAATAATTTACGAGGCTCCCACTATCTCCGGCTTGTATCACCTTTGTTCGCCGTACATTTTGTTGAAAAAAAAAACGCCGAATATCAAGCCACCGCTTACTTGCTCCACAGAACAAACAGACACTTCTGATTCCATTAGGTCCCGCCTCGTTCGATTACGATCGCGGTACATTTCGTCGCGATTACCGGAAGGCTCCCGTAAATTCGTCGAGGCGAAGGTACGAAAAATTGCGTAGATCCTCGTGGTTGTTGCGCTTCCAGGCTATTTATAGCTACGAACGTATCGCGGCAATGACAGGTATGCACGGCGATAGCGGACACCGACAAGAAAGTAGATTTCCCTTTGCCTGGAAAGACAGCAAGCTCGACGACCCGCGCGTATTTGTTACAATTGATTTCCAGAATTTCGTCCGATTACACGGGGGTCCAATTAGAGTGGTCCCGCGAGACTGCCTTGGTAAATTAATTCGCAGCCGAGTGTTGGTCCCTTTCGAACGCAAAAAACTGGAATTTCACAGTTCAAACGATTGAACCGGGTAAGAAAGAAAAATTCACGGCTCATTCATTAACAATCTATAATCTGTAGTATTTAAAAATAGAACGAATTCAAATGCAAGATTTACGTGGATGGTCTTTATCGGTTTTTCGCAATCAGTGTCACAGTACGTAAGCATAGGACGTATACAGGCTGTTCCATTTGTCTGCATCGCAGCCTTGAATAAATAATGAGAAAGTGAAATCAATGTCTGCGTCTGGCGATTGCAATTTAGGGGGGCGGGAGGGGGGGCAGGAAGTACGGCACGGTGTTAAACGCGAAATCGTCTAGGAAGTTGGAGATCTGCCACGTGGTTGCCTCTTAAACTTCTAGTGGCAACGCGCTGTAGAAAGCTTGGCCGACGACCACGTCGACGACAGCCTCTTTGCACGCACGGCCGTCGCGTATTTACACTTGGACCGGCTGTAAATTAAATTTCCAGAGCTGCGCCGGTGTGCAGCGATAACCGCCGCGGACCTCTTCGTGGACGCGAGTATCACTGAAGTGCCGTTTTAGTGCCCCTAAATTGACGTTGTCGAGTCACTTGTAACCGGTCGGAAATCCTCCGTTTGTTCTCCATCAACTGTGACACCGTCAGGGATACGAACTTAATACCTACTGTCCATCAAGGTCTAATGAAAAAATGGGGAAGCCTCGTTGCGTGCAGCGTTTATAATGGTCCTAGCACAAAGCCGACTACGCTCCATTAGATGATTATTAATCGGCAAGACGCGCTGCTCAAGACCCGCCCACGATAATGGAGTTCAAATACGTGTACAGAGTGGCTGACGCGAGGTGTAATCGAACCGAGGTACGCGAGCACTGCTGATCGACCGTTTTATATATACCAATCGGGGTATTATTTATTCCGTACGAAACAATATTCAACCGCGGCGGTCGTGACGATAACACGCCGGCATAAGAAACTCCCTGACATACTCGACAAGAACGATTCATACGCGGCATCTACAAATCGGGCCAAGAAGTTGCGTGGAACGTCATATTGCGTGAACGAAAAATGCTCGACTGGGTCTCGAGGCACGGTAACACCGGGCCATGCCAAGGTACGTACCTCCGAAGAGGAAGAAAAAATTAGGAAGCAAACAGAGCGGCGAGAAACGAAGGATGCACCGGGCTCCGACGAGGAAGGAGCCGCTCAGGGTGGCTGCTGGCAAAAGGAAGAACAGTCGATCGAAGGATTAAGTAGTCGCCGTGATCCCGTGCACTTAGGGCTACAAGGGATAAAGCTCCGGCACTGTCAGTGGGCAGGGTGGGACGAAGGGTGGACCAACCGGTCCTTGGGCCGAGGTTGCCACGGCTTATTCAGTCAACGAACTCTGCGGGCCCACGACGTGACACTGACCCCTCCAGGGTAAACGTCCCTGGCCAGTTTGCTTTATCAATGTAAACGCGTCGATCTCCGTTGGAAATAAAATGGCAGCAAGAAATCAAGAGAAAAAAAAAAAATGAGCGATAGAAAACGAACGAAGTCGTAGGTCATGCACGGCGAAGAAGTGCAGGGGTAACAGCGTTAGCGAGACAGGCGATTGTCCCTTCGGGGCGTTTCCCAGTGATCGTTTGACGAAGCCGCTGAAATTGCAGAGAGACAGAGATGATAACGTGAGAAAATTTTCCTCGCTTCTTCTGTCGGTTACCATTCCTCACTTTGGCTTTGACATTTGTCAATTCGATTCAGGGATGCGAGGGTGCACGCTTCACCCTTCGAACTGTATCCAGGTGGACGATTTTTTTGTTCTTCACCCACGAGGTTGCAGCGGTACTAAAGGCGGCCAGCTTTCGGCGAAGATTTAACAGTTCCTCAATTCTGCGAAACGAGTTTATAAACGATCCCCACGGAGGCGAGTAATGGACGATCCGGGAAGATCAATTTGCATCGGAATAGATAATCAACGATCAACGAGGCGAACTCGAGAACGATTGAGGCTCGCGTAGGAAGAAGGCAGGAGCGAGTCGTGCGCAAGGTTGGCTCTGTCGCTGATTCATTAATTTACCGGTGCCTAGAGGAGCAGAGCGGAGAACGGCGCAAAAACCGTTGCAACAAGACGGAAAGGCGGCTGCAGGAAGCTGCGGATGGTAATTGACGATTCTTCATAACGGAACCCCTTCCCTTTTATTCTCGCGGCGAACGACCGAAGTACCTTTCCTCGACGACGAGACTATCCTTCGTTTTCTTCTTTTTACCCCCGCCGACGATCTTGATCGTCCGCTCGTCGCGATTTTCCACGCGACGCTTCCCTCGGGTAATTTCAAAACCGGTCACGCAGGCGAGATAATTGCCCCGGAAATCTCCGACAAATTCTTCGATTCGAATCCAACGAAAGGCGACGTCCAATTCGACGCTTTTAACCGGGACCTTTTGAAACTGACCCTGGTCTACTTGGTTCAATGGCGGTTTATTCAATCCTCCGGCCGGCGAGGCTGAACGACACACCATTTAACGGCAGCTCGATCGAGCCACTACCAAATTAAAAGAAACCTCCGCGTTCTCGAGATCCCCGCGAGATCAATTGCACCGCCCGTGGTGATTCGATCCCGCCATACACAACGACAGAGATCGACACTCGACTTGATTCAGTGTCAAATTTTATCCAGACGCCGGTCGCACTTCGCAATTAAACGGATCTCGATCGATTATTCATCCCCCGCAATGCCGTCCTCATCGTCGTCCGATCAAATTTCGCGCGTCGATCCAAATATCTCGAACCGACCTGCCGTCTTTCCCAACGCGCCTGTATTTCGTAACAACGACGCGACGTAAGACACCCCCACCCGGCTTCAATTCGCGTATAAATCCCGCGGAAAGGGCGAAAAATCGAACGCGAAACAACCGTTTCGCCGGTTCACGGAACCGAGCGGTCCAGGCGACTTCTCGAAAAGTTTCACGCCGCAGAAAGAAAATATCTGTCGTCCATGAAGATGTTCGCCGCGACCCGTACGAATAAATTGCTGGAACCCTGTTTAAAACCGTCTCTGTCTCCATCGGGAGATCGGACGAGGAGAGAATTGAATGGCCATCGTCGGCAGTCGCACCTTGCGGCAACTTGGAGGGACGCGTACGGTCGATTAAGTCGATTGGATAAAGACCGAGAGAGAGAGAGAGAGAGAGAAAGAGAGAGAGAGAGAGGATAACCGGTGATCTCGTTCCCCGCGGTGGCCCCGATGTATCTATAACCGTGTTCCACGGTCATAGGCGCGAGTGAGTATTGCTGCAAATGAGAGCCGAGGCGTCGCTCGACCCGCCGAGCAACTCTCTGCCTCGTCGTCGCCGGCACTGCATTCCTTTCTAAGCTTGTCCCGAATACGCGCGTTCCGTTTGTCGTTATCGTTATTTCAACATTTCGAGGATCTTCTCGTGCTTATCCCGTTCCGTTCGGAGCCGAATTTTTGATTTTCAATTCGATTAGAATCCACCGCGGTTCGCTTTGGCCGCAACAAGCTCTACCGCGGCTTGTTGCTACTTGTTCATTCAGGGTGGTTGGCTCGGTTAGCTGGTCGACTCTTTTAGTTCGCGGGGGAACGGTTTGTCGATCGCACCGCCGATCGTAAATCATTTTCTTTCTTTGTAAACCTTAATAACACCCGGGCTCGAAGTAAATATTTCGATAAAAGTCCGTCGCGGTTAAGTGCTGACGGGGTTAATAAAAATACGTGCACGCGTGCCGCGTACGCCGCAGAATTTGTCGGGCATTGGAGGTAATACTGGCCGGGTAATAATGAAACGTCCGAGGTGCATTTGCGGGTTTGCGAACGACGCGGAAAGCCCAACGAGACAGCGGTTGGCACAGAGTGTGGCTCTCGATTCATGAGACATCACGTGTCGCGTCCGAAGAGGCGCTTTCTTTGCGCGGCATTTGCGCATTCTGTTTTTCCGAATCTTCTGTCGTTCCGAATCCGTTTCGAATGCGCCCGAATCGAAAACGATCAATCAACCGAAACGTCCCGACCCCGTTGCCACGAACCAGAACAAAACGGCCAACAGAATGTAACGAGTCGAATTTAATAAACGCCGTACGTGGCAGCCGAAATGATGAATAACGCGAGCACCCGAAGCGACGATGTTCCGCCCAATTATATCTCGTGTCATTCTCGCCGAAAAATTATCACCGATTTCCCGACACCCGAACCGCTCTATCGAATACCATTTCAATTTCACAGTTGCCCAACTTGGAAATCACTGTAATTATTATCGTGCGTTCCTTTCTGTCCCTATATTTATTGCCTCCTTTCTACTCGAACGGTCATACGGCAACGTCGTATATACTTATTATCGTCGTGTATTATCGCGTTTTCCTTCTCCGCTTCACGCGGTTTCTCATTCGCTCGGTGTTTCAAACGTACACCGAAACAGACACGGGGATTATCTGTCGTCGTGATAGAAGCCCCCGGTGAAGAAAGAACGCGAGAATAGAAGGCTTGTCGATTAGAATCGGGCAGAAAATCACGAGGAACACCGGGAGACAAACGCGGAAAATCGCTTGCTATTAATACACGGGACTGGCCAGGCAACATTCTAAGCGGGCAGAACACTGCGTTTGTTTCGCGCGGTTGCTCGCCGCGCAGAACGAAGAATTTTAACGCTCCTCCTTTTCCCGCACCTGCTGCTCAGGTATTCAGCCGGGGACACGCAATTACCGGCGTTTTTTCCGACGCGAAACGATTAATAACGCGCCCCGCGACACGCTCTACAATTACGTTGCCGGCCGTGTCGGTGCGTGCCACCGACACGGGGCCTCGTTTCGAGCAATCGAACTTCGAGTATCGACAGGCAGATCGGGGCGAATTGGTTCCGCTCGTTCTGGGCGCGACAATAATAACTTGGGCATTACATTTTTGTCGCCGCTTCGGCTCGATCGGAGCATTGTATATTTTCTGTCGCGCGGAAGGATAACTTTTTCTCCATTCAAATAATCGCAACCAATTTTTCTAATCGCCTTCGGCCGTTTCGCGTAACGCCTAAGCACTTTTCCGTCGCGCGTCGGATGACCGCCAACACTTAACTTTCAGTTTGCCGAAGGTACAGCGGAAGATTCTTTTTCTCTCTTCACTTGCCCGAACGATATTTCGATTAATCGAGCATCATCCCTACGGGTGCGGCGTCACTTTCACTTAACAATTTCCGAGAAACGAGGGGGTCGATCTGCCTAAAAGTCTACACGTGATACGAAATTCATCGCGGAAGAAAAAGTAGACGGGGTCTCAGACGACGAACGAATCACCCACCATTGTTCTCCAATCTCTGGGATCTAACTTCGCAGGGAACTCCAACAATATTCACTTTCCGTTTAAAACAATTATACGCGATATCCCCGGTCCATCTTCGTTCTCCGTCGATTAATTAAACGACCGAACAACTCGCGGTAATTCTGATCGGCCCGCCGATTGTCCTATAGCAAATTAGTTGCTGGAAGAATCGCAGCGATCGGTTATTCACGAAGACGAAGATATTATCGTGGTGTACAGTGAGACGACGAGGAGGATATTGCGCAACGAAAGCAGCGACTTCTGCGGCACGCAGACGAGCAGGCAAGAAATCTGAAACAGCGGGTCGAAGGTTGCGATAGGTTCGCACTTTGCGTCGCGATCGCAAACATGTAACGACCACGCGCGACGGCTTGCCCTCGCGTACACGACGAAGAACAGTATCCGTGTCTATTATTAGCTCGTCGCTCGTTGCATTTGCGTGCAATCTTTTATCGACAGCTGCCTGTTCCTTGGGACACCTAGATTGTGCATCGTTCTTGTGCATCGTTCCGTTTGTTTAGACGGGGAGAATTAAATTAAACTCGTCGCAACACTGTTCGCCGCGTTTCCTAAGACTTTTCGCGATGATCGTAAGAATTCGCAAACTCGATTTGTCCCTCGGACCCAGTGTATCGTTCGCCGTCCATCTTTGGATCCCGAATTCGCTCGATCGATATTCGATCGGCGACGCTGTTCTTTTTACTTCAATCCGACCTCTGCTGCATGCATTCCGGGACCAAGAATAATTCTAAATTAATTACCCTTTGCACTTCCCCCGTACCTTGATCTCTATTGATACTCGCCCGGTTTCCATGCAAATGTGGCTTAATTATCGTAAATTGAATTGTCACGTAGCGATTGTCGAGCTTAGCGTTGGCCACTAAACTACTGCTTGGCTGTGAAACAGCACACACTAGGAGGTACGTTCTCCTGCCTGTCTAACTTTAAACATCTCCGCGTCGAAAATAACCGCGTGGCTTTTGCCCGGCGTTGTCGTGTTGGCGAACGACACGGCTCTTCCACTTCGTGGGCGTATAACCAACGTAGGAATGCGCATAAAATTACGTTAAAATCCTCTTTTCTTGCGCGCGCGAGCGCGCTTGCGCTCAAGCCAGCTTCCGTTCCATAAGCCCGGCCGTCGATTCATCGCGGTGAGATCCGACTAATGAGCCACGTGTCGCGTCCTCCGCGTTATCATACGATATCAAATTGATACAATTCGTGTACAGAAGGGGGCCAGATGGCAAACGAATGTATTATGGATTCTATAGATCTCAACATGCCTTCGTGTAGATCCAGGTTTCACAATAGCCACGTCTGGAATCTTCCAACGGGATTTAAATACCTACCTCGGGAGCTTGGATTCCACGGCGTTACGGGGCACAGGAATGCGTGAATCTAGAATCATTCAAAAGTTCTCTACGATTTTCTGCCTTGGACGCCCCGAAATCTGTATAATTTCGTGTCTCGTCGCGTACAAGTTTTCCGCTGGTCTTCGGACGCCGAGCGCCGTGCATTATCCGGAACGAAGGAGAAGATCGTCCGCGCAGACCGACCGTCCTTTCGTTCGCTAAATAAAGTTACATTGCGCGAGTCAATCGCCGGCGACCGAGTCGGATGATGTCTGCATTGTCCACATCGCTATTTTTGCACGTTCGTCGCGTTCGCCGTCTCTATCCTCCAAAGAAAATATTGACGCGATCCACCATGTCGACGTATGCATTATTCAAAGCAGAAATTCCTCTTAAAAATCCTCGTGCTACGTGCAGCCTTTCTCGTCACCATTTTACCCATTCCATCCGCCCGGACAATCTTCATAGCAAAGCCCTATTTGGAATCGGTTCTCGTTGCGTTCCATTGAATCATCTCGGCTCGAACAAAAACCGAGACGCGTGTCCGTCACTAAAAATAGTACATTACCATTGCACAGTGATTAATTCAACCACTTGCCGATCTATATCGGCCTGAGTAGCATCGATTTATTCATGAGCATCATCATTTAATCATCGATATTTACCGAATCGCGCGAAATCGATTCGCTTCTTAACATCTCTCCTCGCCGAAGTGTACCAATTGCAATTGAGCCCAAGCGGAATTTCATTTTCGTTCGTCGCCCGTCGAAACGTTTGACCCGTGCACTAAGTACGAAAGCACTGTACAAGCCTGCGATCGATTTATCATAGCGAGACGCGCTGTGCCGTAAACACTGTGCAAAACAGATGCGCGCGAACTTATAGCTCAAGCCTAATATTATCTCGCCACGCGAATCGCGATTCCCGTTCGAGACAAAAGGTTAATCGAGAGTCGCGTTATCGATGGATCTTCGTGTATGCATATGTATGCGTACGTATGCCCGGCTCGAACGACCGTGTACGCGCCCGTACACCGATACGTCGAACACGTATGCATACAGAGGCACGAGGTCGAGGGCCAACCTACATATTCATTGACAGCGAGCCACTTGCTTCCGTCCTGGCTGTACGCTTCTTACTTTCAAATCGCGTTTAATGACGCGACCATGGCCCCCCTTCGTCTCGCATTCGATTGGCGAATGCCTCGTCGCTGAGGTGACCAGAGGTGATTTCCTTTGGGACCTTCGCTGGTACCGATACACTTCCATTATTATCGTTTCCGGTCGGACACGGTGGACATTTCTGTACAGGCAGACGCGCGTATGCGTTCAAGCGTTCAAACATGTAGTAAGGAGAACCTTCGATAACCTTTGCTTCACGGTGGAGGGAGTTATCGGATCGTACTCGTGCCTCGGTGAAAAACGGGAATTTGGATTTATTGGAAATGGTGTGTTAAATAAAATAACTATTATATTTTTCTCAATCAATGTATTTAAGATAGCTTGAAGGAATGTCCTTTCACTCTGCAATGTTCTCCCGAACTAAATTGAAACACCCAGAAGAACTGGGTACTTATACCTACGAATGCGCATCGTCTCATTTTACAACCCGGGCCCTTTTTGACTCCCCAAGTAGAGCCCCATCTGGTTCTCTTACTATCTTTATTAGTAAGCCATTTCTAAGAACGTTGAGACGGTTTTGCTCTAGCATATTTTATATTCACTATCAATAGCAAATATCCAACAGGATTCTATGTCTGGAGACCGGATCGTTCCAGGCAAACGGGAGTCTGGGCACAGTTTGTACTTTAGAACGAGACAGACGGACAGAGGGTGGTTCTTGCGAAATTTATATCGTTCGTCGATTACAAATATCGAACCCCTTTTCGAACTGTCCGACAAGTCCACCGGAGTTTCCACTATCCGAAAACTCTAGTTGCCACTGTAATACAAATAACCCTACGCGGCCCGGCTCTTGTAACTCTCGAGCCTCTGAAAAGGAAAACATAGTTCACTACAACTTCTCTACCGCGATAGAATCCAAATATTCGAGCACATTGTCCCGGGAACATTTTCCTCCCGATCACGCTCCGCCGCTCCACTCTACCGAGAACGCAGGGAAATGTGTCCCGCGCAGAATCGCAGACTAACAGCCAGACTCGTGCCTTCCCTCCTTGTCTCCATTGGCAAAGCTTTCCACGTTTTATCAGGCCGCTAATACAGCGGCACGGAGGCAGATAGGGTGTTTACGCGGTGTTTCGCGGCGAACCGTGACACCCTGGCTCCTCTTCTTCGATTGCCGGAGGCCCGGCGATAACCTCTCTCACGAATCGACTCCGCGATCCTACGGAATTTCTGCCCGTGCCGATGTATTTATAAACCTGATTCACATATTCGCTGCCTCGCGACATCGAATCCTTGAATGCGTGGACCACGGAGCCTGTTGCTATGCCGGACGGACGATTGCTCGTCGAGGAATTCGCACGGCCTGGCTGTTAATATTTTTCGATTGTTCGCGAACTTGCAATTAGGCCGAACTGTGTATTGGACTTTGCTCGTAGGGGTTGCAAGTCGAGACAGGCTGAAGGGGTGGCCACGCGTGGACAGTGCAACCGCGGCGAACAATATTTCGCGATGTTCCGCGAAAGGGCATTTCGTTGAGACGAGAGCGTTTGACGATTATAATTATTGACGGACCAAATTCCTGTCAGCTGAATCAACAACGACATGCAACCTCTCGGTTACTCGCGAATAGAACATATATTGTCCGCAACGAATCTTTTCGAATCTTTTAATTTAAGAATCAAGGGACGGTCGAATTCGATTTAAATACAAAGATTTCTGAATAAACGTTTCATTAACGGAACGAACGAATCGATGCATTTTCGACCGAGCTCCACATTAATTAAGTTACCATCGTAGAGCCGGAGAATGCTCGATGGTGCTGTTATACGCTTGAGCACAATTGAACGTACATGTATATAATTCGTTCTTGAACTTCCACATTCCGCTCGTGCCTCCGCTACTACCAAGTCTCGATAGACTCAGCCTCCGCGATGCCACTAATAGCTCGGCAACTTAGTAGATCATTGTACTTAACCAGCGATCCGCTGGCACGGTGAATCAATGGGACTTCAGTAGTCGCGTAACCGAACCCGTTAAAGTTTCCATTAATTTCACCGAGTGCCACCGCTCTTGCGCGTTCCCCGGACACTCCAGCGGACGTAAATCACTGTTCCACGGTGCACGTTCATTTCCTGCTCGCCGTTGTCTTCCACGTGATTCACGAGGTCTCCACGGGGCGGGCTGTTACATTGGAGACGTGGTTGTATCTGGGTCATTACGAGGAGCGCAGGACTCCTTTTGGAGCATAGACAGAGAGAGAGAGAGAGAGGATCGAGCGTCAGGTGCGATCGATATCGATTTCCGACGGTAACAGGTGGACTGGTGAATATTGAGATTTGAAATTGATCGTATCGAGCGTGCCGATGATGGTTCGCCGGAAGCAGGAGCAGAAATTTGTCGAGCGTATTCGAAAGTGCAACAAACGACTCGTCGGTCTCGTTAGCGGACTGCGAATTTGCACGAGGCTCTGTTCTTCTCTTTTTTGGCGTTATAGGGGAAACGAATTGTCCAATTGATGTACGGTATTGTGTTAATCGATACGCTGGCTAGGCAATAGCGCAACAGGTTCTGGAAGATTTGCTACTCGAAGATTCATGGAACCGATTAGGACTTGAGTCGTTCGACGTTCAACGAGGTGTCCGACGTATTTCGAGTTCAGGGCAATCGAAGGTTCGTGTTAGATTCGTCAATAAAAATCAATACAAAAATTAACGTTTCATTCTCGTGTGAAAGGGGCTGCCTTATACTGTTCCTCTCATCCTGTATATAAGGTTTGAACTGTTGTTTACATGAGAGCTGATAGGACCCCGCACGCACACGAGATTAGTCGTCTATGCTTTAGGTCAGTCCGTTAATTTGGATGCGGTGAATTCCTTCAGATCATTGGTATAGTAAGGAAGTCACTCTTATTGCGTGGATAATAAAATATATCACAAAATCACAAGCTGAGGAGAGTTATTGAATAAACCCATTTCCAACAGTTCGCGACGTTACAAAATGATTCGTTTAAGGTCCCTTTAGGAAATCGTCAGCGTTGTCTATTTTCGCACATTTGTTTTTCTTCGCGAGCATTTACAATCGACAAGCTGTTTGGTAGGCTACGGTAGTCCTGAAACGAGCTGTAGCGAACCGCGGACACACTCGCGGGGCTGCCTACACGAGCGGGCCCCAAGGGACCGACCGGTCTGGCCATATTAGTCCACAGAAGCCACGAGGAGGCTGACGTCACCAAGGGTCGCGTTCGCCACCAACGTCGACCCGACGTCCTAGACGAGCCGCGTCGATCCTATTTCGTAGCGCACAACGTTGTTACGTTCTCCGAAGATCTAGCCGATTTTAGTGATCGTGGAAAGCGGGTCGCGCTTATGCGATTCCTTAAGTGGCGGGATGAGTCAATAGCGGACCTTGTTCAGCGGCACTGACCTTATTTTTAATTAAGAGGCCAGCCTGGTCCGCCAGTTCTAGGTTTCTATTGAAGCTGTGCATGCTGTTCTACGAGTAACCGTCCCGAATGGATTTTACTTGTCGTCACGCGAACGAAACTCTTGACACAGAATCGTGGGCGATATTTTTCCATCGATTTCGGTCGATCGTTCGAAGAGCTGTCGACGGGAAAAATGAAACGGTGTTTCGAAGCGACGAACCTCGTGGACTTCCGGTTACCCGTAACGAGGTTGCGCGTTAGACGTGACTGTCGTTCGCACTTCGTATGGAAGTGTCCTACGTGTACCTCGCGACACAGGTGCGACACCCGCCAGACGAATTCCACGCTGAAACAACCGTCGAACGTGGAATTCAATTCGTCACCTGCAGAAACGCCACGGCTGCGTTTAGCTACTTTCGTTCGTGATTATTCGAACCTTGGACTCCGGTGCCATCCAGGTTCCCTCGAACCTACATCCAAGTCGTTCCAAGGAAAATTCGCGCGAATCTATAAGTCGAACGCGATATCGATTCGCGCGGATCAATTCCGCATCGGCATTCGCATACATTTCGATTATATTCTAATGCGCGATCAAGTTGACTCGCCGAAAGGCCACGATCGTTTTCCCACTCGCGAGTGAATCAACCTTCTCCGCGCAAATACCAAGGAGGGCCCCCCCTTTTTCCCTTTTGTGCGCGCAGTACGCGAGTGCACGTGCGCGAATGAAATGTCGGCACGAGGAACGGTCGCTGGATTAATTGTTTAAACAAGAGCCACGGAGGTGTCGTAAAGTCTGCGTTACCTCGAGGGCTAAGTAAGGATAGACGAATGCGTAAACAGTCGACTTTAAGAGGGACAAAGCGTGTATACGTGTATACGATCGACTGTAAAAGTAAAAAGGTGTTGGTTCATAGTGGAGCTCTTGACCTTTGTAGATGGTGTCGCGCGACCTCGTCCTGCATTAAAACGCAGCCATTCGAATGTACATAATCTCCATTCGGTGGTTGCATTACACTGCAAAAAACGTATACGCACGTGACGCCGCGGTATACGCGGTCCCATTATACGCGTATCGAACACTCGGCTCGTTCGAGATTTCCATTTTCTTTGTTCCGGCGTTTCCTGTTCGCATTTATGCCCGCCCGATGACCAATTACGTACAGAGGACAGAGAGAATGTAGCGATGCGTACACTGTTACGAGAACGCCGACGAAATCTTAGAAACGGTAATGTGGCATTGAAAATAAAACGATACAGGTGCACGCTACGTAGCTATCACACGCGCAACGAATAACCCTCGCGTCTCGCTCTCGAAACGTTGGAAACATCCGTATGGTCGTCGCGTTGGTCCTGAATGAAGCTGGCGATCCTTGTCTCTCCCTTTGATCGTGTCGATTTTCGCCCGCGATGCTCGAAACACGCGTAACTCGATACCTTCCTTATATTTCGATCTATTTCTATCGCGAACGCTACCGTGCCGCATACACGCACGCTCGTTCATCTCGTTCTTAAAACAGTGGACGCCGAATGGACATCGCGTTGCGCGAACGGCACACGTCCCCCTAATGTCCCCATCGAGCGTATCGAATTATTCCTTCTACGCTCGAAGCGTGTGTGTTTTAACAGATCGAAGATCTCGCGATCCCGGCGCATATCGTTCGTAACATCTCAGCCGTCGCGGAGACCTCGAGAAACTTTCGGACACGCGACTTATCCGACTCACCGAATCTCTTCAAACTTTCAAGAAGCCCGATCGATGCGCGCATCGAATAAATTTGCCCCCGATCCTTTCCGTCAGAGTTACCCTCTATTCGCTCAACGTGATGTTCCGCCCAGAAGTTATTCAATTTGCACCACACCTTGCGCGACCGTGATCCACAATCGGGTGTACCGCTGTACGGGGGTCACACTGTCGAACCGTCGCCGTCGGCGAGACGAAGTCAAAGCGATCGTGCCTCGGGCGTTGTCGATATTAATTTCTTAGAACCGTTCATATCTCATGTCAATGAAAACGGTTGGAAAAAAGGGGCAACGAAAAAACGAGGGCGTTCGTTGGTTGCACGGCCGGGCTACCGGTTCGGCCGGTCGACGCAGACGCGGCCACTGCAAAAGGAGAGGGCCGAGCGTTTCTGAAACGCGTTTCTGAAACGCGTTTCTGTTATCGCAGCGGCGTAATCTGCGATGTCCGCGGACAGGGATCCATAGATCATTACCCAATACGCATCACTCTTCGATTTCTTTCAGTAACGCGAATTAGATGTTCTTCCCGAGAGACTCTGCGAGATTTCAACGACGGGCGGCTGTAAAGTTCCTCCATTTTAGCCGGCTGGGGGGGTTGGTCCAGAAGGGATGCTGCGCAGCTGTACTTCGCGGTGCAACGTACGGGAGAGGCGAACAGCATCCCTATTGGTCCGGATATATTCACGTAACAGGGTTGCTTCTTCCCTCCTTTATTCGACGAGGAAATAATGGCGCGATCGCCATCTTATCAATCGGCCACATCCCTTCGTGTACCTTACTCGAATTAACTATCAAATAGTTCATAAAGGGGCTCTGTATGCGCTCGCATTTCTCGTTTCGAAAATGATTGACACGCGGGCATTGCGTTCCAGAAATTTCTTACAACTTTTAACCAGACAGATCGACAGATTTGTCAAATGTCCATTCGACAACAATAACAAAATCTAACGACAGCACGGCACGACAAATACATGTTAGCAATTCTTAACACATATGCTAGCAACCCTGTACCCATTTATATATTTCCTTTAATCATTTTTCCATGTTCCCGACAAAATGTCGCGAAACCGCTCCACATCTCGATCCGTCGTACAATTTACACGTCAATACACGTTTTACGAGGGCAAACTTTTGCAAAATATTTCGAATAACCGTAGGCCCGAATTTCGTGACCATTTTTGTCGCCAACGTGCGGCTGAAATCACTTCAGATCGCTGGCGCAGGGAGAAATTGATCGATCGGAGACTGAACCGGGGGCGAGCGTAGAGATTCAGGAACGACGACTGCGCAGGATTTCTCTCGCGATGCGGCGTGCGTCGCGGTGGCGGTTAGCCAACCCCCGGCCGTGCAGAGGGTGGCAGAGGGTGCGGTTTCTGTTCGCAATCAATACCGGTGCCTGCACGGCAGGCCTCGCCGTTCTCTCGACGCCCACGCGAAATCCTGCAGACACCGGCCGCCACGCCGCGAATTTTTCTTCTTGTCGTCGCCAACCGCCGCCACCCCATTAACGGCTTTTGTCGTCGCGGCGTTGTCGCTCGCGACGGCCACACCACCCCCTTCCTGGTCTCTGTCAAGCTTTTCATTCCCCGAACCGCCTATCGAATTATCCTACGGTCTCCACCGACTGATAAATTATTTTCCCGTACTTTTGTTCTTTATTGGTTCATTTGGGGCGGCCGGCGAAACACTGGAACAGTGGATTTAAATCGCACCGGGTACGTACAGGAACGTAGACCGGTTTAATCACAGTAATTACAGGGTGGATTATTCAATTTCAGTAGCTTTAGCTTCGAGCGTAAACCGTGGGGACATTCTTCGAGAGAACTTTGAGCTTTGAGAACCATCGGTACAGTGACACCCATATAGTTCGTTCGGAATCAATCGACCGCCCAAGGTCGCTCGACAGCAATCCACCACCGCTCTCATATATATATTCTTGGTGCCCTATAACGTCGGTATCGAAGAGGAGTCGGTGGTGGCCGCGATCGTCTATAAATAAATCAGCGTCAGTTGGAGAAACAGGAGAATCGCAACGGGCCGCGGGTGTTAATTCACCTCGAGGGTGCTTCCTGAAAGGCGAGCTACTAATTGCATAAATGATTCTCACGGGCGGTTCGTAATTATACCGCGGTGCATTCTTTGGCCGCGGCTCCGGGGGCAACGAGCGTAAACGTAGATGCGTGAGAGTGCGTAAGTGCACGCGAAAACTCGGCCGCGTGTTGCTTAAATCATTAATTAGTGCCGCACGCGCTGCGCTGCACCGTTGAAAACTGAATTCACGCAGGGGGGATGGGTGAGTAGCGTAGCCGGGATGATTAACAGTTGAATAATCGCGCCGCACTCTGTGCCGCAGCTGGTTTCTGCGTTTATCGCTTGGAAACGCGACGCCGTCTTTCCCGTACACTCCTATTTTCCCTTCCAAGCGGTGTCGCAGATTAATAGACGCTGCGCAAATCGTGACCAGTTTTTTTTTTTTTTGGTCTGCAAATGAAATTTAAAGAAATTGCAGAGTAAAGGTACAAGGTTGAACGCGAGGTGTACACGCGTACGACGGCGAAGGTGTAGCAAGAAATTTCGAACGAGTCATGCCGCCACGTGACGATGCAATGCGAGCTTGCGAGCGAACCTCGTCGCATTCCCGCCGCCACGAATCCCCTTTCTTATTTCGCCTAGCTAAATGCGTATTCTGTTTATTCCTTAGGAGTTGGAGTTAATTTTATTGTAAACAGGCTGACAGTGAAATATGCGACGCTGCGGCCGTCGCCAAATAAACGGCTTCCGTAGAAAGCGGCCGGGAGGCCGCGCGAAACTCTTCGGATGAAAGTTAAAAAAATATTTGCGGCCACGTGCTGGCGTACTAATCTTTTTGACATTTTCATCGTTGTCGTTGATGCATCCATCTATTTGTCCTCTCTTCTTTTTATCGCGAATCTCCTCTTTTGCAGTACAATATTCGTGCTTGTCATCGTTGATTTGCATCGCTTGATGCTTTCAAGGCTTTCTTTCATGTTGACATTCAAATGCATTTCGCATCGCGCATACGTGCGATCCTTTGCGACGCGTCTTCGCGATTATTCCGCCGCAGCGAATATACACTACATGAAATTGTACGATTTGCCAGTGCTTGCCATCAACAAAATACCAGAACGATGAGAATGCGCCAGTATCTCGGGCTACTGACCAACGAAATCCGTAATCGAAAAGTCCTATTCGTTAGCTCGCTCGATTAAAACGTCCAGGAGTATATTGTGGTCATACTGGAGGCTCTCTCTTTATTTCTTAAATTGCAAAATTGTACTGTGAAGATGAATGAAGAAAACAAAACAGAAGAAAACAAATTTATTCCCGAGTAATGTATATCGAAGATAATGATATATGACGGTATAAGATGACATATATATGCCATTTTTGGTCATACAAGAATTTTTATTCTCACATTTGTTACACGATTTTTTAATCTCTTTGCAAATCGTATTGTCTCGCATAGAATGTACCTATCAATCGATATGTTCTGCTGTGGAGGTCTAGAGCCTCATTTCCATGCCACTAATAACTTTTCGAATCTCGTTCCTATTTTTGTATGTATTTGTAGTTGTAAATACTATGTATTATTTGTTATTCTGCTTCTTATATAGATTTTTCCATTTTCTGCCGCTCTAGATATAATTCACATATGTTTCGCCTTGAGAATTACATTTTCATAATCCTCAATAAGCCGTATTTTTTTTTATGAATGAGATACCCGTGTATATATTTAAATTCATATCTGTAAAGATGGGATTGAAACTCCGCGGGTCTTTGACGTATCTACAGTGCCTGCTGTGGTTTCGCCATCTATACAGATCTCCTTGAAACTACTCGTGCCTCTTACTTACCATAATTGTAGATATGGCAGAGGTCCGCGTAATTTCAAGGAGTGCTGCATAGATGGCGACACTAGTGACCTTAGATATAGCAGATATACGGGTAGTTTCGAGCACTTCTTCATAGATGGCGAAATTGAAGATCACTTTGGATGTAGGTAAGACAGGGATATAAGTGGTACGTAATTTCAAGCACGTCTTTGTAAATAGTGCCTAGAAGTTAGTAATGCTCGAAAATCGTTACGTATTCCCATTTCCATATCAATAAAGTGTTAGCAAACACAGTGTTACAATCTACATTAAAATTAATACGTACGGTAATATTGTCAGTTCCTTTGTTCATTTCATTCTACAACAATCAAGCTCGTTCACAAAGGTAAATGCATATTAATAGTAGTATTATTCTTTATTTCGGGCTCGCATCAATAAAAGTAGAGCTTAGAGCACATATAACCTACTTTTACAATACTATCTTAACTGTTGTACTCTCATCTTCTATTTTGCTTTTCCTTTTCATATCGTGTCTACCTTACGTATTCCACTATTCTGATCTTTGTGTCGGACATCTATTATACATCATTTCTTTTCCTGCATGTTTCATTTCATATTCTTAAGTCGTTTTTATATCCTATTACCCTATCAGCCAAAGCTGTTACAACAGGCCATTGCGTATGCCTGTTGCCAGGCTTTGTAAGCAGACTAGCGACAGTCCGTTGCGTTATCTGTTACACGCAGCAAGCTGCCGGCAGGTAGGCAACAAAACCTCGTTACAACAGATTAGCGGCACAGACCTAGCAGGCCTGCTGAGGAGAAATAGCATATATAGTCTATCTATATATATGCACTACTGCACTGAATTGCGCGCCTCTACAGGAGAAAGTTAGACTCTCGGATTTTTGCGATGCCATTATACTGTAGAAGATCGAGAGTTCTTCCTCGCGTTCTGCAGACATTTTTTTTTTTTTTTTTTTTACGTGAGGGAAATCTTGCATAAGACACCCCGGTCCGTCAGTAGTAGACCGGGGTAGTGTCGGATTCCTACCGACTAAAACCCTCACGGTGGGCACGGGGAAGTCAACCTGTATTTGTGTTAACCTATAACAAGATTGAGAAAAAGTTGAATGTCGTATTTCAGTTATTTACCCAACAAGTGAGTTTATACCAGCTAATAAAAACAGCCACAAAGCTAAGTGAGTTTATACCAGTGAATTAAAAAATCCACGAAGTTCAGTGAGTTTATACCGGTGAATTAAAAAAAGCCACGACGCTACTTGCACATACGTAAGTACACGTGTTTTAATATTCTGATTAGATATATAATACAAAATTTTTCCACGTACAATGTACATGGCCAGCTGCATTTGGTCAATGACGTCAGACGTCTTGGTCCATTAGATACGTTCTCTGCCTTTCCCTATGAGAACAACATGAGGATATTTAAGAAGTTTTGTAGAAAGCCGGGTCTACCTCTTCAGCAGTTATCCAATAGAATGGCGGAGATTGATGGTCATGGAAGTAATAGTACAAGGGTTGTAGGATCTTCAGATATTAAAGTATCTATGCCTCTTGGTAGCGATACTGAAATCTTCCAGTATCGCAAGATACAATTCAATGGCATATCGTTCAGTATTGATGTACGCGATAATTGCTGCATCTTGCACGACGGTGCCATATGTATTTTGTGCTCCATCTCAAAGCACGAAAATACATTCCAACTAGGGGTTAGAAAATTTAGTAAAGTCGAGGACATTTATGATATTGGTGTAAAGTCCTCGGCCTTAGGGTTATATAAATGTAGTATTTTAGGTGCTTTATATTATATTAATACAACAAATATTCGGAAAAAATGTTACAGAATGCCTTTTGGCGATGCCAACCAGGATGGTAATGAAGAGGAAGGGCAAGAAAGAAGAGAATACTGCGTGGCTGAGATGCTACATCCCGACACATGTAAGATCACTCTTTATTTCAGGACATAATATAATACGTATTCTTCTCTCTGCACCTCTTTCAATATTAATATTTGTTTTACAGGCTACAACTAAAACCGAAGAGGACGAAGAGGCCTATAAAAAGTTGAACACAAAAATTTCTACTTGTGTCAACATAAATTAATATATCCATTTGTAGTTGCAGGTGCAAGGTTCACTAAGCAGATGACATTGCATGCTTCAACTCCTTTAATCTCGAGGTATGAATCATAACATTCTGTATAAAAAACAGTAATAAACAGTTTATCCTGGAAAACCATTATTTCAGGAGACAATATTGGACATTAAAATATACAGTGGAGGATAGAGCAAGACAGCAGTTATAAATATATGTATGTTATGATATATATATATCAAGGTTCAGATTCTGAACAAGTTTCCTGGACTCCAGACTATTCATCTTCTGATATGGATCACTGGAAAAATTTATGAAAAAAAATATATATATATGTTATAAATATTAATTTTTCCAGGGATCCATATCAGAAGATGAATAGTCTAGAGTCCAGGAAACTTGTTCAGAATCTGAACCTTGACGACACACTTTTATAGTTATCAAAACTGGTGAAGACTCCACTTTTTTAGATCATGCTACATTGTCCATAGTAACTTGTTTCTTCCATTCATACTAATGAATTGTACTTTTTTTTTTTCATGTAAAGCAACGCAGAAGTTTCAAGAAGAATCAGCTCGATACGTGGTGCATGTACGAACACGCTGGCCTCAGTCCAAATACAGTGAAGAAGAGGCATGCAGTCATCAGACAACGAAAAAATGAACAAACTACTAGCAGTGACATAGTATATATATGTATTATATCATATTATGTCATATAAATTAATAAAAACACATAATAATAATTTTGTATTGAGCTCATTCAAATGCCCCAGTAGAAGCGCTTCCCCTCAAATTTAAATGCCTGGTCGACTGGCAGGTCTGCCGGCATATTGCTGCGATACCGCGGATACAGTTTGGTATGAACTGTCGACAGGTTTTGTCAGAAATTGCCTGGATTTGTCGCAATTCTGCTGCAAGTCTGTTGCGAAATGGCTATTAGGGTATTTCTATTTCTGTACATTCTGCTAACAGGTGTTTGAACGCTCCAAATTTTTGTCTGCACAGGTCACAACTTTTATTCTTCTCCTTCTCCCAATATTTCTCCAGCCTTTAATGCTTTCGCATCTGTCACTGCACTATTAATGATTGGTTGTCCCTTTTTCAGTTTTCACTTAGGTACTTTACTAGTGTTGAATATATTTAAAGGTTTCATTATATCTTGCTTCTTCTTTTTTTCTGTCTCGTTCCACCTGTTGCATTTCATAGTCTCTTCTTTTAAGGCTCTCCGTCAATTCCTTTATTTCAGGTGTCATCTCAAATTCATTCTTACGAGACTCATTCCATTTCTTTTTAACTAATCATCTCTTTCCTTTATGCTTCCAGTTTGGCCTTCCCACATTTCTGTTCCCTTTAAATATCCCTTGGCAATCTTCCTCTCACCTGTTACATACTTCCTAATATATTTTTTGTGTGTGCAGATTTCCTGAGGAAAGAAATAAGGAGCATTACCCAGCACTTCTGATCGTGCATAAAAGCAAGAAAGGAGGAATAACTCTTGCCACATTTTTTAGTTATAGTAAATTGGTTTATATAAATAGTTTGTAACTATTAGCGCACAATATTAATTTCCAACAATTGTGCAATTAACTGTTATGTATCATTATGTTATCTATCTAAATATATCTAGCATATATTTTATTTTATATTCAGTTCATTCTGTAGATCTTATATATAAACATTAATATTACTTTTACTACAAGTTCTAATGAATGAGCTAAATATAAAATCAAAGATATAATAAATACTTTGCATATGCACAAGTTACACAATTGTTGTACTTTAAAATAGGCTTCAGCATATAATGTACATAAAGTTTAGTATAAGTTATACTTGTAAGATATATTGTAAATTAACTTCAAAGAATAGTTTATCAGTATTAGATTTTGTATGTTCATAGTATTTATTATATTACATAAATGTTAGTTTAGTATTGATACAAGATTTAGTTGTACGATCTACTGTAAATAGATAAAGGAATAGTTCATAAGGATTAGATTGTAAAATTGAATTACAACATTTTTGTAACTTGTATCATAATTAATTAATTTGAATAAATCTTCAATGAAAGGAATTCTACTGCTCTTTTTATTTTCAGACCTTACCAATCCTTGAAAAGACCTAATTCCAATTCCTTAAACAAGGACTACCGTGCAGGAACTTTGAATGCAAAGTTCACAAGCGGGGAACTTGTAAAAATAACCCACAACATTACTAATCATACTGTAACAAGGTGTACAAATTGTGCCCCCGCGGAAACGCAACAAAGTTGCAAAAATTCTCGAGATTTTTTGCGACAAAAAATGCAACAAAGTTGCAAACAATGCCACGCGAAATGCAACAAAGCTGCAAAATTCTCGAGAAAAATGCAAGAAAGTAGCAAACACGCGCCGCGCGAAAAATGCAACTTTGTTGCAAATTTTCCGAGAAAACTGCCACAATGTTGTGCCTAAATTTTTGCAACAAAGTTGCATTTTCGCGAGGCGTTGTTGGCAACTTTGATGCGTTTTCGCGGGGCGCAATTCCCTTTACAAGGAATAGAACGAGTCTCATAAGAATGTATTTGATGAGATCAGAAGTAAAGGAATTGACGGAGAGCCTTAAAAGAAGAGACTATTGGAGAAGGTAGCTTATACTGCTAGCTTTAATTTATGTCCTTTGGTCATTGCTGTATCTCGCCGCGCAGTGGCAGTAATCGCATTATAATTTGTTCAAGGAGCAATTTCTTTCGTTTAGAATGGCTCTCGTGTATAGTTACCGTGTAATTTTCAGACGAATGTTTAAATTGTATAATAATAACAACTAAGCCTACGAACCTAAGATATCCATATTATTTATAATCCAATTACGAATTTTATCACTTATTCTTTTGTGATACAATTGTTATTTATATGATAAAAATGCCGACCAAATAGGCTACGACCTCTTAAATTTTTCCTACTCCTAATGTTGGATGTCTAGTTGAATTTCGTTGTATTTAAAGTACTTTTTGTGCAATTTTATGTCGTTTCGGCGAGATGGCCAAAAATTAAATCATAATCTTGTTGCTGAATATCTGTAATATTCTCATTGCTGTAAGTGATATGTTTCACAGGAGAAATAAAGGTAATATAATTAAAACGATGTAATTTTAATGAAAACGCCGAAGATTACATTGTGGTATATACAAAATGGGCTTAATTTAATAGATAATGGTTAATGAAATTGTAATAAACACGAATAATCTGATACTATCGTTAGGCGTATATACTATGTACATGTACGCAACGTAAGGAGTATACTACTTAATAAGAGATTGATACAATTACGAAATTTTATTATCCGTACTTCTTCTGTTTGGAAAGACGTACAGATGTTCGAATAAAATATTCGTGGTGACAATTTCGTTGCAATACATACGATTGGAACCCTGATATAAAATATGAATCAGAAAATTCATCTTTTTATGACGGTGATACATTCGAAGCATATACAATAGAATAATGAGCGGCTTATTAATTGTATTCTATGTATATTCATATACAAATATTTCTATTGTGTTCATGTATCAATAAAAAGTAAACATTATTAACGTTCAACAGTTCTGAAATGTATGTTTTTCCTGTTGAATAAGTATAATAGTTATAAATCATTTTCTTGGTTTTTTTTGCATTTTTTCAATTTTTATCACGTTTACGGTATGTTACCGCTAACAGTAACGAGTACGACTGTCTTGTTTATGGAAACGATCGAAAGTAAATCACTGAACTTACTATAAATATGCTAAATATATAAATGATTGTACGATACAATCTATTGAAAAGACCAGTCCTTCCGCAGTCTGCTCAATGGCAGTGCGTAATTAAAATGAGACAGAAATACGTGAAGAAATTTTAACCGGCATATTTAGGAAGAGAAAAGAGTAACATTTTAACTTGCCGCGACAACCGGAAGCGAAGGTTATATAGGAAGAAAATTAATGTTATTATTATTATCATTACGCAAAAGAAAAATGATAGAAAAAATATATATATATATTTCTTTTTACACCATAGAATTGTTTTTTTTTTTTAGTTAATTGTTCAACATAATATAGATTATACGATACGACTCTAACGTTAAATGTATAGAAAATATAGATAATAAACTTTTCAACGATTTCGAGATAGTAGTCCCATATAATATAGGATACCACCGTTCTTTATGATTCTTTTAGTATAAAATGTAACACGAAAAAAAAGAGAAGTACAATGAAGAGTTCAAACGATCGGTTACGATTTAGACAAAATAATTCTCTTCTCTTACAATTTAATTTATACTAAAAGGTTACGTTGGGCTTAAACAAATTTGACCTGTAATAGGTAATACAGGTCACGCCAAAGAAGCGAATTTCCCGATTCGTCTGGAATACTTATAATGCAAATCACTTTTCTCTATCAACGTTCGAGAAGTGTAAAATATATAAATTCTTGTTATCTTTATATCTTGTCATATTTATCACCGCGTAGAACTAGCTAGCGTCTAACCGCTATATTCTCTTCGTTTATTATATAATCATTATAAGGTATATTATATAAATATTTTATAAACGGAGAATTAATGTTACACTATTTACAAAAGTATGATAGACATGTGCTTATGAAATGGCGAAACTAAATAATGCGAAACGTAACAAATAGATGCATCTTTCTTGTTCACAGTCTCAGAGTATTCCATTCAATCTACACGTTCATTATTATTTTTGTCTTCGTTTGTCTATGTGAAATTCGACCGTAAAGAGTAGCAACTGTTTGGATTTTTGTAATCGATTATTCAAGCCGCCTCAGTATCACCTGTAGGATTTGTCCCACGTGTGTTTCATTACGATACAAAAAAAAGTAAGGAAGAAAAAAACGATCGTAGTTTCAGAAGTAAAAGTGTCATGGACCAATACCCATGTGGTTTCTATGATTTGTGAAAAATTTCGAACCCCTTCTTTAACTGTAGCTTATACAAAAAGACGTATTTTACACTCTATCATACCATAAAACAGTTGTTCCTACGATACAAAATCATTTGAATATATCATATTAAATGTACACAGGTCCTCCCTTTTTACGTCTGGTATTCTCCTATTACTCAATTTCGGGCGCTAGAATGTGGCGTTTCGTATATATATCTATATATATTGATATCGTACATTTGGCGTTAATAAATCTATCGTATCAACAGTATATAAGTACGAACACAAAAATCTTACCCACGCTTGATTACCGACTATCATCTGTTTTGCAGATTAATTAAATCACCCCCGCTCGTCGTAGCGAGAAACCATGTTAAAAAAAAGAAGGTTTCTTTACCATGCACGTAAAAAGATGCCACATTCTAAACATAATTCATATTTGTACTTGTCATAAATCATATACGAGTAATATGTATAAATGCTCGTTAAATAGTGTTTGTTCTTACGTATGTCCAATGATACTGAAATGTATTAACAAGAGAATGTGTGCTATTATGTCATGTAACTTGAATCTAAGCTTAATAAATAAGAAACAGAAATATCGAACACAATTACGGAAATCTATTGTATCGTTAACAAATTAACCGATTAATATTAGGAAGTATCTCGCGTTTGCATATTCTCCTCGTACTATGAAAATCATTATGAAGTATATAAAACTCCGAGTATGAAAAACGATTCTTTCTTTTTAACTATATATATACGCATGTAGTGACTAAAAAATTACACGATCACGTATTATCACCGCACGGTTTCTTTACAGTACAATTGTTAAAGACTAAATTACTAATTCATACCTTAAGAGACCGATATACCTTCTTCCGGGGATATACTCTCTAATGCTGCGGGTTCTGCGAATCCACGAGCTATTAATTCATCAGCAAGAGATATCACCTGCGACATACAATACGATTCATTTCGTAAACTTAATCGAGTAAATATTTCTATATTATAGCACGCATGAAATTAATAGCGTTTACGTACCCCGTGTTTATGAATATTAAGATAAAGATTAACATATGTATTAGTGTTGATGTAGCCTTCGATCTGAGCTTGCCCGACGATTCCGCAACACATATGGGCAACTACTTTGTAAGCCTCTTGGTTCCACTCGCCTAAAAGAGCAATGCGCGAATTAATACGAGATCGTCGAGGCGCAAAAGAGAATAAAGCGCATCGCGTAAAAGTATAATTACAATTATACTTACCATTTTTGGGTTGAACATTCGCCAAAAATATTTCGATCGATTGGAACGGTAACGTAAGGTAATCGGACCTAATTTTCTTCATTTCTGCGTTACTGAAGAACCAGTAACCTCCGTGATCAACGAGTCGTACTAAATGTCGTTCTCCGTGTGGATCTGGTTCTTCGATATACACTCTGACCCACTTGCTGTACCACTTTGCAACTAAGATCATACCCTCTGTAAATTAAAGTAAATACAATTAATCGAATAATTGTTACAGCACCGCCCAATAATATTGATCGACAATTACTTTGCTCTTTAGAACTGTCCAGGCGGTTTAACAGTGGCAATAAATAAGGAGGAATCATAATAGTGTGATAAAAACGTACTGCTAAGTTCATTTGGAGCTGGAGGCGATTCTGTTGTATTATATAATTGCGTCATATTGTTGTCTAAAATCCGCAACGATGGGTATGTAGGATGAGTAGGAAGTTGTACAAAGTATCTGTTTGGTTTTACTATATGACACACGAGAATATCATTATTCACTCCCTCTATTAACGACAATTGCATTAATTCCGTGACCCACGGGACTTGTTCCGGTATTTTCAACGGCAAAATCTGTTCGAGGGTCACTTGAGGATATTTCTTCTCTGGAAACTTTTGTCGTATTAACTCCAGAGCGATGTTTATTCCCTCCGAGGAACCTTCTATGATACAAATCTTCTGATCTTTCCACGCTGGATAACGTTTAACACCTATGTGTACATCCGCCTTCATTCGGATACTTTGCAGGAAGCAGCCATGACGACCGATTAATTTTCCCACTAAATTCTGCGGTACACCAAATTCGTAAGTCACGGGTATCGTGCTGTCCTTTGTGTGGCCCTTGATACTTCCTCCTGAAAGAAACACAGGCTATTAAATCGTGTACTATCCTTAATATCGATTATACAACAGCAATTACCTTTCCCACTGTCCGTGCTCCCTTCGCTTCTAGCTTCATCTGTGACACTGCCTTCTAGAACACCAGAAACTGGACTATGATTGGCAGAATCTCTTTCAGACAATGCCTGCACCGGAATCTTAGCGTCCTCTAATTCAGTGTTAACGGATGGCTCGTCCCTTGGACGATAATTGCATTCATTATTTGTGTCATTATTTTCATGTGTACTGGCGACAATTTCTTGGGAGTTAGGCTCACAAGAGACCTTTTGCTCCTCCTCCTCCGCAACATTCTCAAATATCTTTAACATTTTGCCACTGGAATCGATGGTGTTCTCTAAAGAGGACGAACCCTTACTTCTGGCTATCATATCGAAATTGCTTGTTTTAGGATTACTCCCTAGCTGTATGTCAATTTTATTCGAAGGAGTATCCACGTAACTGTACCATGCCTGATCGTCTTTAGCAGGTGTTCGAGAATGCGCGGAAATGCATTGTGAACTGTTCTTTCTCTGTGGTATATCTAAACTTTCGCTTCTTTTCCTAGGTGTACTAGCGACCTCCTCTATTGGACGGCCGGACGAATTTAGCGAGAAAGACTCGTCAAACTGTATGCCAGAGTCATAAAAGTTGCCGCTTGATTTTGACGCTAATGTTTCTCTTTCATTGACGAAACTTTCTTCACTCTCATCTGGATTATTAATTCCACCTGGATCAGCTCTGTCGACTCTGCGACGTTTGTACCACACTAGACCGATTATGAGTGCAAAAGCGGGAAAAGTCCACTTCATCACTTGGAAGTGAGTAGCGGACATGTTGCCGATCCACTGTAGCTACCGGTATCAGGAAACCTTTTGTTCTGAAGCAGGAGAAAATAATTTCGTACTTTAGCATAAGTTTAACAGACAATTGTCAATACAGTTTTTAGTTCAATTAATTTTATATCTTTTATTTACAATACCGTTGGCGGTACTTTAGCCGTATTAATAACAAAGCCAATGAAATTTAATTCTTATTCGATTTCCGTTACTAATCACCGTTTGTCGTATTATATATTAAAGATTACGTTAAATGTCGAATTTTAAATAAAAAAACGAACGAAGCTATTCGTTGACCGAATACAGCTAAAAGTTACCAATGCTCTTAAAATCCACTGTTCTTGCATAATTTAAATGAACACTTCACTGATGTAACCTGAGCTTAATTATCATTCAGGTGATCATTGCTATCGTATTAGCACGTATTACTTGGCAAATTAATCAGCACATGTCCGTATGGATAACTTATATAAATGAATTGCAGGTGGATTAAAAGTACGACCAAGTTGAGGAATTTATTTACCAATAGCATTTTGAAAGTGGGGGTATTTGTCAGAAGTAAATAATATTAGGATAAAGAAAAAAGCTTTCACTTAATCAAAATTATAATTACAATGCAGAAAGACGAACGGTAACAACAATAATAATAATAAAAAAATGTTCGATTTAAAGCGGATCATTTGAAACGCGAAACCAACCGTTGACGGTGTAAGCTTGCTAACAAACATGGAAACGATAAACGAAGTTTACACGGCTAATATTTGTTGATCAAGATTTTCGCCGCACCATTGAATAATTTTCCTATACACTTGTTAAATTCTTATTGCGAAATATTTATATATGTATATTTTGTATTAAAATTAAATTTTTTGACAAATGTATTATTTCAATTTGTGTAACCATTCCAAGAAGAAAATTGTGATTACAAATTTTCTTCAAATGGAAAATCGTAACATCTATCTTGAAGCGTCCTGTATAGTGCATTCACCCCCGCTTGGTGCATGCATACAGGTTCCATCTGTGATACCTGAAGTTCAGAAGAAACACCTGACCGCCTCGAAAAGTGCAGACCGAAAGAAAGAACAAAAATTATACCAAATGCGTTAAAAAAACGATATCTCACAAATCAGTTCGTAATTTACCAGAAACGGCAAAGGAAATAATAAATGATATCGCGCACAACGCGCACATATGTGACAAATTTGTATCCCGGTATCGACTCTCTCTCTCTCTCTCAATCAAATTTTGCACGATCTTTGCCGGCAAGGTAAACTTTGCGCAACTGTCTCGAATTTCATCGTTGGAAACGGATAATTTCATTCCAGAAGAACGGCATTAAAATTCGACGTCTCTCGAGGACAGTTGCGACACTAAGTTCAACATGCTTTCATGGGACACCAAGGTGTAATTATACGAGGCAAACAGACCTATAATTACGAAGGTCGAATCGGTGTATGTTAGATTTATGATCGCACAAAGGCTCACCGATATTACTTCCATGCTTTCTGCCATCTGTGATCGGACAACGCGAGAAAGAAGCGGCTTAATCGTACGAAACACGTGGCCGCGTACGAAAGAAATCGCGTGGTCAAATTGCCGGTGGATATTCCAAGTTCGAATGATTCACCCGATATAATTAACAAGGGAAGCACAGGCACTTTCGTTAACACGACTAACGCTGTACTGCGGTTTATGGAACGATCGCGGCTTTCGGCACGTGGTGTAACTCCGGAGAGACCAGTTCGACTGGAAGCGCTCGGCGATTGCGCAGGCTCGATTACGTTAAGCGGCGTTCACACAATCGTAGTAATGATTAACTGATAACGTTCGAATTTCCTTCGTTTCCTTCCTGATTTCGTGAACGTCAGATTGCGCGAGACACGTATCGCTAACTGCAAAATAGTAACGTTTGGCATTCCGTTTGGCGTGGAAGTAACGTCGCGGGTCGAACCCAGACGAGGGGAAGAAAATGTAATTTTAGAGAACGGTTTATTCGCGAGCGATCGGTAGAGCCGATTCGAATCGCCAAGGTAGCTTATTTGCGAAGGACAACACGGGTGATTTATGGTTGTCTATTTGTAGATAGAAACGTTATTAGCCATACATTTATGCTCCGATATGGTACGTTGAAACTGCTTCTACGTTTCTTGTTTTTTTCAGTATATTTATATGTCAGGATAAGAAAGCAATAAATGAAATGTATTGCATGTAAAGTATGTATTTGCGAACGCATTTCTAGCGATAATTGATCATCTCTTTTTTTTTCAACCTCCTCTACGAGATGAGCGGACTTCAGAATTTTTTTTATATCTCAAGCCGATAAGAACCGTCCTACATAATAGTACGGTTCAATATATTTGTCTAACTAATTTAACGTGAAATCTTTGTTGAAAGTAAAATCACTGAAACCGTCGATCCAAGCAAGGAATTACACAACGTTGCATAAACTCATAGGCTTCCATCACACCGATGTATGGATAGGGTATAATTTCGAGCGGATGGACAATAATCACGCACACGATACAACAATTCCATGGAATTTGCATAGCGCTGTCTCGTCGCGAAAATTCTAAGTTTCTACGGAATCAGCAAAACAAGCAAGGAAACGTACGTATCTCGTTGATGTAAAAAATGCAATTAAAAGGAATCGTTGAGAATTTCGTAGGCGAGCCAAGTCTCATGTCACGGAGCATTTCATCTGTATCGAATCGTGTAACGATCGAATGTAAGTGTATAGCAGTGGATGAATATGATCTACATTCGTGGAGTCCGATGGCGCGATGAAAAAAATGCAATGGGCAGTACAATCGTACGTTATCCGATTAAATAATCGGATTTTAATTGTCCTTTTGAATTATGTTTGCAAGTATGAAGGGACGAGAAATAAATTCGAGAGAATCGAGAAAATAATAATAATAGTACTTAAACAGCAACGGCATAGTAGAAACTATATTGCAAAGTTGAATGAACGGTGTGACGATTAAATGAAAATTATATTATAAATGGTATAATATTTTTTCACACGCGACATTGATATTTCCTTGACACAAATTTTCCATCATTTGCCAGATTCCGTCTGAATCAGTTGTGTACCCTTTCGAACTTAATAATATATCGATGATTCAACTTTTAAGCCTTTGCGGCTTAATAGGCTAATTTAATAGCCTTACTAATACTGCCCGAGTTTAATCAAATTCCGTGTACCTTCACTCATTATACGATCCATTATTTAACTTTATGATCCATTTCTTTCTAATGAACCTTAAAAACTGAAGAGTCATTCGCTAAATGCAAATTGCCCTGTTACCTATTTCAGATATCAATTCAGTACATTCTCCGCGTTATCATCACCAATTCATAACATTTTCACCCATAGATTATTGGGAACTACAATTTATCATCAGCGTTGTAAGAAAATCAGAACGCTTTCGCATTCAGTTTTCGCGACTATCGCTCTTGATGATAAAAGTGCGGCGAATAACGGATGGCTAAACGAAAGAACCGGCACGAACTTTCAACGGACGGATGAAAAGGATGAAAGGAGATCGACCAAGGTGAGGCAAGATTGAACTCTTACCAGCGCTACCAGAAAGGGAGGAGGGATACACGCTGAACAAGAGGGGAAAAAAAACTAGTTAAATTAAACAGAAACCGGTAACCGTTGTCCGGCGAGATACGAGATCAGATCGGCCAGTGGCCACTCGTAGAACTGGGTTAGGCGCAGCCTAACTTCCTATGGTCTAAAAATGTCCTAAGAAAGGGTTCAAACACCATGAAACATGCATCGTTCATTTCGGAAATTCACTGAACGCCTGTAATGAACCCGCTCCGGGTCCTATAGATACTTCACCTTGTTTTAAAGTGGGCCCGAAAGTAATATCAAGCAAACCCTTGTAATTCCCCTTTCGCAGCCACATATTATTGGAAAACGTATTCGTCTTTAACCGGCGTGAATTGTTAAGTTCAACCTCTGCGATACAGTAGACGCTACTAATTTATTCACAGCGTTTGCACAGCGTTCTCGAACTACTTCGAGCCCCAGATATTAATTTCAGAGACTAGTATTATCTCGAATACTCCGATACGACAATATTTAGGTCGTGTAGAACTGTATCTAGGTCCCTTTGCTATTCCATCGTAACGCAACAATTATACCCGAGTTCCGATCGTATTTTGCAACGTGCACACGTCGCGTTCAAAGGTAACAGTAAGTGCAACGGTGGTTAATGCACCGATTAATATAAACTAGAGTGAAGTGTTGGTTTACTGGTGGACAGGTGGAGGCACTCGTACGAGTAACAGATTTACCCGGTAGGGTCGTTACAAGCCGGCAAGTGTAGATATAGAGGAAGGAAAGATGATCACGAGATGGAACAAAGATGGTTCAACGTGCCGGTGGAATGTTCAACGTGTACAAGCAGAGGGCGATGAAGTAACGGAGAGCTTGAGAGCTCAACGGGTATCACGAGAAGATGGGAATTGGAAAGGAAAGAGGAACACGTGAGATGGACGATGAAAGTCGGAACAAAAAGGGGCACAGAAAAGAGGTCCTGCTGACTCTCCTGAAACACGTTCTCGTATATGCTTCACAGCAACCCTTGGAGGAGATATGTGAACCAATCAGGATCGAACGAATGCTTTTAAATGGAACGGTTTGCACCAGATGATCCAGCTACGGTTTTGGGATCCTTTTTTTTTTTACCCCACGCGTTCTTATTTCTGTAAGACCTTTCACTATTTCCAAAAAGAAAGCATCAATTCTTCGTTCTGTATCATGGTCTACAGTCGATGCAGATCAAAAGTTACCATGAATCTAAGAGTTCCAGTAAAAGAGGATAGGGCGATTATGCTCCTTATCGCCGGAGATTGGAAGATTTATGTTTACGCAGTATCAACATTGTAGTTTGTAGTATTGATAATAACCTTTGCAATCGCAGGTAAATCGAAGCACACCTTTAGGACCTTTAGAAGGAGACTACTCGAGTGGCACAACCTTTTCCACTGGATGTTACTGTGAAATCAAATATTTACTGTATACACCTGCTGACTCGGATATTGAATGTAATTTGCTCTACTTATTATTGCAAACCAGGCCGTTCTTTAGGGCACAATTTACAAACGCGCAAAGTATTACAAAAAAAGCAAATTGAATATAATAAAATATGTATTTCTATTAAACATCCGTATATGGAGAGACCATACCGTTTTACAATTTAGTAGATAATTTGTGGAATTGAGAAATGTTGGGAATGAACCGGTCAATGCTGAATATTAAATAGAGACACAAACTGTCTAGTTTCCCGTAACAATACATGTACATGAACAGCTTAGAAGACAGCAAAGTAAAAAGTGGTACTGTTTGTAGTAGACGCGTTGTGAATTTCAATTTTCACTCCAGCGTAGTGTGTTTAATTTAATGAACGGCTCACGAATGGTTTCACTGAACTAATATTGTTAAACGCACGGAATGTAGAATTATAAAGCCGATATACATCGAAAGTTAATATTGCTGCCATGCAATTTTCAAGTTATAACACAATGCCGGGAAAATCTCAATCAATATAAATTTCTTAATCCAGTGAATATAATAATAGTAATAATTCGTTACTTGATAGAATACATTTCGACATTGCCCCAGAAAATTATCAACGAAAAAAGAAGTTCATTATCAATTGGCGGTAAGCTATCACGGCATTGAATGATTTTATTTATCAACATATTTGGATATTATGTAACCTTGTATGCATATTACTTTACAACCGACATAATTCCGACTGTGTGCAGAAAATATGTAGTATGATAGAAGTTTAATTTTCATACAGGTGACCACGTGACTACGTTCAAGCGATTAAAACGATGATTCGTACATTATACGGAAATAACCAATGCCATATTCAGGGCCAGCTGCCTTAGAAAGCAAGCCGATGCGATGTGAAACTGAACGTTGGTATCCTTAGAAATAGCATGTAACTAAAAGCGACCGCCACAGTCTGTTGACCCTTTAAATGTTCGCAGCGGACACATGGAAGGAAGACAACAACACGCCAACGCCAATTATATGCAACGTTTCGCACGTATATACGACGCCATCCATTCGAAACGATCCGCAATTCAAATACTTCATCGATTGTAGTTAATAACTAATCGTGATAACACGGACGGTAAATAAGGAAAAAAAAAAAATAAAAACATTCAACTATTCTTGTCCACAGAATGATTAGAGGCATCCGTCGCAATTTATCAATTTCACATACTAGACGAGTCCATGTGTCTACATTTGTACGTACGATGCAATCGTATGTTATCACATGGACAACTCTGCGAAATATACAAGATGGTCGATAACTGATGGTACGACCGGAAGGGGGGTAATTCAACGTAAGAAAATAAATCGGAAATGTAGAATAGAATTTGTTCGTACAGGGCCTCGTCTTCGAGAAAATTCACTTTAAATATTCGGCCGGTTCACGTGCACCGATCACGTCTCTCGACACCAAAAACGTGAATCGAAAGGCGAAAAGGGATGGACGAATGTTTGAGAACGTTTCACATATGTGTTATTATGAAGCCAGCTATATTACATGGTGTCCCTCGAAAATATATTGTTTACTTGGATGTGTATCGACGTTTGATGTTAGGTGAATTTTCCGAGAAAATGAAGGCGCCGACACCATGGAATCGGTGCACGTGTCCAGTAAATCGAGCCGCCGTATACGTTCCCCCCTCGAATGATGTGCCCATATTGCGGTCACCCGAATTTCGACGAACTTGTGGCTTAAGGTCGGTTTGAGCATAAGAGCCGCAGCTAACAGCACACAATGCGTGGCTGCAGTTAATTGTTCGATAAGCTATTACGTTTTCTTAAATGAACATTAATCCTATGCAACAGAACGAAGCAATCTGATGGTTGTACGAGTTTTTTGTAACCATAAGTAAAAGATAACAAAAGAAAGCCGCTAAGCGAACCTATACGATCACGAGGTCTGTTCAAGATGATCGACATACCTATGTAATTACTTGTCGGTCGGCGTTCAATTTCTCCTCAATGTTTAGCACGTGTCCAGTAAATGATTACGATCAGATTCTCGACGCACTAAATATTCAACTGTTCTTGTATTGCGTAGGAAACTGCACCACGTAATCACAATGTTTTTCCTTGCTCGCGAGAGACAATATGGCGGTAAGAATTCGGGTGCAGCATGTCCGGCACGACGAGATCGCAGCGCCGCCTAACGAAGCGACGGTGACATAATCGTGGCGCCAAACTGTCTCCTATTTGAAATGTAAATTGGTAAAGAAAATTGAAAATATGGTGATTGAATCGTTCACGATTTTGTTACATCAGATTTTTGTTAGAATGCAAAGTATTTATAAGTTTTATAAGATTGAAATGCCAAACAAAATCGATTTCCGTACTATGCGCTGCCATCTAGTGGAGAACGGAGGACATTATTCGTCAGTGTAAACTTCTGTTACAGTTGGTAAGTAGCAGAGGAGTTTAATCTTAATCCTATGTTGATAACGTAGATTTCTAAATTACGTCGCTGACTAGATCTCGTCTGATTGCATATCGTAACTAGCGGACAAGCACATTTTAACACACAAGTGCACTTCTTTATTAAAAGATGGCGGAATAAATTTTACGATATACGATTGTTCTAGAGCACTTCTCATAAAATACAAATACACGCAAGTATGTTCTTAAAAAAAAATTGAACTCAGAGCTGTTAAAGGAAAGAATTCATCCTTTAAAATAAGCCCCGGTAGGCTCTTACACAATTTTTTGTCTCGAAGTTAGAGCAATTGATAGATCGACAATTTTCCGGTGATAATTTAGCGATCCTTTAATTTCGTTGGAGGAGTGTATAATATAGATGTATAACCGTGCGACGTAAAAAATATATTTAGAAACCATTTCTTTTTCTGAGGTATTTCGGAATCTATTTTAAATCTAGACAAAGATTTGAACTAGACACAGACTAATGTTGGGCGACCTTGACTGAAACCTATGTTGCATCTCTGTACCTTATTTTTAACAAGCCGAACTCTATGATAGTCCTTCCCATACGCACTGACGATCCCACAGCGTGGTATTCGAATTTTCATCGCGAGGATCATACGTCTTGTGCCTTATGACACTTAAATGCATAGACCGAGCGTAAATCCTGGCATAGGGTGAATCGCCTCTCATAAAAATGTAAATGATAATAGGACGGCATGCTCTGTACTCTGCATAATATCGACAATGGTGCTCCATAACGTGTAATGCAAATGTAGTGACATTATTTGGATGAGAAGTCGAGGGCTGTGTCTGTAGGAGAATCTAACGTTCGTTCTCTATGCGATCGGCAGTATAGATTGTTGTATAAAATATTCAATATCCGATCGCCTAAACTAGAATACCTGAAGGATGTATCGCTTCTGTTTGCGATCCCATGAAAAATCATAAATTTGATATTTAACTATTTATTTAACTCGCTGAGGTGGACCTTTTAAATGAGTAGTTAATCGGTATTTCAATAAAGAAAAAAAAAACAGGTTTGAATAATGAGTGTCGAAGATTAGCTAGGACCCAGAATACTTTCAGATAATGCACGAGATGGTTTGATCTGGATTCGAGGCGTCGGGACGCAAGGTTACAGCGGTCGTCGGGTCAGCAACACCACGGCCGTCCACCTCTTTCCCTTCATTCCCCTCGCCATTTCGTCCTCTTTACCCTCCCAACGCTCTTTCGCCCTTCCTTCCTTCCTTTCTAGCACCCCCCCTCACCTAACCAGCCAGCTAGCCAGCCCTTCCACCCAGTCTGTCTTCTTTATTTATCCTCATGTCGACCATGCCACAGTACGCCATCTTCTGCAGAATCGTCGACATTCTTATTAACAGCCATTATAAGCGGCCATGAGGTTTATCCTTAGTTTTATTTTGTTTAATAAATTTCCCAGTCATTTCTATTTAATTCAATATCTTAAAAATTACCCGCGGAGCGATGGTCATTCCTCAATTACGCGAAAACGATATTCTCAAAGAACGCACATAATTAAACAACTCGACTGGAAACGAAGGGAATCCCCTAATGGCAAGCTGTGCCACCCTCTGGGGAGCAATTCTTTTTGTCACTGAATTCAGATTTTAACGATGTTCCAGGAATATTTGTAATAAATTTTGTTCGAGATTTTCGAATAAGAAACTGCGTTGTAATAACAAAGGGAAAATTGGTATTACCGAGTGCCGTTTCAATTTTCCACCACAGCCGTCTATTTGATTATTGTTGCTTGGCCAGTGCATTTTAACCGCTCGATTGTTATCCAATGCGGTAGTCGAGCTGCTTGCAAACAACACGGCGGAGGGGGTGTCTGGGTCACCCCTTTTCATGTTAGTCTGTCTGTCTGGCTGGCTGGCTGGATACCTTGTTAGGGTTTGCAACCCCAGGTTTCGCAGTCCCGTTATATAGCCTGTGACATCGAAATACACCGATTGTTTACATCCATCCCGCGTGTATCAATCGGGCTATTGATTAAACAACTTTAATGACTAATTACGTGCTTGATGGAGCCCTGATGAACGCAGGGCATACATGGACCTTAATTATGCGTCCATTGCATATCGGAAACGGGGAATTCGACAATAATCGAGGGGAACAATTAATTATTGCAAAAGTTCCAGTTAAAACTCGAAGGTGTTTATTGAAACGGTTGATAGAAAAGGATTTGCAGGTCTGTCGATTACTGTGCCGCGGGCAACGTTGCGTTCCCATCGCCTATCATCGTCGCCTCACCGTGACGGCTCGAACGAAAAGGAAAACTTTCAAGGCAATTGAGACAATTATCCAGCTCTCTAATATCGCGGACGCCCATTAATCCTAATTAACGGAGAAAGTTTAATGTCTAATTGCGGGGCATTATGCAGGAGAGTTGTTTTCAAAGCTTGTCTAGCGTTTCAATCGGCGGTTTTTCATCACTGTTTCGGGGCTCTTCGATAATTTACCACTGTTCGCGATTAAATGGATCGTTAAATAAAAATTCTACGTTATTCGTGCAGGAAGATGAAAGCGGTCGAAACCTGCCATTAACAGAAAAAGGAACAGGAAACAAAAATTGAAAACGCCCACTCGATAGCCTATACGGCCGCTTATCTTTTCTTTTTCGTCGCGCTTTTTTCTCTCCTCCTTTTTCATTTCGAATGAATGCATCATATTGCGTTTATCGTGCGTGGGCGGTGCAATGGTTTATCAAGCAGACAGGGTTTTGCACCCCGTACCATTCACGCTGGGGCTAGGGTTCCAGAAGCAGCTACTGGTGCAGTGGAGGGAGACCCGTCTCCTGGAGGGGGTGTCTGGGGCAATCCCCTCCAGTCTGGGGGTTCCCAAACTCAAACGCATTTCCCGGGGTTCGCAAATCTCTCGGTCGTTCGTGTCCCGGTCGAAACTTCACCACCCATGGCACAGTTTCGGCGAAACTTTACCTTGCCTTCCATACCAGTGAACCACCGGTATAATTTTTTAAATTACACGCAATTAAGATTGAGTTGTACAAGATCGTGTTCTAAAAGAACTGTTCTCCTTATCTTCATGAAATGAAACTGTTTTTGTCAATTAATTTGTCGAACTTGAATACGATAATGCATTAAATGCAATCTTCGTGTCAAGTAGATGACGAGTTTAGTAAAGTTAATGCTGTAAATGTTTTCCGACCCCTTCAGACAATGTCCGCGTGAAACAATTGGAAATTGGAAAAGTCGTCGAAGGGAAAGATTTATGTAAAAATCGAACACGCGAACGCGAACGTGTGTGAACGAGAGATGGCCAAATTCCAGATTCAAGTCCGGATGTTCCGGTGGGCGCATACCGGTCGATAAGCAGAATTCGTTGACATTGATCCAGCGAATTCGCCGTATAGCTATCGGTGAGTCACCGTGGCTCAGTGCCCTTCAACCAGCTCCGTTCGTTTCCTAAACTGGATGACTCCATGGCGGCGCAGGTCGATTCGCTTTCACCGACTGCGTTTATTATTTTCCAACGACCTTCGTCTCTCCCCTTCGCCCCCGATACGTTTCCAATATTCGCGTTTACCTTCCAGCCTTAATGAAATCCAATTTCTCAAACCGAATTACTTATCGACTCGACCGCGATCTTTATTCTACGAGAAGCGACCGTCCAGGAACAAATATTCCTATCATAAACAAAAAATAGTAAAACTACCCCATATTTAATCGGAAAGTTTCATCCCTTGGAACATCTTCCACTCACCGATGTCCAAACATCATTTACGTATCAGCAGTGATCATGGATCGTTATTTTCCTTGGCGAACGACGTGGAGGAAGATCTATGTTCAACGAGTGGTTAAAACGCGGCGAAAATGAGTCGAGTGGCATAAAAGTGGCACAATTGGTTCAGTGGGGCGGTGCCCCTACGGCCTTGGTTCGGGACACTGAACTCAGTGGCCATGCGAAACGCTCCGTACACGGTACCCCATGCACTTCTCACATCCCTTCCAACCTCTCTTCCCGCCTATCGTTTCCATCGTGTTGCACCCGTTTTGCACATACGTATGCATGCATGCAACGTCCACTCCCGGTTGTTTCGCTCGAAACTAGGCCCCGCGTGCCCGGCAACCGGCAATGCACGGCGCCCGCGAGACGCGCCTGGCTGCGTGCACACCGGTGACGAGAGTCCAGGGCGAGTTGGAGGGTTGGAAACGGGACAGAAGAATCGATGGGACGGACGCGATGGACAAAGTTTGTGACAAGGAAACGTGGAGGATTTGCAATATTGTGCGCGTCTAAAAATTACTGTTTACCAGCTTTGATTTAACCCGAATGAAATGTTAAGGGTAGTTATTATCGATACTTTCGTGACTATTGCTCCGTCCAGTTAACCGAATCGATTTATACATATCTTCGAATGGTTAACACGTCGAGCGTATCGCAAGATTCATGCAAATTTCCGTATCGTCGTCTGGTGGCCGGCCGATGGTATACATTTCTGCATTTATTATATGTATTTGCATGATGCGTTCTACAATGTTTAGAAAACCGCAAAAATATTCAGATGCTTCAGGATAACGTTTCTTTTTATGGGTAAATGATCAAAACAGCCTGGGTCGAACGTTCAGCGTGGCCCGTCGATGGCCCACGCTACAGTCAACGTGCTAAATGAAAGAGTTCGAATAGTCGCAGGGCATATCACCTTGAACTTCCCACGGGGAAAGAGGCTACCAAAGAAGCTTTCATTGTAGAGACGTTGAAAACGTGTCGAAATCTCGCGACGGAGCAAGCTGGGTGCCCATCATTAGCGGGAACGAGCAAAAGAACGTAGGAACGGAGCAAGAGAACGAGTTAGCGGGCTAAGCGGAGAGCGTTCACCCTGGCTTGGTGTGTCGGCCCTTCCCGCAGCGTTTCTCAAACCTGAGCAATATCCTGCATTTATGAGCGTGGCCCTTGGGGACAATGCACGAAGGGTGTTAGAAATTAACGGAGATATCGACCGATTTCGACAGAGATTGGTTTATATTCGCATTGGAGCCTCATTTAACCATTACCCCCTCAAATTTGTATTCCACGTATTTTAAAATTTCCCACTCCGAAATGATGGAAGAGGATGGCACTGTTTTTTTTTCTTTTTTCAGATAAATATTTTTAAGTATCGCTCGCCACAATTTTATGCCCGTTGTTACGTAGAATTGTTACGAGTTGCGCGGAGATTTTGGGGAAATGCTTACGCCGAATCGCGTATACAAGCTACCTTCAGGAGACCGGCGTGGTTTCGGCATCGTCTTTTTGTCATTTCATCGAAGTTGCAGGAATTCGAAAGTCGAAGGACATTCGCGGGGACAAAAACGCGCGCGAGCATCCTTTTCGAACGTATTGACGCGTGCGTCATATGAGAGAGCGTGCATTCTTGGTCTCGCATTCCGAGCTCGAGAACCAGATGGAAGAAATTGGCGTGCAAAGTATCGACTTTGCGTCGCCGTGCTCGTTAGACGATGATACCAAGTTCGGTTTCAAGATCGTTCATTGTTAAGGTAAGTTAATTTGCCGGTCGGGTGTAATTAAATATTAATTTTATTCGAGAACTCGAAGTGGAGGGTTCGCTGAATGGGAATTATATTGGATTGAACATTTTATGCGCCACATACTTTTTGTACGTTTAAAATAATCGCTGCTTTGTCTAGATCTTTCATTTCTTAACGACGCAGACGGATATCTCTAATTGCAAGTAAGTTTCAGCCACGTGGTATTTCCACCGCAGTGACGTGTCACCTATTCCTACTGCATCGCAAAACAGCGTAGCGCTCGCGACTACGTTACACGATTCTCCAGTTCGCAGGTACTTATATGTCAAATTAAGCAACAATAATTACCCTTAATAAAGGTCAAGCCAGTTCTATCGTGAACGTAACGTCGCCAGCAAGTGAAACTCGAAGCCCATGAGGCCTCAAAGGGGAATACAGATATCTATTTAACTGAACCATGCTTTCACGTCCGAGAAAAATAAATCAATAAAATTCATCGGGGGAAAGCATTGGAAGAACAAATTCGATCAATTTCATGCCCGATTAATAAGTTTAAGTTGAAAACGAAAGAACATATCGGTCTCTTAAATTGCGAAATTTCTCTTCGATGAATCGTTAACGAGCCATTCAATATTTCCAAGTACGGAACAAGTAAGAAAGCAATCCCAATTTTTGTTACAACCGAAAAACTTGATACCTTGAATTTGACAATAGATAACAGCCACACCGATTGCGCTGGTACAGTACAATTGCAAATCAATGCCAATTATAGAAAAGAAAAAAAACTATTATACAAATATCCGCTCGCTCGATTCCTTGTTCCCATAAAGTATTAATACCTGCCAATACATCTATCACTCCCAATTCCTGATACTCATCACAGTGCCATAAAATCATTTCCGTAATTTCCCTCAAACCTCTCCCCTGTACAGTCCATTGGATATCATCGTCAAGAAGAAACGAAAAAGAAAAAAACTAAAATCAACCCAGGCAACCAAAATTCGCATAACAGTGTCCAACGTGGAGAGAGGGTCTCTGTCGCAGCTGTTCGCGTCTCAGCGGCGCGTGTTCGCGCGGCATTGGGCATTGCACTCGGCGCTTCTCCCGAGGGCGGTCTCCCGGGTTGATGCACGCGGAATGCAGTCGAAGTCGGCCGAGGATGCACGAGGCTGTGCCTGTCGAGGAACCACGTCGCGCGCCTCGCAGCTGCAAGCTGCAACGGTCATCGGGTTCGATGCACCCGTGTGCGCTTCTGCATGCACGATTCTGCACGAATGACTCAGCCAAGCGGGCGCACCAGCAGATACGACCTTGACCCGGCTGCACGTAGGTGCATCGCACCTTGGCGGGCCACGCGTGGCCGAAATGCTGCCGGTGGAAATAAAAAGCCTGCCCGGTGGAATTGTGGCTGGACGATCGAAATTTCGCGTCCGGCGTTTTTTCCCGTGTTTCGTTATTCTTCTACTTTGTTTCCTTTTCGTAGGGGACGATGGAAGAGGGTGGACGTGTCGAGGGCTGGCCGGGTACGCGGTAAGACGTTGCGACGTGGTTGTGCAACGGAATAAGGAGAGTTTTTGGAACTTTATTTGTCGGACGGGAATAAATGGGAAATGTTGTAATTAGAGTTGGAGAGTTGCGCGTTCTTGGTTGGCGTTGTTTGTTGCCTTTTTATAAATGTCTATTTTTGTATGCTAATTGGGGCCGTACCATTGAATCGCAAGCGATACTGAAATGAAGCACCTATTCGTATCTCGCGCGTTCATTCTCATGGAGTCATTATCTTATTGTTCCTGCTAATCTTATTATTTGTTGCACTACTTTTTTACGTTCCCAAGGCCTGTCTGCCGTTTCATCTGAGGTTATTGTGCGAGTCCCGAGTTCATTGTAACCAATGCCACCGAGTGGAGATATAATAATTTTTTACGAACGTATTATCGTGAAAGAGACCGACACACTGAAAATAGTTGCACACACGGATGGAATCAAGTATAAACAATGGTAATATCGTCGTAATTGACTATGAAGGATGCGAATATGGTGATGAGTTTCAACAACCGTATCGATGTTCAGTTGTCGTAATGAATGCATTTTGCGATAATTGACGTATTTATCAAACGTTGCAATGCTCGTATCGCAATGTTGTTTGTCGTAAGACGATCTGTAGAACGGTTGTCAAACTTTTCGTTCACATTTAGGAACGCGCGACGTTTTGTTGAACGAATGTTGTTACCATGAGCGTGAGCCTTTCATTAAACGGTGATTGAACGTATTTCAGCGGAGTTAGAAATGCAGACTTATGTAAAGCATCTTTTGTTTCCGTCGAGAGTTTTCTACGACGCAGCCCACTTTCGAAATACGTAAAAACGATATCTGCGATTTCTAATTGTTTAGCAGTGTAAGTCGAGTGAAAGTACATCACTTTGCAAGATAGTTATTCTTGCAGATTTCACGCGAGATCAAAATTGCATTTCACTTTAAAACACTTTTTCTATCCTTCTGAAGGGCAATGACAGTAAACTGTCACCAGACAGTGCAGAAGATTTATATTAAAAAAGATGTATAGTATATAAAAGCGTTTTAAACATAATGAAAGAAGGCAATAGAAAGCGCAGAGAATTATACGTTCAAACATAATTATACTTTACATAATCAACAAATTAATATTAATTCTAAGAAATCGCCATTCCTCGTTTCTGGCAAATTTCATCAACAATTCGTTCAACAATAATCGTTGCGTCGCGGAACGACGGATTATTTTGAGCCGCGAAATGAACTTCCAGTTCCGCGAAAAATAGAAGGGAAGTGATCAGCGAGCATTCAAAGGACTACGCTCTGTGCAGTTAATTTACTCATATGCACGGTTCAAAGTGTGTTGTCCTCGGCCATCGGGTTCAACGTCTGCCGGACGGGAATGAGACAAAGGCTAAAAGGCCCTACCTCCTCGGCGTATCTTTATAGAACACAGTGTCATCGACATGCGACAGGGTGTATCCATTGTAAAGGTCAACGAATCTATTGCGCATAGGCTTATCGCGAGATGGAAAAGAATGCTTAATTGCCATTGTGAAAATTCTCGGTCGAGTGAGAACTATCGGAGCTCTTTCACCTTGAACGACACACCGCGATTGGAACGTCGTCCCTCGCCGATGTTTCCCCGATCGGCCTGAAAGAAAAATTCCTTGTCTGTCGTTGACTTTCACGTTGGCTAACGACGCCTCCGCCGCTATCTCGACGTTCAGTAAATCAGAAAAGAGTTAAACAGAGCGTTATTGTGGCAGTCGAATGACCCGCTGCCTTTCTTTTTCAATCGAACGATAGTCTGATCGGGGAATATCGCGGCAATGTTGGTCTAGTGTCCAAGGTTAATTTCGATCGTCATTGAACGAGAAAATTCATAATCTTAGTATCAACTTTTTTCCTATTAGTATCTACTGTCACGACACGGCTATACTCCTCACTCTCCCGATCAAATCTGTTCTGCTGCTATCAAACTATAAAAAGTTGTACCTTCCGAAGTATGCACACTTTTAAAAAGAGCCTCCCGCTATCTTACGTATCCCACATTAAGTAAAATTCCAAATGCCTACCGAACAGTTCGCGCGCAATCAATTCCCCAAAATAATTAACGCAAAAGTGCGTGACTTCCAGTCGTCGACAAATTTCCGAAACCGAACCGACGAGGCTACCAAGTGCCAAAAACTTCTCGATCCTCACACTGCTCCATAGCCAGCAGCTGTCCAACTTCCAATAAAACAATTCACCTACTTCCGAACGGAAACCATACCAACCCCCATTCAACTGCCCCTTCTCTCGCAACCCTCCAGCCACTTCTAATCTACCTTACCTGCGCCTTCGCCCTCGTTCAACCTAATCCGAACCGCGTTCGTCAATTAAATTCTGCCCCCATCGAGATCGTCGACGCGCGACACGAGTACCTCCCGCGGTCGGACACTCTCCTCATAGACGAGTCGAGCGTAATTATTTAAATCGATGCGTCGACTCGTCGATGCACGCGTCGCAAGGTTACCCGGGATGCATCGACGATCTGTCGTCCATGTTCCCCGGGCAACAGCCACGTCCAAGTATTTATACATCAGCGGAGGGATGTATATTTCGGTCCCGCGGACGCTGACGCTACTACGCGATGGCGACGGCCCGCACGCTCTTCTAACCTTGAACTGATGAACGTACGCAGCCACCACCCAACGGCTATGTCCTGGGCTATTCCTGGATAGTCACCCTGGAGGACGAGGCGTCCGTCCTGAGCAAACCCGCGCTACTTTCGCCTAGATCCAGCGAAACACGAGACAAGCGAACTGGAGCCACCTATCTCGCGCGGTTCACGAAACGGAATGGACCTTCAGGGTGTATTATCCTGGGTACGGTGGTTTCAATTTGCTTGTCTGTGCGGTTGTATTTTGGGGGGGAAATTTACGGCAATTAGTACTCGATGAAAATGTGTATACAGGTGCGTGCACTTGGTAGTGTTGCTTTTAGTTTCATTGGTATTATGATTCGTTTGAACTAGAAACACATACACACTGCCAGCCGAAAGTTTGGGACCATTACCCTTGGTAGTAATTACCAGGGAAAATTGTTAATCCGCAAACAGATTTCTCTGCACAACGAAACGCCTCCAAACATTCGGCATGCAACGTACACGTAGCTATAAATAATATAATCCCCATCGTTCTATTAATAAATCTAATAATCTCGCATTTATCGATCTCTCTCACACGTTCCCCCTATACGATCAACATCGCACGGACTACCTCTAAATCCATCGTTCGTACCTTCGCTTAGATGGGAACTGCGTATTTTCACGCCGTCACGGTTTATTACGTTGCGTCCACTTCTACTGTCTGTCCGTTTTTCTTTTTCACAGGCCGATAAATCGACGATGAACTTGACTCTCTTAATGCGACGCAGGTTGTCCACCACTGCGTCATGATCGACCTCGACGCCATCGCGGTCGTCGGAGGGGTCGCGATAGAGGATATGAAAGTCACAGGGCAAAGTAAGCGAGGGTGGCCAGGCCAGGGTGAGGGAAAGTGCAATGTCTGTCTGCCCCATACCCTTGCTCGTTGTTGTCGTCGTCGTCGACGACGACGTTCTCGCCGTCACACGTATCGAGGCTCCTGTCTGTCGATGGACAGAATGCACGTATATGGGGAGGATGAGCGACAGCAGACGGCGGTAAACATAGTGCTCTTGAAAAATAGAACACTCGTTAGCGTATTCGAGCGTGTCGAAACGGCGGCTGCGTCGGAAAGGAAAGGTAGCAAGGGATTGACTTTCTTCGCCTTCGCCCCCCTTTTGTCTACGCTGGCTAGGATTCGCTTTTCACGGACCGATTTAACGAGGACCCGTCCAGAATGTCATCCACTTCCGTTTTATCCTTTCAGATGCGCGCACGCCTCTGCGGCGGATGCGGGGATAAGGTTAGACTTCGTTAAAAATAATTAAAGCCTGGCCGAGGACCAATGGAATTTTTCCTTCTTTCTCTTTTGGGTGGGTGGATTCTTTTTTTTTTTGCGGACATATGGTTCGTCTGTGTATATGTGTGAATGTTCTCAATGGCATATTATGGTCGATGAAATTTATCATCGTTTTGCTTTGCAGAGGCATCCGCGGTAATTATTCGTCGAGAGAGTTGACTGGTGATGGGAAGTGGCGGTCCTATAATGCACGTTCGAAAAGCAAACAGCATTTCAACAAAATATGTGAGGACGCCCAACTGAAATAATCAATCGATAATATCTTTCTCCACCGATACGAACCATTCCGTACGATCCGCGGCACGAAATAAAAACCCTCAGCCATTAACTGGTCGCCGCTAACAGCGTCAAAGGGGAAACGAGATTTCCACGAATGGGACAATCGGGTCTCTTCCTTTCGATTAGTCGCGGCGATAAACGTATCACGGTTCGCAAAGTCGGGGGGGGGGGGCAATTTGTCATGGAAACGTGGAGAACGTTTCGTTGGAGTTTGGAACGGGGGCATTGGTGCCATCCTGGCTGCTGCAGTTCCAAACGTCGCGTCGTGCCGCATAGCCCGCTCGCAAGAACAAGAAGAACGGACCCCGATCGGCGCGGCTGCCACTTGGCACGCTCTCAACAGAGTTGAATGCACCGTCTAATTTTATGCGCACCCTCGGGAGCACTGTTTTTCTCTAGGTCTAGTGCAAATACCTCGTCCTTTTCGTCAGCCGCAACGGCGATCTGTGCCGGCACACTTTTTGCGCGTCTCGTTCGCTCTCGCCGGCATCTATCGCTCGGGCCTGCTCGGGCAGGTTTATTCAAGAGCAACTCGGCGAAATATATTGGCCGGGAAGAAAAAGTGTGAACGTCAGGACGAATGGAATTACGTGCAATTACTACTTTGAAATCGTTTAAGACATTCGGCGACAGATGTAATCATTTCTGTGGAAATCTCGTCGACTTTTTTCCCAACTTTCTTTCACGTACAGCATTGTTACGTTACTTTCGCGCATGATTCGTTGGATAAAATGATTTTCAGAATGGTATTGCTCATACATTCTTCTTCGGGCGTTTAAAGAAATACCTTGGTAGCGCGTGGGTTAATGTCGCAACGAATTGCGGTGAACAATTTTTAACGTAACAAAAATGGAATAGAAACGAAGGGGCTGACAAAATCGTCGGTTGGCCGCGGAAGGAGCGGCAAGAATTGTTCGCGCGAGTTTCGAGGAATTGCAAAAAGATGCAAATGACCGGGGCGAAAGGGGTGAAGTCGAAGAGGGTGAGTCAGGGCGCACGCGCGTTCCAGAACTCGTTCTTGCACAGCTTCGAAACGCGACTACGTAACACAAGCATCGGCTAGGAACGAGGGAGGAGGGATTAGTGTTCGCCCGATGTGAAGAGGGAAGAGAAAGGTGATTCTCTCTTTTGAATGTCAATGTCTTTGTCTTTCGGCCAGGCCGTTGCATCCCGCGAAACTGTTCCCACTGACGTAGCCCAGGGTGTTCGTCTCTCTTGCATGTTTCGTTCACCCCGCGACTCTGGAATATTTTCCGAGGAATTTTTTTAAAAATTGCCATGGACTCGAGTTGAACCGTTTGGATGAGCGAAATCTCCGTTGATAGATCCGCGAATTGCGTGCAGACTTCGAATGGTATTAATTCGTTTCATTCGATAAATAAAGTAATTCGAGAGATCCAATTGTATTAGAGATTTTGTATTCAATGTGTATTTGAAATTCTTGCGTTTTTCCCCCTACTATTATCGCTGTGAGAAAATTGTTCAAGCAAATCGGTGTGTAAAAATTAAGCAAGTTGAACGAAGCAAGTGCGAATTGCCATCGAAACGGCGATGAAACACCGTGGCCATTGATCATCGGTCCCAAAATAGCTCGAACAAAATGATATCTCCCCGGATTTACGATGCCCGCCGTAAGATAGTCGAACACAGAATTTCCATAACGTAAACCCCGTAAACAAAGAGCCAGACTCGGATGGTATTGGCGAACAGACGAACAGGCGAGGCGAAAGTAGCGTTTCACTTCGACTCACCCCATAACCGTCTTTCTAGCCGCATGAAAATCGGTCTTCGAGCCAAGGAGCCCAGTAAACTTGCCAAACCCTTCGGGAAGGGGCGAGCGAGGGGGAAATTGTCGCGAAAGTACGAGATGCGATGTGAACGGAGGGGGACGAAATAGCAACAGAGGACGCACAACGAAATTGCAAAGTTTCAAGGCGGGGGAAATTATTTGTTCCGTTAAATTAATAATTGCAAATTGCGATCTATTAGCAACGGAGTTCTTCTAAAAAATGCAATCTTCTATCAAATATTCGGTGATTTAAAAAAAAAAAAAAAACCCCCCATTTCACAAACAGACCTCTCAACGAAAAATTAAACTCCGACCTATCCCCAAGGGTACAGGATTTGCTCGATCGAGAGAGGATCCAAATCCGCCGCGATAATAAAAAAAAAAAGAAAGAAGGGGAATATCATCCGTGAAACGAGGTGAAGCAACCGGACTTTCTATAACCGCGATAAGAAAAGAGGAGCGAGCGGGACCCGATGAAATTTGCAGAACAATAGTCGGAGGGAGAGTGACAGGTACAGAGACACGAAGACAGGAAGAAAGGAGAAGTGGCCTGAAAGAGAAAACGAGACAGAGGGATCGTCTGGCTTCGGTGTACTCTGGAAGGAGGTTGTACGCCAGGGAAGGTAGGAGGTTGAGGTCGTCGCCGCTCGCGGGAACGAGGCATTGACCTCCAGTGAGTTAGGATGTCTGCCGGTATTGATTCGGCGGCGGTGCAGCGGACTCGGGGGTGGTGAAACAGGAATACGGGAGTACCGGGATGTCGGAGAGGGTTGGCGGCCTGTGACGCCTGGAGGGACGACACCCCTATGGTAGGAGTTGACTGGCTGGATGCTTAGTGTGACGGAGACGTGGCTGGAACAGGGGTTGCACGGGAAAGGGTGAAGAGAGAGGGTGCAACGTACTGGGGCAAACTTTCGTCTCGCTCTGTGGCCGTGGCTCCTCTTTGTCCTTCGTTGGCCGTCCGCTCCGTTTTCGCACGAGCAAAAAGAGGAACTGGATGGCAGACAGGGCGGTTGCCAAGCTGGAAGACCTATTAAAAATCCCGCGGACATGGAGCCCGGATCGAAGAAGATGGCCTGCACTTACTGGCATTGAGGGTCCTGGTAATGGACAGCGGATGTATTTATCGCCGGGGCGATTTTCGGATTGACGTTCGGTGGCTTCGCTGTCCGGGGTGGTACTTGTTGCAGCTTTCAGATTTATTCGATACGCGGGGCGTTGATTATCGTCAAGGTTGAGATCGATCGTTAACCGACGGTTAAGCTCTGCGGGAGTTCGATCTTTTTATTTGGATATTATGGCGGCTTTGAGAAGGGACGAAATCTTGCATTGTCTACAATTGATTGTCGCCGAGGATGCGAACGGTCCGTTAGACAAGATTTAGTTAATTGAATTTGGATCTTTTGTTTTTCGAGAATGAATGGAATAAATGATAATGAGGGGGAATAATTGATGAGCGTCGTTGGGGAAAAAAGATGCGTTAGGAATGAAATGTACGTAGGGGAGAATTAGGTGTTGGGAAATTTAAACGCTGGAGGAATTTTGGGTGCAAGTAGTGGGTGTAACGGGGTATCAGAGGTGACGAGAACACGGAAGTTCGTCCCAGTGGCGTCGTTCTGTGGAATTTCGTTCGCTGTATTCCAGCGTTACGCTAATTAACCTCCTGTTGCACCTAGATGCTGCACGCAATACCGGACGGAACAAACGATGTACGAGGGTTCAATTTGAAACGAAATCGATATTAAGAGCAACGGACAAATCCCAGAACGTCCCTCGATTAATTTTCATAGTAGGGTATCATAGGTGCGAACCGAGAAGGTGAAAGGTCAATTGCCTGATAATTGCGCTTGAAATTTTTCAATTATTAAATATTAAATCCCCTCTCGGGGTCGAGGAAGATAAATTAATGACAATATAATCGCGGCGCCAAATATGTCAACCTCAATTTCAATACAACTGTGAAACGTCATTTTTCCATATTCATTACAAAATAATTGAACATTAAATGGAGAAATAATCCTGATCCGTTTTGGACGATCGAATATTTTCATGGGCAAACTATGTATTGAAAAATACATAGTTCACGAATTAACCCTCGCTGGCCAAATTCTGCAACAAGCCACGATGATCTACCGACCCAACAATGGAGTTAAAGTGCCAGCGTAGAATTAAATGCCAGACAATTACGCGATCGGCCATTTAAATGAAGGATAGCGTCTTGCGACAGGGAAACGCGAACTACCACCTGGTTGCACCCCGGGTCACAGGGCGTGGCAGTGGCATAATGGTAGTGCTGCACAAGAGAGCGAAAGTTCGCCCCAGTGCCGCCATCCTGTTTGCAAAATTCCATCCCCCGTGTCCGGACGACCTAGCGTCCGTTTCTCCGTTGCACCTCCACCATCACCACCACCACCGCCACCACCACCACCACCACTACCACCAGCACCACCACCACCACCACCACTAACACCACCACTACTACTATTACTACCATCACCCCTGTCAACCCGATGCTTCGACTTGAAACCAGTTATGGTTTCGGTAACGAGATACGCTAATGCAGGTATTCGCCAACAGTAAAGGAATGACATTCGATGACGGGCACTTTTTGTTGAATAACGTGCCACGGCATTCTGTACACGGGGGCTTTTGTTCCATTATCAATGCGAATGTGTCATTGAGTGTTATATTATTCGAACATTTATGGAACAGGGCTGTAGGACGTAGGGGAATGTATCACTTCGTGGAACAGATTTATGGCGTTCTGATGATCAAACTGGAGGAAGCGATGCTATTATATTTGTCTGTTACTTGGAGGAAGATAAAAGATTGTATTAGGGGTTGCTGTAATTATAGTCGCAGTAACACGCGCCTACATGGTTGGTATAAAAATTTGTTATTTAGGATGTTAAGTACGCGAGGCATTATAAATTACTCATAGCTTTAGCGAAGGTCGCAAACCTTCTAAAGTATATTCTAAGATAATAATTCTATTATATAAATAAAAATGTACTGCTTCGAGGATTATTCAATTATGTAAACCCGCGATAAATACGTCTATTGGGAGGTAAAGTGATTCATAGATGCTAGAATAATTCATGGAACCATTGAACACTGAGAGCTCCACGAAATATTCCGCTCCAGCAAGACGAATTCCATGGATGATCCGTGTCGCGTGTACATATGTTTCTGTTTGGACATTCTCAGCATTAAAACCACTGTATCGTCGTAGAGAAATCCCATTTACGCTAAGCCACTCGCCGGACAAGAATTCGGACGTACAAGGGTGGAAGAGCTGGGTGTCCGTTCTCGACTGCCATTGAAATATAATCTGGCAAAGGCAAGACTGCGCAGCAAACCGTGCCAGCGACTATCTGCCTTCTCGGACGTTTCTTCCTGACCATTGAAACTTTCCCCATGTCATTCCAATACATTTAAAATGCATTAAAGAAAAATAAATAAAAGGAAGAAAAAAATGAAATCGCCATTGAAAGGAAAGGAAAGGAGAGGAAAAAAAGAAAAGAAATCCATTGCTTTCCATTACCCCCCCCCCCTTTTACTTTCAATCCGATTTCAAGTCAAACAAAGCACTTCCAACCGAAAAATCCAAAACGCACACGTACGTTGGGACGAAATAATAACGATCATCGCGCGCGATAAAAATCAACGCCCTTCGCCATGAGGTTCATAACGAAAGAATCCGTTCCGACTCGCTTCGGCCTGAAACAAAGGCGTGACGAGAGAGATCCGACAATTCGAGTGGAGCCTTCGAGGCTGCATACGCGATGAGAGTGTCCTTTGCATGAGCGGACATGAAAGGAGTGCATCCTGTCTGCATAGGATACGTTGCAACACGGCCGTACGACGACCCTCTGGAAGCGCGATCGATGCACGGTTTCACAAGGGCTCCACTACGGCATAGCAAAGCCATTTTTAATTAATCGCAATTATGCGGGAACCTCGAGATCACCGGAACGCTCTGTTCCACCCCCTGGAACACAGAGGGCAAACAATCGAATTTAATCTTCGACCATTCCACTTCTGAACGTCGCCTGTCTGTCCGTGTTCCTCCGCGAAAGACAATGGAGGCATCTTTCTTTTTTTCTTTTTTTGCACTTGTACTGCGTTTATAATATATATTTTCTGTACGCAATGCAGGATTTAGAGGGACCCGCATTGTTGCAATTACAATTCGATCCAGAGATTTGTATATTACTTTCGATTACCTTTAAAGATCTTGCATTGTCGATATTTTTGTTCTCGATGAAACCATTTTCCGAAATGAAACGGAGGATGGCAGCGGCACGAGGGCAACGTTGGTTCGTTGCGTTTGACGCAACGAGGTGTTCGGGGTGCAGCCAGTGGTCGTGAATAAGTTAAGGAAGGCGCGTTCCGATGGAGGGAAAAAGGTGGAGAAAGAAAAGGTGGAAGGTTCGTCCGCAGAGAGCTGTCTGTCTAGACGGATCGTTGTTCGGTGCAGAACTGTGACCGTGAATCGACGACGATGTAGCCGTGGTGGAAAAAGGACGAAGCAATAACGAATAGTGGCTGATAGACTGCGTGGGCGATGCATTGTTTTCAGACACGGTTGAAACGTACAGGGAAGAGTGCAACCTTCGGGAGAAGCAACGTTCGCCCTCTCGTTCTATACGCGAAGTCTTCCACGCGATAATTAGAAGACGTTCTCTTGCGTTCGAAAATTCTGCTGCCCATTAGTTTTGGGAATAATTTGATCGATCGATCCTGTGTCTCCCGTTGTTTCGAACACAATTCGGATAGATCGCATACTCGAAGCACGCGAGGTTCGATTTGTGTATAAGCAAAACAATTCGTCTCGGACCTTGGCCCTTCGCGCGTCCCAATTTCCATATAATTTGGCGCATGGAAATTTGGCATTGGAGATTCGCGTGGGAATTATCATCGGCAGCTCGTGAAGCCAGATTCGATTAGGCCGATTCGCAGTGCAAGTAGAATGAAATTATTCGAGCGACAACCGGGCAAAGTGTACGTGCACGCGATATGCGGGCCCTTTGGCCCAGCTGCTCGTGCACCGTCACGGGGTCATTAAGCTTCAGGGGCATTGGCCATACTGAAACGTTTACGAACGTGTCTAATTGCGCTGGGGGTCCCTCCCGTTTTCGAAGATAAATATTGTCACTATCCGCGTTTCGTTTTATCCCGCGACTTGGCCACATTTCCATCCGCCCCTGGCGCGAACGCGGTACCAATATTGTCGAAACAGGAAAGACAACAAGAAAAATTAGCTTCGCGACGCAATACAATCGAGTTAAAGGTCCACGAGTCTCGTTTTGCGAATCCATTTAGATCGTTCGGGCCGACGGAAGAAGTATAAATTGATTTTCGAAAAACCGAATGACCCGGGGATAGTAAATTTTTCTACGAACGGTGACAGGTCTGGAGTTACGTAATAATAACATGAAATTGTATGGCTAAATTATTCGCCGAGTTTTTTATATTGCAATTTATTGAGAACAATGGAAGGACGATTTTTATGTTTCACTGGCTTTATGTTTCTCTGAATGTACATTGCCTTTATGAGCACAGATGAGATATAATCGCGCGATGACAGAAGATGTACATAATACGAAATTATTGTAGCACTAATGAACGGGGCGATTATTCAAATTATTCTGTAAATGCCTGCGAGAGTAACAAAAGTGGCGGTCGAAGTATTTCTGAATCGTTTAATTCTGTATTTCATTTAAATTTTCACGAATTGCATCATCTGTCGCGACCAAAATTATCATCGCTCCCGCAACAGTCTATTGTGTCCGATAATACACCCATCGCTTTTACAAGGAATTCAAGAAATATCAATGTTTCCGCGAAGAGATGATCCAAGAGAATTGTGAACCGATGGTGGAGCGAAATATTTTTATCGGGCGGAGGCTGAAATTGACGTTTCCTACCACGAATACCGTCGCCGTTCCCGTTTTCGCAGGACGTCACACAGACGTTACGTAGATTTAACGAACAGCCCCGACGAAGAAACACCGACGATGTTACGGTGAAAATTACGCATAGGGGTGTCCAACAGACGGAAATATCAATGGCAGTTTTAGTAGCAGAAGTGCCTACGCGAGACGGATTAATTGCGTACTTTTTCCTCGCCGGGAAAAACCCCATAGGGTCCCATGCAACCCCTGAAAGCATAAAGCTGGTTGCCGCGCAACTCTCGAAAGGTACTGCTGCCTCGATTCTCTAATTAACAAGTAATTGGATTCGTTACCCAGTAAGCGGCGCGGGATCGCTACGAACTCGTGTCGAAAAGGGACAATTCACCGCGGAGCCTCCTTTCTTTTATTGTTTCTACAAAAATTCGGGTAGATTCCTTCTTTGCCCTTTTCGCGTAGATCACCGTTTTTCGATCAACGCTTCTGGGTAGTAGGTAAATGGTAGAATTGACTCTTCCTTTTAATTATTACACGGTCGTTGTGTTTTACATATTTTCGCATGTACTTTCTATTTACCGGTCAACTTAAATTTCTTGGTATTTTTTAATTAAAGTTGAGAATAATTTCTAGGGCACCGATTCAGGTGGACATATTTGATATTTTACACAAAATATATACAAGACCTTTTAAGGATACCACTGCTCGCGCCGCATATATTGATCTGTACTACTTAAAATTACACGCAACCCATCCTTACCGCTGACCTTTACTACTTGGATAAATTCACCCGCACGTATCGTAGTCCTACACTACTTGGCGGTTATTCCAATCGGCTGTCTCTGCCGGATAATGATACTTTCCAGCTTTGGTAGTGCACCTTCCGCGAAAATTACAGGCACAAAGAGAACGAAATACGAACAATTCCCAACATAATTCTACAAGGTGCAAGAATTGCCTGTCTATTGGCAATCTGTTCGCAATCATTCGCAATCGATAGAGAAACGTGCCCGCTCGAAGCGTGTGCACGCGTGCATGTATGTATACATTTTCGCGTGTGGCAGTTGTTCGTGGCAAAGAATATCGGATGCAAATTGGAAAGCAGGCACGTTTAAATACACCCTGCTCGCCGTGTAGTGAATAATGTCCCGAGACGGTGAGACTGTGTTGGGGGGTTTGGGTGGGGGTCGGAGGCTCAAAAGATGCCTGACTGCAGCGTTTTAAGTATTCTTTGGCTGCGTGAAATCGAGCAGGCTGCCAGAGGTAGTGGGGAGGAGAAAAGTGGAGAAAGGGTGAACGAGAGAGGGAAGGAAGAGATAGAAAGAGAGATAGAGAGGAGGGAAGGAAAGAAAGAAAGGGAAAGGGAGTGAGAGACGCATGGTCGAGCGGTCGGCGGGCACGTCCGTGCAAAAGCCTCTGCCGAGCTTCCATGTGAGGGTGCAGACAGGAAGGGGTGAGCAACCCCTTGTCGACGTCTGGCACATAGGCGTAGATGCAGCGCTCGTGCCGCCTGTGACCGGGTCAGCGAAACCCGACGGGAGAATAAACTTTTTTCCACACCTGTCGATTCGCAGCGCGATGGTGCGCCGCAGGTGCGACCCGAAATCCCCCGGGTTTCTCCGCGCTTCTTTCTTAGAATATTAACGAATGGGATAAGCTGGAATCGAATCGAGTATCGGCGAAGTTCCACGAAAAATGTGACGTCGGAGTTGACGATCGCGAGCTTCATATTTTCATTGTTAACGAGTTGCGGAATTTTCTTCACTCTGAATTTCCGTGTAGAAGGGAGAATTCTGTCTTTCTGTTCGTTTCGTTCAGCTCGAATTGAAAACCGATTTGCACCATTTCATCATATTCCTGCATGTGTAACCCATCTGAGGAAACATCATTTTCCTTTCGACAGGGTTAAATACCCCTCTGATTCAGCTTATTCGTCACTCTATGTTCGGCGATCGGGACATCATTATTGCAAAAAAAAAAGAAGAATTAAATCAATATCCCAGCCTTTGCAAGCAAACGAAAAAAAAGAATGCAACAAACAGACTCCCCTCCCGCCCCAAGAAAAAAGAAAAAAACAAGAATAAGCTCTGACAATGCAATCGAAATACAACCCCCCGGAACATCGTCCCCGAAAGTTCACTGTAACCAGCCAGACAATCTTCAGTCTCAAGTAATGACAAGCCACGGTCGGTCCGTTCCCGACCCACTCCACACCGCCACCCGCCGGCTGCATCCCCTTGAGCTTAGTGGTGGTTGTCGGTCGCTCGGGGGTGTCTGAAGGAGAGGGGGTTGCCTCTGTCTAGGTGAGGGCCGCCATGTGCGCGCGCATCTGCGATGCAGTGGAGGTCATCCACCTGAAAGGTCGGGGTCACACTCTTGGTCGTAGTCCAGGGCTGGCGTCGGGACGCAGGGGGTTGCCGACGGGGCTGAGTGGGCGTACGTATGGGGTGGTAATCGCCATAGCAACCCCTACGCGCAGTCAAGGCTAGACTGTAGGTTCTCAGTGGCGGCGCAGTACAATGTATGCTATTTTCTGACGTGGGCAGAGAACGTCGAGAAGGGTTGGGGGTGGCAGCGGTGCACAGGGGATGGCGGCAGGATTGGGAATGGAGGAAGAAAAGTAACAATTCTGAGAAAGCGATCGCGAATGGCTATTTTCGCACATGTTACAACCGTGAAAATCGATGCACAGGTTGATGTTGGGATCTTTTGATTTGCCGCGTCCCCTACGATTCCCTTGCATGTTGAGCGTAATAAATAATGGAAGAAACGGTGCAATATGCCGCGGCCACGATGCCCGGGAGAAGTAACAATAAAATAACGACGACGGTGGTACGAATTGAAACGCGTCGTTTTGCAAATAAAGCAACCAAATCGGTGAAACGAGAGAAATGACTAGAACGCGATAGTCGACGAAGTACAATAATTAGAAAAATGAACATTGGAAATATACGATTCGTCGACCGGTTTCGTAGCCGATAAGTAAATCGTGCAACTGAAAACCAGCGGTAATACTGCACGTTCCCCGTCGAATTGCATCACAGGCTCCTATCGATTGTCTCATTTACGTATGTACGAAATTCAACGATCACACGCGTCGTGAGTGCGTCATTGTGGTGCGATATTTGGGCAGTCCCTTTAATACAGGAACGCTGGGTGTTCGCGAGCGGGTAAGTGCGTAATGCACGACAAATTGCACGCTGCGACACGTCGAGGGCGTGACAGCTTTTAAAAATTTCAACATGCCGAACGGAAATGGAGGGATGACATTATGCTCGAGCGCGACGGGGGGTGAATCGCGAAGAGCGTCGCAATTTTACGCGTACTACTTGCAAACACGTGACGCTTCTGGGCGAAATCTTTTCTATTGTTCGCTTTTCGCCGTCACGCAAGTACGCGCGTGTAAACGTGTAAATATATATATATCAAACTACGTTTCAATTGTTACCTTCGTCTGGGCAGGCTGTTCTGGCTATTTCACGCATTTAATCGATCGATTCAGGCGCAACACACACTGTCGGAAATACTATTGTAACCTCTTGGAAGAGTGTGCAGCATGTACGCAATTATTGCGACATTATGGACAAAGTTACTGGAATTGAATTTATTTTCCCCGAAGCACCTGCCTGTTCGATATTCCATATTTTCCTGCAACGACACCAATGCGAACAAATTCGAAAATTCTGTCGTCGTAGAAATTTAATCGAATAATTATTTATAATATATTAGAAAATATTCTCGAAAATGTTAAATAATTGAAACTCGAGTTTCGAGGGTTGGATTGAAAGTAGTTTTCTTTTCGGTCGACTACAACAAGGCCGACGGTGAATGCGGTTTAAAATTATTAATCGGCCACGTCTCGAAACTTATTTTGGACGAAGATTTTGTTTTCAAGGGGAATCAAGATGCAGGGTCACATCAGCTCTCCGGATGACGTTACATCCGCTTGTTCATCCACATGGATGACTATTTTTGGATTCCTGACCTACCGTATGCGTTTCGAGAACGCCCGATATAAATTCTCTATGTTTTTGTGATACATTCAAGATATTATTCTGTGAATACTCATTTACTATTCCCTTGTCGAGTCCATGGTCGCGAATTACAAGCGAATACAGTTGGATTTGTTTAGTATTATTTCTGTCGTGATTTCCGCGAAATCATGTTAATATGTGAAATAACAATATTAAGCATGTAGTTCGCTTTCGCTGCTCTTTTCTATCAACAGAACTACGAATATTATTCCCAAGATTTACCCTAGATATTTATTTTCCGATTTGTATGATGAAAGAACAAGCGCGCAAATAATTGCACCGCAAACATTTGTAAATCTACATATGTACCAATTAAATCGAAATCAATTTCTATTCATCCCGATTGGTGTCCTTCCGAAAACTAAAATATCTGCATCAAAGTGACATTCTCTTGCGAAAGGAACATTCAGCTTTTATTACCGTCGTTCGTTCTTCCAGGAATCATTTTTCCAACCGAGCCTCTAAGTTAAACCGAACGAACATCGCAAAAGTTGTTGTCCGCTCGTTATTCTTATTTTATTAAAGATATCCATTGGCGGCGCAGTAACGATGACGTTCTCCCGTGAAGAGGATCGCGCAGCAGTCTCGCCATACCGACTTCTTACAACTTTCTATCAACCATTTCGTTTTTTTTTTGCCTTCTCTCCCTCGGCGGATAAACGTATATACGTATTTCGGCATCGATCTCGTCCCTCCGCGTTTTGCCGAATTTTATTCAATGTCACCGATAAACGAGTCGACATGGCGGCTGCATAACGTTGGGCAAGAAACGAAAATATCCAATGACAAAGACGTCTCGAACTCTGCGGATCGGTGGGGCTGATACGCAATACATATGTACTTCGTCGGCGAATTGGGTGGCCGTGATAAACTAATTTTTATTGCTGCTGCAAGCGTTCTTCGCTGTTCGAGCTGTATTTTGGATCGCGGAAAATATTGCAAATTTAATTTGACGACTGAAATCACCGATGAAAAGGGATACATATTTTTTTTTTCTTGTTTTTTTGGAGCGATGGATCTATAGAGAATCGGTAATTGAATTATGTCGCTCATGATTAATAATGGGGAATTGGGTAGTAAATTTTTAGCCGGGGTACGATTTCCAAATAAATTTGGCCGCGTGGCAGCGCGAGGATGACAGACATATTCGATGAAGCATTGAATTACTCACGAAATGAATTGATAAGGAATTCAATGTCAAGCTCGACGGATCGAGATATCGCGATATTATATGGCGATTCGCGGGTAAGAATATTATTTTGTGCCCGATTTTGTCGTAGGTCGTTATTGATCACCGATTAGTCTACCAATAAGGAAAAATGCATATCACGATCGCAATAACTGCAATCGATTGCTACGATAACATAAGAATACGTTACAGTTATGGCAAAGTATTAAAATTAACAAGAATAAAAGGTTGAGAAGTTATTTAAATGTATTAAGTATTGTCTGCATTAATTATTAATCCGCTTAATAAATTTTCCCGAAGCTTTCGGTTTTCGTCATGTAAATTTTGTTACCAAAAACGTATTTTCTTATCTTAAATATTCTAAACGATATTTATAAAATATCATGACGCGATTATAATTTCACAATTGATATGACTATCGATCGACAGCGATAACAATAATTATTATTATTACAATTTAATTGTAATTCAATTATAGGGCCAAAATATATTCTCATAAACAGTCGGGAGCGCGTATCCCTGTGATAAAGCGATAACGTGATTAACTGCGAGGTTAAGGAAACAAAAAGTTGTTACCAGAGATGCATTCACGCCAGTAGATATGATATCTGAATCAGGGTGGCCGTCCTCTAATCGACTGTGTTCTGTCTCAATGTTAACACAAATTATCACAGGTGATACGGACTGGCTTATACGCCGTCGCTATGTGCCACGAAAATTTCGTAACAACGTTGCGCCTTCTGTTTGCCCCCCTCTGCACGCAAAGGTTACACGAATCACACTGGATAACTACTTGAGTTATCCCCTAACCGTGTCTTCTACCCTAATTCCCCCAATAATACAGCTTCTCAAAAATTCGTTTCGGACAGATTACGATTGAAGTGAAAATGATACCTGTTCTGTTCTAAAGGAAATGCACAGATGGACACGATGTTGGATTAATTTCGTTGCCAATTAACAACGCCGTTCTTTCTTTACTCAAACGGGTGAAAAATATTCCGCAGGAGATTGCAATATATCGTGGTCGATGATCGTGTTTCCACGAAAATGTGTTTATCATGAGTTTGCAAAAGATGTAAATGACTGATCTTTACGACAGGTTAAAGCTTTTTTTCACGTGCTGTAAACGTTCTACACGACTTTCTTACCACGAAGAGTGAAAGCGGTTCGATTAATTCTTTTTTGCGGCACGCGAGTCTCTCTTGTCAGTGTCACGAAAGAGCAGAAATCACGCTCATTTGGGACAGGTCATGGCTTTTCCGCCTGTCAGTCAGTTAAACTTCGCTCGCCCCCGAATTTCTCTCGTTTCTGATATCGTTGCCGATAAGGCTGGCGCTGGTTTTTGTTTTCGTTTCATTCATTTAGTTTCGCGAAACGAGTTCGGCCACGGAAACTTTGCACCCGATAAGATTCGCACAGCGGCGTGCATACATGTGTGCGCAAAGAAAGACGAAATTTCGATCTCTTAATAACCTCGTTACTTTCGTTGCCACGCAGGACATCACAATTGAACGGACGTGTCCGAACTTATTGAATACCTGCCCGCGACCAAAGTGTTACAAATAAATATTCAGACATTTTTATCAGGAAACATCAATCACAATCGTAATACGAACAAAAAAAAAAAAAAATGTAACAATCAATATTGTTGTTCTCCAAATCCATAGCCACTCGCTTTATTCGTGTCACCTCGAAGTATAATACTGAACAAGGTTACCGTATAAAAGGTTTATCCGTTCGATTAACTTTTTCACGCTCGCGATAATAACATTGATAAAATAAAACGATTCGGGATACGTAAGAGAGGGGGGCCAGACGGATTACGAAACTTCGGGAGAAAAAAGTCGCGGTCGCTCTAAAATATACCGGCCGCTTCGAAGCGCGCGTCTTATCTGACTCGTAACGTCAATCGCAACGATGCGCGCACGTACACAGTTGCCACAGGATTATTTGGCAACGATTCATTATCCATTGACGCGAGGCAAGGTTACACCCGCCGAATCACCCTCGCGGCCAAAGGAAACGAAAAAATACTCCAGCGAAACTAAGCCCGGCAATAATTTCATTACTTCCGAGCGAATCTCGTCCACAGAACCGCGTTATCATTCTCGCCGCGAACACGCCGCTACCGAATTGCGCCGGGGAAACGGCAATAATCGGGCGATTCGACGACACGACAACAGCCGCTGACGTCGGAGCCCGTTAATCAGCCCATGTCGGCCGGGTAATAAAACGATCCCGCGAAATTGGCCCAGGAAGCGTGCAAAATCCCGATCGAGATATATGCAAATGAGACGTCGCGTCTAGAGAGGAGGCCGGCCAAGCGAAGATAGATCAGGTCGCTGGCTCACGATGAGACCGTGAACAAAGACCGGTTCTCGTATGAAGGTCACTGGTTCAATGGCGTCCATATACAAGCCGGGACGTTCGTTCCACCGAAGGCCGTTTCACTTTCGTCGAATGCGACCAAAAACCGTTTCTTCTTTGGGGCCGCATGCACACCGGGCCCGGCCCCTTTCTCTTTCTCTTTTCTCCGCTACGTCGCCGCGATTCGCTTCGCCGCTCGGCCGATCCACTTGCACTTTCGACGATCAGGTTCAAGGCCGGAAGGCCTCGCGTAGCCACAATCGATCGTCGGGGATTCACCTTTCGTTTCGGCGCGGCTAGGCCACGCGAAACGCGGAATGTCAACGGGAGATTTGGATATAGGTCGCGGTGGAGTCGCGGAACGATATCGGTTACATGTCGAATTTCGTTCAGGCGGACGGGCATAATTAACGGCACGAACGAATGGTGTTTTAATGGCGGTAACCGGCACCGCTGTTGCCTCTACGAATCACCATTTGTATAACTAATTGTGATCATCGGAGTTCAAAGAAGCGACTAATAACAACGACAGGTACGATATTAAATCTTCGTTGGGTCTTTCGTATGCTCGTCCCAGCATTATCAATACAGCGAACAGTTTTCGTGACCATTTTGAACGTTATCGAGCTGCATTGCTGCAAGAACTAACAGAAAACCCTGCAACAGGGACCAGTGTCTCGTTGATTTTGCTTCCCAATAAAATTGACCTGAACCGCGCGGAAGGGTTGAAGGAGGACACGAGAGGCATTCGCTCGGAAGAGGCGAGCTGGATCAAGGCCGTTCGTTGCGAGGAACCCGTGGCTCGTCGAGTTCCACGATTTCACCTCGGGTTCGGCCGTGCCCGCGAGGTGATAGCGAGGAAAGTTGCGGGCCGGTGTTCCCCAGTTTCGCTTTCTTCAACGACGTTCAACGCTCGCTCTCGGACGCGGTTCTCGGCCCCGTTGCGAGTTTTCAGGACCCCCGGTGATCGCGATCCGGTTTCTAAAACTCTCGCCGCGGTGTCTTGCTTTCGTTTGGGCGATCGCCATTCGCGGTACTCCCGGCGAGGAGAACGAAAGCGGCGAACGGTTCGGGTCACTGTGGCCCCAGGTCGACGAACCAACTGAATTCCCTCTCGTGACGCCACTGCACTCTCGCTTCGAATTTACTTCTCCTTTCTTTCTGTCGCGGGCAACGTGCTCCGTTTCAGGAGAAGACGAGTTACAAATTGGTCTTACGTTATCCATAATTGAATATACTGTATTAATACAGAATCGTGAAAGGGAGTGGATGGTTTGGCCTTTACAAGATCGTACTACTAATCCGGAAGGAAAATTTTACAGACACTTGTAAAATGTCATTGCCGACATCACTCTCGACATCCTGACACCTCCAGCGATATCAACGGCAACGAAATGTTCCGAATAGATATCCTCTGACAATTCGTCCACGCTCAACGCATTCAGCGGAACTTTATTCGCACAGTCCCGTGAACTCGCGGGGCGCGAACAAACTCCAAAAAATTCGAAACCGAACTAACACTGTATCCATGGCCTTCGAATTAAGTCCATCCATAGGATGACCTATACGGGGAGACATGGATTACCCTGTCAAGGTATTCTGACCGAGTGAGTCCAGTATGCACGGTATCGAGTAGCCGAACGCTATATCAGCAACGAGACCGCGAACAAGGAAGGCTTTCTCTGGCGACCTTGCGGCCCAGCTAAAGCCCCAGAGCTACGTGAACTTGAACCAGTCCCGTGTTCTCACCTTACGAACGCCATGACCGACCGGGTCGCATCCTTCTCGCAGACTCGTCGCTTTAGGGACAATTACGCGACCACTCGTGCTGATCCATCTTCCTTCGACGGGAATCGATCGAGTCCATCGGTTGTGTAACCTGACCTCGATCCCAGAGATGTTGGACAGGATCGTCCCAGGGGCGGGCAGGATTTATGCACGCCTGAATCCGTCGTCAAGGGTCAACCTTTTTCGTACAAGCTTCGCGCGAGAGGTCGGCGTTACTTGGAATTTCATAGGTAATTCACGTTGACTTAACTTAACTTAACACGTTGACCGACGGGATCCATAAGCACAATCGTTTGGAACATTTAACTTCCTCCATTGTATTAGCCGTCCCGCGGTCAACGTGCTAAGCTTAAACTAGGCGCTCCAACAGCATCGTAGAAAGCGTGGTTCGCGCAGAGTGAAAGTGAGATTGGAGTGAAACACGTTAGAAAAACTGATCTGGTTGTTTTCAGAGGATGGCTCGATCGTGGTTGCGAGTGGTGAAACTGCGACGTTGATGTATGTATATCTACGGTCGCACGTTGCACGGACTCGATCCCCTCTGGCGAATATATTTCCAGAGCCGTGTGCCCGGCGTGTTTCGAGGGAAAATAGGTTCTCTATATTCGTTCGAATTAAAGCGGAGATGGTTGGCGGTAGAGGGAGGGCGATTAAAATAGCGGGACGTCGAAGAGACAGAACTGTGATCGGCTGCGCGGCGAACAGACGTGCAGAGTGTACTTTGTAAATAGACGCGACATGCGAGGACCTCCTTCGAGGATGAACCGTACCTTGCCGTCTCGTCCGACTGTTCCTCTTTGCCCAGGACAGACGATCGCGTTTAGCCGCGGATTATATTTATTCGTCCGATCTGCGCTCCAACTTTTGCGCCCTGCACCGCGACCGTACTCGCCACGTATCACCGTCGTTCTCCCCATTCCGTCCACATTTCGTTTTCGCTCAACGCCCCCTTCGTTATCATTATCTATTATTTTTCCTTCGTTTCTGCCGTCGTTCCCCCATGCGTACGTATCACCGCGTCGTGTTCCATCGCGACAAAGTCGATCCCTTTCCCGCTTGCACACACTCGCCCCACTCGTTGCTCTTCCTCTATTCTAAGCCGTGCATGCCGTAACGCGTCTTGTCCCTAACCTAATCCAACGAGAGTCGCGCTGAGCCACGCCACGAACTCCAGCCAGCCGCGCACTACATTCAGACCGGTTTGATGTTTCAGGTTCATCTAGATCTAAACAACTACGACCTCGGCCACGTAATACGTTGGTCGCGGGGCCTCGCGGCCAGCCACCGCACGGAGATTACCCCCTGTGAGAATGGCCTCGAAACGGGGCGCATTATGCATTGCTTGCGAGGCTTTCTTGCCGGAGGAACGGCCACGATGAAAACGCGATACGCGGTTGAACACGATATACAGATTTGCGCGGCGCAATTCTAGGGAATTATTTCGTTTGCGTTCGTAGATGTGGAATGTAGGATGCTCGTTTCTGTTTAGTGCAAATATCGCGATTGCAATTTTTTTCATCGTTCGAATTTATTTCTTCTTGGCGACCAGGTAAGATTTACCGAGGCTCGGGTGGTTGCGAAGAAGCGTGAGTTATATGATTATTTTTATGTATAGCTGCGTGTATATTTTGTTGCTTGTGGTGAACGTATGACGTTGATGGAGACTTTGGGAGGAATTCTTTCTGGGGAGATTGCAAGGTACCGCGATAAGGAACCCCGGTTTATCTGGTTGTTTATATGCGCAGGCAGATAAATTTAGACATTATCCCGGTAAGGGGTGAAAGATTATTTGACGATCGTGATAAGGGTCCTTTAACGGTTTGGAATATCTGTGCGCAATTAAAAGTTTGCTTTCTACGAAAAGCCGGACTGCTGCGAGCGTTTTCTTTTCTTCTTATCAACGGTTAATTTTATTTGAGATGGATTAAATGAATTCCCTTGGAGTTCATTGGATTACTTTTCCCGTGCAAGCAATTTCTTTTTTTTTTTTTTACTGTCTGCGTATTTGCGAATAATTGCTGCAACCGTTACGTTGCAAGCATCGTTCGATAACGGTCAGTGGCAATCCACTTTTGCCATTGGAAATTACTAATTGATATTCAGCAACTTGCCTCTCCGTTAACACCGTTTTATCGGGTCAATTATACGAAGCCAGTGCTTGTTGTGAAATGAAGAAGTTAAGTGCAACAATAAACGTGCTTGTGCAAGCAGATAAATTGTTGATACTTTTCAAGTATATCTATAACGACAAAAGAAGAAGTAGATGCGAGAAATGGTCAACGCACTGAGACATGCAGCGCGGAACAAACAGTATCTGTACAATAAAAGTATCGAGCAATATCATAAAACAAATATAATGAAAAATTAACATACAGCTCCCAATATAATTCTCACATTTTATTTTCAAAAGCCATTTACGAACGCCACGGGTAACACTGTATTTAAATTAATTTATCCGATTTTACCAGCACCATTTAATCAACTTTGAAATCAAATCTATAAATTTCTTTCCTCCTCGGTTACGCAGACCGGTCTTTCAGAAACACGAACAAACACAATTAATATCTTTGAGACATTCTATCGTGCGTATTTAACCGAGGGGCCAAAGGATCCACGTGAACCGTGTAAGCAGCACCGGTGAACAAAGACCACAGCCCGTATCCCTTCGTCGTATGTTATTCTATTAAGCCCGAAAATTCAGTGTTCCCGGAGATTCAGGGGCAATAGTACACGGTGCGGGGACGAGTGTCGACCTAGGATTCTCAACAGGGGAGACCTTGACCTTCGCTAGGCGACCTACAACGCCCGCTTCGTTGAACCCGTCGTCCAAGGGGTTCTTGGATGAAATTCAGAAGGGTTTAATATGTTCACGCTATTATACCTATTATAATCCATTCTTCCGTGTCTGGGGCACGCCTGGTAGGACAGCGTGTCGCGCCGTTCACCTCTCGAATAACCAGATATACGTGCCTAGCAATCGTCCAGCAACGAACGCAGTGTACAAAATATCTATGATCGACGTTGGGCAAATATCAAATGATTACAACTTTGCCTCAACTATATTAATGTTAATCGTAAAGCTGCGTCCGTCTCGATCGTTCGGTATTTTGATATATACTGCAACCCAGACTGCGAAGAGACACTGCTATTACGATACACAGCTACACAGAGATAACGCGTGCCCAAAATTAACTCCGAGAAAAATTCTTTCCCTATCGCGCAAGATTCCACTAAAACCGAGCACCAAAATATCCAAGCTCACTCGTGCTTCCAAGAATCCTCTAGCAACCCTCCGGCGTGCTAAGGTTAAGGTTACCGCCGAAAGGAACCCGCTCGTCTCGTTTTCGGGGCGTGGAAGCGTTTCGTTTTAACGGGACCGTCGGTGTAATCACGGACAGTGTAGCTATTGCATCCACGAGGAGTGTCGAAGCGGTGTCTAGCTATGAAGGGCCGCTCGAGAACGATCGTTCTCAAAGGGAACCGTTGATCCGGGAGTGCTTACGGCTAGGTACGCCATTGCACCGAGATAGATGGGTGGTTATAGCGAGTGCGTCGAAGCGGGATGCGGGGGCTGATCGATAAAAGCGGCAGTCGGGTTCATGAGCCTCATTCAAGGACAAGGCCATGTGATAGCAGCGGCGCAACCGCGGTCGCGCACTTAACCACCCCTGCCTATCGGCCGGTCGTTTGCGTCAGGCTTGTCGCTACTCTGTGCAAAGCCCCGTTCATGCTTCGAATGATGCCAGAAATTAGCGTTGGATTATGCAAACACTCCCCTCTGAACGGTACACGCGAGAAACGGCTCGATCTGTCGTCGTTAAGGGGCCAGATTTGAACCGAGAGGTCCCTAAAATTAGTCGCTTTCTGTACCTTGCTCCTCTTTGGACGCCAGCCGCGTGTAGAATACGCTTGAGATGTCTCATTGAACGGTTTATACAATTGACGGGAAGGACGGATTTTTATTCGCAGGAAACGTCTTGAAGAGGGCGCGACAGGGTCCGAGAAGCAGGCTTCTATTTACGTTGATAAACGGGATAGAAATTGTGCTTCAATGAAATGAGTATTACGTTTCGATGGGGGTAAAGGTAGACAGACAACGCAATTGTTCTCCGTTCAAGAGTTACGAATCTTTGCAACGAATCTGCACCTCTATTTAACACTTACACTGTGACATTTACATAAAAACTCTCGTCACTAACATTCCATGGCCCGCTTGAAGCGTCGTGCGTCAATGAAATTTCGAACGATTCTGGAGCGCACGGTTGTCCCACTGCATAAACAGGATCGTGTTCAGACGGTTCGAGCGATCATCCGCTCCCAGTCTATCTCGGTTGCGTGGCACGCACCAACCACGCACACGTGCCTAGGTCAACGGTGGGTGGCTCGACTAGCTTGCGCCTGTTCGTCCATCCCCCCTCGCAAACCCTCTGCCGCCCTATCCGTTGGCGCAAGTACGTTCACACTTGTCGCAGGCGACCCACGCTCGTCCTACCAGTTCGAGAAACGTTCGCACGGCAAACACAGACGAACGCTATCGGTCCGGTCGGACGGCCGTGACAAATGCGGGCTCTCCCTTCGTGCATATTTAAAAAGACGCACGCCGCGCGCGTTATTTACCCTGGCGCACTTGCCGCTACGAAAGCAGACGCGTATCGCACGAACGCTCTAACCCCTTCGCGTGATTCGCGCGCTGCGAACGCGCACGCGCCCCGAGCCTCGTCGCGGCAGGTTGCGCGCCCGCGCGCTCGCCGAAGAATTCGAAGGGGTAGGTGTCACGGTGCACGTGAGTGCAAGCGAACATTTCCGCTGTCGCTGATCGAACCGTGATCGAACGAAAGATCAGGGTCAGAGCGAACGGGGCACAGGGTGCGCGGAGGAGAAGGGACGGTGAACGGGGGAAGAATCAACGCGAAGAGACAGTGCAAGCGAAGATACGTATTTCGGAAAAAAAGAGTGACGACGGGGGAGGCAACGGTGTTATCGCGGTTGAGGAGCGATATGCGGGGTACGAGAGAGGGCAACAGGCGAAAGTGAAAACGAGAAGGAACAGGGAGCCGGTGCAGATGGGAGGAGGACGGAGAACGGCGCGGTACGTACGTGCGCACCAGGAGATCGTGTTGCTTGGCGTAGTGTGGGGTCGTATCGCGAAGTATGTAGTGCTTTATATACGTGCGCTGTTGGTGCGCGCGGACAGCGCGTTGGAACGTTGAACGCTATAGGTCGAAGCCATGCGCGTTCGCCACAGGCTATAGGCTACCCGTAGGGGCGCTACAGGGAGCGAGAAGGGGCGAGAAACGAAGGGAGACAGAGAGTCGAACAGAGACGAGAGCAAGCATAGGAGGAAACGGAGTGAGATAACAGGAGCGAGGGAGACATGGTGATAAACGGAGAGAGAGAATCGGGAGCGCTTATGCACCGCTGAATCCGGCGCGATCGGCCGCACTCTCACTTTCGCCGGCGCTGATGACGGTTCTCGTCGCCGTCGGCTCATTGCCGTCTGCACTTCAACCACCGACTTTTTTTTTTTGTCGCTCGGACGCGGGTGTGACTCGTTTGCGCGCCGATCCACGCGCGTTTCACCGTGGATAGTGTCTCGATTGATAAGGAGACGGAGAGAGGGAGAGAGAGAGAGAGCGCGTAGGGGAGTAAGACGGTGCGTCCTCGTGATGATCGCAATTCATCCATACCGGGCGATCGATCGTATCGATTATCGATCGAAGTGATTCCGCGGGACGAGTATGCAGTATGAGATCGCGGCTATTGCTCGCCGCCGGTCTTGACGGAGTCACGTTGCCTTCGATTTACCTCGTGACGAAACCCGAGCAGGGGTTGACGCTCTTGGAAGCCTTCGTGACGATAAACCGCGGTCAGCCGTGGAGGTGGATCTCTCGTGCTATCTTCTTCTCCACCGCGTATCAAGGGTGATAGAGGAAAACCGAGAGTGCTCGAGAAGAGGGGGAGAGAGTAACTCTGGCACGAGGGCGGGAGCGAGAAAGCAGAAGGGAGGAGAACACTGCGTGGGTGGTGGGAGAGAGGGAAAGGTCGGCGGTAGCTCGCGAGGGACTACTCGTATTCCGAGGACTGTTGTTTTCGGCGAACTGCTAGGAAACACTCCACGCGGACAGGCCTTACGTGCATCCTCCCTTTGGGCGCCCTTGCATCTCGCGATAACGCCTCGCGACTCGAAGATTTTTTGTGTCAGTGATACTCCGACCGCCCCGACGAGCAGTCGATCAGAATTGTCTCGCACGTGTCGCTGGAAATTGTGGAGCATCAATCCCGCGACGCTGTTTCTCGTCGTCGCTGGCCCCCACGAATGGATATATTCGATTTCAGCTACGAACCCAGTGACACATGAATATCGGAGCTACGCGCGAAGTGTGCTATCCCATAAACCTTACAGAGAACTCTGCGTGTCTCTCTTACACTCTTATTGGTACTACCAGTGTCTGCGTACTGTATCAGTGATTATCCGTAATTCTGCCTGCGAACTTGGTCGTGTAACGTCGTTACCGAAGGACGTTCACAGGATCTTCGACACGTGCCCGGTCTCGTTTCGAATCGTACAGTGAGTCGACTTTTTCCGCGATCGTTTCGTTGCTTTCCAAGTCCTCGAACCATCTTATTCGTTGTTACCAAACAGAAACGACGGTGGATTCCCGTTGGAACGCGAATGATCCTTGGTCCCTCGCGACAATATCGAACACGCGGCGCGCGTAAAGTGAGTGATTAGTTCGGTGTGTCGCCGCGAGGGCTTCCGCTGCAGGTGTCACGCCGCCGCAAGACATTGACCGTGACATTCGAGAGACATCCGCGCGGAGATACGGTGAAACGTAGCGGCGAAAAGCGAGTGATACGTGCGACTGTTCGGTGACTGAACTGATCATTTACGCGAGGCCGTATATCCATCCTGCCGCCGGTGTTTCTTATTGTGACTTGTGAGATAAGCGACCGTGGATTCTGACGTTTCGTGCGCAAGAACGATCCCGGTTATCGATGTGCTTGCGTGTTTCGTGAATGAAGCCGTTCGTAACGGTCACACGCGAGAGATCTTCAAGTGAAATCCCGTGACCCGCGGCCGCGGGTGAAACATATTAAACGTGGCTCACACAGCGAGGGACAGAGCCGCCGAACTCCAGGCGGAAGTAAGGAGCGCGATCAGGGTGCTTCATGGCTGGTGCCCCAGGCCGCACCAGGGGCACCGCGGTGACACGGTCCTGATGTCACCGCAGAATCAAATGCGAGGAAATCATAGAAACGTGGGCCAGACGCAGCAGCCACCGCCAGCCACAGTTGTAGTCAGTTCGACGTCCAGCATGAGACCACCGCCGCCACCGCCACCCCCCAGGTCCCGTGCGTCCAACGAGGGCAAGGGGCACCACGAGGAGCCTACCAGCTCTATTCCTGATCTTGGTTAGTCGTATTAATTTCACTGTCTATATTTCTTAGGTGGTTCGCTAAATAGATTGGCCAGTAACGCTGAGCGATCACTTGTGAGTTGGTGTTGCTCATTAGTCGACGAATTATTTTATATTATCCTGTGAATACACCGACGAGGTTAATCCAGTAATAAGTAGTCGTCGTTTCCTATCCGTGGAAGGATACCTCGAAACAATATCGGCGGCGGAAAGGGTCACTGTCGTTTCGGAGACGTTTACCCCTAAAATGATAGGAAACTGCATGCAGTATTCGTTTCGACGTCGATACCTCGCGTACTCGCCCCTCTTTATCTTTCAAAGGAGGTCCACTACTAATTCCATGCTTCTCCGAAGCAAATCGTCGGCCTCTAATCCGAAACATTAACGAAATCGCGTACTCGCTGCTCGCGAACACAATCTTTCCCCGTTCGTCCATTCCTCGGGGCAACGCATCACCGCAGCTCCGCTTCGTCGCGATAACTTTATAAATTGTCCCCGCTTTGTTTACCGTTTCGTGAAGAAAAATTGCCCGTTCTCTGTCCTCGATTGCCCGTTCAGAGAACCGCATTCAGCCCGGTGTACTATGTACTATGTTTAGTGTTTACGTCTGTACGTTTCATTAACGATAAGCCTCGGTAAGCGCTATCGTCTGCGCTCTTCGTGACGGCCGGACGTTTGGGTGACGCGAAGGACGATCCCGTAGGACAGACCGAGATAGAAAGTCGACAGAACCGCGACGCTGGAAGCTCGATCCGACCATCCCGTGTCCAAGAATAAATTTTTCATCTCTTGAACGAAATAAAGCTTCCTCCCTTTACCGCTGTCCGGTGAGTGGCACAGGCTATCGCGTCGAATACATGGTTTGCTGGACGTGTAACCGAACACCGATGATCGCGGTTATACTGTAACCGGCGTACGCGATTTTCCGTTAATTTTCCCGCTGGCCAATTTTTTGGGGGGGGCAGCAGAACGCGGTGGTTTGGAGAGATAGGGGACGCAGAGATAGGAAACGTGTAGCAATTGATAGGGGAATCCGTTTTTAAGATGAGACAATAAACTTCAGTTTCGTTGAATGGCGAGGGACAGCTTGTCAGTCGCGAGCAACTGTATAATTCAAAGATCGCGGCAGCTTAGAAATTGTATCCCCTTTTCTTTCTATTGTTAGTGTATGCGAAGGACAATTCAAGTGTCCCACTCCGTCTCAGATGAAGGAGCTCGGTGTTCACATCGGGTAACCCGATTAGTACAAACATTTTCATGCACGGTGTACAAGCGAACTTTGTTAAACAGAATCGTATCGACCGAGTGCACGTGCACTTTGTCGACGCGAAGTCTTGTTTTGCTTCGACTTCGAGTTTCTGTGCCGCTCCTGAGTGCTCGGAAAATTCTTTGATCTGTCCGTATTGCCGATACGATCGTCAAGTCTTCGAACGGTATATTAACGGACGAAGACTGATCGGTCAGAGCGCGAACTGGAAAACGAAAGCAAATCGATGAGGTCGTTCAATAGGCACGCTGTTCGAACGATGAGTCGCGACGAACGCGTTACAGGGGCTTCGTCCTCTGAAAATTAATACCAGGACAGTCTAATAATCGATAATCGATCCGTGAACAGAGACCTCCTGGCTGACGGAACAATCTGCATACGCGAGCCGGTCGATTCGCGGTGACTTTATTGATTCGAAGCAACGCGATGCACGGATAAGAAAAAATTGCGAACACGTACGTATGCGTTACGTTCTCGTGATTTTATTGTTCCGTGATTTAATGATCGCATATCTTCAGCGATAAATTAACTAATAGGAATTAATTGGACTTCGTCGTGTATAGTGATCGAATTTTTCTTGCACACGTTCCGGAGTTGATTAATAACGGAGTAATACAGCGTTTGGAGACATTTAACGCTCTAAGAATTAGATTTAATAGGGCCAGTATTTAATATATTATAAATTAGAAACTGAGAAGCACATTTTTTTGTCCGTATCGTGTCGACCGACGTTCATTTATTATTAATCGAAAAGCAAATGGAACTGTTCGGTCGTGTCGATGATCAGTGTCAGTTTTTGCTGGTATTAATGTCGCAGACGTTTCCATCTCGTTAGAATATGTCGACGAAAAATACTTTTTGCATGGATAGATCGAGCAGCGTTTCTTTTTTAAAGCGAGTGACCAGTATAATTAAAGCCATTGACATTGCCGCACCTTATGTCAGGGGCACCGGTTCTATTGATGACGCGGCTGATAAAAATTAATCGCGATTTGTACATTTTGACACGGACCGATTCGACTGCTTTTCAATAGTAATTCAATCAAATCTTTAGTATAGAAGAAACGTCCTTGATTCAACCCACGTACCATTTTTCTCTTGTTTCCCTCGCAATTATTTATAAGAAAAAGATATAGTTAACATACAGTAGTGGGCAGAGGTGTACGTGAATGCCTAACTATATTTATTTCAACGAGAGTTCATACTTTTATTGCCATGGATGTAAAGTTTGATCGGGGTATTCGGAAGTTGGGGACGAATGTCGAAACAAAGGGATGGAAGTTCCGAACAGAATTGCTCAATGAGACGTTCTAGTCATAAGGCGGTCCGTGGCTCTTAATTTTTGTTTCCTTCTTTTTTCTCTGATAAACGACGGTCCGTCGCAGTTGTGAAAATACGGCGTTCATTTCGATGACATTGAACGGGAGGCACGTTATCACGGCCACGGTGACGTATCTGATAAGAAAAGTGGGCTCCGTGAACGATCGAAGAGGGTTCGGAGTTCGGATGAATTGAATTCCATGGTTGAACCGTGTGGATGAGACGCGTTTTTCATGGCACGACGATCAATTGTTCACGAAGTCGTTCATGGTCATTCAACGGAATTGCACGGATTGTCGAAATTCCGTAATTTTACTGACTGAGCATATTCATTACGTTTATCAATCAATAACGTTTCCTCCAATATTGCATAAAATATTCTGTTTCGTCGACGGCTTATAAATACCCTTCTTCTTTCTTTTTCGCCGATATTCTTGGTACATTATTCGTTCGAAAAACGCGACCCGATCGGTTTCGTCGATGGCTCGCGTTTTCTGCAAAATTCTTTCGGTCGATATTTCTGCTCGAAACGAGAAACTCGCGGCCTCCCGTATATTTCTGTTCCCGTTGAAGCGTGCTCCAGTTTTTTTCTTTTTCTCTTAAAATTCGACGCATGAACTTTTTGAAGCTCGAGATCTGATCGATCGTACAATGATTGCACCAGACAAGTATAATAAGTATCTCGACTTCACCGATTAGGGAGATGTCAAAAAAAAAAAAATGTCGTTTCGATGCGCTACGACATCATTTGGTAAAAAGAAATTGGGGATTATGGGGACGGTATCTCGAACGCATTTGTCTCACTTAGAACCCGCATTAGTATCGTTTTGGTCGTCGGTTTTTTCACGAGCATTTTTGTTTAGGAGAATAGGCGCTGGGTCCTCGGTGGATCTATGTATGTTAATCTCCCTGAAGGAGAAAAAGAGTCAATCTTCGAGCAGACTCTAAATATAAATTCGAGAAGATGACGTGAGAGTCGCGACCTTGGCCATGAGAGATTCCGGAAAGTGCCCCGAAAACTCGCTGATACGTTTCTCAGAGGCAACCGCATTCTACATATATTAATAGTAAACGCCTACGCTCAATCAAAACGCGTTCCTTTCACTAGATATCTTGGCTCGGTCAATTATTCGCCCATTCAAATTCACACAAATATTTTGATTCTTCTCCCCAACGGAAGAACGGTATATTATAATCCGATTGTAGCTCAATCGGATAGCAAAAATAAATTCGGAAGGCGAAAGTCTAATGAAGTTTTTCACCACGCTTCGATCAGTCCCACATTCAATATGTAACACCGGATCCATGAATTTCATTTCGGTTTCGTAACAACGAACAAAAGGACATGTTACCTTCGATAGAAAAATATCGCATCTATCACAAATACGTGCTTATGGTTACACAATATCATTTACTTGTTACATATTAAACATATTACCCACTAACATATTAAACATATTACCCATCCTCGCAAACATCCCGTCCAAATCATACCTTGAAAATTCCCCTACTTATTCATATATTCCCGCATGCGTATTAAAAATTCCCGTCTTTAACCCCAAACACTCGAGTAATCAACGCGTGTACCGTAATCGCGACACAGCCGTATAATGTATCATAATACCCCGACACCCATCCATCTTTCATTCCAACCGATTTCCCTCTTTCCCGCCGCTCTGCGTGGCAATTTCAATGAATCATCCGCCCACGCTTAATGCAGCCCAAAGTCCGTGCACCAGCATGATCCGCCGCGATCGCGAACGGGCACCGGCCGTTTGTTTGCGCGACCGGCAGACACGAAAACAACGTTGCGAATTTCGTTTCGCGGCAGTCGCGGGCTCACCGTCGCTTTATTTGTACCTACTTGCAAAGAATGCAGGTAGGCGCGACGACGACGACGGAGGGGACGACGGCCGTCACGTTGTTGATCTCGAGTGGGCCAAATCGGTGTTTTAAAACGGTCGCCGGCGTTATCGTGGCTCCACATTATCGGCTGACTGGAGGCCAAGGCCTACTGACGCGCATCCCGCCTCGATAGAACGAGAGAGAGAGAGAGAGAGAGAGAGAGAGAGAAAGGGAGAGAAAGAGAGAGAGTTGCGCGACGATTCTCAGCTCCGTTGCGTTGGCCTGCCCCGTCGAACATTTTCCTTTTGGATGCTCGTTCGGACAAAAAAGCTAACGGGTTGCCCTGCTCCTCTATACAAATTTCGCTGGACATATGTGCATCTGTCCCGGTCGTGGGTACCACGATGAAAGTATGCGCATACATATTTTGGAGTACAATCACGATTTGTGATGTTGTTCTTCGACGGACGAGTATACGAGAATTGATCGTGGTATTAATTTCATCGACGGGCATTCATTTTGCTTAACTCAACGTTTGTCAAGTTTCGATAGGAAGGCATTCGGCACGACTCGCGTACAGAGATGTGTTAAGTGCATGGTACATTTCGGTGCACTTGTGATATACACTTTTAAGTGGTATAAATACGCGTGCGTCATCGTATATGCTTTGTGCTTTCGATATCCCAATAACTGTTTGGATCTTTGATCGAAATTTAGATTAGCTATCTCGCCCCGTCGAAGAAATGTTTGAACGGCTCCACGCAGATCGTTTGTGTTTTTCTAGCGAGGAACCTTCTTTACTACTTCAACTACTTTCAACTACTACTACTTTCAACTATTTCTATTGTACCGAAACGGCTGTTAATGTGTACCGAGAATCGCTGTTACTCGTTCAATATATAATACCGGTAGCGTGTTAACATAATACGGTCGAGGTAAAAGTGTGAGAGGAGAACTATCGCGCGCTCCTTCCAGTTTCGTATTTCGAAGTACATACGCAAAGGAACGCGAGCAAGTAGTTTTTCTCGGTCGTGTTAAAAATAAATGAAAGCGCCTCGACGCTCGCAGAGTTCAATGTCAGGTCTGAATAGTCTGGGCGCGCAGAGGGTGCGCCCTGCTGCACTCCGCAACGTGTACCATGGGCGCAGACACCCTTCAGTCCTCGTCTCAAGATGCGTACGTGTGCGTGCATTTCCGACTACACGCATGCAGCACGTGCGCGTCAAGTGCGTGCAGCACTGTCGCTCGTATGCACCGTGCAGCACGCCAGCGGTTTCCAAACTTTCCGTTTCGAAATTCACCCTCCACCCTCGCGAAACTGCAACACGTTTCGCGGGCATCGTCCATCTCCCTTTCGTGTCGGGTGCATGCCCTGAAAATCAATTTTACAATTCGCACGCGCGCGCGGACGTACAGCAGAGGGTTGTTAAATTAAGCGACGGTTTAGCGACGCATTTAATTCGACTGCTTCTTTAAAATAAGAGAATGAAATATTCTCGCGGTGCAAATGTCGAATGTAACGACATCGCAGCGAAATGAATCACTCGGTGTGCCCGAAAATCAAGAAGGTCGTAAGAAAGTTTCCAGCCCCAGAAGACGACTACGTCCTGTCGACTGATAAGCAGAGAAAATATTTTTAGTACCTCGGTCCGTTTATCTACGGGCCGGAAAACGGTGGAATCCGTTCGTTCTGGAAAATTCCCCCTCGTTCGATTCAGTTTTACTTTCGCTCTCTTTCAAGTTAAATTCATTCAATTGTCCAATTCGTGTTCTAATTACAAATTAATCAATTGACGTCATTGTGAAACAGATCAGTTGTCCAAGATACGCAAGTACTTCTGCGCCACCACAAAATATTCTTCTCCAACGTCGTCAGTCTATTTCGAATAATAAGGGTTCTAAAGAAAGAAAAGAAGCTGCGAGCTCCATTATAACGAAGGGGGTGGAAAAACGCGACTAATTAATGCATCGTGTAACATGGATCGACAGGGTCACGGTGGAGCGCGTCGACCGTCCAGACACACCCCATACTCTCTCTCTCTTTCTCTCTCTCTCCCTCGTTTCCTCCCTTGTACCCCTGCTCTGTGATTTTTTCCCTTTTTTTTCTCGCTGCCGCTCGAATAGCTGTCCCACACGCGGTAATCTATAGGGTGATCCACGCTAGAAAAAAATAGCGAGATCACGGCGGATCGACGATAATATGGGAGAACGTCGATGTTGAAGGCTTCAGGTTCAAGGGTAGAATGTATCGAGCTAATTACTTGTTGCATGGCCTGTATCTCGACGATCTTTCTCGGCCCAGACAGACCGTTTTTCGGTTCGTTATTCGCTTATTATAATTTGTACGTTGCTGTTTTCTTCCTTCGATGCCCACAGGATCCTTGCCGAACGAATTTGAAACTGATGTTCGACTCCTTTTCCTCAGAAAGCAATTGCTCACATATCCCTTACATTCGTCACACCGTGTATGATGTGCGCTTTCTTTAAGCGACACGGGGAGTCAAATAATAATTGTAATTAAGTAATAGTTGTCGTACTGATTAGAGGATAGTTCAGTTTTCCACTATCGATTTGAAGCTTCTTCCCTCTCCTTCGATCTTATTTCATCGCGCGTAACTCGATCTAAATTAATAATCGTAGAGTTCATCGGATATTTATTCCTTTCATTCTTAATTGCACCTATCGTGGCGTCCAAACCTGACACAAGATATCTGCCTCCGTTGAAAAGCAGCAAATCGTTGTTTCTCGAAGTAATTAGTAACTTTAAACGTCCCCCTGTTATTTTCTTCTGCCATTGTTCGCGAAGTTCTGTTCCGTTTTAAACGACACGCCGAGATACGTACCCTGTACACACGCGCACACACTGGCGAGACCGGGGACTTCACGTACGAACGTTTTGGCCCCTCTTTCATCTTCCACCATTATTGTCTGCCCTTTTTTCTTTCCGCCTTCCTCTGTACCCTTCGCGTCTCCCTTGATGTCTCTTCTTCTCTCGTGTCGAAGCGTGTCTGTCTGGCCGCTTTTCTTCGTCTGGCGAGTTCGTCGAGGGACGAGGAGGAAGAGAAAAGTAAAATGCATCCGGCGGAATGAAAGATTTTTCACCCCTTCAGCGCGCGGACTTCAGCGAGTTTGGCCGTCTCTTTCAGTCTTAACTCGATCTTAATTGCCGAACGGTGAATGAGATTGCGGAACTCTACGAACCGAGAAAGGCCCCTTTTCACCGGAAAAGCCAGCCGATACACACTCCGATGCTGTCTTTTTGTAACTCTTCTTTCTTCCGTTTTTTTTTATTAAGAAAGAGGGAATGGAGGAAAATTCTATTGACGATTTGCTTTGCTATTGAAAGAGCGCTGTAATGGAACAATTGTCTTAATCCACAGCCGCGCAATTGCGATGAATATCCTTCTTTAATTTAATATTCCCCGATGCGAATCATCGCATTATCGCTATTTAAATTTTCCTACGAAAAAGATTCAAGAAACTCGAACAGAAATTATACTGCAAATCCGTTTATGAGTACGAACTACTACCGCCCAGGTATCCGATTACAAAGTGTAACTTATGTACATTTCATTGTTGTTGGTTTAATCATTGGTTGGTTGGTGTAATTGTACGATAAATGAGATGAAGTTGCGTTACACTGTGCAATGCCAGTCTCGAAAGTGAAATTCCATTGGTCAGTTCGCTTGCAACTGACGACGCTTACGCAGCGACAAACCTTTGATTTCGGGCCTGTCGCCACCGGATATTTCGAGTGCGACGTAAATTCGTCGTATAATTATTGTTTCTTGAAACGGACCGACCAATTCGGCCGCCGTCGGGCCGTCTGAATGCGTCAATCGTGGCGGTATTGTTCGTTCAATGAAAGCGGCCAAACGGTGGCGAGAGCAATGCTCCTCGGGAGAGTGCATCGGCGAAGTGCACTGCCTTGACCCTGCACAGTTGCACCACTCCCGATTCCGTGGCCCAATTTAAAGCAGACCGAAACCCGACATTGAAAACAACATCCTACTGCAAAGGTTAAATTTAATATTCTGCCGGCGATTAAAAAAAAAAAAAAATGGAAAGCTGTTTACGCGCGTTTAACTGAGAATGATTTACGTCGCGGTGAAAATTATAGGAATATATTCAATGGAGTGGCAAATTATTGGGTTAGGGTGGGTTATTTTAATGCTGGGGACTGGTTCGTCTCGTAGAGTATAATGTAACGGACTATATGTACTCCTCCCTTTTTTTGTACCGTTTTTTTTTTTTTTTTTTTTTAGATGGGATGAAATTTCGTCGAAATTATACAGACGAAAGTTCAAGGTACACGCTGATGGTTTCGTCTTTTTTCTTTTGAGTGGTACTCTGTCGAGAGCAAGGTTTTAAAAAAAACCTCGCGTTTTTAATGTCTTCGTTACGCTGTCATGACAGTATACCGGGCGGGTTGAAACACTTAGGCTCTATTTTTTCAGCTGCTTTCAAACGGATTTTATGAAAGAATAATCGGGCAACAGGACAATAATGTTTATTCGAGGTAACGAAGTTTTTCATCGTTATGCGAGTGTAGTATGTGAATTTACGTTTAACGATTTATCAATTTTTATTCGGTTATATAACATTGGAGCACAAGAAAACGCAACGATTAAGGCTCCTGCGGCGATATCCTTCTAAAAATAAAATTTGCGACCGCATTATCGTATTTAATTTATCGACCGTTTATCTCTTGCGCTTCACACTGTTATGAGAGTGCATAAACAACGACCTACAAAGTAACTGATCGCAGATCTCTTATAAATGCAAATATTCATTGTCAGTTAAAAAATTAATGCAGTAAAAATACTCAATGCGTAAACACTGATATTTCCTTCTCTTCGTTTCAAGACTTTAATGAAACGATCACATCTTTAATTTAACTTAATTCTTCTAGCAATTATTTTCTGTTGTAAAGAAATTGACGCGCGAAATTCTAAAGTTCGAGAAAATTTAGAGGAACATACATCGGGGGCAAGATAATCCACGGTCGAGACAGCAGAATTCGACGCATATCGAAACTGTTATCAGTCAAGGCTAAACGATAGGAAACGTTGGTTTTTATATAGTTTAAGCGTACCAATTTTTCATCGTCTTATTAGGCGAGATGAATTTTCTACAATTTAAAAATATCTTCCTTCGACTGTCAACCTCGAACTATTATAGAACTAGTCCAATTCGAATTTGTCCTCAGCGAAGGATAGACGGTCGTAAATTCAGACGAATTCGAAATTCGCAGAAAACATCCGAAGTACATATCCGTGGGCACTTTTTTCCTTGATATTCGTCCCTGTGTGCGCGGATGTTGGGTATGTGTTTCACGGAGGATCTATTTTGGTAAATCGCGACACTTGCCAATTCATAAAATCGTACTATATGCACGCGTACTTACTACGCACACTGCGAAATTATCTGCCAACAGATAAATTACAATTGACGACCGAAAAGTGACGAAAACAACAATCTCGTTTATGTTCCCTTAGTTGCATGAATCTTCGGAATCGTCACGATCGGGACATACCGATTCACAAAACGAAACTAAACAACTCCTTGCATCCAAATAGAAACATACTTCCTCTCATTCCCTTCGGTCTGATCAACGAAGTGAACAGAAACTATTCGCAATTTCTCAATCTCAAGTGTCCCTCAATCTCCGTTACAATCCTCCGCTTGCCCATAATCTATCGCATCAATCTCAACAAAAATTCCTCCTCCCCACTCCACCCCAAAAAATTCCACCGAAATTCATTTCGCCGCCGCCCGCAACGAACCCGGCCAATTCGAATCGCCCAAAACGAGCATCGAGAGGAAAAAGAAGAAAGAACAGAGGGGAGACGAGAAGCATAGATTTCTCGGATCTCGCGAAATCCCAAAGGACGAGGTTACTCCGCGCGCGCAAAAGCGCAGAAACGGAGCGTGGCATAAGAAAAGCGGCGCGGCGTAGCGCGATTCCGCCAGCTCCACCCGCTCGAACGGTGGGCGCGAGCGCGAGCGCGCGCGCGGGCGCCAGTGGAAAGGGTGACCATTCGAAGGGTTCAGTGTCTCGCAATGACCCCTGTTCGGTCGGTAGTGCAAGGCAAGGGGGAATGACCTAGTCCCCTTGCTCGCTCGCTACCGCTCTGCTTGCACGCTCCTGTCGCGCCGCAACCCGCTTCACCTTTGCGTCACGTCAACGTTGCGGTTACACCCTCCCCGGAGGGTGGCATCGACTCTTCTTTTCCAGGAACTTGCCCGCCACCCCGTCCGATTACCGTCATCGTTGGCCTTGCCACGAACGGGCGGCCGTTCGCGAACTTCTATTTCGAGGATGGACGAACGAAACGTACGCACGGTTGGGGTGCTCTTTAGGATGATTTGATTGAGCGGATGAAAGCGTTCGCACGAACACGGGAAGGGATCTTTACGTTCTGGGTGGAGATTGGATAAGTTAAGGTGCATGGTGATTATTGGTTCCGCAAAACGATAGTACCCGCGTCGTATCTGTGTTGCTGTCTATTTAAACACGCAAATGGCAGGGGTATAATTTTTGAACTTTTTAATAATTGTCCCCCTTCAAGCCTCCCCAAATTCTCGCTAATTTTCTCCCATACCTAAACGTTCCACATATTACCCAAAGTTTATCCCGAATCCCGCATCCCCTATTACAACGCGCAGGACATAAACACGTCCCTCCCACAGACTATCCTCACCTCCGCCAATCAAAACCTGATTATCCGCGCTGATCTCGTTTCCGTCGCAAAAACAGTCCACCCGTGAAAGGGTTGGTGAATCGCGGCCGATCCTTCCGTTCCTCAACGATTCGCGGCCAGCAAAACCAAACCGATGTCAAACGATACCGCGCCACGTCGCGCGAGCTGACCGCAGTCGTATAATTAGCCACTCGCGGCAGGTGCGATCGGTCGGGTGCATATCGCACAGGTGAATAATTCACGGCGATCGAGTCAAGGTGGGAGCCGACGCGCCGCGGCGTCGATCATTGACCCGCCGCGAAGTTTAAGGTCCCGAAGAGCGGACTCCAGGGTTCATCAACACCCGTCGCCGTCGCGTTGGAGGGGGCACGCGATGATGCTGGAGATTGGCCCTCTGTCGGTCGCGGGATCGGTGGAAATTAGAGGAGGAGGAGTGGGATTTTATGATAGCCCTCGTTCCAACTTTCTTCTCCTTCCCCGTGTTCTCGTTTACCACCCTTCCACGGCTGGTTTATGCCTCTCCGAGATGCCGATACGCTACGCTGAGACACCCTCCCTCTAACCCCTTGAGCCGCGACCTCTCGAATACAAAGTCCTGCAACCCCTACCGGCGCGGCTGCGGGGTAACGATGGTAGGGAATATCCCGCGGTGCGGGAAGGGCGATGTACAGAGGGGGAAGGGGGTGACGACGATGCCATTGCACTGCACTGGGTGAGGGTCATTACTCTGAGCAAGGCGAGCCGGTGACCTCGGCGCCAACGCCCGGAATCGATCCAACCCCCTTCCGTCGCCCCTGAACCAGCCCCTCCACGCTACCCTGTCGCGTCTGACACAGGGTGCAGTGCACCGTACGATTCCCTCTTCTGGTATTATCCTTGAACGGTATGCGCGTGCACCGACAGAGGGCACGAAGCAGTATCGCGGTGGGGGTTGGTTATATTGGCTGCTGAACTGACGATTGCTTTGAATATTGCGAATCGTTTCTATTCTCGTCGGATTAATTATTTTCAGTTTCTCGCCGTGACAGTCGGACGGAATGGGGGGATTCGAAAGGGTCGACGTGCTTTATTAGGGACATCGCTGTGCGCCAATTTTTTTTTATTAGAAATGTATAAGAATTTGTTATAGTTCACGTCACACTTGTCCGTAGTAAGATTTATTGGGCCACGATCGCGCTGTAAAGAGTGATCGAGTTATTGGAAAATAGCGCAACGACTTGAAAAAGTATTTCTGTCGAGGAAAGTCTTACGCTTTTCCTTTCAGAGGAGACCTTGAATTTGAAACAGAAGTATAAGCACGCGTGGATAAGTAGCTCTGATTAATAAGTGGAATGTCAGATAAGATAAGTGGTTTGTTTATTGCATATTGGATCGGACAATTGTTTGGAAGGAGGGAGCAGGTGAGCGATAAATATTGGACGACATTGTCGAAGGGTGGAATGCGAGGGTTAATGGGGGAGGAGGCTGGTACCGAATGGCGCGAACAAGGTTCGGGTGTTTTGGTATAATCGGCGACGAGGGTCGATTCTGCGCGATTAAGGGGGTGATTGGGTGACTAGGTGAACTTGGGAGCAGATTGTGTACACGTTTCTTTGGGAGAAGTTTGTATTTCAGTGGGGCACATGTTTCAAGATTCGATTATAAATATTCAAGCAGCAAATTGAAATCGAAATTTATCGACGGAAACTTTCAACTGCCTTCAATTCCCAGACGACTATCGATCATTTACTTAAATTGCTTTCGGCTTGTTAGAATCATTTGAATTCATTGAATATATATTAAACAATGCGAATTGTTAGCGGAAGATCAATCAAATGCAGGCGTTTCGAGAACAGGGATAATGTTATACCGGTATAAACTTTTTAACGAGCACTTAAAATTATTACGAATCACTGTCGTTCGTCGCGCGGGTTCAGCCGAAAAAGGAACGATTAAAAAATGAACAGATAATTCGAGCCACCGATATCGGTTGCATTTGAAATTCTTTCAAATGCTCAGGCTTGATTTCGTTCAGAATAATTGATGCCGAAGCTCCTTTCATTATTCAGTTTTTAAGTGCACTCGACGCGGGAGGAAGTGTTTAAACACTTTATCAAAGGGGGAAAAGAAAAAAGGAAGAAAAAGGAAAGGCCATTGGAGATTATAGCCTGATCAATTAGCATCGCGTGACGAATTAACGTTGGCAGAACTTTGGCACCTGTTTGCCATGTTCCACGGTCGTTCCGGGCAAGAAAGATTAATCAGGACGAGGTGATAATTTAACCGAGGCTCATTAAGCAGCGATACGAGCGCGAACGTCGTGGGTGTTTGATACTCTCCACGAGATAAATGCCAATGACTAAGGTTGCATGAATAGCATACGAGCTCGTGAATGAGAAACGGATGCCTCTAATTTGCGGTGAGTCATTCAGTTCGATTCTAATATAGTCGTCCCATTAGCACGCACTTCATTTCTTGTTCCCCGTCAGGTCGTGGAATTTCTTTTTTCTTTTTTTCCGTTTAATTGTGATACTGGTTTAATTTAATGGTCAAATCGAACGGTCGATTCTATCGTTTCTTTTTATACTGTTGGAAAATTATGAAGTAACCGTGTACGGTATCATGGTAATTATGAATGTTACAAATTCTGCGGAAGATTTTTCTTTCCGTCGATACAGCGGAAAATATGTCTCAAAAATTTGCCGACCGATATTTCGGAAATTTTCGAAAAGACTCTGTCCTGCAATCATAGATGGCAGTTTCGTGACGGGCCCAAACTGGGCCCCGAACGATCAGGGGCCTTTATTGCCGCCAGGTGTCGACAGAAGTTTCGAAAAGGTAAAAATTCCTCGAAGCGGCAGTCTGATGTTTCTTGTGAAGCGACAACCAATTGACAAGTTTGATTAAACACCCAATTTTTCATACTGTAGTTCGTTCAAGATTGCTATAGACCGAAGTTCCTATATATTTTACGGATATAAATTTTGAGTAATCTGTATGCCTCCCGTAGTTAATCATTTGTCAAAAAGTTTATTCAATTCTTCACGACGTTCGCGGAGAAAAATTCACGTTGATTTCACGGTTCCGTAGTATATTAAATATGATAATAATTTTGCATGATGTTTGAACGATACAATTTAATTCCCTTAATATTTCCGCGACATTGATGAATTTCGTTCGACTTCCTGTAGGCATTGTTACGACCAACGGTACAGCTACGTGTTGAGTTGTTACATCCGTTACGTAAAATCATCTCTTGTATAAGGGGGTTTCATGTTACGAGACGCGTGTCACGTTTTGCGTTTCCCCGACCACGGATCGCACCAGATGTACCGATTCACAAATCTCACGTGTGTGCCGCACACCTTTCTAACTTTCCTCGGTACAGCCATTCGTCCGTAGTTCGATGTCACGTATTTTAAATCATCAATGCTCTCGGCTGAGTTTAATGCATTCCGATTGCAATGCGAGCGAAGAAAATTTTCCGAACAGAAGGGATGCAATGTATGGCGCATGTTATGGTATCCGGTGGAAATTGAATGGTCAGGTAAAGTGTTTATATTTGAGGAGACGCCGCTTTGGATTTTTGTGGGAACGGTTCGATTCTTGAAACGTGTCCCGTGGGAATTGACGCGGAAGAGTTGTTTGCGTTAAGCCTTCCAGATGTATTTGGGAATGTGGCAGGCAATCTAGGATTTCCCCTGCACCGATCTGTCAGGAATCTTTCAAAACTACCAGCACCTGTGTCCGGTTTTACGAAGGGTGGAGGAATATATATATAAATAACGCAAAGGAGTAATTCCATTAAAAATTAAATACCCACTAGCTGTGTAAATACTATAGGTAACCCTATTTCTAATAACATAATATGCGTAACTAAATTCAATGCAATATCAAAATAAAAATGGACGACACCGAAGGAAAAGGATAACACAGTTGTGTCGAGTAATGTAAAATATATCGAACAAATACTTTAATATCAACCTATCGATCTATCCAATGACACAATAAAAATTACACCAGATCCGAATATGAAGCCACTAATCATACCGATAACAGTACGCCCTCGTTACGTCATAGCTGCACCAATAACGTGCACCGATAAAAAAACACAATCCACGCAATTTCCACTTCAATTGAAACACCTCCAAGAAACACGAAGACCGCAAAGAAAAAAGAAGGAAAAAGAACCCCATCTTAATGCACGCTATAAAGAGCGAAGTACCTGCAGCAATTTCGCAAGCCCTCTCTCATTGAACGGATCTTAATCGACGATTATGTGCCACCTCACGTGCAACGAAACTCGACAAGGAGAAAAGAAAATACGAGGAAATTGTACTACACGGTCGGGGGATATATTCGAATCCCGTGCACGCGGAAGTCGTCACAGTGTCCCGGACGTCGTATTACACGTTGCACGCGTCGCACCCCCGCCTCACGCAGGGGTGTGCTGGTACGCTTCCGCGGTGCTTCTTCGTGGCATAATAAGGGGTTCTCGAGGTTGCATAATGCCGGAACGGGACGCGTGTCAGAGCGCAGCTGTTCGCCGTGTCTCGTCACGCGTGCTTCTTATTGTGACGCCGGGCCTGTTGAAGAAACGGAAAAAGGGACCGCGTTCGACGGAAAGGGAAAACGAGCCGCGCAGCAACCGGCAGAAGGTTACGCGGAGGATCGAATTTTGATTTGGATACGACCCCACCTCCCACCTTGTCACGATTGCCTGACACGCGCGCTCGCGTTCGCACCTGCCCCCGCGCGTACACGCGCGAGCTCGAATTCCTACGCGATTTAAGGTGCACGCGAGAACAAGGGCGAAACGCGTGATCGATGGAACTCGGTGGCCGATTTCTGGACCCTTTGATACAACTATTGTACTCGGAGGGGATCGATGAAAATCGTTCTTCGTGGAAATGGAATTCCTTTGGATGGAAGGGCGTGGAATAGATGTGAATTTCCTTGCAAGGATTGGAATTTGTTCGTATACTTATGCAGCACCTTTTTCCGGATAATTCGTTAACGATTGTTTTAAATTATAAATATATTCACTTGTACTGTCTGCTTCCTTGTTTCATATTTCCAAGTCCGAAATGGAAACGAATTTTTTTCTTCTTCGTGTATCTGAAATCGGCAGACGCGTTAGAAGAACCTGGTAAAATATGAATATATTGCCCGTTCTACCCTCCAAAAATTGTGAAAACTGAATCGCTCCTGCCCGCTGGGCCGACGGTATCGCGCAACGCCCCCGGGCAATTCCCTCTCGAGGGCCTGAAAGTTACATAAAAGGGGTATTCTAAAAGGTTCGCAGTCCGACAAAGGGTGATCGGTAATCCGCATCTGCTCGCTCGTGTTGCGTAAAGCGGCCGAACCTCGCAACGAGCGTTCACAATTAACAATTTTCGCGTGCATCGATCCCTCGGACCTCCGTGTTTTCGAAATCTGCCCCGTGAATAGGGAGAGGGTGGCCCGGACAATAATGCGAAAGGATATTTCGAGGGTGTCTCGATCGTATACCTGACCCGAAGCACTCCGCGTCAACCAGATGCAAATATTTCTATGGTGATGAGAGTGCACGCGGACGCGATCTTCGGGCCGATTTTCGACGCAGCTGTCGATCACGCGGCATATTCGGTCATTCTTCGTGGATTTTGCGTAAACACCAGCTGTAAAGGGTTCGAAGAGCACGTTCGACCGAGGCTGCACGAAAGGGTTGACCTGTTGCCACCGCAGCTGTCCCATAACTTTCGCCACTCCCGTGGACGGAAGTTTGCATCATCGTTCGACAAACACCTCTTGTCCGATGTTTCAATGGCCGCGCGTAGAAATCTGTGTAATTCCACCCTTTGTGCCTGAACCGCTCCGGTACCCTCGAAGATATCGCTCTATTACAAGTTCCACCGTGTATGCATCGGTATTAACTAACTACGTATTAACTAACTACGAAATGGAATAAAAAATTAAATCCCCTCCGCGTAAACTTTCGAACACCGTAGAATTACAGACATCGAATTGAAAAGCGACGAAACAAAGGGGAAAGATATTATTTAAATTTCTGCCTCCCGCCGAGCTCTTCGTTAATTATCCGCGAAAGTACCAATCTGCGAAAACACTCTCCCAACGCAGCGACTATAATAAATCAGTAGTCCCCGTTCCCCTTTCGCTTAATCTTCCCCCGCCGAGTCTCGCCGAGAAAAGCGATCCAGAAATATCGAGTTGAAAAAGGAAGAGAAAAAAAAAAATAAATAAATCCAAGCAATCCATTCGAAACGTCGATAACGAATCGACTCGACGAAAAATCCCGTCCATTAAGTCGACCCTGGAAGGGTTCGTTCCATATTCGGGATTAGACCCGTGCACGGAGGACAAGAGAGTTCACGATTATTTGAGCTCGCGAAAGGGACTACGTACTAACCATCGGAGACCCGTCGTCAGAGGGAGGAGCATTGGCCCGAGAGGGGCCACAGCGGTGCATCGGCCTGCATATCAGTCCCGTGACAAGTGTGTTAGTGTGGTTATGTGTCGTCGGTGTTGCCGACAATACTGGTGCACGATGCAATCTGCGCCTCTTAGTTCGTCACGGCCCTCCTTCTTCGTCTTCTCCGCGTCTTCTCGCCGTATCTTCTTCGTCGACGTTCCGTGTCGCACTTCTATTGCGGCAAGGGCTGCACGGTGCCCACGGTGGGGATACTCTGACGGACAAGGTGGCGGAGAGGCAGAGGGTTTCTCAAGGTCCATAGCGTGCATTGATCCTCCTCGGTCACGGACCCTCTTGTCCTCTCTGTTTCTCCGTTCACGTCGTGCTCTCCTCATCGTCGATTTCTTCGTGTTTCATGCACCACCCTCTCTTTCCTCGACGCTCCTTCTCCGTTCCTTGGCAAGGGACACGGCGTTTCGTCTCCGTTCGTCTCGTTTCGCTTTCTTTCGCCGCGCCGTTCTTCTATCGCCGTTTCGTTTTCTTCCTGTTCGAAAGTTTCCCCTGGATCATGAACGACGTTCTCCTTTCATCTCTCACCGGTTGCCCCCCTTTTTCTCCTTCTTATTCCCCGCGCGAGAACCTCATCCCCTTTCTTCTTTGCCTCTCTTGCGAATCCCTTTCTCCCGGCCCCGTCATCGTCGATCCTTTTGTTTTCCTGTTGTTTCGTCCTCTCCGCAACTAAACCGACCATTAATTCTCTTCGTTCTCTTTTCTTTTTCTTTTTTTTTTTTTTTATTCTTTTGCCCCGTCCTTCCAGGATCCCTGACAGGATCGAGGTTTTATTACCGACGCGGGGTCGCGTTTCGTGAGCGAAACGTTTCGAATTCGTGGCAGCGGTCACAAATGATCCTGCAGGATGATTCAGTGGTGGCTGGTCGGTGAATGGTCTCGTTTTCGTGGCTGCCACGACATCATCGTCTGCGCGTTATCGCGTTCGAGTACGAGATTGGCCTGGATGTGTGCAAAAAGAATCGCGCGAGACAAGAGCGCGATTACTGGTGGAAAGAGTCCTGTTGCGATAACCACGGGTAAACGAACTCTCCTTATTCCATAGCTTCGTTCTTCGGCCGCGTCCCTGGCCGGAGCACTCGTGTTTGCGTTTATTCGTTGTCAGTACGTACGTGCATACGTGCCGCTGATATGTCGGTTTCTGCTTCACTTTCTCCTGGGACCGCTCGGACGATCGATCGGATCGTGGAGAATTATATGAGTTTGCCGATTATCATTGGGGATTTCGCGGCGAAGCGGAAGGAAGTTTTGTGGGTTCGTCGATTTCCCTCTTCATTATGTTTATTGCAACCGTCGGAGTTCATTGGCGATAAAAAGAAATAAGAACTTTTTTTAAGTTGTAATTATATTTAGTAGAACATCTATTCTTTAATATTAATATACAATTATTGTATGTTTAATATTTCATTTATATTCGAAGAAGAATGCAGCAGATGTGAATTGATTGTCTATGGGGAACATTGCCATTAAGAGACTCAATGTCGTTCTGAGGTTAATACCAGCCAAATATTTTCTTACGAAACCGCTTTTCTATTTTTAAAATAACTTTCTTCTATTCCTGTCCCGCCGATAGTGCGTTAATCTAAGTTTCCGTCTAATTTTGGCGATGTAATATTTTTATCCAGAGAGAACGTAGAGAATTTCAATACCGTCCAGTGAAGGTTGTCATTCTTATTTCTAAAATTCTTTTCCATTCGGTCTCCATGGGGAAGTCGATTGTGTGGCGGAACGGGCATATGGCGAGGCATAAAGGCGATAACGAAAGAATGCGAAGATGTCAATTTCCTTTCCCCGACACTGTTTGACTTTATTGAATCGTGAAAATCGTAAGACCAGCAGAGTCATCGTAGGGACGCGAGAGATCGGGACGAACAAGGGTGGGCATGAAAGGGGGCAAAAGTGAATATTTAACGATGGAACGGAGTATAAACGATAAAGCAAAAGCGAAGACGAAAATTCAATCGCCTTAAGTTTCCCTCCCAGAATACTGGCCACGCAAAATGTAAAATTAATCTCGGCATTTACTTATCTCGCAATTGATTTCAGATGATTCGCAACAATATGCGAAAGAGAATTTGGAACAGCATTAAATTGATATCAACATCAATATCATAGAAATTATAACACAAAGATGCAAATAACCTTGATATATCCGGGAATACCTTGTTTTCCTAATTGGAAGCTCACGGAAGAATTAAATTACCAATTCCCAAGAAATTCAATTCGATATAATCCCTTATCATCCGCGCAGCTGTAATAAATTCAATTATTTCACTGCTCGAATCGTCAACTTTTCCATTATACTCCATCCGAAATGTGGTACAGCACAGGCCAGATCCGAGATATACTGCTGGGACGGTTCATAAAAAGAGACATCGAGATCCCCTTCTCCCACCCAAGTGATTCATCTTTATTCCGTCACCCTATCATTTGGGGATCCACAATCGGCTGCGACAATGTTTCCAGATTATACTCCAGCACCGTCGAAATTTGTTTCTCGTAGCAAAGATTTCGGCTCGCGCAGGGATGTTCAAGGTTCCCCTGTCCCTGGGGAATGGTTACCAAGGAAACGATCCTGTTTACCAGCCCCGACCTTGGCTACTCTAACCACCCTCTTAGAGGGCCGGCTACCCGTCTTATCCCGGTTCCGGTGATTGTTTTCCATCGAACTTCGCCCATTTACCAGCACGCACATCGTCCTCCCCAATAAAACTAATCGCCGGAGCGTTTCCTTGAAACGGTAAAAGAACGAGTTGAACGAAATTGTCCATGTAAATGGCATCGGTGTACAAATTCTCAACTGAACAACTGGAACGCAATTTGGAGCGTTTAAGGGGAGGGCTACGTGGCCGGTTAAATTTACAATGCCAAAAAGGGGTTGAACCGTTTCGTACACGGTCGTGTTGAAACTTTCATTTTAACCGTGTTTGTCTCCGTTCGAGAGGCACAATATCGCGGACCCGGCCGACGTAATAAATCAACGGGTTACGAAGGGGGCGTAAGGTGCTAAGGTGAGGCATGCAAATTTACGGCACTTCTCGTGTCTCGCGCGGAAAGGGTTTCGTCGAACCAGTTCAATATTTAAAGACGGTCGGTACAGATTCACGGGAAACGGGAGCGTTGGTGCATTGTATGGAAACCCCCGGGGGCAAGAGCATTTGGCGCAACGCGGCATGGATGAGAATTTAAGGTGAGAATTTAGGGTCCTGCAACGGGTAACGTTGGATTACATTTGTTGAATCGCATGCATTTAAATGAAACCGCGAAGAAACGGATGCTCGATTAATTTATACGTAGGTTGCAATGTTTAAATAAAAATGAGTCACAGTGAACTGTCGGTATTGAACTAATTTCGTTAAAAATAAAGCTGATTCGAATCATTCAATTTCATTTCTTCTTTCGATTTTATGAACACAATACCAACCTGTACACTCTACCTGAATTAATTGCCAATTTTCGTAAAGCTATAAAATCAACCGAACAATCGAATATTTATACGATCGATCAACTTGCAATATAAAACCACCACTGCGCTGTAACATCAAGGTTCTAGAGGATGTTCCTGGGGTCTTTGGAATAATAGACGAAATCTGGAGCAACCTGGAAAGGTTGCAAGAGGGTAACGCAAGGACGGAACCCTTTCTCCGTTCCCTGAAAGAGTTCACAAATAAAAATAGGCCGGAACGGAAGGAATTTATCCAGGCCGATCGGCGCCAGCGTGAAAAGGGTTTCCCGAATTTATGAAATCCGGCCAGGTACCGAGATTCATACCTGAGGTCCCAACCAGCTGGATCCTAATATATCGAAACGTGTCTCCCTCTACTCGTGTGTGCATCCCTTTCGTTCGATACCGACGAGATGAAATAACATATTCGTATTGTTGGAAGTATCCGCGAGAATACTTGTGCTTCCTTTTTTTTTTCTTTTCTTTTTTTCGTAAAGGGGGAAAACTCGAAAGGGGTTTCGGTACCGGCACAATGGCGCTCGATTTCGTCCCCCGGGTGGTTTTTGTACCGATTAACCGATCTACGATCATGGGAAACGCCGAATGACCTCGTTTCTTGGAATCCTTCAAATGTTGCCTGTCATTATCGGGACAATACGATAGCAATGGCAGAGTCGATCAAATTTTCGGCATTATATGTTTGTATTTCGGGACCACCCGAATCGAATTTTCTCATCTTCCATGGTTCCTACTGAACAAAACTATTTTAAGAACATTTTTGTTATAACTTTAATCTCCCGTGCGATATATCTCGCTATTCCAGTTAAACGGAATACCCCTGTCCGTACAATAATCCGTGAACTCGTAATTGTATCTTTGTAACGCGAAAAACTGGCGTTATTTATGATCCAACCTAATAGAAAAAAGAAATACGGCCAATAGATCAGGAGGGCGATGATTTTTCACCGGAAAAAGTACTCAGCTCGGGCCTGTAACAGGCGCGTTGCGTAACATTCACGGTTATCGAGCGTAAAAATCTGGGCCAGCAAGGACGAATTCTTTCACGGCGGCCCGTAAATTTCCCCGGGACGTTTTCTTGTCAACCGAGGACGGTACCTTTTCGAGCTCGCCTCGTAAACCAATAATGCTATTTACGCCTCGAATGATGCGAGTCCCTTAGGTCAGATTTATGGCCGCCACTTATTTATTGCACTGCGTAGTCGGTAAGTTGCGCGAATATACAGTTCCCAGTGCATTAACGGTTATTTATGCCCGGCCGACGTTGCGCGTCTGTATCTGGAGGCATTGCCGACGAACGGAGCGCACGAAGAGAAGTGTTCGGGTGTTTTGTTCCTGGTGCAAGGTACCGCGCTTGGACAAATCGACCGTGAACGAAATCGGTACGCAATTCGGAGAACAGAGGCGGAATGTTTTGTTACTCGGATGCAATACTGGCCGTAATTGCGCCTCTTCAATATTATGAGGCGTTATCAGCTCTCAGTTTGAGGATCGTAGGATTTCTTGGACTTTCGAGTAATTAGACTGCTGATTGTTTCAATTTTTTTTTACGAGACTGACGTTTCTCCGCTGGACCGTCGTCATTTGTAGCATCCCTTTCGTAAATTTGTCTTCCTTGCGATTCGCGTTGTTACTATTATTCATATTCTATTGAATTTTCGACGATGTAAATTTGGCTGCTGAAATTTTTTCGCCCCTGCGTTCCCAGGCATTTTAAACCAACGACGATTCGTTTTTTGGTGTATAAAAATTCTTCGAACGATATACTTTTTTTTACCAAGATCTCAATCGCTGGAATGAAGAAGACAAGTGTTCGAGTAGGTATACAATCTCCCACTACGAAGGAAACAAAATTATAAGACAAACTTCGTAGCGGCCATTCGGAGGGTTACGGGAGCAGGATTTACATTATAAGAAGGGCCGGCCACTCTTTCTTCCGAATGATCGTGCAAAAATGGCCTAATTAAATTTGCATGGTAATAGAGGACTCGCTGCTCGCTCGCGGGTCTCCGCCCCTTGGATACGATAAACATCTTTTATACAGTCGAGGGGGGGATTTGTGGAGTTAAGAGGAAAAGTGCTCGCGAAAGTAAATTCCATGGTTCGATTTCGACGTCTATAATTAACCGTTTCATTTTCCTTTCTTCCCTCTCCCGTTCTCCGTCAAGTAGATGTACATGGTCTTCACCTACGATGCCGAGTATCCTCGGTGTACTTGAGTTTCGTTGATTAGTTACGCGGTGTTTGTCACGCGACACTCGGCGTCCGCGGAATTGTGCATCGAAGAGGAGAGCGTCTGGCTCGAGAGGAACGTTGCTGCCCCCGTCATTCGAGGATCGCTGACGGTTCTCGTGTGCAGCTGTTTGCATGTTCATTCCTGGCGTGCTTGTCACAGTGCCTGCAGATGCGGCCCCCCGAAAAAAAGGACCCCTAAAAACGCGAGCCAACGTTCCACGACTTATGCAACAAGAGCTTGCGTTTACATGGCGAGCAAAGCGCAACGAGCGAAATAAGTAATTGCCGATGCTATTCAAGGCACGATTCGAATTCGACGATACTATACTTCTATTTCGGTATTTTCCTCGTTATTTCAATTTACCAACGCGATCCGCGGTGTTCGCGAATGAGACCTACTTTCACGGAAACGTGTATATTTCTATAGAAGAATAAAATAATAAACAATACGACACTGTTTTGCCAAGTCTGTTTCAAATTATTATAGCTTTGCCTATCGAGGTGCAATACATAGGGAATTACTTGATGAAAAAGTTCACAATTGAAACATTCGATCAGTAGTCGAATAATGCAATAGTCTCATTATATTATGTTTCGTACCATTTGCAGCCGGTCGTTATATAATACCAATGCTTCGATTAATCAGACGATTTGTTTCCTCGACGCCGAGGACAATAAGTTACGCAAGTAACGATAACGCGGCATGAAAACGGCATTATTTCTGGAGTGTTCGAAAAGATTGCGGCTGGTTAGCACATTCAATGATCGTCTGGCCCACATAGCCGGTTGTTTACAGCACAATTCCTCGCTCTGTACCGGCACGTCGCACGACTGAGCTCTTGGTGCAAAGACCTCGGCGCACAGGACGATGCACCCTCGGCCTTGTCCCAGCTTCCAAGCGCTAACCCTTCTGCTGCTCGCCATTCAGCACGATTTCTCGTGTTACTTGCCGGGAGAGTCGGTCGTAGTGCAAAGTCTCGCAATCGTGGCATACAAATGTTCCATGCTGATTCCACGACTTCAGAGTATAAAGCATTTATGAATAAAAAAAGGTCCCTGCTATTCTAAATACGCGGGATTATCTTGGTATTTTAATTGAAAGTGCAAACGCAGAAATTAGTACCAACTCTGGTGGGCAATTTATGGCCTGTATGTTCGAAGAATTTATTGCGTTGTTTGTTTGTCAATTGTTTGTATGTCGTGCATTTAATACGGTTTTACAGTAAATTTGCGATGCTCGATTTTGTTTCATTAATATTTAGAATGAATTTGTTATTCAACGGTGGCAACGAATTTTGAAATAATCATTTTGCGCCTTCCGAAATATTGTGGAATGTCCGGAAATTGTGATAGATCATGAATTGAATTTCTGCGAAACTTTCCCCAGATTTCCCCCGTTCAACAATTACTTCTTGGTGGAAAGTTATCGGCTGTCATTTGCCCCGCGCCAGCGGACAATCGAAAGTCGACAAAAAGTCGACAGGAGGATGACAGAAATTCCACGCACCTCGAAAGTCACGGACGGTCCCCTGTGTGCAGGCCGGGGGCTCGTTTAATCTTCCACCCTCTTCCCTAGACAAAAACTTCCAGCCCCGTGTTCGTTGTACCTCGAGTAACGAATTATCGATTCGCGTGAAGATACCGCGGAACGAACGTTTCGTGCCGGTCGAATGTTGCCCGTGGTCGGTGCAAAATTTGTTCGCCCACCATTCGACGGGCACGCGAGTGTATCGTTCGTCGAAACGGGCGATCAGCCGCGATATTTCCAGGCTAAGATTTTTAATCTCTGCGAGTCATTCTATCCGGGATTTTTCTATGCGCGAAATTCTCTGCGCCCACTTCCTCAGAAAATAGTCGAACGCGTGGTACAAATCTGTCCTCGAAAGACAATAATCATAGTAATTTATAAAAGAATAATTATCCGAATTTCCCGAGGGGTACCCAATTCGAGGAGGGGGTCCAAACAACGGAATCCCAAAAGATCCCTCCTCCAACAATTCCATCGTATCGATCCAGCGGCCGCGGAGTGAAAAAAATTCTCCACTCGTACCACCGCGTCGTCGCAACCCCTTCGCGTCGTCGCTTAATAATGCCCCCCCCCACCCCCCCCACAGTATTTATCGTTCCCCGGGCGCAAGAACCTTTTGCCCCGCCGGCATACCGTCGAATTACCGCCGGAATACATCAATGCTTTCTTACGAGGGGGGGTAATTTCGCGGCGGCATGCGAGGGCCAAGCATAAGGCGGCGCACCGACGGCGTGCGCGAGGCCGCCATTGCGGAAAGTGCAACGCTCCGCGCGGCAAGGTTCACTGTACACCGGAGTCGCGATGCCACTGACCCATTAATACATATAAAGCTCGGCCGCGAGCCGCAATTTACATCTGCCGGTAGCGAGGAGTATTTGAATTGCTAAGACCGCCTTATGCAAGTATAATGCACGTCGCGGTTTCGGTAACGCGTGATCGCCGTCGAAACGGCCGCCGCTTATTAGAGCCATCTCGTTTACCCTGTGCCGAGCGTCTTTCGCTCCCGGAGCACCACTTCCTTCTTCGCGTACGCAACCCCGTGTCCGTCGAACTCTAACGGTAAAGGAACAGCTATTTCCCCGGTATCTTTCCCCCCCCCCTCCTGTTTCCTTGACGCCACCCGCGGCTCGACTCGCCAAGATCGATGTTCGTACATCGGCCGCGGCGAATCGAAACCGAAGACGTCGATTCCGAACGGCGTAACCGGCCGCGTATCCTGCGCGGAAAGTTTGCGAGGTGCGGTTCGCGAAAGGGATTTATCGATTTGGACGGCGGGGGTGTTTTTTTGTTTTTTGTTTTTTGCCCGAGATAATTCGATACACGGGCAGAATAATTGGGCCGGCGAAATTTCGCCGGGAGATGATTCGACGGAGGACGTTCACTTTCGGCGGCGTTCCTGAATTGGAAACGAAGCGTGGCGTACGAACGCGGCGCTTCTGATGTTGTTGCAAAGGATGAATCACCGCGAGGGTCAGATACCTCGTATTTGTTCCTCCGAATCGAATTATTCCTTTGCGCAATACGTTCGTTCGGCGGGGATCTATCGTCGCTGTGCGCGCATTATCGTCGCGGTTGTTTATCATCGGGGAAAAGGAATAACAAAATTAACGACCGACCCGCGGGGCCGCTTGTTTAAAAAATTATTCCCGGTAAATATACATATAAGCTGGTCTCGTTTATCTTCAGTCGCAGTATAATTATACGTTTCGATCGGGCGTATTGCCGGTCTATTCTAAAAACACAGCGACCGCTGCGTTTGAGAAATACAGCACGGCCGAGCGAACGCATTGTCCGGCAAAAATCGTGCATTTTAAATACGAAGAATTTCTTTTTCCAGCAACGAATAATTAACAGCTTGAGGATGACGTTTTCCGAATTTTCCAATCGATCTTGACTCGATTCCTGTCAAAATATTCCCCAAAGGGTTTCCACGGGGGAAATGCCAAGATCGGGTCGCAAATCGAGACAAATCGTGTCCCACGCTGGGCTGCACGGTATTATCGTATTATCGACGGCAGATCGAGCTTAAAACGGTCGATCCTCGGGCATCTGGTCCAGTCTATCTGGCAGGTGCTCGCAAAAAGGGTCTGGCGTCGCGAACAGCGGGAGAAGAGAGGGAAAGGAAGAAAGGAAGGAGGACGGCACAGTCGTTGAACGGTCCTCGACCTTCGACGTTAAGGGCAGAGACCCCATCAAGGGGGGCACGAGTCGCCCTTTTGCCTCGCCATTTTTCCCTGCCTGTGCATTCGCCAAATTTGCCCACTATCTATTCTCCTTTTCACGCTAGATTCTAGATTGCGTCTCTGCGACGTGAGCCACGAGCATCTGGTCCGTTCGGGGTAAAAAGATAAACCCTGATTGGAACCACGCAATTTTTCGTTTCGCTCTCGATAAAGCAATAGAATCGGTGTACGATCCTGTATTGTTGAACTCGATTTACCTGGGCGAGCTAAGACGGCGATTGCTCGCAGCGACGAGATAACACGATAACGAAATTCTGGCCCGTGTAGATTTGCAGTTAAACAGTTGAAAGATTCTTTGATAAAAAAAAAACAAAAAAAAAACGTAGATGGAGAACGTGGACGGTTCGTGTACATTATCGTGGAATCTGTTTTAAGTTTACTGGATGGCCCAGATTTAGTTGCTCGATCTCTAATATTACACATATAAGCCTTTTGGGTGATCAAGCTTCCGTACTTACGGGTATATTCGATCGATCTTCAATCTTTAATACTATTGGCCATTCCTCTGAGAATAGGTTCACGAAAGTTAATATTTGCGTCCCCGTGCCTTTGCCGGTAAATTACAAATAATTCCTTAAGTATTTCTCGGATATTTAAACGACTCCATACAGTTCCATCGAAACCATCGCCCATATTTCTCCCGAATTTCCCATCAGATAGTGCACACCGTCGTTTCGAGGATAGCGGGTTACCGAGACAATCTATCCTTGCGCATCGATACAAATCGAAGGTACCGTAGGGTCTTCGACCTCGTGGCGTGCGGTGAAGGTCCGCGGATAACCTACTCCTTGGTTAGCGCACCCGACGTCGCTGACCGGGACGTCGATCCCTCGAAGAAGGCGAAGGACCTCCAAGTAGTCCTCGGTGCTGCGAAATAGAGGATCACGGTATTCGCGCGTCGCGACGCGGAAAAATAAAAGAGGGAAAGGTATAAAACGAGAAGTGAAAGAGGGACGGCGGACGACCATGTCGCGTCTCCTCAAGCTTTCTTTCGAGCTCGAACTGGACGCATTGTGGAACGAAACTGGCAGAACGCGTCCTTTGAACGTGGCTGTTGAAAATGCGATGCGTGCCAAGCGAAGAAACGGAGCATTCGAGCCGGGGCGGTTCGTGTTCGATTAACGAGCGTACGGAGATGGTTTATTTGGCTTGGCGAATGATTTTTATGGGGGAAAGTGTTGTGCGCTCTGGCGACGACGACTGACGATGTTTTAAACGAAGAATTGATTTTTCTGGAGTACTCGCGACGCGGATTGCCGTTGGATAATCGTTTGGATGAAAAATAGCATTCTGTATTCTGAAACGCGTGCTCCGATACGCATCGTTTCTGCACGCAATATTTAATATTTCTTCTATTTATTCAGTCGACTGATTGGACTTTTATTCGGGCGATTTCTATTTCTGCGTGATCCCGCTCGTGCCGGTGAAACGAATCATCGAAAGGCACCGAGCCGTATTTGATTTCAACCTCGTTCAATTTTGGTTACAAGTGGCCCACAGACTGAGGGGATAGGTCGATAAAAGTAATGTCGTATAAAAGTAAAACTTGGGCTACCGTGCCATTCGGTCGAAACGTAGCTGACACACAGCGGTGTAATTTCCCAACAGAGCAATTCGACGGAAGGCACAGAAAATTCGAAGCATTCCGTGTTATCGGGCAATGCCGGCGCTAATTGGTTATAAATAATCGTTTCAATTGTCTCGTGACTGTATTTTACGACGACACGCAGGATCTTATATTTCGTATATTATTGTACGGTTACGTTGTTGCTTACTTCCTTCGACGACTACTCTTGCAAAAACAAACGGACAGAAATAAATGGAAATTAAGATTATACTTCACAAATCACTCCGAACAGCGACAGGGTTGATAATTAATGATTCGTACACCACAGTATCCTATCAAACGCGTGCATGCAAATTGTATCACCCTGTGCAACATAAAAATCGTACATTGTTCAAACTAATCAATCCAGCCAGCAAACGCGGAAAGAACAGCGTTCTATGAAATTAAATACAAAACCATCGCAAGGAATGCCGCTAATCAAATACGAGAAACTGAAAAGAGAATAGAGAGGCGTGGGGTAGAAAAATCAATGAAGGGTACGTTCCGCAAGATTTTCACCCTGGCTGACCTTCGAACGAGAAATTGCGGCAGGCTTAGGAGCAATGTTAGCGTTCAGGAAGGTTGTTCGTACGATTCCTTTCGGAAGCGTTGCAGCCGGGATTGTCGATCGAACGAGACACAGAGGGTGGAAAGTTAAAACGCAACCCTCGGTGGGCGTTGCAAGGGTAGTTTAGTGGCGGTCGTCATGGAAACCTCGAAGCCTCGGCGTACACTGCACCCCCATTACAGACCTTGAATGAGAATCGAAGGGCAAGCCGTGGATGAGGGTGCGCTGAACTTGCTCGCGTCATCTTTTCCGACGACTTTGATGTTCGTTACGATAGGGGCAGCGATTCTCCTTAATACTGCCAATATAGATGTGCTCGTCCGGTCGATCGGACAGGGTTATTGCTTCATTTGCAATTACCCGATATCGCTAGATACCAGACGCTAGAGATTACTACAGATTGGACGACGGTGTTAAAAGTTGCAGTTAATTCTGGTAAAGGGAACAGTGACGTAAAAGCAACGTGCTTATCCTTTACCTTAAACGTCCCTTAATTTCAGCGTGAATAAAAAATCTGCCCCCAAAAACGAACCACCATCGCAACCCCAAGGTGCGTAATGTCCGCGACGAGGATCATCCGAGAACGAGAAGGAACCCGTGTTCGAAACCGTGCAAGTTACTCTCATTTGCACAAAAATATTGTCGGACGACGAACATGAACCGCCTCCCCCCCCCTCATTCTCACGATCCAAATCGTGAATCCTGACCTTAGCCTTCGTCCCGTACGTGGTTCCCCCGCCACACGGGACTCGTCGACCAAGGTACTTGGAAACAATACCTGATGCCGGCGGAAGAGACGGACGATGTCATAGTGAGCGGTTTGAATGTTGCACTTTATCGATTGCGTGGTAGACGGTGCGTTGCTATGGCTACACCTATACACCCCTGAAACCACCTTCAGCCCTCTCGCGCCCGCCCTTTCACGGGTATGCAGCTTTTATGGGGTGGCTTGGTTTACGATGCATCCCCCCAATCGGCCCTTCAAGGCTACGCGTCGCACCGGAGGATCTTGATCTTGAACAAAGGTTTGCCTGCGTTTCCCTCCGCGCATCGCGATGCACCGATGGCATGTACGAAGCGTGACAGAAACGGTCCCGTGCATGCGGTGCACCCTCGTGCACGCGTGCACACGCACTCGTTCGAATGGGACGCGATTAAAGGGCGATCATCGTGATACAGTCGGCGAGGTAACTTTCAGGAAGTGTGGTCGCTTCGCGGCGAAAGGACGGAGAATTAATGGGGATCGAAGGGTGGAGTGGGCGAAGATAGAATGGAATTACGAGTTTTTCTCCAATTTCTTTTTTTTTTTTTTCAAGAATCCTCCACCCCTATGCTGGTTCGCGATCGCAGGCGTGGAAAGAGAAATCGAAGCTGTCCCGCGAAACTTCCCGTCGAGGGTGCTCACGGTGTTTCTCCTCCCTGCCCGCCTCGGCGCGAAAATTGTACACTTGTTACCGCGGATTTCGGGGAATCTAAGGGCTGCAGGGGAGATTCGACGGGGAAAATGTTTCTGTGTAGTTTTTTTTTCTCTCGGTAATCGCGTGTCGACTTGAGATCTTGGAAAGGGGCCCGATAATTCTGTTCTACCTGCTCTCTCGTTACCTCAATGGCACTTATTATTATAATCGTACCGGAGACTCTGTCGTATTATCACGTCGAGCAGGATCGTTTAAAAGTGTACGTATTTTCTCCCGGACAGATCTATTAATAAGTATCCGAAGCGCGATAGCCTTCGAACGGAGGCAGCGTCGATTAGTTTCGCTCGATGGAAGAAGCGACGGGATCGAAAGGAGGAAAAAATCAGAGGGAAGAAGGAAAGAAGAGAAACGCGCGACGCATATAATCGAGGGGCTAACCTTGAAAGAATTCGAGGGAGGAAAGGGAGGTTTGCAGGACCCGAAAAGTCTGCTACAGCCGGTGGTGGCCGAGGGGTGTTGAAAATTAAAGACGAATAACGGCGCACGTGTCTCCGAGCGGAGTGAACAAAAGCGTCGCGATCGAATTAGGAAGCGTCTTTGTCGACAGAGACGCCAGGCGTCGCGTGTGTCGCGAATACAGAAAGGGAGGGAGAGAGAGAGAGAAAGAGTGTGAGCGCTCACGTACGTGTGTAGCAACCCTTGGTTTCCTCAGGGTCGAGGGACCGCGATCTGCCCTCGAGGGGTTGTGTCGGTCCGTCTGGAGGGTACGCGGGGTGGGACGGATGCTTGAATATATCTCGCATCGGGTCTCGCTCTATTTCTCTCTTTCTATTGCCCTTCGAGTGGCTTGGAACGCCGAGGGTGCAAAAACTTTGGAAATTGGGGCGCGACGAAGTCAGAGAATGCTACGCGCCGATCCTGCCCGGGGAAATCAACGTTTCTCCAGCTTGCGAAATGTTGTCCAATTGTTTCTGCGAAAGTTGCGCAATAATAGAGAATATATTGATTAGAAGTATGAGGCCGTTTATAGAAATAACAAAATCGTACGAGCAGCGATGGCGAGAAGCAAGGAAATTAAATCGAAGCTCCTAGACCCGAACTATTTGTGTTTCGATTCTGCTAAAAATATGGAACGCGATTCAAAAAGGAAAAGAGTAATAGCGTATTGTCTGAAATAAAGGGACTTCGATCAGCAATGGAAAAGGTTCGAACGCGATACGAATATAGAATGGTCATTGTTCTGTAAAGCATGAAATCGAATCGGTGCGGAGTCAATTAAGGGATTGTTCGTGGATCGAGAAACGAAGATGGCGTGTCGATTCTCGGGGTTCTTCCTCCCGTCTTTTTGCGCGAGAACGCTTTCGAGAACGACAGAAATCGTTTTGCTCCACGTGCCGCGGCCGTTGTCAGGGTAACGACGTCCTTGTCCCGCGCAATCATTCCCGGATCCCGGATTCTCGTGAAAAGCTTCCGGTATTGCGCGTAATCGAGCGGCGACCAGCGGCAATGAAATATGCGCTCCTCGAATCGGTCGAAATTCGATTGGCCCGTTTACTAATTCCCGCTTCATTTTCCTCGTTTGTATCGACAGGAACAATGACCATTGCTTCCGTTCGCAATTAATACATTGTCACGATTAACGTACGCTCGTTCAAGTTACGCGATCGTAATTGTAATCGCTCCTCTATACAGAAGGTGTCGATAATAATACCAATTGGATTTAAATGGTCATTCATAAGAATACAAGTCCGAGTAATTATGATACCGTTCTGTTTTCGTCCTACAATTAAATATCCTGTAAGAGATAACCACCCCTTGGAAATGTAACCGAACCTACCCATTACAATTTCCTCTACACTTTCGAAGTATCCACTTGTCATCGTACTGAGTGCCACTACGAGCCCGGTAATTTGCCGAAACGCCACCAGCCTGCAGACGATTCTCCCGTTAAACATCTGAAAGCGCCACGCGACTTTCTGTATCGAACTCGACGACGATAACTCGAATCTCCGGACGAGGACGAGCAAAGAGACGACGGCGCGGCGTTATACGCTTTGGGGTCAGTGGATGAGAAGGAACGTAGGCAGCACGTGCCGCCATCCGTTGTCAGGGCAACGATGACCTTGTCCCGCGCAATCAACCCCTGAATCCCCGAGTAACCTCTCTTCCGGTATCTCGCCAATCTGGAAAGGCCATATGCTGATAATGCGAGTTCACGCGCCTTCGATCCGAGAGCCGCCCTCCTTCTCCCTTTTATCGCCATCTTTATTATTTCCGCGTGGCCCACCTCCGGCCTTGTCCTACCCCTCCATCGGGGATCGCTCTATGCCGTTGCGGCAATAATTGGATAATTAAGTTCGGTCACCTAGCGCAACGTTTGCAGACATTATCGGAAAACGTTGCTTCCCGTGGATGGACGGGGTGTTGTTTATGGGCTGTTACGTTTTATTCCCGTGGATATACTATGTGGATCGTTTTCTTCTTGGATAATTGGCCGGACTTTTAGGGACGATTATTTGGGGGGGCGATACGTTGGATATTCGGATGTAGGGTTAAGTACCCGGCGAGAAGTACGGCGCGCGATTGGTTGGAACGGTTACCCCGCTCCGAACTTATTAATAATGCATATTCAATATTGTATAATGGCGATTCCGATCGAAACCCCGCACTGGCAATTAATGAAATAATAATGCGCCTCGTTTCTGCGTGCAATATGAATTCAATATTTAGCGACGCACGAAATTCCAAGGCTACCTGTATTATATTAGATTCGTATCGCGACTAAATGTTCAGTAATATAATGGTTGATACTGCAATTCCCATTACTTCGTATTACAAAAAATTCCACAGTTTCCCGGGAAGATTTAATTACCGCAACGCTACGAAACTTGAATCCAATCTACGCGCAATTCTCAATAATTGAACTGCCGTTTTAAATCCAGCAGGTAAAAAATTCCATCAAACGGATCCGCTTAATCAAATTCAATGAGAAACGAAAGGGTAAGATCTCGTTTCGCATCTGCGGATGGATAACGACACTTTATATCATTCCCCATTCTTCTGTCTGCGGCCAGGAACAATTTCGCTGGGCGAAGCGAGTCCACGTATCGTATCCCTCGGCTTCCGGTTTTGCTGCCTGGCCGAGCTTTAGCTGCGGCACGCACACGTTTCTGATACGAGTTCATGGGCAAAGAACCCCGTGGTGGTCGCTGATATATAGCCGCTCGGAAGCCCGGAACCGAGCGAGCTCGGTGAAGGCTAAATGGGGTGAAGGTCTCCGGGGTTGGAAGTCCTGGCGGGGCTCTGGGGATGCTTAGAGTGAGAGGAGGATCGAACATTCTGTACTGTAAGGTTGACCCGGTGAGAAATGTGCGTGCAATATTGCCATTACTCACGAAATAATCCGTTCTTCTATATTCTACATCCGCTATTTTTGTTCGTCCCGTACGATAATATACGCGATACACCAAATCGAATTACTCGAAAAAGGCTCCGTCCTGCAATCAATCTAAATAGTTGCCAAATTCTGCCAATAATTCGAGCAAAATTCCTACAAATATTGTACCGTCAATCTAGGTCGAAGCGAATATTTCATGAAACCTCTCAACATCGACTAAAATATAATAGGGTTTCAAGTAGGATCATCGTTGTTTCCCATTGAACCTCTCGAACGATTCGTTCGCTGGACCTTGAATTGAATCCATTCGCTCAATTTCGCCGCTCGACGCGTATTGCAACCACGCTCGTCATATTCATGCTCATGTCACTAACCTAGAGCAAGCAACGATGCGGTGTTGCCTGCAAGCGTCGTACACCGGGCGTACCAACTCGCACGCATACTCTTCTCCTTCTGGTTTCTCTTCCCTTGGGCGCGTGGTGTTGGCGGATTTGCTGCCACCCGACCGTCGGCACAAGGCGATAGCGTACGATCGTTCTCGGTCTCCTCTTCCTCTAGCTATACGTAACTCTGTCCTCGTTCGTTCGTTCGATTCACGTTGGTCAAGTTGCTCGTGTGCTTTCTGTGCGGACTCGCGACTATATAAAAGCACGGGGTAGATGGCCGGTCAGTCAACCCCGCCGGGATCGAGGCGAGCACGAATTTATCGTGACGGTCGTTTTCGAAAGGCTGGGCGAAAACCTTGTTCTGGTTTATCGCTGATAAATTCGACATTCGTTTGATTCTATCTTCGTTAGAAGACGGATAGAGATTGTTGACATTTTCAGCAAGCTTTAATTATCGCACTCGCTGCGAAGGGAAACGCCTCTGGAATCACCACTTCGAGGTTTAATTGACTTTTTATGTATTTTTTTTTCTTTCCCTTTAGTGTCCATCGAATGTTAAATAATTTTTAAGTAATTACAATTGCAAATTAAATGGATCTTTATCCCTCGTCACTAATATCTCGTATTGATTTCCCTTTCAGGTAAGTCGTGCCGCATCATTCCCAACAATTTCAACCCTTCCCGGGCTGCATTCTGAGTAAGTACATCCCCTTCATACGAAATACCTGACCGGCTTATTTAATGGATCCCCCTTAAAGAAATTATCTCGCGGTTAAAGTTGAACTGGCGCTGAAATGGACGCCGACGCTTCGTCAACTTTTGCCTTATAAACGAATAAACGTTAAATCGAATTTGTGGCCCTGAAAAGGTCGGGCACGTGTCACGTGTTTCCTCGCACGTGCGACCTGTTGCAAGGCAGAGTCGCGTCTGTGCGATTCGAGGCGCGGACAGCAGATGTCAGACAACGACGCGACGCCAGCACTTTCTACCGGCAAAGTCGTAAACTACTATCCGCGTCGCTCGTTCGTCCACGGTCTGATTTGTACTGCCACCTACTACTTGCGCTCGTGGCTTACCCGATACGAAAGCAATCTACTTGCTTCAATCGCCCCGTAGGTTCCTACTATTCGACACGTGCATTCGAAAACGTTGGAGCTCTAAGTCGACCGTTTCCACCCTTATTGATATCGCGGTACATGGATCCTCTTTTCCGCGGATTAGTTTTGTTAACATATTCTTATATCGAAGCACCGATTCGGTGAAACAATTTCGGGCACTTAAACGAAAGGAAAGTTTCAATTGCAGATCTACGTGAAAAGGTAAGGCTCGTAGAGGGTAAGAGGGAATTGTTACAGCTGGAAGGAAACATTAATTCCAAAAGTCGAGTATCTTTATAAATAACTGGACTCTGTTGCATTTAATTGGAAACACGTCGCGCAACTCGACGTGCCGTTTAAGGCAACGATACCGATCATCTGACGACAGTGTATATAATGAAAAGCTAGGCAGATGTTAGCGGAAGGAATTGTATCTGATTATCGGGGTGGTTTTTAACGGGAGATAACTCTCGTATGGTCACCGGGTCAACGTACGTTCTTGAAGCAGCCGGCTTTCCGTATTGTTGACGAAGTGAGAGGGTAGGCGGTCGTATTAAGTATCCTTACCGCAAAAGTGCCTTGCGCAACTGCATTGCTACGAATCGTGTGGCAACTGCAGCAGCAACAGCAACTTCATAGAGGCGGGCACACAGCGGACAGGCGGTTTCGCTTTCTTCAATGTCCGACGCTAACATTCTTGTATACCGATGTGAAAGTCGTCACGATGCAGTTTTCACTTCTACGCGAACAGCTGTCCAACGTTGGCCGACAGACCGATTTTCTGTCGAACCGATGTACGACTCGTGGTGCCAGTGAAAAGGCAATTCAATCGAGATCGAGAGTGATGTATAGCTGGCTCGAGGTTGTATCTATTTTGTAGCTCGAACGCTCTCAATTCGGGAAGGGAAAGTTAATGAAAGTTTGTAACGTTTTGAGGTTACAGCAGAGTGTGTAATGAAATTGTTGTTTTAGAAATTTTTATGCGAGAGCAATACATGCATTCGTAAGTGCGTAGATGCATAGCGTATGAAGTTTAAGCATTGCTTGCCACAGTATTTAATTTAGTTTAGTCTATTTGCGGGAAGAATCAGAATAGAATTAATTTGTTCGTTTTCGTTTTACGCTTTCGGGGGAATTGTGCTCCTTTGCAAACGTTTAACGGATTCGTGTAATAATTAATGCAGCGACAAATCTTGGAAGCTTTCGAAAAGTTATGGCAGCAACGGCAGGGAATTCTCACTTAGGGTTTCGTGATGATGTGTCGATGCCAGTAATGAATCAATAAAATTACGCGGAACGAACCAATGAAGGCCGCCTACCATTATCTGTCATACTTGTACTTATATTCTTACTTGCAACAAATTGCATGCAACTTAAGCAGTCCAATTTTCAGCGAGAAAAGACAATTTCTTCCACAGATCCATTCAACTTGATATCCTCAAACTCGAGTATTATGTTCTCCATAAAATATTTTCCTACAATGAACCGCGATAGCTACGAAAGGAAAAACTATTCAATCAATAAAGAAATAAATTGCAGCACGTTGAGACGGCTTAATTAAATTATTCGTCGCGACGAGTGGCGACACGACGCGGCCCATGGTGAAACTATGGTGATTTCAATGCATTGACGTGCATAAGCAGTGCTCGTTGAGATGATGCCCGTGTGTGTGTGCGTACTTGTTAACATGGCTGTGTTGGTTTCGCTATGCGTGGTCACGAACGTGTGCGCACACAGTATTCGCACACAAGCATAGCCAAAGTTCAGTCACTCCGTAACCTCCTTTCGATCGAAACTATTACACACTAGCCAGTGACTCTCAACGAAGACGAATTTTTACTTTCGTTCTCGTTTCTTCGAGCCGTGTCTCTTCCACTTGTGCCGCTTTCCAAGCTAGAACAACGCGGCCATTCGAAGAAATAATTCGATTTCATTCATTTTAGCAGTCTGAAGAATCTGATTTACTCCCTGCTTCTTTGTCCTGACAATTTCTCGGAGAACGAGCGGCGGTGTCGACCTTTCGAATGGTTTACGAAATTCCTTAATATTGTTTGGTTACAGTGTTTCATAAGAAACATTTATCTTTTAACATTCGGAGAATTATCTCGATCGAAGTTCCGTCGTTTCGCCACGTTTCCAATTCCAAATGGAATTCCTGTTATCTCGATATTGCAACCTAGATTGTGTCCATTATCAGCGAGCTTTTGTTAGGCTCGTATTAAATTAATAATTATATTTCCCGGCAGAGCCGCGTCCGTCCTCGTTCCTCATAAGAAAATCCTGCCACTGTTCCGAAGTCCAGATATACCGCAGAAACCCGGGTGAGGACATCGGTTTAGAATTTCAAAGGCCATTGTCTCGTTAAATAATACGAAAATCCGGCAGAGTAACGCGCGTATAGCCGGCTGAATAGCAAACCCCGGCTGACGTCAAACTTGGAGGATTTGGTGATGCGATTGTTCCCTTAAACCTTGTCAGATACCGCACGTCGTGGCCAGTAACACAATGTGTACACGGCCGATCAAAAGTTGGGCGCGACCTGGCAGCTGAAGCTACACCGCGCATTTAATAACTGACTAATAAATCTGCGAACATATCGAGGGAAAATCGTTCACCGTCGCTCTGTACAATATTAAAATATCGAGCCGGTGAAACGTTAACTGGCGATGAAACATTTCTATGGGATCTATGAGGAAGTGGTCCCGAACTTTTGATCGACGGTGTAGATACGTCAACGTCACTAACGCGTGGACCAGCCGACGTTGCTCCGATTGTTGTAGAAAATGGTCGACCTGAAACGTACCGTTGCACCCGCCACGATGGAATTAGCTTTTGGTCCAGGATCAAGCGGTGTCCCTGCGGTGTCCCGTAATACTTATATCGGTCAACGCTTGTTGCAGCCGCGCACGAAAGTAAAAGTAGGCGGACAGCACGAGCTGAACTGCTCGAAACGCGTCCTCGAACGGTCGCTGCACCACGAGGAGTTACCTGGCCTCCGTGTTGCGCAACCGGTCCGGCAACTGTAGTTTAGTTTCGCTGCTCTCTGCCTTCGAGAAGTTTCTCGGGACCAGCGTGCTGAATCCCACTGTATCGTTGGATCGTTCCAGCTGTGGCTCGATCAATGAGACTGTTCGGAAGGCCGTTACTGTGACGCTGTGACGGGTTTAACCCTTTGGGCAACAGGCGCGTCTTACGGCGGGTTACAGTTCAATCGACTTTGCGGTGCGAAGGAGAAGTCCGAAGGGTGGTTGGTTTTCGGGTAAATTGGAAAACATCGATCAGGAACGAAATCTTGGATAAGGGGGAATTTAATCGCGTGAAATGAACAGAACGAATCTGTCGGCGGAGAGATTGAGAGGGTTAGTAGCGGAAATTTGGTTGGGCTGGAAATTTTTAAAATGACATAGCTGTACTATTTTTTGATTGGCTACGAGGAAGGTTCCCAGGAATTTTGGGGACAAACGTAGGGAACGGAGTTCGAACGAGTTGAGCGAACAGCGATTCGTCGAAAGTGTTCTCGTCGAGAATGAAAGGACAAAGAGTGGTGCAACCACTTTCTCCGGTTGCGTGACACTTTCGTGAATGAAGGATTCACAGGCGCTACTTTCTTCGTCGTTCAATCCGATTTGAATGCCCCCAATCATTATTACTCTCTTGCGCTAAATCTAGTTTGCACACGCGCGAACGTTCGAACTGCAATGAAAGAAACATAATACTGCGCTATGGTGCAAAGTATTTTGGACGAATTTCATAAAAGCATACATTTCTTTCCTCGCACGGTTTAAATGAAAGTATGCAATATTAACTGCCATGCTGATTATAATGATCATAGGCTGTAATATATAATTACACTTAATGCTGTATGTCTAAACTTGACGAACTGCTAAAATATTCATACATTCCGTTACGACATCATTATAAACGTAATTTCATAACGAAAAGGTTAAAGGAATGAAAGCTACCTTTCCCCGTCAACCTCGTATCTTCCCTTCGGCGGGGCGAACTCGCTTGAAAGAAAAGAAGATCGTCGCGTTTCTACGTGCGCGAACTCTTCACCGTATCCCAACCACCCGGACAACTCCGCCAACGATGTTCCCTGTATCATACAGCCGGACCCAATCTCGTCATCGCCGGGCCACCTTTCAACGATCTAAAAACCGATCCGTGTCCAAGCAGACCGCGTCCCGTCGATCCCTCCGGGCCACACAATGCATGCACACGCGCTAAGCAGCAGTTCTCGCCCGGTCGAGTTCGCGCTGTGGAAGAGGTCCTAGGGACACGCCGTTCGACGAACGGTGGCTGCGCTCCTCGGTGGGAGCTTAGTCGGTCGTTGGGTTGCGTTGAGCAAGCCGAGAGCGAGCAGCAGTCACCTCGATAGCGAGTGTTGAACCCGCGGGAATCTAGGCCGGCGCACTGACACACCGCGTGTACGAAAGGCGCGAGCGAGCAAGAATACGCTCACACTGACGCGGGGAGTGCACGGTTGTACACGGATGCACGTATGCACGGATGCGTGTGGACCGTAACGCGGGGGAAAGCGAAACTACTTGTCACGCATTTTCGAACGGTTTTCTGAACGACGGGGGTAGCTCAGGGGGTGCGGAGATTTTGGTGCGCCATTGGGGAAAGAAATGGAGATATAATTTAACCCCTCGGCGATGAAGGCGCCCGACGGAATGCGTCGTACGGACAGCGAAAGTTCTCGTCACGAATTCTTGGGACCCTTTTCTTCGGTTAGAAAGTGGCGTAAGGGATGACGAGATGTTGTGCGAGCCTAGGAAAAATGAGAGGAATTGTCTACCCCTTGATGATCGGTACAAGAATGATCGAAATGTATTCTTTTATGTTTCTCCGCGTACGTGTGAAACGTTGTTTACATTGGCGCAGGTGCAGCGCGAGCAAATAGTCAAAGGTACTTCTCACGCTTCAGTAAGGCGATAAAAACGCAGGGTTCACCTGGGGAGTCGATTTTCGATAGAAGCAAAGGGGCTGACCGACGATACCTCTACTCCTGATTCCTGCGAATTCTCGCCACCCTCTAAATATCAGAGTAACTCGAGGTTCCCCAAGGTATTCGGGGGGAGATCCGGTAGAATTTCGAAAATCCGTTTACCTTGAAACAATACCCACGTGTTTCTGGTGTTGCGGCAAAAAATGCAGGTCGAATTGCAGAAGCGAACGAAGAAGCGGGATAAAAGAAACTAGGGTTCGAATACGAAACCGAGGACCTTGGCGCGATTGTATGAAAGTGTCTGCTTAAGCAGGCACTACGTATACAGAGGCAAGATTTAATGATCGATAATCAGAACGATTTGCTCATGTCTCGCAGAAGGCAGAAGGTTAGAATTTTCAAAGGGAAAGAGAATGTGGATATGCATGCAGGCGCGTGTAAACGCTAACGAGTGCGCGCGTCGCGTTCGCGCGGAGCCTATTCGCCGGGGATAAGCTGGTTTTCAATACGCACGCGAATTATCCGGAGATGATTACAGGTTCATTGCGCGCGTTCAAATTGATTCCAATGAAACCGCTGGACCAGGAGAGGTAACGCGAACCTACTTATGCACCACCAACGACGTTCAACAAACAACGTTTCGTACATTCCTTTCCTGGTCCCTTTTAACGACCGTACCAAGTACAGCGTACTTCGTACGAGCAACGCTCTTCGAGGAATAAAACGAGAGCTCCGCGATACAGGACGGAAGCTGAATTCTCTGTCGTCCCCAAACTTCAAACGTGTTAGCGAACGCAAAGCCAGAGCTTGCGCGTGTTAACACTCTTCGACGTTTCCGAACCGAAGTCCGTTTCGAGCGGACAGAAAAAGAAGTACCATAGAATCTAAAACGGACAACGAGCGCGGGCCAATTTTTGCGACCCGCCGGTGATTTAATGAATCGCGGTACAGCAGCCGTTGAAAGGTAAGAATGTTCGTACAGCGGAATGCCTGTTACGAATGCGATCGCATAGCGATACTTGTTGTCGGTCCCTGCGCGAAACAGGTCGGGCTCGTATCGAGCCGAGTGACAACGACAGTGCGTTATTAGAGGCGTTTGATGACGCAAAGAGAGTGAGGCCGTCGCGGCGCGCGCGACGGAGAGAGGAGAGAAGGGAGAGACACGCCAGGTCGTTGTTCCCTGGCATTAGTGGGACACTTTCGGCGTTACTGGCACGGATCACGCACGGTAGCGCACACAACCGTGCCAGAGTCGTCTCTCTCCCTCCAACACCTCTATCACTCCCTAATTCTCTCTGTCCATCTATCTATCTATCTGCCCCTACCTTTATCTCTATCCGTGCCTCTCCTCATCTCCCACACACCCCCTGTGTATATCTCTCTCTCCCTCCCTCTCCCTCTCTCGCCATCGCTGTACGTCCCTCTTACACACTCCTCCCCGCTCGAATTCTACCCGATTAATCGATCCCAATTACTAAGTTTGCGAATTATATAATAGCCGTTCTTGTCGTACGCGCACGGTTCGCTTGAACCGGGTGTCACGGTACGCGCACGGTGTTCAACGTTTGGACGAAACGCGGTTCGATTGGATTCGACGAGAGGGAAAGCTCGATTCTCGAAGATCGTTGACAACCCCAGGTTTTTTAGTTTCAACCGGGGGAGGGCGAAGGGTTTTCGAACGCGACAATCAATATCATAAGGACGGACGGTAGTAAACTTGGACGGGTTCGTTGCTAATTGCTATTTCAATTTATATAAAACGCGAAGGCGCGAGGGGGTTGAAAAGAAGCGATTCGAATTCGCTCGGAGATCGTTTTAAATAAAACCGCCCTTAATTAGAAGGCTACGCGAAGGATGCTTCAAAATCCCATTACAACGTCCATCGAGAGTTCCGAAGCACGCGCATCCTCATTAATCGGTCGAAGGGCTGTTATTAGCCTCCGGTGAATTCTAAAAACCCGAACGTAAACACCGAATAACGAAGCCGTCAATCTCGTCCGCGGTTGGATTGTTAAAAAGTCGACGAGATCGTAAAGTTTTTCGCGTTTTCCGCGCGAGTCTACGCACCTTCGTTCCGTCGAAGAATCACGGTTCTCGTTCATCCCCGTCGCGACGTGGCGCGTTCCTCCGCTTTGGACGCAGCGACGAAAACGTGGATCGCCGAAACAAGAGCGTAAATTCACGGCGCGCACGACTCTGGCGACGATAAGACGTCGATTTTTCGCGCGCCACCGCCAGCCGACGTATATTTCCGTCACTTACGAATAAATCCACTTAAACGTTGGCGCTAACGTCCGCTTGAGCCGCTGCCAAATGATCTTCATTGACGGAGGCCGAAGGATTAAAGCGAGATTGTCGTCGCGGCGAGACGCATAAATTCTCCTGTTACCTCGGCGAACGGGACCCGATGTTTCCCTAATAATAATTGACGCTGAATATATTCATCGATCATTTCGCGCGGCAATCGAGATTTCGATATGAATAGGAAGTCGCGTAGATATCTTGCTCGGGTATCGGGACTTGCGTTACGAGGAAATGAGCTAGGGCAAACAAAACTGAATACGTACGCGCGATGCATAGTAAACGGAAACGATCGGGAATAATAAATTCCATTGCAAGTTGGCGCGGACGAGTACAATTAATATTGGGCATCGTGATTGTAATATTCATACCATTTCGGTAATATTGACAGTGGCCTAACAATTAATAGTAAGAAAACGTTATTACTATTAACACCAACGTGCATCAGCCTCGCGAAATAAACCGCGCAATAAATAAGAAATAAAAACCATCGTCGACCGCGTAGAAACGAAGCGCGACACATTTCCTAAACAATTATCGTGCATAACAGAACTATAAATAAGCTGAGCCGCACTCCGTTTATGCTCGCGACGAAAACGAAGTCCCTCGATAATCTCGGCTATCGGTTTAACCTAACCGCGAGCAATCATCGGACAGCAGCTTATCCAGCCAAGGATGGCCGATGGTCGGCCAAGAAAGTACGGAAAAGAAGTTCCGTTTATCGTCGTTGCCCGAATCGATACGAAAACATGGCTGTTTACCAGAGTGAATCGTGGGAGGGAGGAACGAAGGGAATGAAGGGCGCAACAACGGCGGGGAAGAGCGGCGAAGAAATGGCGAGTGACGGTCGCAATTCAATGACAGCAAAGAGAGATTCTATGTCGAACGAGGGACATTATACCCGCGATTGCGTAGCGAACGATCGACAATAAACAGCCAGCGGCGATCTGTCGAAGAACAAGATATTTTTTCGAATAAAGCATCGGAATGCACAACTTCTCCGCGAAAATTCGGAATCCTTTCTATCCGGGCAAATCGCTCACCATTGCGAATATTATTGCACAATCAGAAGTCCTTCGCCATCGCGACGGAATAAACAAACGAAAAGTAAAGAGAAATAAAAGGAAAAGAGAAAGCGAGCAATTATGCCAGCCGATCCTTGATCCCTCTGTTAATCGTCCAAGCTGTCGAGGCGCCGGCTTTCGTTCTCCACCGTTCGGCCTTTTCCTTTCTTTGCGCTCAAATGGCACCTTTAATAACGACACCGAACTGCCCGTGATCGGGTCCGCATGCCTCGCATCGGCTGCATTTAGCCGCTAATGAATTTCGTAAGAGTATCGCCACTATGAACTGCATTGGCCGCGAGTGGGCGGTCTTATCCTTGGCGCTTTCTAACAAGCCTCGTTCGCCTCTGTACGTTCGAGGTCTTGCGCGGGGTTCTTGACACCTCCGTTTCGCGGGGATGAACGTGGTTCCCGAGTATAGATAACGAATACGAGGAAAATAATGATTTCTTTTCACCGGGCGTTAATCGTGACCTTTCGTTTTCCAGAATTAATTTGGCGTACGAAGAACGGATACGGTCGTCTCGATGTAACGAGAATTATCGTGCTTTTGTATAAATCAACGGTAACAAAATTGATATTACTTTGAACGTGCGAATTAAATTTGATGTACATTTACCTTCGGTCAGGAATGTCTTTTAAGTGCTTACTGTTTTTATTGAAGAGATTTCTCTAGGAAGCGACGATCGCTAAGCGAAAGACAATCCGTAAACGAGAAACGACGCGTTGCGTAATACGCCCATGGGGTTACGACGACCCGCAGAATTGGCCAATTCTTTAGTCACCTTAGCCTAAACTTCACGCGACTACCCGAGCTATTAATGGAATTTCGCACGTGCTTACATCCTGCCGCGATTACTGTCGCTTTCTCTGACAGGAATCGTTAATTTGCATTCCAAAATCGCCGTTCAACTTACCCACACTATCCGCCAGAGCACACCGACATTTCCAACAAAATTATCACCTGCTACATCTGAACGTCCGGCGTCTAATTTTCTTTTCTACCCTTTTTTCGCTCTTGTTCGCCAGACTTCCAGATCGAAGCCAGGTATAGAGAAAATGGCACGTTCTCTTTCTCAAGCCTCGTAAATCCGCGTCCATGTAAATTGAACGCGGCCGGTATGCAAAAACGTTACAATTATAGTTTCGCCGGCAGGAGGGGCTCGCTGCGAATCGTGGTGGAAATCGATGGTACGGAATTTTATTACCGTGAAGTGGCATTAGTACCAAAGGCGCAGAAATAACGCCGTTGTTCTCGCTTTCCCGGATGAAGGAGGATAGGCTCGCGTGGCCGTGCGTTCGATCGACTATTATGAAACGGTGAATTCAAACCGGAGCGTGGCTCGGACGTCGAACTCTCGGCTCCGTTCACGTCGTTACGAAATCAGGAACTTTCGAGTTGATGTATGTACGCGTTCGCCAGGCCAGGTTTAATTTCTATGATACGCGCCATTCAAAATCGGCCGGGAATATCGTAAGCATCGCGGGATATTTGCCACCGTTCGATCGTTCGTCTCACCTGAAGCGCTCTGCGCTGCGATATTTTCTATTTTCTATGTTGCTCTCCGATTTTTGTCTCGATTTCACAAACTTGCCCGCCGATCATGCATCCCGGAAACACGCGTTTCGTCGCCCGTTCAATCGGCAACGATACAATCGACGAATAATTTAGACCCGCGATACGATTTCATCCGGCGCGGAGAACGCGGTAACGTGGCGTTGTATTATGCACTCGTATTAGTCTTGCATACTAATTTCTATTTCAATAGATAGGATCGTTTCGCGTGCATCGGATGCACGATACGAGCGGAGAAAAGGAACACGTCTACGGTTGTACGCGTTCAAGCGCATTTCTCCTGATTTGCATACGCGATTGTATTTAATTAATATTTAATTATCGCGGACCGCCCCATTCTCCCCATGCAATTATTTATCCAACGGGAATCTAATTGAAGCGTGTCGGATTCTGAATTCATCCAATTCGATCGTTGATCAACATAAATCGTTTCTCGTTCAACCGGATCCAACACTTCCGCCTCCAACGACAATAACAATAATAATAACGCCACCACGAATGCCACAAAATCGAATCCTCGCCAAAATTTCCCCTCCGCTTCGGCAAAGAATGTTGCACACACCGTAGGCCGCCGCGAACACCGTGGAAAAGTTATCCGCGGCCGATCATTCACGGAGAAAGTCGCGAGCCGGATTTTTCGCAAGTGCGCGAATCAATTTACGAGCGGCCCAAGGCGACGGTGCTCGCGAGCCGCTCCAAAGCGGGGCTAGGCGGTGCAGTTAGCGGATTTACATGCCGCGGCACGCCGGCCGAGATTGCGCGAGGGAACGCGCCTCCGCTTGTGAAACTTCTGCTCGCACCGCGGCGAAACTTAGTCGCGAGCGAGCGGCCAACTTTTACAAACGCGCCGGACTCGCGGGCGAGTTCGTTGACTCGACGCGGAGCCGGGTTCTGCCAGCCCTCGCGGCGTCGATTTTGCTGCAACTTCCCTGGGGGAATGTCGGTGAACTCGGCGAGGAATACGGTTGAGACGATCTCGGGGGTTCGATCGAACCTTTCACGAAATTGCAGCAGATTTATTCTTTCCTGGGAGTTCTTCTTGGGGCCGGGGGCGGCCGACGGAGGGTACATCGGGATGATTTCGAGGGGGCAGAAGTGAATTTGTTGGTTTGGGAGATTTATCTATTTTGTCTAGAATATTTAGAATATTTATTAGAATATTTACTGGCACGAAGCTGCAGAGTATCGGAGAAGGGAGAGCAACGAATGAATGGTTCAGTGCGGAGTCGGTTTGTGAAAAGGGTTGATTAATTAGCTTTTCTCTTACGTCGCACGGATATCGTATTTCAAAGCGTTTGTACGATAAGCAAGTCCTTAACAGACCGCCGGATGAAAATTCAACGTATCTTTCGAATCTTTTTCATTTGCATTTAATACGGATAAAAATTCTTTCTCGTCGAATGCTGAAACTGCTATTTACCCGGATATTGTTTATTTAAAGACAACAAGGGAACGATTATTACACACTCGTTCGCCGTTTTATGTGCCGAAAGAGCAAACATAGAAGGCACTATGCTCAGAAACGAGGTTTCCATGAAGCTTTAGATACGAAACTCTATTTTCCAAGAATTAAACCCACGTCAAGATAAGTTCCACAGCGGCCATAGAGCACACTATCGATAAGAAAAAAACTTTATTAGACAGTCGTAGAAACAATAAACGCTTTCGAAATGATTTTTTACCCCAAACCCCCCAATTTCTTTTTCATTTTTCTTCAAACATTCATCAAACAGTAAAATCAATATTATCATTTTATACGCCCCGTGTGCACACTTCCTCGTGCAGTTTGAAAAAAAATTTCCATTTTGCTCAACCTATATCGCGTAGATAGCGTTTCCATAAAATATCTGCTACTTCGGAAGTTCGTTTTCACGATAATATAAACCGTCGAAACTAGAATGATTCTCGCTGCGAATATCGGCGGCGGGCCGTTATTAAAGAACGTTCACGCTCGCTGCTAAAACGAAACGGACCATCGATAATAATCGGGATAACGAACTACTCTATCGATCGGAAGCAACGATTGTCGAACGGATGGACGACGAAAAAACGTAAGATTTCGCGTTCCCTTCGTAACAGGAATTCATCGCCGTGAACGTCAACGGAGTAATTGACACGGTTAAGAAACGTAGTTGTCGCCCAACAAAATCAATATCCCCGCGAAACGCACGTTTCTACTTCCTTCGAGATAGAATTATTCTTAAGAAAAAGATATTAACGATGGATATAAAATGCAGATCAGTCATACGAATGAGATCTCAGAGATAGACATACTTTACACCCCTCTGATCATCCATCGCTTGTTAAGTATCGAAGGTCGAGCGTATAAAAATATAATATTGACCAATGAATTTCCGATCGAGGGGGTCGCGATATTAAATGAGGATCACTGTGCAAGGCCACCGGAGTGCATTGCGCCCCGGTGCACAGAGCTGCACTCTGACGCACCACCCACGAAAGGGGATGGCGAGCGTGGCGCAAATGTGTCAACTAGGTCCACTCTGCCCCTCTCTTTTCCCACCGTTTCACCCAGGATCACGTTTCCTGCGGGATCTACTCCGCGTCTAACCGCGTTCCCACTCAGATTCCATTTAATTTCCCTCCGAACCGATTCGAAAAGTCACGATTCGAACACCTGGAAAAACACACCAGCACACGTGTCCCAATTCTCATCGATTCATTTATGCTCCTCGCAACGGCCATTTCTCGCAGGTCCCACCCCTTTTAGATCCTTCGAACGTTCGTAAAAATTTCGACGAAACGCTTCGTTCAACGGGAATTCTACCTCAAGGATGATAATCTCGCTAACGTTTATCCAACCGCGCTCGCCATTCTCGCGGGGAGTTCAAATAGAACTGTGGATTAACACAGTTCGCGCGAATCCCGCGCGATCAATTTCTTGGTACTCGATTCGGTACGCAACGGAAGTACCGGTTGCTCGCGACCGCCGGAAACATTCGTTCTCCTCCCGTTTCAATCTTCCTTCTCGTGGGCGACGAACAGGGGTAGAGGAACGCGTCATCGGCCGGTGAAATCCGGAGGACTTAAGGGGGCAGAATGCGAGGAGGTCGCGGAGAACGAAGGTAACTGCCGGTTTCGAACATCTCTGGGACAAATCCTCCGTCCTTCTCCCTCTGTTAGCCTCCCTCTCTTCGTTCGCTCCTTTATGCACACGTACACCGCGTGATTTTCATCCTCGTCGTTCTGGCTATCTGGGAGATGAGGCTGTCTCGGTCGGACGAGGTCTGGGAGCTGCGAACGAACGCCCCCGTTTCCGAAGGCCGTAGCCGGACGACGAACCGCCGACACTTCGAGGACGGGGTGATCCGCTTCGAGTCTCGCAGGTCGGAATTGCCGGCCTTAGGCCGCGTTCATAATCGTTCCAAGTTTCCGCACAGGGGTTGCTCGGCGCCCTGCAACCTGGAAACGCGGTTACCGCGCGGCCGTTCGGATTATCGCCGGGAACTCATTGTAACGCGAGATTTGTTGAAAACGTGTCTCAGTAACAGGGGTTAATGTTGAATGTTCAACAGTTGAATGGAGAAACTCGAAAGTAACCGGAACGGGAGGAAGAGAATAGTAAGGGAAACAGGTGTATTATTTCTATCCGAGTTCTGTCCAACGGAAATATCGGAACGGTGCAACGGGGAGAATTCGTGAATCTTTCATTAGAGGGATGGAGGAAACGGGTTACCTTTCCTTTGAGGATTCGCGACGGATCCCCCGGGGGTAATATAGGACTCGTGCAAGCGTGCTAGGATACTCGGCTTTAAATTGATCCTTCTGGGTTGAAGGAGAAAACGTGGGAGGGAGGGAGAAGGGGGGAGGGGGAATGGCGGTGTGTATCAGGCAGTGGTTGAGGACGCGCAAGTGTGGCCTGTACGTCGCGTCGACCGGATCACCCCGTTTGCCGAAGGGTAGTTCGTCGTCTGATCGACCTTCGGAATCGAGGCCACGTATTACATTGCGACTAAGGGGCGGAAAAGGACATCACTGACGTACGAAGACGAACGATATTCTCGAATAAAAAAAAAAAAGACGCGACCGCAGATGCGTTTGTGTGTGTATGTAGGAGCATTCCGTCGGTGTGACGTAATTTGGGGTGGTTCGCGGGACGATTTCAGCGGGTCGGGACAATTTTAAAGAGCCGAGCGAAATTAGAGTTTCGTCGGGAAGAATATGTAGTTGATATGGGAAAGTAGTTTTGCTTTTTTTCGGATTTGCAATTTCTCTTGGCGAATAGATGCTTCAGCGTTTTATTAATATACTGTTATATAAATAGTCGAGGAAATCATATAGTAATTAATCCACTTTCTTGCTGGATCGTTGTTTAAATTTTTTATCGTTGCGGCGAAATTTTAAATATTGCAATAAAATCGCGGACACAAACGGGTAATTTTTATTTCGTTCGACTTACTCGATTTACACAACAGCGAAGTTCGATTGACGAATACGAATTTCCTTTCCGCTTGAAATTAGAAAATGTAACGATTCGTTTGCGAAATTCCTTTTATCATCGATCGAAATGATTGCTCGAATGAAAGATTTCACCCCTCTGCCCCAGTGTCATAAACGTTTACGCGGAATTTAAAGCTCGCCCGACCTCCGGATGGAAAATGCAGAGGCCCCGGCTAATCATCCGTGCTCTCGACCCCGTTCGACTCGACGAGCACGGACAAACGCTGAAAAATCTTCCCCCCAATCGTTGAAATGAACTCTAATTTTCAAATACCTCTTGCATCATTCGCTACAAGCATTCAGACGCGTAATGGAACCTCCCTGGGGGAAAAGATCTCGCACGTACTAACCTTGAACCGGCGCTAATCTTAAAGGGTAAATTAAAACATGCAGCAATGAAAATTGGCGAAAATTTCGTAACCGTGTAACCGAAAGTTTCAACTTTAATTTCGACCGACTCGATTATGGTTACGTCAGAAATAAAATTTTATTTCAACCGAGCAACACCGGGTACCCCGTATTTTATACTTTTAAGTTTCTAAAAGTGTACTAGTGATTAGAGCACCGATTATAACCCACTTAAAGAGAATTAGACCTTTCACTCTGCTACCCACTTGCCGCTATTAATCGTTGCCGTTTATATAAATCTGAAATTTCTCCCCGAACCGATACTTCTCGCCGATTCAGCATCCACAAAAACCGTTCCAGTGTAGGTAAATGAACTTAATTGTCCAGGGGGAAACCGATGGAAGGCGAGGTAAAGAGTGTTTAACAATCGCACGGTTGCGCGATCGGTTTCCACGAAACTGCAATGAAATGGGAAACAACAATTTCCCCGCTTTCACTGCAACACGGAATTGCTCGATTTCCAAAGCGTTAAATAATTCCCTAGCCCCCCCCCCCCCCTCTCTTGAATTACAATCGTGACTCCTGGGCCTCGGAACGTTCCTTCCTTACAAAACCGACTGAAATGGCAAGTTATCAGCAGGAAACTGCGTTTAATCGCGAACGAAAAGGAACGTTTGTCAGCGAGGATCGTTTAACGATCGATTAAGCAATCGACGCCCGAACGAATTGGAAAACAAAAAAAAAACTCCTGTCGTTTCTTCGCGAACGAGCTTCACGCGTGGAGAAATCGCGAAATCGCGTGGCAAACAATTCAGGACACACCCTGTGTGTGTATCGTAACGCTAATTCATCCGTGTTCTCGACCCGGTTCGCCTCGGTGAACACGAGCACGCGTTAGACAGTCTTTGTGGTTTCGATCGCGATTGTTAAAATAAGTTACGCCACGCGGAAACGCGACGGGTACGGGGGGTTGTTTTCCCGGTTTCTCGTTCAGGATCACCTTAAACAATCCTTAAACAATTTCCACGATGTTCGTGGGCGATCATGTTGCGCTGGATTCAAATTAATTTAAGATCGTTTCCGGACGAACAAAGTATACAAAATATTCGTTTCGACCGCCGCTCGGAACAATTTTCATTCAATGCTCCAATAATTTCGCGGCGTCTGTTCGTTCCACGACAGTCTCGAAGTTCCGCGCAGTCGACAAACTATCGTTGAAAATAAATGAAGAAATGGAGAAATGGAGAAATAAATGAATCGAAGCGATCTTCTTCCCCCGTCGCGTCGCTTGCACGCACGCTTGGCACGCGACGGCAAACGCCGCGAACGAAAATCGAAATAAGCGAGAGCGACCGCCCGCGAACATTTTCCACGGGCGGCAGCAGCGATTTGAACTTTCGCCGACCAGCGCGCGACAAACGATCCCCGGTCCAAACGCTTCGTGGAAAGCGTCCACGAGGAATAAGGACTTTATTTCGCGAAAACGACGCGGCGGATCGGGTTATAAATTTCGCCGGCTGCCCTCGATCCGGCAGCCCGTGCTCATGGTTATTTCACTCGGTCGACCGAGCGGCTAAAGCGGCTTTCCAACCCCATCTCTCCGCGTAAAATCATATGTCCCCGATTACGAAGGTCTCCAGTCCGTTGAACCATCGAGGACGGGGTGAACTGCTTTTTCCCCGGAGATATATCCGACTTTTAGGTCACAGTCAGAGAGCCGCGCTGCCGCCGTCTCCGCTCGATCGTCAAAGCCGTTCCCCGCCGATTGATCCGTCGATCGATTGTATCGGCCGATCGTCGCCTAGGCGTGAACCTCTGGCCGCGCATCGTTGAATGCTAACGTCTCTCGTAAAACCGTGGCCGATCTCGCGCCGATATTCTCACCTGTGCTGACTCGCTTCTCAACACCGAGACGTCGCGCAATCGAGCCCGGTACATCCGTAAAAATATTCCCCAAATTGACCCGGAGAGTCCGCGAGTGTACGGCGCTTAAGAAACGTGTAATCGCGAGGTAGACGAAGATCGAGGATAGGGTGCATCGAGTCCAGCCGGGGGAAACAAAGCGAGGGGGGCTTATCGGGAAGCATTAGGCGCACGATATCAGCAAGCAACGTGGGGGTATCAATGACCGACAATACGAGCCTCTCGATGAATTTCGTTCCAGTTGGTTCATCGGCCTGTCCTTCGTATCTGGGCCGCTCCTATCCACCCATATCAGCCTCTTTATCATAATTCATGCTGGCCGAGTCGGTGCATTGTTAACGTGACGCGCGATCGTTCGCCTGTGTGCGACTCTCGTATGGAACAGCGGGGGCAACAGCAACACCGGAGCGTACAAGAGCCGCATAATTCAGATGAAAGTAAACTGCACAACCGAACGCTTTCGCAACGCGAGAGAGAACGTAGGTGAGGCCCCGAGGTTCGTTCACCGCGCGCCGTTAATTCTTCTTGAACCGTGTGGTACACGCCTAGCTACCGGCTGCCCTCCGCTTCCGGTCGCGGCGAACTTCGCAATCCGTCCCGGTGCCACTTTTAGGAAAACGGCCGCACGATGCGCGGCCCCCGACCAGTGAATTATTTGGGTGTTCCGAGAGGCGGCGTTCTAAAGTATGTACAAGGGGACTGCGAAAGCTCGACTATTGGAAGTATTTCGAAAGTCTTGGGATATAGAGTTCGGAAGCGACGTATTCGGAGTACTGTCTTAATAATAATCTCATATTCGCGACGACACCCGTTCAGCGCAGACATTTTACAATTCTCGATTCCTCGATCCCCAAAATCGAGGGAACTGCCCGTTTCCAGGAACTCCGAAACAGGAGTCGAAGAAGAAAGCTTCTCGTTCGCGGTACGATAACATTAGCCTCCCTTATCGCTCGCTTATCAAAATACGACGGACGGAAGATATTTCCAAACGACCTCGAGTGTAGATCGCCCGTCACGATCCACCCCCGCCGTATCCCTCAGCCGACTCCGGGGGGGTTGTGACAGCCGTGAAAGCACGCAAGCACCCGCGACTGAATGTACAGGTTGACTCGACTGGTTGAGTAAGCGAGGGAACGGTGGATTTGCGCGCTCGTGTTCACGTTCGTTCGTTTGTTCGTGAGTGAGCATGACGTCAGAGCACGGTTGCAGCGCCCTAGATCGAGGGAGGTCACCGTGTGCCAGGCCGACGGCCCGGCGAGGTCGTACCCTCGGTCTCTCCGCGGCGAGTATGCTTTTCGTCTAGTCGTTTCTAGGTTGGGTTACGTCTCCAGAACGTGGGAGGCCGGCGTGTGCAGCCTCGGAAATCCGATACGTTGTCTACTGCGACGACCTCGAGGTCATCCTGGTATCGAAGGTATCGAAGGTACTCCTTGGGACCACTGGGTCCGCTGGTTTACGAAGCAATCCTGCCCCATCTGCCATGACGGTGTTCGATGAACGACGCATCGTTTCTGGGCTTCTTTGGTGACTTTTGATGCGGGGACGCAGGTGACAGAGGCGTGACAGCGTTTAATAGCGAGGGATGCTGCGGGCTCGTTGGTGAAAACGATAGGGTGGATGTTTCGTTGCGGGGAGGATTTTAAATTCTGCGATTCGTTAGGGACGATGGAATACGCGAATGTTGAAGGGTTTAAGCGGGCGATGCAGTAGTGCACTGCTGATTTTGAGTTGTTTGCTTTATACGATAGTAGGTAATAGTAATTATTGGCGAGATTAGTTCTGTCACGTTTCTTCTGATGGAAGTTTTATTTTAGGACCGGATAATGTAGCAAAACGTCCAGTACAAAAATTATTTCGTTCTTAATTCGATTTGATTAATTTCAATTAAATCGCTTCAATCGTTTACGGAGACAGGGAAATGGTAAATCGTAAGTTCGTTCAAGACGTTCGCGTCCGGTGGTATCGTGCCTCGTAGCGAAATGAATCCGAACGAGCTTGTTGCTTTGAAAGCAGAGATTGTTTCATGTGTTTGACGTGCACCGAAACATGTCACTGACGTTAAACGGTGCATTAATTATGCACCGAGGATGCAATGGTCGTGTCACGCGTCGACAGAAATTTATTATAATAATAATTAGACGCGTGTCATCGTATCGCTTGGGTGAACAGTGACTTCAGTTCACCTTTCATACAGGCACGTAGGTGCGTCAAAATCAATCGCGACCCTCCCTCTAAAAACGAAAAACGAGAATTGGAAAATGTTCGCTGCAAGTACCCTCGTATACAACGCCCCTCGTTATTACTAATAACGTCGTTCCCAAAGGTTTCGCAATATCCTCGCTTCCCGTCGAAAGCTATAAATCGAGTCAATTACACAATAGCCACGTACCGTGAAATAATTGCAACCACCAATGAAATTTCTTCGCGCGGCTGACATTGCGGATCGTACGTATGACTTTGAACCATATCGAGTCGTCGCCGTTGCATCGATCGCGCGGAAAATCTATCAATAACCGTTATATCGCGCGAGGGTCGAGGCGTGCTTCTGCATGAAAGGAACTCGATAAACATCGTGGTATTCGTGAAAGAAGTACAAGGTGTACCGTGTGCACGGGGACGCGCGATGATCGATTTACTTTTCTGTTAGACCGGCTCGCAGCAGAACGTGGAAGTTCGTGGCTCGATCGTTGCGAATTCAAGGATATTCGGCGTTCCCAGTAATAATAACCCACATACGTGTACGCGGATCGATTTGCATACACGGTCTACTCACTGGACTGTGAATCAAATGAGTTATAGCGCAATCAGGCGGCCGGGCGCCACGCGATAATCTGTTGATAAAACGAGGCGCAACCGTGTTTTTTCATGCGTTCCGCCATCCCGATTTCATTAGCGACCGATTCAGATCAGCCCGCGATCAATTCCCGTTTCCAACCGGTGTCGACAACTTGTTCAACCGCCCGTGTATCGCTAGAATGATCGAGTGCCGAGAAAACAATATCTGATCGACGGCTCTGAATATTTTACTGTGCTCGGCCGTGCTCTGCGAACGGTGAAAGAAATTGCACAGGTATAATAAGGGAGGGGAGCGATGGGTTATCTAGAGAACGAGGTGCACATGATTTATGTAAATGTGGAATTTTCGAGGGGTACATCGATGGGACGAAATGACGATGATAATGATAACGTGACAGTCATTGTTACCAGGATAAAGCTACATGGAAGAAAAAGGATAATGTTAATATTCTGATCTTCTTATAATAATATTAGGGTGAAATGATATTATTGCCATTATTCCTTTGTTTAGCTATATTTCTGTTTTACCACTGTTATTATATTATTACCCTAGACCCGAATTGCCCATAAATAAACGAGGCATACCGGCTTAAGTAGCCGAGCAGGGTCCCTCCTGACGTCATTCGAAGTCAACGGGGCAGCTTTAAGCAATTGACTTTAGTCGAGGAACAGACACCTATCCTGCACCATGAAAGGCAAACTCATCGTTTGCTCGGACAAAGCTTAATACAATTACGATGGATCACAAGGGAGTCAGGATATTTAACTGCTGCGATACTTAGGGAGGACTAGGTGGGAAATTCGTTGAGAGGGACAGCGGAGAAACGGGGGTGGTTTTCGCGTTACACAGGGCCGAGTGGTTGAAAGGCTGCGGGGCATTTGTCAGTTTGACACGACATTTACAAACTAGAAGCCCTTTCGCGTCAATATTTTTTTGAACATTGCAAATCGTAATTTTCGATTCTATTGCAAACTACCCCCTCTGTCGTCTATACGCAGAAGGGATCAAAGGAACAACGTACCCTTACTCTGAACAGAGAAACAAGAGAAATCGCGCACTCCTGTCGGCCATAAACTTCGCCACCCTAATCCTAATCGAACGTACGACAAATAATCGTCCCCTTGTCCGAATCTGGAAAACGGCAATTCCCCGTAGAACCGGTAATGATACGAATACGCGGCCGGAGATTCGGGATTGGCATTAAATTGGTCGCCGGTGGGAAATGCGAGCAGTCAGATGGGTTTAAGGGAATGGAACGGGAGGAGGTGGCTTCACGATTCCCGATGCGGCGCGGAGAGGTTCGGGGGTGTGAAGAGAACGGCTTCTGTCAGTGGAACAACGTACCGCCATGAACCCACGACGACTCTTTGCACCGCGGAATCGCGTATCACGCGCGTCAAGTGCAACGATGCATTCACTGCAGATGCATGCCTACGGACACTCTCGTCTCTCTGCGTGCATACGCGCGTGCACGCCTAGCGTATACACCGGGTGTCCGCGGTGCAACGACTGCGCTTCAATCTCGATTAACGGTAATGACACGATTACGGTACGCGGATGAATTATTCTGGATGCTCGTTTACTAAATGCTGCTAGAGTTTGTCGATTCTGTTTGCTGTTCGTTTTTTTCTTCTGCTCGGATGCACTGGAACAGTTTGTTTCCTTCTATTTGTTCAACTCGTCAGTAATGAGGTTTCAGGGGGGAAATAAAGAATTGTTGATTTAAGGTAGGTAGTTTATGAAGACGAACGGAACTTTTGGGCATATCTTTCGGTAACTTTGTTTCGAAACCTTCGGCGCTTTGGCACTCATTTACATTAATTATTCTTTCGTAGGCCTTGAGTATGTTTTCCTATTTTATAATAAAAAATTTGTTCTTCATTAAATTCGCGTTGCGTATACGAACCGCGGCATTCGGTTTACATTGTGAATATTTTACACGAAATTGTGTCTGACGGTTCCTATTTGTAATAGTACACGCGCCAATGAAAAACTGACTACCTCCATATTACTCACAGGACTCGCGCGACATACTCCCATAGATTGTTACGATTTGTGATTACGAGCTGCGATTGATTGCAGTCGATCCTTACTTCAAGAAAGGTACGGTACTCAGTCCATCTTAGGAATTTTCGCCAGCTTCTAGACGTCGAACGAGAATCGTCGAAAGCGTGGTTCCTCGCGCTCGCCAAAACGATAGGTCAACGTTAGTCGTACCCGCGATGTAGTGTTTGACGTCACCGTGAATTAATCGCGAGCCGCGAGTCGCGCAATTAGCGCTAGTGCGAGCGAGCGCGGCGTGGGGAAGATTGAATGCTAATTGAAGGCGAAAAAGAAAAAAGGCCAGAAATTCCAATGACGCTCGGTACACGAGGTATATAACGTTCCAAGTGCAGCGTTCACCGGGCGCTTCAAGGTTCCGCGAGCGAGGAGAGGCGCGCGTGTAAAACACTTCTGATCGGTATCGGCGAAAAAGAATCGAGCTTCCAAGTACGCGAGCATATGACAGCAACTGGATGTATTCGTCCCACGGTCCTATAGAAGGACTGAATACCACTTGTTGTTCGTTGCGGCATTTAAATGTTAGTCTTCTATTAAATACCCGTAAGCTGTGACTTCGAGGCCGTTTTTAAACGATCCCTCTGACATTTTTCTATACGGAAACGAAGGATAATTAATGGCGATATTATTGAAGCCATTCTTTTCACCCCCGATCTTGGAATCGAAAAATTATTAACTGCGACCCACGACCCCGTACAATTTTTGTTGCCGCGTCTAATCGCAAGTCGCCATGTACAATAATTCGAAATGAACAGAACGTTAATTCTATTCAATGTATATTATTGAATTAAAGGCGCTTCACTTTGCTGCAAACCAAACGGCTGCGCATATCGTGGACTTGAAACGAAGATGGTAACTCGATTTACTTTATTATTCACTCGCTTTTTACGACAATTCGTAAATGACTATTGGAATCAATACCGATCGATGTGCCTACCGGGACACGTTCATAATAAACGTCTCGCCTAGATGATGAATCGCAGATGCTGTATGCAAAGCTGCAAAGTGCACGCAGCAGCGTAATCTGTGGCCTGCATCTGCTTAAAGTAGCGAATAATGCTCATTGTTCGTATGCGTCACAATCGATGCGCGATCAGCTCCGTTTCTAATAAGCCAACCACGCTCGTCCCTTTCCCTTATTACGCTCTACATACGGTAGTAGATGAACGTTCAGATTAGTTTGGCGCGAGCGAGGCGAACGAGGGGGAGGGGAGAGCATGTCTTGAGAAATCATTTTCTTCGCGTACTTGAAATTCCAGCGGGCAAAAAACGATCCGGGAAAAATAGCAAATAATCCATTAAACGACGGAACGCAACAACCATTTGCCGAGGAATATCGTCTCGACGCCGCGAAATTTCTATTCGATAAATTAACCCGATCAGTGGAAGTAGAAAATTCGCGAGAATTTTGCGCTCCGATTCAGAGCGGCACGCTCGCGGGGCGTAAAGTGTCCGCAAAAATTCCGCGGCTATTAAGACAAAGGTTATTTTAACACGCGGTCGGGGACGAATTTAGAACGAGTCGGTTTGGTATTTATGCGACGACAGGAGACAATGACTAAGGTGCGCGGTCGTTTTATAAAAATGCTAGAACCTGAGCGCGCCACATCTGTGCAAGCACGTAACCTATTCGATCAGCAACGTTACGAGCTAAAGGACGGCGGTCGTGTTACGCACCGATTTCACCATAAACCGGGCCTGATATTTCTGCCAAGCGGCAGCCTTACCTATCGTAATTTGTCGTTGCCTTAGCCGCTTGCCGTTTTCCTCAATTATTATCGCCGATTGCGACGTTTACTCGGCCGATGTGCCGCAACGGCTGCAGCAGGTGTCTTTCCGCAATCGAGCGTTTATTTTCGTGGAATGAAAGCTTCGATGGGAAGTACCGTCGACCGATCGAAGAATGGATTGTCTGTGAATCTGTAAATTTGTTCTAAATAGCGTATATTTCAGCCCTTTCATTATTCACAGAAGTTTCTCCAATAGATAGAAATGTTTTGCTATTCACCTGTTCGAATTATATTATATAACCGGATCGTCTTAGAACTGTATTGTGACGGCGATTGCAGTAATATTAAGAAATATTAATAATTGTCGGGGACGATTCGAGGGGAATCGAAGGCAGTGGACGAGTAGACCGATGTCCACGACGAAGAAGTGATGCAGGTCAGTGACTTACACCTACGCAGATGCACCCACACGCGGGAGCGGGCTTACACGTGTGTGCAGTGCGCGATAACAGTCGGTCGGGAAAAAAACACGAACATTGCTCCCTCGAGATACAGCTCGAAATGTGTGTACACAGCGGATGGTGTGGAACAAAGTATGCCTGCGATAACCGAGCTAAGACGTTGCGTCTGTGTCGTAAATTTAGATAAATTCTTACGTGCACGCGCGCAAGTGCAGATCAATTGACTCGTTCTCTTTTGTATCCCCCGTCCAATGCAATCGAACGAAAAATCGGTCGCCTTCCCCTTTGTCGAAACGAGAAGAAACATATGCAGCACCGCAGAAATTTGTTACAATCAATATTGAATTGGTGTTACTTGTTCTTTCGTTTCTGTCTGAATTCATTGGACAATCGGTATCAAGAGTACGAATATAAAAAAAAAAACGTGTTCGTAACGCAGAAAATATAAATGCGAGCCAATGCCTTCCAGTAGAATAGCAGGAAGGAGTTTAAAGTGACGCAACGAGGTGCAATCGAGATAGAAAGTTATTACTTTTCCACGACTTTCTAGTTGCGCCCACGATGATCATACTGTCGCGATCGAGCGTGGCTGCTTTATCCTACTCTGTCCGCGTCGTAAACACTTATTTCTCGATTCCACGATTCCGTTCGCATTTAAATCAGCCTTCCACAATTCGAATTATCCCCCGCCGATACAAGCTTCCCCAATTACATTAATCTCGCCCGCAGAGGCGCACTAAATATCGCCTCCGCGCGATACAATTTATACTGATCCTACCTTAAATACAAATACCGTGTATCTTGAGATAGGTAGAGGAAGAATGCGTTAAAATAGATCTCGAATTATAAAAACGGGCCCAAAGAAATATAACGTGTATCGTTTAACAATAAGCGCCACCCTCGTGTAATCCTTCGTCGAATGAAATCACCGGAAAGGAGACATCGAAACTAGCGGCGGCAGCGGTGGGAGTAGGTAAAAATCAATCGGGCGGATCGCGCTCACCTGCACACGGCCACTCTACGTGACGAATGCATCGCGTATGCGATTCCGATGCAACGGCCTGGCTGTCCCAGTGAGCGGTCGTTCACCCGTGCTCCTCTCAGGCTGATTGCAAGCTGCGAGCGAGCGAGCAGGCGCGAGAAGAGCACCGAGGCCACAAGAAAACCAAGAGGATTCTTTCCTCCGCATTTAGCCTGGCTTTTGCATTTTTCTTCTGGCGGCGCTGCTTTCGGGGTGGAGGGGGTGAGATAGGAATAAACCGATCGTACGCGCTGGACAGGCAACGGCGAGGGCTCGAAATATTCTCTGGGCGAGTGGAGGTTACAGTGAGATGGAGAGGGACAGATCGACCCCGTGCTCCAACCGAGGGCGTTGCACTTTGACCGCGTCTAATATAAGACACGAGCTGGCTGATACGGGCGCGCGAGCCGAGGACGCGATAACCACGGAGATGGTAATCGGATTTGTTACGTTCTTTTCGATTCCCCGAAGTCTCCGGTGTGTTTGGAAATCTAGCGGAAATCGTGATTAGGATGTTTAATTTTCGGGGACGGGCCTTTTTCGTTTGCCCGCGATAAGGCCGGACGGACGATTAGAGATCGGGTTGGGAAATTTTGGTTTCGTGCCTTGACGAGGATGACGCGAGGACGCGTTGCTTGGATGCATTGTGATTCTGGTATCGTTTCTTTTTCTATTTCTAGGTTTTCTCGCGTTATCGAGGACTCGCGCATTCTCTTTGTTGGATCATCGAGACGATTTAGCATCGACCATTCTCCAATGGTATGGCGATGAAATTGAACGCAAACAGATAGCGTGAAAATTTGCGCAAATTATGTTAACATTCTATTGATTGAAATCTATGCGCGGATTCGAGTGAAGTGCGAAAAGGAATGGTTGCATTGGCGGGGTGGTTGGATGAAATACGGTAGTGGTGGCGAGTTCAACCTATTTTGCAGAGAGTGTAGAGTAAATGCGAGTTAAGACTGTAACGAGATCCGCGCCCTTTGATCTTGATCCGCCACGCGAAACACGTGAAATATGAAAAACGTCATGAAGTAGAATTTTAAAACGTTGTAACAATCCGCTGAAAGATTCATCAAGCGGCATGAAAAGCGTCAGAACGGGGTCAGCTGATAATAAAATTTAAAAAATCAAACTTCTTTTTCACTGTGAAATCGTTTATATACAGGGTGTTAGTCTTAACCCGAGCACCTAAACTATTTTCGCTATTATTGAAAGTACGAAGTAATGATTAAATAGAATGTACATGGTGTTAAGACGCGCATCTGACGACGATGAAATTAAATCCTGTGATGGTCATTTTAATGGGTTATTCGAGTTCATCATATTATAACCAATTGTATTAGCGTCTGCAGTGTATATAATAATTGCATGGCCAGCAGGATCGTAATATATTGGTCGTCCCGTAAGTTTGTGCCGCGGATGCGTTTATACTTTGATAATGAATTTTGCATTTTGAGTTTCTTCCAGCCAACCAAACAATTAACTCAGACAAATACTGTGCTCAGATGGACAAATCGAAAGGACCAATAAGAGTGAAACGACCGAACTCGTGAATCGGTACAATGTGGTTTTACGTCAGGATAATGCAAGACCATATGTGGCGCAAACCGTGCAAAACAAAAATTACGCGAATTTGGTTGGCAATATTTTATTACACCCACCATATTCTCCAGATATTGCTCCATCGGATCACCACTTATACCGGTCAATGCAACATTTTCTTAGACGGAAAAAATTTGATAATGTCGAGTCCCTAAATTTTAACGAAAAACCACAGAAATGGTATAGTAACGGTGCACCGACTTTATGTTTCATACATTAATTTAAATAGCAAAACATAAAAGGCGGCACGAAGTTATGCGACGACCTAATATCATGGACGGTCAATTGAATCGTGTGATAGACCCGCAAATAAAAAATATATTATCCGTACGTCACCTACCTTTTCATACGGTCCGTATGATAACACGCATACATATATGAAATACTGCTTGATAATACACACGCGATAAAAGACAATGCATACATATAAAAGTTTAAAATCTCGCTAAGAATGATAGCGTGCCGTGTCTGAGCATCACTTTGAATGCACTCGAGTATTCGAATATTTAACAGATCCTTTCTCTCCTCCGGCGATTCCTTTTTGAGCGCGCTTCATTTATGCTCCTTTAGGCGTTATGCTCCTTTCTAGTCATAGCTATTTTTTGCCCCTTAATTTCTTCATATTTTTCAAACGACGAACTTAACAGCGTGCGCGTATACGCTTTATAAGATACTTTGGCTTTCTGAATGAAAAACAGATAACAGCTGTGAAATAGTATTCGATCGTGGTACGTGCAATTTCAATCGCATTTCTTTCGAACGAAACGTCGGTTAATCGAAACCTGCTCTTCGTACCGCGACTACCTTGTGCGATTGCTGCGTGCATTAAGACAAATCGTATCGACAGCCGGCACTGTCCAATGGAACATGCGACGCGTAATAAGAAACATCAATAACGAAGTGAGCTGATTACTGGGAATATCGAGATTTTCTTTGAAAGCCACAACGTTTTAAACAGTGAAGCGTATGGTTCTATTACACAAGAAGAAAATAAATTCAAGAGGTTGTGGTCATGCAGATTTGTATGAATTAAAAATGGAGTATGATTCTCTCGGATGAGTAAGTAAAAGCATTAGGCGGACAAGGTCCCTGCTAATTTCCCTTTATTCTGAATCGAAAGGGCCGAGGGCCTCGCTAAATTTATTATATTTTGTAATAAAATAATTTATAGTTTTGAGCTTTCGTCTTGCTAATGAACGATTTATTAACTCCCATACCATAAAATAGTTGCCGATGGAGAACTGCAAGCAAAGATTATTATGACCATAGTACTTCTTTGCAAGCGGACTGTACATATGTATTGTGGTCAAGTATGCTTTACAACGTGTCAATTTTTGTTCATTCACACCAAAATACAAGAATTTGCAATTATTACCGCGTCCAATCGTCAATTTTCCTTGCGCAAACCTTTCTTCGCGTGCGAGCGTAGTTTATCGAAAAAAACTCTACGCAATTACAATAGGGTTGACGATTGCATGAGGTATATAATAATTGGTCCTCGCATAAATAAAAAAATTGGCAAGCTATGGCTGGTATGAAGCGAACCTGGGCACAAAATGTATGTACATGTGTGGCTCGCTTTAAGAAGCAACCTCTTTACTCGTTAAACAACAGTTCCTATTCGCAAATTCTTTTATCGTACAAGAATTCTATCTCTAATTTTTAATGCAAACTAATTGGACATAATAGTTCTATTATCCAAATAACTTAATTGAAATTTATAGTCATAGGCAACCAATATAAATATGCCCCCCCCCCCTTGTACCAATAGCCGGTACTGTCTAATGAATTAACAATAAGTGACGTAGAATAAGAAGCATTAGCTTACAAAATTTGCTGGTGACTGAAACCATCGAGATTTTCTATTAAGGGAATAACATTTCAAACAGTAGAGCAACCGGTTCTATCACAAAATAATAATAAAACGTCGTAAGAATATAAAAACGAAGAACTGAGCGACTCAAAAACAGTTTGACTCTATCATATGATGAAATAAAACCACAAGATAGAAGAGATTCTTACTAATTTCTCCCTCCGTGTAATGAGTTTCTGCAGAGTGGTAAATACTGTCGTACTAAATTTACTGACATACGTTTTAGGTGTCTATGATTATTGGGGTAATTTGCATGATATTTTTTAATAAAGTAAGTTACGGATCTACACTTCCGTCGTACTAATGAACGGTTCATTAATTCCCATATTACAAAATTGTTGCCAATAGGGGACTGTAGGAAAAGATGGAAACATGCAGAAGAAGATTGAAACATGCAGAAAAAGATTGAAACACGCAGAAGCATGAGCACAGTCCTTGCTTTCCAGCGCGCTATGCATATGTATTCTGTCGAAGTACGCGTTTGCGGAGGTCAATTTCTTTTTAATTCGGACGCAAATACCCGAACTTGCCATTATTATCATTACCATGTGCAATCGTCTGTTTCCGTTGCGCAAACCTTTCTTCACATGCGAGCGTAATGCTTCAAAAGCTTTGCGCAATTACAATAGGATTGACTGTTGCAAATCGTATATAATAATTAGCGGTCCATGTATAAATAAAAGAATTGCCGCGTTAGTATGAAGCGACTCTGGGAAGAAAATGTATAGCTCGTTTTAAAAAGCAAGCACTTTACTCGTTAAACAGCAGATCCCATTCGCAAATTTTTTTATCGTACAGGAATTAACGCACGGCTCTAATTCTTCGTGCAAACTAATTTGATGTAAACCGTCTGCTAAGTAAATAATTTAATTTAAACAAATAATTACAGGCACCCAACATAATGAACTTCAGCGGGGTAGTATTTGCCATCCGACGAAAACTCATTAACCTGGTGTAAATAGTAGGTACCCCTCCTTGTAAATTTAGTACAAGAGTTACGAAACGATCCTAATGGGCCAGGAAATAGATCGACTTATTGAAAGCTACATTGTAGAATATAATGGTAGATGGAAATTGTAGTATACAATTGTAAACTCTTTCCAACGATTATAGTGGTGTACAGCATCGAGTTGAATAAATACAACATCTGTTTACACAGATTCCAATAGCTATTTAAAAACAAAAATTACAATCTTTGCATGACAACAACCGTTTCGATTTAGAAAAATTCGTTTCCTAGAAAGAGGTATTAATATTAAGCATCGCGAAGTTCAACCGAAATTTACTCATTTTTTTACCTACATTTTTTCAATGCCACTAATCGTTGTTAAACAATGCTATTAAAACTGGGAACCTAAACTATTAGAAAATTTTGTCCAAATTTTGCAAAACTTTACATCGGTTGCAGACCACCCTGTCTATTACAAATGGCAGTCAAGTGATTTTCTATAAAAGGATCTCGTTTGCGGGAAATAAAAATAATCTGACCCGTGTACATTGAAATCGCGCTCAAAAGAATTCGTTAGAGGAACGTCTGCATATATAAATCGCGTATTATTAATTGTTTCCGGGAAACTGCATAAGTATTCGACACGACGCGACATAGGAAATGAATTATCGTTCGAGCAGTCTATCTACAAGCCCTGACAATGACACGCGAAGAGAAAAGCTCTTTCGGACGCGTGTACGAAATGAAGAAAGACGTGTTCAGATAGGTTAGGACTCACCGTTCGCTGTCTAAAACACCTTGCCATGAACACGAAGACGTCCGATCAAGATGGACGGCCGATTGTAATCCATGCAATCCATGTAATTCATGCAGCTTTTGCGTCGAACAGTGTCCCCTGCTAGGTATTCGTGGCACTTCGAACTGCAAGCAGAAACACGGTTATTCGCGATGCGACTGAAATAATGAGCGTCGAACATGAAACGACACTCACTAGCCGGTAACACACATGGATTATTTCAAAAAGCTAATTTTTCTCGGTAATCGCGCGTAAAGACAAAGGGCCATTACGTGTATCATGGCGTCCGGCCTGTACTTTATAGAAAACGGAAAGCCCTTTCTACTTTCAGTCGTGCACCGTTTCGCATCTACCATTTACGCTCGCGAACACACGAAAACCGTCGCGACAATATCGAATCGAAACCCAAAGTATTTGAATGTGATCAGATCGCGATAAATATTCATTAATATAATTACCTTCGTTGCCTCATTAAAATAGCTTCGATCAACGGCACTGGTCACTACACTTCTGCTTCTTCACCGCCCCCCCCCCCCTTCTCGCTAAATATAAAAAGTACGTTCAAAATTTGATCCGCTCATTGGTCCACCTAACCAACAATGTCACCAATCAAACAACTTCTTCCGTTAACCCTATACTTAATCTTGTGATAATACATTTTCCTTGTCATTGGAATTTTTAGGACGTCTACTTTAACGCGTACATATTAACCGTGTTACGCACGTTTGATTTCTTTTACGACGTAAAAATTATTTTATTCCCCTATTTCTTTCCGCGCCGGATTACACGATGTGAACCAATCAGAGCAAAGTGATCAATCGTATCCCGTCAGTGCATCCTAATGACGCGTTACACAGTTCCTATATTCTAATTTTCGATACATTGCTGCGTTGGCCGCCCTGCTCTGCATCGTGTCTTCAAACGTTCGGCAGCAGAAAGAAAACATGGATCGCAAATCGTATTCCGACGACTGCTGCGTTTCACGGAGCTTTCCTCAAGGTACATTCATGAATAATAAATGTTTACGAAGTGTTATTGCATTATAAATCGGGTAGATAAAGATCGTACAACGGGACGCTGTTCTTCGCGTACGATAACCCAGTAGGTCGAAAACGATTACGTGTCGTTCGTACACGTAATCCGTGTTTACAAACAAAATATTCAACCAGTTTTAGCTTACAAAGCAATTCATTTAATTTCCGCGACTTGTCGCTTCATATCCTACGATCGATTCCGGATAACCTCACTTGTCAATTGGAAATTCGTTTCCCTGGTGCATCTGAACGCGTGCTTTCAAAGAAAAGTATTGTGAGCACAATAAAAAAATTCCAGCAAGAAACACGTGCCACTTCTCCTCTTGATGTTTAAAACGCGTTAAATTGGCATTTGCTTGTAAAACCTACTCGGTTTCATCCATATGTTTGTTTCTTTCGACGACTAATTATGTCTTTTTTTCTTACGAATTATAAAGGAGAACATTGTATTAGCAGGAAACTGATTTGTTTGGAAAAGCAGTTCCCGATTTTCATTCACGAAAGGTGAGTAACAGTCGGCCCTTTCGGGAGTATTTCTGTTTTGGAACGTTGAAATAATCAAGTTTTGTTTGTTTGAAACGCACATCTTTGAAAATATTTGCGTCATAGGTTAGGGCGGAATTCGTTATGTAATGCAGTTGAAATATGGATAATCACATGTGCGAAAGACTAGTGGGAAGCAGGGCTCTGATTTTGAAAAGATTCGAATTTTAAAACGATCCTGATTTCAGCAATCACGTGCCACTTTGCGCAAACTGACAATCGGTTGCCTCGCCTCGACTCGAATTCCACGACAATCTCGACGATATTTATTCGTTTTTTTCACACCAGAATGAGACATTCGGGAGTGTAGTGTCCGCATTATCGTGACCCTGGCACGACAAAATTTCACGGCACCGTTATGGCGTTGCGAAACAGGCCGACGAATTATTGCACCTACGCAGGGCCGCAATCACGGTGAATTTTATACGCTGCTGGTAAAACTGTTTACTTCATTTATTCATTCTTCTTAATTATATACATTCATTTCTATACAAAGGACTGCCAAGTTCTAATCAATTGTATCAACGTCACTTCGGGGCGAAACCAATTATTTGGCGATATAACACAACATGGAAATAATTATATTGGATATTAATATCTGCTTGTAGATGTCTTACGACTCGTATTACCTTTTAATCATTTGATCGGCTTCGTTGGACAATTCGATGAATTTTAACATAAACAGAATATTCGAACCCGAATTAATGAAAAATAATAATAACCGCGGGCAATTCTCGTAAACGTACATCGTCCAGATACGTTCGTCGTGATGGTTGAAATACGGACGACGAGAAAAAAATCCAACGCGTTGTCCAACGCCAGCATAATATGAACAGCAAAAAATAACGCCGTACCATAAAAACATCCACCGCCATTAATATAAATTAACTTGGCAGCACGAGTTCAACGGGCGCCATGTGAATCCAGCTTAAAACGCGGCCAGCGCTCTTTTCCATGGTAATTAATCAAACTCAAAAGACTCCGAACCAGCCGCTGCTTCACGTGTTAATGGTATTCCACGAGCGAGCGCCGGCTATCATAGCTGCTCTAATTGCTGGCGCGGTATAAGGCTGTCGGGATCGCATTCGTCAAAGGTCGACGCCAACGAACACGGAACGATCGTGATTAGAGCGGCGATTAATCGGCCGGTGTCGACAGGTGAGACGGCTCGATTCCTTTGTCGCTCTATCGTCGTCGTTTCCTGTTGATTTCGTTTCGTTTTCATTGCAATTCTAATTGAGCCATCCTGCCCGCTATTACAGTTACAACGCTACGTATTACCCTTTAAATACAACCGCGGCTGGTATTAACGATATTATTCTAATTGGCCGCTAATTGCAATAATTGCACAGCGCCCGTCATTCGATTTTTCGTAACAATTTTCGCTTTCGCGCGCGTGAACAACGAACAACGATAGAACCACCTTTACCATTAATAATCGCTCAACAATCGATGCCTTCCACTGGCGATCGCGTTGCCTTAAACAGATTTATAGCCCCGAGAGTTCCAATTTGTAGATATCGCCGAGTTTTATTTGCTCGTTACGCTCTTGCAAATCCACGGACCCGAGATCCTGACGTGTCCGACGTTCCCAATTTATTGCGTCCGCGAGAACAATTAAGTTCGGGGGAGGGGGATAATCGGCAATATTTGCTCGAATCGTTATTTGTAGTATCGATTGTAATTGCCCGATCGAAATAATTTGATCACGCCGCATCGACGCGATAAATTATTTATCGTCAGTCACGGTCGGACAGAGATCAGAATGGAGTACGAGAGTTGCAAAGCGACGTTTCCGATCCAGCCGCGATCTGTTGAATGCACGACCGTCTCGAGTTGAAAAGTTTACGAGCCGGGGAATGCACGGGGGTTAACTTTCCGTGAAATTCAATTACAGTTTCCTCGGTACACGCGACGCTGTCGTAAAAGGAACGTCGGCTGGGAAACGTCGATCCGCGTACGGCCGTCGGTTTTCCGAGAATCCATTGCGGCTTTATGCCGCGCTATTGTCCCGTGCAGAGGTGTAGATGTTTGTCGTTCGTTATGTAGAATAGCTGGCTGAACGGTGTGTTAAAATTTCACGCGTTTGGAAATTTATTATTAGCCGTGTGGGGGGAGGCAGATGATATTATAATCGTATTTTTAATATACTTATTCTTCTGAATATCGTCTGTCAATTAGTAGTGAAAAATTGTTCACTCGTTCGACGTATGGAAAACGAAATCCCTTCTCTGTTGTAGGAAACATCATTTTTAGATTCGTACGTGAAAAGAAAAATTGTTGAAATCAGGTTGATCGAAGGCAATAAATAATTCCGGTTGTCAATTATTAAGGGAGTCCAGTTGCGTGGAGAATAACGTGAACTGCATTAAACAATTTAAGTAGATTTATTTTTGTGACGCGTATATTGCTACGGCGATTATATACCTTTACCTGCAGTTCGACTCGGCAATCGATATCGAAACCCATCGACATAGAGGCAATAACAATTACTCACCATAGGTTTCGTATTCCCTTTACGCTCTACATTATTAAGAGCGTCTGGCACGAAGAATCAATTTGCCCCGCCGTCCAACGGAACTTCGATACTTGGCGATCTTCCCACGGCAGTGGTGATGTACGAGTTAATCGCGAAACAATTTCATCGTCGATAATTAACCAGCATCCGCGCAAACAGTCTTGGTAAACGTTATTCAATCGCAGCTATACGTTATCGTTAGCAATGAACGTCCATAATATGTCAATGGTTTCTCGTAGAAAGTTCGAAGGCCGGCGCGGGTGAAAACGAAAGTACATAATTCGATTTGATAACAATTAATAATTGCCGGTTCTCATATATTGTTCGAACAAAGACGCCTCCTAGTTACAACGGAATGGTTTAAAGGGTTTAAGTAACAAAGAATTCTTTCGTATACATACATATAAACAAGTTAATTAGTTAATTGCAAGTACACGAGGGATTATGCAATTCGAGCGAAGCATTAGAAAGTCTATGCCAGTTACATGATCGGAATAGCGCTCGGCCACGCGCGTGCACCTCGCGGCAGATTTTCTTTTTTAATTTAAACGTTCCGTTTCACGACGGGTTCGTGCATCTAGGTATAACAGACATTGTATTGCGTAAGGGGTTTGCGTAAAGCAAACTCGAAACCCGGTGTCAAATTGGTTGACAAACAACGTTTAGAGTTTAGGCCAACGTGCGACCTTAGGTTTCGTGAATGGCCCATCTGATGAATTTCACCTTCGTGGCAGGGTGTCAAAAGAACGCGCGTCGCACCGTCGATTGGGAAACGGCGTGCGTGAAAATAGGAACTCGCGGAGAAAGTGACGAAGGAAAGCGACGAACGAAAGCGGACGTTAAAAGAGCAGAAAACGGCCGATAGGGCGAGAGAAAACTCGGTCCTTGAGAGTACGAAAAGTTTCCGTGGTACAAGATTAATCTACGAATAATTTGATAAAAGTTTGGAAACGCGGTGATCTTCCTTGGGTATTTGTAAGAAATTTCGAAGATTTCGCGATCGAGGGGAACTTCCATTTCAAAAAGGAAAAATCTGTAACCCCATCGCAAACATTTCCCACGAGTCACCAACTTGGCAGCTTCCCTTTTCCCAATCAATTTCCGCTACCACGAACCCGAACGCGTTTCCTTCAAAATTTATTTTACAACCCTTTCAAGGCCCACCCGAAAATCGTAAATCCACTGGACACGTGATAATACTATTGTCATAACAGCCCTTTCGACAAGTCAATTCTATCTGCCGTCCAACCGAACACTCCCCGTTGATCATCGATCGCGTCTCGGCGAACCAGAATCAAGATCCTCGAGAGCGTAATGAAGATATCTGTGAGACGAGCCGCGAGATCGATCACCCTTCGACGTTATCCAACGAAATCGGACATCCGTTCTAAGATGGACATCCGTCCATCCGCGTGTCTCGCCTCGTTTCCAACTTTGGATGTAGGCTACACTTTCCCGGCTCGATCGTTCCAGTCGGCCTACCTCGGCCAGGCCTACGCTTCTACGCTTGCGAAACAGGGACGAGACCCAGTTACCCACATTCTGCGCCAGATATTGACCGGTAATTAAATAGCCGCCGATTTCCCACTAACCTTTCGCCCTAGAACCCACGGAACGAGCGTCGACGTGATCGCGCGGTCAAATGCCACGTATTATTATGCATTTTTATTCCGGATTCGTTTACGGGTAGTTTCGAGAGTGGTACAAATTAAATCTGTGCGAGAAACGATGGGAACAGTAGTGTACGATTTCTCGATAGAACTCTATGGAACTCTGTAAGAGAGAACGCATTGGTAAATGTTTGAAGATAGTAAGAAAGGGGCTGGCGCAGTTTCATTATTATTACTTGTACATAATATGTAGATACTATGTATCTCCCTGATTAATTCACTCTTGCTTCCTTATATATATATATATATTTTATATATATATATTTGGGGGGGGGGGGGTAGTTTGGAATGAGCGATACCGTGCAACTTACACGCTATTCTTCTTAATTTGTGCAAAATTGGCAACAATTCCCGCGATCATGCGCTTCGAAATAATTTCGCGATTCCCCATAAACTAGAACGAATCGGCTCGGCGTTCATTTTCTAAATCGACTCGAACCAGTCAATCTTCGTTGGCGATCGGCAATGCGATCGGACTTTCATGAGCGGCACGACCGTTCAATTTGTCGAACGGAATCGAGGATCGGGAGTCGGTGACCGGTTCACATACCGACGCGGATCATTGAGCAACTGCATGTGCAACGTACGACCACATACGCGAGGCTGCATCTCGATTTGAACCGTGCGAGTGCAACGCGATTACGCGACGCAACGTTTTCGAAACACCTCCGCAGCTTCGCTCGTGGGAATATATTAAATTAGACGCGAAAACCGATCGCCGCGGGTTACCGTAACTAGAATCGCTTTGCTGAACGGTGTTGCGCGAAATCGATGATTAGCGGAAGGTGTACACGTTTTGTCGTTAATTCGCGATACACGTGGAAACCGGCGCGCTGTGATGCACGATTGGGTAAGGTGGAACGGAAAGCGATAACTGAGCGGGGAAACATTGACGGGTTTTAATAATTTGGTCGTTCGATTCGACGAAACGTTTTACGTGATTGAGCGTTCGCCCGTTTCGTGCTTGGACAACGGAAATTAATTAAGAAGGGGAAGGGGGGTGCTTTTTGTAATGCATTTATTATACGGTTTCTATGTCTCCGTTTCCTGTTTGTTCTTTCGTACGGCATATTTCTCAGCACGCATTAAATCATCACTTTCACGCGAAGGAAAACCATCAGCAAGGGTTGCGTAATTCGTTCCTCTTTTCGCGTTGCATTGTTTCGATTGGAACTGGAGCACGTTCGACGAAATGTGTGTGAATGCTATTTGCATACGCTTGCTTTCTTTTTTCTCTTTTTTCTTTTTCATTACTACGGCGTTGATAAAACACGGTTCAGCAGTATGCCTCCGGTGTGGAAGCAACAAGTCCTTCGGGGGGAGGAGGTTCCGATGCTTCGTCATCCCAGAGATATTTATCTTCCTTCGTTGAAAATTCGTAGCCTTCGCCAAATACCAGAACTTCGACGCTCCTCTAGTGTTCGAGGCTGATAAATGCATATATACATTTACAGCGATAGCTCCATGCTCTCGGCAAGTAGTTTTGCCAACATTTCATACACCCTCGCGGTGGCAAATATGTTTGTCTCTTCATTCAATATTTAAAGTTACCCACGTACCCTTGCGCGTCTTGCTACCTTTTCGTGGAAAATTTGAACTCCTCGCGAGATCTGTTTACGCGAACCCCAGTCCCCTACCCTTTGCATACGCCAAAGTTGAACGTTTCAATTTTCGAAAAAGTCCCGTTTCTCGTCTCCCGTGTGAAAACTATTTTCTCCTAAAAACAAAACAAAGATATCTATATCTCTCCCATTGACCACCATTAATTATCCACCCCCCGTCCCCTACTAAAATACAAACCTGCAAAACGAGATACTTTACCCGAACAAATTGCCTAAAACAAAAAGGAGGCGAAGCATCGAAAACTAAATTCCCCGCGATTCTCCGCCCCCTCGACACGAAACCCAGCTATCCATTAATTAATCGCGGGCATAAAATTTCCTCGCGCGAAATTGTGCCAATAACATACCGCAGGCCAATCGCGAGATCCAAGTGGAACGACGCGGCGGGGACAAGAAACGCGGAAACGATTTGCAGCCGCGTTACGTTAAAAAACCGCGTTACGCTACCGGATAGTAGACAGTCAGATAAAGTTCCTTCACCCCTTTCGGCGTCGCGTCGCCGCGTGTAACACGCCTGTCGCAAGATCGACGCGTTTTCACCGTCTCGCTGCCGGTCCCACTCCGGTTTATCGAGCGATCGTGCCGCGGATTTATGCGGACGCGATAATTCCATGGTAGCCGGCAGTCTGGTCGCGATACGATTGTCCCTATTTTCGCGGATAAAAATCGTTTGGCCCCCCCCGGGTGGTCCGATGCGGAACCGCGATACGGCTAACCAGCCGCGGCCATTGTCGACGTCGGCGGAACGCTGTTTAATTTGGTTACGCGGCTGATAAATGTACCGTGCCGGTGCAAAACCGGGATGAATAGCGGCGCGACTGGTTTCAATGCGACCGACTTTTTTTCCTTTCTTTTTCTTGGAGACGGTCTTAATTTTCCCCTTGACGCAATCGTCGAGTGGGTCACGGGGCTGGTCGGTTCGGTTTCTAAATTCTTTGCCCGCTACAGTCCGCTGCTGGTCACATATTTCTTCACGCTTCAGAATTTTTAGGCGGCGTCCGTGTATCCTTTTTGGTTGGGCATTCGTTTTCATAGGTATCGGCGTAGGTGCAGTGGGTTTGCAGTGGGCGATGTGTGATAGGCGATCGGGTGTGTGCAGTGCTCGCGTGGTTTCATTTCGATACGTTTACGCCCTCGTTTCCAAAAGCCGCGAACACCCCTTAGATCGCCTCGTAATGGTGTACCGCTTCAATCTTTTCGTTCTTGTTGTAAGAGCAATCGAAAGTGCAACCTGCACGTCAAAAATTCCCCCGGTCGGTGGGTAGCTGTCGCAACACGGAGAAGACAAAATCCCACGCGAGTCTACGAGTACGTTGCACCGACGTATCTATCCTGGCCGGTTGCATTTCTACCTGGGCACCATTGTCTCGACGCCAGTAGGCCTGCATCAGAATGCAATAAAATTGCCCGTACCCCTAACCGTTGGCCAGTAGCAATGGATACGTGGGCAGCGCGTGCATGCGCACGTGCTAAGCGCTGAGTTTCTGTAGGTAAACGAACGTCTTGCCATTTTCAACGCGGATGGGGCTTTCGTTTGGAATTAATGATGGGGTATTTTCGAACCGTGATAGAAATTATATTGAGGAAATAAGTTTATTTTAATAACTTCGAAAATTATTCGTAATTTTTAATGAACAGCTTCGAGAACATAGAAATTGAGTAGCGAGAAGTTCTGTTTTATTTTTTATTTATTACACGTATGAAATATAACTACAATATTGTATTAAACAAATTTTCATTTCGTTCTTCGCGTATAAAAACATTCTTTGCCATTCTCGGTGATACGTTCAATTCTCTCGTTACAATTTTTATTGGGCGGGTGCTCTGGCAATTTGTTCCTATTGTCTCTATCTCGAAACAAGTATGTATGATAGACGTCCAATGGAAATAATATGGTAAGTGCTTCAATGGGCCTCATATTCTCGGTTTTCCATGTCTTTGATCGGCGACTTTCTTATCGACGCAACTCGACTTCCCTTTTCCCCCTTTGCGCGTAACGCGTAGCGCGTACAATCGAAGCAACGATTGCGACAAGCGACCGTACGTCAATGTCCACATGCAAGTGAGAGGCTGATAAGGTCGGCGCGCTAGTGTAATTTGCGGTGCTCGAGTGATACCTTAATCAAAAGGGGTATACCACCGCCACAGCCGTTGGGCTAGACGGATCAGAATTTATTCAAGATATATTTCTGGCACGAAAGTCGAGTTTCTGAAAGTCGTGATTCCATAGTTGCACACGACGTCTCGACGATGAAATCGATCAAATTGCCAAGAATGTTAGTCAGATTAGTCGTCGTTGTATCTACCAAAGAAATCCACCATTGCCAATTCGCATTTGTTTTCGCCAGGAATAGAATTCGTTGGGGTAGGTATAGTTTCTAAACGAATGAATTGTATCGTTCAGAAGTGGCGTAGAATTTTCTACCCCTATTATAAATATCTTTTTTCCCGCCCGGTTATATTATGCTTCCACGGGGGCAACGTCACACCCCCCCTCGTTCGCTGGGGAGCATGAAAGGGCGAGTATCCTTGAAAATGTTTCTATTCGAGCCGTGGACACGTCGATTTGTCAGCTCCCCCAGCCGAGATCGAATCTGTCCCCGAAGGAACAGCGAAAATCTTTTCGAGTCGCGTCGAGTGATTTACGAGTGCGTAACGTAGGTACCGTTTCCGCGAAATTTATGGCCGCAGCGCGTGAAAAGAGTGGGAAAACCGCAGCCATAAAGTTTGGCCGCAACCCCGCAACCACTTTGCCCTGGTCGACGTTCGTAAATTTTCTACCCGACGACTTGACTTGCCGGGGTGCCCCCTGTTGGGTGTCGAAAGTATGCGAATTTCGAACCACCTTTTTCCAAGAACCTTTGTCACCTTCATGATTGTGACGAAAATGGGAATCAGTTTGACTCGAAAACCCTGTTCGACTTTTGACCCAGGTTTTATGGCCATCCGCGGTAGGGTTGCTTCGTTTGATGATACGTTCTCGTGGTGTTGCTGGTTCCCTTTAACTCGAGAAGAACCGGACATTTTTCTCATTCAGAACAGTGCTTCCCACAAAATAAAACGAATACACTCGGGCGAAATTGATATTTCGAATTATTGCCGAATCGCGTATAAAAACGAATGATAGATTCGTTTCCGACAAAGGTGATAACTCCTACGGATTATGATCGATAGGTATAAGTCTTTTATTGTGACTTTACCGCGACGACACGCATGGAAACAGGTGTCGTAATCGATAAACACAAGGAATATTACATCAAGATACTCGTACAACGAGACATGATCGAGCATTCGTGACGGTTGAATCGGTATTCATTATCTTGCAATTCATTATTATCTTATCGGGGGAGAACCTCGTTTTCGATACCTTTCGGCTTTACCTCCCGCTGTTTTCAACCTCCCCTATCACTCGATTTTTTTCTATGACGCCCGACCCCTATCAGGCTTACGTATAAAAAAAATTATCATCTAACACAGCATAGAAGTGGAAAGTATAATACCCAAGCAAGTGAATGAAATGTTCCACATGAAAAATACGGAACGATCGATAAAGTTACAAATTCAATTAGTTCCGCGACGCCCGAACGTGAAAACGTACCTTCCGTCCGTCTCCTTTTTATTTTACACCGACGAAGGAAATCCTTTGTCCCATTGAAGTTAGTTAAAACGTTCGTTTTTCCCGTCGTCTTCTCTGCCCCGAAAGAGAAGGAAGACCTCTGACAAAGTTTACGAACGACCGGAGACCGGGCGACTTAACTTCGCCGGAGGATTGCTTTCGCGAAGGGAAAACTTCTATTCCTGACGGCTCCATTCGCGAACGGAATCCGGTGCTTTCGTTTTATTTACTTTTTTTTGTCTTCCTCTCTAACCGTGACAACCGAACCCTGGAGGAACAGTGAGATTAGGTAACAGGTGTGCCAGGTATAGCCTGTGGGGTCGATTACACGCACCAGCGTGGAGCTTCGGGATCTCGGAAGCGATAAATCTTCTCTGTTGCCTGCACAAAGGGGAACCACGGAGCAGCGGTTTAAATACCGTCTTTTAAACGCGGAACGGAAGCGGAAGGCAAAGGAAAGGTTTCCTTATTTTTGCATTCCTTTCGGCACACCGTAGGATGGGTTATTTGACTTTTCTTTTTTTCACTTTTGTTTTGTATAAATTCGCGGAATTGAAGGGGAACTCTTGTATCGGGCGCGAAACGGGGAAAGACTTCTCCGTAATATCGATTACGAAATTAAGAAAAATGATCGCACGGTATTTTTCATGGAATTAAGTTACAGGGCACAATCTTGGATAATTTGTGTTCGATCGTTCTCGTTCGACGGATGCTGCGTGCACAGCTGTGCATCGGTACAGAAAATTAATCTCCTTGAACGTTTGCGCTAAATCATAGCCTGCCTATGGTGACGAGCCGTAGTTGGGGTAGGTCGGGCTTCGATTATATTTAGAATATAGTCACGTTGAGCTCGACAGCCTATAGTAATATATCCAATTCGAACCGTTTAGCGAATCTACAACGATGACCATGATCTAGACGCAAACAGAAGTCATCCAATGAAACAGTTTGATCCGTAGCCTTCGAGTAAAAACAATTAACCCTTAACTGACACTTGTCCTATTTTAATATTAAATTAATCTACCGGCGATCTGGTAACAGATATCGAAATCTATACAGCTGTGCGTGACGTCAGACATTTTTCGTAATCAAACGGCTATGAAATTCTACCGATTACGATAAAATCAACCTACACCTACTACATCCGACGACGGGTGGGGGTGGGGGGGGGATAGACTGGTGTGCCGGGGCGAAGGAAAAGCTCGATGAAAACGAAAGTGAAAGTGGAGCTTCGATTCAGAATGGAAACCAAGTGGCCCTAGAACTATTCCTGTCAGATGGCAGCAGTCCGTCACACTGACCACGCTGCACTAACTGCTTATTCAAGGCCCGTAGTTAGGGCAGGTTAGGCTTGGACTGCGCCCAGTTTGCATCAATTTAGATCCAACCTTCCGTCGTGCTCTGCTAGAGCCACTTCGTTCGAACGAAGCTTCGTTCGGGAAATCCAGCGATTCCAACGTGCCCCAAATCGTCCGGCATCGGCGCGATCGTGATTGCAACTGTACAGCTTGAAGAAAAATGTAACGCAATAATTCTGACCGGTGACATACTACGAAACAAAGGACTAAAGAGGGACGAGGTCGGAACGAAGTGAATTACAAAAGACCGATCAATTACGAGGGATTGCCAAGCCGACCCATAACAATTGCTAAACGGAAACAAACAAAAGAAACGGGCACAGGGTGGTAATCTCCGATAGATTCCCGCGAACCGTTGAACTGCTCGAACTTCGATATTTTCAATGCCAATCGAGCGGGGAACGATAACGAATCGCCTATACCGATAAGTTCACCGAAATCTAATCGACCCGCGGGCCCGTTCGATCGGTCTGTCGTCTACCTGGAAAGAGAAAATGCTCCAATTATTGTCGGCGCGACAAAAATATCGGCCGCGTCCACTCGAGCAAAGAGTCGACAACGTCCCGCCCGAGGCCGCGAGATTCAGCAAGACACTCGACGCCGTTAGATAATAGAGAAGCAACGGTGTAATAGTTGACGGGCCAGAATTGAGGCAGGTTAGTCCTTGAGTTAGGTGACAGTCGGATTAGGGAGGCACGGTTACATACATAGGTGCACGTCCCGTTCACCTGTGATTTAACTCCTATGCTCCGTAGACGTGAACCACGTGTTCAGCAAAGGTGCTGAGGCACGTACAAACGCACACACACGAGTCCGCGCCGCAACGGAACGCGAATGTACGTGTGCGTGTGACAGGGGTTAAGCTGCTTTCACTCTCTGAGTGTTAGTGAGGCAACACAGCGCAGCGGTGCAGGAGCGCGCCACTGTGTCCACTGATTGTGTATCACACCGATCAGGAACGTACACGCAGGCGCCACGCTTAAGGTACCCGTCCGATCCGTGGAAGCACAATTTCGAACCGCGAAGCCGATTTTTCTTAGACGATAGGATACCTTGCGCCGACCTTAATGTTGTTCGCGTGTGCCCACGCGGCTGTTTGCCGCTGTAGCGTGGAATTTCAAGTCAGCCTGGGTATATTTGGCGCGAGGTTGAAACGCGCAAAATAGTCCCGCCGATTTCATGGTGATCCTTGACTACAGATTTACTTTTGTTCTCCGTGGGCCGGTGGCGTGAAGTTTATGACGATACCATCCATCGGATTGCACGCGTGCACGCATAATAAACGCTAGGCCAAGCCTCTTCGTACTACCGATAAAAATCCTTGATCCTAATGACGGGTCAACCGTGCCAATTGGCCATAGGAACGGGCCGGTCGTGCCTTGGGGATACCATCGAGGCTTAATCTCGTCGCGATAAGCCTGCCGCGTTATCTGATCGCGCCGACAAAATGCAATTTTTTGGAAAATCTTCGGGGCTAATTAAATTACGTATTAAACGCGCGCCCGTGTTTCGCTTGCGATTCGTTCGCGAGTACTGCGTTCGATATGCCTGCGCCGAATACGATGGTCCATGTACGAAGAAATGTTGCAACGTTAAGAAGAATCGGATACTGATTTACCAAATTTCCGCAAAGACCGTGACTGTTTTAATTCCGGGGCAGAGCGCGAATAGATTTCGCAAACGAATCTGACGTGGCAATTTTAACATTAAATCGGCATAGAAAGCGCATCTAGGATACAGGCCACATTCGCGGGCAACGGGCTCCAGTGAAATAAAATTGCAATGTAAAAAATTCGCGGCTCGAATTGAACGACGGGGTGCCGGTTCGCGATGTTACGCCAATGTTCACCGTCGGTGCAACGCGCAGGCGCCGCAAAGCCGCGGCACACCACGCCGCGTTGAACTCACTCGCGCACCGCATCGCACGCTACACACAACACATCACTAATAACGTGCAAGTTTCGATTTGCAGTTTACCGCGTGAATCACGCGGCGGTCATAGTTAAAGCAACAGCTCGTTACGTCGCGGTGGTTGTGCTGTCGTGCGCGGGAAGAGAACAGTGTGTCGTCGAGAAGAAAGGGAAAGAAAGCACAAGGAAACAGAAGGAAACGCAAGGGGTTGTTTTACGGTCGCGAGGCCGACAGGAGAACCGATACGCGAAACGATCAACACCGGCTCGACGGTTTTGCGCGCCGGTACATCTCGTGGCTGGTCCCGATAAGAGGACAGGTATATAGAGAAACACACAGAGAGAAAGAGAGAAAGGAAGAGACAGAGAGGGAGAGAGAGTGTGTGTAGTTGTCACGAAGAAATAGTGGAGGGAAATCATACTGGCGTCGCGATTCAATTCGTACGGTCGTATGGGAACGACCCGTGTTATGCCAGCCTCGAACTTGTTTACACGTGAGACTGTCGGCAGGACTATTGCAACTAGAGCGTATTTGACAGCCGAGTAAAAACGTGCGGAGCGGAACGGGGAGGCAGAAGTCAGTGCAATTGATCGCGGTAGACTCTGTCGTTTCGTCGAGAAATGACCGTGCAAGAGTTCAAGCCCCGTGGCAGTGCGGCCGAGGAACAACAGCCGTCCGGCGATATACTGTCACCGTCTGTCGAGCCGCTGGACAATGACAAGGAGCAGTCGGCCCAGGTCTGTTATCGTGGTGCACCCCAGGATAGCGAGAATCTGTTGGGACGAGTTTTAGCCGGTAAGCAACTCTGTCTTGCAGGCGCGCGGAGATCTTCTGTAACAGTTACAGAGAAAAAACGAAAAGAAAAAAAGGCCATCGCGTATACGTCGAACGAAAGCGAGAGTGCATGTATATACAATGCATCCGCGCGTACACACATGGCCCATCGCCCGGCGCGGGTGTCGTGTGCACTGTGTGACCGCACAAGGTGGTCCCCATAAAAAAAAAAAAAAAGAAAAATAAATAAAAGCACACGTAACTTAGCCTGTATCACAATTCAGGTAGGAAGGAATAGAGAAAGAGGCGGTTTCACTTTCCAGCGGGGTTGGAATGTAGGTCGCGGGGCCCGGGACGAGGCTAGTTCGTTGCCCTCGGTCGGCGGCCTTCCACTCGGCGCTCTGGCAATTTTTCTCCCCTCCGTTTCTCGATTTCGCCGTCTCTATCCCGCCCGTGTCTCGTTCTCTTCCCTCTCTTCATTTCGCTGGTGGTTCTAGCCTAGATAGTGTGCCTCCCTAGTGGAGCTCCCTACCCTAGTGTGCTAAACCTCCCTTCCATAAGCGTTTGCTTCTCCTTCTCTATATTTCTCTTTCCCTCTGCTCGCCCCATCTCTGTCTCTCGTTCGCGCGCTTCCACGTATCCTCTCCTTCTCACGGCGTATATACATCTCTCTCTCTGTCTGGCCTGAACTCGTGGTGAACTCAGCGTGTTCAGTACATACAGAGAGGCACAGTGTGTTGGTCTCTTTCTCTGACGACGGTCCGTAGAACAGGAAAGTAGGTCGGTGGGGCCTTGGCGCGAGGCTAGTTCGTTCACCCTGCCTGGCCCGTAACTGGGGCAAGATGAAATTAACCGAGCGGCCCGCCACCTTGCCCCGCCGCCTCCTCTGGCCATCTCCTACCACTGTTCGGCAAGTAGAGTGAACTCCGCGACGCGTGTGGCCAATCGCCGGCGGGCCGGTTCAACAAACCCGAACTGGGTCTCCCTACCGACCCGCTCTCGCCTATCTCTCTCCATCTGGCTATTTCTTTCTCTATCTCTCGCTCTTTCCTCTCCCTGTCCGTGTAGTTTAGCTACTCGACCAACCTCCCCACCCACGGCTATCATCGAAGGTCACCAACACACTCGGCCAACCCGTTCGCCCTCTTGTTCTGCTCGCGTAAAAGAGGCACCGATGTGCCTCTCGTCTATGCAGACCGCGACCCGTTCATAAGCGTTCGCCCACCTTTTGTTCACTTGCGATGTCTATCGTCCGCTTTCTATTTTAGAACTGTCTTGCTTCTTTTTATAACGTGGGCATACGTATTACGCCTTTTTGCTGTACTCCGATCGGGTTGTCTTTCGGTTGAGTCCGAACTTTCGGACACCCTCGGTGTTTGGGGCAACGTCAGACGTTCGCGAGAGGCGCTTATCGCGTTAATCGAATCCCTGACGCGACGGCTCCAACGGGACGTTACGCGTATGCTCCAATCAAGTCGCTCCTGTTTCGTTATGAAAAATCTGGCAATTTCACCTGCGCTCAATCCCCGATGATGCACAGTTTCGCACGTACCTCTTTCGCGTACGCGAGGAGTTACGTGCGTTGCGCGAGACAGAAAGGGAAAGAGTCGCGAGGAGAGTACGCGCAATACACGTACGTCACGCGAGTTGCACACACGGAGACATACACGGGTCCGTTCAACCGGCTGAGAATTCTCCTCGTAGACCCTGTTACGTAACCCGACGATAGTGAATTACGTGTGGACTGCCTACTCACAACTCTCGCTCTCTCTCTCCGTCTCTCTCCTCTCTCTATACTTCTTCGTCTCCCCTTCACTCGTTTTCTCCCCCCCCCCCTCTCTCTCTTTCCCTCGATTTCTTTTCCCTGGGATCTCAGGTCCGCTCGCGGCTGCCCCGCGGAGAAAGTACATTAACCGTGGTGCTGGACCGTGATCACTCTCGCCAGCCAGCCATGTTGGAATGCTTTCACCGTTTCTCTGTTCCTCGTTGCCGCTGCATCCGCTATTCGGAGCACTGACCTGGCTCAACGAGCGTAACTATGAGGCGGGTCGAGAGTGTCTCGCCATCGAGCCGTTCCGCTCGTTGCATTCCGAATCCCCGTGAGGATTCGCACGCCACGATCGTGCACCACCTCCTGGAACCGCAAAGGCTGCGTTCGACGGAGGAACCGGCCGTGTAATTTTAGCGGCGCGTAACCCGCCGACGCGACCCTCCTTTCGAAAGGGTTGATGCTCGGCGACTCGAGGGGAAGGGGATGGATCGGAGTACAGTTACCCTTTGACGCGAAATAACGATGATTATCCGACGAGGTGCTAAACTCGTTCTCGTTGGACGTTGTATCACGATGCGTGGGCGATGTCGGCGATGCAGGAACTGTGCGGATAATTTGTAACGCAACGCGAGCAATAATCACCCAAATTCTCGTGGCAAGAACTACGAACCGATAGGTACAGGCTTGGGAGATCGATTTGTAAGCGCTGCGTGGAGTTCTTCCAAGCCTGCCATTCCGAATGCACCCTCCGGGCAGCGCAGTCTTGGCCACCCCCCTTTCCTGGTTCTTACCCTTATACGGAACTATTCGATCTACGTACGGTACCGTTCCGCGTTTCAGAGCACGTCCCTAGCGCGGCAAACAACTGGTCAGAAAGGAATGAACCGGCGTACGGTGAACGAACCTGAAATGAATTCTCACGGAGAAGGATGAAACGCGAAAGAAAGGCCCATCCGCGATTCAGGGTTATCAAATCGGGGGCAACGCCGGGGTCGCGAATACGTAAGCGTCGCGAAGATCCATCGTCGCGCGACGGTCCTCCCGTTAAGGGAGTGGAACAAACTCGTTTCGACACCGTGCTCGCGAACTCCGTCGGGCATTTTCTAATTACGCTCGTGCTGACGACTGGCTAACCTCAAAAGCAAGACACACGGGCAATGGCCTGGCCTCCTCCTGGTCCCCAGTGACCTCGATTGATGCGCCGTGTCCTCTCCCAATCCACGATTACCCCTTCCCTCCTCCTTCTACACCCCCCTCGACCTCCCGTCGTTGCTTCTGCTCACCCACAGTCCCCTCCCGGCGATGGCGAGCGGAGCGTTGACTCGCCGTCGCCCAATCAGGGAACGGTTCGTCGACTCTCTGAGCTGCTCTCGGGGTCGTTCTAATCTCGCAACGTCCCTACGCCACAAGCCAAACCGACGAGAAGCCCGATAAGAGCGCGGTCTCCTCTCCTGCTCTAATCTCTCTCGCTGTTCGCCTCTTTTTCTCGCCTCTTTATTCCTCTCGGCCTGACGGCGAACGCTGCGTGCGGACCGTGAGCGCTATCTTCGTCCACGAGTTCCCCGCTCGTTCTCGCTCGCCAACACGCCAAGGTGAACAACCTCGAACCGTGTCGGGGCTCTTATCGGCCGCGAGCTTGGTCCCTTATCGACGCGAGCGAGCGCTTCTTCCAAACGGAGTTCGCTGAACCGATGGCGAAAATCGCGCGCGCTTTGGGACGGCCGCGGCCAGGGGGCGAGGATCGTTCAAATTTCGAGCAGCGGAACGGGGTCGGTTGACGCGTCTCCTCGCGAGACACCGCGGAGAAGTTCATCCCCCCGGACCGGGGTTGCGTCTTTCGGTTCTGTTGGACAGACGGCGGAACAGATTCGACGAGAACCGCGATCGTACTTTCGTTCGCGAATCGATCGTCGCCGAACACCGTTTCCCGTAGCACGGCGAACGCAATCTGCGAAACTCCTGCGTCTATCGCAATCAATATTATCGCACCTTCCAACGCTCCCCTCCCGTGCGAAAAACAAATCGCGCAACCGATCCGCCATTCCGTTCTAATTCGCTTGCATCGAAAATTCTCGCGGCTCGCAACACCGCCGCGTGTCCTTCGCCCGTTCGTTTTCCACTCGTTAGAAACTTTCGAACACGCTGCAGCAAAGGACACAGGGACACCGGGACACCGAGATGCATAATTTCGTTTCGCAGCCGCGAACCAACGACCCTCCCGTTCCCTCGGTCGCGCATTCACCGGTCGCGCGTAGAACAGAAATTTCGTCCGCGCCGTTGAAAGGAAAAACGGTCAACGGGTGCACGGTGTCCGGGCCTTTTTATTGTCCCGAACGGTGCAACGATCGCGAGCCACGGTTCACCGGGAGGAAAGTAAGAGTGGTCCGACCAGGAAGTTGAGGCGCCGTCGAAGGCGGTCGGTCCGGATGCCGATGAAAGGGAAGCTGGCTCTCTCGTATCGCCCGTGAGATTTCTCCCTTTCTGACGAGGCACGGTCCATTTCCCCGCGGGATCACGCGTGCCCGCCGCCACTTTCTCCGGACCTCCTCGTTCTCGAAGGGGCTTCGATCGCTCGAACGGGTCGGATCGATCGGGCCGCCGATGTTTCCGTTATTCCGGACCGAAGCGTTCAATTCGTAACGATTTAGATAAGAGGGCTGTATCGTTATCGACGCGATTCGGTACCCTCGCCGACGCGGCATTGCGCGTAAAATTAGAGGAAACCGGCGAGCCTCCCCCCTAGTGCACCCGAAGATCTATTATCCGCTGTTGAAGCGGCGCAAGAGCTGGAGTCTAAAATTGGAACGGATAGAGAGCGGTGTCGTTGCGTCTATCGCCGCGGTGTATAAGCGAGCTCGCGGCGGTTTTCGAGCGTACACAATTTCTTCCTCGAGCGTCTCGTCCGTGGGAAGTGATTTAATCGTTGCCAATTCGATATCGAATTGGCAGAACCAAAATCGAATAAACAGTTCTTGAAATCGGAGCGGTTGAAAATTCCCCGGTTGAAAAAAAAAAAGCCACGAGGTCCTGTCGCGAAACTAGGAAAACCAGCAAGACTAGCAAAACCGTCGACCCAATTCGGCCACTTTTCCCTGGGATTACTCGAATCGAATCGAGCGTAACCCAGGGGGAAAAAGGAACAGATCGTGGACGATTCCGCGCTGTTTCACGGAAATTCGAGCAAGCTTCACGACTGCTCGCACAGTCAACCCCCGGAAACTCGGTTGAGGAGCATGTTACGGACGACAGAGGGTGGTGGTGGTGGTGGCGGTGGATGAGAGGGGAGCAGAGGGTAGCAGCCTCGAGGCCAACGACCTCTGACCTACCAGCCAGCCCTGGTATTCCTACCCCTACTCCTGGACGGCTGCTAAGTATAGCATTTCCACCAACCTGTCGCCCCTTGCTATAGATATTATATCTACCGCGTAGCCACCCCCTCTCCGACCACGGCCTCTTGTGTCTCTCGAAAGCTCGGTAATTTTGTCCTGTTGCCGCTTTATCGCTACGGTTGCACGCTGAAAGCGTTTCTTTCTCCGCGTAAACCCTTCTATGACGCGTTTATAACGCGACGCGGTGATCTCGTTCGACGTGGACAGGGTCGCGATCTATTCTACGCGAGTCTGCTAACGCGGACTTGTGCGTTGCACGTTTCACGGGACGCGAAACTCGCGACAAGCGGACCACTCGCGATTGAGTTTCCTCGAGGGGCGCGGTAAAGCGCCGGCCATCGTTCCTTCGCCGTCGTCGCGGCTCGTTTGTCCCTTTGAGCGCAACCCGGGGCTTGTTTAATCGCGAACACGGGACGCGTCAGGGCGCGTCGTTGTTCCGAGACACGCGTCGAACCTCCGTCGCGAATTGCTCGCCCAAAATTACCCACACCCCCGAGGCAACTCGCGTCAATCGTCGCTAATTCGGCCCGCGTGCGCTTCGGGCTCCGCGAAAAAAACCGCTTAACCCGTCGCGGGGGCGGCGCGGCGTGAAAAAGCGGCGCGCTTTTCACCCGGCGGTTGCACGCTGGGTCACGCGGGTCGGGGGCGCAGGGTGGAACGGCCTCAATAATGTAAATTATCCCGCCAAACGTAGGCGGACCGTGCATATCCGTGTCGAGTGGCCCCCGCGAAAATAGCAGAACCATGGACCGTCCGAGAGAGGCGGCGAGGACGTGTGCGAGCAGGAGAACCGAGGGAGCTGTACCGATGACGATGGTAGGGGGAACCGAGCGGTCGTTCGGCGGGTGGGGTTGGGTGGCTTACGGTGGGGGTGAGAGAAAGAGAGATCCGCTGGCCTAGTTAGGGTGAGTGCCACCCTCGCCGGTCAACGACCCTGCGACCTCGACGCTCGCAATCCGAGCGACTCCTCGACCACCCTCGCCGACCCCCGCTCCTCCCCCACCGGCTTCTAACCCCACTCTGTCCCCGTGGAGACCGACACCGACGAGCGTCACTTTCCACGAGCATTTTCCTCGGCCTGATTAGACCGCTGGGAACACGTTTCCTACCTCGATAATTCAACCTTTTTCTGAAGTTATCGTATACACTTGCGCGCGATATAAATGAGAATTTGTTTTTCGTTCTAGTTCTCGGTTGGCGCTTACTTCTGTCGGTGGTTCGTTTCGGAGAATTGGGGGAGATATCGAGCGGTGGATGTCATGTCGATTTTTCGAGAGGAGGTTCGAAAGGGGGCAGGGTTTTTGTCGGATAGTTGCTGGTTTTTTATTTGACCGGATTGATTATTGCATTGGGTGTGAGTTAGGGGTTGTTCCTGGGTGGTGGACTGTTCATCGATAGTTTATAGATAGCGTCTTTCGCTATTTTCAGGATCCTCCGGGTTCACGTTGATAACAGAGTTCATTTGCTGTATTGTAGCGGAAAATGCGATGAACAGCATTAGACGTTACTCGCTTAATCTTCATAGAAATCATTGGGCAATCAGTTCCAATAACGAGATTCTTGCTGCCGACCGTTTACCTCGTTTCCACTCGAATTTTACGCAACACGGACAGCGCAGCCAAACAAATTTCTAATTCACACACGCTTTCGTTTTCACATGCTCCAGCCTGCATCCTCATGGCCGATCCCTTTAACTTACGAAATTCCTATTGCACGTAACACTTTTAGCAAACAAAGGAACGAAATTCCGACCGTCGCGTTCGGAAGGCAGGTTCGGGAACGTGGCGGAAATCCCCCACCCCCCACCCCCCCAAAGCAACGAACGAACCTACGTACAAGCTGTTACGAAAGCGGGCCAAAGAAACGTGCGCACAGGTAATCCGTTGACGGCGCGGTCAAGGAAGAGAAAGCAATTAACTCTTTCACTCTCGCCCGGATCCGGCCGGTTGAGCAATATTTCACCAGCCGATGCCCGACTTTTTTTTCTCGTCCAGTAGTGCGCCTCAAGTTGCTCGCCTGCTTTCGTCTCGCGTCGGCCGATGTAAGAAAAAAATGTGTCGTCGCAGGAAGGGACGAGTCAGCGCGAAGAAGCAACCCTTAAGAAAAGTGCAGTAAAAAGTAGGAAACGAAAGGACGGTAAAGAAAAATAAACAAAAAAAAAACGCGTCCCAGTGACTTTCGGATTGGAGGGGTCGAAAAATGTTAACCGGGTGTCCGCTAAAAAAGGGAAATATTTTACTGCTTTTTGCGCGCATCGTACTTTTCCTGTAAACCGTTCTTTTTTCCTCTTTTTCCCGTGAATTTTTGGGCACGGCGAATCTTAAGAACGAAGGAGGTGGTGTAAAAAGAAGAAAAAAAAAAGGTTACGCGGTGGCCCAATCCTTTCGATGTTTTTACGCCTTTACGACAGGCATGGCCGTGTCGTCTGCGAAAGGATTAGCAGGCGAAAGAAATTGACTTTGCGACTCCGTGGCGCTTTTTTAAACCCGTTAGAGGATGCCTTTACCCTTTTTTTTTTTTTTTACTGACCGATATTACTACGCGCGACGAACCCTTGCCTTTTTACAGTTAGGGTAACTCGGGAATGGAATTGTCTTCCTCTCTCTGAGGACTTTTTTTTCTACCGTTACCGGAAAGGATTTACCCGGGACAACCCTTCCGCCATAAATCATCGATTTTTCTACTTATTCCATGAAACATGCATTGTAGCCGCGAGTTTCCTCCATGGTGTTCGGCGTATTTTTTACGGTCCTGCGAATTTTTATCGTTGGTACTTAGTGAACCGGGGAATTTCGAGACACACGGTACAATAAAGCACGCCGAAAACTCCCTTGGCAGTAAACACCAGAGGAATGGATAATATTTGGAAGTGCCACTCTGTACGATATTAAATGTTGCTAGTGATATATTGCCCCTTAGCTAGCGGTGAAGTGTTTTCGTTGTAAAATTTTTAGGGGTTGCACCGGTATTAAAAAAGATTTCGTCAAAGTGACCAATGCCCTAAATTCAGTATGCTTTTTCATTTTTATTTTTCTCAATTTTTTCCTCCGCGTCCTTTCCTCTGTTTTTTCTAAGCATTTAAAACTGTCCAGTTTTAAAACGGAAAGACGTGTCTGCAATAAAAATTGTCTTCCCCGGGCTAATCTAACTGCACGAATGTACGAATGCTATCTGAAATTATCTGGCGACTCCAAGAAACTTATATAAAGTACAAATACGCAAAATTTATTACAAAACCTCTGAATCCAATATAAAATATGTCCCTCGTTGTCGGTAATAAATTCGCCCCCCGAAAACTAATGCTAATATTATCAAAATCTGGCTGCGATAGCTGCAATAAAAGAACACTTTTAAAATATCCAACCACTACCTCTCGACGCACCGATATCACCCACGCAGCAAACGCCAAACATTTCTACGAACAATTACCGTAAAACCTTGCTCCTTCTATCGCACCCTACCCATTAACGAAACAATCTTAACGTAAACTGTCCCCGATCCTTCTGCGACCAGGTTGCAGAAACGGTAGCGGATTAGCTTGCGAACGAACGATAAGAATTCATTAAGCGGCTCGTGATCACGACCCGATAACGGGTTATCGGGGTGAACGAACCGGCGGTTAGAGAATAAGGGGACGTCCTTGGATCGCGACACGGCTATAATTAATAACAATCTCGCGGCGAGATCGGTGGCTATTGCGATACTCGCGGCTGCGGATTGCGCAACGAATCGCGACAGTTCGCGCGCCGGTTACAAAAGCTCGCCGTCAGGTTTAACGCACCCGGTCCGTTGTGGAAAGTGTGCGAAACGGGACGGCTTTCACATTCGTCGAGGCCGTTAATTCACTTTCTACGCGGTGCTCGGAGCCGCGACGCGTCTTTCCACGCCTTTCGTTCGCTGGCCGAACGAGAACGACGCCGCGACTTTCGCGTTCGTCGCGGAAGCCCACTTATCGTTCGCGGACCAAGGGAAGATTCCATTCGGATCACTTTCAGCGAGATGCGGATTAATCTTGACGAGCCGAGGTGTTTTCTGTTCGATTTGGGAGGACTGTGAGGGACGTCCCAATTTCGCGGTGTCCCCTTTTTTCAATTTCGCGGTGTCCCTTTTTTTCAACAACGTTCGCGAATTTTTGGTCAACTTGCGAACGTTAAGGAGGGTACCCGACGGTACTTCAACTTTCTCCGTCCGTTCGATTTCGATTCAAGCACGCGGCACCCCCTCGATCGGTTCCCCGAGTTGCAGCTCTCTAATCGTTCATCGTCGTTCGCAAACAAACGGCGGGTAACAGTAAAGCTGCTATCTGTGTGCTCCAGTCGTCAACCTTCTGCCACGCCAATGAACGCACAATAACCACTCGTTACGATAACGAACAGCGCACGCCGAAGGTGCCACCGTGTGCGAGGAAAAATTTCATCCTCGTGTATTCATTGTATGCATAGCAGCAATGAATGCGATAAAAGGAAAAGAAAAACGTTGATACACTAATCTCGGGAGGGTTTGGGGGATCGGGGGGGCGTGCAGCAGAGGTGGCGGAGGAGAGATAGAAAAGCGAACGAATGACGTGGAAACGATTGTCCTTGTTCGACGTCGACGAAACACTTGCTGCACGGATTCCGGCTTCGAAGGACACGGTCGTCGATCCGCGACGAACTCGTCGCGTTTTGCGATTTTTTTTTCACCGGGCTCCCATTGCATCTCGTTTAACGGTCGTCCGGCTAACTCGTGTGTTGCGCAAAATGCAAATGCGTCGCCCGTCTTAACGGCCAATCAAAGGCGTGACTAAGTCGCCAACGAGACACCTTACACGATCGTTCCGTGTATTTCTCTTTCCATTTTTCCTTCCGAACATTCCGGATTTTTCTTCACCCTGCGTTGTCGCGTCACCGCCTGTCCTCCAGCGAATCGCGCGCAACGGCTGGGCACGGTCGTCTTTAATTAGAGGGCCGATACAGCGAGATCGATCAGTTTTCCCCTTCACCTGGCTAACCTTTCCTTCTTTTTTTTCTTGTTTTTTTTTCCTCTTGCGCATTGTCATGAGATTGGCATCGGGCTCGCGGATTCGATTCGTGCGCGTTAGGAGATTGCAAACATTTTTCGTTCTAGTTGGCGAGCGACGTTATTAGTCTTAAGGCAGGTGCAAAGAGGTATCGGGTGGAAATTGTGGCGAATTGTGGCGAGTAGCGCAGTCTGAGGCTTTCAGCTGTGTTTGTTTTCGAATCGAAGAGGCGAATCGAATTAGAGGTAAAGGCCCGCTAGAAGCCGATACGAGCGACGAATCAGTGGTCCCTCGTTTTGTATCGCCCGAAATAAACTGGCGTGTCGCGTTTTTCTCCGTGGCAAAGGGCGAAGGTGGTCGTTCTGTCTGCCTCTGGGGTGTCGTTTCGCTAAGCGTCGGTCAGTTTTCTTTTCTACGCGTGGTTGACCTGCGTTGAATCAACCCTCCGTCACTTTATCCCCCAATTTCGTTTTTTCTCGAGCAGTCGACTATCAAAACCGTCCTACGTCGCAGGGAAGCTGCAAGAAACTCCGTAAAAAGTATTATATTTTTAAAAGAATATTATAAGAAACGTAATAAATACGCGCCTATGAAATTTCCTCGCCAAAAGTAAACCCAACGTTCACTTACTCGCGGCAGAGTGCAATTTTCCCCTGTCACCTGTGCGAGCTACGCGTGAATTAATTATGCCGTGCCCCCGACCGTCCACGCGAGGTACGTCAATTGCATTAATAAAAGTTGTCCCTGTTCGCGCGCCTAGAACATTTTCAATTTGGAGGCTATCGCGGCGAGCGTGTGACGAAAATCAATAGGAATTAATTAACATCGCCCGGGGGAAATTCGTTCGAACTGCAAAAGCACCGCGGTCGGAAAATCTAGCAACGCCGTTCGATATATTAGAGGCAAGCGGCGAGACAATATCGCGGCAAGAATCGCGACGTACAACGCGGCATTCCCCGAAACAACGAATAACGAGCACCATCGAATTTCGAAATTGTCGACGCACGATTGTCCGATCGAAATAAATATCCCCGCGACGGGAAACGTTGGCGCGTGCACGTATTCCCAACGGTGGTTCCAGGTGAAAATCCATTATTACGGGGTCTCGCGTGGACGGGCGAAAATCGTAAAGAAAGTCGCGGAATCCACGACAGTGGCGGCTCGAGCCGCCCCGATAAAAGTAACGAGAAAATCGGCTTATATTAAATTTCCCGGCTTTATAAGACAGATATCTTGGAGTGTAATAAAGATACCAGGTCCGCTCGTTCCCCCGTTCGACCCCAGAAATCCCCGGGGTCGCCGGTATATCGGGTCGCGAGGCCAACGAACTCGCAACGATCCCTAACCCGGTCAACCGCGACACAAATCCCACGTAGCAACCCCCCCACATCGCCCCTTGTCCTCCTGTTTATGCGTTACCGTAACATCGATTTCGCCGAATTAGAACACGCGTGAAGCGTTGGTGTTTCGGAAATTGCTCGTCCATGTGGTTGGCCCCATTCTTCCGATATTATATTTTTCCTTCCCTTTTCCCGCGCGATTATGGACTATCGTAATATTTTTGATGCGGGAGCAACGAACGTCACGCGCGACATGCGTCGATATTCTGGGACAATTCTTCGGTGCGAGGGTGTAACATCTCGATGGCGCTTGATGGCTGTTTTGCGAACTGAGCACGTGCCTATTTGTAGAAATTTTCTTGGTATTTCCTTTTCCTCTTTTTCGCGAAGTTACGTGATTTCCATGGATTACGCTCGTTTTAATTCGAGGATTTTCGTTCTTTCTGCCTTTGGATAAAAATAAATATGGCAGGATTCTCCCATTTATCCTTGTTACCGCGAATCGTTTCAATTCCGGCTTTAATGAGGAGAAATAGTTCGCTTTTTTTCTTGGTAGGAGAAACATTTCCCAGAATGGTAAATATGAGAAATCGTTGGGCGAATGAAATTCTCCGAATGTAAACATTCATTTGGCTTCATTTTCATTCGAATTCTGTTCAGGGCATCGCACGAACTAACGAACAAATAAACGCCCCCCCCCCCTCCCCCGACGAATGTTGTTCTTGTCAGAAATACATGAAACGCGCAACAGGCGAGCAACAAATGGTTCGCGACAGCGAATCGCCAATCGTCGCTAATCGACCACGTTTCGTCGCACCCCGCGAAACAAGATTCGCTCGATCTTCAAATCTGCCCGAACCAAATCGAGCCAACAAACAAAAACAAAAAAGGAAATAATCGTTTCCGCGTATTCCACCCGCAACACATCCAGATGAAAGACAGAAGTACCAGAAATCCGGAACAGAGAACCGAAACAAAAGGTACTGCGATCTGCATTTGAAAACAAGCGAACGGAACCAAAGCAGTTTCCACTTTGCACAATCAGGTGCGAGCGTGCATTCGAACGATGGGATCGGTCCGGACGCGACAGTTTCGTCGTTTGCTCGTGCGTTATGCAACTATTTCATTAACGCGTGCGCCCGACCAAGAGGTTGTCGACCCAACGCCGGCCAGGAATAGTATGTGTGTATCTCTGACGTCGACAGAGGGGAGAAATAAAATAGAGAGAGAAAAAGAGGGAGAGAGAGAGAGAGAGAGAGAGAGAGAGAGAGAGAGAGAGAGAGAAGGGAAAAAGAGAAGAAGAGAAAAGGAGAGGAAAAGTGGATGGAAACGAATCTGAACGACGAAGCTTTCTCACTTCGCCGGCTGGTACGTGCCGTCGGTTATCCGTCGATCGATCTACGATTTCGCTCGACCGTAACTCGCACACCCTCGATTCGTGCACTCGTTTCGCCTTCCGTCCCTTGCGTAACGCCGCGATTGCGTGCTGCACCGGCTTGCACACGATGCACCGGCCGAGCCGTTAAATGCCACCGTCCAAGGAATTCAATCTGCTCCTCGAGATCGGTCGCAATTTTCCACGGAATTTTCGGCCGCGGTTGCGGGACTGTTTAGAAGGGAAGCGAACGAACGATTCCGTCGGCGGACACGATAATTTGCGAATCGTTTGAAAAAGAAACTCCGATTGGACGGGAATTATTTGTGGAAAAATTATTGCCCGTTCGATGACACGGTTCTCGTTGAAATGTTCTACGGCCGAAACTTGTTCAAACAGATCCGTGAAAGTTATTTTTTCGGGCTAACGATTTAGACACTTGTAGCTAACTCCAAAGCACACACGACGTTTTGTAAGCTGGCGCGTTTAGAAATATTTCCGCTGCCAAATCGGTCGTGCACAGTTCAACGGGGCATTGATTATGTGCCTCGTTGTTTTATCAAGTGTGTCCCGAACCGCGAGCAAATGTTTTCGTATTGCTTAATAGGATTTGATCAATGCGGACGACTAATTCTGTTCATTTCCCAAGCTGGCGGTGTAGCTTTGAAGCACGGCACTTGCAAGCTTATCGTCCAAGTCGATTGTTCATCATTTTACCCGTGTCTCATTTCGTTATCTGAAAGGACGAATTTTCATTTCGATTCCGCCGTTGCTTATTAACTTAGAAATTGAAAATCAGAAAGTACAAGAACAATATTACCATAACGCACCCCTTTTTAAGGATCCCTGCGGAATAAAAATTTCTCAACCTCGATCGTTGTCCTGTAAATGAAAACCAAGCCAAAGAATTATTTCAAATACAACGGTGTTTTGAAGTAATACAGTATCCATCCAACCCTTGCGGTCGTTCGAAATTTAATCGTCAATATTCGTCGAGGAAAGGGAAACAAGAACTACACACTTCAAATATTAGAAAAAGGTCCCCATCCTAAAACAGCTTCACATCGGCCAGCACAGTTTCGATCGGGCAGAAAGGAGTTACGATTCGTGTCGCGATTCCGATTATTCGCCGCCTCGATGCACCTAGTATCTGCCAGCATTTTTCAATGACGTCGAGGAGGTGGGCCGAACGTGAAAGAGGCGAGCGAAACGTGGCTCGAGGCGTCGGGTAACCATGAAGCTTACAACACGCAGAGATAGCAGTTATGCTTTCACTTTCCGAGAGCCAGTAACGATTGACATCATCGCGTGTATTGTCGCGTCCCCCTGTCCCCGATCGTAACCCCGTGGATCCGCTCGACTTCCGGCAAACTCGCCGATTTCGTAACAGCGTTCATTTCGTCGTCCGTCGCTCGACGCGATTCAACCGGCGGTTCGATATCGACTTAAACGGTTCAATTAAACCGGCACAATTTTTACAGTCGTTCGAATTCGGAGTCGCTTCGGGGATCGCCGGCTCGAATCCGGGGAGATTCCGGGGGTGAATAGAGGATTGCAGAAACGAGGGACTCGAAGATGCGGGACTCGTTAAATTGGATGTTGTCGAATTCGAAAGGATTATTTTTTAAATAAAAAATTTTCTGTTGTATTTTGGATGACACTCGAGCCAGCTCCGTCGATTCTGGAAAAGAATCCCCCCTTTCCTTCGCGAAAGATATCGCTCGATTGAAAGCCACCCCTCCCCGAGGATCGACAGATCGACACAGCTCCCGTCCATTCAATCGGGGGCAGATTAAACTGAGAGCAATTACATTTCCAAGAACTCGAAGACCAGTAGACCGTCGCGCACACGAGGCGGCCGCCTATTTAACGAAACTCGGGTGGTTGAACGTCCCCCGGCGTCGCTCCAATAATAAACGAGGGTTCGACCGGCGAAACTTCGCCGCAGAAGCGGCGGTGCTCGCGGTTTTAAGGTCGCGCCGGCCGAATTTTGGGCCGATGAAGATTAAAGGTGCGTTGACATCGTTACGTCAACGCGGTTAAATCGGTCGGGTTGCGTGTTACGGAAAGCAACGTGCGCGCGAGGCCTTATGTAAAACCCTCGAGAAACTTACATAAATTTCGTCCCCATGACGAAACACGTAAACGTTCGCCGAAATATCATTGCTCCGCCGCGATTCCTTCCCCCCGTTCGCCAACGTAACCGCCCGAACGACACGGTCGCGCGAAATCCGCGCGAATCACGCGGCGTTCTCTGCTCCTCGAAACGGCACGGTGAAAAGCCGTCGAAATAGGTCGAGACGCGCGGGTGTAGACGTTTCGTAGCGGAAAGGGAGGCAACGGAACAAGAAAGGGAGAACGAAAGGATTGCAATGGCAGAATCGAGGTCGTTCGCCGTTCTACTTTTCCGGCGTCGATATTAAAAATTAGCGCGGCTCGCTGTTGCAACAAAACGAGACGGTGGATAGGTCGAAGATCTCCGCCCGAAGGGTGGCGAGAATGGTGAAAGGGGGTCGCACGGGGATGATAGGGACCGTTCACCGTGATTTCCCCCCCCCCCCCCGTTTCGACGCCGTACGCCTGCGTTTACGAAGAGAAAGGACGCTGCTTCTGATCGTCGTCGTTCGTTCTGTCTTTCTTTTCTCCTCCGTGTGCCCCAGCCAGTCCCTCATCTGGCTGCACGACGGTCTTTCTCGATCTTTCCGTGCGGACGCATGCGTCAGTGATCTCTCAAGGCCTTCGCGCATTAACGCCGCGAGTGCTGTTTGCTTCGTCCCACTTTCCTTAGCACCCGGCCAACGACCCGGTAGGTAGGTGAGTTTCCAAGGTGCACCAACACATAGCGGTGGTACACTTCGTCACTCGATTCTATTCCATCCGAGAATACGCGCGCCAGTGTCTCTCAAGCGCAGCTTTCGCACGGCGGAATCGTTTCTGGGGGTTCTTTTCGTCTGGGAAACAGCGGAGGACGGTAGAGCTTGCGGTTGTCAATTTGTCGTTTCACTCGAAGATTGGAAATTTTTTGGGGAGAAATGTTCGGCGATGTTGGTCGGAAGGGGTGAAGACTCTTTTTCAGGCGGACCTAGGTGTTGGCAGTAATATGGTGGGCGATTATCGCAATTTTACAGAGTCTCATGAATACCTACTTTTTATATTGTGGCGACACTCGATGGAAAATGGAATGTCAATTTCGACTTTCGTTTGGCAAGGGGTGGCTTTTCGATTTCGCGACGCAGGTCTGTAAAAGGCGGAGAAACGATTCCTTCGAATGCCGATGTTTTTCGTGATATCCGGAAACCAGGAAGCAAAGGATTACCTGTCTTTCACTTTTACTTTCATTCGACTTTCATCGCTGGCTACCTGATAGCACGCGCGTCTTAATTATATTTGCCTTTCCATACGTTTGTAATACGAGGCAACAAATCTCTCGAGATCCGGTGCAATCAATGGTAACGGCAGGCAATTGTAATTATATCTTTAATTACTTATACTGTAAAGGAAATTTATATAATTAACCATCTGGATTTTTAAATCAGGCGCAGGGTTTGCACACATGGCGGGCCGCAATCGCGAAAAGTTTGCGACGCAATCCGCGCCGAGGCGCCACTGCCTTTCGCGGATACCAAGCCGCGAGTCGGTACGACAGGAAATTCGCGACTCGTGGGTCGGTATCGGAACGTGCGAATTCCTCCTGATAACGCTATCAGTTAATAGATACCAGAAGGACCAATTTCGGCCGGCTGCCGGCGCGAATTTCGAATATTCTTGGGCGACAATTGTGGAAGGGGAAAGAAGACACTCAGGTATCTGACTGGAGAAAGGGTCAGGTACCAGTGCTGAAATAGGGGTGGTTCAACGAACATACGGTCGTTGCGAAGCGTAGAATGACCCTCGTTTGGAGGTTTATTCTTAACTTCATAATGGGGGCTTAGAGAATCCTTTCCTTACGGTATAGAATTAGCCAGGTAAATTATTAACTGCACTTTCCAGATTTTATGATGAATTTTGTTTGGCGAATATTATTTGACAAGTACTAATAATAGCCTATAATTTCAGCCCACCGTAATATATTGTTGCTGTAATTCCTACCTTTCATCCGGGATTATTCGATATTAGTAAATATTTATTCACCTGTTATAAACATATATTCGCCTGTATAGGATTAAATCCGTTCTCGTGCGCGACGGTATACAGCGCGTCCCACAATCGGGCCGGATATGCAAGATTTCCAATTGCATTTGAATAAAAAATCTTTCCCTCCGATTACCCAATTTGTCACCGATATCCAACCGCTAATCTTCAATTCTCTATTTTTCTGTTACAGGTAAGTCGATTTCTTTCCCGATCGCTACCCGCGCCACTTGATCACAGCCGTAAGTAATTCATGCAATAATCGCGTAATAAACAACGAACGCTCCTCCCTTTCGTCGCCAAGTCGCGCACACTCTGCATCACGATCGTCCACCGGCCGTTAGAACAACGAAAGGGCACGTTCGTTTCGTTCAAACTGAACCCTTCTCGCGTAAACCCGAATTCAAATTGAGAAAAGAGACCACGACGATTCTCCATCCCCGTCGAGGAACCGTCAGAACGGTCAGAAGAACCGTCCACCGATAAACGCGCCTCAAAAAATAACCACCGCTCTGAATGACGGCAGCGTTCCGGCGCGCAGCTTCGCCTCTAAATCGGTGTAAAAAAAAAAAAAAAAAAAAGGAAAGAAAGGTAAGGAAATAGAAGCCGGACGGTAAAAACGGTTCCCGCAAACACGGCCCGTGCGTCATCAGTCCCACGTGGGACGCGGGCACAAAGGAGCTGCGGAATATCCGCCGAGGAGGACGGAAGAAGGGTCGCGCTTGTTCGTCGAACGGGACGAAACGCGTGGGCAAGCGACGACGCTTGCGCGATGCGCTCGCGCCCTATCTCACCCTCCGACGCCACCCTTCCACCCCATTCATGGACATCAACCCTCGAGAGTACGCGGCGCGCCTACCACTGTAACACACCGACGGTGCTCCGACACGTTGTGTTCACCAGTGCGACTCGGCTGTGTCAGCGAACGCTGCGCTCGACGATCGAGCCGTTACCTGTATCGTCGATCGCGCCATGAACAACACCGTCGCCCTTTACCCCGTAGAGGTGTGCGAGGCAACCATCGCGGTCAACGAGACGCAGAATCCCGAGGGGCGTCATCTACGCGTGAAAGGTTCGTTCCGAATTTTTTGCTTCCTTTGCCATCCGGATCGTGTCTGTCCCTTTGTTCGAGGGATGGCGAGAGCGATAACAGGGTGGTTGATACGGACGACGCGTTACGATAGTCGCGATCTCCGCTTGCTACCCGTTGCGGCGGCATGTGCGAACTTTCTGTACATTTACGATTGCACGGTGACTGGGTGGGCGAACCGAGTTGCGACAGATTAGTTCAGACTCCCGTTTGAACAGTATCTCGCCCGGTTACCACACGTCTCGCAATGGGACGAGGATTGTCGTATCCATTATACGGACCCGTCCCGATTATCCGTCCGAAATGCGCACGGAACGTTGTTTACCAACATTCTTCGTCGTGGCCGCGCGGAAAATCCATAACGTCCAGTTATAGCTCTGATCGGAATAAACCGTTCTTAAAGGGGATGCAGTTGAAGCCGCGAACCAGCCGGGGGTAGTTTCGGCTAGCCTTTAGTACCGTCCAGCGGTCCGATGTCGTTTCAGTATTGACGTTGTAATTGGGAACCGAGTAGCTGAATTTAAATGAACGTTTCATCAAGTCGTCGACGATCCCTCGAATATTCCCGGGCTCTCTCTCTCTCTCTCTCTCTCTCTCTCTCTCTGTCGCGCGCGTATGCAGCTACCTCCCTTTAGCCGGGAAAAGCTTTGCCACCGAGGTGTATCGATTTTTCCTCGAGCGGAGCTCACGTGCTCATTGACATTGACATTGCCCGCTACCACGGCCAGCCTACCTGCCACCTAGCGTCCACGAACTGACGCGCACCTGCCGACGAGTTTGTCCGTTGCTTCGAACGATGGCGCTATGTACGCTCGCGAATCGGTCGAACAGCGCGCGCGCGGCTCTCTCGGCTTTTCCTCAAGTTCACCGGCTTTTCGCTGGGGAAAATCACGCTGCGCGCCAAACGTTACCGTTCTGTGCGATTCCTTCCGCCGCCCGGCGACGAAATTCGGTCCACGGAATGGAAATTGTGAGCGAATTCGACCGGAGGAAATTTTGGAAAATTCGGGGAAAACTCGAGAAACCAGTTCGATTAGAATAATTAGATGCAATTGAATGCAAAGAACGCGTATATTCTTCTTCGCGGGACAGAGACTAAGATCATTTACGCGGACAGTTATCGTTCCTTTATTTTGCTAGTTTCGCGCGCGATGTATTCGTTCACCGTTGCACAGGTGAGCTTTTGCCCGCGAATTACAAATATCGGGACGGGCGGTGGTACGTGACGACGAAAGTGGCGAACGGCGACGGCAAATAGGTCGCACTCGATGTTGCATCGCGGCGTTGTTTTTCGGGGAACAAGAATGTGCCGATGGCCCACATTTTTAACGACACGATGGGTTTCCCAACGCGGCCTGGCCGAAACGCGCAACGGGGTCATTGCGCAATGGTTTTACTTCTCTTTATCCAGACTGGGGGCCTGGCAGCATTACATAAAAGTATTTATCTATCAGGAGCCAAACGTCTAGTCCTGTTGAGCGACGGTCACGCTCAACACGTCGTTTCTCTATCCCTATTTCGACCGACATTGCGATCGCTTGGGTCGTAACGCACGTCCGACATCCTCCTCGATTATTCGAACGGACCTCGATTAACAATAAAATAACCCCCAATTCGGACGCGTTTCATTTCCGAAAAGGAAATTCGGTTCCCCAAATTATTTGCCAATTATGCGCGCCAACGATCCCTGCCAATCAATTCTGCGTAAATATAGTCGAACAAACATTTCAATGTTCCACCGTCGACACGATCGCAACCGTTCATGCCCGTCCTACGTTTTGTCGAATCGCAATAAACAACCGTACGTTCTTTCCCGTTCTGTTGTCCGTCCGCGACAAAAAAGACCCCCGAAAAACGGTGTTACACGCAGCGGATCACCTAATCGTCCACGCGTCCTCCACTTTCTTCTTCGTCTTTCTCTCCCCGCCCGTGGAACCCGTATATCCTCGTTGATAAGTCCACGGGAGTCTTTCGTCGCCCCATTGACCGCGCTCGATCGACAAGAACGATCGTTATGCCTGTCGCCGTTTAATCCCATTTCAATGGAGCCGCTCAGGTGAGTAGGCGCGCGCCAACCGGACACCTGATCCCGATAGAAGGCTACACTCGCCGCGGCCATGAGACCCGCGTGAAGGGGGAAAGAAGAAGAAAAAAAAATCACGTAATAATAGATACGAACGTGTACCAGCAGCGGTCTGGCTCGTCGTGTTTCGTAACGCTTCACAAAGGCTCAGGGCCGTTGTTCTATGACTACAACAGAACCGCTCGCGGGGTCTACGCCCGCTATCGAGGTCTCTTTATCCCTTCGCCTGGCTATTCAAGACTCGCGCCGTCCCACATCGATCGAAATGACGCGACTTCCGGGACTCGATAGCGATGACACGTAACGCGATGACGCGAGCCCAACGCTTGTTCCTTCCTTTCAACCTTGTTTTTTTTATTTGTTCTCGAAGGAGAGAGGAGCAGGATGGTTGTGGTCGAGGTTGCGGTTGCGGTTCGTGGACCTTCGCGATGCCAGTTGAATACGTTTGGGTCGAACGGGGGTTAATTTTTCGGGGGTCTGCCGGTGTTTCCGGACGTTCTGTTCAATCGTTCTTGTATTTCGTTAGTCATTATCGATAACCGAGGTGTTTAAACAAAATAGGACGCCTTACAATATTGATCAGTATGATTTCTGCTTCGTACAGTGTATCGCCGTTTGCACCGCATCCGCTTTCACGGATGCCAGAGATTGTCTAAGAAGTTATATTGAATAACAGCCACGGATTGTATTTGATCTGAATTTCTCGAAACCGCTTGATCATCCACAAACCATTCCCAAACCTTCCCGGCGATCCTCTCGTTCAATTTCGTAATGGCCTAATCCAACCGTCCACCATAAAAACACGGAGTCACCGTTAATTAGGCCGCTAGACTGGGATCAACCGGTTCCCATCTTCCATCTTACGTAACACGTTCCAGTTACCATTTCAATTTTCCCAGTCAACGGTGAAACTCCAAATAATATCTAGCGCGCGGCAAACACCCCCTTCGCAAGGCGTTCTAAAATCAAGGCCGCCGAAAGGAACGATAATATCGAATAATTATTCCAATGCGTTTACAAAAAATCCTACGGGCTTGGTATTGTTCCTCTGGAAAATACAATATCCTTCGAGAACGACGGTGAAAAAAGCGATCGCTCTTCGAACACTTCCACGGAGGTCCCGTTTCGCTGGAAAAAAAAGTTCCAATTACCCGAAACAGTAAAACAAAACGGACCCGGGGCTCTGTCACGAAAATCTCGCGGCAAGGTACGATTGAAATTCAAACCAGCCACTTCTCTGACGTTCGACGCCGCGTCGACCAGGGCGACGAGTCCCGACGATCGATCTGGGGGTGAAAATCCTGCCGGGTTGCCTCGGGTTCGTGTCCCCGAGGCGCCAATACGATTCGCGTTCCCGTAGAAGCGCGACGTAAAAACTGAGAAGATCGTTCCGTGGCTACGAGCCGAGGTGAGAGTGCTTTCACCTTTCTCCCTGACGTTGTCTCCTCTCGCTTCCGTGAACACGACTCCGTCTTTCTCAGCACCGAGCCGCTTTTACTCTCGATCACTGCTACCTGCTGCTGCCTGCCTCTCCGCTGGTCGTTCCTTCACGGAGAAAGCAGCTCCGACCTCGTCGCTGTTCACCGTCACGACATTTCTTTCCCGTTTGAACTCTTTCCTTCTTTCTTTCACTTGGCCCCGACGGACGGTATCCTTCTTGTCACGAATTTCTTCCCGGAGAGCTGCGGTGACTCATCGCTCCAGGTGTTATATCATAGCGAGGTTTTCTTTTCACCGTTGAAGGCTGTTCAGTGGGTCTGGGTTGTTTTTTTTTTTTGTTTCTTCTTTTTAAGGAAACAGAGAATTTGCTTTTTGTGGACTCTGGAAGGTCGGGGAAAACGTTTGCCCGTTGCACCGGTTTCGGTAAATTAATGACGTTACGGCGGTGTTCTAAGGTGAACGTTTCGGTGACTCGACCAACCGAGATTGTAAGAATGCCAAGGGCCAGTGTTTGTTTGAGATAGAATTCTCCATGCGCCGAAGATCGCGTTATCCTCTATTCAGAAGCGGGCGAACTTCGATTGAGACGTTTCATACCTGGGCTCAGATTCGATTCAGATGTGTTTTCGGTGAATTTAACATGGAATTATCCTGTTACGTTCTACTTCAAGCGCTCGACTTTCAATCACGGGATAACACTTCAACGGCTCGCCATAGCCCCAAGTACGATTAATTAGTTTCCGAATTGAAATTAGAACGGTATGCGCGACATCGATGTCACGGTTCTGTGAAAGGGGGCTCGGTTTCAACCAGTGACGCCACACGCGTCCTTGATTAACCCAGGGACGCCGCTGATAGATAGATTTCTTTGTTACAGTTTTACGTGTCGCGGCAATGATTCACATACCATAAAGATCGAATAACCTGTACGTGCAGAATTTCTTGGTCATTGTACACGCCGGTACGCCGACGGTGATCGCGGTCAGCCGATTTGCGGTCGCAGCCGGAATACATTCCTGAACAACTACAATATACCTTGAAACAACTGTTTTTCAAACGATACCCCTACGGTTTCACGCCGTTATCGCGCCACCCGTCCGCTCCGGATTGGCAAATTTCTCACCTCCGAGCAGCTCCAAGGCCGATCAGCTATTCACACTTTCAATCGTCGCCGCGGTTTACTATCCTATCACAACCAGCCGACCCCCTGTGCCGCGAGCTCGATCATCTCGATCGCCTTTTAAATCGATCAAGGTCGCGAGGTGAACCTTCGCGACACCTTCGCCGATTCAAACGGAGGATCGCGACGACACCCTCGCGCTGTAACACAATGATACAATCCTGACGCATTCCGGGCCCTCCGCGTCGAGCATCCCCGTTTCACGGTGAGTCCGCTTCGAACAGAAGCTCCGGAAGCCAGACGGACGTCGACGAGTGTCCCCTTCTAAAATTGTCCGAAGGCTGGCGTTAAAGAGTCGGTAAGAGGAATTTCGTCACGAACGCCGGCTTTTACGTTATCCAACGTTGTTGAGCAACGTGAAACGGGCCTCGGCCGTCCTGGATGTCGGGCGGTAACCCCAGCCGAATCAAGGCCGGCGCACACCGGGGACGGCTCTTACTTTCACGCGTTAGAGACGCCACCGTTTCGTTCGCCCCGTTTATATCTGCAACGGGACGATCACGGGGTTCACGAGGGGCCAGCTTCGAATCTGCCCACGCGTCGCCGCTGCGTCGAACGTTCGATCCGTTTCGTCGAGGGATCACCGCGGGTCCCGGACGCGTCCGTGGAAAACTTTTGGATCGTTGGGAAAGTCTAGATCCCCGCGGCGATACCCTGGTCGGATTCGTGGATCGGCCTCCGAGGTCGACGGATCGGGAGACGCTGCGTGTTCAACGCGTTCCATTATTCAGCATTGTCTCTGGATGATCCTTTCGGTGTATTTCAAAACCGTCGAGCGTCTTCCTTTTCTCTTTTTCGTTTGCGATCATCTGGGGTGGGCCCAGGTGTGCGCCGATTGGCGCGGATCGACGCGTACACGAGGAGCGTAGATTTGTACAAATTCGCCCGGCGGCTTCGCCGGATGTCTTCGTTTGCCTTTGTCCGTTTTAATTAAGGGCGAAGCTCGGCGGGCGCATCATCCCGCCTGTGACTCTCCGTTTATCCTCAATTCGGAGCACCGCCTTCCCGTCGGCCGAGCGGATAATGGCGGCAGGAATGTCCTGATCGTTTCGTTCGTGAGATCTGGGGAAGAACGTTCGAAAAGTCGGCTGGATGTATACGCGTCGGTCACGGACACTTTCGTCATACCCGCGCGAGTTTTCCACGAAGATGCGTTACCCGATCGTTACATAATAAACGATGACGCGGAGGTAGTCGGACGTAGAGCATGTGAAATCGTGATAGATCGTTCCCCCCCCCGGAACGTTCCGCGTTCTTTCCAATTTGACTTAACCAATTTCACTTGAATCGCCTGTCGTTTCGTTCTCGTTCTCGTTCGTAAAATCAAACGGCACGGCGATGATCAATCGATAGACGCTATTTGCATCCGTTTCGCCCGCGAGAAAATCGGTCGAGATAGGGCCCGGTGCGCCCACGACCCCGACGGCCCCGCTACGAGCATCGGATAGAAACACCTTGCGTAAGTTGCACTATTTTCGATCATCCGCCTATCCGCATTCGCGACGGGTCTGCCTCGTTTCTGCTTCCACGGCCGGCAACAGGCCGTCCCGCGAATGGTATCGTCCCACGATCATCGCCAGACACTCGGGATTACGGCAGGGGGATTGATTAATCGTTCCCTCGCGTCGATCCTCGGCCCCGAAGCGATTCCTTTTTAATTTTCCGCCGATACGATCGACTATTTCAATAACGAGACGTCCATTCGAATGGCGCGAACACGGGGAACATTCGAGTACATAATTGATATCGACTACTTAATTTTAGAGGCGGCTCGGGGCAGCTTTTTGTATCATCGAAATTGACAGCAGCTACAGCAGCTTTCGGTAAGAAATTCGTGAAATCGAAGCGACGTCTCATCCACCTTGAAACTGTATACTTCCAAATCGTACGAATTTAAACGAAGAAACGAGACACCGCCATTAACAGCTTTACTTACCTGCAGCTTGCCAATCGAAACATCGACGAACGCGCCGCGCTGCAACTCCGATGTATCCAGGGGCAAGAAAAACGTTCTAGTAACACCTAGTTACGCCAGAAACTTTCCACGGGCAAAGCGATAACGTTGCGTCGGATAGTCGTGAACTTTTCTACCATACACCGTTCTACAGTGTGCTCGTCGTGTAAACACCGTGACGATCCTAATCGCTTGCGCAATGGCTGGTCGCCCTTAATGAAATTTCAGGTCGCCCGGCGACGAAGCCGGTCGTTGCCCTCCGCTCGTTTGCTTGTTCTACTTTGCACATCCACGCCGTATTTGCTGCTTTCGTTCTACGGCTAGCTTTTGCCGCGGTTGTTTTGGCTAACGTCGCCCCTGGTTGACGCGAGTGACCCAGAAAGGTGTCTTGGACCAAGACAGGTACACGTACGTATATCTGTCCAACGTTTAATCTGCGATTATCGCGATGCTACATGCGAACTATGTTTCTTTGTTCCGCGTCTTTTTCGGGGCGTTTATTTTTTTGCGTTTCCTTCTGAGAAGACGATCGACGGTTCGCCGTTTAATATAAGGTACGATTTATTAGTGGAACGTTGAGACCGCTCCGCGATGGAAAATCCTGACCGAATGTCCGCTCGGAGGAAACGAAATTAGCGTTCGCAGCCAGTATCGGTGTTACGCTCGATCGAGAAAAGTGGGAGAATACTGTTAGGCAACGTTTCTGGCGCCGGTCGAGTCGGATGGACAGCGCAGCGCGGCCCGTCCACCCGAGCGTGCAAGATTTTGCAATACGCTTCCTAAGTCGCAGCGGCTCGACGTTAAAGCGAACACCGAAAACGAGATCTGCGGGGCACAATTGTCCCGGCGCCGCGGCGAACCTCGTCGTAACCCCGAATCTACCTGCCCGTCGATCGCCGCGAGGCAACGAAACACCGAAACACCGAAACACCGAAACGCCTATCGAAGGGACATCGCCGTCGCGATTCCGCGCCAATAAACGCCTCGAATCCAGGCGCGTTCACGACCACCTCGTGCACAGTAGCCTTCCGCGATCTCGCCTAAGGATTCACCGTTACGCTAATCAACGGCAAAAACCCTTTCCCCCCCTATCCTCCTCGCCGCACGCCCCCCGCTTTCCGACCGCACGATCTTCCTGCATTCCCTGGCCCCACCTCCCGTTGGGCAAATTCTCAAATCCATAAACACCGCGTGGCTGGCGCTGTTACGTCACTGTTACGCCAAAAGCGCACGTGGCCTGCCCACGGGGGGACGCGTGTTAATACGCTCGGCGTCGTGCACGCGTCCCTTCCGCCGCCGCGTTCACCAACGTGGCCGCCGTGGGCCAAAGGAAAAAAAAACCGGTCCCATTTTCGCGGGGCCCTGCCTCGTGCGCGTACGCGAGCACGAGGGCACGGCGGTGCACGCGAGCCACAAGTGCGTTGACACGACGATACGCCCGCGGGTGGCAGCAGGCGAAGAGGTGCCATAGGTCACTCACCGCTCCGGCGTGTGTGCACCGACCGCGCTGCTCCCGCATCCTTGACGCGTACACCACCAGGAGGTGGATCCTGACGCCTAACGGAATCGTGAATCGCCACGCACGTGCCAGGATCCTCCGGTGTCCGCTCGAACTTTCGCGCGTATTCCACGGCCGAACGAATTTCGAACTATGTTCGCTTGGCGGAGTCGACGGGGACGGAAGGGTAATGCACGCTTGTAATTTGACTGCGAGTTGAGCGAGGTTTGGGTGGGGTGTTTGAAAGGAGGTCGGTTGTTTCGAGAGGACTTAGGTGTTAGGGATATCGTCGGCGTATACGCTGCCGGTCGGATAAGTTGGTGTCGGGGTAGCCCGGAAAATGGAGATGGACGATTTGTTTGTTTAAGAACGCGTTATCGTACTGCCCGATGGAATGTTTCGCGGAATCGGGTATGGCGGAGAATTTTTAGTTTTATTGGGATTAATCGAAGGAATATTGTTGAAGGTTTGTTTTTTTTTGGAGGCAGGCTATGAGAATTCGGAACACGGTTCGTCGAATTTTACATTGCGAAAGTCACGTTGAGCATTGCTCGCGTCAGTTCGATGCAATTGTCTTTCGTTGATATTTCCCAGCCGATTTTCGAACGGACTTAATTCGTTGCGAAAATTTGCAACCCTTTGCATCTAGTCACTGATTATTCCAAACATCGTAGATTCGAGCTACGCGAAATCTGCAGGAACGTCGGTCATCGTCGAGTTCCGACTCGTTCTGATGCGCCAGGTAGATTCGGTGTTTTCTAACGCGGTTAATTAACGAGGTTACGGTGGCACAGTGGCCAAGTCTGAAAGCAACAACTGTAAACAGTAAACACACGTCTGCGGCTCTAATCGCTGTGAATTTAGGCTGCCCCCCCCCCCCTACCAGCGTGGCCCCCTCCGCTTTCGTCACGTTAGATTCGTGTTAGACACAGGTCTGACCATGCCTCACAACTTTCTCTCTTTCTTCGTTGAATTCAAGCCATTCCATCGCCTCGACTTATGTAACCAACGCCCTGGAACGTCTCGGTCTACGGTCATAGATATTTTGGATCCCTACATCTTGTCCCACTTCTGACGTCAGACAGAGTCATCCCGTCCCGACACTGTTACATAATCGATTTCTAATCTCGATTATTCCGAAAGGTGTACAACACTCCGTGAACTTTACAATATTCACAGTGTCGATCGTAAGGTGGATCGAACGCGTTGATCGAATATCCCTTTTCAAATTGAATCTACAACTCCTCCGTTTCGCAGAAACTACCCCACCAAGCCTGGAAATGTCGCGAAATAAAATTAACCTTTGAAACGGAGATCGTTGCCCGTTAACTGGTTAATCGGGGTAACTGGGTAATAAAATTTGCAGAAAATTAATCGCGAAAGGGCAAACGATAGCACCCTTAAAATAATACAAATTCACCCCCCGGTAGAATAGCCCGATAGATACGAAATCCGTGCTAACATTGATTCTCCAGCCAGCAGTAGACCCACGCGATTCGTACACCCTCGATACAATTGACAAACCCCGTCGCAAACGAAACCCACCCCCCCGGCGTCAACCACCGATCGCGAACTCCTCGCGGCATCCACCTGCAACGAAATCCACCGAATCCTGTGCATCCTGCGACACGATCGATCTATCGTTGACAATGGAGGGACGGCCACTAATCCGTGGGCCGAAAAAATCGTGGCGAAAAAGGAACTTTCGCGGAGCGAAGCGTGGGCATTGGCATTTCGTCACTGGCCGGGCACACCAGGTTGAATAACCGGCGTTACGTCACTGACGTGTACGCGTTCAACAGACGCCGGAGGAAAGGGGGGCAACAGTGCCAACTGGCCGAGGAAGAGACGAGGAGAAGGTAAGGGACGGTGGTTCTCAGCGAGGCGTGCAAGGTGGGGACTATGGAGGTCGATCACCTACGTACGGGAGTCAGTGACACCTTCAGCGGTGGACGCTCTTTTTTTCCTTCCTTCCCTTGCGCCTCTGGCTTCCTCCTGTCATCCGCGGACCCGCCAAAACCTTCGCTCAGCGTATGGAGGAATCGATGTACCGAACGATCACCATGGGACGAGCCCATGGGTGTGCCCGATTTGGCGGTGTCCTCGTTTGAACCGATGGTATGCGTGGTTACGGCAGTTCGTATTAGGTCGGCTAATAACGTCGTGCCGTTCATTGGTTATAATACTTCGATGAATATTTCTCGCCATATTTTTTTCACGAAGCACTCTGTTCTATCGCCGTGGTGGAATTTTCGTCGATTTTCGTGGCGATCCTTCTGTTTCCCGACATAGCGCGAGCGAGAAAATTGGATGGAAATGGAAGAGAATCGCCCAGGGTTGAACAATTATTGAGCTGGGTAATATTTTGCGCGCCGTGGGAACATGACGTTGACGAGATTCAACGGTGAAGACGCGCTCTGTAGACTCTTTCGCGTCCGCGTTTTTTTCACCCCCCTGATTTTTCATCGAGTACCAATATCTCGATCGAGCCGTGCAAGAACGAATTCGACGTGCTGCACGCTGAAAACGGCACCATTCCGCTGCGACCAACCGCCTACCAAATTCTTCCAACATAGAGACGAAGAAGTCGCCAGGTCTTTGACCCCTTTTCCTCCGGCCGTGTCGTATCACAGAGTTTCTCGAAACGGTGCCAGCTCGTCCACGTGACCGCACAGTAGAAGGAAGATCCTTGGCGAATTATTTTGCACGACCACGCGACGCCATGAGCGGCTCGACGCCGGGTCAACGGCCGCCGGTTGTTGTTCCTCGAGGTAGGCTTCGCAGTAATGAGTATCGCATCGAAAATACCGGACCAAAGTTCTGTGTGAACGACCACGGTGGTCAAGGTCTTCGTTCGCGACGGTTCCCCGCCGGACAGAGCACTCGTGCGCCTTCGTTCCCGTGGACAATTACGCCCGCCTCGCCGTTTGGGACCGGCCCGTGCCCCGGAAGTCGACGGGGACAAGAATCTCACGGGGTTTCCGCGCATTAGAATCGATGGTCGCAAGAATTGGCGCGACACCGCGTACACGCGACAACGCTTCCCCCCCGTTGAAACCGCGATGAATATTCAAACGCCGACTTCGGTTTGTCTGGTCCGCGTCTAGGAAGCCTTGATTGCGATTTTATTTGCGCCGGAACATCGCACGGTTTTTCTTAAAATCCTACGGGATTTTCTGTCGAGATTTTCCATTTCTCTTAGCCCCACTTTTGGCTCATTTTTCCCGACGCGAACAAACAATTTTAACTCCAGTTTCTAATCGAACTTCTTCTTTCTCTTTCCTCTGTACTAATTTTTCCCCGGGAACGTTTGTCTCTCGTTCAAATTTATCCAGCCCTTCCTTCCACCGTGAACTCATCTCCGACAAGGCTCGCAATTCAAATAAAATCTTCCGATACAAATTCCGTTTCCTCCTCGCCGCTTCCAAGTTCGTCGCGGGCAAAGTTGCGTCACCGAAAATCCTCGCGCGTCCATCTCCGGAGGCGGTAACAAAAACAGGACGGTACAATACATTAACATTTCCACGCTCGGCTGCCAAGCGGTCAAGCTTGTACATACATCGGATCATCAGCCGTATCTCGCCGGGCGTGATCGAAGAATCGGAGGATCGAAAGATCCGAGGCGATAAAAAGTCAAAACATGCCGGCACGAATAATACCGGCGGCGTGAAACGTCCATTTATTCGGGTGTCCCGTCCGAGGCTGATGGATGTCACGTGGAGGGAGGTTGACATTGTAACAGCTTCCGCCTGGCAGCATAAAATTTCGATGGAACGGCTCGAGCCGATGGCCGAGGAAGGTCGACGAATACGGTGCCCCTGTACTTTGCCTCGTTCCTGGCCTTAGCTAACGACATTGCGGTAGTTGTCCTCAGATGTAACAGCCGCGGTTCAAGTTTCCTTTAGCGTCCTGCGTCGACGAAAGCGATCGGTCCCTTCGCTCGTTCGAATATATATTCAGCATTGTTCGACGACGATCCTTGCTGAAAACGCCGGCGGTTAACGCGCGCGCGTCGGGCAATCGTTTTCACTTGCGACGAAAAGAAGTTCAACGAGGTCCATCCGAAAGTAAGTTTGCTGTCGAAACGTTGGCGACCGGACGGCAAACGTAAATCCTCGTCGTACGTCGGAAGGGATCTTCGTGGTATCGGGAGCAGTGTTCGTTATTCGATGGTATTTAACTGAAGCAATTAATTGATCGTCGATCGACCGATCGTAGCGTCGAAACGCCGCTAAATCGCCGATGCAGCCTGAAAAGTAAAATATCGACGATTTGCATACAATGATGATTCGCGGCAATGTCCGCGGTGTCTGCGTAAACTCGCTTTCATCGTGGCGGCAGGTGCCCTTTAAAGGAGAAGTCGAGCGGATCGCGTGGGCGGGATCGACGAGATCGAGCTCGGCTCGCGCTGGATCGATCGAAGCGGGTTAATCGGGATCGAGAGCGAGTAACGAAGCCAATCGAGACGCTCGCGGCCACTCCGACCGGGATCGACCGGCGATCGACCGCGAGGCTGGAAAACGTGAGAACGACAGGATCGACGCGTGCACGAGGCAGGGATAAATATTCCGCGAAAATCGTCCCGCGATCGGGATCGGTTTTATTGGCATGCACAGTTCTCGTCGCCTTACATATCCTTTCTCTTCGGCTCGTCGATTGGCTTGGTTCGAATATCGATTTCCAATGTCGCATTATTCTGTTCCATTTCCCCGGAGTTCTCGGGAAACGGGAAACGTCGAGAAATCAGAAACACCGGTACCACCCGGAAGAATCCTCTGAACCCTTCGCATCGATCGGCCGAGCCCGCGTGAAAATCGCGTACGCGATACGGGACGCCGTTTCGCGATGTGTAGCCTTCTTTGCGCAAAGGGAAACGAAACTCGACTGCGTGACGTGTCGCGCGAGCCGTGATAAGAGGTGGCAATCCGGTCGATCGGAATACTCGATGCTGGCACGCGACGGGCACCGCGGGCCGTTCACCCTGCCTGCCGGGGCGAAAATAGAGGGTCGATTTCCGGTTCCAAAAAGTCGATGATTCAGCGACAGGTCGGGGGGGGGGGGGCGCCGCGAGGAAGCGTCGCAAGAAGCCGGGCCATTTAAATTTACGCGCGCGCGAGCGATCGGGATCCCAAAAATAGGTCGGACGGTGAGCAGCCGCGGCTGACTTCCTCGTTCATTGTCGCGAATTCGGTCCGCCTAACTGTAGATCCGTCGATGCACTAGTCGATGTGCATGCCACGGCTTCGCCAGGACGGAGAAAGAGAGAAAGACTCGACAGGGGGAAGGGAGCTAGTCGTTGCATCGTTAGACGCGAGCGCGTACTCCGCTGGAAGGCGTCGCGAGACTGTTGCTCCTCGCGATACGAATTCTTTCTGCCTCCTTTTTCTTTCTTCTTTCCGCCGCCACCGGCGCGGTTTATTCGGAGGTTTCGCCGCGTCGATAATGGTGTAATGACGATTTCATTGCACGACTTGCTCGACGAAGGAGGCGAGAACCGGTGCGAGCGATATGAATCGAATAATACGAAATGCGTGAGAAGTGCAAGAAAGATTGCAGAAGATCTTCGAATCTATTTGTTGCGGTAGTTCGATGCTGACGAGTGTTCATTTTAACCGAGATCTCGTCGCAAGTGTTGCAATAGGGCCACGTGGCGACCGGCACCGATTAATTAACGAAGTTGTCGTTGAGCGTGAAGGGACGGCCAGGAAAATCGACAGTCTCGCGGGGTTAGCGGGGAACGAAATATTTCAGCGGCAGGATTCCGTTAGCTCGGTACACCCATGCACAGTGGGGTCCGCAAAGAAAAATCGATTCCACGGCGAGAGGATGGTCGACCGGTGAGTTTCTCACGGGTGAAGCGTGGCAGTCAAACTGTCAAACGCGCCAGTCGGACAGTCGCTAAATTCTTCTGCTAGTCTGGCGAAACGGCACGGTGATCGCGGCTCGGTCGGCCAATTCAGCCGTAGTACCGCAAAAACTTGATTCCAACGTCTGCGAGCCTGCTCCGCGATGAAAGACGGGGGACATCGAGCTACGTATCGTATATTGTCGTACTCGTGATACAGCCGAGGTGGCGTCCCGGATAATTCGATCCTTTCCACGCATTGTTCGATAACGTGTGCGACACCGAACGGAATTCCAGTCGAGTGGACGTGTCCGTACTCGTCGAAATCGAATCGGAAGAGCGGACGCGACGCGGAAAGCCTCCGCGGAAAGAAGCGTCGACCCGAAAACAAACACCGACGTGCACCGGCGAACAATTGACCGGCGCTGTCAACCGATCCATCGGGAATCCGACAAAATCGAAGGAACACCGATTGGTGGCAAACGAACAATCGCATTTCGCCCAAGATCGTTCTTCCATTTCCGTGTTGCGCGCACGCAACGCGCGTGCCTTCTGCCAACCGCTGTTTCGTCCCGGCAAGAATTTTACAACTTCTTCGTCATACCGCGAAGACAGCTACACACTCGTGGCGCAGATTTACAGCCTGTCTATTCCCGTTCCAGCTAAAGGATGCGTCCCTTCCGGGCACTCGAACCACGGAGCACACTCCGATGGAGGCGCACCGCGTGCGGCCCGATTGCTGTAACGAGCGACGAACAGAGCCAATAGCCCGTAGAACGTCCACCGTTGGTCCCCGCGATATGCACGCGTTGGCGTGGTCCCGCATTAGCATCGATATAGCGAGGGTCAGGTCGGGTTCACTGAACCCGACGGTTCGTGTTCTCGGTGCGCCGGTGCATCGCGAGGAACGAGAGAAGAATGAAAAGTGGCTCCGCCACGGGCGTTAGACCCGCTCGATCGTCGTTTCCGATCGTGCCATAGAATCGCTAGAATTCGCCGGGGACTGGGGGATTGACCGGTAGATTCCGATCGGGAGAAGGTGTTTGCGATTCGAGCGGAGATGTTCGAATGGTCGACCAGAGGTTCACGGAATACAATGATAATAATTCGATTACGATTTCGGGGAGGTCCCCCTGTTATGTGGAATCGTTCGCGAGTTTGGATACCAGGGAACGGTGAAGGTGGCGAGTCGTATGTATTAAAGATAGCGATCGGAGTTGCGAGAAGATAGTTTGGAGAAGAAGGAAGGATAGCGCGAAATAAGTGCGGCAGAGATTTTTGGGAAATTCGGGATGGCGATATTAATTGGAAATGTTCGGTGTTGAGTAACACTTTTGACATTTCGGGGGAAGGGCGATCGTAGGTGCGCGGTTGTATTGAATTTATTAAAAATATACGAACATGACTTGGTACGTGCGAATATAAACAGCCAAAATACAACGAAAATTCGTCGGTCGTAGCGTAAAATTCTAGTTACCGGCGGGGGAATTTGATCGTTTCATCCGGACCGTAAGGTGTCTAAAAACGGTTCACTTGTTATCTATGAAGACGAGCCTGCGGTGAATCTTGTAGAACTTTCTCGAGCACCCCGTATCGGAAACTTTTCATCGGTATTCTGACCTATCTCGACGCATGTAACGATGTCGTAGCCGGTTTCTTTCTCTTTTACGGCCTTAAAGAAACAGAGATGAACGAGAGATAGCCCGAGGCGGAGTCGATTGGTCCTCAGGCTGCGCCGCTGACCGAATAACCAAATTTATGCTTGCCTACTTTCGTCCTTACGTAACGAAAAGTTGTTGCGGTCGACCTGGGGCCGACGTGCCCGGGGGAACCACTTGGAACGGGCCTTCCACGTCGTTACACTCCTGGCGTCGGCCTAGTCTTAACAATTATTGCGAAACTAATTGTCGGTCGCTTGACCTCCCGTTTCGACAATTACGAAATTGATTGCGTGGCGGGTTGAAATCGACGCGAAGAAAGTTCGCGTCCATCCAGAACAACGGAGTCACCTCGTTCTCTTTTCTTTTTTTCGTTTGCTTTCGCGCGGACGCTTCGTTAAAACAAACGAATGTAATTTTCAAGGGGAGACACGGAATTCGCCGGTTATGCAACGGCAGTCGATTTTTCCAGATGCAACGGATTCGTGGGTGCTTTCGCTCAATCGGTACCCGGCCACGGGTGCGCAACAATGCTTACGCCGATCTGGTTATCATAAAATTGCGATGAAGATTCCTCGCGGAATACTGAACAATCGTGGAAACAATAAAAAAGGAAGCCCCTTTGGAAAATCATAATTAGTAGACACGATCGACCAAAGGATTCGCAATTGCACGAATCGATTCGTTCTGAAATTAGAATTATTTTCAACGTTACCTGCGGCTCGATCGCTCAAACCGTACCACACCTACGGTATTCATTTTACTTCGCCCCGTCCGGTACGTTCGTGTTCCCTCGCGGCGAGCAATTCTTCTCCGCGACACCCGCCTCCGAAAATTCCCAATCGTTTCTAACGGCCCGCATAGCCGCCGACCCGAATCCCGAAACGGCGAACTAATTTCACCGGTCGCGTTGCGCACGCCGATTAATTAGCCCGTGACCAGTCGAGATTCTAATTGGAGACGCCGGAATGGGGGGCAACGAGTGAAATTTCGCGCAATTACATAAGCCCGGGGGTCGGTCTGTGCATAGCTAGTGCACCGCCGCCTCGCGGCCCACCCCCTCCTCGCTCTTTATCTTCCGTGAATGTGGAGCAATATGGTTGGAGGTGAGTGACCGGCGTCCAGTTGCGTTCACTAACCTCCCTTCTCCGGCCGGCACGACGAAAGGGGTATCTGCCTCTGGCATGTGGCCCCACTTTGTTCAGCACGCGAACACACAGGCCTGGCGATGCGCACAATGCAATCTGAATTTCTACTCGTCTGCCTAATAACGAGGGACGACAGATAAACGATAGATTACCGGCGATCAACGTCGCGCAATTCGGCTCGCGATTATTGCAATATTGCGGTCTTGTTCTTCAGAGTTTTTGGACCCGTCCGATTTATATGTTGTACCATGGCGTGTACGGTAACTTGTGCAACTTGTGCAACTTGTGCAGTGTGTCTGGACGATAACAGTATCTTGTCGAAGCGAAAATTCGTTCGCTTCGTCGAACGAGGGAAACAGAATTGATTTCGTTATCGATCCTTCGTGGACCCCGATTTGCTTTAGGATTCGGCTGAGAGTATTTGGGAGTAGGACGAGTTTTAAATAATGATCAAAATTAAGGAATAGACTGTCGACATGTCTATGAGGAAATTCAGCGACGTCGGGTTAAATTTCGCAAACGATGAATGTTCTTCCGTCGGTTAATAATCAATTACAAATTGCCGTTGCTCGATACCGGGAAATCGAATGTTTTCTAAATAAGTACTTCGAAGTAAGTAATCGTGAGAAAGAATTGGATCACTTCCATCGCAACGCGAAGCGTGTTTCTCCATCGGCCAAGTTTGCTAACGCGTCCCTGTTGCCTCTGCAACGTGGTCGTCGTCGTTGAACCGGCTCGATACGCCCTCCTCGTCTTCCTCTTCTTCTTCTTCTTCTTCTTCCTCTTCTTTCTCCCCCTTTCACGCTCGTTGTACAGAACTCCAGGCACGCGAGCTGCCTGCTGGGCCATTTTATCCACGGACTGGTCTCGATTGCACTATCGGCACTCTTATGAATTTAGAGCGACAGATCTGGAACGGTCGAGGCTTCGCCACATTCACGCGTCCACTCGAACGTTTATAGTTACTGGGACAATTCGATTCGCGCGCGGAAATATTTACCCTCGGAATTTTATGGCTATTTCTTTTTAATAATTAGCTTTCGGGTAGAATGGCATTCCTGAAATGAAGAACAAGAATACTGTTCTCCTCTTATTACATTAAACGTGGAAACATAAACTAGACGACATGAATAATCACCATAACCGTTTGTTAAAAAATATTAATAAATACATAATTCAATTTATACTTTCCAATTGCTATCTCTAAATTCAAATGTACATCTAAATGTAAAGGGCGAAACAAAATGAATACTGAACACTAGCTAAGCGATTAAATACTAACTACCTTTTTCAAAAATCATGCACCTACGAGGAGTGCAATCCTCGTTGCATATCGTTGCATCGACCATCCAGTTCACCCGAGTTCAACCGAAATCACCCTTTACACACCATCGTGTCCCGAGTCAAATATTCCCCCCTTTCTCCCATTAATTTTTCCGAACAACGAAAGCAGCCAGCGGTGTGGGACCACTTTCGTGCCGCGAACGCGATAGATCGAGCAGATCGCGGTGGCAAGCTAGCTGCCTCGTTCTTATCGAGGCTGGGCCCGTTGTTGTCCGTGGCCGATGGCCCGTGGGATTGGCCCAATTGGGGCCTAGCGTTTCACAGTTAAACGTAATGGGACGGACAATTACGCTCGCGGAAGAATGTCGACGGGGGGAACTGGTTCACCGTTTCCGTTTCTACACGGTGTCAAGCTTGAATCGCTGTTCGCCGCTCATCACCGGACCCCCGTGCGTTTATCGCTTCACTTTTACTCGGCCGAAACTTACTTTCGGCAGTGTGGCCATTCACTTGGCCGACGCGGTTCCATTACTTAGGTATGCCCGATGATTGGCCGGCAGTACGTCGATCCGAAGGAAACCTAGAATCTCTGAACACTCGTGGCGAACGCGAGCTTCAATCGCGACGGCGTGCACGGTGCAGCGAAGCGCAGACATTTTTGTGCGGCGCGGAGGGTAAGCGGGTGTTGTCGAAATTTTGGTAGAACGCATTTTCCAGTTCGAATTTTTTTGTTCAATTTTTTATCAGAATTATTCTATTACATTATTGTTCTATTAGATAATCGGTGCGCGCGAAACAAATATCGTGGCGGTCGTCGAATCGCCAGCCTCGAATGGAGCAGCACGTAAGCAACAGGTCGACGGAAATTCCGTCTCTGTCGTCTTCGATTGTTGATTCATCGCGAACGATTGTGCACAGCCGACGATTTCGCGGTAATTCATTAAATTCGCTCAACGTTCTACTTCAATCGACGTCCCTCTTTCAAATTCTCATCCGCGCTCTCCGCTCGTTGGCCAAACACCGTGAACTCCTCCGCTCTGAAAATCAATTCCCCAGCGCCGCATCCCGGTCCCTAAACAACTGTCCTTCCCATTTACCCTATTCCGGCCGGCTGTCCCCGTTCTTCCTAAACTGATCCACGTAACTCTCACGGATACAACTCCCAGAAGTCAGCCCCCCCACGGGCGTTCAATCTAATTAACAGGCCACAAAGGAGCCTCTCCTATCACCGCTGCAACAGATACGGATCTCTGCACGGGCCGCCCCGGGTCTCCCGTTTATCGATCGTTCCGACAAGATTCACGATTCACGATCGAAAACGGGCGTCGCGTCGATCAGTCGCGGCAGGAAATCGGGGTAGGCATCGCCAGGACCGGCGATCCTGGCCCAGGTTTTCGCTCGCTGTACGACGAGGCGCGTTTAATGCACAAGTAGCAACGTGGCATGCGTGAACGTGTGCAGGCGTGCCTCTTCCCTCGCTTCTCTACTAACTAACCGCGGACTGTACGTATGCGCGTGTGTGCACGCTCGTTCCGTCGGTCTTCGTTGCACGCGTGTGCGTGTTTGCATGCGCGCACGTAGAAAATGTGGGCGCGTGTGCGCGTCCGTATGGGTTATGCCTGTGCGTGCGGCGCGTTCGTGCTGGACGAGGGTCGTGCCGATGACCGATCAAAGAGAAGTTCGCGTTGTGAATACGTGATACGTAACCGTCCAAGGCACACGGCCACTGACCGGCGCTGTGCCTACTCAACCCGTGCATTGTCCTCGACGGCAAGCCGCGTCGATACCAGACTGACGCCTTAAGGTTGCACCTCTGCTTAAGGTTGCTGCCTCCCTTGCGGAGAATCGGTTGGCCGGGACGTGGCGACGGAAAGGTTTCGCATTCGGTTACGGAGCAACGGGTGGGATTTTATTCTGGCGGAAACGCTGGCGCGTGAAATTATTTTTCCCTTTTTTATACAAATTTTTCGAGGAAGAATGACAGTGAATGTCATAGGTGCGAGACAGGCGCGTAGCACGTTCTACAGTCCGGCGGTGGAAATTTCTACCGGTCGATTAGTCGCGGGCCCCATTGGATTCGCGATACGTTTAGATCGCGGAATCGCCGCTTACTTTCTCTAGTCGAAGGCGAAGCGCGAACCCACGCCGTTCGCGAGCGATGAAACACAATGCCCGGAACGCATATGCAGTCGGGGATACGACGCGAACCACCCGCCGCGTGGGAAATTTTTTCGTCGCACCCGCCCACGCGATTCCACCTGCTCGAGCAGGCGAATAAAAATCCGCGATCTATGTTCCGTTCGATGCTCGCCGATTCGACGAGTTCCAACCGCGTACCTCTTCGCTTGCTTACGATGCGGGATGCGCCCGCCGAGGAATTCGAACGAAAATAATATCCGAATATCGTAACCACGAGCGCGTCGTCGTTATTATCACGCGCTACTAGCGTGAACCGCCGCGACTGTTATTATTATTATATAATTTACAGACCGCTTGCACACGGCTGTCGCAGTAAAACGCGGGCTTGCGGTTCTGCCCGTAAGCCGTCGTCGTCGTTTATTCGATTATTATATTCCAGGACGGTAAATGCCGCTCGTAAATCGTGGCAGGAGCACGGCGAACTGTTGCCGCGGATCACGGCTCCCAGGGAACAGCAACAGCAACAACCGGCCGCACCGCGGTGGCGATGTTCGGTGGAACGCGGTTCACTGAACTATACAACGGCCGATACAGTTCATATTTCTCGTTGACCGGCAGGACTGGTCGGGCAGTAAAATAGCATCGGCGGCATGAATCTTCGCCTGGATGCAACGATCCAAATGCGGTTACTCGAGTATCGTGGCGCGCCGCGCCGTTGAAAAGTGGGATGCAGATTCAGTTATCTTTTGCCCATTGCTGGGTGCAGTGAACCCGTGAACACTACCGGGTTGTATCTCGATAACGAGAGATCGAGCTTTCCACGCTATTCCGTTCGCCCATTGTTCTGCTTGCGATATCGTTCCCTTCTGGATAGATATGCCGAATTTCGAATATATTTTCCGCCCACCTTTTCGGTCATTTTTATGTTCCATTTCGTTCGGTATTGTATTTCTTTAACTGCTCAATCCACGTGGAAATGAAATGGATGTTACTACTTCGGTGCAACGAATGGAGACCGAATAATAATAACAATAATAATAATAATAATAGTAATCGAGGAAATTTTAACCCCGAATTTATGCATCGTTTCCCCGTTTCCGTAAGTCGAAATTAACAAGCAGTTAACACGGTCACCGGCCGCCTTAATTGAGTTAGGAACACGATGAAGCGGTTCCAGCCAAAAGCGCGACCAGTGAAAGTAAATATTCTAAACGTCCGCGTGGTTCAACGAACCTCGAAATACCCCGCGTCGTTTCGCCGCGGACCGCTTCCGTGTCTCGTTAGAATTTCATTAGAATCCCATTCGAAATTCATCGCGCGCGTACAATGCGTATTTAGCACGCGCACGGTATCGAGCGGAGCTCGCTAAAAAAGTCGGGACGGGCCGTTGCACTTGTCCGCTTTTGTTGAACGACGTTTCGATCGCGCGCATCAGAGGGGACAGCGTGGAAACGTGCAAGAGACACGCACGCAGAGCGCGTGAAGAATGACGCGTTGCGTTTAGCACGTTGCGAGCCGGGAGACTGGAAAGTTCACCGCCTTGCTCGGCACGACAACGGGAACGCTTGGACACGTAATGGAACATCGCTGGAACGTTCTCGTTCGACGTGATTTATATTTAAACGGGGTACAAAATAGATCGTTGGAGTATCGGTACGGAGAACCGAGACGACGCGAATAGACGCGATTCATAATTGCGAAGCGAATCGAGCTCTGTCGTTGCTTCGTCCGACGTTCGACTCGTTCGCGTCACTGAACGATGGTTTGATTCCGCTGGGAAGTTTCGTTGCCGCGAGGCGTAAAAATTTGGAGGAATTGTTCAATTGGGTATGGCACCGCGGCGAAGAAAGCGATTTATCAGATTAGAGTGATGCCCATATTATTATTATTATTGTTGTTGTCGAGTTGGTATCGTTATTGCATCCTTAATGAAGACATTAGAAAGGGCACAGCTGTTTCTATTTGTTTTCTTATTAGACAGCCTTGTTTGCGTAATTGCTGGACTAATATAAAGACGCGCACGTTAAAACTCGAATAAAAAAATTCAACAAGTAAATTGGAATACTGCGAGGCAATTCAATAGCCTCGTCGAACGAGCGATGGGGAATAAAGAATAATCAGGCGACTTTGAATAAAATTGATTATTCGGTCGACGCGCTAATATAGTCGCAGTAGAATGAGCCGTCCGCGTCAGACCGGCCGTCCTTCCTTTTGCGCGAGGCTAGGTCGACTTCCGCGTGGATCATCCTTCTCGAGAGGATGGGCGTGTTCGAGGAGGGATAGGCGAAAATTTTTAAAGGCCACACTAAACGAAGAAACGAAGGGTTCACGGTCGTTCGTTCGCATTACGACACTCCATTGGCGATTGAATCGTTAAACCGGACAGTGCCCGCTGATTGAAGCAAATTATTCGGTGAAGTAACCGATACCACTTGCGGAATCCCTCGAACGTACCACTGCATTGTACAATGCGTTGAAATCCCGAGTGTATACGATAAGCGAAATAATTTGTTTGCTTATCCTGCATAATTCTTCAACTTTTTGTTACATCGAAGTTTCGTGTCAATTTCTCGGAGCATATTACCCGACAATTTCATGAATACAAAATTACAGATAGCCGAGACTCACGCAAATATGTAATTATGTAATTACGCATTCCTTTCAATCGCGCTTTAACACTTTATTCAACTTTTTGCTACCCGACAAGAGGCTAATCGCCCCATTCAAACGAACCGGGCGTTTCCCAATTAGCCCCGAGAATTTAATCCCTTCGACCCCTTTCGTCACACGTCCACCGAAAAATTCCACCTGACCACCGCCGTGCAACCGACCCCGAAACTTCTTCCCAAAAGACGTCGCAGGAAGGTTCTCGAATTTCCGCGGTGCAGCGTCCACCGTTTATGAAGCGTCAAGTACAATGTGCAACAGTGTGTACCGTTACAAAAGGCAGAACGTGCAAGCTCGGCCCGATAGCTGTTCCATAAGAGTTCCCAGCCAGTTTGCGCCGAAACAACGACCGTCCACCTTATTCTTTTTTCCCCCCACGTCCCTACGCCCCTCCCCTTTCTTTTTCTCGCCTCGTTTCCCCGACGATTTCCCTGGCGGCCGGCAGCTTTCGATGAAAAAGCGAGTCTCGTCGAGCCGGTCGGCCGATTCTCGAAGATTCTCGATTTCGGGGCATCGACAACGAGGAGGCGATGAACTCGGTCACCGGGCAACAAACTGCAAACCCCACCAACGTTCCGCGTGGTCCCTCTTTCTCCCCTTTTTGTTTCGTTCCTCGTTCGTCCTCGCGGTATCTCTCCCCCGTCTTCTCCGTCGCAGAGAGAGAGAGAGAGAGAGAGAGAGAGAGAGGAGGAGAAGGCATGTGCAGCGCACAGGCGAACCACGCCACCGTTTCGTAATACACCTTTCGTGATACCTCTTCGAGGCGGCCGTGAACTTCTGAACACGTTCCCGCTTGCTGCGGCGAACAATCGAGCGGAATCGCGAGACCGAGGACGTTCCGCTTCTTGGAAGCATCGTGTTATACCGATTGTTCACCGGGGAACAGGGAGTCTCTTTTATCAGCTTGGCGCAGGTGTCTCGGTGTGTCCTGATCTGTATTGAGATTTCGGATTAATTAAATACGGTTGTTGGATATAATCCGGGAGGGCTGGATAATCGTTTAGCCGGCTGGAAGATCGGGAATAGAAAATTTGTGCGCCCTTGTTTGATTCTGTTGAGTTTATTGTATGAGACCGTTGGAACAATTGAGAACATTCTTCGTAGATAAAACAGAATCGAGTATCCGACGAATCTATGATATTCAGATGCCTGCGGGACATTATCGAACGACAATTTTCTTCAATGAAAACTCTCGAACTTTCCGAACGAAGCAATCGCACCTCCGTCATCTTCCGCGGCTCGTTACCCCGGTCACCGGGGTTCGACTTCGGTGACCCAACGACACGATTCGGGCAAGCGGTATTAGGTAATTCGGTGACGAAACGTGACTTCTCTCTGGAACAATGTCCCCCACTTCTCTATGGTGGCCTGTTCCTCTTACGATCACGGGCCATCGTCGTCACGTGGCGAATCGTACGTGTACGTGTACTCGTACGGTATAGCGGTTCCCCGTGAGTTCTATAACGACGACTCGAAGCGTCGAAAACCTTTCGATGGATCGCCGTCGTCGTCGGCTCGAACTTCGCGAAACGAAACGGCGTGTAAAGAGGAAGGAAAATTATTTCGACGGTGCGACGTGAGCCAAGGAAAAGAAAAATTCACCCAACACGCAAATTACATATAGACCGTCGACGACGATCGAAAGTTCCGGATAATCGAGCGGATGATTGCCCCGAGATACCTACGCGGTGTCTCGTTTTTCATGCAACCGTTATCAGCATACTCCAGCAGGCCGTTAATGTTACGTTCCACGTCGTGAGCTGGAATCCTGGCCTACGTGGAGGGAAACAGGGTTAAGAGTGCGTCCGATGGCGAGGTTTTCGTTTTGCGTGGACGTCTTTCGCGTGGGATCGCCGCTGGGATTGCTTCGACTTGGTTGCGTGGACGGCGTTCCGCGAGAAAATCGAAGAGACACGTGGCGTGGAGATTCGGCAAATATAGTTTGCAAGATGGTAACGGGCACTCGCTCGAGCTTGAAACGGAGCAAGTTTTCGAACGGTCGTCGCGTGGTCTTGAATGAAGTGCTAGTGCTTCTTATCCGCACCCCCTTCGCCCCTCCGTTGAACGTCGAAATTTTCTAAACGTTAAAGTGACCTGTACAAGTCGAAGGTTTATGATCGCTGCCTCCAGAACACGGAGCGCCAAATTAGAAGTGTGCAAATGTGCTTACCTAGAAATGACGTCAACCCTTCAACGCTAGATTTACGAACGCCGTTTGCATTCTTATCTTTACCAACAACCCTCGTATCAACCAACGTCAGTGAACATGGTTTCTTTTTAAAAAATTGATCCATTTGATTTAGACATCAAATATAACCAACTTAATTGTACAATATTAACAGACCTTCGTCAATCTTCTGCAAGATTTAAAATCCCTCGAATCGATCCGCGAATCTAATACGAAATAGGACCTCCTGAACTCCTGGACCCGTCCCCATTATTTAACTCGAACGCTCAGAATTCATGCAACCGCTCTGTAACACATACTCCTCCCGCAATTATTTGCCCAAATTAACCCCCTACGTTAACAGAATCTGCAACAGTCACCTTGATTTTTCTACGGTACCGCAGCGAGGGGGTTGAACCGGCCACCGACAGCTTCGAACCAAACCCGAAAACTCTAAACCGCCTGTCTCGTCGCGATGCCCTCGCGATTCCCTCCCCGCCTCGTCTAACCCGCGTGCAAGGCCCGTGGTCCCTCGTGGCCAAGAGGGAAGAATCGCGTCGCCTCGGGAACGCTGAAAAAGCCTGTAGCGTAACCGTTGCCGCGGCCGGTTGGCGGTGCGGCTCTGCTACTGCCGCTGCCGCTGCTGCTGCTGCTGGCGGCGCTGCATAGCACGTTGACGTTGCTGCTAGTGTGGGTTACCTGGTTAGTGACCGGCCAACCGAGTTCACTGGCATCGGCCCTCTTCCAGGTTGGCTAATCTCGCGACGAACGGAGAACGCCCGCTCCCCTCGGGCCGCGCTCCGCCCGCGCCGTCGCGCTTCTTCCTGCTTGGTCGTTTTGCTCGTCGGAAAGCGAGAGATTCCCCGCGCTGCTTGTCCGCGGGCACGATGTCCGCGGCTCGTGGCCCGGTGCACGCCGCCCGCTGGAACAGTTAAGGACACGTTTATTAATAGATTAACGAGCACGAGAGACACGCTATCGCTGGGTTGTCTCGCGGATACGCGTGCGATACGTATCTATATGTGTGGTACGATCTTCGGGTACCCCGGTGTCCCCGGGATGACAGGTTCCCGCGGGTGAGCCGCGAATCTTCACGGCGTCGTTGGTGCGAATTCGGTTGAAACTGACGGGCGCGGTTCGACGAGTACGGCGACCCGTTCGTTTGGTTCTTTTGGCAGGCGCGAAGGGACGAATTGGGTAACGGGAGTTTGGGTTAGGCGTGGGTTTGGCGATTGAAAGAATGGTAGTGGTTGACGCTGGTGGTTCGAGCGACAGGAATTTTGTTGAATTCTTTTCGGAGTTGATGCACTTGGAGCGAGGAATTGGTCAAGGGGAATCCAGAACGCCCGATGATCTCTGTATTTCGTGCAAAGCGACGGGTTTTGTCAATGAAAACTCCGTTCTCGGCGACGGAATTTGTAACCGAAAGTACGAATCTCTATCGTCTCCTTGATTTCTGAAAAAATCGCCCGAAACTAGTCCTTCGACAACTTCGTCGAGCCGCTACGACCGCTCCTACGAGCCTAGCCGGCTTGACCGCCCGAAAAAAAACCTCAATTCCGCCTCGTTAATCGATCGTTGACCCGGGGCCCAATCATCCTGTTTACCCGTTTAGCACAATGTACGTTTGATGAATCGAAAGGGCGTCGACCCGCCGAAAACCGGCCGATAAAACCGTCGAGTTAACGGAGATCGTTGGAAAACATGAACGATGATTCAGAATATAGGCTCGTTAGGTGCCTGACTAATCTAGCTCGTCCGATTGGCCGAGTGACGCACAGGACTTGTACTACGCTTGGCAGGCCGTTTTACGCGCACGCACGTGCGTGCCGCACCGTCGAGTAGGTGTGCAAAGGCCTTCCGCACCTCAGAGATTTATCGAATAGAAAACAAGTGGACGGATTCCCGGGATCGCGGTTCAGTAACCTGCTCAACGTCGCCGATAGATCCGCTTTAACCGACTATTTCTGTATCACGGTTTATTTCTGCGCCGCGACGCAGATATCCCGCGATTATTTCCATGACGGAGCGGCGCGTACTAAATGACGATACGATCTTTCGTGGACTTTCCGTCGATTTTTCCTCCGATCGGTCGAAGTCCGCCTGCCGTTGGTTCGACGTTTCCACGAAGTCTCTTCTATTCGTCGTATTTTCGGGGCTGTCGAATTTGCGTGAATTCGAATGAAATTCCGCGTTTCCGGAATCGCGAATCGACGCCGCGGAAATTCTCGAGCGTTCGTTCAAAATGTATCGTTTTAAAGTCTCGACGTTAATTGCGTTGCGACGAGAATTTTTTTCTTTTGGAGCGTTAATGGCGCAAGCGTTCGTTTGCGATCGCTCGTCAATAGACATCGAAGCGGGTGTCGACGATTCCTAGAATATTATTGCTCGGTCCTCCACGCACGGCAAGTCCAGGTATCCGCGTCTGCAATGTCACAAGTAGCTCGATACTCCTATCCAGTGATCGCAAAGGTAGATACGACAGCTTTGGATTAAAGGCAGCCATATTAGACGTCTCGTCTTGCGATCAATAAATATAGAATCTCGCCTCGTATAGCATTCTAATCATCTCGATCTCGCCGTTGATCTTGATGCGTGATGAGAAGAGTGGTGAAAACCGTGAACGAACGAAATCTAACAAAAACTTATACTTTCCTCGCGTCGAATCCGTCAGAAATTTTCGTTCGCGTATGAAAGACGAGGACAGGAAAAACCCGCGCTCGGCCAATTTCGTTGGGCCATTATGCGCGAAGAAATCGAGCGTGCCGGCATTCTTACACGTGTCAAGGAGCCGACGTCCTCGGGAAGGATTACGCCGACGTGCACGCAGGATATAGTAATCGCGGAGGAGATCATTCACCTAGCAAAACTGCGCAGCTACGTGGTCTGAGGCAACGAACTTTCGGCGATGTGGGTCAGAAAAACAAAAGCAGCTCCGGTCGGTGGTCGAGCGAAAACGGCTTTTTCGTAGCGATGAATTATGCGAATTAATTAACGGGCAGTTGAAAAATCCCTTGGCATTGCCCTGCGACTATCGGCCCATTTATAATTTCTGCGAATTTTTAAGTCGCACTTGTTTGTACCAACGGAACCGCGCTGACTGCAGCCAACCCTTCGATCAAGTCAGCCGAAAAGGAAGAGGCATTAAAAATCTTATCGATATAGAAATCGAATCGCAACGGCTTCTATATATATAAATACATGGATAGATAAAAAAAGACCTTGCTGCACGATATTCGGAAACCCTGTTTAATCATTCAAAACTCGAGGTTGCAATTTATGGACGGAATAAGGGAAATAACAGTAACGTGTATTATCGTTTATTTGCTAATGGATTTTTGTCATTCGCACGGAAACAGTCAGTCACGAACGTCCGATTTTAGTAGCACCGGAACTGGGCATCGATCCGGTGCGATCTCGTCGTCTGTCCAATTGTGAGATCTGATGGCGATAGTAATCCAAGGTTGTCGTTACGATCCGCCGAACGCGGATGGAAACGTACGTACGTGTCGAAATTCGGCCGGCGAGTGGGCAATTTCGAAAATACGGCGCATCGAGTGACGCAGTGGCCCGGGTCGATGACTTTGTCATTCATGGTGTTACGCAAGCGTGCGTAAGCGTAGAAATGCGAAGGTACTGTTATGCAGACTCATTGTCAGAATTTTATAACCGCGTGCCCCCCCCCCTCCCCCTCCCCGTTACGGAACATCCATATCGAGGCGAACAACGTTCGCGTTCGCTTCAATTTGCACGGAAACACGGGGGACGTTATCAGTTACGAGACGGGAGATATTGTAATCGAAGTTTCTGAGAAACCGTGCATGACGATACAGGAATGAACCGCGAAACCGAGGCACGAAAACTCGGCGGAATTGTTGCGGGACGTTCGGTGGAAAAATTTTAACGCGAATTCCGGCACACGGGTTTTTCGTGCGACCCTGGAAACTCTTCCGGCCGTCGATTCTTGGACTGTCGTCCGAGAAATTCGGGGCACGTAAACGTCGACGAAACTGTTAAGCTAGGTCCGCAAATAATTCGTTATCGCGCTGCGCGCCGTTAATATTTATTGCACAATTCTCTCGTCGCCGCGACATTCGCAACAACATCCAGGCGAGACGTCGTGGAGGAGCTGATCGATTCCTCGGTTAACTCAGCGATTCCTCGGCTGGTCGCGAGGCCATGGGAAAACGGGAATAGAATACAATGAATTAATAAAACGATGGAAGTAGGAAGACAGCGGTGTTATCGTCCGCTTGGTAGGAAAGGCTCTGGCGGCGGGAACACTGCGCGCTGGTAGTGCACCGGCCCAGGGTCGACGCCCGACGTCTCCACGATCGTTATGTCATTCATGCTCTTACGCACGCACGTAACCTCTCGCTACGCAAGCGTGTGACCGTGTGCATGCGTTCTAAGCGCAAGAAGACGTAGGAGTACTGTTACGCACCGTGCACCACCGCGGAATACGTCGAATTTCGTGCCGCGGAATTGTAGGTCGGTCGGCACGCCGCGCTTGTTCTTCGAACGAATTCTTCGCCCCTGCCCGCATTTCAAATGAGATTCAATGCTGCACCGCGGGCATTTGATATTCTCGCCGGCGTCCTGCACCGCCGCCGATTATTTTCGAGGCCGTCGCCGCGGGGTTGAGCGCGAGGAAAAGGGAATCCGCCGAGCAATCGTGCGGTCGGGAAGGGAAGAAAAATTATAGACGGAGCATCCCGACGAACAACAGTCGAGTCGCCCCTGTCGAAAGCTATTCAAAGCTCCGGTCGTCGAGCACCTTCGCTACTGAATCTCGTTTCCGAAACCCGAATCGCCGTCTCGAGAGAACGAACGAGGCAAAAATCCGTGGCGCACGCAGGGGGATGGAACGGACGAGAGACAAAGCGGTGTCTCGCGACGAACCAGGTGCAAGGAGGATATGTAACCCCGTACGAGAGGACGTCTTTTCCTTCTCCCAGACGTCACCCTCCCTGCGAGCGAGTTCAAGGACTCGGTTACACGTAGCACGTAGCACGGCGAGGGTAGAGAGGGGAGGCGAAGAGGAGGAAGAGGAGGCCGAGGAAGAAGTGCGAGCCGTGGCAGAACGCGTGGATGTGCAAGGGTAGCCGAGAGCGTTACACCTAGGTAGGGCATTGCACCGGTGCGACGGTGCTGCAGTTGAAGTCTTTGGCCGACGATCGCGGTGCAACTGCAAAGAGTTGCATTCGCGTAGCCGCGTGCAGTGACCCGCCCTACCGTTAGGACGGCCCCGAGGATGCGTTCCCCTCTTCTACATCTTCTTCTTCTTCCTCCTCTTATTCTCCTTCTACTTCTACTTCGCCCGCTTCTTCCTCGCTTTCTTCTTCTTTTCCCTGGTCCTTTTTTCCCGTCTTCCTCGTCGTGTCGCTTAGTCCTGGTGGAAGCCCTGTCTGCCTGTCTGTTTCCACGCTGGCTCTCGAATGTTCCTGTGCGAAAATATCGTCTGGCTGGCGGAGGGTACTGCCCTGTAGTGCTTTGTTCGCATTGCGGCGGGGATCCGTGGTTCTTTTGGTCTGGAATGGCTGGCGTTGAACGAGTCGGAATAGCAAGGGAGATTAGAATATTGTAAGGTTGTCCGGTGGACGGACAGGGAGGGACGACGGCGGCGTAGGCGATCGGACTTTGCGCCTCCGTGGAATGTTTGGATCGAAGACGGCGGAGAGATGAGGCTGGTTAATTGTCAGTGCTTTTATCCAAGTCGTTGTCGTATTGTCATTTCGTGGATTGAATTGAGCGATTCGAGCGGAGGGAAAAATACATTTTTGCAAAGCTAATTCGAATTTCAATCGAACACTTGGAACACTGCGATAATATGGTAACGTATTCGTCGCTGACAAAAATCGTTTAAATTTGCATATCGGTGAAATAATTTAATTCGAGAACGACAAAATTAACGTTTCCATCGGAGTGTTTCGAACGCGTTACCAGATAAATAGCCGGACGATCAATCGTTGCAACGCGATCAAGTTTTCCCCCAAGCTTTCCAGAGCCAGACTGTGCAGCTTGTTCCCGGGTTGACAACCCCGCGATACTTTATCTCCATTCGTTGAATCGTCGTTCGCTCGCGTCTCGGGGAAGCGCAAGATAAACTGCACGCATGGAAATCACGGTTTCGCGCGTCACCAAGCTCCGCGTGTCGGTGGTCACGTTCGATACGGGGGCAAAAATGTCGCGTCACTGGCCGATGCCATCGAGAAACAAGTTCAATGGTATGTATACCGCTCTTGCCGTCAGGTAAGATTAAACGGGGAACGATTTTTCCACGGCGAGCGCAGAATCGCAGGAAATGTAATTGAATTTCCATACATCGGCGATAATTTCGTACTGCACTGCGAATTGCACTTCTCCATTCGTCTCCCCCGTTGCCGAACGAGATGCATCGGGAAAATTTCGTTCTTCCGATCCACCCCAATCCCAGGCCGACCGATTATAAATTAGCAAACGACAGAAGCATCGATTCGCCCGCAAAACAAGTCGTCTTCCAACTACGACATACGTCTTTAACTGAATCAAAACAACCTCCCCCCCGAAAAAGAGGAGTAACAGCGAGGTAATACACACGGTGCACAAATTGTTCGCCGTCGATTTTTTGCCGCGCAACCCTCGCAACCCTCGCCCTGCGCGTCGCAGGTGTCGTGTACGAAGACGGCTCGCGAATCACCGGTTATCGAGGGAGGCAGGGGGCGGCGAAGGGAGGTCAGTGACCGTTTTCCATGCAGGTAGGGGTCGGCGCACTCCCAAGATCGGCGCGTGTGCACGTGCGTGCATGTCGGTGCAAGACGCGCGCCGGTGCAGTCGTTACACTCCCACGTCGCTATGCAGTCCCGTAACATTCGCGGAAGCCGTGTCTCCCCTATCCTCCTCCTTGCTCCCTTCTCCTTCCGTCTCCCGCACCCCCTCGTCCCTCTCCCATTTACTTCTTTACCTTCTCTCTTTTGCCCGCCGATTCGTTCTTTGACTTTATTTCTACCCCTCCCGCGTCGCTCGATCTCCCCGCGATGCTTCTGTGCACGCGTTCGCCGGTTTCGCGACGACACGAGGGGGCCGTTCTTGCTTACTCTTTTGGTTCTCTTGTTTTTTCGTTGTTTTTTTTTTTTCTTTTTTCGATGAATCGTGTTTTGACCCGGTCGGCATGCATTAGAGATTTACGATGCACTCGCGAGCAGGCTCCGCTTGATGGCCGAGGGTGACCAGTTGTGTGACCCCTTTCTATCGCGGGGCCAGCTCGTTTCCATGCGCTACGATTGTTCGCTAAACCCCTCTGTGCGGATTGATGACGCGGTTTGGCGCGTTAGATGGTTGTTCTCTGCATGCGCAGTCGGGAGTCCCGGAGGGTTTTAATTTGAGCGTTCGGATCGGCGGGGCGCACCATTTTTGTGGGCTCATTCACGTATTTATTGAGGACAGGATTTTCTGATCGCTTGTCGGAAAATATTTTATTTTTATATTTCACATTTCGCGAGCACTACGAACGCGCGTTCTGTCTCGCGAAGATTATTTGAAATTTTGACTTCTGCTCCCGTTAGAAACGTCTGCCACGCGAATAAAGTATAACGAGGGGCTCGCGAAACAAATAATGGCACGATGGGAATGGTGATTTGAAATTTAACGCCACCGCGGAAAGGTATACACGGAGCCGTCCGTGTGGCAGAAAACATTGGCCGTGTAGAAACAACGCGTTCCGCTATTGAACGCAAAATTTCACGTTTCCACCGTCTCGCGAATATTAACCATTAAATGCGAAGAGCGGACTAACGTCGTCCATTGCCATTCCAACTAATCAGCGTAATACGGTGTGCAATCTTTTTATTAACGGACGCTCGCACGGCCAGTCGAATTAACTCCATAACGTTGCTTTGTTCTTGAAAATGACGAACTGCCCAATGGGTCACCCCCCCTCCCATTCCTGTAAACGCCGGCTACAATTTACGCGAAACATTACGTAAACCTGTTTACTTCCAAATACAGTACAAAAACAGCAGAATGACAATGAACTTCCCAAAACTAATCCACACTCACCGCCCAAATTCCGCAAAACCACGTGTGCATGTAAAATCAGGCCGTCGAGCGGTTCCAATTCGGCTACAAAAGTCAAGCCGTAGGAAGGAGCGCTAAGGTCACGTTCACGGCGTACACGGGGCACCGTGAACGGCCGTGACGTTTCAGAAACGTCGAGAATCGACGGGATGGTATTACGATTCCCCGGGATCGAAGATCGATCGTCCGGGGCCGGTTATGCAAAGGCCTCATTAATCCCTTGCGGACTCGTTCTCTGGGTCAACGCTCCGAGGACGGCGACTCGGTTGGCGCTCATTGTCTCCGGCGCCGGCTCAAGGACCGAGGCTCGTTCAGGGTTTCTCGCGGTTCTTGGGATCGATGACCGTCAGTGGATCGCCTCCTCTTCTTCCTTCCCCCTTTTTTGCCCCCGCCGTGAACACCGCGGAAGGAGAGCCGGTCGCCTCGTTCCTCGTGGATCGGATCAAAGCTGACGCGGAAATCGACCTTTGCATCCGTCCCGTTCCTCTCGAACCTTCCGTGGCCTTCAATTAGCCGGTGCCACTGTTTAACGAGCGCGAAGATACGCGCGCGCGTGAACACGGCGCGGACGCAGGAATTGCATCTGGCTGTGAACGCTCAGTTCGGCCGAAATGATTAGGGCGTCGTGGGTGTGCTTGACGCGACGCCCAGGGGGACACGGAATTTTCTAATTGGAACCGGATGGACCCTGCGTGGGGAGAACGCGTCCTTAGCGATTTTCAGGTGCGCCAATTGGCGATTGAAATGCGAATTCCTTTTCTTTCTTTCTGTTTTTTTAGAGGGAGATTGTTATATTCGGGTGATGGGAGTAATTAGTTTATCGAGATTCGACGATTCTATTCAATTATTTTACGCGATAGTTTATTCCTAATCGGGTTTCGGTTCGAAACGAGGTGTCTGAATGTTTGAATGTCGAGTGGACAAGACGAGTGGAGGGAATCAAATTCTGACTAGTTTAGATTTGTGACATCCGACGTTTCGAAGCAGCAACGACCCGGTAGAAAAAAGATTGGATCTCCGTGGTAGTGGAGGATTTGAATGTTAGGTCGCCGCTTCTTTTTTTTTTTTTATTACGCAACGAAGAGAGTGTCTGGGCAGCTTTAAATCGTGCGTAGCCTCAGTCGACTCATCGCGTACACCTAGACGGCCTTAGGGGAGGGCCACTGTCGAAACGCAAGGTCGCCCACGACATCCGGATATCCTAATCACCTTCAGACAGATCGTCTTACGATCTAACGTCGCTCGAGGATTAATATCCTGCGAGATTCTTAACCCCCCCCCACGCGACATTACAATTCCGTCGCAGATATCCGTCGAATTTCTTTCTTTGTCTTCGAAATCGGGCAAACAATTTCTACCCTCCACGCCTTTCTTCCAAAATAGATCGATACATTACGAACAAATCGTCAATTCGCTCGCAACTTATCCCCGAATGAAAGGCCACAAATTATTACGGGAAAATAAACCGAGAGACGACAGTTAACCGCCCGACGACGAAGAAATCGTTGCAGGCGCGCAGCTCCGTCGAACCAGGCGGCCAGTAGCGTCGTCGCGATATTCGCCAAGAGGCTAACCCTTTCCTTCGCACCGGGATGAAATATTATCGGCCATATATCAACCCTAATCCGGTGGAAAGTTTCCCACGCGAAATTTCACGGCGTCCACCGGCGCGGAGATCGATCGTTTAACGGTTTATCGCGAATCGGCGGCGGAACCACGAAAGTGCCTCGCATTGTCCACGTCCACGGCGTGAAGAATCGATCCTCGAACGGTCTCCCCGGCGAGCCTGCAGGTACCTGTCCAGCTAATGCGATTAGAATACGCTGTTTGCCGGCCTGGTCGTAGTGATTAGCCGGCGTCTGTTTGCCTTCCACGGAAGGATTATCCAAAACAAACGCGGGGCTTTAAATCAACATTCCCGGGAGGTAGATTTCCGATCGAATTCGAAGATACGCTTTCCCCGGTTCCGTTCATTGTTCCCGTGAAGTCTGTTAGGGTGTCCCTTGTGGCCTATACGGAGGTTTCAGTGTAATTGGCAGACAATGGGCGACTCGTTACATTGCGGGAATCCCTGTGGGCGTGGCGGTCGCATGGAAAGGGTTAAGGAGTCAATCGGTCATAGAAGGCGAGCTCGTAAATTCGTTGCTCGACGGCCGCTCGAAATTTCACGCTAGTGCTTAAACACGTTGGCCCTTCTCGAAACACGTCGAAGGGAGTCAATAGAGCTGTGGGTTAATGTGAACGCTTGCGGTGAACGTGAATAGCATTCCTGACGAGAGACAACTTCCGGATTTTCGGGGTAGACCGTGAGGGATGGCGGTTGATTATAAAATATTTCGCCCCCGTGGAATCTTACCGGGAAATCATTGTTGCGGTGTGCTAGGGTAGTTGTACGTAGACCTGAGGAGGGGGCGGGGGTCGGGCGACGACACCAAGGGGGCACGGGAATCTATGTCCTTTGTATCTGTGTCAGGAAGCACAATGCTCGACAGGGACCGCCCCCGGGTGTACTCGTGTTTTCACTGTCACTGAACGCATTGCACGTCGAGCCCGCGAAACGCCGCAGAATTATTAAATGACCCGCGTTGACCGACATTCGGGACCACTCGCGATCTTCGTTTCGCACGAACCGAAACGTCCCTGTTGTTACCCGCTCGTTTCTAGCGACTGATATCGGACTTCTTTTCTTTCTTTTTTCTTTTCGTAATATCGAGAATTGAAAAGCCGTCCCAGGCGTCTGAAAAATGCGCGACCGTCCGGTCGCGATTCAACAAGTAGCAGTGGCCGACCGGTCGAAGCGTTTCTCCTCGTTTTTCGCGTTTAATCGACGGGGGAAAAAGCGGTTTACCGCGGACGTCCGTGAGAGGAGAAGGAGCGTAGCGTTGCTCACCGCGTTCGAAGCGACGAAGCAGGCCACTTCGGGGCCGTGGCCACTGGCACACGTTCTTCTGCCTCTCTTTCTACCTCTTCCTCCGCGTCACCCGCGTTTCCCTCGTTCCGTCTTTCGCCCGGTGCTTTCCGCCACGCCGTGCCTCCGGTTCTAATCCCTTTTTGCCCACAACCCCGACCCGAACATTCCGACGATCGCGCTTTCGTTGAACCGTTCTCGCGAAGCTTCGTCGCGTCGGCGCACCTGTCCCCGTTGACCCCTTCGATCGCGAGCCGCGTGCATTTTAGGATCACGGTGAACCCTCGCGGAAATCACGACCGACAGAGAGTCAACAGAAATTCGAGGCCGGTCCGTTTCGATTGGTCTCGCGGCTTTGAGACGTTCCGCGGACCGTTCGCAGCGAGCTGTGCATCGGCAATCGAAACCGTAATGGAGAAACTAGTCGACAGAATGGACGTGCATGTGCACGCGCGCAACGAGGTGATCGAACGGCCTGGTTGCCCCGGTTTGCAGGTCGCGGCGCAAGTCGTCCATCGGCCTGCCTTGCAATCACCAGGCGCCAGCAGAGAAATTACTTTTTCCATTTTTCTTTCGCCGCGCCTCGCGTCGCTCCGACGATCCCCGCCGTTCGGTATTTCACTCGTCGACGCGTTAACTCCCGTCCATTTGTATGAATCGATTCGATCGCGGAACGGACGTCTTGGTAGATCGTTTTTATATGCAGTGGATCGATTAGCAGCTTCGATTCGAAGTATTATATAGTGTTTCCATTGATCGAACTTCGGGAAATCGGTGAGCAGTATTAATTAATTTCCCGTTCTGCTATAATTCTTAACGTAAAATCTACTTGCTCGAAAGGCTATACGTATCAGGCGTAGCCCCTTCCCGATATTAACAATTCTCTCTCTAAATGTAGTACACCACGGTGACTTATGAAAGACGATGTAGAAAGTAAAGGGACTGCCGATGGTAATGGGGGATTAACCGAGATGTTGAAATTGTGCGTAGCGAAGATTGATTTACCATTGGACATCTGTGTCAGAGGTTTGACTGCGGAGGAATTACAGAAACGTCATTCTGTGACTGGGGCACACGCTAACGTCCAATTCCTGCCTACTATTGATTGGGACAAAAAGTAGACCATATTGCATCTGTTCCGTCAGCTGACTACTTTGTGACACGCTTGCGTGGTCCCACCGTACTCTATTACAATTTAGTCAAGTGGGATCAATTTTCGCTCGCATTTGTCTACCGGTTGGAGAAATGAAATTAATCACGCTTTCGATTTAATTATTAAACAAACGGTGCTCGAACGATTTCCATGAAAAACGTACTTCTTTAAGCCGCTAACAGCTGGTTAGTCAACAATTACATTTCTGATCAATCGAAAATCGACGTCCCTTTAAACAAATTGAACCGAAACGTTTCCTTGCTAACAAAGTTGCACCCATATTGTCCTACAATCGCAAGCTATACAAATGCCATCGAACAACCAATACCATAATTAATACTGAAGGCATAAATTACTGTCCCCTCCGCGCTCTATCAAATCAGTCACTGTGTCTCAGGATCGCACCCATTAACCCAACCTACCGTCGCACTTTCTCCCGGTGTTATCACGAGACCTCGCTGCTCGTTACCAAACGTCGATTTCGACGATCGTCTAACCGAGAAACGGTGCACGTCAACGTAACGTGCATACGTGCATACCTGCGTGCATCCTTCCTTAATGACGCGTTACCCAGAACGAATGCCGATCGAGCCAATGATCGAAAGCGAGGCGCACGGTAGCTCTCGATTTCGGAACTCTCGATGATTTCATTCCGCGAGCAGAGCTCGGGGCGAGCTCACCAAACTTGTTCGACGCCGCTGACACAGTTCCCCGGGGCCACTGTGGCTCCCCGGGCGAGATATGATCGGGGGCACGCGTTGCACGAAAAGAAATTACGCCGGGGGAGTGCAGCGTGCATCCTAATGCGCGCGTGCACGTCCCGCGTAGCAGCTGCCCATGCACGCCCACCGTAGCCCACCTTTCTTTCCTACCTGGACTCTACTTTCGAGTCGCCCCGTGTTCACCGTGTACCTTTTTTACTTCGTCCACAGGGCCGCTGACGGCCCAGAAACCGTCGTTTCCTCTTCCTCCTTCGGCGCTCTCGGTGTTTTGATTTCGTAATTTTCGAAACGCGGTAATACCCACGTTTGTTGTGGCGTAACGCCGCTCGGACATTCAGTGTCAAGGCTGGAGGAGGACGAGTGAAAGCCATTGACAGGGATCGTAGTGATTCGTATCGTGTTGCGTAAGCGATAATTATTGGGTACGCTTCCTCGATAAAGGCATCGGGGAAACAATAAATTTCCCTTGCGGGAAATATCGACTTCTCCTCCATCGGAGCTAATTTCGCGGATCGAGCATCCGCATACACCTGTGCGCGCAACACCCTCGTTGGGCACACCCCATTACTCGAACCATTTCACCACGAAAAGGCCACCCTGTGCCGCGACAATCGCCAAAGCCCGTCCAAAAATCGCAACTTCTCGCTTCGATGTCCATCGCCGATCTACGTCCAGCCAAGGCTCGACCAATAACTACTCGCCATGGTTCTCTTCGAATCGACACCACCTTACACCCGAAGCGCAGATGTGCACCGTACGACGCGACGATCTATCCATCGTGCGGATAGATCCGGCCGGTGGTCGATCGTCGCGAACGCGACTCGCCGCCGAGTATCATACATGGTTATACTTCCGCAGTGGGCGCTATGGGGCAGGCTATGGGCATAACGGTGCTCACGTGCGTCACGCACATGCGTGCGTTGATGTCACTGAACCTGCGCCAGCAACTGCAGCAATAGCAAACAGCAACGGCGGTAGCGGCGAGCGATCCGCGCGGCGGGTGAGCCCGCGGGACCGCGAAGGGGGCGAGCACCGCGCCGCGCCGTTCTCTTTTCTGCACGGCTGCTGCGGCCATACCGAGATTGCCAGCTTATTATCGCAATATGTAATCTCTGCCTGGCTGCTTTCTCACGAAAGAACGGGCCGCGGGACAATGGACGCCCCGCTAGGGACTTGCACGAAGGCCCACACGCGTAATTACGCGGCCGGCCACGCGGCCGCACGAGCACGTATTAACGGGCCGCGACGTTTCTAACGAGGAAACGAGGATTTCTGGCCATTCCTGGGAGGACTGCGACGTTTGTACGGCGCGACGTGGATGCGGTATTGCAAGAAGGGTGGTCTACAGGTTGGTCCATTTAACTGGAAACGATGGGATATCTCGCGAGGGATTGAAGTTGCGAGGAAAATGTCCTCGCAGTAATTGTTTGGCACGAAGAGGCACACTGGACGATATCGTTCCGCGCAACGAAATGTCGAAAAGTGGATCGCCAGCTGAACCGTACGGGGGTCAGAGGGTAGTCTGGAAGGACGGCGCGACCCGACGCGTCGTTCATCCGCTTCCAACTGTCCCCACCTTTGATGCAGCCGTAACTTCCTCGACGACTCATCTTGCGTAATAGTATGCTAGCCATGTTTACGGGGCATCACATTGGGCCCCCGATACCGGTAAATAGTTCGCTGCAGGCGGAAATACCAGCGAGAAGAGGTGGCCACCGTCGACTCCGACCAATTAAACTCGCATACCTTCCGCCGGACTTGTTTCTACCTCTGTTGGCAGGCTACGATATCTGACTTTTTCGGATAGGGCATCTATCGTGTCGTAGGCCATTGCATTCGTCCCAGCATACGCTACCATGCTTACAAATAGAAAACACAACAGAGTCCAATTGAAAAAAATTAAACTGTACTTCGATATCTCTCCCAGCAATGTACCCAGCGAAAAATAAATTAACGAGCAATTTATTCGCAGAACTCCTCCGGAACAAAAGTTTCCAACCAACGCCGTCCCCAATGCACATAATTGTTAACGCAATAACTTCACGCTGCGCGCTGTAAACTACTCTAACAGCGTCATCGTCAAACGACTAACGAGCCAATAATGTTCGTAACAATAATCTACCGTAATGCTGCCGGAGTGCCTAATAAATATCCGCTGTTTCGAACGTATCGATAGGGACCCGCGCAACTAATGCCATTATTATTTAACGCCAACGATATTACGTAATAACACGGCGAGAAGGCGTACGCCCAATAATTGCGTACACCAACCGTACACCTTGCCCGCCGTCTGACTCGTCAGACTGATCGCCTAACAGCCGAGAAAACACCAGGAAACGATCGTCGATGGTTTCTGTAATCATCCGAGGCCTCCCGATCCCTAATAGCCGCGCGGTACAATAATTTCTAATAATCGTTTAAACATGCAACGGAATGTTCGTCGTCCCCGGACGTTTAAGTCCGATCTAATTGAACGGCGCTCGAAAAAATTCCTTCATCGACGGCAAATAGAAATTTCGTTCCCCTCCGCTGCTGTTCATCCTGTACAACCGTGGCACTCCTCTCGGCGATTGAACCGTGTAGCACCCTCTATGGTCATTGTCATTCCCCGAACCCCGTATGCAAAATTTCTTGCTCATTGTTTCTTTCTTTCACCGCGCCGTATCTTGATCTTTAATTTCTCTCGCCTGCCCGTTTAGTAATCTCCGTTTCGCTGCGTCGGGGCCAACGGGGTCGATCCATTGATACCGGTCGGTTTCTTTCGTCGTTCCTCGTTGGCTTGCTCGTCGAATGTCATCGCGGCAGATTACGCGACACCGATGTGACAAAACGCCTCGTTCTACGGACAAAGAGATCCGCGAAATTTTCACGGGGTCGTCGATACTGTGGCGGGGTGTACTCCAGTTACCAAGTGTCGACGATCCGGGGAAGCTGCTGACGAAGGCGAAAAGAATCGTCGGTCGGCGACCGGTCGTCCAGTGTCAAGGACACGGCGAGACAATGAAACCGCCATTGCCGGCGTGGAAACACCTTCTAATTATGCGCGTTAGCTCGTTACATTTTTTATCTCCGGCTCGTAACACGCGCGTTCCATCGCCCGCGGGAAGTACAGTTTCGGTAGCCGTGCACGATTGTTACGATTTTCTCAGACGAACGCCGGCAGAACGAATTCCCCGCTGACGTATATCGCATTATTGTTTCCGCGGTAATTAAAATTGCCGTTTACGCGGTTGCCTCGCGTCGCATCCTCGACGAAAATGTTTACGTTATTTTCGACCGGGACCCTGGAATGGTCCGGTTCGATTCTTGGATTTCGGGACTTTATGGGGGGGCTCGGTGATTTACGACGGGCTCGGTGTTCCGGTTGTTCTTTTATCGACGAGGCTAATTTATGTTACTGGGGCACGGATTATATTCAACTTCGCACTGCTTGTACGACAGGCACGGGTGTTGCTTGTCTTCTTCTTTTTCTTCTTTTTTTTGTTTTGTTTTCAATTAAGTATTTTACGCGAACGCGCGAAATGTTTGGCGCTAGTTGCCGTAACGACGCATAATAATTGTACATCGGCCACGACGGATATCGTAAAATCGAACAAATTGCAAGCGAAATTAATCAAGCGCGATCAACGCGACGATTCGATTCAATCTAGTTACACACGCGCCTACCTGTCCACCTGTCGATTAAACCGGCGCGTCCACCACTCGTCCCGGCTATATAAATTTCTAACTGTGCAATAAGGCCGCACGATTATCACCGTTATTGCAATCTGTAATCGAACCGAGGCATTAGCTCCTATCGAATCTAACAAGCAAGCACCCCTTCCACTCGTGCGTTAAAGCAAACCGACAAGCTCGCGATTGTTTCGCACGACCAATGGCGACGCGATATATTTTGCATCGAGCTAGACAGACGATCGCGATCGAATCTTTATTTCACCCAAATCTGACAATCGTCCGGGGCAATCATAAAGTTGAATTTCGCCGATTTTTATCGCCACGCGGAAACTTTACGTCCAGATAGCTGTACTCGATCACACGTTCGCCCAGTGTTCGCCATAACGATATTCCACCAGTATTACTAATATAAATATACGTGTAATAAATAGAAGTCGTTAGAACGGCCATTATACGATCTTCATCAAAACGTTAATCCTATTTCTTGCATGGGTATCGTCGTAAAATGCTTCGCAGCGTTTATTTGTTATAATTGGAACACCAGTAGCGTCGTTAGAACGAAATTCGGGAAATCAGCGTTTAACAGTTCCCGTTTCTCCGATTGTCTCTTACCTGCGCGTGGGTCGTAAAAATTCGTGCGATTCACAATAGTCCGGGGCGGCGGTGCCGTCTTCTACAAAGAATCCAGGTATCGGTCTATTAACCGAAACCTTGCCCCAATGAATAGAGCCCCCGCTTCCCGGGCACAATTTAACATCGATCCAATTGCGAAACCTTTCTAGTGGATTCCCTTAACTACCGTTCGATCGAGTAGCCCGTTCTGAGAATTCAATTGCACGGAATGATCGACCGCGCGTCGAGGGGCCGCATTCCTCTTGCCACAGCCCCGTGGGCAAACAAGCGGCGATTAACATAATTACCGATCGACCGTCGCGATGATGCAGAACGTGTGACGCGTCGAGGAGGCGAAATTTCACGGAAGAAACGATGACGGGAACGATGATGAATTCACCGGCGCCGTATCGCGTCGGAGAGAGGTCGTCGACCATGCGTGCAGCCGGATAATCGTTCCTGTAAATTTCTCGGGAACCGGAGTGGATTATGCGAACGCGACGTGTGGCTGCTTTTAATGGGATGTCTGTTTTATTGGTCGCTTGGAGCAGCGGCGATCCGATCGCCTTGGAATTAATCGAATCGAATTAACAAAGAAGAATGGCTCGTACTTATTGTTCTTTCATTAAAGCTTTCAAGGCGGGGGGGGGATAGAAAAAGATTTCGTTAGTAGCTGGAAGGTTACGCGAGAAAATGTTGACCCGCGTTTGTTTAAAGTTACTAAACTGTTACATTCGTTTCTGCGGATGAAACGGAACAATCGTTCGCTAGCCGCCGATGATATAAATTCCAGATTTTGCTTTCCGCGTGAAATGTAACAATTCGAATTTCGATTATCCAAACGTGGATAACGAAGAAATTCGATCGATTCAGTTTCACTGCGGATACGTATCTTTGATTTCGCCCAGGCCGGATTGTCGGTCATTAAACAATTACTTTAATTAGACGATTCTCTGTGGTTACGGGGATAATCGCGTAACCGAGGAAATCGTCGGTAATTAGCTCGCGGTGCCAAACTGAACATGGAATCCATTTCCCTGAGACAAAAGGCAGGAAGTGGCTGGTCGATGATTTGAGAATGTTCTCTCGCGTGTTCACGATGGTACGCACACGATAAAGAAATCGCAATAAATCTCTAGGAATATCGTTCCTCTGGGAGCCGTATTTTGCAGGTATATACTGTTGAAACGGTAATTCTTTCCCTTCCCTCTGCTCTTCTATATATTTTTTTTTTCTTCTTTTTCACCTCTGTCTTTTCTCTCCCCCTCCTTCTTCCTCTTCCCCTTCGTTGGCACGTTCCATGGATTGTTCGACGCTGGTGTCCAATAATGCCAACACGTGTGATCACTTTACACTAACCGTGTAAAAATAGATGCCACGCGAGGGCCGTGGTGTATTCGTTGCATATAAATGCGTGTATCGGTGCAGGTCGTCAGCCGATTTCAAGGGAACGACTTCGTCTGACCTCCGTCGTCGCCGACCATTATATTCGAGGTCTGTCCAACTTTGATCCCCGCTGATACCTCCCCGATTCGCTAACGATTCGACGCCTCTGCAATTTGGATTTGATGTAACCCGACGATTTCTGCCTGTTCGTTTTATTTTTTCTTCCTTGCACTTTTACACTTTACTCTGCGGTGCGCGTTTACTGATGAATGAACAACCTCTTGGACCTCGTGAATGGCTGTCGATAAAACGGTCTGATCAAATGAATTTTATACGAAGCGACGAAATGACGCGTCGTCCTTTCACTTTCATTCAGCCTTTATTTATCCAATAAATGACTGCGACGCGGCCGAACGCCGCTCGAAGCTATCGAGAAAAGTGCCCAAAATTTACGTAACGAACGGAAGCTAATGCGCACCAGTCAGAATCCATCGACGCCCATCGACCTTCGATCACGTCCGAACAGAAAAAGATCGCGTACCCAAATAATTTTTCGGTGGCCTACGAAAACAAGCTTTCGACGTCCATAAACCTGCCAACCGCGTCACCGAGAGGCCTAACAGCACAATGCCAGCGATCGAGAAATAAACTAGACCGAACCGCCTGTACGAAAAATCGCCACGGTTGCCGTACAGCCGGGCGGCGTGAAAGAAGCGTCGGAAAAGAAGTTCAAGGCATTGTTCGTCGTAGAACTTAGTCTAATTGAATACAGTCGGGCCCCGGCGTGGGACAAGGACGAAAGAATAAACGGGCGAGGACGCGCGCGCGCGCGCGCAGGAAAGGTGGACGGAAAGAACGAACGAAACAGAGAGGTAAGCGAGAAAGAGCGAGAGGGGCAGGAGGGGGGGGGGGGGGAGAATGAAAAGCAATCAGCTTTCAGCAAAGAAGGTCGACACGGGGGACAGGGTCGGTGCTCGTAATAGCGCTGCCATAAAATCATGAAAATAAATTATTGCGTAGATGATGGTGGACGTTAACTCTCGGTCTCGTGACACCTCTCGTCGTTTCGTCCACCGTTGAGCTTGCGCCGAGTGTTTGTCGCGGGACACACCGGAGAAAGTTGCCGTTTATGCGTTTATGAAGCAGCAATAAACGGCGCAGCGACGAAAGCAAGAGGAAAAAAAAGCGGCGGAACGTTTACGAGCCACGGTCGGCTGCCTGCGCACGGCCAAAGGGTTGCAACTTTGGGCAAGGGTTGAAGGGAGGCTCGCGCTTAGGTTTCCAGCTTATTGAGACGCGGCGCGTCGGTGCCTTTCTCAAGGGTTTTTCAGGGAAATATCGTGTTTCTGTGATGCGTGGATCGCTTCACCGTGGGGATCTGTCCGCGGGCAATGAATGACGCTTCCGGTTCCTGTGGAAAACGCAACCCCTTTTTTTTTTACAGGTTCAGATGTTTGGCTCCGGAGAAAGGAAATTTGCGCTCCAGTTTTACCCGGCTTTAAAGATTATTATCTAAGCTCGACGATCCCATTGGACTTCCAGGTGTTTGGATAGATGTAATTGTAGACGGGTTGGAAAATTCTTGAAAATTTATTCCTCGCGATTAATTGGAGCAGAGCTGCGCGAGGTACGCGAATAATATTTATCATCGAAACGAAAGAGGACAGTTAATACCTAGACAGGTATTCGCATTGTGGGACACGTGGGTGGCCGTTTGTTGTACAGGTGGCAAAGTGATACTAGATCGCGTGGGTGAGCGCACAATGCAGCTGCAGGGCAATCGAAGCGCGATAAATCGCCGCGATGCGTACGATTAATCGCCGCGTTATTCGAGCGTCCCCGTTAACGAGCGGCGAGAAACGAGGAAAAGAGGCGTTGGCGAATTTTTCGGCCGGCTCCAATGGACGAAATCGGTCGTCCGATTGCGAGTCACTTGATCAGCGGTAAACCGATCGCAAGTGCAGCCGTGAAATTCCATCGGGGGATGGCCTAGTCACGAGGACGCTAAAGCGAACGGCAAACACGAGGCGAACTCTCGAGACAATTTCGCGTAACGAAAGCGGCGGCGGGGCTGGCAAGTTCATCGAACTTGTATCACGTTTTTTTGCCAGCGAGCACGCACGTGCCTATCGTCCTTGGAATCGGAACTGGGCTCGTCTCGTATTTAGTATCAGCCTGTGCTGAGGTACGGCCGCATCCGTAGGTGGCCAGGAAATCTCTGTTAGTCGAAAAAGGAACGACGTTTCTCTTTAAAAAGTGGGAGAATATCGGACGTTACGACGGAGGGGCTACGTAAATTGCGACTTACTGAATGGGATCGATCCTCGCACGCAATGGAAAAAACGAAAAAAAAGAGCGAAACACGCGTCGCGCGAATCGCTTACACCCTTAATCATGTCCGGCCAAATACACCAATTACCCTAGAACGAAAGACAGAGACCGCGAACGCCGCGATGAATTTGCCCTCGAGTAATCGCCAATAAAGAGTAAATCGAAGATCGTACGCACGCGTGTTAAGGAGGGAAAAAAAATCGTACGATCGACGGCAAGAGAGAAGAGGAAGCAGCAGTGTGAAGCGAGACGAGAGATCACGGGAGAGGATCCAGTGCTCCACGGGAACAAAGACAGAAGAGAGCTCGAGAGGAAGCATGCAAGGTTAGAGGGAGACGAACGAAAGGCAGAAGGCGAAACGACAGCCACGGTTGGCTCGAGCGAGAAGGCACATGGCCTTGGCCGCTGCTGCGGGGTAATTCAGTCAAGGTTTCGGCCGATGAACTTCCTCCGACGGGAGGAAGGAGAGCCGGCCGGTAGAGTCCGGTGGTGATAGTGGGGATGAGCGTCGTCCAATGGGACGGGCACGCGGCCCAGCGAGCGGCTACGCGATTGGTTGGGCCCGTGACGCCGGTGCCCGGGCCCGCAGCCGCTTGTCAGTGACCTCCAGCATTGAAAATACGATGAACTCTCTCGGGGGGCTCTGTAAGAGCGCACCGGTGTGCTGTGTGTCCTCTACTACATACTAGGTAGCCAGGGCGTAGACATTGTAGATGGTCGAGGCAGCCTGGCAAGCAAGCAGCCACATCAATCCCTCCCCTCCACACCGTCGTCGCTCCGAGTAAGGGCTGCACGGCCCCCAGGTAACCAACACTCGGCAGCACCGAACTCCAGTCAGACCAACGCGAACCTCCCTCGAGCGAGCACTTACTTTCACTCTCTCTTCTACCTTCCATCCGTGCGCTCTTTCGATCGCTCTTCCTTCACGGTTCCTTCCTCGACTTGTGTGCAACCGGTGTTCTTCCTCACTCGCGGTGTATAACACGGACGAGGTGTTCATCGGCCGCCACAGAACCCACCTGCCCTTCGTTTCGGTAGGATCACGAGGGAGTCTACAGTATATAACAGTGATCCAGTACGCTCGGTTCGAGTTCCTACGTTTGTTAGTAGCACGTGATCTTATCGTTCTTGGTGTATTCTTGCTGCTATCGTACGGTAGAAACTGAGAACGTTTATGTATGAATAGAGAGAGAGAGATTTGGCAGGTTTTATGGTAATATTATAATTGGTGATGTCATGCAAAAGTGAGTTTCGTGATCATTCAGTCAGTGATAACGAGGGAACATATATTGGAGTGAACTGATGTCGGTCCTCGATACAGTGCAGTGCCGTGACAAGTGGATGATACATCGACGATCCTGAGAAATTCTGGATTGCCTGTTACTTATTGCGGAGTGACTTCGTTACGAAAAGACAAAGATGATATTGACGCCGGATAGCAGCGCGCAGGGCACAGTGGCTATGTCACCGGCACCAGAATCGCCGATCTCGAGCATATCGTCGCATGGCTCGCGCTCTTCGAGCGTGTCGCGCATGGCTTGTGTGTCACAGGGAATGTCCAGTCCTTATCACGTGGCTCAATTGCCGCACCATCTCAGCCCCAACATGCCCACCATGGATTCCACCGTCTCGTCGGCCAAACCTGAGCCCGAATTAAACATAGGTACGACTCGGGTGTCCGATTCCTTTCGATTCAAATCGTTAGAAAAATGTACGCGTCGATCATTGTATCGCAACGCATTTAGCGTCCTCGCATGAATCTGAATAAATTGTTCGGGGTTGTCAGAATTCATTTACGGATTAGTAGCCGCGATCAGGTTTTACGGTACGGCATGCACACACGATCTGAAAAACGATCGCGCGCCGTGACAGTCGAGTGAAAGCAGAAAGTTGTAACACGCCGATGCTGTAACCCGCCGCGAGATAGGAGAAAGTGTTCTTCTTTCTCTCCCACCTTTCTCCTCCCAGACGCACGCTCTCTGCCACGTGGAGCGTAACGCGAACAGGGCGCATACGGTGTCGACGCATCTCGTTTCGTAAAATCGACCAGAGTGTAACTGAATTTTTTCGTCTCTTTTTCTTGCAGAATTTGACGGGACCACAGTGTTGTGCCGTGTCTGCGGGGACAAGGCGTCCGGTTTTCACTATGGGGTACACTCCTGCGAGGGATGCAAGGTGAGCGGAAATTCGAACTTGATACACGATATATTCGGCCGTGTGCAACGTTCTTCGAATCCTTTCGCAGTAATAGCAAAAAAAAAAAAAAATAGAAGGAATACAGCAGGAACGTTACACCGGTGTCGTCGAACAGTTTCGATACTCTTCGCGGTACGGTTCTCGCGAATTATATTATTCGTCCATACCCGCGAACCAATAGAAGTGCAAACTTTTGGCGGACTCTCGTTGCGTAGAAAAACTCGACGAATACGACGAGCTCCGTGAAAAGTATCGAAAATGTCGAACGGTGACGGGTCGTGAGCCAGGAAGTGAACGGAGTGTGAGTGTGAACGTACGATGCGACCAAGGTTACAGAGAAGCTATCGACCGAGCTCGAGTCGACCTTGTACACGCGGAAATCGTGAGGCGTTCTCGGGCTGGTCCTTGACGTTGCCCCCTCGACCGGACGGTGTCCAGCTCGTGTACGAAAAATTTCGCCAAGGTCTGCTCCTCCCTTCCGATCGTCTCGTTTCCACGGAATTTATATCGGGCGTTTGCGTCAACGGTTCGCGACGTTCGGAATATTATTTCTGCGAAATTTCACGTGTGCGCGATCGATCGAGCATCCGAGAAGGCGACGAAGGATTGATCCGAATTGGCCGAACCGTGAAACTAAAATAAATCGAGGAAGCCCACGTATATGTGCTCCGTTCGGGGCAAGATGAAATGTCCGTGACGTTTAGATGGGCCCGAAATAACTTCGGCGTCGAACGGAAGAGGATACGCGGTCACTCGTAGATCAGATTTTCCTGGAACACTTTCAACGAAGGCCGAAACTGAAAATACAATAGCTTCGCGGGCGGTTACGCAAAAGGAGCGGGAAATGTGGCGAAATTCTTTGTGACGCGATAACCTTCGATCAATGGGTGGGTAAAACGCGTGAGATGGGTCGAGGAACAGGTAGACAGACAGTCGTGTCTCCTTTCGTGGGCACAGTTTTGTGTCGGTGGTTTTCGTGTGGGCAAGTCTCGGGGTCAGGTATATGCAACGGGAAGAATGCACATCCGTCCGTGGAACTTCCTGTCCGGCTTCTCTCTTTTCTTACTTTTTTTTCCCTCCCCTCCGCACCCTATTCTTTCCCCTTAGAATCATCCCGATCTTTTCACCTATCTCTGGACCGTAGAGGAAAAATGAGAACCGGGCTCGTTGGAAAAATCGGAACGACCCGAGGTTCCAAGAAAGTCTCGCAAGCTCTCGATCTTTCCCAGCGAAACCTCGAATCGAATGTAAATCGTTTTCCTCGAGACTGATAATTGCGCCTCGCGAAGGCCAACGTCCTCGTGCTCGTCATTGTGCGACTTCAAGGAGGCTATTGTGGTGGGGGCAGCGCAGGCCGCGAATTCGTTTTAGAAAGTGGTAGAACTCCGCCACCGCCGCCACCTCTTTACCACCTCCACGTTGCACAGTCAGCGCTGGCGGCGGGGGTCACTCCGCCAGGTATTGTGAATCGTTGCTCCGATGCTCGCAGATCTTCTTCGTCCGTCCGGCGAACGACTTCCTCCGTGTCAGGCGTAGACTTAAAGCGACGTTCACGAATTTTCCATTACTGCAGCGTTGATCGTCGAATAGGATCGGATATTTCGCGACACTCGAAACCTGTCTCAGTTGGTAGCATAACGATAGCACAGCTTTCCCTCGCGATGATCCGTTCACCCCGGACACCCGTAGACACCCTGGGGTATAGTCGATCCCAGTGTCCGGGCGAGCAGAAAGGAATAGTGGCCCAGCAGGAGCAGCGAAAAGCCAAAGAGATGATGTCGACTGACCGCGGAGAAGAGAAAGTGTCACCGTTTAACCCCCCGGTGACAGCATCTATCGCAAACCATGAATAATTCTTGGTACATCCCCAAAAGAATTGCACGTCGACCAAGGACCAAAACTCGGTCCCATAGAGCCCGGGCAAGGACTTCCTTTTCATAGTCCCGACCGCGACACCCATCCCCCCGAGAAATCACCGACGAACCGATCGTAGGAGTGCCTCGGGCTGGGTTGGCTGGGTCAGTAACTTATGGCCGCGACGTAACAGCACGGTGAACGGGTCGACGTCGAATGACCTAGCCGCTAGCGGTAGAGACCGTCTTATGGGCACTGGAACACCGAGGGAACCGCGGTGGAAAGGGAATAGAACGCGGAAGAGTGTTGGATATCTTTAAGACTAGGTCGCTCGGTCGCACTGCTGTTGCACTATTTCGCCATACCGCTGGCCGCAAGCTACTTTACTGTAGACGGTGCTCCAGCCTCCGCAGGTTCACGAGGTGTCTATGATGGATTTCCTTTTTTAGACGGACAAGGATGGGCGGGTCATGTTTGGGTCGAGTTTGGGTTAGGTTCGACAGCTGGCCGCAAGCTACTTTTCTCTAGGCGATGCTGCGGCCTCCGCAGGTTCGCGAGGTGCCTATGATAAGTCTACTTTATTAGACGGACAAGGATGGACGGGTTGCGCGGGTCGTGGGTGCATCGATTCGATTAGAAAAATTGGAAAACAGAGATTCCGTGTATGAAAGGGAACCGGAGGTGTTATTGATTAAAATATCGCTGCGTTGCTTAAAATTAGGCTGACGTTAGCAGGCAATTTATCGCGAACGTTCGAGGGATGGAAAGAAAAGTGTCGAGAAGATGGCGTAGTCGGTTGGCCCAGATCTCGCGAGGACGTTGCCTCTCCCCCCACGACGCTTTTCGTGCACGCGTCACTGACCTGGGTTCAGTTTTACTGCACGGGGAGATTCGCGGCGCCGCAATCAGCGCGCGGGTCGCGATAAACCTGCGATAAAATGCACGTTGCACCGTCGTCGCTGGTGGAAGCCGGGCGATTCACGGAACGCTCATCCGAATCTGATCGGGCCCGCTTCTATATTTATCCCTCTAATCTCGCCCTCGTTTATCAGAAAACCGAGAGGTCCTCGCCGTTTCGTTTCCGGCCCGGGGAACCTGTCTGCTTCTAAATTTGTCCGCGTCCTGGATGTTCCATTTTAGCCTGTTTCATTCCGAGAAGGATCGACGGGGTGTCGACTGAACCGCGAATCAATAGTATCGCCGAAGAACCACGCGAACTTTTATACATAGCTGGACACTTCTTCCTTTTATTTTCGCGTCGACGTCCCTCTTTAAATCTCCCCGTCGCGGCGCGTCGCGTCGGGACAATCAACGGTGGAGGCGCGCGTCGACTCTTTTTCCGGAGGGTTGAAACCAGGCGACCGGTGCATTAACCCTCCGGTCGTCGACCCCCGAGCCAGTTACGTCACACTCTGGTGTTTCCCCTCCGTCCCCCTGGTCGTTGCCCCCTACCACGGTGAGTGTACCAGAGTATCCCTTCCACACTGCCTCTTCCCCTCCAAATCGCTCCGCTTGTCCTCCCACCAGCCCATCGGCTTCTCCTGTCCTGTGCAAAACCTCCTCTCGATCCTCTCTTCCTCCTTGCTCCTCCTACGGTTAACCCTCCCCCGGCACCGTCGTTGCCCGGCTCGGCTTAACCGTCATTTTTGATGTCGTAACGAGTCATGATCTCATTTTCATTTGATTGCGCGGGTATTTTGGTGCTCGGTTGGGGTTACTGACCCCGGTGCATCTACTTTAGAACCGGGTCAGCCGCTTATTATCGTGGTAGGTGTTCGCTCGGCGCGGTATCTCCGGACGACCGCCGAGCGGGCAACGCGTTTCAAGATAACACCGCCCCGTTGCGCGCGGAATCGAACGTCACGCTTCTCCTCTGGCGCCCGACAAAGCCACCCCTTGAAACACGACACCCCTGCGTTTCGGCGATGCTTGCCTGGTTCGGGGTTTCTTTTGGCGAGGGATGGATTATCGTGGGAATTTTCGTGGATCTTCGGAGGGCTGGACGCGGTCGGGTAATCACGGTATTTTTGCGAGGAATCAAATTCGACGAGAGAATACGTTCACGGTAGATTTCTTTTATGCCCTCATTGGCCCTGCGTTTTAAGTAACATTTTTTTCCGCAAGAAATTTGCAAGAAATTTGCAAGAAATTTGCAAGAAGTGCGGCCCGATTGATCTTCGAATAGGTGAAGTGGAGTACAATGATAATATCGATATCTAAATAGGGTGACATTTTATTTATCTAATACGCTGGCGATAAATTTAGCGGCTATCTGTCGGGGAAGATCTCGAGCGGCGGGGAAACGGAAAATAGTTCGAGTGGTGACCTCGGCGATCGACTTCCCCGGTATCGATGCCCGGGGAATAGGGCAGCGAACTGTTCGAGGTCAAACGAGAGTATAAAAGCTGGTCGGCCAACGGCACAATTTCTTCCCGCTGCTTCTATTGAATTTCCCAGATCCGCCGTTCTCCAAAGTACACCGCGAATATCTCCAATCCTACTTAAATATACAACAGACACGATAATTACCGTCCAATCAGAACTGTCTTTCCAATTATTTACATCGCCAGTCGTTGTCGGGTTCATTAAAAATAAGCCGCGGAATTAACAACAAATTCCAAACGCCAGTTAAGCTGAATTGTACACGCCGCACTGGACATTAATTTCGAACCGAGAAAGAATGAACAACATCAGCCAATCTGTCCTTTCCAGCGAAACGAAAAATCATAACACAGAGGATCCTTCTATTCCGTAAAACCCTCCTTGGCACCCACAGCGATCTGACGACCTCTCGAATCAATTTCCCATTCCGTGTCCGCGCTCGCGCGATCAGCCTCGTCTCTGACCTCGGCGAATCGGGCATCGTCGTCCGGGGAGCATTGTGCGGAGCGCGAATTCTTGGGGTCGTAGGTGCGCGTCGGATCTGCCGCGCGCGAGCGGTTAATGCCCCCGAGCGTAGCGGAGAGTGTCGCGGCGCGAGGCAGCGCGACGCGACCCGACGCTGCTCGGCGTTTCGTTGCGAGGCGCATGCTCCCGCACGGACGCGCGCATTATGTACGTCACCGTTACTCCGTTTCGTGTCCTGTCCTCTCTCCCTCCTTTCTCCGGCTTCTCGTATCGCTCGTTGCACGTTACCTCTTTCCCGCTCCTCATCCTTAACTCTTTCCTCGTCGCGCCTGTTCCTCTTTCTCTTCCACCGCCCCCTGCCCGCTCCTTTTCTCTTTCACCACTGCCATCCCTGTGTCCCCGTTGCTCCTCCGCCGTTCCCGTCATCGTTCCACTGGCCGGCGCTCGCCCGTGGGAGCAGATACGCTCGCTCTGCCCCTACCAGATCAACCCTTCCCTCCTCCCAGAGGAACGTTCCAACCCCCTCTCCGGCGAGCTGCAGTCGCGCGCTCCGGTCGTTGGCCCCGCGACCACGTCGTGTGTATATCCCACACTCTCCTTACCTATATCTGTATGCACTCGCGGCTGTGTGCACCGCGTGCAGCGATGCATTCGCGGGCTCGCTCCTTTCGCGGAAAATAAAAGCGAACACACCGGTGAACGTGACGCGGGACACGCCGCCACTTTGCCGCGAGGTTGATGCTCCCGTGTATGCATATAGGCGCGCGCGTTTCAGAGGGTGGCTTGCAGAGATCGGGACACGGACCGTAAGGAGGATCGCGAAGCTACGGGTGACGCTCCGTTGGAATACATGTATCTCGGGGGAAAGTTTAGGGGGAGATTGATAGCGATCGTGCGGTTCGACGCGCCGATTTCGAAGTAGATCTTGTAACTGGATTCACTAACTTCTCCGACCGGATCAAGTGGAAATACGCGCATATGCTTTTGCATCTATATCTGCGTGGCATATGGAAGAATATTTTCGGTTTCCCCCGTGTAAACCGTCGTTGGCGTGTCCAATATTCCGCAGCGTCTATTTCCAAGCTGATTCCCAAGTGTATGTACATACGAAACCGCGATAGATAGATCTGTTTGCATTTCACCGTGGCGGTGATACAATAGTGGCGCGTGCGCCAGCCAACGTAAGTCGAAGCACAGCAGGCAAAGGTGGTCGCCCCCTGACCTGTCAGGGGGAATGCACAGTGTTTGAGAGATCGATGCATCGCATTCTCCCACAATTCCAGCCCCCTCCCACCCTCTCAACGGTACGGTTCCACCTCCGCCGGATTCGCGCCAAGCAAGGGGTTCAACAGGGGTTGCTGGCCTCGTCCGGGAATCGTGACACCCCCACACGCCCGATAACACCTTCCAACGGTCTCTTTCGTATATCACCCCCATATCCCACTCGTCTACCCTTAAAATTCCAGCGATCCTCTTGTCCAACCCCCTTCCCGGCTAAATTCAATCGAGACGTCCCTCGAAATATTTGAACGACCACCGAATTAGCCGCGGTTCCTGTCGTGGAACCTCGCGACGAACGATATATTCTTGGCTCGGTTCGACGGTGAAACAATTTCGGACGAAATAAATACCGCGACCCGAAAGGATGCTTAACCGCGATTCCGGGAGAACAAACGCGAGCAGGGTTCATTGGCCCAGAGAGAGGATTTCAAACGGAGAGCTGGCCGGGCGTTCGATCGCCAACGGCACGGGGAAGCTTAACATTGGCAGCGCTGACAGTTCATTGACTTGCATCGAACGCGTGCAACCGATTGACAGGCCGGGCGCGGAGGTGCAACGGTACATCGTTCTCTCGTCTCTCTGTCGGCCTGTGCACGAAGTTGAGGTAGGCGAGGTCGCGTGTCTGACGTCACGAAAGAGTCACTTGACGACCACACTGTGTCGCCAATTCCGTACGCGTACGTGTATGCACACGCGTGCGCGCCTGCGCTCTATCTTCGATAGAGAAGTGGACGAAGATACAACCGCGACGACGACGACGACGACGACGACACACAACAACGACGACGACGCCGACGACGTACCATGCGTCGCTCGTTACGTAACTCAGAGGTCGTTGACCGATACGCGGCCGGGAACTTCCTCTGTCCTGACCTACCTCCTTTCCCATTCTCAATTAGCCGCACAAAAAACAATATACCGAACAGTCTCTAGCCTCTACCGCTTTATCTTCCACCTCTACTTCTATCTTATAGATAGCTCGCAGTGCACATCTATACCCGCGGCGTGGTCGATAGAGCTATCAAAATCGTAGGTCAAAATAGCTAAGTAGACGGGTCGATACAGCCAGGGTTTGTTCACCCCCACGGTCGAGCGTAGGAAAAGCTACGGGTCGTAGCTAGTTGAAAAGCGTGCGAGGCTCCAAAAAAAAGCGGAGCGTGTGTGTGTGTGTGTGCACGCTCCAAAAAAAAGAGGGGTTCTTTTTGCTCGTTACACTCGCAAGGGTCGCAGGGCAACGAGTTAAATACACGCACGAGACGAGGGTGGTTAGGGTGGTTAGGGTGGAACGTCGCTCGAGAGGGTGGTTCCTTGTAGAAAACTATGAAGGGGGGATGGAGAAAGATGGAAGGAACCCGTTAGTGGAGCAGGCGGGACTCTATGGTCGCGTTGGGTCGACGAGGAGAACGATATATCGAGGGTTTTGCCAGCGCGGGCGAACGGAGTATGAACATGGAACAGAGACAAAGCGTGACGGAGATAGATAGACGTAGAGGGTAAAAGATAGAGGGAGAGAGAGAGGGTGTAATGGTGAAAAAGGGCGAGAGAGGGGGAGAGGCACGAGGAACGGCAGAGTGCGCGCAAGGGGGACTCTCACTTTCACGCGGTGAACTGCGGGTGAACGTCCGGGAATTGGGTCAGAGTGTCCCCCACCTCGACGAGCCAGAGGCAATGTGCCGAGGCTCTATGCTCTCTGTGCTAGAAAGAGCCAGTCCACAGCCAAGCTCCGATACAAACGGTCGCTTCTTTTTGCCCCGCTGAAAACTTGCGTCCCAGCTCTCGTATGATATCGTACGGGTGGAGGAACAGTTACGCTCGATTCGCTAGAGACTTTGGTCGTTTGGTCAGCGTGTTGCGTTTCAGTGAATCGAATTTGCGAAGTTTGTGCCGGACAAGTAGTAGAGTTTCGCGTTTACCGCACCGATCCGCGAGTTTCGTCGAACGGGGGAAGAATCGGGATAGCGAGGGATAACTTGGGGAGAGAGGTAGAAGGGAGAGGTAGAGGTGGCGAAGAGACAAATATCGTTGACTCGAGTGAATTCATGGGGTGCTTGTGTGAATGTGACCTGGCCACCCCGCGCACGGGGACCAATTGCTCGTCAGGGTCCTCCTCGGACAGTGACGGTCAGACTGACGAGGGTTTCGTTGGTGATTCGCAGGGTTTCTTCCGGCGCAGCATTCAGCAGAAGATCCAGTACAGACCTTGCACGAAGAATCAACAGTGCAGCATCCTTCGGATCAACAGGAACCGCTGCCAGTATTGCAGACTCAAGAAGTGCATCGCTGTCGGGATGAGTCGTGATGGTGAGTCTCGTTATCCTATATTTTACCCCCGAATCTCCCTATGCACATGCGCGCAATGTTTCATTCAGGAGTATACTTATTTTTGCAAGATTTGTATTTAACGTTATCAATGGCGATAAGATTAGTCGAGGAACGAAACGTATCACCGTATCAGTAGCACGCGTCGTTTTTTTGTTTCTTCGTCGCTGTCTCGTAACACGCATATCTGCCAAAAAGTAGTTTCTAAAATCTAGAGTGTCGGGTCGTTGACCGTTTGCGTAACGCCATTCCCCGCGACACAGGCAAGAGTGTCGCAATGGGCGAAAGTGGCCAGTTCGCCATTCGAGAAAGCAGCCGCGATTATGTGCTTCCCTTGAAGCCCCTCTCGCGATGAGCTTGCTTTCTTTTCGAAACATCGGGTCCGATCCCGCCCGTTGACCTCTTTCCCGCCGCGAAACTGTTCACGAGTAGATTCGACCGACGCGCAGACCCACCGGGTCAACGACCTACGAGCCATCTGCCGCCCGCCATGGATACGACTACTGTCGTCTGATCTATAACCGTCCTTATCTACTCCGCGAATCGGATCGGAGCGAAATATTCCACAAGATTCTGGAACGTTGCTTGCAAGCGTCGTCTTTGTTTACGATGCTTGGCTGTTTGGTGTCAAGAATCGTTGCGCGAACGAGAAAAATCGTATCGATAAGAAACAGGTTGCCTAAACAAAGGGAGGCTAAGTTTGAGAAGCAAGTCTCGCCGATAGTAGCATCGTGTAGGATCGTGTCGCGGGGTCAATACTCGGGCATTGCTCGCCTTGCATGCAACTCCACGTCCGTAGAAAGAGTACCGCTACTCGCCGCTACGTACCCGGTGACCCTTCCACCTCCTTCTACGGCCCCCACTTTTGCGCTTCCCGCGTACGCTATCGCGATCATCTCCTGCCTTGTCCTACCACGCACGGCTTGATCTCCTTGCGAGGCAAACCCCTCCACTTGGTGGCGAGCGGCAACGCGCCGTCGCGTGGCGCTACGCTCCATGCGGAGACCTCGCGAACTTCGTCCCCTTCGCGATGGGGATTCCCCACCACGGCTGCGCGTTAACATCCCCACCTCCGCGATTATCGCGGCCGAGCCACCTGGCGCTTGAGCGCATGCTCGTCTCGAGCAGTCCCGCCAAACCGATGGGACAGATACAGCCGCCTCTCAATTTGCGATTAGACACCGACGAGGAGGGTGTCGTCGCTGCTGCTGCTGCTGCGCTTCAGTCCTCACTCGGTTGATCGGTCGAATTTACCATTCGTCGACAACGTTCGACGGGGCACACGTTGCATGATAATCGATGATACAGGAAAGATCGCTGTTGGAAGTCCGCGAATCATCTCCACGGCAATTAACGCCGTGATTAGCCCAACAACGGTTTCGACACGTTTTAGAATCGTGTCTCCGCCGATGGAGTGCATACGTGACTCGAGCAGCACGCGTTAGGAATCGTGATCGCGATGACCTCGTGGTCACCGGAACTCGCGGGGATCGAACACCATCGCGATCGTTCGATCAATTCGAGGCACGTCGGCGCATAAACGGACCGACCGGAAAAACAGATTAAAAGAAATCGAATTCCATTCGATCGTCGGGTCGTTGGAGTTAATCTCGTTTGAAAAGGGATGCGACATCCATCGACGGCTATGAGAGAGATCGATCGTTCGTGAACAGATAAGTCTAACGGCGGCAGCTGGTGACAGGGCAAATAGCCAGCTAACCGAGGGGTTGCCCAAGGTCGTCGAGGGTAGCTTACCCCCGGCGAAGGAAGCTCGCATCTGCGCACAATGAGAGTGTCTCACCTCTCTGGCATCGGATCCTCTCTATTTCTCCGTCTATTAGAATCTCCTCCTCGTCGTACATTCGCGACCGATACAAAGAGGAAGAGGGAATCATACTTATACGTATATATACACGCAACAATTCTCACGTACATTCACGACCAACACCCCTTCCTCTCATCGGTGTGCCCCGCTGGCCGCTACACCCGCCGCTTATATACATTCGCTCGCTATATAGTATATATAGGTCGGCGGTACGCCTCGTGCGGCTGTCGCTGAAACCAAGTTCAAGGCCAAAGGCTCGGCAAAGGCCACAATCGTGGCCGGTGGTGGGAGTCGTTGATGGCTGAATAAGTGGAGGGGCTGTTGAACGCAACCCGCGGAACATCACTCAGTCGGCGGTGATGCTGTCTCGCGTTTGCACGCGTTATACTGTCGCGCTCCTTTCTTGAACTCTCTGGCCGCCTGTGTGCGAAGCAGACAGCCGTGTGTCTGGCGGCGCGCCGTGCATGCCCGCGCTACACGTCTAACTGGATCTTCGTCGGAGTGACTCGCGGCAAACCAGCTTGATAGTCAGCCAACGAACGGATTACGTTACAATTTAGAGCAGCGTCAATTGGAAAGAGGAGACCGACTGATTGGAACATTGAAATCGCGTGTATGGTGTGTCGTTCGAATTCGCCGCGAAAGTCGACCGTTAGTGCTTGTGCCGATGGGAGATTAATTTTGGTGCGCGGTGCGGTTCGCTCCGAAGCTACACGCGATTACAGGATCGAGCGTTCTCCTCGATCGTTCTCCGCGACCGTCATGGGAGACGAGTTACCCATACTGAAGGGAATCCTGAACGGAGTTGTCAACTACCATAATGCACGTAGGTGTCGAATCGGCCCCCCAGAAAGAAAGAAAAAAACGAAAAGGAACGAGGACCGCGATACTCGCCGTGACATATCAAAATATCTGTGTTTCCCTTTCTCGACTTTCTAACGAAGAAGGATTCGTAGCACGAGGCCGAGACAGCCGGCACTTTCGTTTCTCGCCGCGCGTGAAAGTCGTGCGCTTTCCCCTCTCGATTTTTTTTTTTTTTCTTTTTATCGTCAACGTGTGTAGGTAGCCCAGGCGTGCTATGTAGTCTACAATTCTAATCTGATACGATGATAAGCGTTCCTCGTGGAAAGTGTTCGTGACACCCCCCCTATGCAGTATCGGAATTAACGAGGAAACAGATAGAAGGGATGCGTACCACTTTTCCGCGAACTCGTTCGCGACGAGAACCGTGCGAAGGTTGAACAGACGCGCCGTGTTCGTCGCGTGATTCATCCATTGATCGTATTAACTATTCATCGCCGCGTCCTTCCTTCTCTCAACCACTGACCGAACACCGCCTGTCACCTCTTCATAACCGCTCACCATCCGTGTTTTTCTGCTTATAGCGGTGCGATTCGGCCGTGTGCCCAAGCGTGAGAAAGCCAGGATTCTGGCTGCTATGCAGCAGAGCTCCCACAGCCGTTCTCAAGAGAAGGCAGTAGCAGCCGAGCTGGAGGACGAGCAACGACTCCTGGCTACCGTTGTGCAGGCCCATCTCGACACATGTGACTTCACCAGGGACAAGGTCGCCCCTATCCTGGTCAGAGCACGAGAGACACCAAACTACACAGCGTGTCCACCAACCTTGGTTAGTATCTGCTCCACTTCACGTTTAACCGTTTTCATTCGCCTACTTTTTTTTTTTTTTCTTCGCCCTCTGCGTTTCGGACAGTCCATTCTTGTTGCTCGCTTACGTCAACGTAGAACGCACCTTTCTACATGCAAATGATACTGGTCGACCTCGAGTCAACCAGGAAACGAAAGCCTTTCGGATCGTTATTCGCGCGTACTTTTTTCCGTTTTTCTAATCGTGACACGTTGCCCCCTTGCTGTGTTACAGGCATGCCCCTTGAACCCTAATCCTCAGCCATTGACTGGCCAACAAGAGTTGCTGCAAGACTTCTCGAAGAGGTTCTCGCCTGCCATCCGCGGTGTGGTGGAGTTCGCGAAACGCATTCCTGGCTTCAGTCTGCTGGCACAGGACGACCAGGTCACGCTGCTGAAGGCCGGCGTGTTCGAGGTGTTGCTGGTGCGGCTGGCCTGCATGTTCGACGCTCAAACGAACAGCATGATCTGTCTGAACGGACAAGTGCTCAAACGGGAGTCCATCCACAATAGTAGTAACGCCAGATTCCTCATGGACTCGATGTTCGATTTCGCCGAGAGAGTGAACTCCTTGCGACTCTCCGACGCGGAATTGGGACTCTTCTGTTCCGTTGTTGTGATCGCCGCGGACAGGCCAGGGCTAAGAAACACCGAGCTGGTCGAGCGTATGCATAACAAGCTTCGAAACGCCCTGCAGACTGTCCTTGCTCAGAACCATCCTCAGCATCCGGACATCCTCAGGGAGTTGCTCAAGAAGATTCCAGACTTGCGAACCCTGAACACCCTTCACTCGGAGAAGCTGTTGGCCTTCAAGATGACCGAGCAGCAGCAGCAAATGCAGGCCCAACAGCAACACCAGCAGCAACACCAGCAGCAACAGCAGACGCACGTGATCAGTGCTCAGCAACCGCAACAGCAACACTGGCCCATGGAGGAGGAACCGCCGGCATCCTGGGGCTCCGCTTCCGACGTGACCCTAGACGAGGCCGTGAAAAGTCCTCTGGGCAGTGTGTCGAGTACCGAGAGCACCTGCAGCGGAGAAGTGGCCTCTCTCACGGAGTATCACCACGTAGCTCCGCCGAGTGGCCATCATGCGTCCACCGCACCCCTCCTGGCCGCCACCCTTGCTGGAGGACTCTGCCCTCATCGCAGACGCGCGAACTCCGGCAGCACGAGCTCCGGCGACGACGAGCTGCACCGTGCATCGTTGTCGAAAACACCTCAGCCACCTCAGTGCCCGCGATTCCGCAAATTGGATTCCCCGAGTGATAGCGGAATCGAGTCCGGCACAGAGAAACCCGACAAACCAGCTAGCAGCAGCGCCAGCAGTGCACCAACCTCCGTGTGCTCAAGTCCGAGGTCCGAGGACAAGGAAGTCGAGGACATGCCTGTTCTGAAGCGAGTGCTACAGGCTCCGCCTCTATACGACACCAATTCCCTGATGGACGAGGCTTACAAACCTCACAAGAAGTTCCGTGCCCTCCGCCAAAAGGACAGCGCAGAAGCAGAGCCGGCCGTGATCGTCCAGCACACGCAGTCCCAGCTGCATCTTCATTTAACCTCTCCGCCAGCCAGGAGTCCGTCGAACCAGGTGCAAGCCCAGTGTCCACAAACGGCGAGCCTCCTGAGCAGCACGCACTCGACGCTAGCCAGGAGTCTGATGGAGGGTCCAAGGATGACCGCCGAGCAGCTGAAGCGTACGGACATCATTCATAATTACATCATGCGCGGAGAAGCCAGCCCCAGGTCGCCGGCGGTGTCACCGTCTCCAGCGGAACAGTGCGCATCCACGACCACCATAACCGCGCGTTCGCCTCAGGGAACGCAAGGATTGCTACAGTGCGCCACCAGCAGCTACCCAAGCGCCAGGTGGCCCGCGACTTCCGTTATAACGACGACAACGGGCGCCAGACAACAGCACCAACAGCAGCAGCAGCAGCAGCAGTCTTCCTCGGACTACCTCATGGTTGGGAATTCACCAGCCTCGTCGCCGAGGTATCTCTCAGCGGTGGCGACGAGTAGTACGAGCACGAGTCCACGGCCTGCGTCGAGTACAGCAGCGACCCTGGTGCTCTCTGGTTGTCCTAGTAACATGATGGAGCTCCAGGTGGATATCGCGGACAGTCAACAGCCGTTGAATCTGTCGAAGAAGTCGCCGTCCCCGTCGCCTAGGCCACTGGTGGGCCCCTGCAAGGCGTTGTCCCTCGAGGCGTAGTGGCCTGGCGAGGATGTATGAGCGAGTTGGGGTTCGTGACACCGGAACGAACGTGTTCCGGGGCAGCCCACCTGTTTTGGAAGCGACGTATGTATCGTACACGACGAACGTGTTTGTTCGCGGGGTGTTCAGTTGGTGTCCACGTCGGTCGACCCTCTCTCGATACGGATGAAAAGTGCCAGGACGCTCAGAGCGCGTTATAAACCAAATAATTTATTAATTTAAACTGTTAAGTATCGGTGATTGCTCGAGAGATACGGTGGCCAGGTGGTACACGTTGCTGGGCATTCCTCTGTCGGGACAACTCCGTATGGATGGAGAATCCGAAGGAATCGAAGAGGAGCGTGCAACAGTGCATGGGCCTGGTTTTCGATGGGACACTTGAACGAGTCGATAAGACGGACGCTTGTGATAAATGTGACTAGTAAGTGCCGTTTCAGTGAGATTCGTCTCTGTACACATTTAACCATCCACCTATCTACCACCTATCGAATTTAATTGCGAGAGCAACGGCGTACAGAGGAAAGCTGTCTATGATCTAGATAGGATCTAGATAGATGGCGTGTCGATAAGGCTCCCTGGATATGGTATCGAATGGGAGAGGAGGAATAACGATGAGATAAAAATGTGAAGAGGAAGAAGAAGAAGAAGAAGAAGAAGAAGAAGAAGAGGGAGAAGAGGAGGATTGAATGTTACAGAAAAATTGAATAATCTATCTTACATGTGATAATCATGGAAATCGCGCATCCTGTACAGTACTCCACCTCATTCATCGATCATCTACTCTACTATAATTATTGAATATTATTAAAAGTAATTAATTATTATTGTAACATGTGTAAGGTATAATAATCGTAAAAGAAAACGTTATCATCTTGTGTATGTGCGCGTAGGGAAAGTATAAGACGAGCATATGCGAGTGACAGAGAGCAAGAGAGAGAGAGTGTGTGTGTGTGTATGTGTGCGAGTGAATGGAATCGATCAGGAACAAAACAAAAAATACAAAGAAAATACAACAACACAAAAGAACGAATGGAACGTGAGCGTGCTTGTGCAAGTGAGTCGGGGCAAAATCGCAACAAAGAAAAATTCCGCAGCAAAAACGATAACAGTAGACACGAACGAACGGCGAAGGAAAGGAGGAAAAAAAAAGAACAGCTTTTTTTCTTTTGGCGTTTACGAGCCGTCGGGAAAGCGCGCATTTCAAAACGATTTTCAACTAAAAAAAAAACAAAACGATTGTTTCGTTTAGAACATATGAGACTGACCCGGCCCGCCGCGGCCTCCAGAGTTTGCAATCAACCGTACGTACCTTTGTAAAGACGAGAACGTGTCGTGCCTCCCGTCCCCGCGTTTCACGTTGTTTCCTGGTTGTTGCCACGAAACAAACTGTGACCGCGAACAGCTTATACTAAGGATGGAAAATGAGTCCCAGAACGTGAGAGAAAAAAAAGAATAAAGCATCAAACGGGTGACGAGAGGCAACGTGTACGACGCTAGGAGAGCATGAGAGACGAGTGTGCGTGTGCGCGAGCGAGAGAAAGATAGAGAGCTAGAGCACGAAGGGTGATGGAGAACGTTCGAAACCGATTGAAAGCAAAGAAACGAAAGACGACGGCGAAAGATCCGAAGGGAAACGAAATGAAATGTGAGTCGCGTGGTAGTGATCGGCATTAAAAGTGGCGCAGTTGTAAATAGTAGATTCGTAAGGTTAAGTCCTAGAAAAGGCGCGAGTGGACGAGTTTTCTTTGCTTTTTCTTTCATTTTTTTTTCTTTCTGAAGGAAAAAAAAACGAAACGCTCGACGAGAAAGTGAGAGAAAGAGAGCCAGAGAGAGAGAGAGAGACGTTACGGAAATGAAAAGTATGTTACAGAGCGAGAACAAGCGTGGAAAAGTAATGGAAAAAACAGTGCGAAGATACGCGGCGGGTTGCTGTCGACTTCTGTTGAGACGCCCGGCCCGCCCCCCTTTTGCCCCTGTAGTACAGTCGACGCCGAGCGATATGATCGGTGCAGGAGAGAGATAAGGCATAGAACATCAAAAGACAAAAAATCAGTCAATCGTGGTCAGAAAAGAAAGAAAACAAATATGCAGCAAACAACAACAAGAACAACAACCTGGAGAACACGAGAAACACACACGCTATTGTAAGAAAGGGAACCGTATACACGTACAGACAGAACACGCATAGCCAGGCCGAAGAAACAGCGGCGAAAAGAGAAGCGAAAGGTATCACGTCGCTGGGGGAACGAGTAAAATCGGGAATAAAAAAGCACAGAGAAAATAGCTGCTCGGCGGACACACCGAAAACCGTTGTCTCGCTACTTTTTTGAGCGCAATCCCCTTCGACGAACGCCGGCAGACAGACAGACATGGAAAAACATGACATGCATACAGAGACACGCATACATTCACGCGCAGACAGATCCCCCCCCCGATGATGCTTCGTAGTGAAACCACCCTGTGTATTTATTGTACTCGAGGACAAAGTCGTCCCCCCTCCCCCTTTTACGCTGTGTATCACAAGCAACACTCGCATAAACATACATAAACACATACAACATGACTCGTTTTTTATCCTTGAATCCTTGCTGTCACCCAATGCTACTACTCTTCGAAACGTACCATCCCCTTGTTTCCTTCCCACAGGTTAGCCAGTCCCCGCTAGAGAGCATCAGTCTGTGTACAATTGCGGCCACGTCGTGCTGCGCGATTAACGTGCACAATTAACGGCCGCAGCTGTTTCGTATCTCAGCTATAATCGACAGATCGAAGTCTCTTGTCTCTTGTTCAGCGTATTCCTTGCTGTCCAATGATTAATTGCCTAGTTTTCTGAGCCCGAGTTCCCCAATGTTTTTCATCCCTCCTTATCCTCCAAACCCCCGCCCAACAGTCCTCAATTACCCCGGATATGTCCCCGCAAGCGAACTAGCGTTGATATTCGTAATACTTGTTATGCATAAACTACACATAATGATTATTATAGTAAACGATACATAAAGTATGATATATTTCTCTATCCATTAAGAAAAGGAGGATGCAAAGCAGCTGTTGTTTCTTGGTGGTAACGATGAGAAACAGAGCAAGGCAGTGTGAAACAACAATGATATAGGGAAAAAAAACGTAAAAAAAATAAATAATAATAAACGATAATATGAATGGTGAAATGAAAACAAAATGTACGGAAATAAGAAAAATAACGAACATACCGAAAGTGTACTGTATTACAATTGCAAGAATACAAACGCAGCCCCGCATATTGCCCAGTGAGCACGTCGTTTTGTACGCTTGGGAGTTGTGAGGTCGTCTGAATAAACATTGTCTGGTGAATTATACAGAATATCTTGTCTCTTATTTATGAGCATCCTCCCCCTGATGATCTCCCTTCTTCTGGTCCGATGAAGTTTCCGGAATTCTTTCCGAATGGAATACGTAATACCGATTCTTGTTCATTTGTCGGTTCATCTGAATAATTCTGATTAGTATATTCGTGTCTCGAGGTGGCTACAGCAGTGGCAGAGAAAGGCTATAGCCGGATAAGGGGGTCAAATGTGTCCCTAAACCAAATTCGACTTGTGAGGTACCATTCGATAGCTTATCAAGAAAAACGAATTCGTGCCAAGTTTCAACCCTGTACTCGACTGAGAGGGTAGTTAGAAAACAAAATTATACTTATAGTTTTTGCTTAGTATTTTCCATTATAGCGTATACAAAATTTTGTATAAGTTTTACAGATTTTTAAATCGGAAACTCGAGCTGCAAAAAATAAAAAACGCCAAAAAATGCTGAAAAATGCCGATTTCGTATTGATGGAACCTTTTTACCACAATTATATTTTTTTTGTAGGTACATATTATTGATACTACTATTCTCAATTTTTTTCTGATCTTTAAATTGGGTGCGCCGCCGTTAAAAAAATTAAAAACCGATTTTTTCGTCCTTTTTTGCGTGGCAAAGTAACTTATACGACCAATTTTCGTCCAATCTTTGCGAAATAAGTGTTTTATGCAGTGTTTAATGTTTTTACATTCAGCCGATCAACATAGGAATCGAGGAATGTAAATAAAACGAGGCGATTGAACTCACGTTAGTAGGTTTATATAACCTAAAACATTCAGAACATTTTCAACAGCGTTGATGGTTCCTTTTTATAGGCTCGGAACCCCCTCAGGTTGATTTTTTTCTCCGTGAATTAACTTTCCTTTATTCCTAACTATAGGACAATGAGTAATATTATTTTACAAAAGTTTTAAGAACATTTTTTAAGAGAACGCAACAAAGTTGCGAAAGGCGCCCCAACAAATAGCAAAAAAGCTGTAAATTGAGCCCTAAGAAAGCGCATAAAGGTTGCAAATGGAGCGCTAAGAAAACACAAAAAAATTGCAAATGGGGCCCTCAAAAAACGTAAAAAAGTTACAAATGGAGCCCTAAGAAAACGCAAAAAAGTTGCAAATTTAGCTCCAAGAGAATCCAAAAAAGTTTCAAATCGTTGCAAACAACGCCTCGCGAAAACGCAACAAAGTTGCAAAAATGATTGACAAAATTTGCAACAGTGTGTGCAAAAAAATACGCAACATTGTTGCAATTTTGTTGAGACTTTAGGCAACTTTTTGCGTTTTCGCGAAGCATTGTTTGCAACATTGTTGCAAATTTTGTCAATCATTTTGCAACTTTGTTGCGTTTTCGCGAGGCCTTGTTTGCAACACTGTTGTAAAAAATTTACGCAACATTCTTCAAATTTTGTCCAGAATTTTAGCAACTTTGTTGCCTTTTCGCAAGGCATTGTTTGCAACATTGTTGCGTTTTCGCGAGGCTTTGCTTGCAACTTTGTAGTGTTTTCTTAGGGCTCGTTTTGAAACTTTTTTGGATTCTCTTAGAACTAAATTTGCAACTTTTTCGCATTCTCTTATGGTTCAATTTGCAACTTTTTTCGTTTTCTTAGGGTTCAATTTTCAACTTTGTTGCAAAAATTTAGGCAAACCATTGGCGCCAATGTTTGTAAAGATTCTTGGCAACTTTATTGTGTTTTCGCTAGGTATTGTTTGCAACTTTGATGCGATTTCGCAAAGCGGTTTTTCCAACCCTATTTTCGCGAGGCGTTGTTTGCAACCTGGTTGCATTTTGGTGAGGCGGTTTATGTATACCTAGTTGCCATATGCTGAGTAATGTTCAGGTCTATAGTTCCAAGTTCTCCGCTTATGAACTTTGCATTTAATGGTCCAGCACGGTAGTACTTGTTTAAGTAATTGGAATTAGGTCTTTTGAAAGATTGTTAAGGTGAGAAAATAGAAGGAGTAGTAAAATTGTTTTCATTGTAGATTTATTTAAATTAATGTATGAAGATACAAGTTAGAAAAATGTTGTAATTCAAATTTACAACCTAATCCTTATGAATTATGCTTATATATCTATTTACAATACATAGTTCAAGTAAATCTTGTATCAATTCTAAACATTTGTCTAACATAAAAAATACTATAAACGTAAATAATCTAATACTAATAAACTATGATTTGAAGTTAATTTACAATATATTTTACAGATAAACCTTATACTAAAATTAGAAGCATGCACAATTGCTATAATTTTAATTTAAATAATTTAAATGCGCTATAATGGAAGATACTGAGCAAAAACTATAATTTCGTTTTTTCGCTGTAACTACCCTCCCAGTCGAGCTACAGGGTTGAAACTTGGCACGAAATGGTTTTTCTTAATAGGTTATCGAATGGTACCTCGAATTTGGTTGAGGGGCACATTTGACCTCCTTATGCAACTACAGCCTTTGTTGATATCCAAAGTAGTACTTGTCGAAAACAAAGATGAATGCAAATTGCTAATCTTTTCTATATTTATTTTCTCATTCCCACAATTAATACAATTAATGTTAACCAATTAACGCGATATCGTATTGTTAACTCAGGAAGCGAACAATTTAAATTATTCTCATCGCGATGCAAACGAAATTTTCGATTTCAACTGAAGGGCAACAACTGAGCCACGAAATACATTTTCAAATATTTACTTCGATTAGAGTTCGCGCAACCAGACAAAGCTTTCCATATCCATTAACTCTTATGTATCCTTAAATATTCTATCACTTCAGAGAGACCTAAGCAAGCGCGTCGAATGAAAAATGCCATTGCTTCTGGAACTCGCAATCAACCCAACAACACATCCACCGCCCCCAAAGCAAAAGAAAAGAAGAAAGCAATCACGAAAAAGTTCGAGCAACCCTCTTTCCACGCTTTCTTTCGACGTGTCTTTCCACTTAGAAAAAAGAAAACAATAAAACGCAAAGAACTCCAAAAGCAACGCGGAACAATCGTCAGGCAGGTGAATCACGGGGGCTAATTGCTACACGAGCAGCGGCATTGCGTAATCGGCTGGGTTTCACGCCCAGGAGGGCGACGACGAGTGGTACAACATATAACTTTTCGTCGTGCTCGAAAAATCGAACAAGGCAATGCCATCATCCGGCAGCGAATTCCCATAACAGGTCGTGGCGCGTGGCGCCACGTGGGCGTCGGTTGCCACGCAACCTGTCTCACCTCTCTGTGTCCTACGGTGAACTTTCCCCGTGCAACTACACTTTCCATCCCCCCCGGGTCCACCCCGCTTTCAACGTTTCGCTGTATGGTGCAGGGTGCATGCGCTGGTATTAATCCACGCGCACTCCCATTCCGCCAACGCTCTGATTGCCGCGGGACGAGGCAGACGTGGGCGGTATGAACGTCGGGACTCGTAACGATGGAATTATCCGGTGGCGTCAGGTTGTTTTCACCTTTACTCGTTTTCTTATTATCCATTCTTTCCTGCCTTTTTGCTGTCCGTTTAATACGCGCCGGCGGGTACTGTTGTTACATTAAACTCGCGTCGGTGCTTGCATTTTCGCGCGGTGCTCCCTTCGATTATTTTATCGTTGCGGTTAAATGCAATTGCGCGAGATTGTGGCGGTGTCGGAGGGAGGGCGGTATAGTTTTATTAATACAGGCATTGGTAATGCATAAAATGAATTCGCATCGTGCAGCTATAACTGGATAGGGTACGATCAAGTAAGTTATCGAGCTGATCTCGGTTTGAAATTCTTACACTTCACTCTATGGAAACTTGAACAAGCCCAACGTGACTGCCGTTTCGTCGGGGTTCGTTTAAACGAAAATACCAGGATTGGCCTCGCACAGACTGGAACGCACCGCGATCGTTTACTTTCAATTCAAAATCGATTCTTCGATTGCCGAGGGTTGTTTCGTGACCGAAGCAGTTAAGCACCCCGAGACATCGGTAAGCCCAGTCGTGCGTAGGATGATTCAAGAATGTCAAACAATACAGAAGTCTCTCAAACAGTCTCGATCAGCGGCGCGAAAAACGAGAAGAGATCGAGAGGACGCGCACGGGCAGAAAGTGGCACGCGAAGCTCGTTCATACTCGGAATTCAATTATCGGTCGCCCCGATGTCGGGCATTGTCTTCTCAAAGGAGTCGTTCCAACGAACGTGGCCGACTCGAGGCCACCGTTGACTGCCATTTCGCAGCGTATGCTGTCCCCGGGCAAACGCACTACATTTCCAGACTGGGATTTAGCCTCCAGGACGCCCTCACGGACGCGCACACGTCGACCTCTCGGTATTCAGCCCTTCTCCTCCCTGTTCGAACCGTTGGCCGCGGGTGTTAAGCTCGATTCACAAGTGCGCGATGCGGGGACAGAAACACTTTGTTCCTTCGCGAACGAAGGATTCAGTCGATATAGCATTTAGAATATTTCCTGCATTTCTATGTAAATATCACGGGGACATTGATCAAAGCGCTGGTCAATGGAGGGTTGTTCTAACAATTTATGGCGAACGTTGTTGATCGTATCATTTATTTGTCTCTTTTAATTCCGCTGTTCCATTCTGTTCGGTAGGATATTGTTTCGCTAATGGGGTAATTGATGGGGTAACAGAGACACAATTCGAGCAGAGTATCGTGCAAATAATGATTTCCAACGAAATCTCGAAACGATTGAAAACCGCCCTGAGACGCTGGCCTAAACGTCAAACAATTTCCCTAAAAACAAGAAACAAACTCCCAAGACGAACCTCGAACAGTCCGAGTAGTAACGAACCGGAGGATACAAAAAAAATCAATTAGCTTCCTCGAGGAGCCTCGAAAATCCCGCTCGACAAACACTCGTAACATCGTCCCGAAACGAGAGGAGAAAAGGGATCGACCACGCTTCCATTCACGCCTCTCGTCCGCTAACCCCCGAAAATTGTGTGCTCGCACGGGTCGAGCAAACAGTTCGCCGCGAAGTGTGAATCGGCCTTAAAAGCGGCCGGCTCGCCTCACAATCAGCTAAGGAGCGCGTTCAAGGTACGAGCGAGGTCGCAGACACATTCGAGAACGGGCAGAGCATCTCTCCCCTTGGTCGAGAGAAACCCTCCCCCCTTATCAATGCGCGAGACAACGAGACGGCGGATGTGGGGCTCAACGAGACTATGCATCGCTCGCTCTTTCCGCTTCGAGCACCGACCGCACCACCTACGGGTCGAAACCTCTCGCACTTTGTCCCCCTGCGCTTTTTCCTTCTTCTTTCCAGCCGCCTCCACCCACCCTTTCCTGCCACGGCGTCGCTCCATCCTTCTCGACGCCTTTCGTTACCCGCGCTTGCTCGCGGCGGGTTCGTGGAAAGCGGTGAAACGAGCGATACGGTCATTTAACCCTTTAGGATCGGAAATTGTTCTACCGTTGGCCCTCTACGCCTCGACTTTATTACGAACACTTGAGAAATGATCAAATAAGACGCGTTCCGGGTACAAACAGTTTGTACAAATATTTAATCATAAATTGTGCCGCGTCGGAGGAGGCCACGGAGAGGGTTTCATCTGTGAAATGGTAGCACATTGTGTGGTCCCCGAATTTGATCGTGGGTTCAAGGGGGCAATCGGTGTTTTATTGACTATTTTACCAAACATCGTAGAAATTCGTACGCGGAGTTCAGAGTGATTTTCTATGTTTAATTATGTCCCTCTTTATGAGTAAAAAGTAACGTAGGGCCGCTAAAAGATACTTTTAGGAGGTCCGACGGCGATTATTGACACGAGGCGAAAACGATCGACCACACTAGGAAAATGGAGCCGAAGGAAAAGGGTGACAAAAGGTGCCAGGCTCGCTGGCAAACATCGAAGTGGACGCCTATTGGACGAAAAAGTCCACGTCAAGGACGGTCATTTACATGACTATAACCGAGGACACTGGAAGACATACCTACGCACGGGACACGTGTACCAGGCGACAGTGAAAAACCTAGATTAGGTTCAATTATGCTGCGCTAATCAAAGTATAAATATGGAAGAATACGGACATATGTTTATAGCTCTAAATCTCGGCCGCTGTTACGGAAACATTCTGTGCATCTATTTTCACCGCCCTGACACTTCCGTCTGTGTTTTTTTATTTCTTACCTGGACGCGCATCGTACATTCTTGAAATGGAACACACCATTGTTCGAAGCTTTCCCCTGAAAGCTGTTTCGCAACGGAATTTCGACTACTGTTGTATTTTCACGTAACATTTCTTCAGGTTTAGTCGTGTGCGACGCTGCGAATGTGGCGAGGAAATAAAAGTAGGCGCAAACGGAAGACAATGTCTGTAACATCGAATAATTTTACCTTACCGTTGCCGATTAAGAAACAAGAAAGAAAATTCATAAGTTTAGAAATATCGACATTTCGTGGCTCGTCAAATTGATCCCTGTCAAACCCTGGTCAAACCATTTCGTTAATGAATAAATAAAACCCAATAAAACGGTCGAACCCCGAACCACTTCCAAAAATTAACTCCTTAACACCGGACAGCTTCGATTTCAAATGAACAACCACGATTCTCCCCAGAATCACGTATACATCAGAGCCCCGTACCCTTTCGCGTTCCAACCCTGCACAACGATGCAAGCTTGCCTCTGCTCTCGATGCCGTCACGTTTCTTTCCGTCGTGGTCGAAGGACGTCGAGATCCACGCGTCCCTCTATTAGACCCGTGACGTTCTTCCGGGTTAACGCACCCTCGACCTTCGAGGCCCTCCATCGCTCGTGCGGCCCTCCACGTGGCAAGGTCGCGACCCCCGCGAAAAAAGCAACCTCGCCCGGATCTTTTCTACCCTTCGTCGAAGGGAGAATTTACGAGCGTACGCCTACTCGACGTGACACGCGCGCGTTCCACCCCGAAGGGCCGTCACACGTTCGCGCGTTTTTCCTCCTGTATTTTGCGTCGCGACGTCGAACGAGAGACGAATGGTCCGGTTGCTAATGGGCCACGTCACTCCGCGCGTCTTCGTTTACCGCGTTATTTTGATTTACGTTTTGATTCGGTTATTTTTGGTGTCCGCTTCGCCGCACCCGGCTTGTGCGCGTGCGTTTATTTATTGGCCCGATTTTGGAAAGATTAGCCGAGGATGTTGTTGTTTCACGGGGGGAACGAGAAGCGTGGCCTGTTCTCCTGGCTGGGAGGACTGACGGAGTGGTTAGAGTGGGCGACGGCACGTTTTGATTAATTAGACAGATAGGGGCGAGATGAAACGGTTAGTTAAGGAAAGCGATTATTGCTCGTCGGGATTGTATCGCTGATGAGTAGCATACATTTGAAAGGGAAGCGTGGCGAAATATTTTGATTGAAAATTTCGTTTATCCTGTTACTTTTTATTTCATCGTTTAGCGACGATTGTATCGGTGATTCTCGTAGAAAGCAGTTCGCGATACGAGCTTTCGGGCTTACGCGACGCAACAGTAACCAAGGCATCCCGCAATCCACCCTGAAACGCTTCCTTCCCCGATTCCACCCTCTTCACTCGAGTTTCAATACCGTCGTTCTCCTCTATCCGCTTTCCTATATTTTTTTTTCATCGTATCCACTTCATCTAAAGAGGATGAAATCTGAAGGAACAGCTTCCACGTTTCTTTGTCGCCATGTTCTACGACAATAAAAAAGGCTCTTCTTTGGCGACACTGTTTTGAACAATTTTCGGCGCAGTTTTACTTCGATGTACTCGGGCGACAATTTTATTTTACATAGAGACATAACATTTCTTTCGCTTCGATCCGAAAGAAAAAAATTAAACCTTCCAGATACTTCCTCAAAGCCATCACAAGAATCGCGTTTCGATAATCAACGAGAATTCGCGCGCACGCTTGCAATGGATTAGCGTAAAACGTTATCCAAGGTGTTACTTAACGTCGCGGCATTTTTCAAACCCGGTCGCCACAGGCGCAACGTTGTCGAAGCGCAGAAACGAAAACGAAAAGAAAGGAAATCCATCGTTCGAAGGCCACGATTTAATCTAATTGGCGGCACCCCTCTTTTCCCTCGTACATTAAAAAACCATTCGTTTCTTTATCGACGGTGTTGCTTTTTGCGAGCAAACGTTTCCAACCGGCAGCATCGTGAACGTTTATAAATACAAGGCCACGTACGATGTCGCGACACGTGTTGCCGATAACCACAATAGTATATTTGTCGAACGGCGATTGGAAAATCGGCAGAGGTACAATCAGACGCGGCCGAGAAGGCGACAAAAATGTGACCTTAGCTTTCTTCTCTTTTGCTAAATAAAACATTGAATTTCGCCGTCGCCGTTGCGCAAGCGTTTTGCATATTCCGCTGCAAAGGATCCAATATTTTCGCGTCGGCCTGATGGAACGGAAATTGAATCACGCGTGTTCCACGGCGACAGTGAATGGTCAATCGGTACGTGTTGCATGTGCAACCTTGATGTCGTTCCGATTCATCGTATAGGAACACCTATGGATTCATGCTGTTCGGTTCGTCCGTCGACGGGGATGACGTATGCGCCAGTAACCCGTTAACATCAACCATGGCCGAGTAAACAATCTTCGTGGCAATCATGCCGCGCGCGGATCGAGTGCAGTCAACTTGTGCAATCAACTCAATTACACCTGGTCGCAGTCGCAACGTTACCCTTTGTCGCCTTCTTCGTCTTAATAGCCTTCAAACTCATTCGCATGTTAACAATTGTACGTTCACGCTGGAAAATTACTCGGAACACGAAAGACCGTATCGTGGTACCCCCCGATTTTTCCCCCCGATCGCAGAGCGCTAATAGAAATTCTGCTGCACGCTGCGCAACAACACGGATCCAAACCGGACGCCCGGGACAGGTGCAGAAGATTACCCTCGACGGAGAAATAATTTTGGAGTCGCCAGAGTTTGGTCCACGCGTACGATCGTCACGGTTTATGGTCTCCCGTCGACGCAGTGGCCGACGGCTGGCCGACGAGCACGTGACGGCCCTTACCGTCGGGTCAGGAGTCCTCCTCGTGTTCTTGGGATCTCTGGATGTAAAAATAAGCGACGACGCGACCTTGACACCCGATCGAACCTGATCACCGTACGTCGTCGCGACATCTGCGCAAAAAAACCTGGCGTCCCGACGCGCTTTCGTCGTGGCTGTTTTCAACATAATGGCAGACCGATTTAGAAGACGCATTTATGTATAAGAGGCAGTGCCCGGTCGACGACGAGTCCGTCCTCTTGTTCCTGTTCTTATTCTTTTATATGCTGGAAGGAAACAGAGAGAGGGAAAGGTGTATTTTATTTTTCATTTTGGGACAGAGCTTTTGGCTCTGACAAAGGATAACAATTTTTGGTAATAACGGAGAAGTGAGGCCGTATGTATACACGCAGATTGGCAATACGACGAATCATGGAAACCGTGGGAGTTTTAAATAAATGCAAGATAATAGATACCTCTATCTGGCCAGTTTATTGCAATCTGGAGAGCGCGTGATCGGGATTGTCGTTTGTTTTCCACTCAACAATTTAGGGAAATATTGGTCGCAACAAGGTCCGCGAAATGTTGCACTGGTACCAATTGTTGACTTCGAAATCCACGGCACTCGAATCTCGTCGCTGCTGACACCTGAGGAAACAACAAAAGAAGAATGCATCGTTTATTCTATTCCACCCTCGATATAATATTTCATTGATAGATCAACGGGACGGAAAGAATAGCGCGTTCTCGTGTTGCACCGTTAACGATGTCGACGTATCGTCCGGTGGCGATTAATCGGGGACACATCGCGATCGACAAGGACAATAAGGGGGCAAGGCGTTCGAATCGTTGCAATTCAGCTGACCGATCTAGTCTGAGCAGATAGAATGTTGAGGTAAGCCGGAATGGAATATCGCGATCAGGGTTACGGTAAAAGTGTGCCGGGAGAGCCTAGAAGGTGAGGCCGTTTTGAGGTCCAAGGGTGCGAAGCTCGGGTCGAACGAGGCCTTAGCGCGTCGTCGCGTCGCTTACATTATCCACGTTTCAATGACTCGACGGGAATCATGCATGTCGCTGGGATAAAAGAAATTGTCGATGAACTTTCAGATCAACCGATTCCCGGTTGCTCGAAAAAATCGAAGTTCTTCGGATAATCGGATTTCATTCGATCAAAGAAATTCTGCCGTACTATTAATTACATTTGCATAAACAGTTTATTGAGGGGTAACGATAGATGAGACTGTCGGTTCTTCCGCCTCGCGTTGCGTCCTAAATTTGTACAAATTCTGGAAAGATTATTGGTATCGTTATCGCACGTACCGTGCAATAATATTACCATATGTTTCTGTCAGCATAGAATTATTATTGCAAGTTGTGAAAATACCGTGCCGTTTCTGGCAGGCTTCAGTTTGCCCTCGTTTCCCACGTGTCCGCCAGCAATAAAAGAGAAGAATAACTGCCATATGTTCGCGATATCATAGCGAATCGGGGCACGCGGTGAAGCGGCCAAACGAAAGGGACAAACTTCACTGGCGGACACCTCTCGCGCAGGAAAAGTTTTCAGTCGTGCCGACCAGGTCAATTCCTTATCCTAGAATGCAGTTTCGTTTCCCGTGGAATCCCTGCGGAATGGTTCTGGGACGGTACGTACTTCCTGACGAAGATACTGCACGGAGAAAATTGCATTCGGGAAATTGTGCGAATATGCCGGCGATGCTTCGCGGGAAGATATTTAAAAGAAACTCCCAGCGAGACTTCGAAATATATACAATTCGATTCTTATTTTCCATTTTCTTCTTGTCGAACGTTGTCGAACGATGGGTAATAATATGGTAATACTATTATAATGGGTAATGCTTAATAAATTTGTATCTTATTTTATTTTTCAGGCGCTGCATAGAAATAATGAATATTGACTTTCTATGGTCGAAGATTTAACATCGCAAATTACTAAGGAATTTCAATAATTTAATTTTCCCCCTTTTCCCACCGATTTCGCTGTGTATATTTTCAACGGTTGAGAACAGTTGAAGGAGAGGAAAGTTGCCAACGATCAAGGACATTACAGCGATAAGGCAATCGGCATTATCGCGAAACACTATCGGCTTTGGCTCGATCGATTTCACGGTTGTCGTGTGAGTGTTTGTCGTGCGATTCGAAACGACACACGGTGAATACGTTTGCTTCTGTCCGTACGTGGGCAAATCGATTTTATCGTTTATCGGATACGTGTAACGCCGCTGCTGTCGAATGTACCGTGCAATTTCATTTGAAAGAGAAACATGTTGTAGGCGGTTCGTTGATTTCTTTTTATTGAACGTTTATATCGAAGTGATTTCACGGAATATGAGTTATCTCTGAACGGAGCAGATCGTATCAAGTTCACGGGGGCCGATTAATGTTGTGGAATTTCACTATTCTGAATTTTATTATTTCGTGCTACTTGTAAGGAAAAGAAAGGTACCGTTATTGTGTACTGCGTTGTTTGTCAAACACGAAAAAATCAATAAAAACAGTAAACTTGAAGAATCTGAATTTATCAAACAATGACCGCTATAATATATTTCCATATAATTTATCTTACAGTACGCCAGTCCATTCATGTACATTCAGACAGAAACGTGACTCTAAAGTAATTTTCAAACGGAGAAAAATATTCAGCGTGTGGACCCAAGCAGTGTAAATTTCTGCATACTTTAGGCACAAGGGGGTTGAAATTTATGGATAATGCACACCCGTTCTTCATTCGAAATCTCGAACGCGAGAATATTTCAGTGACAGTATTTCTCGCGACTCCGGAAAATCCTCGGGAAAAAGAACAATGTATTCTAAGGTCTCGGGAGAGTGTAGGGTGAAAGACGCCTCTATCTCTCCTCTCCTCCCTCGCTGTGCACACAGACACACACACACATACGTATGTACATATTTCCAGAGGAGAACTCGTTACGGATTCAACGAACAGCGGAGTTTCATCGAGCAGAAAGTGAGAGGAGAGAAACTCGCTTGACATTGCTCGCCACTGATAATGAGTATTTGCTCTTTGTCTGTTCAAGGTCCACCCTCTTCCCTCCTCGTGGCACTGTTTACTCTTTGCAGCAGCCAGCAAACGTAGGATCGGCCATTCATTCAAGCGACAATTGTATTCATATTTTCGATCGCGTTGGTTGACCAATTAATCGACACTGACGCATCGAAATAGTTTTTCGAATCACGCTTCTTCTCTGCCCCTTTCTTAACGCCGTAATCCCCTAGCTTATTATTATCTTAGTAATGATGCCATTAATAATTGTACACTTTCACAGCGCGCGAGAATACAATTTGATCGTTACACAAAATTGATTACACTTCCGACAGGAGCATACTATTATAACTGGACGATTTCGATATGATATTTCTCTGCAATGTCATCGATCGTTCGACTCATTTCATACGATGCTGTGTATAGTTGTAATCAATGGCAAGTTTCACCCTCGAGCAAATCTGCGCCATAAACTCGGAAAATATATACAAACCGTGGCAATCGTCCGGCGATTTGCGAACACCAGACATGGATGAAAGTGTGTGCACGTCTCGGTCGCGACGCTTCATCGAAAATTCTTCGATTCCACTTTCTTTCGCTGTCCGTTGGACTTTATTGGCCGTAAAGTGGCGATTTTATTGGTTGCCAAAGGGAACGGGCCGCATCTCGGGCAGATGTATCCCAACCTGGTTCAACGGTAGGACATCTTTTTTATTTTTCATTTTATAGCTTCACTCTCGTCTTCTGGCGAAAGCATCGATCCTTCGGCTTGCGCGTCGTGCACGGATCAATCGATCCGCCGGCGAACATTTCAAGAGTGACGACACCCTTATGCTTTCCGTCTGTGTCCCGTGGTTATAGTTCGTTCAGTTGCTCGTTTTAGAGAAGAGCGAACGTAAGGAGGAGCATGTCGGGTTTAATCAAAATTCAATTACGACGGCGGGGAATAACGAGACCGTACGGTTAGTGTCGCGTAACGATACTTTTCAGAGCCACTATGGCTCTGCTCTGTGTTTATCTTGCGACACCACATGCTTGCCTACCGTGTGAACCGCGATAAGGGTTATCGTTGGCCTAGCAGATCAAATATTTAGCCGCACAATATGCAAGAGGACGTGAGTGGCCTGCGTAGCTGGATGTTCGACCAGAAACGAGGTCGTTCTATCGATGGATTATCGGTCGATCGATTTTCTACGCAGCCGCGAAGCCTGTCTTTCTATTTCTGCACCGATGTCTCCACCGCGGCATCGATGGGCCGGGAAATTAATCAAATCAAGTGTAACTAATAATGCTGCTTCCATTCCCCGGAGCTTCTCGAAAAGTTTCATTAATTCATTGTTCAATTCTGTCGGGACGGAAATATTCATGGAACAAAAATGCAATATGGAATTACTGAAATCAATTCCTTCGCAAAAGCAGAAAAGTATTATCGATGATAATTGAGGGCGCATGTTTTGTCGACGATATTAATGAGAAAAGTTCTGAGGAATATAGAATCGTGCGACGAGCGCTATTTCGAGGAAAGCGAGAAACCCGGAAGTGATTTGTTGAAAAGTAATTACTCGCTATTCACGTTGCACGCGTGCACGAATTATGCACGGGGAACGATGCAGGAGCGAGAAGATCGAGCGGGGAAACAAATGGAAAAGCGTGAGAGCGAAATGGGAGCGTGGCACGAAAGAAAGCGCCATTAAAGTGCAACCAGGTTTAAAAGGTCGACGACCGCCGGTTACGCGGGGTAAAGCGATAGAAAGGAATATCGTTACTTTCCACGATTAATGATCTACTGACGACATTTCTGTTCCTCAATTATGCGCAATTGTAGAACAGACATTTGCGCACATGCATTTTAAAATAATTGCTTCCCGATTTCAACGTGAAACGGGGTAAGAATCATCGTCCCTTTAAATTGATAGTAATATTGTTATCAGCGATAAGAGATATTCAATTTGCCGAGTGCTCGAAAATGATTATTTCCTTTTCAATTTTTATTCTACATTTATTACATTAATTTGATTATTAAAGTCGTTGGGTGGGTACAAAAATGAAGTGCAATGGGAGTAGTGACCCTTTGATCTTGTTGCAACTACTATTACTGTTACCATTACTACTGCTACTGCCAACTACTCTTACCACTACCACTACTAGTTATACATCTAATAGTGCCTCCAGCTTTCATTACTCCACCGCTGTTACACTAATGTTGTCATTACTGCGATAACTGATACTTAGAACTAGAATTGCTTCACTGTTACCGCACTGTTGCTGATACTGCACTGTTTACTGACATTCATATTTACTGTCAATTAAATAATCTTCCCTTTTCACTTTCCGTTATTGCTCGTGCAACGCTCGATTCATGGATTACGCCTACGAGTACTTGACGGTAATTATCCATTGGCAGTTTTGAGTTAAATAACGAGTGCGATTAAAAGCAACAAATCATGATTACGTCGCAGGTCATTTACGTCAGGTGGCCGTGACTGCAAACTTCCATGGCTAAGCACAACAAGAATTGCGTAATTCCACAAATACGTGTACCTTTCGGTCCGTTTTCAAACGATACGAAAAATCAATTGCTATACACCGGAGATATCCATTTTTCACTCAAACGAAGCAGATGTCTGATAAAAAAAGCTTCATCATCCGATTTGGTCGTTATCGTCGAGCAATGCGTTCCCGAGAGTGAAAGCAATAAAATAAAGAGTGAAAACAGTCGTCGCGTTCGTTTATTCCGCCCGTTGCCTGCCTCGATCATGCACACGACACATTTTCGAAAGCTGCTGGCACGCGAACCGCGAGAACTCCACCCTGCTTTTGTCCCGTGACGGAAATTTTTAATAGGAGTTTGAGGATTTCTCGAACTCGTTTCACGTTTCGCTGTTGCCTTTGAATCGCTTTTTATTACTTATTTTATTACTTTCGATCGAGAAGAAATGATGACACTTCGTATTAATTTTTTATACCGTACGTTTAGTAACTTTTTGGGGCTAGATAGTACGCTCGTTTGGTTCTTTTTGTCTATGTGTAAAATAAAAATGTGTAAAAATTTTCTCATTTCTCTGAAATTCCTGTTTGCTCAATCATTGATTAAATATCGATTTACTTGTTCGAGTAATTGGTGATTGATCGGACATTGATTTTCTTATTCTCGCAAATATGTGCTTAAATTCGTATGGATTATCGCGATCAACCATCATGGGTCGATGACCCACGAGAACCAAGGACGTAAATCTGCGGTTACACGCAGAGGTCTGAAGCAATCAATGACCGAATTAAAATTGCAAATGGGGGGACCCGCCTTGCGATTTCACTGAAATAAATCAAACCAATAAAATCCAACGATAACAACGAACATCCCCAATTAATAATTCGTCGACGCGCAAGTTGTACATAGTACCTACATTCTCGAGCAACGTGTTCGCAAAAATATCTCTGTCGTCGCAAAAATTATATTGAAAATTAAACAAACCCCAATTCGAAGGGTAACATCGTTAACCCCCCAAAAATTATCCCATCAACATTTCAAACGCAATAATGATCCATTCCCTCGATCCGTTTTCACGCAAAAGGAAAAACGACACGGGCGACTGTCGAAAACCAACGAGAAAAAAAAAGAAAAGAAAAAAGAACGCCCATAAAATATTAAACGCGTTACGGCCATTCAACGGCCAGCAATTAATCTTCATCGTAGCATCGTTTCGAATCACACCGTCGACCCGGGTCTACCGGAAGAACGATAAACTTCCTGTCCGCCGTCACGACTCCGATTCGTGGCTGCACCTTGACGGCAACAGTCGATTACTCACGATCCCGTTAAAACCCGTTGATATCAGCGCGGAGTGGCCCCGACTAGTCTGAATCAGCGGCGACCCACTTACCTCGGGGCAACCTCTTTGCGTAAGAATTTCTCACGTTTCCCGTGTACCGCTGAAGTTTCGCGTGTCATTACGGGTAAACGTCTTCTTCCTCTCTGCTTGCTCCTGTCTTTCCGCTGTCCTGCTCGTTCCACGCCTATCCCCCGCTGACCGCAGACGGGTCGTCGACCCCGTCGTACTCTTCCCCGTTTCTGCCGCGGCATCGCGGAATTCTCGTTTCGATATAACTTTTTGTTTCGCCGCGTTCGGTTTCGCAAACGGTGCGCGATTTTTTTTCAGTCGACGCGGAGGTGTACGCGAGGAAGGAGAGGAAAAGTTGCTCCCATTTTTTAATTAGATCTCTTTCTGATGTGTCGCGCGTGTTTACTCGCGATTTTGCCATTTCCGATGGAGGTGTACGGAGGAATTCGTTGAGGCGGAGGAGGGGTAAATTAAGGGAGAAATGGGGACTTTGGTAGATTACGAAGGGAGTAATTTTAGTCTTATTGTTTAGTAAAATTCTGTCTCAGGCGTTCCCTGTCGCATTCCCGTTTCGCCCCACAAACGAAGAGGAACGGTCTGGTCAACATTTGCTCCGAAATCACGCGAACACAATCCACGCCGCCAGACCGATATCAACCGATATTAATAAACCGCGAATCAAATCGAAAAGGAACGCGATATGAAAATAATACTGCGAAAACGAGCGACATGAGAGTACACGTCACGTCGACGTACCGAGGTTCCGAAGCATAGCGGCCGCTTTTCAGACAATCAGAGTCACCTTTGCCAGGTCGACGAACCGTAGGGATTTCCTCTTCGCCACGGTGACGAGGTGACCATACGGTATTTCCTTCTGCTCGGCCAACAGCGCGGGAGTGTGGTCGGGCACGAGCTCATTGTCGACCAGAGAAAAGAGGAAGAGGTTCGAGAAGGAACTCGAAAAGGGGAGGGGGACAGCACGCGGGCGTAAGAAGGACAGTGAATCAAAAAGAAGAGGAAGAAGAAGAGGACGAAGAGGACGAAGAAGACGAAGAAGTTGGTAGAAGAAGAAGTCGAAGGAGAGGGAGAAGGAGGAGGAAAGAGGAAGAGGCAGGTGGTGGAAGAGAGCATAACTGTACCATCTATCCCGGGGCCTGGCAGCTCTTTTGCAGGGTTCACGAACCCCGTCGACCGGGCCGAATTCGAAGGTCGTTGCTCCAGTTTCGTTCTCGAACGACCGGGGACTCGGTGATTCCAGAAATGACATAACCATCGCGCCGTCGTCATCGTCGACTGTTAAGCCGGTATTTATCGCTGTTCATCGTCCGGCGAAATTCGAAGCTCTTTCACGCGTTGCAGAGGGCCGATCGAATCGGGCGGGATTAATTTGATGCCTTCTGTATCGTCATTTTTCGACGGATTGACGGATGTAGGTGACGGCGGTGGTTCGTTGAACTTTCCTTGAACCGACGCGCTGGGATTACTTGGAAGCTTGATCTTGACCAATGTGATAATTGGTGAATTGTGTGCGGGAACGGAATGGGTTTGCCTCGTTTGGGAAAAGTTTCGTCGTAGTTCGAAGAAATTGGCAGGGTTATTTGGTTTCTTTTTTTCTTCCTTCTTCAAGTACGAGTGGGTTTTAATTTGAACGGTCAAGCTAAGCGACGCCCTTTATTCACGCAGTTCACTGTTTATTTCGTTGTCTCTGGCTTTGTATTTCTTCCTTCCTGCTCGTGAAGTTTACGCGTTACATTTTACGAACATTGAGATACTTGAAACGCATATATCGACACCTTTCGTCGTCTCTGAAAATGTCTGACGCTGTAGCCTGCATAAATATTCCTAACTGTATCGATCGTATTCCCTTATTCAAATTCGAGGAACGTACAGGACTGCAACGTCGTTTCACAGAGCCTCTGGCAGTTCTCGATTAGCTCGTTTAAAGCGAACAATTGTCCCCGTGTGATCATCGAATAATTTAAAATTAAATTAAATGGCCCGATCCTATTCACAATTTTCTAACATATAGCAAACAATTTTTTAATATATTACCCGCACCTCGACAAAATGATTCGCTGCCCGACTCTCAATCAATAAGATACGTGGGCAAGTTTTGGGAGCACGATTTATGCAAGTTCAAACAATATCGTGGTATTATCATCTTACGAAACGGCGACAATAGAGATTGGAGGTGCTCGCCAGGTTGACTGAACCCCATTTGGGTCAGATTTTATCGGAAATAGCGAGCGCGAAAACGATACGTACCGCGAATTTTGAGGATCGATTCATCGCAGCCTCGCGTCGACGAGGCGTTTGCGGTTTACTGTTAGATCAGGAACGACGGATGCCATTCGTCGAGAAAGGAAATTATATATATCGTTTACGAACGGCTCACCGTGCCCGTCGTGCTTTGTCCGCGAATCGTTCGTGACCGGTATCTTGATGGTGTTAATTAACAAATGTCCGAGCAGAAGGCGTGGAACCTGCTGTTCGTTCGAGTCCCCCAACGGATAATAACATTCGATTGTTTCAGGCTGCAGCTGTTGCAAAAACGTCGGACATTGATGTCAAATCGAAATATAATTGTATCACAACTAATTGCGACAACAGCGAATTATTTTGTTGACACTCTGCCCATTTTCTCGGCCACTATATTCCCTTTCACTACAGATTTCTGTCTGATACCCGTTATCGTAGATCGAAATTGATAAAAGGTATTAATACTAATATGTACCGCTATCAGCCAGCGATTGCACCATTCCAATTCTTATCAACGTCGTTTCTATTAACGTTATGAAACACTTCTGTTTCTGATTCCGATTTAACTTCACCTAATCGTTCGCTAAACATTCTCATTCCCCGGACGAGTCGTCGGATAGTAATAAAGATTCGATCGTAATTTAGATAAAAATCCAAATCGTCAAGGGTTCAATGAAAAGTGGCGAGAACAGAGTATATAATAAAGTCGCAATAAAACATCGTAATATCACTATCGCTGTTGACAGTAATAATCGCAATAATAATAATTGCAAATAATAATGATAATCCTATTAATAATAATCGTCGAGATTTTCACGTCTAATCACAGGTTGCAAGACACCTGACGAATCGCGCATAATTAACCTTCGCTAAACCCTTCCAGTTATCGCCCTTGGAATCCCAGAATCTCCGACAAACGGTTCACCTTGGTTTCGTCACGTTGTTACGCCGCGATAATTAACGGAGGCGAGATAATGTCGGGGGCGTAATTCTATCGGGTGTCTCGCTAAAACGATAAGAGGGCGACCGCGTGTCGAGTCGCTCGGGGCCCCGAGGAGTCGAGGTAAGCGACCCTGAAAGTTCAAGAACGCCGGGTGAATGCCCGCTCGCTGGTGATTTCGCCCTTCGCGGTTTACCGCTGCTTCTTCGCATGTATCGCCATTCTGCGCGGAGGATCGGAACGCGGAGTCAGCTGTCCGATCGAACGAATATCGAATAAACAGTCCGTTTCCCCGTGGATTTATCGTTCACTTATTTATTTGTCGCCTCGCATTACGATCGCGGACAAAGGGGGGCAAACGACGAAGGAAGTATGCACGTTGATGTATTGTTTATTTTTTATGATCTTTTGTACGTCACAATCGAAGCTGGACTTCGCGCGGCAGAAAAATTGATGCAAATATTCGATTAATCGATTTTGCCGAGTCTCGTATCCGAGATTTTGGAGTTTGAACGGCGACGCTTTATTGGCATTTTGGTTTCGTTGCCGCGAAAGATGGAATCAATGTGCGAAGCCGTCGGTCAATTGCATTCATTGAATTACTGCAGCGTTTCGAGTTCGAATTAATTCGTAAATGGGGGATCGTTTAAATGCGCAAGAGAGATTGTATTTAATTGTGTAAAAAAAGAAGCAGCGATAGCGCTCTGCTCTTGGGCGCGTTAGAATTTTTTTCGTAATAATTTATGTGAGATACGAGTCGAGAGATATGGCCGTGCTCTCAGTTGTAACGTTATCTTTGAATTACCAGTGACCTACGCAGCAATGAACTCTCGAGTGGTTTCCCCTGGATTTTTTTTTTACATCTTGGAAGTTTCAAACGTGGGAGATATTTCGGAAAAATGATAAAGGTTCAGTCGTTCACCATTTACGTGAAAGAAAAGAATTAAACAGTTGTGCAAAAATGTTCCCTTTGAGCCTACGATTTAATAAATGCCGCTCCTCTAAATGCGAAGTGGGGGATTTTACTAGCTACTTAAATTTGTTTCGACTTGTCACATCGTACATAAATCCCGGTAAACAATTTGTGCTTCCTTAAAGTTTCCAATCCGAAAATATTCGTCAGATTTCAAAAGTTTATTCCAAGGAAAACTTAAACTTAGACTGAAACTTCTAAATTAAATCCGCATAGAAAAAGAATCCACTACATTCCTTATCTATTTCGACAATATTAGAATATCAGCCGCAGATCATTCGATGTTACAATCCCGACGTTCCATTAATTACACATTCCTATTTTGTACAGTGTATTTCAATTACAACGATTCGGTTCGAGGCAAGAGTGTAAAAAGTAACCTGCTTCACCTTCGGCACGCGTGTTCGTCAGCGTTCTGGCTTCGTCACTCTTTATTCACGAGCATAAATAAAGGAGGACGTTGAACCCAGCTCACAAGAGTGTCAGAAAAGTGGCCAGGCAAAGATCCATTTGCATTTCACGTTCACAGACAACGGAGTTCGTTAGAGGGCACACCGAGCATACCTTGAATTCGCCTTGGAACCGAATAACTCGATTCTCTTACTCGCCTTGCGAAATAAAAAACAAAAAAACAAAATTCACGCGGATCCGGAGAAATTTCAATTTCCCCGGACACGACGAAACGATGTCTAGATATTGTTGCCTTCTGTGCATCTAATTAGATGAACACGGTACGTCCAAGGGGGAGTCTTTCAAGGTATTTGAATGTGGAAAGATTGGCCTGGTTATGGACGACATAACGACGATGAATCGTAATGGTTCGAGAAAGATGGGGTTTAGAGGGGTTTAGAAACGGAGGGAATAAAAAAAAAAGGAAGAAGAAGAAAGGAATTGAAAATGAAGTGACAAAATTTAATACGAGGGGAAACATTAAAATGAAACGGAACCAATGGTCTCTGTTCGATGTCAACCGATGCATTCGTGGAAGTCCAACAATGGCAGCCGACAATGACGATCGTTTCGACGTGGAATATCCAAGGTCAAGCGGCACCCATGACCTCGTACTGGAAAAACGTAGCGAGGAAAGGGCCGACGGCCGGGCGAAGGTAGCGTAACTCGATAACAATCGGAATAATGCGATAATTTCCAAGGGTCACGAGCATTGAAATCGAATCAAGACCAAATGGGATTGGTCAACATCTCGATATAATCGTCTCACTTGAAACGGAAGAAAAGCTCGAATGACATAGCCGGACGGCAATGACAGCCGCGAAATCGTACGAACGGGAACAACGAATCACATCCGTTCTCATGAATTTTAATATCGAAACGAACGGTCGATTGTTCGATTCGCGCCCCAACGGTCGTCAATAATCGCGACTCAATATCTGCGCGATTGTTTCTACCTCCCAAAAGAATTCGCGTCCGACCGAACGGAAACGATTCCCGAGGACGCGTAAATCGCGATCGAATTCCAGTGGACGGAAACAAGATGACAAACAGGAATCCGTGTTCACAGTAGGAGCTGCCGGGGGAGCGGTAATCGCCTGCGTCAATCATTCGATTGCGTGAAACGGTCTCGAATTAATTAAACGAAACGCGCGGCGAAACTTGCGCGACCGAGGCATAGAATTATCGGGGGCACGTTGGCCCAATTTATGGAGTCTAATTAATCGCCCCCCCCCCCCCGATTCCCGGAAACACGTCGCCGCGTTACGTCGCGCGCCATAGGAAGAAGAAGCTCGCCGGGGTCGTCGACCGTTCTCCTTAACTGGTATATTTTCGGCTACACGAAACGTAGCGACGAGGGAACATTGCTTCGCTTTCGTGCTCCATTTCGAGATACGAGCCCGGGGTCACGCGCGCGTCACGCAATCAATCCTACAACGGCCATTAGCTCGTGCCTTAACGCGCAATTGAAACTACGTTCCCGGCGAAGACAGATGATACAGAAGTAGAAATAAATATTACGGCGGTCCGAAAGTGACGACACTGTTCCGGAACATGTGCGACAATTTCGACATCGAACTTTACAGATTGGCCGAAACGAAACTACGATCGGGGAGGTTTGCACCTGGGCGAGAGTTCAACTGTGCGCGCATCGTTTTCTGTCGACAGTTGGGAAGCCGCGTATTCGTTCCCGGGGAAGAGGAAAGAGGCGGAGAAAATGGGGACGAGAGAAAAAGAAGTAAAACGTAGATGGAGCAAGAGGAGAGCGTGAACTAGATTTCGCCCGAGCCGATTGCGAGCGCGGAGCGGGGTTCGCGCGCGAAACGCTTCGAAATTCGTAGAGCAGGAGAGCTCTCGTCGCGTGGCGTCGACGGATACCGAAACGTGGTTTACACCGTTCCGGTGTTGGTCGGTTCAACGACCGACACGGTTTCGCCGGCGTTCGAATGAGCCACTACGAAACGTCACGCGCCTCGCCGATTACGCTCGCTGATACTACTAGGCGAGAGATTCCGTGTCGTTATCGTGATCCAATTTCCGGGCGAGCCGCGAGAAGTGAAAAGAGGAATCCCTTCGGGGTCGTTCGTGATACGGACTGGTTTATTGATAGCGGGACGATAAGGGGACACAAAGAGTGCACCCTAGATTTACGGATCTTGCTAGAGAATGGTAGTACAGGCGAGCGTGAAAGTTCGTGCACAGCGCCTGAAACGGAAATATTAAATATTAAGATCAAATATTATATTTGAAGCTTAATTGTTTAAATATTTGGCACATTGTATTTTTTTCTGATAAAATCGATCGATGTGCAAGTGCTGAAAGCATGGGGGACTCAGAGAAATTTTCCAATGATTTTTTTAAAACGGGAAAAATTATCGTAGAAAATATAGAAAACTCGGCTGTTCGTGAAATCGTACGAAGGTTTGGGTGATACGTATAGATAGTGAGTAATTTATTGGTTAAATTTGAAAACATCTAATATTTGCCTATAGAGTGTTGAGCATTTCGTTGGAAATCTTGTGTACGTGGATTAAATTTGAATCGTATTCTTCCTACCGAACGCCACCATCGCGAAACCATCGAAAGTAACCGAATGAAACTCACTTGCATCGTTCAACCTAGGTTATTCGCTAAGTTAAAACGCCGCGATTTTCTTCAAAACAGCGAATTTTGTGGCAGCACGTCGATTAATTATCGCGCGGTTATTTCAACACGCGAGTCCCGGCGATTTATTGATATCTAAAACGTAATTTCTAAGCGTGTCAATGGTGGAAGACAAAGCGCAAAAACAATCTACTTCCTGTATCCTCCCCGATAAAATTATTTTACAAGATACCTTTGACAAACATTGTTGCAAGCAGAGCAAGTAAGATATGTTAGACGAAAATGATCCAACCTCGCGTGATCACAGAAAACGAACATAAAATAACGAAACACAGTTTACACAAAAATTGCGATTCACCTCCAAAACTACCGATACGTTATGGTACTACGTTAGACAGTAGACGTCAAAGATTATGATTAAATAAGATTAAATAAAGACGTGTAATTGTTATTTAGCCTTATCGGAGGTCATCATAAATTGCTGCAACGATACCTACATGTCAATAACTTTATATCAAGAAACCTAACACCGGTCGTTTCGACTGGCTCGGTATTTCCACCGTCAATATCCTAAAATTTGATCACTGCTTCTTAGAGACGCCCGTGACATCACGTTTTTCAAACTGTCACAGCGAAAGTGTACGATAATCGAAGGAGTCTTGATAAGGTGTTACAATTGTTACGCTAAAAAGGTGTTCCGTTTATTAAAACTGTGCTCCGTCGACCGTAGTCCATACACCTATACAAGAATGCCCCTCTTTGGCAGACGCGTCGGTCGCGACGACGCCATCGTCAGCATTTACCCTTTTTAACCGTTTCAGGGTTCGCCCTAAAGGAAAGCTATGCCAGGCGAAGATAGTGTGCATCGACGACACGCACATGGCCATGCCCAGCCGGTATTCCCGTACCCCGAATATTCGAGCAAAACGGTTAACAAGCGCGACGATTAAACCGTTTCTGCGATTCGCGGAACTCCTCCCCCGAAAACCACCCCGCCGAATTCCACCGCGTGCACGACGCGAACGCCGACTGTTCCGAGCGTTTCAGCGCGCGGACAGGTACGAAAACGCATCGCGGCAGCGTACCGTAACTGCACGCGTGAAACTCGCAGTGCTCCATGCTCGGAACTCGCGGTCTGGCGAGGTCGTTGCACCCGAGCGCTGCTCGTGCACGTTCCCGCTGCCACGCCGGGGTCTGCTCGCTCCCTTTTCATCTCTTCCCTCTCGCGACACCGCCGCGAGAGGAGGCGGATTCTTTCCTCGGGGCGTCGGCCGCGATTTTATTCATCCCGCGTCTCGGGCGTGTTTTTTAATCCGTCTAATTGCGCCACCCCGGCCGCCTCGTAAATCGACGGGCGGAACGTAAATTTTCGTGGCACGGCGCGCTCGTTACCGCCCGGCTCTCCTCGCTTTCGCGCTTTTACCGCGGAAAGCGGCCGTTTTCCTTTTAGGACGTCGCCCACTCGACGATGCCCGCGTCGCGACGCGCGTCTCGAACGGCTTTCGATGCGCGATCTCAACTACGAAACTCGTGTTCCGCGGGAAAGTTCCGCTTACGCCGGTTGGCTTCTGAAGCCCTTCGATCGTTGGTTCGGTCGTCGGCCGTTTTAGCGACGCACGACGCGTTTAATAATGCGCGTGTCGTTTGATTAATCGCGAACGGACCACCGCGAAATATAAATCGCGCCGTCCGAACGTAATCCAATACGTCCCTGCTGTACGAAAAAAAGTGACAGTGTATCCTGCGCGACGGAGCCCCGCTATTTTTTCACGCGTCCAATAAATAACGCAACGCGCTATCAGCGAGGGCCGAGCTCATATCCCGGGGAAACGCGGCGCCCTATTGCCGGTACGCCCGAAATTCCCCATCAATCAGGGACGAAAAAAGACGGGGATAATAAACTACTTTCGATTCATTTTCTCGCGGTTTGCTGCGCGACGCGCAACGTGCAACTCCCCGCGATGAACACCAATTATACCCGTCCTGGCATACCCCCTTTTGTCAGATAAGACGAAGAGGGTACCGAAAGGGGTGTGTGCACGCACGTACGCGCACACGTGGCCGTCGCACGCGTTTCGCGATCGCTCCCCCTTTCTTCCCGTCGTAAAGTACGTTCGAGAGGGCAGCCTAAAAATGTATCGGGCGCAGTATGTTAAGTACTCGAGCGTAGCGAGGGGCAGATAAAGCGGCCGGGGGAAGGAAAGAGGCGGAGGCGAAGGAGAAGAAGGGAGAGAGATGGAACGACCTGGCGAGGAAATAGAGGGCCATAGAGCATGCGGTGAACGAACTGCCAACTCGTTTTCGAACGGCAGACCGTATAATTGCGAGTGCTCGTCGCGGTTCAATCGGCAAATGGGTCTCGGCAAAAATCACGTGATATTTGAATGGTGTCACGAACGAATCCCACGACAGTGGCCCAACCCACGGTCCCATTTTTATCCTGGCCGGGTTAATTGAAACCACAAGTGTATCGAATGCCCGGCTGATCGTCTGAAAATCGCCGCGGCGATCCTATTAAGCGAGCACGCACCGCACGTTCCACTTACGATGACCGACCTGTATCCTCTACCTGCCTCTACGTGCCTCCGGTCCATTTTAACGTTCTACGAGGTCCGTGAACAGTTATCCGCCGAGGCGGAATGTCACTGGAATACTTGTTGACGTAGGCTATTTCAATTCTGGTCGATCCTTTGGATTATCGTTTCGGGGGAGGGATTACTTTGGCGGAGTAGATTTATATTGGACAAATTCGATGGAGAATTTAGGAGAATTTAGATGCACGAAAAATGTATTCCTTCGAATCGAAGTACAATTTGGTATTCGCCCTCGCCATCCCTACTACATACATCGTTTCCAGCATCCTTCAAAGACCCAAGGTTCCTTTACTCATCAGCTGAGATCATCTAAGAATAGTCTACTGTCAAGATCGTAGCCCAAGTGTTAATGGAACTTCTCGAAGAATCAACGTTGGTAGTTAAATTTTCGCCGCTTCCATTACCCCATCGAACGCTGCAACGTTGAAAATCATAAGATACACCGCGGCGGCTCGCATAGAAGATGCCGCAGAACAGCCATCCGCGCAAACGCGTCTCACAAAAGAACGTTTCACCTCGTCCGTCAGTAGCCGGCGTTCAACTTTGTTCATCGCGCGACTCGTGCACGTGCACGCAGCAAAAATGTGCAATTAAATATCCGCTCGCCCTCCATGCTCAGCCGATTCTGCCAATTAACGCGAGCAAGTGAGATCGGCTACCATCGCGGACACGGGCAACGAGCGTGCCCGGTTGAACGCGGTGTCAGGAGATTGGGTCGTACGACGGATGGCTCTGTGTTTGTCGTCGAAACGGTCGTTCGGAAGTAACGAGATACAAATAGAACCCCCTCGCGATCGCGTCGCCACGGAGCGAGCAGAGGTGACTGCCCCCGTATTAGGTCACATTTGCGCCCGTTCGAGTGCTGCCATTCGCCTGTCCGCGGCGCGATTATGCCGCGTTCACAGGACCGTCGAACCTTTGACCCGTGACCAGCGATCGGTGATCGAAATTAAGTGGCCCGGGACCGTGGGCACCGTCGGCATCGGCGATACATCGATCGCGACGTCGATACCGAGGCACCGTTCCTGCCGCGCCTTCGGATCCATTGAACCCTTTCGTCTCGCGAATCTCTTTCGTTCGTTCATATTTTTCTTTTCTTTCTTATTTCGGGCGGTCGATCGCAAGATTGTGTCGCGATATCGGGAAGATGGTTTTTGCTTCGTAATCGATCGTACGTAGACGTTTCAGAGCAGAATTTTGTGTAGCGTTTTTAGAAATGTAATTTTCGGTGGATTACACGTGCCAATGTAACGCTGGAAATGATAAAAGAGAAAATGTATTTTCCATTTCATTCCAATGTGTACGTAGACGCGTACGCGTAACACAGTCCTTGAAAGAGACCAGCCGAGCTCCAGTTTTCGTTCTCTTCTTTTCCGTGCAGGTCGCCTTGCGAATCCGTCTTTAACCATCTGCGACAGGAAATTTCTCACGCGCCACTACACGCGCGGAAATATTCTATTCCCGTGTCGCCCCCTCCGTGCACACCAGTGCCGATGATGTAATTCTCACGTGCGCGTTATTAACGGTGAGCAGAAGGTGAAGAAAATCCCTCTCGTCCGCGTATAACTCGTTCGTTCGCGGTGAAAAAGCGCGAGAGTTGACGGAGGTCGTTGCCAAGGCGCCCGAAGTCGCTCGTCTCCACTCTCTTCAGCCCCTTTCGCTGTTTCGCCTCTCTCCCACTCCCTCGAACCGTCTCGCTTTCCATGCACCGTGGCCATTTTCGCGAATTAATTGAACGTCCCTTTTATCCGGCGATACGTTTCAATGTTGCTGTCCGCGAAACGGAACCGGGGAAAACATTCGTTGCGGAATGGCGACGAAATTAAAGAGAGGCGGAACGTAGACTCGACCGGTGAAATGGTTAAATTACGAGTTCCTTCCGTTAGGACGGGGGAATGCGCGCAGGGTTAATTGCGAGGCAATGGAATGCGTTACATTTGGACAATTTGGATCGTGCTTTGTTTCGTGCAAGTATACTGGACCGCGGCATGTAGTCGTCAAGTTGTAAGGAGGGCACGGGCAAGTAAAAGATCCGGGGCGTACAGTATATTTATTTATTCACAATTATCCAACAGTCCGAATGAAACTGTCGCGGCATGGAAAGAAACAGCAACGATAAGGAACATAAAAATTCCATTCACGAGTAAACATCGAAATAGTGAAACCGTTCCACTCGCAAGTTACACGCACATGCACGCGCGTGTGCACTCCCCATTCATCCCCGACGAGCCGATCCGGGAACCCCGCGGTCCGCGTATCAAATCCCCAGAAAATCTACCGCCTGTTACATTTACGGTCGATCATCGAATCACCAATTACGTCGACCAGCGGTCACAGCCGACTATGTACTCGAATGCGTCGCTCGATTCAAGTTCAAGCCTTCTACGCGGCAAGGGTTAGAGGGAAACGACACGGACACTTCGGTCCGAGCAACGCGAAACAATACGTTATCCAGACGGAGTAGAGTGGCAAACGAAGAAGAAGAAGAAGAAGAAGAAGAAGAAGAAGAAGAGGAGGAGGCTCCCGGCGCCGAGGCAACGACCTCTGATACTCTCGTCGCGACGCCCGCGCCGGTGGCTGACCAGCGAGCCGCACTTGCGCTGAATAGTGGCCAGGCCGTTGACACAGCCCGTCCTCTCGTTGCTTTCTGCTGCTCGCCACTCGACGACCCCGACGGGGGGAAGAAAGACAGAGAGGGGAGCGTAGCGTCGTCGTGCACCCGACAGTGAAGAAAAGTTCGTTCTCGGTTCGCCAAAGGAGACGGCCGTGATTACTCGGGGGCCGGGCATCGAGGTCAACCCTTTCTTGCGCCGACCGGACCACGGGGGACGAAGCTTCTGGACGCGCGATTCATCGCGGGCACGTGCTCGCAGATTGTGCGACTCGTCGGCTCGCGTAATCGCCAGCCCCCGCGTGCCTGGTCGTCTCGTGGAAGCTTCCGAACAGTCTTTTTTTCCGGAGGCTTCGCGCGAATTTGGTCGAAGAACTTTTCTGATTCGATTGTGCTCCCTTTCGGTCGAAGTTTTCCTCTTCTCCGTCGTCTCTTTCGCGGAATGTTAATAATTCGATGGCAACGGAAACACTTGTTGCTCGTTCGCAGTGAATCCAGTACGGTGTTTAGGGTAGGTTTGCGACCGCAGGAGACGACCCAACTGATGAGGGTAAAAGAAAGGCAGCGCTTTATTGCGACGGAAAATCAATTTTTCTATGGGCGTGGAATGTTTAGTTTAACGAAGAAATGGAGGAACGGCCAAAAGGCGACTACGGATGATCAGATAATAAGGAAACGTTCCCCGGGGAGCTTAGAGATGTCAGATTGAGTCGGGAAAGATATGTTTTATTTAGCTGCACCTTTTCAATTATTATGTCACCATTGGAATATTGCTCGACATACAAACTCGCATTCAACGCACACATATTACGCACGGCAGTTTTACCACAAAACTTGAGTGGATAACACGAAAGAATTTCGGCAAAGAATTTATCGTGAAATCGACTCCAGGACACACGATATTCGAGGGTGTACGCTATTACCGTGTAGTCAAGGAACCAACCCCAAGAGGGTATAATGTAGGGGTACGATACCTAGAGCAACTCTGGATCGTGTGAGCCCGGTAGGCATGACCCCGATCAAAGCGGAAAAAATTGAAGCAGAAGATTCCCATTCATTCATTCCAGACTCGTTTCATCTTGATTCGACACGTGTGTTCGCGATGGTAGGGACGGCCTAAACGAAGCAAAAATTCAATTACTGCCGCGGTAGAGACGCCCCCCCCCCCTCACGCAATTACACGGTTTACCCTAATTGCATGAGAGGATCTAGAAGCTCGTGACCGTCCGAATTGAATCACCACGAGGTCCATGCAGAAATCGTGTTTGCAGGCCATGCGATATAAATCTCTAGGCCTAGGGAGCAATCGAACGATGCATTACTTACCTCTATTTACCAATTGTCATGGGCAATTCTCGGCCGCTGTTGATACAATACAATGAAAATATGAGACAATTAATTTACCACGCGTTTTGAGTTCCATCTGTTTATATTCAAATATTGTGGAACCGTTTTCACAAAATATGCAATCGTTAAATTGAATCATTAGTGTAACCATAGCATTCATATTGCTGAAACGAAACGAAACGGATCGATAAGCTGATTGCGTGGACCACAGGAAAATAGTTGGTCCCTTTTTTAATATTTCGACTTCAGTTCCGTTTCGAATAACAGTGATTCAAATTTTTAGACGATTCCCCTCGCAAAAATAAATTCTTTACATTCCCCTTCGGCGAAGATCGTATATTTACCTGGGAACGCGTGCTCCGCGACTGTCCCCGGATGACTGTGAAGGGAGTCGGATGTTGCACCGCAAACAACGGATGTGTAAAGACATCCGATATTCGTAATCACCTGTGTCGTCGGCGTTATCGTCTGGCCGGTGTCGCAATTACCAAACTGAAGTCTCGCCAACGTCGATACGATTTCCGTCAGTGTCCAGTTTCCTGTCATTACACAGGTTCCACTGGCACCGTGTGACACGAACGACGATACCCGACACGAGCGTAATCACAACCATCCACAGTGCCCATCGATATTATTAGTCTTATCGATCGTGCGGATCGATTCGATGCGTGGACGCGGCGCGACGGGATTTTCAATGTCTTCGTGACGCGCGAAGAACGTCGACCCTGTCGTTTATCAATTATTCCGGAACGTTCCGTGCTTCCACGAGCGCGGAACGACGATTTTCTGTGTAGCGGGTGGAAAACGGAACCGACGATTCAATATTAAAAGAGAATCCTTGCTCGAGGATAGAAAAGTTCGTGCACTCTTCGCCGTGTGTTTGCTGCGTGTTTGATAAGGACACGGTCTATCGATAAGAGTATTATCTCTTATAAAAGGAATGTTCTTTTTAACCGAGAACAGGTACTTTTGTATGCCTCGTATATCGAACCTATATGGATCGTCCTTCTTCTCGACAAACGTGATCAAATATTCGTGAAAAACGTTTGCAGTAAAAATAAGTCTTATTTGATCGCTTCTCGGTTAACTGAGACGATAGAAAATAGGGGCAACATAATTCAGGCCTCGCGATGTTCAATTTAATTTCAGTAATGCTACAATTCCACTGCTCCCGTCTTATTCCCATGAATTCTCAAACGGACCATCGCCAACCCTTTCGAAAAATTACTCGTCGACCTTCGAAACCGTATTAAAACAGACAAAAATGACCCCCCGACTTTTACCACGTTCGTGAAAATATTCCACGACGCCGGTCCATTAACTGTTACTCCCGTACACGAAGGTAAACGAACGGCCGAAAAACGCACCTGCGGCATCGCGCGCGACGCAAAACGGGGATCGTAATCGACCGGAAGGAAACGTCAAGGGGCCGTGACGATTTCGTAGCGACATCGAGATTCGAGGTTGAACTGGTAGTTTCGACGAAATTTCCCCCCCGGGGGAAAAGTGGAACGGCGATGGGGCTAAACGGGCGAGATAAGGAGCAAAGGGAAGCCGCGTCGATTGGACTGGCCATGGTTCAAGGCCATCGTGTCCGGTCACAGTTTCACGCGGATGCCTCGTCACATGTACAGTTGTCGTCACAACTACGTGATTCGATTAATTATTTTCGCGTTCGTCCGGCGGAGCCGCGCAGCGTTCCGATTTTCTTTTCCCTTTCGTGATTCCTCTCTGTCCTTCCAGACTCTGTCTCTCCGTTTGTCGCCCGCCGCCGCGTAATCGTCTTACAAAGAGCTAGAAACGCGGAACGCGGGTAACAAATAACGTAATTTATATGCCAAGCGGATAAGGCCAGCTTTGCTCTGTCCGAGCCGAGGTTGACCGGGTCGTGCATACGAAGTTCAAGGTCGCCGGGTATCAGAGATACGGGAATTTTAACGAGCGGAACCTACCGTAACGGATGGCCACTACAGAATGAAACGGTAGGAACGTCTATTGTTCCCTTCGATATTCTCGACCATAGACAATCGCTTCGCCGTGATCGCGGGGTAATTGTTTATTAAATTGTCGTGACACGAGGCATCGTGTTATTTCTGCGAGAATGATTCGTAACGAAAGAAGGAACGTCTCGTTCGAGAGAACGGGGACAATTGAAGGGGCTCTTCCTCGGGACGCGTTGAACGGTACTGCCCGGGGGGACAATGCGTGAATTCGAAGGGCCACCTTTGGACACATTCGAATGGAGAATATGGAGCGATACTCGAACGGAAAGGATACGAAAAGTTCGGTGCGAAGGTTTCGCGATTGCGATTGGGCAACGGTGACGAGATACACGGATTTCTGCGCGTGGAACAGAAATGTTTAAAAAATAGTTTACACTACGGCGGCGCGTATTCAGAACGTACAACAAACCTATTATAAGTATCGTGAATTCGTCCCAGAATAGAAACGTTTGATCGGGCGAGTAAACGCCTGGACGGGCATGCTGCGCGTTAAAACTGTCCCCGCGCGGCGAAAAAGAGTAACGTTCGAAAGAATGTCCGCCGCGTTTAAAGGGGCAATTTATCCGCCGCGTTCATTTCAATATCGCCATTCGCACGCCGTGAATTGCATTTCTCGCCGCGGGGTCGGCCAACCCCGGCCTGGAACATGAAACGCCGTGAATCGCGTGTCCAGGAAGTTCTGCTTTACGGGCTCGGAAAATAAATGTTTAGGCTGGATCGAGTTGTCGGCAGGAAGTCCAGAGTAATGGATTTACAGGTGGCCGTTTTTTATCCCCGTCGCCGAGATAACCCGAGAGTAGATGGTTATGCACCCGCGGGCCTTTTGCATCCAGTGGGAATAGAACGCGACTACGGGCCAATTAAGAAATGAGATTTACGTGGGAAACAGTTTGCACGCGCGATCGCGCCCTCATGAATATGCAGATGACCCGCAGGAATTAATCGCTCGAGTACATCGCCGCCTCCTGTACTTCTCGCATAATAAAAATGCGAAGATCGCGAAATTTTTGTCCGGCCGAGTGATTCCGTTACGTTGTCTCCTGGACGCATAGAACGCGTACGGTTATGGTTATGGTTTCATGAATAAACATACGACGGTACGTAATATACCGAGTTACGGTGTGGATCGTTTGTAATTTTATCGCGAGTCCCGTGGAAGGATACGAGATTCCTGGAGGAGTGTGAACACTTGGCTCACCGTACCCGTCGATTCGACGTGACGTCGAATTTTGAAAACGGAGGTTTAACGAAGGTCTGTTAATACGGTATAATTCGATTAATTATGCGAATTAAATTTTTTGCCAAGGAAACGCGCATATTTACTGGCATTCGTTTATCCGAGGGAAGTCGACGAAAATAAGTGTGCGAAATTGTCCGGAAGCCCAGTTTTAAATGCCAATACTGTTGGATATTTATTTGAACGTTGCAAGGCGTTTATGAATTGCATAGAAACTTTTCGCGAGACAATCGAATTCTGTCAATGATTATCAATATTGCGACGATTGCAGAGGCGTATAAGAGAACTTCTTCGTTTTTGGTTTCATATTTATACCGCAGGGAGAGCTTTTGGAACTTTACCGGTCGCGTGCAAAATAACGGGCGTTCTTGTATTATTGTTTATGTTTAATTTCGAAAATTCCTGTTCAATATTCTCAGGCAGGGATGTTATTAATAAACGGTGTTGCACCTGTGACATAACCCGATGGGTTCGCCGCAACAGGTTAGCACACTCGAGTCCTTTACAGTTACACGGTGCAGTTCGTTGCATTGTAACGGAACCGCCGCAGTTCCGGAAACGTCGCGAAGAATCCGCATCCGATCGTCTTAATTGCATAACTACCCTGCGCCGCTGTAACCATGAACCGGCGGATACATTTTGATCGTTTTTCGTCCGAACGGTATTCCTTAAGCAAAAGTTACTCCGAATTGACGTAGAAGGGGTGGGGAATTGTGACATTTGTGAACGATTTTGTGTAATATTTTACCGGGCTCGATTTTAATCACAGTTGCTGCCGTTGCATCTGCTTCGAACATCCGGTGCTAGAGAAATCGACAATTTTTCGAAGATGAAAAGAAGAGATAAAAGGAATGTATAAATAAATGAAAAGTCGACGTTCTGTTCTACGTGATTCTAGTAACGAATTTAACTATCTCTATCGAACTTAAATTTATTAATACTTTACGTTTCACATATTTCGTGTACCTACATCTTTGAACGGTATAAAATTCAACCTTCAATCCTGTTTAACTCTTTATCTAAGCTAATAATACGTATTCACTCGCGATCGCTCGCCTTGAGCAAGCTAAAAAGAAACACGTTACACTCTGCTGGCGAACGGAAGCCTAAATACCCGCTTGAAATAATAATACACTGAAATACCGAGTCATGTACCGACGAGCGGGCACAAAAAAAAAAAAGCTGGGTGCCATTGCGAACGTAGCACGAACTTCTTTAAACAAAGTTTACGATTACGAGCGTAAAAATAGAGACGTTCGGTTGATAGCGGAAGAGCAACGTGGCATCCTTACCGCGATCGCGGACAGGAGACTATAGATTCTGCGAAGAAGAAAAAGATAAAACGAGTTACCTCGGGAGGAGCCGTGATCTCGAGACGAACTAGACCCGTTATCAGCGATACCCCTCGTGTTCTAGGAAGCGAAATCGCTATCACCGCGTGTCCTTGGACGGAGAAATGCTTGTCGCAATCGGCACGTGCGTGGCGTCGCAAAAGCAACGTGCAGCCTGTGGAAGGAGCAGCACGAAGTGTGATAAGGAAAAGGAACTAAATTTTTTTTTTCCTCTTCTTTATTCTCAGCGAACGCTTCGACCGATCGGAAGGCTGGACGAGAATATTGAACGACCGGGCAGCTCGTTGAAATTAATATCCGGATGAATGATAAATTAATTGCCCTTTATACCGAGCTGATATTTCGACTTTCATTTTAGCTTCGTTATCGAAGGACAAATTTAGGAAGGAGAATAGAGAACGTTTCATTACTCTGATTGATGTTCTAGCAGTTGATGGATTTTTTGCGAAGACAACCGACGATTTTAGATTTTTTACGGGCTAGACCGTAATTATTTTATATTTGACAGATCCCGCGAATTCCTCCATCCGCTTTCCATTTATATCTAAAATCGGTAATCGTTTCCCCGCGCTCGAGACGGAATTAAATTGTTTGGACAAGCCAGTCTGAGTCCTTGCTTTTGGAGTACGTTTGAAAAAGTTGAAGTTAAGAATTGTATAAATGTCGAACAAGTGACCGCAACGATGTATTACCGGATATTGCCGCGACTGATCAGTGAGGATTATTTAGATTAAGATACTGCTTATTGCTACTTTCAATGAAGATTATCCATTAGATCGTGCCGGTGGTAAAGAGCATGGCGCTTTAGAATATTACCGTAACACGATATAATTGTTCGTTAGATAATTCTGTTACTGGTTCTGCTTGCGTTTCGCGAGTAGCATTAATTATAATTTATACGCGAACCTGCGCGTCCTACAATTGCTCTTACAATTTGATTGAAAAGTATTTTTCTGTTTCGCAGCAATCTAGAAATCAAAGCTCAATACCCTCGGAAGAATTTCACACCATTTCAAATGTTCGAAGAAAAAATGTACTGGGTTAAGAAAGAATAGAGAGCAGGTGCATTTAAAGCTGCATTTATTCGAAGTGGGCACTGAGATGGGCGGCTATTCGAAACTTCGCAACAGCTAAGTCAGGACTTAAAACTGTAGTTCCTCGGACGCGTAAAGAAAGAAAAGGAAGGCATAAAGAAACAGAGGACCGCGCGCTAAGTGAAAAGGGAAGGAAGTGCGCAGCCATAGAGCAACGTGGGTCGAGTGAAGTAAGCCAACGCACGGGAGAATGGAGTCTGGCGTGCATTAAGTAGAAACGGTTCGGCACGCACAGACGCGAATACGATGGAACGTCTATTTGCAAAGTGTACCAAATGGTACTTAAAATGTAAATGTGCAGCACCATCGACGTAACATTGCCCTCTGCAACAAAATCTTGGCTTTGAATGAAAAAAATGTTAAGTATGCAAATGACTTGGTGAAAAGAAAAACGAAGATTATCCACGTGGTTTATAATGGGAGGGGAGCTGTTATACGCGCTTCAGACATTTCTTCTGATATTTTACATCGGCTTCAGGATGAACAAATGATTGATCAACATTTTGTAAAATTCATAAAATCTTAATCTGATATTTCGATGCGAAAACCAGATTAAAGGATCCACAAAAATAGTAACACGATACCGTGCAACAGTCGAGCGGAATGTTCTAAATCTGCAGCGCAAAAGCCGCCGAAAATAAACAACAACAATCGTCGCCGTATTAGCGGTCCGAAATCGAGGCACGTTCCGTTCCATTATTTAATTCCAAGTAACCCACTGCAAACGCGCGTCCGAGAGGAAGCAGGCGGAAGAGAAGCGGAAGGTGGAGCAGAAGACGAAGAAACGATGGAAGTCTGCGGCGCGTGTTGCGGTATTTGCGAAACGATTTGGTATTATTATTAGTCGGATCGTTGGAATCGTGCAAGGTCGCGTCACCGCCTCTCCTACCCCTTCGTGGCTCCTCCCCTCTTCCCCTTGCATCGCCGTCACGATCGTAAAGACGGGCCGAGAAACGAACGGGAGAACGTCCTTTTCATGGGCGCTAAAAAGCGATGACGAACGCTCGAGATTGAATATTCGACGCGTGTACCACGTCACCCACCACGCGATTCTCGAGACCGACCGTGAACGATTAGATCGACCCTCTCGATAACGCGCGTTACGCTTAATTACATCAGATAACAATCAGCGAAGCACCGTCGCCTTAACGAACTACGTTCTGCTACCGTTTGCAAATTTCTTTCGGGGTCGTTGCAGAAAATCGGGATTTAAATGGCATTCGCTTAACGAGGGAATCCATATTAATCTCTGACCCGATAGGAGGAAGGTAATTCTATTTTTATTTTATTTCAGTTTGTTCCACAAACGTCAGGCTTCACTGGTTCCGTACCTCGGATTATGCATTTGGATCGTTCGGTCGTGGACGGTTTTCGATAAAGAAAAATTGATCCCGTATTTAATGATCCGAATGTATGTCCGTATTTGACGAAACCCGTTCAGATTTTACGAAAACCTTCCACGATCGTAAGGGAAAATAAAGATTTCTCCCGGGACGCAAACGGAATGCTAAGTCCTCGGCGAACCCGTTGAAAAACAAGATTGGTACGAAGGAAACGCTCGGTCACCCTCGCGGAGATTCGTAAACAAAAATTGACCGTGCATTCTGGTTGCTGATAAAAAATCGTCAGAAGCGCTGGCGCGCCGGTGATAAGGCTTGTTACGCGCTGCCGAAAACTTGTGACCAACCCGACGATAAGCTGTGCACGGTGTGTTTTCGCGAGAGCAGATAGCGAAACGTTATTGAAACGTCGACTCGCCGGATGGCGATAATGAAGCCCTTGCCCTCGGGTTCCCGTCGATGAACAAACTCGTACAGATATTTAAGTTCGTTGCAGTGTACGGCAAGACGGAACGAGAAAATGGAGATCAATCGTTGACGGCGCGCGGGGCAGTGTAAAACGCGTAACCGTTGTAATATCTCTTTGGAACGGAATTCGAAAATATACCATCGTTCCTCTGTGACGGCCACGATTTTTTCAACCGAGGCGAATTTCAAAGAGGAACTATTGTACTGTGCACTATAATGAGAGGCGTGCAGGCCGTTCAATTTATTCGTGTTAAAATTACAATATTCCTGTGCTCATTAGGTAGCACAGAGGACAGATTATATGTACTTAAACCGTGGCTACTTCGTTCTATCGTTACCCGATCGCAGTTGAGAAGAGAATATATTTTATCAGCGGTTTCTTCTTGAAAACCGCCTCGCAATAAAAACGAACATAAAAATGAAATTCGCGACGATCATCTCAGCTAGATTAAGAAAAATTACCGCAAACGATCGATCAATTTGTAAAACAAACAAAAAATCATTTATAAATAGTTGCGTAAAATCAAAAACTCGTAATACATCTTTTTCGATCGTTTTTCTCGCGCCCAGTACATTTTTTACACCACTGTTATTTTAGAAAAAGAAATAAATTGAAATAAATACTGAATGTCAAACGGGGAGCGGGGGAAAAAACTGAAACAAAAGAAGAACGGCGGCCAAGAAATCTGACTTTTAAAGTTTTAAATACAATTCGGGAACTAAAATATCGACCGGCGTGTAAATACAATTTTTTAACGATACTCGTGGCTGTATTCTACGGGAATCGCCCTAACGGAAGGCGAGCCGAACAAACGTTACATTTCGATTTAATCGGCAACAGTTTAGGGCCCGCGCGTATGGCAGACCTTGGCGTGCCCAAACGAATTACGTGGCTGACTTCCGGCGTTTTTTCGTGGGTCAATCATCGCGAGATCTTTCCTCGGACTCGGGGTCACCTCCAGGCTTGACCGCTGGAACGAATGCAGAACGATGACTCACCTGGCAGACGATGATGCCGATTACTAGTCGACGATTAAAAAGGCTCGAGGATATCCAGTTCGCTTTTGCGGAATTCGCCTGTTCCCAACTGGCGCGATTTTTTTCTCCCAAGGTCCTCCCGGTTTCGACGGGAAAGACACTGTCGCCGTGCCACGATATTTGCTTCTTTTTCTCCTTTTGCTCTTTTATTGGAACTTTATTTGGTTCGGTTAGATGGTTTATTTCCTTGTTCGAGGCTGGCACGTTTGGCCCCGTTGATCCTTGGTGGCGGCTCGCGTTGTGTACCATCTGTTTACTTGATTATTGTTACGGTTATTGTTATTATTATCATTGTTATTATTACTATGCGGACGAATTGCGTTTAACGCGCAGCTATTGTGTAAGGTGATTTATTTTAAAGGCGCACGTACGTGGACATTCGTCGATTTTCTTCGTAATCTTGCGTAATCTTGACCGATGTTGTATATCTTTTTGTTGGCGACTTCTCAGGCGTGACGTATTCAAACAATTCGACTGGAATGATCAATGCACGGGTGACCGTATATCGGAATAATTTGCAAAATCGTTCGAGGTAGATTTCTGCCCCGATGCGGCGGACGGACGTGAATCGTCTTTTACACGGAATCCCTCGGCAACCCGAAATTCGGCAAAAATAGCCAAGGTTGCCAAATATTTTCTGCTCTTTCTCCTTGAAGAGTATCCTCACTTCCTCGGAAAAAAAGTGTTTTATTGGCGTTCGCGGACAAAACAGTCGTATCGATCACGCAAAATCGAACGCCGCTATACTTCCCGAACTCATAACATTCTACTTTTTTTCGTTTATTTATCGAGCCTTCGCGCGAAACAAAAAAGCCACGGAGGGCCTTGGGAACGACCGTTCGCATTTTCAAATTCCTTTTCCTCCTCTCACCTCGCGATTTTTCAACGCTCCCACGGATGTACGCGCCATTTTGACAGAGACCAGATACACGCGACGTATCGATTGCATAATCGGCGCGGCAATTTCTTCTTTTTTTTTTCTTTCCCACCACGTGCGCGTAATATTTACTGGAACGCGGTGGAAGCGAGTAAATACGTCGACATACGACGATCATTGGGAATTCTGCGCTACGTTACACTCCTCGACAACACAGCATCGATATTGCGTATCGATTTGTCGCGTTAGCGGGTCGCGGAAGACTTGGACTTGGTCTCCTGCATCCACTATTTTTTACTTCTTTTTTTTTCTCTAGGTAATTAAATACCGAATGGCGATACTGTTGCGCGCGAGGGGAGATAGCACGCAAAATGATCGTGCAAGTGCTGGGCAGAAAAGCGAATTTTTAGACGAGATTCGGTTCACAATAAATGATAAAAAATGTATTACGATTTGACATCAAGTGAAATTCCAGATTGAGAAAAGTCAACGCAAAGTGGTTAAATCGGGGTGGGCAATAACGAATCAATGAGCCGAAGTGATTTTGCTCGGCGGAGGTAATTAATAATATACATACATAAATAATCACGCCGAGCGGTTCGCAGGAAACTCGATGAGGAATATTTATTCGACCATTTAGAGTTTCTTGTTAGCGATGTCAATGAAGCGGTTGCCAAAGAACGTGATCGCTGTTGGAACATGGGAATATGAAATTGCCGCGGCGAGGATGGCCGTGAAAAATTGCAAAAAACTTGAAAGAAGAAACGGAAAAGAATTACAAGCGGTCCGGTAGTGTTGTTCTGCAATCAGCGTTGGCGTAACGATTACGTCATTAAAATTACTAAAGATCTTGTTAAATGTATGCAATAACGAGCAGCGTCGCTGGAGAAAGAGCCGAGCGACGAATTTGTTTCCGTTGGTTCTTTTAACGATCGCGGAGGGGAAAAGTTGAACAGCGAGACATCCGGAACGTTGATTGCGAACTCGGTAAAAAAACAAAACAATGCCAACCTCGATACCGTACAACGAAATCATATAATACACGATTCGGTAAACCCTCGCCGTTCCTGCGTCTTCTTTGACATTTGAACGAGACCAGAGGTTAATTAAATCCGGCACATTGATTCCACGACGGAGCAACAGCTGATATAATCCTGACATTCTGTTCCCACCCCGCCGACTTTCTGTCTACATACATAGATAAAAGAAACGCCGCGTCGAGGAGGTTGATCGTAAGTCGAGTCGAAAACACGAATTGACACCTTCGAGGAGACAAATAAAACAATTTTTTTTTTTTTTTGCCTACACTCCAATGATGTCACCACTCGTTCCATTGCGTTGAATTGTAATTGCGTTTCGAATAGGGCAATAAGCGCAGGGTCTTGCCCGGTCGAATGTTTCCAACGAATCGGCCAGAATCCTCGCCGTACGATCGTATGAAAATGAAGAAAAAAGAAACGTCCGAGTTGACGGCCGAAAATGTCAATTACGTATACGCAGCTGCCGCGCAAAATATCCAGAGAGCGAGCAAAGAAACTAGCCCCGCCGTTCGGGAGAGCATCTCCAGCCCAGCCTTGATCCGTCGAAAGCGACACGCTGGATCGGCCGATTCGGCGAGGAGCACATTCGCGATACGCCGCAGGAATAAACATCGGGGCGCATTGTTATTCGCGAATATAAAAGGAAGGCTGACGCAGGCGAAGCGGGAGTCGCGCTAATCGCTGATAGTCCGACGCGACCGCAGCCTCGACGTCGTCCGATAACGAGGAAAGATTATGCCCAAGGACAAGGCCGCGCCGATTCCGCTGGCGACGGCAGCTCGCGAACGTTCGCCACGAGGAATTGCGACAAATCCGCGAGATAGAGGCTCGTGTACGAACATCGGGCCGTTAGCACGCGCGTCCGCTGTCCTTGCGATGCCGCCAGCTCCGTTATCGACGAGAGCCGAGCGTCGGAACGGGCTTGACCGATCGGCTCGCGTTTGGCTGAAACGAGCGGATTTTCCTGGAATATCGCCGAACGACGGATGAAGCTTTACGCGGTATCGCGTCGGTGCGTGCGATGCTAGGCTGAACGTTTTCCTCGAGCTGCGAAACCGAATCGAGCGACTGGACTGCTGGTTTCATATTGAGAATCTGAGAACGCGTCGAAAGGGTAGTGACCGTTAATTTGCGGCGGTTGTACATGAGATTAGCCTCGCGACGAGTTCATTCGTTGCGAGTAGAGGTAAGGAAGCGCGGTCCCGATGACCGGAATAATTATTGAGAATAATTCGATGACGTCGTCGTCGTGAACGTTTCGCGCCGCGGTACAAGACGGGCCGGGGCAAGAATCGTATAAATAGAATCGTCTTAGCAGGAGCTCCGGAACTCCGCGTAGCAAAGTGTAATTCTATAATAAATAAACGCCACCTGCACGAACGCCTAAATATATGTAGAGACGTTTCTCTCGGCACTTCGTGCTCCGAATTCGATTAATTTGAACTGCACACAAGGCGTGCAATTTTTCGTCCCCGCGACCCTTCGCTTTTCTCTATCGAGCTGACTGAATATGAGATTAATCGACATTCGTCATTCTTCTTCCCAATTACTGGGCGAAATGAATCGCCGTTCGAGCGACCGCCAAGTTGACACGGGGTAGAACAAGAATCGATTGGGGTCGCCTGTTACATTTACTTTCGTTCCGCTTGTTTTCGCTTCCTTTGTATTTGGGAATCACGGAAACGCGACAGACGTCCATTTCCTCCGGCCTGCACCTCCTCGCCCCGTCGCGTATGTATCGCGCTACGCTCCCGTCTCGTTCACGTTTACGTCGAACGTGACTTCCGTTTTCGCGCGAACATCGTTCCCCGTCGTCGAACTGATTAAGCTCGTAATCGAGCCGATCGTTCACTAGCGATCGCACGAACGGAGAGTGGGACAGCAAGGCACGCGCTGAATTTTCACGCGACCTCGACGCGTCTCAGCGTAATTCGTATCGCAAGTGGAATGATCGAGTCGCCGGCAGATATCGATACACGCGTACGTACGTCGTCGAGCGGCTTTCAGTGAGTCAGAATTCGTAATCGTAAACGCGATCCGAAGTGCGAAATTGATTTTCGGACCCGCCACGTGCGAACCGGTGGACCGATTGGCTGTAAATGATATCTCGTTGTAAAAAAGCCTTTGCTTCGTTCTTGTTTAATACTTAGCACCGTTTACGCAAACGAATCGAATTGACCGGCTCGGTCGGCGGTAAGACAGGCTAAACAAATTGAGATCTCGACGATCGAAGAGTTTTGTCCGAACCGCGAAGCACCCGACTGAAAGCTCCCGTCGCCAGCTTTTGCCGTTGGAAGACAGAATTGCGATCACATCGCGGATAATCGCGATCCCGATTGGTTCTACTGTATATTTCGCGGCGACCACGGGCGACGATCGAATGTTTCGACGAGAATTTCAGGACCCAATAATTCCAGCGAAACAGTCCCGGGAATATTCAATAACGTGGCGAATTAAACGTGACATTTCCTCGCGAGGTCATACGCTTTTTTTCCGCAAGGTTTGGCCTAAGGTCGACGAGCAGTTTTTTGCCGGACACGGTCGCAACGCTTCCGTCAAGCCTTGGACGCGACGCGACGCGACGACGAGATCGCCGACGTCAAAGACGCCTCAAGGATCGTTACAAGGGCGATGAGTCTCGAAAACCGCACGGTCGGGTACGTATCGACGAGCGAATTTCACTGAGAGGATCCGAAAGGATTTCAAAGAGTTATCTGCGGCCTTCCTCTGTCCTGTTTTCCAAAACGTCGAGCACGTATGTATGCATCGTGTGTATGCGTTCCGCCCCGGATACCTCGTCGTTCGTGGAAACGAGTGAGTCAAAAGATTCGACCGCACGCGAACAAGCGTCGAAGTCCATCTCTCGGTTCTTCTTGAATAGACATTAATCGGGATTTGTTCCATCAACGCTGAGCCTGCCTGTGACACGAGTTCTGCACGCAAGAACGACGATATTCGTTCGCAATTGGAACAGTACTTCGATGAATTCGAGTGAGACGGTAGTTCGACGTATGAGTGATCTCATTGCTGATTTACACGATTAATTTATCAAGCTCTATCAGCGAAACGAAAAGAAACGTTCGTGCAAGCTCGAGTCGAATTCAATTGTAACGAGGATTTGTATTGATCCGTTCCAGTGAATCAATCGCGCGCGATAAGGTACACGAAACGAGATTATTTAGAAGTACGTACGCAGAAGGGAAGTCAGGAGAACTTCCAATGGCGTCGCGCTACCGCTGATCCTCTGTTTACTACGTTATTTAAACACACCACGTGTTCTATCCCGATCTCTGATAACCGCACGCAGCCGCGTTATCGCGTTATGTGTCTGAGTTCAAGTACGTGTGTCCGTCTGTACGCTGGATCATAACCTCGACAACGTGATTCGGATCGTACGCGTGTTCTCCGCCTCCGACGCGGCTCCGTTTCCAGTCGAGCGTCGACGGTAAGGGGATGAGGGAGGAACGGGGGAAAGAAATGAGAATTCGCGGGCAAAATGATAATTGCTGGGACGAAAATGTGGGGACCAGAATGTAAGCGCTGAAAATATCTGGACGGGTATTCGAACGATCCTACCGAACTGACGGTGTCACCTGACGATACACAAATATCTTCCTCCGATATCTGCGTTCGATTATCTTGGCCCGCCGATACGACCGTTCCTAATCCATCAGTCGAATCCAACAGGATTCTTCTGTATTCGCCAAGGTCTCCGAGATCGTGGAATTTTATTTTTTTAACCGCGACTGGTGGCGTGTCGGATATTATGTCAGCATTATGTATAGACGGTTCCACAGACGATGCTTCGATCTTTTCGACCAGAAATCACGTCGAAGGCCGACCACGAACGGGGAACGGACAAAGCGGATCGGAGCGAACCGTTCGTCGTCCTTGCGACAGTTTTAGTCCGCATTTTACATAGTTCGTTTTAGTTATGTTAAAGGGGAGGGGGTAGGTCTCGTCTCGAATGCTGGGCATATAATCTGTTCGGACCTGTTCAAATATTTGAACAGATTTGACATTATTTTTTTTTATTAATAATTTGTTCGTGTCGGCCGGCGGGAAATATTAATATACAAAATTTCACGTATATTTTTCGCGCAATGAAACGAAATGAGTGCACGTCACGCGTAACGCACGTTGCGAGACCACAGAATCGAAATCGTTTCGAAATTAATATTAGCGTTAATTATATGGAAATTATTTTAGAGCGGACAAGCGTCGAGCCTCTAACAGGGCTAATCGTGTAACATGCAAACATGATTTTTCTTTTTGGGCCATGGATACGATAGTTTACGGGTACGTGTCCAGATAAAACGGGTATTCAAGGTTCCACAGACTCTTCTAATTAGGGCAAGTGGATTTTTGTGGAACGTGGCTCATCCGTTTCTACTGTATATTTATTTGGCACGTTGTGTAATTTAGTAACCGGCGAGATGAATAGTTGCGACATTGAGAACTGAAGGTGGAGTTTGTCAATGGAAATCGTGTTTAATTAGGTTGGTAATGTTTGCCCTTGTTACACCATGGTGTGAGACAAAATTTAGAGGCTGTACCGTAGAACATCTTGCGTGGACTCTTGCTACTCCAAACGCCTGGGCGATCTTTACAAGACGCACAGGGATTAATAGATTATAAAATATTGGTCGGGCTTCGTCATGCTCGGTAAGCAATTTTACGTTCGACAATATTTACAATAATAGTAGACATTTCATTTCATTCATTTCAATGAATCGAATTAAATTTATTCATATTAAGTGAGGAACAATTTAGCCAAGCAAAACTTCAACGAGCTTCAAAAATAAATCTCTGTAAATCCGTAAAAACGATTTATAAGAATTGAAATGCCGTCCATAGCGATTACGTTCCAACTTGAATTGATTTATTCAAAGCCATTATATATAGAATATCAGCCTTGCAATATGTACATATACACACCTGTTTGACCATGATTTTGAATTCCCGATTTTTTTTTTTCTTTTTTTCTTGAACGATCAGAATTCTATACTTAACCCAAGAAATTCGTCTGTGAGCAGTGCAAAAGTTGTTTACAGAACGAACGATTTCTTTGCCAATCACCATATCAAACCACAATTCAAGGAAACAGCGATAACGATACACACAAAGTGTACAATTATCGTTCTCCTCAATTACAAATGACTCAAATTTTTCTCGAGACGCTTCCCACGATTGTACAAAACTAGAAACGAAATTAATAAAACCCGCCAATCCTAGTTCCGCCGGCATCACCGGAACTGTACCTCGCAAACATATACGACACGCACGTCCCGTCCGACGAATCCGCCGAATTAAAAAGTTCAGGAACGTAGTTACAGTTCGTAGCAATAATAAACCGTGCCGTCCACGCGGTGCTCGTTCGAAAATCGAAAATCAGCTTAACCGCGGGCGCCCCGAGGTCCGAGGGCCGTCGAAGCTCAAGGCTGGGAAGACCGTAGTCGAAGTTTCCGCGAACCGACGGTATAATCAAACGATCGTGACGTTGCTCGAGGTTAAGATTTCACGACGATCCGGATCCATATACTTGAACTCTTCTCCGCTGAATCATGTCTCGATATCGTGGTTGAACGCGGCCGATAACGGACGGCACACGAGCGCGGTGCCAGGCTCGCACACACGATCGGGTAACCTTCCTCGGGACTGGCCGCCGAGGAATCCGTTTAGAAGAGCCGCTTTATATAATCGTCGGGCACGTCAGAGTTCGCGCGTGAAAAAGTCGAGCGGAGTCCGTCGAGAAGCTCGATTAGCGACGAAAATTCGTCTCGAAATACGTATTCACGTATCTTCCCTTTTTAGCGAACGTTTCAGTGGAAACACCGTTTCTTCTTTCCTTCTTTCGTTTTTCGATCGTTTTGTTTCTTCTGGTCTACCGTTTTCATGGAGAGCCTCGATGTTTGATGTTGGAGATGTCCGAGATAATTAGGGTTTGGTTTCTGTTTGTGGTGTTATTAGCAGATAGGAGATTCTTGGAACCCTTTTTTTTCCGTCGTAGGAACGGTATATATTTGGAATTGGTACAAGTGGTGCCGCCGCGAGAGAGAAATTTGTCTCGTCGAATTTTCTATCGGGAGTCCGAAAGTGTAATATGAATTTGCACGGTGCGTCTATCGGACGGGATTGTTTATTTTATAACGTCCGACTGGTCAGAGTACTCAAACCTGTTTAAAACACAGCAGTTTTACGTAATCGATTATTTGCGCGCAAATGTTTCGCGCCTGCCTCTAAGAATAATTCACAATAATACCAATTAACACCCCGGGTACTTCCGCGCGATCTTCGACGACTATTTTACTGTTCTACCCACTTATCTTGTTCGTCAGGAAATCTGTCCTCCAATTCGAAATATTAATTCCACTTAATCGCCCCCTTCCGAATGACACCGCCCCTCCTCCTCGTTTCAAACAACACGTAAAAAATAGTCGATCCGCGATCTCTATCGCAGTCTGCATCCATCCACCCCTTGGCTCCGCAATGTTCCATCCCTCCAGACCGCACCCTTGCAAATTCGTACTCCATACTTCGCTTCCCTTTCCATGTGTTGCAACTTCGCGGCTGACAGCGAAACGCCGACAGTCCCGACGAATCGGCTCGCGAAAGTGTCTCGTTTCTCGCACCTATTCCCCTCGAGGACCAGACGGGCAAGGAACAAGACGATGATCATACGACGTCCGGCCTTGGAGAAGACACACGTGTTCCCGTGCGACGCCAGAGCCAGCCTTGAAATTTGTATGGATCGACAAGTTTCGGCGCGGCGCGGCGCGGCACCGCGCCTCGCGAACACCGGCGACGCCATCGTCTCCTGTGATAATCTCCGCTTACGAGAGCAACTGATAACAATGCACTTTTCGTCGAGCAACGTTACGTCACCGTGCGCGTATCCCCGTGAACGAACCGCTGGCAGCCTCGATTCCTGTTTCCAACGGGGCGGGAACGTCGTTTTTCGTTGCTTCTTCTTTTTAACGATCGGTTTAACTTAAAGTGTAACTTATCGGCCGCGGCGATTTGTAATTTATGATGTGCGAGATCGGGAGGATCGCGTGTCCCGGACAACAGTGGAATTATATCCTTCTTCTTCTTCTTCTTCATTTTTTCTTTTTCTTTTCGCTTACGAGACAGGAGGATCCGATTTAATCACTAATATGACACCTCGGGGCGTCGCGTGAACGAAAATGATTGCGCGACGAAATGGACGAGGTTCAACGATAATTGGTAGGTGCTTGTCGTATTATCTAACGCTTATCTAGTGGAACAGCCTTGTGATTGCGGGGAAAACAAAATAATTTTCTCTGTCCATCCTATGCGCGTGGGTTTCTGAATAAATTCGAAGTTGAGAATTTGTTTGACGGAAAGCGCGAGAAGGGAGGGCGGAAGGGTGAAAGATACGTGGGACGGTGAATTACTTTTTTAGGAACTGATGAATTGAACTTTTACGCGAACGTTTATTGTAAGAGTGGGAGCGATGGCGGTGCGTAATTATTTTTGCACGAAGAAAGGGAAATGAAGGGTTGAATGATTAATGTTATTAATAGTGCAAGCAAAGGGAGACTTTGCCATTCATAAAATTGGAGTATTTCTGTTGCATTTGTCGACGCAGGAATAAGATAACATAATTGAACGGAACACAAAAATTATTTCAAATACTACTTCAGTCAAATACTTCAGAAAATCATGGGAAACAAGAACAACTCGAACGCCGGGGTACTTTCCAATTTAGAACGATTAAAGGGGAAGGTATAGAAAGATGATGGAACCAATTAATATTGTTACGAAGAAATTTTTGCGAATTAATTAATCAACGTTTAAACTGATCGAATGTTTAATTGGACGAAATGGAACGAAGTCTTGCTCGATTTATTGTACAGTATGCAATTAAATTGCACATACGATTGTGCCACAATACACATAGCACGCTGTTGCGGTAGAATAGTATCGATTACCTCGGAGCAAGATATTTTTGGACGTTTTATTATTGGCTCGTACATTAGAATTACGTGCGGAACATACACCGTGTTACTATCATTCTGTGCTGGTGAAAAAAAAAATTTGTTCTAGTAGTGTCACATTTATTTTTATCGCCCCTTTCTAACACGGCGCGTGACAGGTATTCGCAGCGCGCCGGTGACCGTGTAATTCAGACGCAAGTGAAATAGGAAAGTGAGGGTCAGACAAGACTTTTGCGGCGTTTAATCGCGAATTTCGATTATTCCCGCGTTAAAAATAGTATTCCTTCGCTGCATGATCATCGACGAACAGAAATCCCTTGCCGCTGTTATTCTGGATAAATTCCTCTCCATAAGAATGTATTAACAATATAAATTATTTTTCATACCAGAAACTAGAATTCTATATTTTTCTGGACACTTCATAAACCCGTATAATTTAACGGTATCGAAATCGTCTGATCCAGAAAATGCCGCAATATCGACGCCAAATGTATTTCTATTAAATACCACAGGAACAGCCTCGCGGTGTAATTACCTAAGAGAACTTGGCTTTCATACCAACGCGATGCAAATGCAATTTAACAACAGACTCATGAAAACCTATTAACCAACTTCGCGTAAGGAGACACCGATCCAATTGTAAAGAGCGAAACTCTGCTCTGACCCAACGACAACACCGGGGTAACTGGTTCCCTCTAGAATCGGACAACACGTGCAGCAACTGTTACTCAACTCATTACTCGTACCATTACCCCTTAAATGCCGTGTAAAAGGGCAACGGTACAGTCATCTAAATAGCACGAATGAAACGAAAATATAGAAAGAAAACGTATCACTAACGTTGTTAGGACTTTAGGACAAGCCGAACCCCCCAAAATCCGTTCCATTTCCCCATGAAAAAGACAGAGGCCTGTGTCGTCCTCTTGACGGGATTTTTGTGGCTCTCTCGCGGCGACGCGTGAAAAGCGATCCGCGAAAAGGTCAGCGATGGTAAACGGTACTGATTATAGGCAGCCCGGTTATGTAGTGGTATAGCATGACTGGTAGCCGATATATATATATATACGATATGTATATACGCATCTATATACGTGTCCGTCCCAGCCGCCCGTGACCACGTGGCCTTGTCCTTGTACGTCGTCGACGTCGAGCGATCCGTGCCGCCGACACCCGTCGTCGGCGTCGTGGAACCTTCCAACGACGAGCCGCTGCGGAGAGGAGAGAGATTCGCGACTGTGTGAGTGTACAAACTCACGTGGCAACGTGTGTGCGCACATGTGTGTGTGTGTAACAGCGGACACGTTTACGCGAGGCAGAGACGCCGTTTAACGCGAAATTACGAGAGGGTAATTCGTTTCTTGCCGACGGCGAACTACGTCATCTGTAACCGTAAATCTTGTGCCTATCGATTCTGTAAACCATTGAGTTCTTTCCGATTTTTCTTGGTTAAAAGGGTTCAGGGAGAAACTAAAATGGAGAGGAACGATTGGCGCTCGGTTGGTTGGATTTTCGCGACCGAAACGAGAATCGAGGGAGATTGGTTAACCGTTTGGATATGGATGGGGGCTTGAACGATACCAATGGAATTTAATTCAATTTTAACTGGAGAAATGTTGGCTATTCTGCAGTATTTTACGGTGTCAGACGATACCAGCGTTAACGGCTATTTTGGAACTTCTGCGAAGTAGAATATGTTTACAAATATGTTGCGCTTTTATGTTTCGTCGATTCTGTAGCTCAATCGCGGATAAACATGTACCCGTTATATACCCAAAAGCGAACGGCTATTGTATTCCTAATATTGGCAACCCACTCGGACGATATCCAACGGTATTTTCGTAATCGATATATGCAACAACATTAGCGCGATATCAATAATAAAACCGTACCGTCTGCCAATTACAAAATTATTATTTCCAATAATATAGCACGCAAAGCACGATATGCAACGCGTTGCGAGAGTTTTCTATGCGCGCGGGTAACTCTGCACATTTCGAATCCCGACTTAATCGACGATCACGAATCACGAAAATTATTGGCACGTTCCGCGCATCCGTGTTTTCCGTTATCGGCCATGTTTTCAATGGGCACGCTTTCAATTCACGATTCCTCGTGTCGTGATATCGTAAACACATCAATTAATTCTGCGTTACTGTCTGAACAAATTACGCCGTTAACGTGGAACTGGCACGCGTTGAATACCTTCTGTTTACCTTTGAATATTCGTTAATTGTTCAACGATCGGTGGAGTTGGTGCGCGCAATATTAAGTTTAACGCAGAGGACGATAATAGTGTAACGGATGCCCCGTGCACCACGTAATAACTAATGGTCGCGAACTTGAAATATAATACAATTAGTGCGATTACGAAAGAAGGCAAAATCATCCCTGCGAGCGGCGATCGCACTGTAGATCGTTTAGGTGTTACAATTGAGGAACAAATTTTTTCTCGCCAAATCGCCCATCGATAAAAAATATTTCAATGATTTCTATAATTATTGCACTCGTTGCGCTCATCTAAAATTTTATCATTTCCATTTTCCTTCCCCTTATCGTTACAAAACTACGATATCGTTGCATGATTTTTTTGCTACAATTTTTTTCACCAAAATCACTTCGTCAACAGTGTTCTTATCGTGTACGTACTATGGAAATTTCTGGTCTTTAAAATAAATATTAGAATAAACCAGTTCGGCCGTAGTTACAGTTTTCAGAGGTATCCCAATCTTTGAACCGGTGCGCATAATATTAATTACGTCCTACGCTTGCGATTCTAAACCAGAGCCAGACGTTCGCAATTCTTTGTGGAATTTTCCAGAAACAACGCTGCACGTCACAGGCAAATGAAATATATAATAGGCGCGTCGCGCATCTCGCGTAACGTTACGCAATCTGATTAAGGACTTTTCGAAACCGGGGAAGAACACGTTGGCAGAGAAGAACTGCCGAGATCACACGCTGATTCGCGAATTTTTGCTCGCGGTTTCCGGTGATCCAACAGTTACGTGTTGCGAACGTGAGCACGGTCGGCGACGCAACGCTGATACAGCGAAGTCTGAGAAAGATAGGTTTCACAGTTATACGATAGCGCCTCTGCGAAACGAAAAGGGCTTGAAGCATGTCGGTGGTAAGATACCCAATTTTTACTCCCAGCCTTTTCACCGAATAGCACGACGACCGCTGGAAATCGAACGGGGTGCATCGAAGGGGGAACAACGATTTTATCGCGGGCGACGATTATAGCGAAACGAAATGAACTTTTACAATAAGAATAGTTTCCGCGCAGTGCCGAACGCGCGCGTTGAATAACATTACGTTTTGTCGCGTTCCCGTGGCTTCGATCTAAACGCGACTCGAAATAACGGAGAACCAAAAATAGGCCACTTTCGTTGCCCCATTTTCTCGGTACGCGATCACCAAAAATATTGCCCCGCCTTAATGCCAAATTCCTACCGACCCACGCGACACCTACCAAAACCACCGACCGACATTGTGCCGCGCCACCCGCGCAAACCTTTCGAAACAATCATTCAACCTGAATAGATCGCTTCGAACCGTTCAATCCACCCCCCGAAAAAGTGAACGAAAATGCCAATCCGGCGGACCGATAAAATAACAAAAAAAATCCGCCTGCCAACGCTTGCAACATCCGCGAACGTCGCAACGGACCGAGTCACGTTTCCTTGCACGAAGCATCGAGGTCGTGCCCCGACGTTTCTCCTCCGTTTCCCCCCGGCTGCCACTGAAGAAGGCAACCGAGGATCGACGATGGACCAAAAACGACCCGGAGGCGCTCTATGCCGCACCGTTGAACACGTGACACCGACATCGAGTAGCCGCGGATGGACGTCGTGAAAACGACGCACGCGATGCATCTAAACCGGGAACACGTGAGAACCAGTTCGTATCCACTTCCACCGGCTGCAGTTGCACCGTGCGACTGTGGCGGTAGCATCGATCGCTCGGTCGCCAAGGCTGCGTCTTATTCGGGCAAGGCCAAGGTCGTTGGCTGGCATTGCCAGCGAGCGAAGGTGAGATCGCAATTTCCCCGTACGGGGGGTTGCACGGAAAGTGCAGCCGGGGTCACGTCGAACCGCGGCGACGGGGCCGAGGTATCGGCGTACGCGTGGATAAGCTTCGGCCAGGTGTTGCGGGCGGATCGAATAGTCGCAATTCCGCTGGACTCGAACAGTTTCGTCGATGGCTGTATTGAATTGTGCATACGACATCGTTGCATCGATTGTGACAACGCGACGGTACAGCGATATATGGACTGTTTACTTCGAAAGTGGCGCAAGTCCATTTTAAAATGAAGCATGTGATATCGCATAATTTGTGATCAATTCGGTGTAAACTTGTTATTTGTAAATGGTTAAGAAAACAGGAAAAAATGGGCTCGCAGCACTTTCGAAATTAACGGTCCATATGTCGGTACGGATGGAAAGAATGGGAAGACTGCGTGGAACTGAAAGCGATGGTAAATGTGTGTTCGCGAAAGGTTTTATATTTTGTATGATAACGGGGTAGGTATGCGTCGGGGAGTAATCGAAATTTTCTATTGCCTCGGCGCGGATCGTGTAGACACGTACAGGGAATTGTCGTTACTTACTTTTGGGGAATTTTATTGTGTATTTTTTAGATTCGATATTAAGAAACGTGTTGTATATGCGAAGTTCTTATTTTGCATAGCGATGCGATTCCTACGGGAACGACAATAATTCTTCGAATATTTTGCGAATTTCTATTTTTCCGGCGTATGCTTCGGTATCGTAGCCTATCATTCCCATGGAATTTCTTTTCTTCCTTTGAGCTCGTGGCAAGACGATAGAGCGAATTCTGTTCTTATTAGTCAAAGGCGTGCATCGTGCATCGAGGAACAATGCTGTTTGCGTAAACTCGACGTTGCACGTTTCGATTCATTCCTGTGAAGCGGGGGCATTCTACTTTGCATCGCTTCGCGGTCTGCAGCATAATATTCTGCAGTTTATTATATGCACGGAATTACAATGACGAAAAAAAACAATGTAATATTCTTCGCAATTCCAACTCGTCCGCAACAAAAATAAAACAGCGACGCCGAAACGAATTTCAATTATCTTCGACGCGAACGCCTAGAGCACGGTATAAAATCTGCCGATATACGATATTACGTATACAATATCTTTTTCCTTTCGAGAGGGCAGAACTTCGAACAACGTTTCAGCATCGTTCCAGTATCGTGCAGGTATCAGGAACAACGAAGCGAAGTTGCGCAATAATGACCACCTAGGTGATGATATAATAATGGGATTGCAAACAATATTAGTCAACAGGACGTTTCCTGGTTAGATAATGGCGGCAAGGTTACATGAAAAGTAGCAACACGCGCGAAGGTGTTGTTAGGTCTGTTCGAAGTTGACTTGTACCTAATCAGCCCATAATACGACACTGAACTGGTCGCGGTTGGTCCGCCTGGTCCCTAAGCGACTTATTTAATTGACTCGTCCTTCGTTATTCGTATTTTTAGCCAGGATATCGTTTTCGGCGTCGATTAGACTATACACGCGATGGATGAACAAAAATCGAATCGAGTAAACGAAAATTGTATTAGGCGTTGCGCAAGCTTCGATAGGACAGCATGCTGGCGGAGGAATTATTCGAACGAATTGGATAATTCGTTCGAGTATTTAGTACAGAGCTGGAATACGTGCAACATTAATATGCAAGTTAAAGCGAGCCAGGGAGTTCGCGGAGACAGTGTTCTATGGAATAACTATTTAATGCTCGATTCGTCGAGTCTATTCCGATTCGGTAGATATAAGCTGGGTGATTGATAAATCGAATCGAGGATGTTCAATCCGAGAAGCTTAACTGAATCGCACCCAAGAATGGAACACAATGCTGCCCGAACCTATACAACTCGACTATCCATTATCGCAATGATATTCCTCATAACGATATCATTGTTGTCACTTCCTCGAAACGATTTTCCCCCGACAGAATAATTATTTCAGTTTAATATGCCCCGTAGAAACGAAACCTCCTTTTGCATTCGACCGCCCCATGGGGACTATTTTTACGACGAACCAGAACCTATTTCTCTCGTGGCGTTCCATAAATCCTTGCGCACGGTATATCGTGAAAATCGAAGGTCTCGACATTGTTCTCGGTTTCAGTCGGGTCGATACAGTCAGTCGACTTTAAACACCTGTGCCGGCGTTCGATTAACAATAAGCGCTACGTCCCCCTTAACAGGCGGCTGAATCCACGCGAATAGAACCGCGAACCTGTGGCGATTTCATACGTGTCAAGTCACGGCTGGCGCACAGTCAATAATGCAGCCAGACCCCCGGTGTGCAGAACGTGCACGCCCGTCGCATACTGAAATATTTTAGTCTTATGTTTCGTAGTTTCTGTTGGCACTCCGGTATCAAGGACGGGCTTCATTCTTGACGCGAGCCGGAAACGTGCAATCTTTCAAAAGGCAATCCTCCACGTTGCAAAATCGCAATCGTTCACGTGCGAAATTTCGAACGGATGGAACGATATCGTGTCGCGGCTCTTTGTACTCGTCTCATCGCGCTCTACCATAATATGAATAAAAAACTACGGAGTCCCGTTAGAAAAAATTGATTTTACCCTCGTATCACTCTCACTGCTACGCCCGTCGAAATATTGTTCATACCGAACAACTATCGCGAGAACATTTTTTATCGTCACTTTGATCTCTCGCGAGATATGCCAACGTATCCAAGTTAACCCCCTCTGGAAATGGAGGGGGTGGAATTGATTGTAATATTTTAGTTGGAACTATTATCTCCCTGTGTAATTGTTTTAATCTTGCGTTTATATTACTAGCTGAGTTTCATGAAAAACGGGGGAACAATTTCTGGACGGCGACGGACACCGTTTTAATCAGCTCGCATGGTATCCACTGAGCTGCGCCAAATATTAATGTCTCGATGTTAGAGCGAGGAACGTTTCAATCGAGGCCGAATTGAGCCCGTTCAACTGATTAATACAATTACATAACGAGCATTTCATTACATCGATCGGTGGTTGAGTTAAAACGTATCGACGATCATCGAAATAAGTTATTGCCTACGTTCGATGATACCGGTCCTCTAATCTACATCAAAGTCACATGAAAAGTTTATTAACTCCGCACAGAAATTTCATAGTGGTCACCTTGGTCGATAACACTGTACACGTGCGAGGAGGTGCGTGTGTCATTAAGAAACGGAGTTAATTACTTCCGGCTTGTGAATCGTTCGATCGTGAATGACATTAAGCGAGGAACCTTCGAGCTGGACACATTTACGCTCCCCGGCTTTGAACGTCGCCACGGAAGTGACATTTTTGCAGATATACGTAAAAAAAAAAAAATTCATGCACGCAATCATTGATGTCTACGTCAAACTGATTATAATTAAAGACGAATCGCGTGCATCGCTAGCCAGTTTTGATTAAAAAACTTCGAGCTCCTCGAAGAATTCAGGCCTCTCTTTTATTCGTTCGATTTGCATAAACTTTCGCTTAATCGCCTGGTAATCAAGCAAATTCTGTCTGATACGTATCGCGAACGATAAAGCCGTTGCTCGATCTGATATCAAACATAAGCAGAGGTATAATCTGCAATAATTTTACTTTATTGATGGATACATTGGGGTCCTTTCAACACGCCTGTTCTGGATATAAAAAAAAAAGAAGTTATTCTGTGACATAATACGCGACGAGAGGATAAGTATAATAATAACAATTTGGTACTCGAATATCAATTTCAAGCCGAAATTTTCAATGGCCTGGTCCTGGAAGATGCTCGTACTTTTCGTTTCTTTGAACCGCATCTTGACGTCGCGCAATTAGCGTAACAACGATCGATGGTTACCCGCGCGGCACCCGCGCGGAAAAACGATTTATCGATTCCATCTCACGTCACCGCACCACGTGTCGCTAGATAATGCAATTTGCCACGAATAGAAGCAACCGGGAAGGCCCGTTATACTGTACCCGTGGCATTCGTTCGAATGCCTGGTACGTAAAGTGGGCTATTGTTCGCGGAATGTTTAAGCAACACTTTTCCGTATTGACGGAAAATGTTAAAATGCTGCGAAAAATAACGAGCCACGTTCCAGTTAGTACGAATTGGATTTTTAGATTATTTATTGTTAGACGTGTTGCAGCATTTCCAGAGCGGATTGAAAGGTATTAAAGTGTTAACGCATTTCACATTCGTGGTAGAACGAATGTAGAATTTCCGCGAACAACAAGAACGGCAAACAAATGCATTTCTATGAAAGAATTGTCACATTTGAATTCGAAGGATTACAACAGATATTAATCCCTTGGCAGATATCGAACGTACGTGTACTAAACAGTAGCCGATGCTCTTATTACGGAATATAATAAAAATAATCAAGATTCCGCGACTTTGAGTTCGTAGTAAACATAGTAATTTACATGGAGGGAAATAAGGCCACACGTTGCGTGCGACCGTCGCGCAAGGCAAAGTTTTGCAAGCGCCGTTGATCGAATTCTGTCCGTCCTCGATTCCCTTTTATCTGTACAACTATCTACGTTCAGTATTTTTTACGGAATTTTTTTCGAGCACCGTATTATCCGTGTCCAAGGTTTTTTTTATTGAAAGATAAATTTTGATTGAGAAATGGGTTATCACGTACGGTCACAACGTCAACAAGGACTGCGACCGACCAGTCAAGGAGCCGAAACCTTGCAAAGTTCACGTTAAATGTTACCATCTATCCGGCCGGTATGAAGCTGTCGTTCCCTCGTCGACAAATTGTCTAAGCTCTAAACGGTGTCCCCGATGTCGAAAACATTTTATCGCCGTTTAACGAGAAGATGAACGAAACGTGTGCGCCGGTTGATTCAACTATTTAACAGATTTCGAATTAATCCACGCTGTTCGCTCGCGATCTGCATCTTTAATATTACTTTTATCGATTTAATTCAGACAGCAAACAGCAAATTGTTCCTTAATGGCCACTGTGAAACGATAGAAGCATCAGGCGCTGTCTTATCGACGCACAAAATGTACAAAAAGAACTACTGTTTTGAGCATCGTTCATTTTATCTTCGATACTCCTGCAGCAGTAAGGAAAGTTCGCGGAAGAATTGTTTCTTCGTTTCTTTTCCCCCGTCGAAAGAATGGGATAGAGCCGTGTCGTTTTCTTTCATTTGAATACAATTTACGTTTGATATAAAACCGAAGGGTCGTATCTAATCGAATGAAACATTTCGATACATTTAAATAGCTATTTCATTAAAATCCAAGGCACGTATGTGATAAAAAAAAATAGGAAAGCAGCTTTAATATAAACGTCCAAGTAAAATTACGATCAACTAGAACCAGATCGGTCGGGCTCTCTTCCGTTATTAAACGCTACCGAGTGAAGTGAAGCCAACCTGGATACAAAACGTCACGGGCCACGGGTCCCTGACTAACGGAAGATAAACGAGGGAATTTAGGTCCAGCACAAAAGGGAAGATGAACGGCTCTCCATTTTCTGACCGAAACTTTGTACCCTTGACACAGAAACCACGCCGGGTTCTAACTCGAGCGAAGCAGTCGTTCCATTTGCGATTCGAATACCAGAAACAGGGGGGACGAGGGTGCCGCAGCCTAAGGAAGTGAACTCGAGGGTTCACAATTGCGACGCGACATTTCCTGTCGGCCAATCGGTCATCCGTGGCCTTTTCTTCCGGCCCGTGAAAAGTTTCAATTTTTCCCTGCTCTCCTTGAACCAAAATATCACCGATATATTATCATTCGTGCATTACAATTTGCTATATTATTGAAGGGCCTTTTTTTTGTTAACGAAGCATAGTGGTTGTTTCGTACGAAAAATTATTGATTAGAACGATTTACATACAGTGGTTGATAAAAAGTTTCCGGTCCAGCAGTGAGTCTGACACGTGTGTCTATCGTCACCTGATAATTCCGATTTGAAATAAGAATGAAAACAATCGTTTCCACCGGAGCTGTGTTTGTGCGACGAGTTGTTATTTTGTAAGAATCTTCGATATCACCGTTACAACCAATTACATTTCGCCCGAAAACTTTTGGCGGTCACTGTACACGTGCAACTAACTCCTTGTCTAACTTCGTGAAATTCCCGCTGACGATTAGGAGCCGAGTGGATAAAAGTAAAAGTGTCGTTCCCCGAATATGAGGAAACGCAGAAGTTTGTTCAAGCTGATTGAGCGCTCCCTTCCATGAGAAAATGATAGCCAAGCTTCTGCAAAGTTACACGCTATTTCCAATAACTCTTATCGCCCCTCGTACATGGGAAACGACTTATCTCTTCAATTTCTTTACTCATCCTTCCCATTGAATACACATAATGAGTCGCAACATCCACTCGTATCAAGGAATTCGATGCAGCCGTGCAAGAAGCACGCCAATCAAGAATTGCTCGAAACGGGAACGATGCACGTTGTGCATGCAGAAGTGCATGTTGCAATTCCGCGACCCCTGGGAATCAAATTGAAACAAAATGAAAATGCACAAAGCTCCTACATTATTCCCTTGCTACCTTCGTCGCCTCTCTCTCTCTCTCTCCCTATCTCCTGAATGTCGTAATCCCTTGAACTGGGTCAATTCTACGAGAAATTTCCGCGCGAACGTTCGGCGTCAACTTTCTCCCTCTTCTCGACAGAGCAACAAGCACGAAAAGGATTTACTGTGAAAAGTGGCTCAACGTTGTTGCGCAAATGGTAAGAATGGAAATGTTAATTCGCTGGTACGGCAAAGCGCTCCGATAAGCAGAGATTTCCACAGTACCTGAGCGATAACTGTAAACCCGCGGCTAAAAGTCGACAAGTCCGCGTGTATGCGGATTAACCTTGATCCTTGGAAGTCTTTCAATGTCCGCGCGCGTTCTGGTGTCGTATTCATGCGCGACAAAAAGCGCAGGAGGTCGTCGATTACGAGGAACGAAAAGAAATATCTAGGAAAAGAAATGAGAAAAATGAAAGGAGAGGAGAAAAATAAAAGGGAAGTGAAAGGGATTTTCAAGTTCTTTTTTTCACCGGTGACACCTAGCTATTGGTTAACAGTCAACGTAATAATTATTAATGACGGTGTCAGGTTGATTTACTTACTTAGGACGTACGTACGGTGAGAGGAATAAAGAAAAGAATTTTGTTCGTTCCTTCGTGGGGAATGAATTTTTCACCATTCAATATTTCGATGCATACGCGTGTAATTCTTCATTTGGGGGGAAGCATCAATGATTTTAGAAGGTGCTTTGGAGAAAAGTAAAAGGGCCTCGGAGAGGGCATTACGCAGTGGACACGATTTCTCTGCAATCGGGAACGCCCGATTTGGAAATTCGAAGGGTCGCTCCCCTTTTAGAAAAAAGTATTCGATAGTTGCAAGGATCCGCTTTATTAATCCCGCGTATCTTCCTAACGTTTCAAATAAAAAATTTGCAAAATCAATTATTTAATTAAAAGATGTTCAATATTTGTTTCCGCTATTATCGACGTCAGAATATTCACGAAGATGTCAGAAATTCTCTGAACCGTTATTTATAAGCTATCCAATAGATACATTTCTTTTAGCATTTCGTTGTAACATTTTACCTAGCAAATATGTGCCCACTTATTTTGCGCGAATCCCTTCGAACCGAGGAGCAGATGTAGCGCCGGACGCATAAAATATTCGCCCAAAATTGATATGTTCAGCTCCGGTCGAAATTTCAACTGACCGACACGATCCGGCCATATTCCCGTGGCATTCTATTGTTAAAAACAATTATACAAATTAGCCCGAAGGAGCCGAGACGAGAACCGGGGCAAGGTTGGCTATAACGGGAATTAGGCGAATCAACGAATTGCTCTCGTCAGGCTGTCGTTAAATTCTCGTTGTAAATTTTTATTTAGGCCTATTCTCGGTCCTTTTTTTTCACGGGAAGGAGCTGTCCACGTGTCCTGACTTAATTTTATTCTCCTTGACAGTACATCAACTGTTGGACACTTCAAGCGTCAACTAATTCGAGTAGCCATTGTGCATCACACCCACCGTTCCTTTTAATATTTCGATTCGGGCGAAAAATGTTTGTCCCCTCGTATTCAACACTTCGTCGCGGTCCCCGCGCATCTCGCGGGAATGGTGCAATAATTTGTTTAGAACACTTCTACTATATTATTGTAAATCGGCGAACAGGTTCGAATATGTATTATATTCGGAGAAATAAACGAAACCTGTCCAGCGTTTTGTTTATTTCACATTCGGACCGTATCGGATCGCAGTTTAGCATAGTCAACAATTTTTCTGCTCGCCAGGACCACGATCGAGATATCGAAAAAAAGCAGGGGCTACGTATCGAACAACGAGCGAGACGAGTGAAAGGGGGACAAGAGATCGAACGGCCCTGAGAATGATTAGTCTGCCCATGATTTATCGGCGGCTATATTCCTAAATTCGACGCTCTTCGATATTACTGAGCCTCTGGTCGCGACACTTTTTCACGAGCCGTCCTCCAGGAGACGAGACATAAATCTCAATTTATGGCCGCCGCGGCACCGCCTTAGAGATCCACCGACAAAAGGAGAAAAAGCTGGATGGAATGAAGTTACAATTCGATTCCCATTTAACGTTAACGTTAATGAAGCAGAAAACACTACGGATACTCGGACGAAAAGTTATGACAAATCACATTAAACGAAACGTTCAACCTCGCCGAATGTTACAATTCATTCACGATTAATGCTATCATAGAATTATCGTTAGAGAGTGCCTGCAGAAAGTGTCGCTGTCACCAGTTCGGTTCGCCTCGCGTTTAATTACCCCGGTCTTTTAATTCGTTCAACTTGCTCGATGAAATAACGAGCCAAGAACGAAATGGCAGCGGCAGAATGTAAACCGTGATGTTATATCCGTACAAAGAGAATTAAATGATCGTCGACCTCGGTGCAGGAAATTCAACGAGGCTGCCGTCCGCGTCGGGTGCTCGTTCAATCGCGTTATCTGACCAATTAAAATCAACCGTTTGACGTTTGTTGCCCTAATAATTCAGAGAACGAAGGCGGATCCAAGGACTCGCGGACTGCTTGTTTGAACGAACAATGCGACTCGCATTGATTTCAAGCCTCCAAGGTTGGCCTAAGTGAACACGTCGTTCGTTCATCTTCTAGCGGAACGATGTGGAGCGCGTTTTTCTTCTTCTCGAAAACGGCAGACGGACGTTCCGTAGAAAATGGTTAAAAGTTTCGTCCGCGAGGCGAACAGATCGTAAAAAGATAACTCGGATGTGCGCAATTCATATTGGAGCGAGAGCGAAATTGTTCGTCTCCTGAATAAATTAATTTTGCAACGTAACCATACAGGTGCGGCCTAATAAATTTTGATAACAACGTCGCCCCGATTAACACCACTGCATTGCATAGGAAAATAATAACCTGGCGAGTGTAAAAGACAAAGAACAAGCCGAGGAAAAGAACAGGATGTTTGCGGAACATTGTACACTTCTGTAAGGTCACCATTATGCGCGCGTTCAGAGGGAAACAGGTGGTATTTGCATATTCCGCTGGAAGAACCGTGGATGCAAAAAAATGTTTCTGAAAAATCGTGGAAGGCTACAAGAAACACGTATTATCGTAATCTACACGTTAGTAAATTCTACATTTGAATATAAACGTACATATTTATATTGGATTAGATTGAAATATTGTGTTAAATCGAACGAGTAAAATGAGCAGGCAATTTTTATAGGAGGGCATAGAAAATATACGAAAGAATTCGATATATAGTTATTCACTGTTATCCTGAAACTCCTCGCAGGAAGTAAAGATATGAAATTAAAACCCGCTCGATCAACGATAAAGCCTCCAGGCAAGCCTACCGTCGCGCATCGATCGATCAGGATAACTCGCGTCTCACTTTCATCGCTCGACTGATTCGTCAGATTGGAATTCCAGCAGACAGAAAGGGAGGCAGATAGACAACTGCAAACGCTGACTCACCCGATTACCCGCGGCAGGAGTTGAATCTCAATTAAAGAACCGTCTTGTCGTCGGTCAAAAGTCTGGTCGTAGTGCGACGCACTCTTCAATTCCCTCCTCCTTAACCCTAATCGCGTCATCGATACCGAACACAACGCAGACGGGACTCCTTTTGTTCCTCGTTTAAGGGTAGAACGGAACGGACTCTTCCGTGCGTTCGGACTCGAAAGAGGTTCCGCGAGTCAGCTCGGGCAGAAAACAAATCTCAACGATAACAGAATGTTGCGCAAGCGAATAGTGGATTCTCCCTTAAACAACGAATACCTACGTCAATGGAACTGATATATTCGATTTCCTCGATATATCGATATTCGAAAGTCCCCCGAAGGCGAAGCTAGAGCGCTTTTTCAAAAATAAATATCGACGCGAAATATTTCCTGTTCAACGTCACGTATATTGTCGTGGACGAACAAAAGTAAATCTGCAGTGCAGTACAGAACGAGTCTACGGTTTGTGGAAATTAATAAGAAGATGCTCGGAGTTTCGGAGTTCGGGCGCAGAAACCCTGTTCGACGAACGAGCAAAATAGCAGCGTCAATAACCGGTGGATCCCACCCGATCTATCTATCGGCGGGCTCTTCCTTTGGCTAACAGGCGGGCCGATTAACCGGCAATTAAACATCCACTCTCGAGATAAATTTGGAGGTTGCTAAAGGAAGCGACGATAGGACGCAACGTGGCGTGACGAAGAAGGGCCAGAAATAGCCGACGTTACGATCGGGGACACGTGTGCGCCACAGCGAACACGATTGTCGGTAATGAAACGTGGTTCAATGAACCTTGATACTTTAACACGTGGTTATATTAGGACTTTGTTTACAGACGTTCCGTCGACGGCCACTTCTCGCGAGTCGTTCGACGAACGGTACGATCCCGAGGCGAACCCGATGGAAACAATTACGCCGGTTGCACCCTTTTTCTCGGGCGGGTCAAAAATATCCGCGTGGAAAAAAGGGTTGCCACTTTATTCACCCGACGATTGGTTCGTCGAACGTAGATGCGCGAGATTTAGTACTGCGAAGGAACAGAGGAATCGAAACGCGTATAACGATCCGCAGATGTAACACACTTCTTCAGCCAGAACTTGGCCAAAGATTCTAAACCGAACTTGCTTCAAGCTACTGTCCCGTGGGGGGCCATCAGCGCCGCTAGCTGTTTGCCCACCGAACCCTTCACACGCCTTCAAATTGTTCGGACCAGTTTGTCTTCGCCCAATGGTGCTCCCAGCTACGCTGTCCAAGGCTCCTCACCGAGTCTTCCTTTCGTACCTTCGCACAGGTGGGTCAAGGTGCCACCGCCGGCCCGTAATCGGTATTTTTCAACGGTCACGCGAACTAACAGCCGAGGCGAACCGTATTTGTCAACATCTCGACGTCTTGGGGCAATCGCGGCGACCCTTTTTGGAGGAAGAGTGAAAAGCCATCCAACATTAAACCAACACTGCCGTGTTGCCATGTCAACGCTGCCATGGGCAAGTTCTAGGCCCGTGGTCTAACGAGGTCTTCCCACCCATAACCTTACCCACAGCCGAGTATGACAAGGTTATCGACACGGACCGATCTGTCCCGAAATTGCGTAAGAAAGGGCTCGTTGCAGCACACTCGCGAGCCGGTCGTCTTGTTTGATTAATTTCTCGAGGAACTACTAGTTTCTACCGAATTCGGGGGCTTCGAGCGATTTCATCGTGACCGCGTGAGCTGGTAACGTGTCCGTTTCGCAATAGGTGAAGATCGAGGATCTATAAATAACCGCCAGACAGAAAGAGGACTACGAACGTTGAACATTTCTCGCGAAGACTGTGTAGATAATGAATATGACCAGACCGTAATGTGTCTAATAATATCAACACTTATTTACGGCGATAGTCGTGATATCTTCGATCCTGCGTGCGATCGTTCGATATTGAAAGAAAATTCACAAAAACCATTGGATCGTCACCAATCGCACGCTACTAGCGCGACATACGGGGATGAGAAGAATTTCCCATGATTCCGATGAAATGTTACTAAATTGTCCATCGCGCGTCGTTCAATAATGCATTGGGAATAGTCATTCGTTGTTCGAAGGCTCTCCAAGAAGTCGAATATTCTTCTGTTCGTAATAGCGAGGCCTTTCAGTTATGTCGGTAGGAGTCACAAGCGTATCAGCCTCGACAATCGTTACGCACAGCCGTCGCGTATAATCGAGTGTCCTGACGATAGGAAACGATGCTCTCGAAAACGATCCCGTTGTAGGCGTGGACCGCTCGAGGACGCGTTTAGAAAGACATTGCGTAACGCTCCAAGCGTCTCGAGCTCCCCTTGAATTCAACGATTTCGAGAGAGGAGCGTACATGTTAACAGTTTGGTAGCCCGTGTACCCTTGTTGGCAATTATTTTTACGACTCCCGGCGCTATCCGCGACAATTTTAACCATTAACAGACGTCTCGGGCGGGCATGTGACACATGCGTCGCACGGCAACCGGCAGACCTAACTTCGTCCGTTCCAAGCCACCTAAGTTTCATGGCCAATGAACTGTGCACGGCGTTGTCGAAATGAAACAATTTGTGTCACAAATTGTTACAAAAACAAACACGACGATAACGGTTGCCGCAGTCCGTATGAATTGTGCGAGTAACGTTTGAATCCGCCGCGCAAGTATTTCCTCTCGAACTGCGACGTCCCGATCACCCACGACCGAAGTGTTAGCGCTTCGAGTCAACGGAATAAAATCGTCGAATCTCTTGACGTCACAGGTATTTACCGCCGCCGCTGCTACCCCTTTATCAACTACGACTCTCGATCAGCCTGAAAACCGTTGAGCATCGGCCGGGCCATTAACCACCCTCCCGTAACACCACTCACGGGCTAACGTCAACCTGTCGCGGCGTTGTAACGAGAAGAGAGCCAAGAAAGGGCTATTAATATCCTGTCGGTGATTCGCCGGGCGGACCGTCCTCGTGTAACCGAAAAGAAGAAAAACCGCGCGGCTTCGGTCTCGCCGTACAATGGATCGAAATCCGTCGAAAACGGGGGTCCGGCCAATCGGTGTTCCTGTATGTCGGGGGACTGTTCGTACGGTCGAACCGGCCTATTTTTAAACGTCATTGACATTTGCAAGTAGACGACCCGGTCGCGTGTGCACTCCACGCACTCCGTGCGCACGCCCACGCGTGCCCTTCAGAACGCGGTTCCTCCTCCTACGACCGATGATAATGCGACGAAGGGTGGGGGGGACGAAACACGGTGTTCATTGTTCGTCGATCTGTTAAGCGCGGACGATTTTTTCGCGATATTTTTAGTGGGTCCGCGGCGGGAGGGGGCCGAAAAGGAGCGCTGAAAGGAAAACAAATCCGGGGAGGAGGAACGCGATGCGACGGTCGTCTGAACGTCCTGAAACCGCGGTGACGGGAAAGGAAGGAGTCCTGTTCCCCTGATTCACCGACGGCACTGCGGATCGACCTTTTTTGGTCGCCGTCGCGGTAACGTCAAGCGTGACCTCACGGAACGAAGACGATACCTTCCACCCGATTCGATGTTCTCTAATATCCTTGCGGCGAATGATAAACTATGGCAAAGAAGAAGCTTCGTTCCTTGTATTCTTCGATGCATAGGAATACATTTAATCGTGTCCGTAAACAATATCGAATTGAATTATCGTCATTTCTGTTACAATAACTTTCGTAGAACCGGCCCACCCCGTATCGGTCACGTCTTCGAACATATCGCATCTGAATACTTATTCAATTGATAACGAAATGTCTGCATATTTAGCGCTCTGCTCGCAAGAACAGCCGCAAGTATCCTGACGCATAGCGGGGCGATAAAAAAGCAAATCGTACGCGTGCCGCATTAACCCGTGCTCCAAAACGTCGACGAGCGGACCCACGAGCGGAGAGCAGTGTTCCGACAGGCCGATTCGAAGCAGCACACTCGAACCAGAAGGAGCCACGGAAAATAAAGAAACGTATCCAAGAATCGGCGCGGTCGTCATCGGTGGACGTCAAGTGAGAACAAAACCTTTTACCACCCCCCGTTTCCCGTCGGTCGTTACGGACGTCGCGTTGTAAATCCGTGAACTTGATTGTCCTGTTTGGCCGCGCGCGGCGGCCGCGTAATTTCCCCGAAAGTATGGTCCGCTGGTGGGTGGTTTACGACGGCCAACCGAATGCCGGGGGAGGATGCGCCAAGTGTGCGGCAGACGCGGCGAGCAAGAAGAGAGAAAAAAATCGTCCGAAAAAGAAGGAAAGAAGCCGCGTAATCGGTGTCTATCGCATTCGATCGTTGTCTGCAACGGTGAAAGTTCAGAAAATATCGCCGAGCCTAATTTCGGCCGGTCGAATCACCGGGACCCGACGCTCCTCGGTCGTCTGCGATTCGACATTAGCGATACGATTTTATTGTCGCGAGGCTCTCCGTCTAACTGTAAACACGCCGGGATGTTTGCTTGGCGTTTGTGACAACTTTATCGAAACGGACGGGGGAGAGACAATGGATTCCGCCTGCGTCGACCTGAGCCCTATTGTATATTTGGAGATTTGAAGGTGTCATCTGGGCTTCTTTTTGCTCCTCGATCGGTTTTCCTTCGGTCGAACGACGGAGGAGGGAACAAAGGCTCGGCTGCTGTGAACGGTGATGCATCGGGGCGGTATTCTAGTGGAGGGGTTGCTAACGGCGATACAGAAATTACCGTCGCCAAATATTCCGCAGTTTCGTTTGAAACGTGCATTCCATGCGGCGAGCGTTACTCTGGTTAATGAGAATTACACATCGCAATGAAATAGTCATGTAATTGGTATTTTTCGTGTTTTTAGTCCAGCCTGTTTTATGTACCCCGCGATTGAAAATTTAGAAATACTTATCTCGCGGATCTTGTTGATAGCATCTATTGTAGAGAACATTTATGTAAATGTTAGTGGAGTTTCAAATCGAATTCGGCGAGACACTGCCGAATTAAAGCCTGCGTTCAAATTATTACTCCTTGACACGAATACCTCGAATAATATACGCTATTTCGTATCAGTGCCTGTATGAAAATAACCGCTCGAACCGGTATAAATTTGCCCGACGCAGGCCCAACGCTAGGAAATTCGATGAACAATGCGCGCTGCGAGCAACAATGTCGAATCTTCTTGGCACGCGTAATGTTTCAAGAAACACCATTGCTCTTGATCCACTTGCACGCCCACGAGGGTAATGGATTTATTGGCCGAGGTGTAAGCCTCGAAAAAAAATGGAACATCTATGCGAATTGAACAAAGACCGAGCGAACAACGATCGGGTCAACCGAATTTAATCGAATCGATTCGATCTTCTTTCTTACGAAGAGCGCGATTCAACAAATTTACACCTCGACTAAGAACACCGTCATGCCATTAATTCCGGAAGCTAGGTGATATTACATCAATCGCACGAAACATTTGTCCCTGAAATGAATTAATTGGACAAAGTCGAAGGTAAAATTTGCCACGAGGTACCAGATTGAAATTTCTACCGGGTAGAAAATAATTCCCTCGAAGCTGTGTACGTATATACATACGTAGTAATCAACTATTCGAGGACACGCAATTATTTGTACCACTCCGGTCCACGGCGACGGAAAAGAATTCTTGTCAGAGTTCAAAAAAATACAATTATGCATCACAGAGGACAGCCATGCCCTGGGACAACGCAATTATCGTTAATTTTCATACGATTGGAAAGCTTCTTGCGACACTGGTGTCGTATCAACGCGCCGATCGGCCCCTTCCGTCCCTCCTCGGGCTACACCTTTCAATCTGATCGACGACGATAAACGTTTTCGAGCGAGTAATCAATTTCTCGCCCCACTAGAAATCCTCCTTATATTCTACCCTCTTCGGTCTCGGACAATAAGGCCGCGTCCGTTACTTCGAACTGTCCGCCTCTCTCCCCTTTATCCGTCCTTTTATTTCATCGAGAATCGCTCGAGCGTTCGCAATGAACTTCCGCTAATTCTACCCCGGATTATCGCCGCTCAATTTTCTTCGATCTTCCAGCTTTCGCGAAGTTTCGCCGATTATTATCACGAACTGATTGCACAGGCTCCCTAACGGAAACTATAATCTCTCATTTGTCGAGCATTTGTCGAGCGAGTACCTGCCCAAGGTGTACAAGAATGTTTCATTGTTCGTTACGAAAACCGCTTCAGTCACGTCGAATCGCATCACAAGCTTCAATTCATAGAAATCGGTATGATAGGCCGGTACAGATACATCGTTACGTGTTTTCCCGGCGCTCGCGAGCACGCCACTCGGGCAGTCGATCTTCCATCTGGCCAAGAGAGATTCGTCGTTCACTTCCTACGGAAAGAAAGTTCGTCCGGCGCATTGTCGGCCGTCCGGATGACACCGCGTCGCGACGCCTCGAACGACGACGCGGATTCCGGCATGGCGGAGGTGTGCTCAACTGGCAACGGCAAAAGGTAATCTCTTTACTTTCACCGAGTCGCCGTGCAGACAGCGAGAGTGGACTATCTCTCGCGACGAGGCTGATCTTCCTTCGAGGAGATAATCGCGCTCCACTCTCGTCTGCCGCGAGCACTGTGCATGCATACGGTTGCCTGGTCGGGTGACCCCGTTTTCGGCCACGCTCGCTTCGAAAAGTAACCTAAATCGACGAGAAAATGAAAATCGCGAGGCCCCCACAGGCGAAACGATATCTCGAGGATCCTCGAGTAATGGTTCGGCGAGTTTACTGCGGCTGCTGCTTCTGGGAGAGTTCGAAAGTTCGAAAGAACGTTGCACGATTTTTGCGATATCTGGACACAAGTTTTCTGCCCCGGGTGAAAGTTTTCGATTTCTCGACTTGTAGTTGGTTTTGTATTAGGCGCGCTTGATGGAGATATACTTGGAACGTTCGAGCGTTTGAACCGCTGTTGTCCAAATTATTTGCTCGTTATAAATTTCTTGCATACTAATTTTTATAACTTCGAAAGACGCCGCAAGGAAGTTGGGCAGTTGACCTTTTCCGTATGGATTGATCGTTGCTTTCACACGGTGCTTTGTTATAATAAACAGTCCTGACAATGACAAGAAGAGAGTGAAAAGAATTGAGAAATCGAGTTCCCTTAACTTGTGGGACATGTCGGTTCAGTATGAAATTATTTCGAACCGCACGAAAATCCGTATGTCCGTCCGCCGAGCTCAGTAATTGAAGGTCCAGACATCAGAAGGGAAATATCGACGGGCATCGAGAGCGGAGCACGCGTTTCAAAGGAAATGTGTCAGAAAATAGTAGTCAATTTTAAACAAAGGGTCAAGTGGCTCACCTCATTAATTGGAGCAAGGCCCATGAAGCTAATTAAAGCCAATTCCACGTCCTACGGGTCCGCCGTGCTTCTGTTTTTCATCTCGCCCTCCCGCGTCGCGGACACGATTATTTCTAAACTTGATTGCGGAACGTAAAAAGCCACGCGAGGAGCCCAAAAGCGGTGCGTGTCAGCGCAATTGATGCAAGTCCCTGACACGTGGGTCGATTGCCCGTGGCGTGTCAATATCAGATTAATGACAGACGAGAAGCTGCGCGAACGAAACAGATTAACGCGCTGGGAATTCATCGAACTTAAATCGTCTTGCTCAAATTGATTTTTTTACCTAAATGTTTCATAAATTTTTAGGACAATTATTCCGTTGCGCCCGAATAATTTCACGAAGAAACAAACGTTGCTGATCAGTTTCTTCTTCCGTTAGGATGCCAATTTACATACGACATACATATTGTTTAAATGCACCACAAATATCCTCCGCTCTTATTCAACGCTGTTAATGCTTAATCGCGGGTTACTCGTTTCAACGGGGCAAACCTAGAAGCACAATGAAGAAGGGAAGAAGAAAATGAATGAGTGCGAAACCAACCCGCGACATTCGCGAAATGGAACATAAAATTCCGGTAATTGTACGAAAATAATAACCCTGACGTTCCTCGTTATTACGACAGCGAACACCCCGAGAACTCAATCTCCGAAAGAATGTCAAAGTTAATGAAAATACGAAGGATTATTCGAGGGACAAGCACGATCGCGTTTAAACCACACTGCGGGCAATTCAACGTCCTCGAAGGGAAGAAACAGTGACAGTGGACACTCCCTGTCAGAGATGTGGGACAATTTAAGAGACGCTGAGCTACGCGGCGGCTCGCGTCGTCCACGTGGTGTCGACACACGCTTTCACAGCATGGCGGCAAAAGCGGTCGTTAACCCTAGCGGGGCTCGTTCGCAGGTTGTGTAACACGGTCGAAACAATATGTAGGTCACGTCTAGTTGTCCCGGTTTGCCGACGAGAGGCTGATTACGTCAACGCGTCTGATACCGGCTAATGCCCCCCCACCCTCCCCAAAACGTTAACGGTTTCGTTTAGATATGGGTACTTGTTGTCATCGTCGTTTCGCTACACAGGCATAACCCTTTGACCCTTGCAAAAAGTGGAATTTTTTTATTATACACATTTTTTGTTTATTACGCCATCTTGGACTTGGAATTTGGACTAATAATTTGTCCAACGAGCTTTCGAGTGTTTTTGAACGGCGAAGTGTGAGAAAATCAGCGCGGTGAACACTGTTGTGTAATTATGAAAATACTTATGTGAGGTATAAATGTGAACTATGATTTAAGAATTTGACGAACCAGCATCCACGCGGGTTATAAGGAAGAAATAAAAATTACAAGTTTCTTCTTAATCCGAGTGATTCAACGTTAGAATTAGAGTGGAAATAAGTATGGGTGCTCCAATCTTTTTATTTCCCCTAGGTGTTTGATCATTTTTTGCCAGCATTAATAAGCAGTGCCTGTTTTAGTAGAGCAATAAATATGGATACGATAATCAAAGGAAGCAGTATACTTCTGCTACACAGCCAAAGTTGCTTATCAAGCGACGAGTATATATATATATATATTTTCGTTTTCAAACGTAAAGACATTTTCAGGTGGAGGGGCCAGGGGGCACGTGACTGTTGATAATAGACGGATGACCTTGCCGTGCGTAGAATTGATAAGAATTGTATCACAGCCTTGCGAATATTTATGACTCGTGGGGACCTTGGCGAGATTAAACGACAACAATTATTCGTCGAAATCGCCTCGTGATTCATTTGGAATCGATTAATCGCCCCACTTTTTCGACAACCTGCTGCGATTTCGCGTGACCCACGGTTCTATACCGTCCGTTTTTTTCCGTTGTTTTCGTTCAAACCAATTGCCGATCGAACAACGGGAAAGAACGAAAATAGGTGTGCAACTTATTCAGTTCGCGACCCAACACAGATTTGTTTCGCCCTAAGCGAATCCAATTGGGAGATTGTACTCCGGATAAAAGATTCCTGCGCTTCGAACTGCCGAACTTTCGCAACTTCAATTATTAAAATTGATCATGAAACCCTTCCGATTCATAAGCGCTCCTACAATCGCCGCGAAATTTCGGCCAATCGATAAATGCGAATCGATCGCCCGGCCAACGTCGTTTCGCGGCACTCCGAAATATCGCTACCGAACGAAATGAGAGCGAAGCAGAAATTGTATTATCGGGACGATCTCCCGCGAGATCCAGGAAAACGATTGTCATCTAGAGAGCTTAGAAGTTTCACAAGCAACTCTCTCCCGGTTGATCGGGTCAACGGGTCACCCACGCCTCGATTACTCGACTTCAATCGTGGCGAACGGTGCCCGGTTCGGTTGCGACACCCCCGCCGCACCATCTTGCCTTGCTTTCGTAAAGGCATCGCAGATGCCACTGGGTCAGAGCAGCGTCGTGCTCGTGCACTTTCTTCTGTACTCTTACTTTTCTTCGGTCGGACGGCCGTGGATCGTGGATCAACGACACCGTGCACGATCCAGGAAGATGAGGCGGCCACCGGTTAACTTTCTCCGCTCGAGCGAGGCTTGTAACGAGTCCGCTTTATTGTAACGTGTCGCTTTTGCACGGGGTGAAATCAAACCGTTGTTTATGGTCGGCTGTCCCGGCCAGCTGAGTAACAGCCGCGATTTGTATCGCGGTACAGAGAGAGTTTATTTACCTCATTGCTGTTGTTCGTTCGGCGATTATATTCACTCTGTTGCCGCGTTTTCACGCGCAGTGGTCGCCCGAGTTTGTCCAGTTCGATGATTTACGTTGAATCGCAGATCCCTCAATTCGAATGATGATCGTTTAATCGGAGGGCGATGAACGGGAGATAGCGGCGAAACGTTTTTGTCAAATTAAAATGGCTTTTCCAAACGGGGAGGAAAGTTTTACGTTTTTCTTTGCACGAAATCGATTGATGGTTTCCAGATTTCTTGATATCGTTCGTGATATCGTTATTATTATTATTACAGATTGATAAATCACGGGTAGAAGTTCGACGAGCATCCTATAGGGTCAAGCTCCTTTAACGACTGTTTTTCCAACGCAACTGCACGTTTCCTGCGGCAACGGAAAAAACACGGCACGAATTATTCGATAAGCACTGCCATTAATTACCCGATATCGACAAATATTCTATGCACTCCGATGATGCAACCGTGCGACGAGGAACATTAAACGTGAACCGCGAGGAATGTCGCATTCAATATGAATTCCAACGTGTAAACGCGATCATAAAATTCCGCATTGAATTACACCCCGTTACTTCGCACGTCAAACGTTACACCGGTGTCACGCGAATCCCGAGGAATCGTTTGGCGAGCGATATCGACCGCCGCTCTGCCGATTCCCCGTGGGATCGTAAAGGAATGGCCCGAGCACGCGTCCGTCGCAGTAATTTTATTTTGTCGAAACGTCCTGCGTCTGATATGAAATTTCATCGATCGTGCAATATTCCTTCGTTCCGCCGAAAACGTTTCGTACAAATTCGACAAAGGAAAACGCGAATATTCAACCACCTGTGCCCATGTTACGTTGCATCGTTCCAGATGAACCGGCCGATCTCATCGAATCTGCGAAGCAATTGTTTAATTCGTTGAAGCATTAACGCAGCGCGACAACGGGTTAATAGTTTTATTATATAATTGTTTCGTAAAAATTTGCGAAAGGAAACTATAAAATAACGGTCTTCACGCAGTCGTATCGATTAAGATGATCGATCTTTCGATAAGTTTGTCGAACATCTACAATGCATGTTTATACATGGAAGATCAATTTCGTTTTCATCTTCGAGAATAATTATTGTATTGCTCGTGGACGTACATCTTGCATAATAAAATGAAAGTTTCCTCTCCGGTCATTTTATCCCCCGCTTCGATTCGACGATTCGATCCGGCCTGGTGAAAATCGAAAGCATACGAACGAAAGTATCCGACGTCTTGGTCAGATCTGTCACCGAGCAGCGCGGTGAAACGGAGCGCTGCTCGAATAGACGTCGCCGAGTGAAAGACAACGATAGCGAAACCGAAAGTTCCACCGTTCGTTCTACTTTCCATCATGGATCTCTGGATAATTGGGTCGCCTCCCCCCAACGGATACTGTACCTTCGACAATATCGTAAACACTTCGGCGACACCTTCTCGTACATCTTTTCCCCGACGAGAGAACCGATGATCAGTCTGTGCCACATTTTTCCATTATGCATTCAGGCCCGAACTGGATGACAAAGATGAAAGTTAAGCGGTGACACTCCATACGAAAGCGTACTTCCTACTAGAATTTCCGTGTTTTTGTGAACGCATTTAATTATGTGGTAAATAGCACGGTGTACAGGGTACGAAATGACCAGTCGCGAATAATCGCGAAGCGTTACACATGCCACTTTCAACTCCGATCCCACGAATCGGGCGAACACGGGTGAAAGTTTTTCCTGCCTTTTCAGAGGGGATCACGAATGGAAATCGTCCCGTTTTCTGTATTGTGTTGGACTGTATCGTATCAGCTGTTCATCTGTAAAAAATTTAGTAATATGTGGCGGGACGCGTGAAAATATTACAAATGCGTCACGCCGCGTCCGATCGAAGATTGCATTGTTTTGCCCATTGGCGGAATGATAATCGGCGTCGGGTATCAGGGGAAACACTTTCCACGTTTATAACGGTGCTACGATTAATCGAAATACCAAATGTTATTACGCTTCTCGCGTCTAATTGCAGCGACAAGTTTCGAAATTACATGGAGCAACGAATAGACAAGGTATACGACCCCGATATCAATTGCATGTAAGAGTGAAGACAGCACGAACGTTTATTTTCACGAGATTCCCATTTCTCTATTTTTCATCAAATTATTTTGAAGAAAACACGAATTATTATATCCAACGGCAAAACTTTCAACGATCACAGTGAAAGAACCTCCCCTCAAAGCGGCGGGTATTTCAAGTCATTGATCGCAGCAATCATTCAGACATTTAATTTAAAAGGCCAGCGAAATTTCGTGCATTGCGGCAACCTGTTCGCGGAATACCAGACTCGACACGAGGAAACGTTTTTGAAATCCCCAGTTTTCCACGTGAAATTAGGATCTGTTACGTGGCAACGCTACCCGGCCCGCGGCTCTCCTACGTTTCAACGTCTGTGATCACAGGCCAGACAATCGGACGATGCAATATGCAATAACGTGTACACGATGCAACGTGCCGCGGCTAACGACCGGCCAGATCGTTGCTCCAACCAGGAAATGAAACGAACCGCCGGTTGAATTGCACGGTTTCTCGCGATCGTGGCCACGGAAAGTGTGTCACACCTTAAACGGGGAAAAGCAGAATGCCGTGAACAACGCGGAGACTCATTAACGTCGTGCCGGCTGTGAATCAGAAACGTTGAACGTTGATTAACGGTAACCGATCGCGAATTTTATCGCCACGGGGGAACGTCGCGTCGCGTACGACGTGAACCGTTTGAACTTTCGATACCCCATAGAGTATTCGCCGGATGCAAACGCGATGAGTATCAATGGGTTTGCTTGAAAGGATTGGAATGTATCGTCTCAATGGGATTCCTCGGGTCTCGAAATAACAAATTTACGGTGAACGCTGTTTGACATCGAAGGGAGGTGAACTTCTTTCATGCTTCATTTAACGAGGATCGGTGGATGTATTTGAGCGAATCTTGGCGAATCGATGGAAGCATTTTTATTCTAAAAGTCCCAAGAAACGCATTTTAGGGAAAAAACTCGAAACATCTCGAGACAGGAGTAAGGCAGAGAAATATACAGTGTCAGTAATGAATTGTAAATAAATTGTTCTATTCCGAGATCTTCCGTAAGAGAAATATTCCGGTGCACCTGTGAAATCGCACCGCATCGCGTTTCAATGAACCGAATCAAGGGGATCGACTTTTCCGAACAGGTGAGCCCAGACTCACTTTCCCCCGCGGAAGCGAAAAGAGTGATCGTCGCAGGCGAATTAAATGCCCTAAATCGAACGAGAACGCGGGGACATGCACGAATTATGCGTTCTCTAAATGAGCTCGCGGGAGGTGCAACGGCGGTTGCACTTTCTCCGTAATAAAAGTAAAAGTTTCGCCGAGAGACCAAGTCGAGACACGGTGCGCAAGCATCGCGTTTAACCGGCCAGCTTTCTATTATTGCGAGATCGTCAACCTCTCGTGCAGTTTTTCATTGCACCGCAATCTCTACCGATTACATTAAAAAAAGAAAAAGAAAAAGAAGCGATCCCCCACCAATTTTCTGTAGGTGATATTCTAGTATTCAGTTCGATGCACCAGCTTTTCCTTTGGAAACGAATAAAGTTTCACTTGTTGCTTGGAACAGTGTTGCTTGCATTCAATCCGTGCAGACTACAAACGTCTTAATGATACTTGACAGTGGTGACAGAGCGACGATAGAAAAGATTATTCAAATTCCCTGGAAAATGGAAAATATTTGGAAGGGAATACCGTTTCCCGCGATTGGAATATAAAGGCTCTATGTGCACGCTGTAGCGCGTAGCGAAGAAAACGATCGGTCAATAAATATTGATGCGAATAGTCGAAATAGAAAAATAGCGAACGCTTTTCAAAGGGAAATGGGGGAACGGTTGTCGCGTTAGATCCTACGGAGCTGATCAGGTTCTGTTTGTGTAGAAACTCCTGCTTTTTTCCCCATGAACCTGGGCTCAAAGGATACTTCCCCATCTTTTGCACTATAGAATTTTTGCAATTGAAAATTTTGTACACTCGATTTGCTTATTGAACACTGCTCAAAGGATTGCTTTCACAAATTGGTATAATTAATGCGTCGAAATAAAACGGAGACCATGTTAGCATTCTGAGAATGTAGGTTACTATAAATGATCAAATACCAGTAATTAACTTTTGTCCTTGTGTATTCATTGCTGCGTGACCATGCCTACGTACTACGTACAGTGTAAGTTTCACATACAACACATGGCTTCGTGTATTTGTACTTCTTTTATCATTGTACCTTTAGAGTGCTGTTTTGCAATGAACACATTAATATTAATTAAAATCCCCTCGCTTTATACAGAAACGGAGGAAGTTAACATCAACGTTTCCGTAGTGTAGTGGTCATCACGTGTGCTTCACACGCACAAGGTCCCCGGTTCGATCCCGGGCGGAAACAAGTGCTACTTTTTTTTATATCGATCATAATTATCGTTACCCGCAAAGAAATCTTTTGCCGATTAACTTGTAACAAAAACAAAAGCAATGTTACATCTTAAACAGCACGGATCAGAAATTCTAGCCGAAACGAAGATACAAGCGTCCCTTAACTTAACGACCTATAAAAATCGTTCGACTAAAATAAATTAAAAAAGCTTGCAACGCCATCAAACTTTCCATTTACTCCGAAAACAGACAAATAATTACGCAGGACCGTTTCCCTCGAATACGACATTAGGTACGCACTGCAACGTTCCTCAATCGACCATCCCCTCTGACCGCAACTAAAATTCCTACGTAAATTGAACAGAAGATAGGTCAGCGAAAAAAACTTAACGGGCACCAGGCGCAACCTAAACGCCGCGCAGCTCGGATAGTCACATCTCGCGGAACCACCGGGACGCAAAAGGAACGCGAAGAATCTGGTCGACGGTGGACACCTGTTCGAAGGATCCCTGGGGGACAGTGGTCCCGAAACGGCGGAATTCCATTTCGCAAAATTCCACGTAGGGTAACAGAGGTGATTCCATGTGAAGAGGACAGTCCTTTGTGCTTCAAGGAGAGGATGCGAGCGTGGTATGGGGCCGGTGGAGTCGGGCTATGGCAAAACGGGCTGTCTCAAGGCCGGTTAGGCACAAGGGCAGCTTCAGTCTAGCCTGAACTCGACCGCGCCCTTCGAGGTCGTGCCATCTCGTTCCCACACGGCCGATTTCTTTTTCTCCCTCCTCTTTTTAATTTCTTTCCTCCCCGTGCCAGCGCGTTCATTAATTGCCCGTTAACTGTCGCTTCCTCGGGCAGAGCACGCTGCCTCAATTGAAATTAACTCGTGGAAAGGTTCGCGTCTTCAACCCTTTGTCTCGCGAAACGATTTTCATCGCGGGTATTTTTGTCCTCGGGTTCGAACCGCGGCCCTCGAGGGTTCCGCGGACTCGCGTTGCGTCGCGCGCGTACATTTCTCCGATGGAAAGTAGGCGTCCGATTTTTCATTCGACATTTTCGCTAGATTGCCAACCACGGGTGTATCCGTGAAAATTGTAATAATAATACGGGACCCGTGTCAACGTACAGCTGTGCACGAGCGTCGCTCCCGAAGTGAAAATACACAGGCAACTCGCGAAGCAATCTCGTTTCTTTAATCAGCAGAACCTTGATCCGTTCGTCGTTCCCTATCGCGTGCCGGACGATTATGAAGCGATTCGAAGCCTCTTGGGGGGGTATACACACGTGGGTTTATCTGGTCCGGCCGACGGGCAATTAATTGAACGACAATGGTCGCCGGGCTGCTCGCGCTAATTAGCTCTGACCTCTGGGATCGGTGGCGCACGATATTTCAGCAAGTTCGCCGAGTGACCTCTTTTTTTCCCCAAGGATTTTCAATTACAAGAAGTCACCGTTCCTTCAAGCGACCACGTATCAACGAGTTCCTTCGATTATCGTATCAATTAAGACGCGGAAGAAGCGAAATCGAATGAAGGAAACGAAAAATGAGAAAATAGATGCAATAATAAAATAAATAAATCTATCCCCAAACTGATTCATCGGTGCCCAATAAAATTCTAAATCACTACAGTATAATCATTTATCAAGAAACCCTCCAAGAATTATCTGTCGTGACACTTTCTCCTGCTCCCCCGACATTCGTGCGTCCAGAGAATTATTATTATTACGCTGAAGCAACAGCTTCCTACGAACGACCGTAAGTCGTTCGCATCGCAAATGCAGCGCATCTCTTTATCAGCTTTCCCGATCTCCCGCCCGGTGACCGCGTAAATCGCCTACTCTAAAGCGCCGACCCTTCCACGGCTACCACCAAGGTCACGACCTCCACTTCGTGCGGAGTGCGTTGTACGCACTATTAGGCACACGCCACGCACGTGCATGTTGCGTACGTGCAGCCTAATCTGTGGGATGCATCGGGGAACCAGGGCTGGCTCGTGGTCACCACGTGCCACCAACGTGATAAACGTGAACAGAATTGTGGAGGCAGGCCCCGACGTTGTCGTGGGATCCGCGAAACGATTGCGGGCTGCTCAACGATCGTCGAACGATTGCCGAAGACAGAATGGGAACCTGCCACGTCCCCAAACCTCTCGAGAGATTTCTGCGTGGCGCAGATATGTCCGAAAAAATTCAACTAGCCGCTTGAAAGTTGTCGAAAGGAAGAAAATTTGAACGGCCAGTTCTCAGGAACGCGAACGTGCGCGCGTTGCGAATTGAATTTGTTATATTTGGATCGTGCGCCTCGTCCATTCGCTCATGGGTCGCCCCACGCGATCTTTTACGGTTCGGCGAGGAATCGCGGCTACCGCTAATTAACGAGAAACGCCTTATTTGCTTCTTAACAGTCTGGTCGTAAGCGTCCCCGCGCGAAACCGTATATCTGCGGATACCTGCCGCCCCGTAACCCCTTCGACCAGCTCCTTGAATCCCCTCGTGGCAATTCCATATCGTCACCGAGCGGGCCCATTGTCTGCGCGTCGCGTCTCGGCCTCCTAGACAGGCGGCGCAAAAATTCCGCCCCTGACGCGTCTCCGGGAAAGGGTTTCGAGGGTGAGGCAGGCCGATTCCCGGCGAGTTTAAGCCTCCTCCCAGTAAGCTTGGAACGAAGACGGTGGAAGAAAGGGAAAAAGGAAGACAAAAACGAAGGAAAAAAGAAGGGCCGGCTACAGAAGTAGTGTGCAACCGTGGAGGAGGGGTGAAGGGCCGTGAGCGAAAAGGGGAGACAAAGAGCCAAGAAAGAGGGAGTCGCGTTTCTCAGCGCGGCGGGGACGTTCGCTCCGCTGTTGACGGGGTGAACGTACGACGGTAGACGCAAAAATCCCCCCAAGGTCGGTGCATCCCTATCTGTACCCCGTGCGTTCGTCTGTCCGTCTGTCCGTGCCGCGGTTGACCGTCTCACGGCCCGTCCACACCGATCCCCACTCCAGACGACAGTTATCCCTTCCAGGTCGCTGAAATCACCCACGCGACCTGGCCGACTCGATTCAGGGACAGGGGAGCCGTACCTGCGCTGCACGCGGATTAGCCGAGGCGAAAAATTTGCGGAAAACTTGACTCCCTTTGTTGGCGAACCGCGATGCGACATTGTTCGCTCTGGTCCCACTCTTTTGGGAGAGGAGACAGTTTCTTTTAACGGGGATCATCGTTCACCCTTGCGCATCGCTCGAGTTTAACTTAATGTTGCCCGGAGATGCGTAGGTGAGGTGTTATTTTAGTCGCCCTCCTGGTGCCGTGTCGGTTGAAACGCAGGGTGGATTCGTTTGGATCGGTGGAACGAAATATTTGTTGAACTTCTCGTCGTTGGCGATCGGTGCTTAACGGAAACTTGAATCGTGCCTTTGTCGGTAGATGTCCAGAAACTTTGGCGATTTTAGAATGACGTGAGATTGCACGGGGCGTTTTAGAACGGTTTAGAAATTATTCTCCTAGAATAATTCCAATCTCCGATTCGGGAGATCATTCTGCTGGATCACCCTGTATGTACACAACGTTCACCGTCCACTTGAGAACGCTACCAATGGTCCAACGATACTTTCACGTTCTATTTCCACCCGAGTGGCCCGTTGCACCGCGGCGCATCCGAGAATCGTCCCCGGGTGTCTGGCCGGTCCGGGCGTTCGTTGTTTAAAACGTTATTAGCATAATATCGAAATAAACGGTCGATGCGTCTGAATAAAGGATGCATCCCCTCTCCGTGTCCGGGTAAAATCACCCACGCGACCCTGGTCGCCAGAGTCAGGGACGTGCGCGAGTTAAACCCGTCGTTTCGCGACGCGTCCGAGCGGAAAGAAGGCCAGGAAATATATGGACCCCTTCGAAAAAGGACAATTTTACTCGCTCCTCGAGGTCGCACGAGGGGCCCTCGGTATTGGATTTTCATGGGTTGCACTTTCATCCTTTTTACCACTGAACTGTGAAGCGTGCGAAAAAATTCGTCGCGTAAATCCCGAGAAGGTATATCGCGTTACGGGAACATCTTCGCCAGCCAATTGACGACGGACAACAATTCAGCGACGCGGCTCGATTAACGCGAAGGATAATTTAATGCATAAAGTCGTAACAATAATAATCGTTTCCATCCTCCTTCGTCCTCCTCATCTTGAAACTCGCCCGTTCGTCCGGCAACCGCAATCGCTGCACCTCTTCAGCAAATCTGTTCTCCCTGTCCGTGTATCCGGGGAAGCGGTACACGCGATCGAATTAAAGGGGAAGGACGACGTAGAAACGTTTTCATTATTCGCCGCTGATCCTTGCACTACTGCCGATACTTCGTTCACCCGGTCATCTACGCTGCTACCATTTCTAACGAGCTGTGAGTTCGGTCCCGAGATGGGAACAGTCGAGCGGTACGCGCACGGATTAAACGGAGTCGCGTTTATACGGCCGTGACCGTAAATCGCGGGCAAAGGTGCAAGCCGACAGCGGGACACAAATTACTTCGGCACGAGAATTCGAACACCACCGGGAGAAATTGTGGGCCGCCTCGTGTGAGGTTCTACACGACCCGGGGAGATCCAACGGCCGAACAAGAACTCGCGTGTCAGATTTACACGCGGCGAAGCAATTTGCGGTTTCACGAGCGGTGCGCGGACGCGAACTGTCGGCGGTAAATTAAAATTTCACAGACCCCACCGACTGGAGACGGTTCGTACGGGCGTACGGGCGGTCCATATTTCGCCCGATCGTCGCAATTAAATCGTAATTTTCGCTGGTTACGCCCGTTGCCCAAGTAACACCGGGGCTTCGATGATTCGATCGTAACGTCTCAACGGTGCAACGTCCGATTGCTAAATATTCTCATCAATCTCATCGGACAGCGTCGCGTTCCATTTATACTGTACACGCAGGTGACAGAAATAGTTCAAATTTCATCCCTCATTTTTCTATCTCTTAATGCATCTTGTTACATCGATCAATCGAGAGGGAAATTACTTTCGCGACTGAAATTCAACGGGGGCGACCGAACCCGTTGGCCGGACAAAATGTTGCCCGTAAGCAACGCAAATGTTGACACAACTCCCGCCCCACCCCCCCTTGCATAATAATAACAGCGCAAACAATGGCGTCCACTTGTTGTTGGTGTTTCGCTAATTTAAAGAAATGACTTTCCCGCGTCGGGTAAGGGGGATAAAATGTGCCGAACGAAAGGGGAAATGATGTACCTGCACAGTTAATGACAGTGTGACGAGCCCCCCCCCCCCCCATCCACCGAATATTCTTCCTACCGAGTAACCATCCGTCAATTCACGAAGAATGCGTCGCCCGGCTAACGAGCAACGCAACCCGTCGGTTATCCAACAATAAAAAATAATTTGGCGATGAACGAGGGTAGACGGTGTTCAGGATCGAGAAAGACCGACGTGAGATATTTTTATTGGACGTCTGCAGTCTGGATGCACGGCCGGCCGTTCACCCGATGCACTCGTTGCTCCGTGCCAATCCATATGGGATCCTTGCTCTCAATTCCACTTCGCGCGTGTCTCATCTTCTTCAACTGCGCCGCCCGCGCGCTTTTAGCAACAGCCTCGGCTCAGGCTTTCAGTTTCGGCGCGGCTCGGTTCGAGTCTGTCCGCACGACCGGAAAATTCGAGTTGCTCCTTAACTTCGTTATGCTCCAGCAGAAATGGTTGCGCGATGTAATCGAAGCCACGGAATTCTCCATGAATTTTATATATAGATATATATATCGCAGCGTTGTGTAGCCATTTTTATTCAGGCGTACGCAGAGGGAGAAAATATCCACGACGGTATATCCAACACCGGTAGATCGACATACGTCGTAACGTTAATGTTCGTGACAGTCGTGGACCGTTCGAACTGTACGATCTCGACGGTCCCGAAACGTTTCGTTCGGCATTCTTCGATGAAGATGGAGGCTCGCCAGCTGCCGCGAATTGGCCGTAGAGTAAAGTTCCTTGCACCGCGTGCCTTCAATGTCAGAGCGGCGAACGTTGCGAAAAGGGGGTGGCGAGAGAAGAAACGACGGCGTGGTTCATTGCGAGCGTTCAATGGTACTTCGATATACGGCCGCATACCAACGTATACGGTGGCCGTCCGCAACTATTTCTGGAGGGTCAACATCTAGATGAATCGCACACGTCCCGTTTCCGTGTACTTCCATCATCGGCCGTTTATGTTATTTCAAATCATCAGAGCGTGGAAACGCTTTAAACGTTTCGCTGCCTTGTTCAGAATTTATACCCTCACGCGTTTGCTAATGCTCCGTCCTCTGAGAAACGGAAACGCACTTATTTACCCTCCTTCTGGTTTGCTTATTTCTGTTTTAATCTGTTATCTTTGCACGGACCTTTCGGGACAGATTTGTTTAATTCGCCCTTGTTTCCTCCTCGGCAGTTAATTTCGCGTTCAGATTGAATTTCCTCAAGCCCGGGTATACCTTATTCATTTCTGGCGTTCGCAAGAATTGTATCTCCGATGGGAGCGTTCGTGGATTCCTCTAATTAGTGAAGTTTCGAAGGGAACGAATCATTGTCGGCGTTCTTGGAACAGCGCGACGCCTTTTCTCCTACGAATATTACTGTTTACGAGAGTGATCTTATACAGAGGCACGTTCGCTGATCTTTCGCGCAAAGATTATTCCGATTCGTCCACGATATCGCAGTAATAATCCTCGAAAAGCGATATTCCGTGAAAAACGTGGACGGAAAAGTTTATTAATACTTCTCCTGTATTTAATGAAAAAATTGTATTTTTGTCGCTTTTATTATCCAATTCGTTGTTTCTGCGTCAACGAGTTCATGAAACAATTTCACCCTCCATTCGGATACAATCATATTCCCCGGCTTCGCGTTCCGTTGCGCGAATCGAAAATCCCGATTGAAAGAAGAAGAAATCTGCCGATCAGCGTCGGGGCTTCTAAAAATACCAGAAGGTCCAAGAGCACGCGTGAATCATCTTGATCGAATGCGAGCAGTTTGTTGTAACGAGCAAGGCCAAGGTCGCAAGGGGTTACCAACAGCTAAATTAACGTTCCCCCGTGTCGCAACGCCTACGTAAATTGTTATAAAGAAAGCCACGTATGCGAAACATCGTTGTCTTCCATTCGTGATCGATATCGTACGCATGGCAAATTCTTTTATCGTGAATTCGATGTCGTTCGATTTTTAGAATCCTAAGAAAAGCGACTTCGTTCGATATAACAGTCGCCTCTTGTAACAAGAATGCCGTTAAACAACGACGAACAAGGTTCGCGAGTTATCCACATATTCTTCGCTTCTCGCGACAAAATTTTCGCAGCGTACACCGTTCCTACCGAAATCAAATTCGAGCCGAACTATTCAAATTTTTCTTTCCCCCCGAACAATAACGTTTCACGTCCTCGAAGATCCGTCACGCGACAAAAGGGAAGAGTTTATCCAACAGTGAACGTGTACATTCTATTATTTAGCTGTCGCGTTTCTCATCAGGGTGTCACGAGCTCCTTTTCCCATCCAACACCCTTGAAAATGAGGCGCTACCCTGACCTTAAACTCATCCTACGGTGGCTTAACCTTGGCACGTGCTCGAGCGATTGCCATGCAGCGTGTTGCATCCCCTTCGAAACGACTTCTGTATCCCCGTAGCCCTCCCGTCGAACCATTAGAATGATAAATAGCAGAGCGTGAGCGAATCTTCAATAAAAGAGTCGTTTCGAGCCGACGAGCAGTGGGTGCCCGATCGATCGTTTTCCCCTAAACGTGCTGGCTAAAATCTAAACAATAATGTTTAACGGGAAACTATTTCGAACGAAAAGAAATGAAAAAAATGTTGACTGGCATTACGACCCCGTTGTATTTCATTATTTTAACATTGTTCCTATATCGCAAGTTTGTCTGTTCGAACAAAACGATTAATACTACAGTATAATAGCGTACCAAGCACTATAATTGTTGCGTGGCTCTTCTATAATCACGATTTGTCACGCGTCACCGACGGTAGATGAGCTTATCGGTTAGATATAATTAACTGCATCCAGTAATAGTTTTCTTCTCGAAGATTACGCACAGTGAAATCCGACTTGTTCAATAACACCGAATATATTTCCGTCCATCGTGTAATGAAGCTAATGTTAGGGCTATTAGAAATACAACGCGTATACGTCGGACATCGTTCGAATAATTCGTACGTCCACTTTCCCGAATCGATACGTTTCAATCGTGAACGGGCAAAACACTTGTTTTTAATTATCCGACGAAACGCGTGGGAAATTTCGTGCGCCGCGCAGTGAAATGGAACTCGATTCGACGGCGAATAAATGATTCCTCTTGCACCGACCGATTACGAGCGTACGTACCAGAGAAAGTTGCGGGATAACGAAAAACGTATTTGCATAATTAGATGCGCATAAATTTAACGCAGTTTCTTGTATTCGCGAGATCGACACGCAAGAGTGGCAGAAATAGCCTTGTGCTCGTTACGATCCACCCCAACGACGGGGTGGTGTCGTTGAAACAAAAACGAGAGTAGCCGCAAGTCGAGCAAGCGTGAAATAATTAGCGGAATATTCTAAGGTCGGTCGTTTAAAAAAAGAAAAAGGAAACAGGTTAACGAATTTCTTGAATTCTGTTCGCCTAGAGAAATACGAAGGCCGCTACAAATGCGACGCAAATTGAACGTATCTCATTTGATCGGAGCTGCTATTCACCCTCGACATTAAAAACGCGAACCTTCTAAATACGATCGGTCGTTTTATATTCCTGTTACCGGAGTCCTACGATCGATCGATGTTCCAGTAATAGAGCAGAGATGGTAAATCAGCAATAGAATGTCACGCTCCTCTAAAAAGTGTCCCGGGACGAAATAGAAACGGAGAAATTGCGTGCACTGTGATGTCAAGGTTTGTTCACGCGAACGCACACCGCGTACGTATATATCCGTTTGAAAAATACGATCAAGCAATTCAAGATGATAAGAAATAGCGCCAACTCGATTTGCAAACCTTCTACACACGATACAAGACAAATCTTGTTAGAAGCAATAGCCAATTCGAATCGACTGTAACCCTACGCGCGCATACACGCGAAGCTACGCGTACAATACATCGTTGTCGTTTCGACGATCGCGCGACGAATCGATATTAATAAAACGGCAAAGGACAACGTTTTTTCCTCCACTTAACATAGACCGCCACATCCTACGCGCCGCTATCTATAATCCCTCCCCTGGTGATCTCGCAGGGTCGCCATACTGAATCAACAAAAGACCACGCGACACTGCCGCAAACCTATCCAATCTTCCGTATCTAATCCAGCTTCGCGTGAACACGATCTAACCGTATCGCGGCCCTATCAATCGGTCGTTTCACGCTCTCGCGCGAACCACCGTACGGTCGGGTCGATAGGGTTCCGTTTAATAGAACGAACGGGGTAAATCACTTCGATGACCTCCGATGAAACAACGCCAGCGATACGGTCGCGGTGACCCTCGACAACCTCGGCACTCACCCCATTCGAGAACAGATCGATGGTCGAGCAGTGTCAATGTCAATCGTAGGACGGAGATGCGCGACGAGGCGAGAGGGTTTGCACCGGTATTGCGTCACCCTGACGTCAGAGCAACCCCTTCGCGTTACACTCTCTCGCCCCGTTCGACTATGTTTGCCCTTGTACGAGCGGCTTCCTACCCCCTGTCCCGCTACCCCTTGCACAGACACACGAGCGTAGGCCACGTTAGCCTTTTCCGAATACACGAATCCGCGCCCTGTCGTCGACTCACCCCTTCTCTCACTCTCTCTCTCTCTCTCTCTCTATCTCTCTCACGCTCGCTCTCTTTCTCCCTCTGTACACCTCCGGGGCGGCCCAACCTGTTGATCGACCACGAGAATAAACTCGAACCCTCATTATGGAAAATACCGGGGATCCCTGGCACGACGAGTGTGCCGACGATCGATGCAGTGAGAGAGGCTCGGCCGTCGCGACGCGTCGGCTGTTCGCCTTCAGAGGGTTGGATCTATGAGGAGATATAGTCGGACCAAGGGGAGACACTTTACGGTGTCTGTTTTGTGCCGATTGTTTGTTCGGCAAGGTATACGTTCGGGGCGAACGGAGTAGAATTTAATAAGTAACAGATAGATAGAACGGTAGAACGACAGATTTCCGTGTGATTGAAAATAGCAGTTACCGTGGGTATCTGACGTTCGACGTCGAAATCGTGAACGCCAACGTCGTGTTTGAATAAGAAATAAGAACGGTGCACCGGCGGTTGTCGTTTCGGAGCGGAGTTATTGGCGTTCGCGGAACAGTCGATTGGCTTTACCCCTGCGATGGAGGCGGCGCCATTGAGAACGTTCTAATCGTATCTGCCCGAGGGATGCTTTGATCGACTATTCATTCGTCCAAGGTCGCGGCCGTAGAACACCGTGGAAACTCTACCGATAATTGGCTTCGTGCGCCGAGTACGGAACAGAGACGCCTCCGTCGGCGTCGCCTTTGAATCGTCTTTGATCCTCGAATAGCTAGTTTATGGAAATTCAGCGAGTCCGGAAAGGAAAGCTGCCAGGGCGAGTAACTGGCCGCGGAGCATGCGCTTCGCAATAATTTCCACGGCCTGATCGACAAGTATAATTGCCCTTTCGCGCGGGGATCATCGAGGGACCCTCGGCGACGAGAGTTACGACGGTGGTGAAGTTGGGGAAACGTGAACGAGAAAGCAGAGCGATTAAATAAGGGAAAAAGTCTCTCCGGGCGAAAGGAAAGTAAAGGTAAAATTAAATTGGGTGATCAAACTGTTGGCTGCTGATATACGATGTGATCAATTAGAAGAAACAGGTGAGAAGGATAAACGGTAAAGGAATCTGGTATTATTTAACGAGTATCGTATAGGGAATACATTTTTCTATGTCTAATTTTTGACTGAAAAAATTATTATCTTTGAGCAGCTGCAACTACGTGAAAGAAAATCGTGCAACAGTCTACTTAGGTTCATTTTGAAGGGTGAAGGATGCTACTTTGATATCTGTATGTTGATTTTTAATTCAGATTTGTTTACTTCGAGTAGAGGGTGATGGACCGAAGGTACTTTTACTCCGAAAATTGTATAATTTTCGATCGTCTGTACGAACCTCGAGAAATATTTCTCTCAACTACAATTATCATGGATTTGAGCAACCCAGTATCCCCTTTACAAACGACGCCAGAAAAATTGGTGTACGATTCTTTTGAACGATTTTATCGCACTTGAACGGCGTTACAGCAGTTCAAACATCCATAATTTTTCGATCAAAATTGTGTATACTTTTAATTTTTCGAAGGAGTGTATAATACAAAGGGGAACAGAGATGCCCTGACATTGGGTACCAGCACGAGCACCTCAGGATCTCGAATTACCCACGACCAGAATGGGCGCACCGCTTTCGGGTGGTCCAACGCCGCAAACGAAATAAAAGTTACAAAACGTGGGGAGGTATGTGTCTGTAACGAAGGGCTGATCGAACGAGTCTGCGATCGATTATCGATATCTCGTCGTTGAATCAATTTGCAAGCCTTCAAAAAAGAAAATAAACTTTTCGATGGTTAGAGTAACGGTTTCGCTTTCTTTTTCGCGAAGGATCAATTTTAATCGATCTATTAGTGTTATTTTTATTTTACTTTCAATCAGTGGAACACGTGAGCAATCTGCTTAACAAATTTATAAAATCGTAATACGATATACTAAATTTAAGATTGAATCTAGGGGATTGTGCGTTTCAATTTTAATACAAAATCCCGCGTTAACGTTTTCGTAACTGAACATAGGGTCTCTGGAGAAGTCGGAAACCTAGAGTTACGACCGGATCGAACTCAACACCACCGGCCAAGGTAATGATTGAACATCTTCGTTCCTCGGGACACCACGGGTCGACCATCTGTCGGCGATCTTACTCCTTCGAGGTCGTCGCTTGGTTTCGAAAATGTTCGTGGAATTGCTGGAATTCCAAATTTGTGGAGCACATACGCGTCGATGTAAATATGTAAGTATATCGATACTCTTGATACGATCGCGAAAGCGAAAACGATTATGAAATTATTATTGCAAATTGTTTAATTATTAACGGCGAGCCTTTTTATACATCAAGAATTTCTTGCGGTATCGTAAACACAGACGATTCATAAACATAATAATGTCGACCGATAATTCATGTCGCCACAGTGAACCCAAGCTTCCAGAAATTCGTAACAACGGAGAAACTCGTTGATCAACAAGAAACTGTACGAATAACAATTTATGAAACGAGCGTGCACGATATTGTAAAGAACCGATTAACTGCTTCATTTAATATTAATAATTCGTATATTCGGTCAAGGCCCGAGCGGCTGTCGAGGGTCACGTAAAACGCATGAGCGTCGGAAAGCCGGCCAGGTGTTTCATGGGCAACGCAACGACGCCGATTTTCTGGGTCGTCACGGCAGACGGACACCCCGAAACCTGCGTTTGGCACATGACTGTCGAGAACATATTTTACTGCCTCCTATGTAGGTCACACGCGCCATACATGAACCTATGATGTATAGTTCGATTAAAGCTGCGTGTTGATTTCGGGGGATGCTACTTGAAAATCTCCACTGCGAATGGAATGAACCGCTCCTTGACAGAAATGACGGCCCGCGGTTCAAATGGAATAATAATATTTAGAGGCCTGCAGACACTGGGAATTATTTGTTGCCAGGGGAATGAGAAAGTGTCGCGTTCCGTTTCAATTTTTGCATTGATCAATTACTCGTGACTATTCCGATTTCGTGAATTATCTTCAATTCACCCCGAACGGACTACTGCGCTTACAAAACCGTACAACTTCTCGTTTGCCTGGCATGAAAGGTTGACGAAGTGTTTGAAATAAAAAAATTCGAATAAAAATTAATTTAAAGATAAATATATACTGCTCGAACGATACGTCCGACGAATCGAACGTATTTTAAATATCTACAAACATCTCGGAAATACGTCAGCGCCATAAAACACCCGATAAGATATTCTCCATACGTTGCCTACAATGCCACCTTCCGCTGCAGACATGTTTCACTTAATTGTCCCACTTTGACTTTTGTTTTGTCGCGAGGGGGATAAAGAGGATCGAACCTGACCGAGATCCGGCAAACGGCAAGATGTCAGACACGAGTTTGATATCCTCACAAAAAGCATTTTATCCAGGCAGGTGTTACGAGGCGGCAACCGCTGTTGTCCGTGTCCCAACCACCTGCTCGTTTTTTTTATTGAATGTGTTCCACACGTGGTATTCACACTTCACCTCCCCAATCCGCCCTATGTATCAACGCCAAAGGAGGCAACAGCCCTCCGCGCGAACAAAACCGGGCACGAGCTCCGTCGTAACCAGCAATACCGCGCCAGCGCCCAAAAATAGCTATAATACATAATGCAAAGAAATCTGACACAAAGTGGTGAATTTGTGATACAATATCAGATATTTATGTCGCTTCGTGAAACTAGCTTCATGTAATTATTGCTCTGCATTCGACGAGGATAATAAACAGATAATACTGAACTGTAGAATATCGCGGGAAAAGATTCGAACAAATTTTTGCTGCAATTACGCATCCCGTAGAAAATCATTCTTGTCCTATTAACGATTATAACGTTCACTGAAGCTTATATTCAAAATTTGATCGGCGACCAAATTTTAGAACGCTTAAGGAAACGAAATGTTGTTACGTAAAAATTGCCATCCCGTTCTTATCGGGCGCGCGATTGCCTCGTTAGATTATCTCATCGTCGGACGGACGACTCTGCGAGAGACCCCAGAAGAACGGTGGAACGCAGGTGCGACCCCCTTCTCAAGGTCCTGATACTTTCTGTGCCCAGAGTCTGTAAGGTGACGAAAGGAAGAGAAATCGTCCTTCGTTGTTTGAAACGGACCACGCCGATCTTTCGCATACCAGATGATCGTCATCCGAATGAACCAGGTGATTTGACGAGGACCGATCGGTATCTTGCAGCTTGCAGGGAACACTTTGTTCGTTATACAAGATGCCCTTCGCTCGCTGGCGTTCTTTGCCGTAATAAATAACAGAGTAACTAGCTGAAGGCAAAATTAAGAATTGTATCGTCGAGAAAACGGTCTGCGAAGAACAATTATAAAAATAATGAGTTCGATTAAATCGGATATTTGCCCTCGTTAGAGGTGCGGGAACGGTTGGACAGAATAATAAAATCTATCGGAGACAGATACGCGGCCGATCGTCATTGGTAACGCGCAGACTCGAAATTTTCGTACCAGTTGTTTCTTCGTGCCTAGCGTCATTTAACCCTACCGCCAAGGAAGAGGAAAGTACCGTGGTTAATTGACTTACAGGGGCGAAAGCGGCGCAAAATTAATTAAACCATTAACCCTTCCAGCCGGCCGGCCGGCCGGCGTACACCCCTAAAAGCTGTACCACGTTGAACGGTAATTCTCAGTCAAGGGTGCACTTTATGGGAGATGAAATTCTCCGTAAAACCATTCTGCAATGAGTTTACCGCACGATTTGCAGCGGACGGTGATGTCTATCCGCGCGATTTACGTCTTCCCTTCGGATAATTCAAATCGCACCAAACGAATCGAAACGTTGCAATCATTGAATCACATAGAGGGATCAATAATTTCGTATCCGGACACGACGAATCGATTACACCTGCGACGAACAATACGGATATGTATTATAAGTAAACGAATATTGGTCGCCAAACACATTCACGCCCTCCAAATATATTTATCGCAAAGATACTTCGTGAAATGAAATACAAAGGATGTTAATCAAATCGAAATGACGATAATCTTTCGGTCGAAGTACAAACGGGCATCAGGCGTTGTTCCGTGAAAAAAGGTGAAAGATAAATGGAGCACACGTGACAGAAAAGCTACATTTATTTCAATCGGTCGGTTTAATTGACCGGCCAGCCGTGCTCGTGTTGTCGCGAAATTACGTACGGCCAGGAATTATTAACTAATTGTAAGACCTTACGCGGCATTCTTGTTGGCCGCTGCTTCGCCTAGCTACCCTGACCAGCAGAGAACGGTGCCAAGGACATTGCTGGACTAAACTTCGATATCATACACATGCATTTAGATAGCCAGCCGCACAGGAGTAATCCACAGCATGGCCTTTCCTAATGAACAACGTAGAGTCGAAAGGAGCGAAGTGTCCGCCGACCACGTGAAAACAAAGATAAATTTTCACGTGGGAATTCGTTGACACGGGCGTACGATTTTCATACTGAGCGCGGACGACAGCTTCGGCCGCATTCATTTACATACATTCAGATAAAACTTTAAACATACAAACTAATAGCGTCGTTGTATCGGCCTATTAATTTTCTTGTTAAATTCCCCGCTCTGAAGACAGACTCGATAAGGAAAAATCACTGATAGTAACACCGTGGTAATGTTATATATTCGTGTAAAAAGAAACGAATTTCACACAGTCAGTCCAATGCAAAGTTAATAAAAGAAAACTAAAATCGACGTTCCATTGTCCAGTGGAATAATGAATAATATTTCCATTCGAAGGAGAACAGATTTTGTACCAAACTGTTGGCGATTGGATAGTTGCAGTAAATGTCTCGAATAGGTTCCACCTATTATTGCGACAGCTATCGGTGATAAGGAATAAACGAGGGATTAATCGATACTTTGAATTTCCCGTTCGTAAATAGGTGCGACGTCGTTTCGTCGCCTTTAGGTACTTCACGCTCAATTGTTAGAAGTAGAAGAATCATGTCAAGGTTCGGCTGTGCTAGTATTAAACTAGCGTTAAGTTCGCGTAGGATGCAGTCTTGTAAAGGCACAGGTGCTGCACGCTCGACGCTAATTTATCGCAAATTGGAGAACGTCGCGATGATCGGCGTGAATTGCTCGGGTCGGGACGCTTTTCCCAACGTCGTGATATTCCCGAATATATTCGTGCGTCAATGACGCGCGCCGTTTGTTCTTTCGTTAATCAATTAATTGCGAAACTCGTAATGGCACAGGTCGCCTGAAATGATACGTACGCTTGTGCGCGTCCGTCAAGGTGAAACGACCCATAACGACTCCTTTAACGTGGAAAAATATAATGGAAAACGGAAAAATGTCATTGAAAATTAATAAACGCGTTCTCATTTGCCATTTTCACATGCTTAGAGAACAATACTTCGATCGCCTTGATACACTCGCCTCACCGGAAGCTGAATATTAACCTCGATTAACACCGATATTCCTATACCGTGGCGCTTCGGCATGAATAATCTGCGGGTGACTAAGATTTCTTCTTCCTCCTTCTGCTGCTGATTCCCGTGTGATTTCATCGCGGCGACGCCGCAAGACCTCGAATTTATTCCCCGCGTCACGCCGCCCTATTTAACCGTCGAAAACTGGTTGAAACTAATCTGAACTCGGAATGGGAAGATTTCGACGTGGAATGCCTGAACTTATTCGAACGTATCCGGAGATAATTCTTTCATATAAACCTTATAATCCGAGCTAGAAAATGTTGCGTGCCGAAGGTTTTCCTGCGGCCTGAATTTCTGTTGGACAAAGTTGGAGCACCGTGAGATCGGGACACAAATATTTCTATTTCTTTCTATATTTTTTATTTTTGTCGGTAAATATGAATTAATTCCAGAAATTTAAACGAACGCACGACGATAGGAATTTTTACTTATTTCACAACCTTTGACGATTGCATTCTCTTTGCGATGTCGCGCAGTGTGTTCTACGCGTACCTCTAACCTTTGACATATTCAGGACTTTGTTACACAAGCGCCAGGTGCTCGATATCAGGAGGTTAAATTTGATCAAAGCGAACTGTAACTCCTAAAATGACGAAAACAGCTATTCGGTTACTGTCGATATTTCTTAAGTGCACAATCGCTATCGATCCTCGTGTACTCATATTGAACGTATTGTACGTACATTTACATATAATTACGTATAGTCGTTCCCGTCAAATCCTCTGAAAAGAAAATTAACTTCCCCCTTGTTTACGAAATACGTTTTTCATTCCCCGGGGGTTGCGCAGAAAAATTTAATTAGCCTGCATAAAACATTGCGAAAGATAAAGAACTAAGGAAAACGCATTATAAATAAACACCATCCCGAGAATAAAATTGGTATTTATATCCGTAAGCATCGCGCGACGAACCTTTTGACGTTCAAGCAGCAATCACTTCACGATTCAACAGTCTACTACCGAGAAAGCGAATGCGAATCGATATCTGTCAAACGTTCGAGACAATACTTCAAACTTCCTGGACAACCGACAAGGGTCGTCGTTCGTATAAAATCAATCATACGCAGAACTGTGGCAACGCGTTTGACAACAACGTCAGCGCCAAGCGCATTCGTTGGAACAAAAAGGAAAACCGAAAATGTATCACGAACATCCCCGACTAAATTACATATCGATATTAATTATGAAATACAAAAATGTCACCTCCTCCAATCAATTCTTCTCGCTACCCCTTCACGTACTATCCGCTATACCCCTCAAATTATCATGACATATTGATTTATCGAGTAAAAGGAAATGAAGGCGCACATAGACCGAGCGTCCAAAGTCGTCTGAACTTCCAGGATAATACAACGCCCCGTCGAATTTCAGTCGACCGGATATCCGACCCCGATAAACGTACGGGCGACGATCGTTCCCCGTCCCGGCTGAAAATGTCGAGGTTCAAAAACACCGTGTCCTGGCGATCCTTCCACGAGCCGTAAGGACATAGGAGGTCAGTATGCGTGGGTTGTTGCACCGGCTAGAACGACGGATCGATACAGCTTGCGGAGCGTGGTGCAGAACCGGGTTAGCAACGACCTACCATACTTCCACCCCCTCGAGCACAGCAACAGGCAGCTATTTACGCGGCTCCGGTTAACGGGTTATCTGTACAACGTTTCCCGAAATCGTATTAATCGCGCGTCGCCCGATCGAGCGTCAACTTTGACCCTACCGGGGGCTCGATAGCGAACGAAAAAGAGACGGCAACGAAATTTCGATTGGGAAAAGATGCAATGTGCAACAACCTGTTCCAGAAACGTTCTTAAAAATATCCTCGAGGCAAGCAAAGGCTGAAACGCGAATTGAAACTGCCAGCGCTAGAATCATTGGCTAAAAGCGTACGCGTACGCCCGCGCAATCGCATTCACAGTCTATTATATACGCTGATTAGTTGTATTACGAAGCATCTGAATACGCGACGAACCGAACAGTCCACTTGGAAAGTAAGTTGAAGCACTTAACGACACTTCAAACGTATAAATAATTATAATGCATGTTTGTATATTTCGATGTATTCTTTGTCGTGACAAGTGCATTAAAAAGGTGTGTCGGTGAAACTTACATATGGCTAGGTTATGAAACATGTATCGCCTTCACTTGCACATTGGTGCAAATCGTCAACTTACTTTCCGCGGCGACTGTATGTACCTGGAGCGGCAATCGCCCGGCCTTGTGCATCGCAGGTGAATTGAATCTCAAGGGTGTCGCGGCGAAGGTAAGTAAACCCTTGGAAAAACAGCCGCGTTATTAATAGAAGAATCGCACACTGAATTTCTAAACATAGAAATGTTACATGCATGCGCGGCGATGTTATTAATCGCGTTAATTCGAGAGATTAATAGTTAACGCTGATCGACCGTAACGCAGCTGTAAATTATGGATGAGAATACGGTTTTCAAGTATTCCCGACACGGAACGATCTAATCCGCCGGAACTCAATCACTGTTTCGCATTAATCCTTTGATACGTCCTTTTCGCGACTTCGCTCGTCCGGCGAAATACCTTTCGTCGTTCCCGTGTAATCAAATGAAAAATCTTCCATACAATTTGATTGTTAGATCGGAAGTTCGGAGGATCGGAGGGTTAGCGAGAAAGGTTAATTCGAAGAATATCATTAGAAGTCGCGATATTAAAAGTGCCGGTTCAATGCCGGTCGTCGGGGCTGTCCCCTTTAAGGCGAGCTGCGTTTCCTCTTAATTTCTCATTCTTACGGAACAACGTGGGCAGGCAAGGTATTATCGCTAAGCTTCTGCTCTCGTTAAACGAATCGCACCTGAATGCAAATAGTTGCGCTTGTGATGCACGCTTCCGAGATTATCGCACACAACGTTCACGACAGTTTTGTCACGTCGGTTGGCTTCGCATAATATTCGGGGCTTCGAACAATAACGAAGGAGTTCGTGCGAGCGTTAAATATAGAAATTTCGGACAATCGCTCGTGACGCGTGTATTATGCAACTCCAGTGTAACAAAATCAAAGCGTACCTGGACGTAATACAATTGTCTTTAAATGTGTACCCCTCGATTGAGCAGAAACTGCGTAAAACCTAGCAGGGTTGCTTTCATTGACGCAGAAGATTCGCGTCTCGAAAAATTTTCAAGGCCTACGTGGACGAAAATACCTCAACAGATTCGTATATACGTCATCTACAGATCTGACCTTTCCATCGTAACCCACCCCGCACCCCCCAAAACCCCTCCCCGAGAGAAAGACGAAACCTTTGGACGAAATAACGTATCGTTACCTCCGGACGTTTCTCCAAAATCTTGCCTAATAGCATTCAATTGCGATCTTATTCGACGGTACCAAAGAATGAATTGCAATGACGATTACGACTTCGTAAAGTGCCGCGCGGCGGGGCACTAAAACTCGTGACTTACTTTGCTTATTAAATGTACGAATTCCAAGCAATTTCTACGTCGAGCGAACGTTACGGCGTCGCGACTCGAAAAGATAATCGAACAATCGCGTCCGTGCGAAGTCTCGTCGAGCACGGGCTCGCCGACAAAATTTATCGATCGAAGTTGGGAAGCAAAAAGAAAAAGGAAAAGAAAAAAGGATCGTGTCCTGCGTGAATGGTTTGCGAAACAAGCCCCGAGAAGAGAAAGCGAGGAAGCCAAGGGCGTCCCTTGGTTTAAAGTGGAAACTTTCCTTTGACAAACGACGAGACGACGCCCCCGAGACACCTCCAAAAATACGTCGCGATGCATCTTCATCAGCTTTCATACCGAAACGTGCCCCGCGAAACCACCCCCGCGATACATTATTAAACGCGGCCTGCCATTTTTCTCTCTTACTCCTGTTCTCCGCGTGCGAGGAACATCAAGCATCCCAACTACACGCCCATAAATTGCGATCAAAATTAAAGGTCCCTCTCCTCTCCTTTCTCACCGTTCTACGTGCGGCGAACGCGTAATCGGGGCGCGTCAGACGGACCAAAAGAGGGTCTGTTCGGCACGACGAAAAGTTTGCAATTTCCCCCCAAATATTTGACGAAGCCCAATGAATAGCCGGCCTCGGCTTTAAATCGTTAAGGCGAATTCGAGGGTCCGCCGCGCTTACGAAACACCACGAACGGAATGAAAAGACAGGGGTGGAAAGGGGACGCAAGGTCCCGAAAATTCAGGGACCAAAGTTTCCCGGGTCCCGGGACACGGGCGGGATGACAGGGGAAAGGTAAACAGGAAAGGGATCAAGATATCAGGCGAAGGGAACTGGATGGAAGGGTGAGCGGTATCATTCCCACTGGTGCTCGACCTCTAAATTCCTGAAGAACACGCACGTGGCGCCCTATACGCTCGTGCTTCTTCCTTGCCAAGGACGAATTATTTTCACCATGCCAAAGTGGTAGCGCGGCCGCTCGTGGAGGGTTCGAGAGATTGAAATCTGAAATCTCTGGCGCGTGGAAGGGAAGGAGGGTTCATTAATCACAGCCGGCTGGAACGCGAACGTGCGGCACGGCCAGTTAACAGAAATAGGAAGTGCTGGGAGCTGTATAATTGTCCGCTGTAATTGATGTTTCGAGCCTCTAGTTGCGATCAATGGGAACGGAGAACCGATTTCCTCGACGATCCAAATATCGAATGCCAAGGAAACGTTGCACGCGACACTGGTCCCGAAGACGTAGCTGCTTCAAATTTAAACGACAAACAGCAGCGTGAAAAACAAATTTCGCGAAACGTATGGAAAAATGCGTCCTGCCCATAACATAGCAAGCGAACCAAGCCGATTTATCTCCCCCGCGAAGCGAGCTCGAGACCTTTTCGTTTGCACGAAATTGCGCTATCGAAACGAGAACTAGCCTCCGGACGAGTTGAGGACGGCGAGATAATCATGCCGTCCTTATTCCGCTTAGCTGGCGGGAATTTCTCGTTACGGAGAGAAACGGGGGGGGGATGTTCGTTTCACGTTTAATTACCAAATATTCCGAGGGAAGAAAGGCCGGAAGAATTAAAAGTGCTTGGGACCAAAGTCGCCGTTTTACAACATTGCAATTCTGGAAAGCTTCTTGCTCCGAAAGCGAATTTGCCGTTTAACGGAGGGAGGAGGAAACGAGAAAAGTCCGACGCGAATTGGACGCTGAAAAAAGGAACGTGGCTGTGACAGGCCAGAGGCCAAGGCCAAATAAATTCGTCTACAGCGTGGCGGTTGTTCGTTCAGAATCTTTTCCGTCGTCCACTGACGCGACGTTCATCGCTTATAGATTTATTCCGAATCGCTTCTAAACGATGGAACATTTCTGGCAAATCTGCTGCGCGAAAATAAAATCTCCACGGCGATAAGAAGACGGATTCGTGGACATTTAACGAGTTCCATTGTTCGTTAAGTTAACAACGTTTCAACGAAGATACTATGCCTGTAGAAATATCAAATATTTGTACAATCGTTGTCGGGACGAAAAAAAAAAACGGACATGATGTCATACCGCATGTATCTTTTCGCTGACATTTTGCTGGACGAACGTAATGTAACGAGTGACAAAAAAGAAGAAAAAAAAACACTGGGTGACAAAAAATTCATGAGAGGCGATATAAAAAGTTGAAGGTCCTTTCTTACACCGGTGTCTACAGATGAAAAGCTTCATAAAAATCGAGCCAGATTACGGCGGCAACGAAGATACCAAGACGTCGCGAGAAACAATCTCGTCCAATTTCGACGAAAATTCCGTTGGTGGGTCCCCAAGCAGTTTCTGCCCGCTGACGGTTCCCGTAATGGTCTGGCACAACAAAAAATGGGGTGCCCTCTGAGAAAAATAATCAGAATGGCAAAGTTCTCGCTCTGGAAACGGATTAGCCGGTGGGAATAACTCTGCGACGAATCTCGTTCAACGAAACGCTTCGATGAAAGAAAGTCGGGGCGAAGTTCCCCTCCTTTCTTTTTCGCATGGATAATATACATACATATATTATCCCACGATAAAACGGTAACGACACAAATAACGATCAGCCCGTGTTCATTGAAAAGAACCACCGCTGCATTCAGTGCTCTAGTTTCATCGTATTCTGCGCCCTTCGCGTGCACGGTTCGTTTTCGATTTCCTCGACGATGATGCGTGATCGTCCGCTATTGATTGCGATTCTCCGCCCTATATCCGCCGAACAGCGAAACATTCGCGTCGCTTCCGCGAGAACGCGTAACGCGAGTCGTTATCACGCGTGATCGATGTCATTCGAGCTGCCAGGTAGCAGGCAACCCACGCATCTTCAATTTGATTCGAATAATCGGCGAAATTGCCGATCCTCGTTAATCGTTGCCGATTATCGCGAATTCGTCGACCGTGAGAAACTCGCCCCACGCGTGTCGCGCAAACTAATTAACTTCTATCGCTTCGCTGCGTCGTATTGGAAATTGGATCTCCGACGCGCGGCGTTAACTGCGTTACTAAATAATATCGAGAAAATTTACCCCGGCAACATTCGCAAAGAGATACTTGTCTCGATGTCTTTAAACTCTTAATTAAATAATAGCGAAATTTAAACTGCGATTCGACGATAATTTGTAATTATGTATAACGTGGTTCCCCGGTGTGGAATAACCGGATGAATCGTCGAAGATGCTTCAACGGCAACCGATGGTCTTGCGTTGCGTTGCATCATACGTTCTGTACCCCATTGCAACATACGCAAGAGTTTATTCGCACAACTCGCACGCGCCGCGAAACCAAAGTTTCTCGTAATTATAAGCGCCGTCCACGTGTACCTATTACTCAGCGAAAAATTGTGAGGACAAAAAATTGATATAGATTGGTAGTCCAAGGCTAGAGAAAAACGGCAGGGGAATAACAATCGTGCGTTATCAGCCACATGGCGCAAATAGTCGCATTAACGTTAGAGAACGGTGCGTCAGCACGACCAAGTTCAAGGGTACAAATTCACATGTTACCCCTGTCTTGCTAAGCGATTCATCCGAGGAAATTTCCTCGAAAATGAACATTTCGAGGAAAACAATATCGCTGAAAACCGGCGTGCTTCGCGTTGCGCGTCTTGCAGCGTGAGGTTCGTCCAAAATCGTCGCGCAAAATTATTCAGATTCGACGAGGAAACGTGACCTTTCTATTCTCTATCGATACACTGTGATCGCATTTGAAATTAGCAACGCGCAATGTTTTGCGTCAAATTGCGAAAAAAGGTAAACTTCGATCGCGCGAACCCCGCGTCGGAATTTCTAACCGAACAACAAAGCACGAGCCAACTTGGAAAATTGAATTCCATCGATTCCTCGTCCGTACGCCTGGCCGGAGGCTTTCGATAACAGTTCAGGGAAAACGAGAGATTGTAATCGACGAACCGAACCAATCGACTGCGCGGGAATTATATTATGTTTACACCGTAGTAATTGCGTCTGAACGGAGCGTGCATTACTCAGCGACACGACCTTTTTTTAGTCTTTTTTCCTTCCTCTTTTTTCCCAACGGGAACAGTACGAGCGTGGTCGGTTATCGGAGGCGGGTAAAAAAAAAAAAATCAGGATGAAAAACTGGCGCCTAGGTGCGCGTCGCGTTAATCAGCCGCGAGAGCTCGCGATAACGATAAGGGGGCACGAGTTCTCGAATTGGTACCGATACAAAAGGGATCCGTACATTTCTCTCTGTCCCCGATCGAGCGAAAAGAAAACTCGCAAACAGAAACTTTGCCGACAAAAATGTTTCCCTTCGCAGAAACCAAGCCAAGCTGATTCCGCGTTTGATCGTGGCGCGTTTCGCGCTCTTCGCCGTTGCGCGTGAAAACGACGCGAAGTTTTTCGAGTTCCATCGGCAAGGCCGCGAGCATTTTCCAGCCAATCGGAAACTCCGAACACGCTGGTGTCGCGATGCCTCGCTTACGACACTTGCGAAGCTACCGCGGCCGGTCACATGTCAGCCGCGCACGTGAATCTTATTGAACAGCAAACTGACGGCTACGTGTTGCACGGACGTATTATTCACGTAACGCGGGAGTACAAAAGTGCTCGGTATCGTAAGGTCAACCGTTTCTGACGGCAGTCGCGCGACGCGCAACGTAAGCCCGTTCGCATACGGCGAAACACGCCGCCTTGGCAGTGAGAAAATGCATTATGCGAGCTGGCGCGCAGCGAAGGAGAAGCGCGGCTCGATCGGTCTATGATCGCATGCAATTCCGAATAGGCCGTTTCTGTGGGGCACAGTTCGGTTTGGCGTTGCGCGTGAACGTTTGAAGTTCAATTCGCCAGGCATTCGCGGTGACCGGCCGGTATTTTTGGATTTTACTCGTAACGGACCGTTAATGGCCCGACGAACTGTAACGCTTGCTACGTTACGACGCGCGCCGTGACGATATAAACGTTCTAATAAATTCGCGATGCTTTAGCGTACAGTATAGAGCGAGCGAGGTATTCGAGTCGTTCCGGATAAATTAATGTACTGGTCAGTTCGTTAAGAAGCGACGCTTACGATTTTGCTCGAACGAATGGAACAAACTCGTTACCGATTTAACATATTGTTATCTTGGAATTGGTCGAAACGATACAGCAACTGCGATAGAAGAGCATTCGGTCAAGAGAGGATCAGGCTGCGAAGGACTGAGAGGAGGTGCGATGACTATTTGCGGACGAACAAGGCGGCGCGACCGGGTGTAATGAAGGCAAAGATGCGCCTTCGGAACGCTGGGAAAACGGGGGGGGGGGCAATATTTTTATAGGGGAATATTCATGGAACGCGTTATCGTGGAAAGACGACGACACAGTGGCATCGACCGTGCACTGCGATAAGAAACGGCCGTTGTCTTCTCTCTGCCCGTGAACTTGAGCTCTCCCGGCAACTCGCGATACGAGCACGCATGTACAACAAACGACGGCAAATTGGATGGCAGAAAATTACATTCTCACGCGTTCGCATCGGGCATAACGATCCCAGGATATCCTGTCATCGAGCCTGACCCCCTTCGATTTCCAGTGGACACGAGCGAAAGTGGGTCGAGGGGATCGCCATGGGCACACCCTGCAGGACGATCGTATGAATGGTGTACTCGCCGTTGGTTTTCAACGGATAATGACCTAATATATATATATATGTATATACACATACTTAGAGGAAAGTTTCATTCGCGAATGGAACCAGCCCTCCTTTATTGACACAGGTCCGAGTTTCGGGCTCCCGTTTCGAAATAATTGGATCGTTCCCCGTGTCCCGAAGGTTGGGCAAACTTGAATAAATTCTGGGGTGAAACGTCGCTGGTGGTATTTAGAATTTCCGACGCAACGATTTCTGCGGACACTTCGAGCCACCGCGAAAATATCGACGCCCGATCGGTAAAAATCACCCACCCCTGACTTGACTTCCTCAATTTCTCGACTATCTGCCCCCTGACTGAGCAAACTCATCCGGCGAACCGGCGTTCAGCTCAGAACGCGATAACAAAGGTTATCGGAGCTGTTTATTATTTGGTGACCGATGGGGCGAATAAACCTCGACGACGATGCCCGATCAATTTTCGAAAGGACGCGACGAACGTCGCGAACGAACGGCCGATCTCCGCCGGCCGAAATTTTCAACGGCAGAAACTGGCGAATCGAGCAACGATACGAACAATTGCGATCGTGCCGGGGCGTTCGCGAGGATTAAGATGCACGTACAATCTCGGTCACGTGCGCGCAGTAACCGGGTAACGGCTGGAACATCGCCGTGCAACGAGACGCCGAGCTCTTGGTACCGTGGCGCGCAGGGCAGCAGCGGTATGCACGTGAAATGGTAAAGCAAAACGACGCGTCGAAGGACGTCGCTGTGGCGTGTTGTGCATGTGTCGGCCGCGCAAGCTACGGAACGACGATCTTTTTTTTTTTTTTTTAAACCAATCATCGGCCGAAGGCCGAGAAATTCATGCTTCGCCGGTTTTCAAGTTCGCCGCTCGCTGTGAACTATCCGACCTCGTCGTCCGCGCCGTCGTGTCGCTACCTTGCTGCAACTTTCACCAATCAATTTTCCGCCGGGTTTTGGTCCACGGGTCGGACGTTACATCGACGAACCTGTTCCGCGACGAAACGGCGGCGAATTTGAAAGATATTATACAATACGTTTTAATTGAGACGGAGGGGCGCCAATTTCCACGATATTCGTGCCCATCGTGTCGTGAAATGGGAGAACGACGACACGGTATTCAAACGTCAACCGCAGATCCGTTGTTCCCGCTTGGTGTACAAGTGCGGCTCGTTTTCGCATGATATAATTGGGGGCCGTTCTCGTTCTCCCATGGAACTGGTTACAAGACGGTTAGGTAAAAGACTCAGACGGTGAGGATATTTCGAAGTTTCCTTCGTTCGTCCTCCCGCGGATCTTGCAACGAGGACGCGCTCGATCCGGATCGAACGTGCTTTGTTCCCATTCGTCGGACGCCCGACAGCTGCGTATTTATTGCAAATTGAATCGAACTGGCTCGATGCATCGCGGAATTCTTGCGTTCATCGCGTCGCCGTTCCTCGGCAACAACGTGAAAGATAAAGCGGCCTCAGTTCGCAATCTATGATGTTAACCACCTCGCCGCGGGAAAACGGTCAAAGTCCATGACTGACCTTTCTCGGGGTGGCCGGAGGGTAGGAGGGGGGGGGGGCGAGTATGCGATATCCGGCTGATAGGTGGCAAATAAAAAAGAATTAGCAACGTCGCGGCAGGGTGACCCCTCTGCAGTCTTATCGGGACGCGTCGAGGGACAATAATAGCTGAACGCGATAGCTGCAAACGTCGCTGTTAACGGCGGTAACTAATTGAACCTTACACTCCGTGACTTCGGCAAGGTCGAATTTCGATATCACGCTCGTCGCCTCCTGTTTGCACCGCTTCGCTGTTTGTTCTGCCAAATGGTGCACGGCAAAATCCCGCGAACAAACGGTGTCTATTTCGATCGAGGGACAGATAGAGGAGCTGTGCTATCTGCGCTTCGGGAATCCAAGGTTCGAGATGCGGCACGCGGAAGCACGGAGAAACAGAACTCGCGCCGCACATCCAAATTAATCGTAAAACGGGAGAAAGCTCGGGTCGGGCTGACGATCGAGATTTTGCTAATCGAGACGTCGCTTGAGACGCTCAAAATGGACGCGACAATACACGCGTGCATGGCGCACCCTTCGAATATTAAATCCCCGTGCAATTGGAAGGAAGGAGGGGCATGTCGGTTTTATGTTCTATATAAAACCCAGTTAAACAAAAATTATCTCTTATAGTTCTGAGAATATATTGGGGTATAGAATTCAAATGCTTATACAAAAGTGTTTATATTAAAAAGGACCGGTAGGGTCCGAATGCTCCATGCTTCTCTTCTATATTCATTCGTTAGAGTTTCTCCTTCGAATAAGGACGTGCCTTCTTTTACTATATAAAATAAAGTACTTTAGTTAAACTGAATTGTATATTATATATTATCACACTTCCTCATAATCTAGTTTTTCCAATAGGGCATCGAGCAATAAGGATAATCACGGGGCAAGAATTTTCCCCATATGCGCCGGGAATTTCCGACAAATCGTGTCCGCGGTTTCTTCGCCGGCTTGTTTTCCCCGACGGGGAGGAACATCCGTGCCGCGGCCTGACCTTCCCCAGGGGGCAACGTCCCGGCGACAAGAGCGAAATAAAAGGCCGATAATAGCGCGGAGTGACCCCCGTGGCCGGTGTCGACAACCACCGCGCGGCCAACGACGACGACGACGACAACGGAGGCGACAACGGTGTCGGGAACGACCCGAGGCGTACCTTCGTCCGGAATTTGCCGCCGTCTTACGCGAACGGTTATCAATTTCGCTGGCGCGCGAGATGAACAGTCAAGGACGCGGACCTCGTTTGAATATGAATTGCGCCAATTAGCCTCACCTTTATTCCCGGCCCGTCTGTTTGTTCGCTGATTGGCCAGGATTGCGCGGCACTGTACGCGCACTTTATGCCCCGGCGTTCAATTCCAATCCGAGGTCGGGTCAGATCTTGAAGGGTGACCGAGATCGCTCGAATCACTCGCTCGCTAATAATTGAAGCACCGAGATAAAGCTGTACGCCGTGTTCCATTTGCCGGCCGCACTCCCGGCCGGCGAGGCGTCGCCTGTCGCCGGGTCGAGTGGAGTTTGTTGACCCCCGCCGCGATCAATAAGAGCGAATTCAATTGAGACGGACCCGAGCGGGCGGCGACGAGTAATTGATACAATTTACACTTTTGCTTTTATGCCGTCTTCGAGAAAGAAACTGTATCGGGAACGTAATCTCTGGTGGTGGCGTCGTCGATACCGAAAGTCGCAATACAAAGCAAGATCGACCACGATACGTGTATCTCGTCGATCTAGCGTCTGTGCGAAATCGAAATCGCCGGATAGGTTTTCGCGAGAAAGAAGAGAACGAGAACGGGAGAATTATTACAGGTTACTGTTTAGCGCTTGCTCGCTGTCTTCATGGTCAATGTGTTATTCCACGGAGAAGGAAATTGCACGACTCACGCCTACGGCGCGGAAAGGGGAACGAACACCTCGAATCCGGCAAACATTTAGCCGTTGCGTAATGCAAATTGAAGCTTCGACGCTTTTCGCCGGCGAACATTAGAAGCGTCGCGTCGAACCCGTCTCCCCGGACGATCTTCCGTGTTTTTCTGACGCGCAACGTACGGTCCCGTTCGCGGATCTTAAATATAATCCCCGCGGTTATTTTTAAAGTCCGCTTATCGGGAGCAATTTTTGCGCAAACACGCGGCCCGCGTAGGCTCGTCGAAATATCGAGGCCTTCCTTCGTCGACGTCCACCGTTTCCCCGTGTATAATTCCAGAACAATACAACGGATTCCACCGAGTCGCGCTGCGAGTGAAAACATCGTATCCTTGAGTTTACTAAACACGACGGAAGTTGCGGTTTTGCGAACGCGATTGTCGTTCCCATCGCGGATGCATCTTAACGTAGCACGATCGTTGCTGAAATGTGACACAGGACGCAGGACATTGCGGCCATCCACGGCATACGTGCCGCTCTCTGTGAAAGCACAACGGGTCCGGATGTCACGTGGGTTACCTTCCCGTCCTCGTTATCACGGCGAATCGTCGTGTCCGAATAAAATGACGGAACAGAACGAGAAATCCAAGTGGTACACCGCGTTCATTTTCTGCCCGTTTGCTTCGCCTTTTGGAACCGTGGAAAATTACTCTCGAGGCTGCTACAGGGAAGAGCTGGGAGCAATGCGAGAATCCTTGGCAACGTTTTATTACGTATTTTCGACTCGATTGTCGGTCTCAATGCTGCTATCTCGGCGAAGATAACAATTTTTTGTTTGGTACCATCGTTACAGTGAGGCGAAAAAAAATTAATTTGCATCGGGGATAACGCATTTGTATCCTGATGAATTCAGTAATAAATACAATTATGAGGCATTTATTTTTTTGAATATCACATGTCCCGATCCGTCCGTGGTATTATTACACTCGATTTATTCGAGGGAAAAAGAGACGATAATTAATAAATCGTTTCGCTAAAAACCGCTGTGAACGACGTTGATCGGTATTCTCAAGTATAATGGCTTTCTTTCATGTTCACATCGACCCTGACAGTTTGTAATGCGACACAGGACGCTGCGGTTGATAGATACCTTCCTTTTGCCAACATTTCCGTCTAGACGAGTCCTTAACACTTCCTTAAAGTCTACAATTTGAACGTCCGAGTAAGTAATTAATCGTTAAAATATCCTTGACACGTTTCCCTTTTTTCCCCTCCCTGTTACGGACGAATAAGAAGGGAATATGTAACAGATCTGTTACAGGTCTTTGCGAAAATCGAGGTGATCCATCGAGGGACAAGGAAAGAAGCTGTTTGGAACGTTCGACATCGAATGGTAAACGCAAAGAAAATCCATCATCGTTATGCTGTCACTTCTATGCAAAATTGAAGGATCAGTCAAGTTTCGTCGAAAAATTGTCGATTGTTCAACTACCGTAAGTTCGTGGGAAAAAAATCGTACAGCAATCTACCTGTGCGCGCTCTAAAGCGCGAAGCTTGTACCCCAAGCCAGGTCCAAGATCATTTTCTTTCAAGAATTTGTTTTCAACATGAAGGCGGTGGCAAAGCGAAGGTACTTTTTCCTCGAAATTTGTCTGCACGACCATTGAGTAAATTATCGAGCAACAGAAGTATACCTTGACATCCTCGCCTCTCGCGTGACACGAAGAAAGCTTCAAAAAGAACGAATACAGCGCTGCGAAAGTAGGGAATCTTTGTTTTTTCTCTTGGACAATTTTCGGTGAAAACGTGGCGAATCTTTCATTTTCTCGCGGAGCGTATTTTTCGTTTACGATAAAGAGAATGCGACGTGAAAAAGGTCAGTCTGATTGTCAGCTGGAAGTCCGTTACTGCAATGTGCACACAATGCGAAGTGCACACAATTCCAAGATATCGATCATGTCATTCTGTATGCCATGCCGTGTCCTTCGCGATGTGAACAGAGATAAACATTACTGAAATATCCTCGACACAGCTATTTCATCGTTCTCCTATTTTTCTCGCGATCGCGCACGCAATCGCACGCGATACTTTTCCCGTTGCCATTGTGAAAGTCCGTTTACGAGGCATAATCGAAGATCGCCGGACGGACTTTACTACCAAGAGCACGCTATTAAGCAGGATGCGCAGCATTGTCCCATTCGAATCGAAATTAAACACGATCGATTGGTCAGCTGTGAAGTATGACAACAACTGAGCAGACGATGCGGAGGAGGAAGCGAAAGCAGTGCGGCACAACCAAGGATTAATAATTAGCTCGTTCTGTCATTGAGAAAAACACAATGCCTCAAGGCTGATGAAGGACACCTCTCACGCAGGTGAGAGGATAGCGGTACACACGACACGTCACGACGACCTCCTGATTCCACAGTCAATTTTTTTTTTCTTCCACGCGAAACTGGAATCAACGTCGTACGACATTTTAACGCCACCTTCGATTCGCCTCGCGGATATCGAACAAAGAATAACGCCGTCGCAATTCACGATACGATGAATCCGTAATCGACACTCTACGCGACATATGCGGCGCATGTCCACCGATTAGATAAGTCGCTAATTTCATTAACCGAATTACGCCCGTCGTTATCAATTTTTATCTGTCCCCGTATACCCCCGAACGATACCCAGCAAAACTACGTAACACGCGTTCGTTAGCCTCGTTCAAACAATGCCCCCGTTCGCCCCGGTAGTGGAATTCCGGCGATCTGATTTCGTTGAACTACAATTTCACAGCGATATATCAAAATCTACAACGTTCCCCAAGCGTTTCGTAGGCTAACAATGGAAACGCAACAAGCCATTTCCGGGAATGCGCATAGAAGCATCTCCGTAATCGAATCCCTTCAATCAACAATTCACCGACGAATCAAACATTCCTTCCAACTACAATCGCGCTACATTTCACCGTTCCAACGGCGGACCACCGCCAGCACAGTAGTATTCGACCTGACGATATACGTTCCTGTCGCGTCAAAGACGATAACATAAACCCACCCTTGCGAAATCGCACTCGCGTCGGAGAGTTCGCGTGAAAGTAAATGTCGACCGGCATAGTCCCGCCCAAGAATGTATGACCGACGCGTTTCCGTGAAAGAGAAACTCGCTGGCTGAAATAATCGTCTCCCCTAATAATCGAGCAATCGCCGATGGAATGCGCGTACATATGTGGCCGTGATTGCACCGCTTCGAATGGAAAGAAGGCCGTTGCATAAAGGCTGCGTTGGCTCATTCACGCGTACAACGGCATAACGGATCCAGTAAGAATATTTATGCGATTCGACAATCGGGATTACGTAACGAAAGGTGTAGAGAACTGGAATAGCGGGAACTGGTCTCGTGTCGGTGCGATAATTGCGACGGCTTTAATGGGTCGACGCACGCGTCCTTCGGATAAGGACAGCCTTTGAGAGAAACCAGAAACTTATGTGCACGTAAGTACACATGTCGAAGGTGACGGGGAGTGACAGAAACGTTTGACGAGCGACTGTTATTTCGATTTTTACGGCTAAAAACGATGCTCGTCGCGGTGAACGCTTGGCAGACTTTAGAGCGTGTGTCACCTGTCTGAAGAGGCGACGGGGGGGACGAAGGTTTAATGCTCGATAGAATTGGACACTAATGAGCGTTCGCAGGGATTGCTAAACAAGTATTTTTAAAAGTGTGTACGTATTTGATAACGTTACGAGAAATTTCTTTTGCAACGATGTACTGCGAACGATTCAATGGGACGACTCGTTTAGGTAACGTCTTAGGCATGCTAACATTGCACACGGGCATTTAAATAACAAACAAGAACCCGAGCATTGTGGCACGTGTGAAACAATGTGCCGGTGAAAGAAAACAGCGGAACATCCGCGGTAGTTTAGAAATTATTCCGAACGATATTAGCTACCTTATTATATTTCTTCAACATTCTAACATAGTGCAATCACAGACGAGATATAGAAATAGGCGAGACATCTGATGGACTTTCGTGGCCCAGCGTGATTGACATACCGGCACAGAAATCACACCCCGATTTGCGCGTCGTCCGCGCATGAACGGTGACCACTCGAAGAACTATTATTTAGTGAAGTAGTGTTCGGGACAGGATTCGTGCGATTATGTGAATATGTGTGAATGCTACGGGGGGAATCAGGGAAGCAATTTCCACAAACGAGATATATGAACTCTTATATCAATAGACGAATCGGCCAATGTCTTTTTTCGTCCCGGATTCCCGGGCCACCAGTTAGCCGATTTGTCTATTGCCAAAATCGCAGCCTATTCGCTCGACGTTTTTATCATGTATTTAACAATAGTATCGCAAAAGAATAAGCGATAGAATTGGTAAATCTATGACGAGTATCATCGATTGTCCAGGTCTCACCACGAGGAGGTTGCTGCGAATGCAGCCGCGCCTCTACCACCATCTATGTATTTACAAATATCGTTATTTACAAATTTGCGAAGGAAGTATCAAGATAAATGAATTTCACGAAATCTGAACATAAAAATTCTATTAAACCTGAAATCAAGATTATAATATAAATTATAATACACATTGTTTAAGTAAGTGAAATGTATTGAAATAAATAATTGGAACGAAGGCTGAAAATAACAATTCTGTTGCACCTTCTGAAGTGAAAGATAAAGATTATAATGCATATAGTATAAGTAAATAGGATGTATTAAAATGATTAGTTATGGCGAAAGCTGAAAATAAAAATTCTGTTAGACTTGACTTAAAGTAAAGAAGAAAGATTATAATATAAATTAGCATGCGCGTGGTTCGAATAAATCCGCGCTTAAGGTAAATTAGATCTTAACTTAAAACATCCTGCCTGACTAAAAAGCTAATTTTATTTGGAAATTGATTTGATTTAGATATATGATGAATCTTGAAGTTCTTTCGAGGATGTTCTGTTCATGCACCTGAAACACACGAAAGGACCAGCCTGACTAAAAATTTATCTTAACATCAACATTGCCTGCCTAATTGAAAAGCTAATTTAATTGAAGAATTGCCTGCCTGCCTGAAAATCTAAAGGGGTATAAAGAAGGGGGAAAGTTATATATTATAGTGAATCTTCTTTCACTAAAATCGTGATCCTCGAACCTGAAACACATCAAAGTTTATAAGAATTTAGTGATATTTGTTAGGTATGATAGTCCGAATGTTTTTACCATTTCCTTTGAATCATATGATTTCCGTCTGATTACTTACATATTGCAATTTACTTGAGGTAGTATTCTAGTATATTGACATTTCCTTCAACTTAATAATTCTGTAACACATTTATTTATGAAGCTAGTACCTATGAAAAATAATACAGTAGTACAGAGGGAGCATGTTCTACCAAAATAATTATCAATAATTATCAATTACAAATATAAACATTTACTTGGATACTAAGATGAAACAACTCGTTTTTATTGTTAACAGAAAGGTGAGAGGCAGAAGAGAATAATAAATAGGCAGATGGGCATTCTACTACAACTTATTATCCACTTGTTATAAGCCCGATTGAAAACCGTAAGTGGATTATCTCTTACTGCATTAATTGCAAAGTCAATCGCGTATGGTGCTCCATTATCTCCCATTTAGTATTTCGTATATATTGAAAAAAATAGTAATTCACTGCACCCATAATTTTTAATTCGCAACACTAATAACGGAGAAGTCGTGGTAGTCGCATCCAGGACTACCATCGAAGCAATCACCCTCTGCAGCTTTAATGGGTGCCTTTGGTGACTGAGGAACCCATTTGGGCATTTCATGGTGGTCGCAACGCTACTGGAAAACCGCGATCATTCATCATCGCAACGCTAAATGAAAATCTAAGAAAAATGTTTGCGATGGAAAAATATCGCGGTACCGAAAATGCTAATTAAAACCTGTGCAGCAAACGGACGCGAAAATTATTATCGCAACGCTAAATGTAAGTACATATCGCAAGTATAATTTAATATAAAAGTTAGTCTAATTCAAACTACGATATACTTAATCGAAACTATAGTTGCAACCCGCGATTTGATTTTATTCGCAACTCTAATGCAAACCGGTTTCAATCGTACGCAACGCTAATAGAAATCGCGATCTGCCCAATACGATGCTGAGTGCTGGAAACAATACACCACAACTACAGCATACAAAGCGGGCATAGTGACAAAATATATAGTAAGAAAGAATGGCTCTCCATCCAAAGGATGCAGAGCCATTGGTAGTTGCCCTCTTGAGCGACAGTTTGTCGGGCCTCTTCAGCATTTAGCTTCTTCTTTTCTTCGAGCGCAATGCTCGCTGAAACTTAGTCTAGGCTCGAGACTCTATTCGCAAACAAAAATAAAATAAAATAAAAATCTAAACCGCGTAGCTAAACGGAACACACGTGGACGAATCACGACCAAATACAATCGTAAAAATTGCGACTATGGAAAATCGTAAAGATTCCGATTAAAATTGTAATCGATCTTCGCCTACACGTGCAGCCTCGAGCATAATGTAACTCGTTTCGTTTCGGAGACAAATCGCGATCGCGACCGCGAAAAATTCGAAAAATCAATAAGCAAAACCAGAGGCGGACGCACTTTCGTTGGCGCCACAGCTTCACCGTCGACTTCTCAAATCAGTTTTCCAAAAACAGGTTGAACACGCGAAATATTGCCTACCCGATCAGAGACTGTGTCAACCTGCCCGGCTCTACCTACTTATATCTATCAGGCACCCCAGAAGGTATACTACCTATCCTACCTAGACCTATATTTAAAAAATGGCAAAGCATTCACACAAACACACGTCATTCCACGTTTCTCAATCAAACACTCGGGTGCAAGAGCCTACACTAGGGAGACGTCCCGGGACGCCCCCGACACCCAAGCTTGGCACATAATCATTCACACTCTAAGGGTACGTACCAATTCCTGAAATCGGCTGATAAAGGCTAGCGACCATTGCGTAAATGTGCGTAAACGTATATGCTCATTTATTACTTTTGTATAAAATTGATTGTAAAATGTACTGTACATTTTCTTTCAACTAAGTACATTTGGTTCGTATAGCACTCTATTCGCTGCTATATTTTCGTAAATCGTTCTGATATTCAATGTGTATTTGAAATTGTAAAACATATTGCTATTCGTGAAATCGTTTAGTATTGGAATAACTACGTTTATCATTTTTTATGAAATTCCCGAGTCGACGCAATTCCACAGCCTAGCCACACAGACACACACAATGTGGAAAATACGTCGTGCACGGTACGCTAGCAAATGTCAGCCGCCAAACATTGTCATAAATATAAAACCATATGATCATCGTACCAATTGCCTTTCACTCACCCAAGTAGCACCTGAGCACGTGAGTGAGTTCCTGATAATGAACACGGAAGGGGTTAAACCTGAAAATCCTGATCTAAAAAGATAATTAGTATACGTACAATTGCAATAGTATATTTTATTTTCAATGTCTTTAAAAGTGACTCGACTTTGTAATTTATGAAATATTAAAAAAAACTGAAAAATTACTGATAAATAATTTATTTATTAAGGAAAATATCTTACATTGAAACTGAATTTACTTAAATGAATACTGCAATTCATTGAGAAATTGACAAGCTACTAAATATGCCTCGGGTGATTCCTTAATCGAAGTACATTGTTCCAGATAGCTACTCCGATTTGAAAATTGACCCATATACAAAGTGCCTTCTTGTACATAATGTGTAATAACTTTCACACGAAAAGAACTCGACTATAGCGTTTGAAAGTTAATATTAAATGCTATCACTGGCTATGCATATTCAATCCAAATTTTAATATACGCATCGCGATATTTACTTATTTAAATACATGATTACTATAATCATGAAACACTCGCAGTAAGGTAGTCGGAGGGTATCCGATCTCTGGACTTGGATTATAAATGGACTTATAAATTTAATATACAATGTCCTCAATATATATATTGCCATATATGATATATGAAAAATACATGATTTTTATCAAAATACGAAAAACCGATACGTATAGTGCATATTTGAACAAATATTTATTTGAGTAAGAAATATTTCTATGGTACTCAATTTTTTTTATATTAAAAAACACGGAGCACAAGAAGGCAGATCTAATCTGATATAAGAAATAATACACAAGAAAATATTGGCGGTCACTATGCTCGCAAAACTACTAAAAAATACAACCAATAACCCGTGCCGCTTCGGACCAATCGTCCTACGGCATGATTGGGGACCGGAGGAACCAAAACACATGCGACTCACCAACTCGTTGATTGCAAGAATAGAAGAAGTACTCGTGGAAGACACGAGGAAGATCACCGAGGCAGCTCAATGGAACCCAAGCGGCAGGAAGTATGCAAACTGTGACTAAAAAAGAAAGCAAAGAAGATTAAAAGCTACTGTTAAAACTACAGAATTCAACAGAAAAGATACTTACATTTCGCATTTTATCAGTGTCGCCTAAAGCATCCCCTTCAGTGATGCACTGACTCTATTTCCGATAGTGAATGCAAAAAATAAAAATAAAAATAAAAGACTATGTACGCGACCGCAAAATATATCGTCGAACAAATTAAGATGCTACTTTCGCGATTGAAATAATTGAAAAGGAACACCGGTGCTCTGATAACAGTATTAATATCTAGTACGTGAAAAACACTGACTTTACAATCGCGTGTAGCTAAAGTTTGATCGAAAAATTAAGCAGAGCCATTTGCTCTGTAAAGGCTAGAAAACTGCGAAGCAAATATTGACTCTACCAACCGCATTGCGCGCGGTCACAAAATTTTCTGAAAAAAGACAGGTTCATCCTACCGAGTATTTGTTATCAGTGACAGTTATGAACAATAAATATGCACAAAAAATATGTAAATATGTAAATATTCATTAAAAATATGCAAATATGCAAATATGCATCAAAAATATGCAAATATGCAAGCCAAATGCAATATAGGTTATTGCATATATTTTTAAATATAAAACATAAAAACATGTGCATTATGCAAAAACTGTAAAATAGAAAATCCTATTCTAATTGCAATTACTTAATTGTAATTGGTATAGAAAATCTAATTGTTTTTATAAATATTTAAATTGTGGTTCTTTCATCTTAATATCCGTCAAACATCATATAAAACCAATTAGAAAATATATAAAAAATGCTCACGTACACAGGCCTTGGCTGCATTGAATTATTTGGCATTATTGTAGCTACTAGGTTACCCTATTCCATATAATCATCTCTCTCCATACTTCTGTACCAAAGAATAACAAGGAAATTAAACAAGTGCACGGAAAGTAATGATAATTGTAACATACTAAAGCAACAACACAGCTCGTATTCTATAGAAAATATGAAAATTCGATTTGCAAATGTATAAGCACACATTGTTAACAAAAGATTTAATATGGAAGCAATATTATGCGAAGTGGTAATTACGGTAATAGAGAGCAAATAATTGTGGCATAGCTATTATAGACGCACCTCACTGAGATGTCTTCCACGTGGTTTGTCAGCACGGTGTCAAATAGTAAGGTTAGTTCGGCTAAGAAGCCAAACACCACTTTTGTTCACGGTCGCCAGCGTTCCCTAGAAATATTTCAACGCATACGTTACTTGATAAGTGTCTTTTTTTGTTTGGCGATAAATTGTCGAAATTTTCCAGGAAAAACAAGCTTCCTAACCACAGGCAGAAACAGTAAACAAACAGTCGCAAATAACTGCTTGTATTATGTTATTGCTTATCTGCGACGCGACTCTACATTACACAAGTCTTCTACGCGGTATGAATTATAATTTAATACAGATATAATTCTAGAATTCTACTTATTTCAACAAGAAATTTGAAGAACGCTTACCTGTCAGCGAGAAGTTGATTTAACCGCGTGGCACGGGGTCAGTTCGGTTCTGCGCATTCCCGCCTGTCAGCGTCACGTTCGAACGCGTTCCGCCAATCCAGATTCGAAGCAAGCGAAAGGAACGCCGCGGAACAGAATCGAACTGAAATTAGGCATAAATGCATTAAGAATCATCAATATTATAATAGTATTGCCAGAAACTGCAGCATATGCTGCAAGATAATGGAATTTAGAGCTGAGATACATATACGCATACGTAAAAAATCCGTATATGCATACTCCAGTCGATTTGAAAATGCACGCGACGCGGTGTGATTCCGTTCACCGCGCAATATTTTCTTCATTTCCCTCGAAATATTCATTAATATTAACACAGAAACTACAGAAAGCTTGGAAGACAGGGGAATGAAAACAATGCGTATATCATTTCCAGTTTTCGCGAATATATTAGACTATGTGACATACCTTAATTCGGCGTACACTCTGAGCACGTCTATTCACTACGAGATCCGTTGCGCGAAAGAGGCAGATTTTTTAGACAGATTGCGCTAATTGGCTAGTAACTGGGAGGGGGGTGGGGGGTATTGTTCTATCTTTAAGGCGGGTATCTTTTGAATATCGTGTCGAACTGCATATTTTCTGTCACAAGTATTACAGAATGGATATTAGTCGAATAGAGCACGGAGCTAATGTGTTAACACATTTTTAATTAACATTAATTGTTTCATACCCTTTGTCGCCTTTCATTGCGGCAAAGAACAAAAGAATTCTTGTAAAGTCATTTATATTTCGGATCGTTTTCTATAATCTGTTGGTAACGTTGCGAGTGACACGGAAATGGTAAAATGGGACCGGGGGTCCCAGAAATGCTGGCCGAAGAAATACATTGGATGTCTTGTCTATTCCTATATCTCGTCCGTGGTGTAATGGTGTAATTGCTGCCATACACCTACCGCTGCACACTTTTGGAGAACTCCATTGGGCCGCAAATACTCTGCACATTGAATAAATTTATTTGACCGACCGTGTAAATGAATATTCATCCGTGCACAGTTAATAGGGCGTAATTGAAATGATTCGGGGTTCGACGTACACCCTGCATTTTCATACGGTTTCGCTCATCCTTGCCACACCTGTTTATCTACCTGCAGCAATCACCTTAATATCAAATATCGCTCTGATCCATGCCCGTTGCTCGAAACCAACGCAACGCGTGGCATTGTGAGCGACAAAAGGCCCCGTAGGACCTTCGGCCTATACAAACGAACAGATGTCCTCTGACAATGCAAATTGTCTTCGTCCTAGTTAGCGGAGCAACTCGTTGGGAACTCCGCTAATTCCCTCATTAGACGACGTCATTTCTAATTCGCATCGCCCGGATACATCGAGTCGCAGAGGTCGCACAGGGTGGAAATGTTAATAAAAATTGGAATACGCTAGACCCGACGTGCGCCAATCGTTCTCAATGTCTTTCAATTTATATTACAATGCTGTCGCCAGGTAATTTTGTTCGAATTGCAACTGAACAATATTTAATTCGCCCACGCGCCCTCGCGTTCAATTATCAATCCGATTTACTATCGCACGGACCGATTCACGGTTCGAATATTGAAAGAATTTCGCGCGTCGAAGCATACCGGGTGGTAGAACTATCTTCGAAACGAATGCTTAGCGAACAACCATCATTTGCTGGGCGGAACAGGCCGGGTGTATTCCACGGAGGGACGATGACGTGTGGTCACTCGGCCCTGACTTTATTTATGTTTCCCCATAGCGTTAAAGGCAGTTACACACGTGCTACGAAGGCCTCGCCTGCAACTCCTTTGTCTACGCATTTCGTTCAACGGCTCCGTAGCTCGTAGCCTTCGCAGCCTTGCCGCCATTACACATCCGGATAGCATTGGTACTCCGTTTCGTACGAATACGCGCATCCGGGCATTCCGATGCGCTTTGTTCGTTCAACTCGCCCCTTAAATGCTTCTTCGCGCGGTGCTTATTCCACCTCGGCGAACGGACGATCAATCGGGCTCGATCGGGACTCGTTTTATAGGGGCTTCGTGCCGTGAATTTCGTTCCATTCGAATACGATCCTAGCTTCGCGATTTGTTCAACGATGAAACTGATTTCGTCGATCGTCGCGGCGAATCGAACCTCGACAGCTCGACAGAAGCGCCGCTTCCGCCGCTGAACGAACAAACAAGACGCGCAATCCTCCGATCCGTTCCGATTAAGAGGGAGCGCCCGCGAACAGATGCCGCGGGTACATCCGTCCAGCCTCGTTGTCGAGCAAATTGTGGCGTCTGAGGACGACCGGCTATCGGTTGACATTCAGTCGAACGGGCACGCATAATACGTTCCGTTGAACGTAATCAACTAGGAAACGGTTCGGCGTGCCTTGAAAGCCGACCTTGACTCGCGTAGGAAAGACTTGCTTAACGTGCGGATGATCTCACGCGCGCGTGCCTCGCGCAAACGTGCCGCGCGAACATTCACGGAAACGTGTTTCAAGCACGGAACCGTGTGAATACAGATTTCCCTAGCCACCGGGCATAGGTGCATGGGACTCGTTGGAACGGAGACGGCCCGGACGTTATTCGCATTATCGCCCGGGGAGTAATACGTTCCACCCCGGCGAAAGCAATTCTTTAGCGCGAACCGAACGACGCGAGCGGCGTTATCGAATGGAACTGTAACGGCCGGTTACACGACGGTGCAGGCGAACGCGACGAACGTGAATTCTGTGACGTAGCACTCGACGAACGTCGCTCGCGCAATGATACAAGCAGCGGAAGATAAGCAAAAGTCCAAATATAACTGTGACTCGAATGTATCGGGCGCGCATTGTTCAAACGAATTCCCTAATCAACTGCTTCCTCTATGACTCTCGTGCTTTCCTCTTGCGACAGAGCTAACCGTCGACCTCCGTGACAATGGAATGTCGCTTGTGATCCTTGACGTCACGGTATCTTTGCGTTTGTCATCCTGCTGAAAATACCAGCTTACGCGGCGCGCTCCTGTCCCCCTTGCCGGCGGAATATGCGTAATGTTGCCTCTTCGACTCGCGCCACGGACACGGAATACGAGATCCAGCTGCGCGAAATCGATTCGACGCGGGAAATGTTCGATTTTCGTTCCCGCGACGATCACGACGGATAGATAAATCGACGACGAGACCGTTCTATCCGCGTCGGCGACGAGCATCCCCGATCCTCTAAACGCGGCGCGAACGAACGCTCGTGCTCTAAATCAAAAACAGAAAGCGCGCCGCGACAAAAGCCGATTCGATGTAACGGGGGCGAAGCTTTCTCCGTTCTCTATCGTTCGGTGGAGGGATTCGCCGGGACTGATTTATCTACGTCCTTTCTCGAAAAGTAACAATAATTCCCGGGCACGCTGATTGCCGCGTTACAGCGTGCGGTGAAAAGCTTTGTCGTGCCGTTTCACCTACGCGAAACGAACACACCAGATGAAGGGAGACGGCGAAGGAGACGAAGACGGGGAAGGAAGTAGACCAGCACGTTCACTTTCTCGTTTTCATGGAGCAAACTGTGTCGCCTGGAAACCGGGCCGTCGAGAATATCACAGAGAAAGTGAGAGTACGATCGACGAACCTTCAGCGATCGTGATGCAGCTGCTCGCTACTTCGATGATCTCGTCGATCGCGATCTACCGGTCCGACTCGAGGACCATCGGCCAGGGGGCAGCACCACTTGAACGAGCTCAATCGTGATGGAAATCGGGTAACGATGCGGCACTACGAATGGTACAATTTGGTATGGTGTAATTTAATTTTTAATTGCATGCAAGTAAAGTAAAGGTAAACGAGGATACTACTTAAGCAGAGAAACCGAACGCCAGAACGTGCGTACTAAACCGTTTCCAAAACGAATTTCTCAACTCGGAGAAAGAAATTCGTAACAGGCAATTAAGACGTTCAAAAGTCAAATAAAGCCAGTCCGATAAATCATATAAGCTAAACCCGCTGAAACAGTGGGCGTATAGAAAGATATTTTCAAATCCTCAAACCTTTCGGTATAATACATTGAAGTGCCACCCCGGTGTCAATAATCGCGATGCCAATTTCCAAAGCAAACAGACGAAACGATTTCGAAACGCCTACCGATCCGAAAGTTTTACATTCACCGGAGCATCGGCCGCGAAAGCGAGCGATCGGGCAATCGGTGACGAATTTCAATACCGTATCGTTCCAATAAGCTTTCCCGTACACGTGCGCGCAGGTACATAATACAGGTACGCGAACGCGGGCCCGACTTTCGACACAACCGGTCGCGTCCTGCGCAAATCCATCCTGCCCGAAGAAAGAAACGAGGTGCCCCGGCTTCTGTCGCGTAACACATGACCTATTCACCCACTTCGAGATTAGCTTGTTCTCCGTTGTTCGGGGTGGGACAATAAGCCCGGAGGAATACTTCACGAACGTCTCCCGCGACATTCTACTTTCGACGTGACAAGAACAAGGCCGGGGGGGGGGGACCGTTTTCACCGGGTGACGAGGCGAGGGCATGCATCAAATCGTGCTCGCGTGCGGGGAACGCTCGCCCGTCAAACTGTTCGCAGGGCATGTACACGCAGAAAGTGAAATGAACTTGGTCGCGCAAGGTGACCGTTGTACCAAAGGTGAAACGTTCCACCCGTGGATACCGGATGGGTGGTGTCCTAGCTTCGATGAAATTGAAGGGAGCGACGAAGAAAGAGTGGGCCAGAGGAACGACGTGAAAAGATCGTCGCCCGTAACATCTCTGTGGAAAATCGTTACCGGCGTAGGGGAAAGGTTTGTTCGATAAATGGTAGATAGGGCTGGATAGACGACGGGCAGCGGGTAACGTATATCCAGCTATAAATACGTTTCGTGCGAAACGTAGAAGCTGTCCGACCTTTGACCTCGAGAGGCAGACGGCCTAAAAGCAGATCGCCACGGAGGCCGTGCTAGCAGACAGTTCGGTGGCATATATTTCGGGGTCGTGACCCACTTAACGGTCCAAAAGTGTGCTACCGCGTCCCTATTCGATCCCTTTCGAAGGCCGTCGGTATAATACACCGCGATACCGATCGGAATAATACATCTTTGATACGCGTGCCACATTCGTAGCGTCTTGGCGTCGTCGGTTTTGCATAATGCGGCCTTTGTGTATCCTCAGGAGCGCCGACCTCCTGAACACTCGGTCTAGTTGTTTTCCATCACAATTCGGCCGAGTGACCCCGATTACATTTTCTTTTTCTTTTTGTCTTTTTTCTTTTTTTTTGTGCCATCTGGAATCCGGCGATGGTGGTCCAATTACGCTTACCGGAGCGGGTAAGAATAAACTATCAGTTCAACGCGTTAATTCAGCATCCAACTACAAATGTCCATGATCGACCGTGAACGGCACCAATAAGTAACAGTGATATATAGCCCGGCAAATTGTTCGACTCGGGCCCTAAAAAGTACTGTACACCGAAGGCTGCGACAAGAACAAGTAAAAGGACCGTGGCCCTTTGCAATTCTCGAGTTCCAGGCACGCGCAGTATCGCGCGGCCATGGTACGGAACCAAAGAGGCCATTAGAACGATATTTAAGAAGAGAAACATCTGTCGTTGCGACGCCGAGTCCGGATAGGAATTTAACATTCGGACGGTCCCGGCCGGTTGTAAAAACGTTAGCCCTTCACAATGGAAGGCAGCGGAGGTTGTATCGATCGAAAACGAAATCACCGTGTCTTCGTTAACTGGGCAAAAAGAACACGGGGATGTTTTTCGCATCGGCAAGGTCGAACGTGGCCATCGCGTGCCTCCTCGTGCCTGTCGTTTACGGCTTTATGCATTTATGATTATTGACACGGGGCCTCGATTGCCGGCCATAATTGCGAGTGTCCGGTAGTGGCGAGGACCATATTCGATTTTACAATCGTTCCTCGAGTCAACGGGCCCGGACAACCCTGGATGGCACACCAGCAGCCGTGCGAGGTATCGCTTTCCACGTACGCCCCCTTGCCCGCTCGCATGTTCGAATGGAAGCGAGCGAAGCAGTGGAACGATTTTGCGAACGAGGAGTGCATTCGTTGCGGCACATTTACGATCGGCTCCATTTCAGAAAAGGAACCGTCTGACGGCATGAATTTATTGATTACGTTGCATTAACGCTAGTGGATTAATGACGGTAAATGGGTGGCCACGTTCGAACCCGCGATCGGAGAAATATTGCTTGCGATCCGTAAACCGAAACGAACGCGAAGGCTTCCGGCGGCCGATAAGACGCTGGACAGGAAATTCAATAATGTCCGAAGGATTTCGAAAGCACACAAAAGCGACCTGACACGGTCCTCCGCTAGAAGCGGGCACGCCGCGTCAGAGTTCAAACAGCTAGAGGACAAAGGAAAGTTCCTTGCCACGGTGTGCCCAACCATTTAACAGTTGCCACACGCAACGTCTTCAAACATCCCGCGACGGCGGATGTTCCTCGCGACATCGTACACCGATCGTTCCCAATGCGGTTCATCCGTGTGGAAGGGAAGTGTCGATCGTTCGGGCCGAATCCTTTCATCGTGTCCCGAACGATACCACGTGGCCGTCGAGCGGGGATGAAAGGAAAATGTGGAGGGAGCTTGCTTTGTCTCCCGATCGACCCACAAACCCGATTTTTTTCCTTCCTGTCGTTTTTATGCTTCTTCCTCTTCTTCCGCCGGTCTGCGATCGTAGGTGAGCGCACCGGTCGTTCCGCGGAGGCCTCGTCAGTGAAAGTTACCAAGCCGCCGCGGTGGGGGAGAAAGTGAAAGCCGTTTCCGGGACAAACGGTGACGGCCGTCGTTGAAATTATATCGAGGAGGCGGACTGATATTAACGACTACCCAATTACACGCGGTTCCTGTACTAACCGTGCAGCTATATTTTCGACGCGCGATAACGCCGCCGTCGGGGCACAATAGTGTTGCATGTTTAACGGTGTCATTACGTTCACGTAAAACGCGATTACGCAAGCTGGCGTTCACGTGCGCGCACCGCGAGGAATTATTTTCCGGGAGGCGGGAGGCGGACTTGTATTGATAGTTACCCTATTGCGCGAGGTTCACTTGCATCCAAGCGGATATTATGTACCTGTCCACCCCCGGTTGGTACAGATTGCCAACCGTGGCCGGCGTGTCGATTTCTTCGGAAACGTTTCAACTGTGTCCGAACGAATCGTCGTGTGCCTATATTCATTCAGAGACCCTATTTCAGAGACAATCTCTGTCCGCATCGCGGTAGAATAAATCGTTTTCCGGCAGCCGATGAGGCAATTACGTTTAATGTGCATACGTAACTTGCGCGGGGGGAAAGAGATAGACGTAAGGGCGGACGGATATTTAGCGACTATTCCAACGTATTGTTCAAGATCGCCTGCGATCGACGATAGTGCTATCTGTTTCCAAGACGCGGATCTTGCGGATGAAGAAAATCACACTTCTCGCCGTAATTTCGAGGAGCCGCCGGTTCCCCACCGCTGCGTCCAATGGACGTGTTAATCAAGCGATTCTTACATAATCACGGAATGTAGCAACTTTCCAAAAGCACCGATTACATTAAGTGAACCATTCCAGCCTATCAGGGTCAACGAGCTCTCTCGCGCAACCGTTTGCATACGAAATTTCCCAATCTCGACAATACAAACGTGACACGGAGGATGTGCCCCTTGCGAAGTGCAACGCCCCATACCCCCCCGTACAGAAGTAGAAAAACGGAAGGCGTTCATTTTTCTCCTTTCCTTATCATTTCCTCGACCCGGCTTTCACGGAACGCGAACACAATAAACGACTCGCTGTCGAAAAGGGAAAGGTGGCACGAAATGTGGGACACGGCCAATGGCCCGTTGACCTCCTGACACACATTTTTCGGGCCGACTCAACGAAAGTGAAAAGAATCGCCCCGTTTACGGCCGGTCGGCGAATTTATGGCTGCGGGTATACCTGGCGTACTGTATTTCATCCAATTACGCGGCGCGCTTCACCGGCGAGCATAAAACGGTCAATTTTCTGCGCGCGGCGATCGCTGCGAAATACGATTATTGCACGTGAAGCTCGTGGACCATTCGTGCATCGTTCATCCTGCTTGCCGGGTCTGCGAATACGTTTACTCCGACGGCGTGCAAATTGGTTGGGATCTTTTTGGTACCGTGCTTGATGTTGTCGGTTAGATCCGGGAATGTAGATTCGTATCTTTTAACCAGAGGAAATTGGCGCGGGGAAAGGTACGCGATCGAAACGCACGACCGAAAAGCACGAGCAAGTGTACGTATATATTGCACCAGCTGCGTGTCTGTGTCTGTACGCGCGCGCGATCGTATTTGTAGCTACGATTGTAAAATTTGACTGCGTTCCAAGATATTTCCCTCAATGCCACGCCGTTAATTTAAAGGGTACACAGATTGTTACGCTTGTACAAAAAGGGAACAAGGTTTTCGGTAACTGTTATGCCATTCGCCGGGCAACCCTTCGGTCGAACAATACGCGAAAGAGTTGTTGCCATCGTAAATACACGTCGATACAGTTATGTCAATGAGACAATAAATTGTCCGACGGCGGAATAGGAACGGTCACGAAATTCTGGGCCGCTCTCACGGGGCAGCGGGTTCCCCAGGGGCAGGAAATCGGTGGACGAATCCGTTCGCAGCGTGCGTCGATCCGAAATTTAGGTAAGAAACCACAGAGGTCTGTCGGGTGGGTCCGTGCGGTGAAAACTCGGTTTCGGCCAGTCGCCCTTGGTGCCTTATGACTTTCGTAAACATCTCTAGAAAGTCTCGCTTTCTCTACGAAGAAGATGATCCTTGACGAATCATCAAGATTACCTTGGCCGACCCTAGCCTCGGCCAAGGATGTTCGAATAGTTTCAGGCAACGCCTATAAAGCCAGCTGAAGGTGAATGAAAGGGGGGAAAAGAAAGAAGAAAAAAAACGAAAGGAAGTAAGGAAATGTCGTTCAGCCAACCTTCGGACACAATTGCTTCATTGCAATTGTCGATGCAAAAACGAGGAAGCGTATACGTGTACCCCTTCGAGGATGTTTTCGTGAAACCGCGGTCGACTCTGTCTTTCCTAACGGACTGTAACACGTAATTTCGCGACGGTCGTGCGAAACGGTAAAACAAACTGGAGGAACGATTTTAGAATTGATGACAGTCCTTGGTAAACAAAGAGCAGCACGGTGTTGGGCTTGAATTACCCCAGCCCTGCTTATCGTCCCGATATCCTTGACTCCGTTTTTAGCTTCAAATCGCGGGCATAGGTGCACTTTGGCCTCTGTTTCACACACGCGCGCGCGCGCGCACACACACACACACACACGGACGTGTGCTCACATATTAAAGCCAGTATATCAACCACTTGAGTAAACGAGCACGTAACTTCGTTGTTCTAACAATAACCGCCGCGGCGCGTACACGGAAATCGAACCGAACCTTTTGGTAAACGGAACGACGCGATAAATTCTTCGCCTCCTATCCACGAAACAAATCCTTCGTCGTGTATTTAAAAACAAAAAATGTCTTCTTCGTTCTCTGCATCGTTCGCAGAGAAATTTCCCGATATCTGAACGTATACGTATATGTCATTTTGTGTAAATCGAAGCATCGCGGATGAAAGTTCAAAAGGGCTACGGTGGATGGTGCATTGCGATAGCGCGATACACAAACCGGATTCACGAGCACCGATCGAATTTCTCGAAATCCGGTTTAACGATAGTCATTCTTGGGAAAAGTTTCATCGGCCTGCTCGATTGTTCCAAATGGCAACCGTTCATTCGGACGCCGAGCTGTGTACGCGTCTCCGTTGCGGGCGTGCACTCACGATTCGACACGGATGCAGAATCTGTTCGTGACGCGGCAGCCACGGTTATTAATATCAACTAAATAACAGGTCGACCTTCGACGATGCGACTCGACGTATTTTAGCGCCAGAACGGGAAACAGCGTTCGAGAAACAAGCCACACGGGCAACTCCAGATTTTACCTGCACCATTTGAAACGCGTTCCAAGCCCATCGTCCCGCGAACGATCCCGTGCGTACGCAGGTTAATGTGCGAACAGTTTGTCACTGTCGTTATATCAAAGTGACGGCAGTGAAGCGACCGTGCGACACGAGCCCGAAGTCATCGAGCGTTTTACGAGGCATTGTTCGACGGAAGGATCGTGCCGTTTATAAAGCAATCGGCGTTCTGGGTACCCCAGACGCTCGAATATACCTGACGGTTCGGGACCGACGGTTTTTATTCGCAGGTAAATTCGAAGGTCGAGCGTTCGACACTTTTTACGATGATTTTACGTCCTGCAAATCTTGCACCCGGTTTCATACGTGAACAACGAACGGTCGCTTCGTGACGCGTCGATTAATATTCGCAGGACGCTTGCGTTGCTACGTTGTCATTTTGAGTCGCGAGAAAATGCTGAAGGAAACCGTCGTATTCTTGTAACGAGACGAACGTACTCGAGCATGTGCTTGGCAAATTGCATAACGTGGCGACCTTTCCGAATGATTCGGAGCGTCTAAAGGAAGATGGGAATAATTTCGAAACATTCGGGCGAAATTCGACGCAACAAAGAGGACGGTTCAAGGTTTGCCTTTGGCGTGTTCAAAGAGAGAGAGAGAGAGAGAGAGAAAAAAATGTATATTTTCGCCCCGACGTGCTCCTTTCAGAAAGCAACCCGAAAGAATACCGAGCAACAGAGGTTGCAAATCATACTGGTTACCCTTCGACCCCTGGAAATCCATTACGACATTTCAGGGCCCAAAGTTTGCGAGCATTCAAGGCGTAACGGTCCATGAGGGGCCGTAAATCTGGCACGACTGTAGAGACGGGACACGATGTTTTCCCAATTTCAGGTGTAGTCGATTATGAGAGGAAAGATAAGGTCGTAAACGTTTGCCAGTCCGTTCTTCGGTGCTTTACGGGGCATTGAAAAATTGCACGCTATTCAAGCGCTGACGGGTGAGAGCACTCCTTGCAGAATGTCTAGCAATAATGGCCCCATTAGTAACCTCCTCTAACTCTCGACGAACCTTTGCGTAAATTTCGAATCACAACGAGATCGTCGTAAAAGAAAGGATCCAAAGAACGTCAAATTAAAAGATATATCTACAACGATGCTATTAATTAAAAAGAAAAAAAGCATTCCCATTTAGATACCCTATAGCACTGTTAACAATAACAGCATTACAATTGCAAATGTAGACCTAATATTCGATTTCCAACTCCGAGCAACCTGGTATTGCGAACTTTTTTATTGAAAGAAAAAGAAATGCCGTCCCAACAAAAAGGGCGATAGAACCAACGAATCCACCACTCCGTTCCTCTGCTATTTCATTTTGCACCGCGTGGCTCGAAACGAAGGTCGAATCCCGTCTACCATTCAGCAACCGATCTCTTCGTCTTCCTTCGTTTTCCAGTTTTCATCTCTCTGTACCGTTTCCCGTACCCCACTCCGCGCGATGTGCACTTCCTCGGGGCATGCTTGGAACAACAATCGAATGCGGAAAAATTCTTGGCAAGGCCGTGGATGTCAAGGACATCCCGCGCTCACGTTGCTCTCGCACCTGACTTACACGCGTGTTGCAACAGGCCACCGACTGAAGGTTGATTGTTTTAAACTTCTCCTCCCCCGGCCCGTAGCCGTCCCTCATTGGCGAAATCGTTTCTTAATGAACGATTGAACGCGTCGTGCAATTACGACGCTCGCAATTACGACGTTTTCAGTATACGTACTCGACGAACGCCTCGTGCTGTTTGAGGGCGGAATTTTCGGCGATAATTGGGACAAGATTGGCGAAGGTGCGTTCGATGCTGGAAAAATACCAATTATCTGGCATATCTTCGTTTGCACCAACGCTGGTGTTTGTTAGTTGGAGATTATTCTATTTAACGTTCATTTCTATCGTGCGACTCTGCTATTGGGATTATTTGTTATGCATCCTGACATTGCGTATCAACGGACCTCCACACCCCTACACCCCTACTTCTATTGGGCAGCTAGCAATTAATTATTGTTCCGTCAGTTTGTTGTCTAATCGGGCAATCCGATAAAATTCGTTCCGATCTTTATACCGCAGAAGGGGAGCAACAATTTTGTTTGCCAACGGCCAACGTTTCACCCCGCAAATCGAGGATCAAACAGTTAATATTACGCCAAGACTGCGAAGACGCAAAGGTCAAACTGTATGTGCGAAAGAAACGAAGGCCAATGGATAACTTATGCATCCTGAATGTTAATGGAAACCACGCGCGATTACTTACCGGATTTTCACGAGGAGCTTTTTTCTCCCATTGTCACGATCGTGATTTTCCATCGTTGAATCCCCGGTTCTACGTTGGCGCCCTTGACGTGTACCGATATACGGCGTATATGCAAGCTCTCATTGACGTGCAGATTGTGCACACAAATGCACACAGGTCACGAGGACGTGACGTCTTCCTCGAGTATGAATACACGGCGGCCTTTGCGTACGTGGAATAAGAATCGCTCGTAACGCGACGTACGAGCCGATCGAAAGCCGAGCCGGCTGGGCGAATCACCTGCAATTAAGCATAATTGATGTTGATCAATTTTTGGATCGACGTTTGCGAAACACCTTGCGCTTACTTCAATCGAACGTCAGTCGCCCCCAAAGCTTCGAATCGAAAGTACACCTGCCCGTTCCAAATACGTATACAATACAAATTGTTTTAACGCGAGCTCGGTATAATTTTAGATGTATGGATATCATCAACATCCGCGGCAGAAAATATGGTAAATGATAATTAGGGGAATTCTTTAATCCAATGACTACCGTCCAACTCGTCCGCATGTATCCGCTGCGTTCAACATTTGCGTGTCGTTTAATGACGATATAAGTCTGAGCAACGTGATAACGCTGCTCATTCAGTTGACGCGAGTAGCGTACGATATACGTATGCGCGGAGATGCACCGGACAGGGGAACGCATCAGAAGAAACGTACACGTGCGAATACTCCACGTGTCGGCGAGTATAGTCAGTCCTGATGGGATTTCGGGTCGATAGCCATGACGTCGGTGGATCGTACGAGCGAGATAAAAGAAGCGGAAACGGAGCAGGCTGATAGAGAGATAACAGAGAAGAGAAAAATAGAAGAGTTGTTTATAGACGGGGGGCGACAGCGAGGAATAAGGTGGTTAAAGGGAACAGAAAAAGGGAAGATAGATCGTTGGCTGGGAGAAATGAAGGAAGACAGAGCCTGAAAGGAGAAGCGAACAAAGAGAAGAAGGGAGAGACAGAGAGGAAACTGATGAAGTTCAAGGTTACCCCGCTTGAATGCATGTCTCACGCGGAAAATAGGAAAAAAAACAGGGCGAACGGATTTTCCAGCCCCGAAGGAAAACGTCGACCGGATAGTGGTCGAGTCCAGTCATTTCCGCTGCAGAAATCCGCGGATGAACATTGCCTCCCTCGAGACGACCTGCGATTGCCCGATCATCGAATCCTGCTGCAAACCGACCCCAATAATTCCGCTGTGCGATGGTCGCCAGAAAACGATTGCACGAATTCGACGACCGAAGCGCGAAAACCTTCGGATGGTCCACAATTGCGTTTAATATTAATTTTAATATGCCCGTTTGTCAGTGTTACCGTTGCGTGATAGCTGTTTAGTTGTCACAAATCGTAGATAATAAATGGAAATTGGAAATTTGTATTCACGATGTGAATGAGCTGCCGGGTGACATTAATTAACATTACGTGTCGATGGCGGCATCGATAATGATACACCTACGGCGACCACCGCGATCGGACAGTAAAATTCGAGGAAGCGATAAACAAGAGTATTTTTTTCATTTGGCCTGCCTCTTCCCGAGAGTCGCGTGTTCGGTGGGCGTTTCGTAATGAGACGTCCTGGTGACATTATTACGAGCCGATAATCCTCGTGACTAAGCGCAATGACGACGCGAGTATACATGTTACGGCGCGACGTTACCTCCTACACGGACGAACGCTTTAACGAATTTCAGGCGTACATTGCAAAAATATGCCGGACGAAGAATCGACATCCAGACGAAATTGGCTAAGGGAAATTCTAATTGCCTACGATTTGTACAAAATTCCCGCTTCGATGTGTTTCAAGTGTTACGAAACCGAATCTGTTCTACTTGGGTCCTGTTAATAAACCCGAACCGCATGCGCCACGTCGAGTGTGTCAATCGGTAATAACACCGTATCATACCGTAAGCGGTTTCGTTAGTTAGCGAGCTAAAAGATTGAAATTTTATCCGCGATGCACTTCGGTACTCGATGTTCAAGGTGATCGACATGAAACAGTCTACAGCTACTACGTATTATTGTTCTTTCGCAGATATGATGCAACCGCATGAATCGTAATTAACCGACGAGATCAGACTTAAATGCCTGACCAAAGTTAAATCGACTCGTAATTTCGTTGTTCGCGACGTAATCGCGAAGATAAGTCCGAAAGGCGCGTGATAAATTGATACACGTGCCTGAGACCGTCTCGGGTTCATACGTACGAAAAACAACGCGTGCGGGAAATAAACGGATCTCTGAAACGGAAAACATAGGGGGGGGGAGAAAGGGGAACGATATCTGCCAAAAATATCTGAAAAGAAGACACCGTCGAAATGAGACAAGTCAGGTCAGAGTGAACAGCAAATATCTTATCCGGTCATACGTTGACGAAAACAGTTCGATTTTCCTCGCGCAGTTCAAAAATTCTACCGCGATTAGGAACGACGCGAAACGTTCCGGAAGCTTATTAAACGTAGCAGGATAACATGGAGGTCGTAGAAGTTGATTCGTGAAAGGGGAATCGGGCTGGATCCTTGTTCCATTGGCCTGGCAAGCTCCTAACTAGTTGTCGAGTTTGTTGTCTCGACTCTCCGATGTCCTCAGACCGTAATCGTATTTGGGTTGGCATGCCCGGACGTGGCACGGACGTGGCAACCTTGAACTTGCCACCCCCGGATGGGCCGACTTCAACTTCCAACCCCCTTTCTAGCCGAGAAAAGGATGGATACCGATGGACACGCTTCAGGGAGAAGAGAAAAGAACCGGAAATCTAAGAACGGCGTAGAGGATTTAATGCTTTTAGCCTGAGCCTAAGCCTTCGTAGGGTCATCCCCTATTTTATGCCTTAGAGTATGCAAAAGCGAATCTCTTCTAAATTACTTTTAGAACGACTAAATGATCGATTGTTTAAACATTCAGTATGCTACGTTGTGCGTATTAAGCAGCTTTTCCAATTAAGTGTGTTAATTAAAAAGAAGATGGAATCCACCGCGTTGGCGATTAAACAGAAATACGACAATAGCATTGTCACCTGTTGAGAGCAGCAGCATGTTAAATAGTTGGGTGCTGGCTTTGGTTATCGAACGCTGCTATAGCGTCTCTTAGTTTACACGGATAAACGTATGGAAAATAGTTAAGCACAGGTTTGTTTACACGTTGTTATACGAACAAATTAATTTTCTGCCGGCTGCCGGAAAGCTACCTTGGAACAAACGGACCTTCAACCTTAAACAGTGACCCGTCCTCGACTCAATTTCCACCAGGCACAACTTGCCGGAACTCATTAATAATCTTAATAAATACTGATTGTGTTGGAGCCTAGTGATTTCATGCAGAAAGAATATTCGTCTACAATTGCCGCGAGACTAATCCGTCACGAGAACCCTATACCTTATACGCTACTTCTGCATATACATAGTTGCAAAATTACCTTCCGCGTACAAAACGATGTCAGCCATTCATGATAACGATGCTGAATTAAATATCATATTTCAAACAATGTATTAGTTTCTAATATAAAATGTAACTTCCCAGATATTAAAATTAACCTACTAATTAAATCCTTCTTTAATTTGCAGTGATAAAACACTTCGCGATAACAATTGTAAATGTATAGTCATTAGAAATGTGAGAAACTGAATTAATCCCGTTTGTCTAAAAGTTGGAGTCAACTCATCTTCCCCGAATAACAGGTTAATGCAAAATCATTTAGATATCGAAGCAATCGTTGTCCCTACAAATGTCGTACGTTTTTATAACAGAGTAGGTGAATCTGCCTGGGGATCAACCATACCCGGTCCTTGTGGCGAATAAGACAGTCATGGGCGGCCTCGAACGAGTGTCGGCTCCCGGCTACGTATAACGGGTTGCCCGTGACCGGGGAAGGCCTTGGCCATGGATGTACGTCGGGTGTCGTGACGCAGGCGCCACGGCGCGCGCGTTTGTTCCCTTCGCGAACCAATCCTCCCGCCATTAAAACAAAAATTTCCAATTAAAATCTTCATTGGTCCGAAGAAAAATGTATCAGTTAAAAATGATTAAATGGTAATTAAAAATTCCGTTGTAACTGGAAAAAAAAAAAAGTGTTCTTCATAATACAATCTTCACACACATATATATATGAAAGATAGAAGAACCTTAAGATAAAAAAGGAGAACAATATTCTACAACTTATCCACGAGAGAATTGCAGAAGTTCCCCGAGTGGGTATTCGAGCAGCAAATACGTTACAAAATACGTTCTGTAGCAAAGGCATAAGTAGGTTACGTCAGAAATGAGATCGTAGTATGTATTCTCCGGACTAATATTACCCAGAGGTGGATGTAAATTCCACTTTGCGAGAAAACTTGTAAAAGCTTGGTACTTTGCCGGTTTACATTATAAGATAGACTTATGTCTTTGCTCGGGATAAATCATTGTGTTTGTATTTAAGGAAACTATTTGTTAAAGGATATCACGAGGTTGCAATTTTTGCACGTTAATTCGAAATCAATAGCTCCCAGTAATCTTAATGGCCGCTTTAAACTCGACATGCTACAGTGTAGGCGATAGAAATGGTTTCAGTGGGGTAGGCGATAATAGTACAGTTTACCCTGAAACAATCGTCGGCGACCTTGCATCAATATCAACCGGCAAGTTGCAACTACCAATAGGACTGATACATCCATGATAAGATATTCAAATTCAAATTTCGTAGCATTCGATCGGAAGCGCACGACTCGCATGCCAGAAACTGCCCCCGACAATTACGCCTACCTACGTACAATAAATTTTTTTCTAATCAAATCGTTTACAATTCCCCTTCCTATTGGCCGTTCAGTATTAATTGCACTGAAACACGGGGGCGTTAAACGCAACCCCCATATAACGACAGCGTGGAAATAAATATAAAATCATCCGTCGAATTAGTTTAAAGGAGGTACGTATACCCAACAAATCTCAACGTCATAAGGCATACGAATTGTACCACTTCTACGATCCGTAAACGGAAAAGCAAATTTTCAGGGCATTCAGCCATGTCCATCGACCATTAATTACTCGCGCACTCTGAAAATTGCATTACGGTTCGTGGCCATCGCTACTTATAACGGTTTGCCCGTGACCAGGGAAGACCTTGGCAATGACTTGCGCGACACGCTGCGACGCATGACAAGCCGGCTGACAGAGCGCATGCGTTGGCTGCGCGCGCATCTCGTTCGATGCAACCAGAGGTCACATATCCCATGCACACCGACAACAGCAACCTTGACCTTATACCTCGGCCCGCTGGCCAACGAGGTCCATCCACTCCTGAACGGTTGAAGGTTACCATCACCGTGACCAGGAAGCCGGGACGAGAAGAGGGAGACAAACCGATTGGCAACGACGGTGGAGAGACAAGAGAGGACCTAGCAAAGTCCAGCCGCTCGAACTCGCTCGAGGACGCGTTAACGATTCTCAATTACCGCGTGTCAACTATTGTCTCGCAATACCCACCCTCCACCATCACGTATCATCTATCACCTATCTCTTTCTCTATGACTACGTCTCATCTCGTATATTCGTTTGCTTCATTCTCGCGGCGCTTACTTTTACTATCAATCAACGTGTCAGCCTTGCAGGACGCATTTTAATCGTTCGGTTCGTAACTTGCGGCTTTACAGTTCAATGTCCTGAACGAAAGTAACGACAAGGGTTGCATTAAGGGATCCGTTACCGTGTACGACTTCCTATTGAAAGTCGTTCCAATTGGATATTTAAGGCTTTCCTCGGTTATCGAACGTGACAGAATGTTGCAACTGCGTTTCACACTTTTGTGCAATGAACGGTTATATACAACTTTATATTACTTATCGTTAATATACGAATGCGTTAACATCGCTTTCTATAATCTGTTGTTAACGTTGCGAGTGGCATGAAAATAGTAACGATATTGTATGATCGATCCTATTCCTATATCTCGTTTGTGGTTAAACTACTGGCAGATTGATATTCAGTGTTTGCCTCTGTGTGACGAAGGAGATGACCTTTCAGTAAGAGGTCTGAAAATTTCTGTTTTTAGAACCCGAGGGAAGTAGACATGCAAGTGGTAGACTAAAAATAGCTACATTAACCGAAATGACAGGGGTGGTCTATCGACTTTAATGTCTGCAAAATCAATAAAGCATTTTTCCTCCTTTAAGTTAACCGGTAAATAAATAAAACTTTTCATCGGTTGACCTTGTCACGCTCAAATAAAGTTGAATAATTGCTCAATTAAATGACTATTAGAATAAATGGACAATATATATTGAATGTGATTCTTATCAAGTGCGTTCAATTAATTAACTAATGGCGCTACATATAGTCGACATGAAAGAAGAAAATAAACCGTTCGATAAGGCGTTAAAGGGATTATAAAGCCGAAAGCTTATACCAATCTCGCACTGCAAACAGTGGAAATGAAATGATTGTCCGCGAACGATTCTCGTGCAGATTAGAAACGGTGGAAAGTCGAGGTCGCCCTTGACGTAAGCGCCAACCGCGTAAAGATACACAGGCACATTGACAGGCTTTCATAAATGATCCTAAGCCAGGAAACTTGACCGACTAACGTGCGTCAATCGTTCATTGTTCTTATCCCTGGAAAAGCGCACTACAAACAAACACGACATTGCTCCCACAGATTTGTGCAACGTTAAACGTTAACCACCCCCCTAATAACGTCTCTCATAAGTAATCAAGTATAAACGTTTCAATAACTGCGCCACACATTTGCTATACCGTTTGTTTCTCAATTTTGGGCATCTCTGGCGCAATTTCGCATCACAATTTTAACTCCAGCTAGGAAGCATCCGATCGGTTCAAGATTTTCATGTTCACCAAGTTCAGCTTCCAGATTTAGCATTTTTAGACAAGTACCTGGGGTTACCTAGACACTTTTTCACGACGTAATGCACATGTACATATTGAAATGAAAACAATTCATACACGTAATTATGTATATAAAATAAAAAAAACAAGTAAATTTTAATATATAACTATACGCACCGATATGTTCATGTGAAACAAAGTTTGACGATTTTCCACTTTCAAAATTCATCAGTGTTGGCGCCAGTACAACGTAACATTTATCTACTACAGCATCGTTGCAACGCCTCCGAGTGCTTAGCGCTGAATGTCAGATTTGGCTCGAGCTAAACAAATTGGAGCAAGTGGATATTACATCGCCCAAGATCTGCTTGTGTGTCTTTTAATATTAAACAGATTATGACTTTCTAAAATCGTCACCGCAGGCGTAACGGGAGAACAAGCGCAAATCAATGTATGCAACACGGATTGGAATGCATCTGTAATTCATATTAAACGTAGCTGCGCTTGAACGTAACGTAAATCGATATACGTACACGTGCTTTAATTAAACCCCCAGCGTTATTTATTCGAAAGAAAATGAATTATATCCGTGCATCGTTGTACGGGCCCAGAAGCATATAGACAAAATGTAGAACATTCGTACCGTGTATAGTCACCTCTTGTACCGAGGAAACTGACATTCATCGAATTATGAAATCTACGTGTCACCAAGCTCTGGCCTTGACATCGACCGCTACAATGGGTCGCATCTGCGTACGTAGTAGTTACATCACCGCTGTTATTTCCTGTCAATTAAGATGAATGCTTAGGTAACGAGGAATTTTCGTACTATGGCTGAATCGGTCATTTACGAAGAAGGAAACTGGGAAAAGGATCATATAGTTGAAGGAAAACATTCGCACTGATATATGTACTATATCGTATGTTTGTGTATAAGTATATGGATAAGAACGCACAATGATGTAGCCGGAAGCTGGTGATACGATTTCTGGCGTAAAGCCAAAAGAAAAAGGAAAAATTTGTCGACGCCACTTTCATTGCAACAACGTCAACGTAAAACGATCTTTCTGATAAATGCCATCGGCCTTGTCCTTGACATCGACCGTAGCGTCCCGACGCTACGCAGGCCACGATTGCATCAGAATGTTCGATGTACGGAGTGCAGCCGGGAAGGATGCCGTTGGCGGTGGAAACGAGGAGGACAGGGAGGGTAATGTTCAAGTCGATCTTGGTGGGAGGTTTCACGTAGGTAAGTAGACAGGTGGCTGTTGAAAGTGATCTATATCGTTTAATGCCGCGCCACATCGCTCTACGAAACGTCGTAGCTACTTTAATTACGAAACAAACATTCATACATATATACCTTATGTTTTCCTTGTTGTCCATTCAAGACAATACTTTGTCAGGGAATGATTTTGAAACGATTCAAGTCTCAATGGAATGATAATTGGGCATTTCATGATAAAAGTATCTTAATAGCAGTTTCTTCTTAATTATACAATTAGGAATGAATATTAAGTTAATATTATTAACTAATTTACCATTCAGAAACAACGATGGTAGGTTTTCACCGTTACAAAATTATCTGTGATATCGAATCAAATCGATGCAGTCGAACATTTCGAAAATTTCGATTATCGAATTCGATTTTAATGTCGACACATTTCAAATATATTTTCATCCTTTTGCATTTGAATTTTACATTATATGCAAATGCACGCAGAACTTTCAAAATGTAAGAAAACAGGAAAAACAAATCGCAGCCAGTTTGAGAATAAGTACGTGTTGCGCGGGATGGAAAACTCTGTGCGCACAAAAAGATTCGCATAAAATGAATTTGAGTGAAAATAATTATTTGCTCAGAACTAGAAATAAATTTCAACGTGCTGTATATTTATGTACAAAAATCATTTAATTTCAGACCTTGTGTAATTCATACACATTGATACATATTTATATACAAAATATGCTATTTACATTCTTCGCAAGAACATTGCAAAATGATATTCACATTGCATCTACTACGATGCAATTTCTGTTTAAACTTACTGGTTATAGTAAAGATTCGGGATAATAAAATAATTTATGATCAACAAATTACATGTAAATGTACTCTATATTTCACGTTAAAGGAATTATTTTGATTTCTTTCCTTTGTTAGTTTTAGGCTTTCCTTTGTGAGCTTTAGGTTTTCCTTTGTGAGCTTGAGGCTTAGGCTTCCCTCGAATCGGTTTACCAGCAGCGCGACCCTTCTTTCCGCGACCTTTGGTTTTTTCCTTCGCCTTCGCTGCACGCAAATCTTTCTTCATTCGCGGATCAACCAATTTGTAACGTCCTTTAACGCCAGAAGGTCTTGCTGCTCTTTTCTGTGCCGTATGTTTTTTCGACACTACATAAGTTACTTCCTTCTTCGGCTCTTTACGTGCTTTTTTGTACAACCTACGAAAGAAATATAAAACATTCATATATGTGCAGAAAAGTCTATTATTTGAAAAGCGATAAGGGGAAAAAAAAAGTACTGACGCTTGCACTTGCTTCGACTTTTCTCTATCAGTAATATCTGTGTTATCCATTATGGCTTCTACTTTCTTCTTTGCCTTGTCTAATTTACGCAGTGCTCTTCGCTTTTTCCTTGATTTGGCTTCTAATATCTTTTTAATCGGTCGAACATTTAAATCTTCAACTCGTTTTTTATACTCGTCCACAAGCTCTTTTGGTACTGGCGCATCTTTCTTCATGTGTTTTCCTTCATCCTCTACAAACCAATCCGGCAACCTTTCATCGTTAAATGCATATCTATTCCAAGCAGTGTCTATTAAATCCCTTCGTGTTTTTTTACTTTGAACTAATAATGATCCTAACGCTAAATCATCTTCGGTTAAACGTTTTCTTTTTTTTGCTTTTGCACCTGTGTATTATGAAATGGATAAACATGACATTCATCATATAGGATATAAATTCATGATTTTTATATACCAATAACAAGCTCACCTGTTACGGCAGAATTTTTGTCACCGTCAATTACATTCTTCCCGGCTTTCTTATTTGGAGCCATCATCTTTTCTACATCATAATCGGAATCTGTATCATCACTTTCATCAACGCCATCATCATCGTCTCTATCCATATGTTCTTCGTTATCTTCTTCGTTTTTAATGTTGCTCATTTTATTTTCTTTATTATTGCCTATCGATATACTTTCTCCCATTATGCGACCGCCTTTCTTTTTATATTCTTGTACCATTTTATCCAATTCAAAATCTTCATCCTTTTCGTCGTCTAAGTTTTTAAATATGTCTTTTTCAAACCACAACTCTGCTTTGTGAATTCGTTTGGTTTTTTTATCCCTGTGATCTAAATCAGTTAATAAAGGATTGTCTAAATCCTCAGCTACGTTTCTCCGTTTCTTTCGAGCATTACTTATGTCTTCATCATCAGACTCATCCAAACCTGAGAAGTTCGTTTGTAAAAATATCATAATATTTTATAAACAAAAAAGTATGCGAGTAATACCTACCTAAACCCGATTTATTACTGTCTGAATCGTCATCTGATGCATTACTCGAATCCTCTTGTTCGCTGTCGTCAGTTTTATAATATAAACCAGAACTATCTAAATGCCCTTCATCTTTATTATATGCGACTTTTTTCAGTTTTCTCTGCTCTTCATCTGAATCCACATCACTTTCTGCTACTACATTAGGGTCCTGATCCGTTACACTTTCTAACTGTTGATACGTTTTTATTTCTTTTAAACTAAACATATCGTCTCCTTCTAATATAGGCCCCTCATTTCCTTTGTGAATCATTTTTAAATTGAGACGTTCGTTTAATTTCTGTCTTTCTTTATTAGCTTTCCTCTTTTTACGTTTGAGCTCCCTAGCTTCTTCTTCCCTAACTTCTTGGATTTGTTTTGTAATTTGTTCATCCTCTAAATCTTCAAGTTCTTCTTGACTCATTGGAGGTGCTTCTGTCGACACATCTTGCATATCATTTTCTGCTTCTGCCTCTTTTGGTTTTAGAATTTCTTTCATTGCCTTCCACCAATTAATTAAGTTTCGCAAATCCTTTTTCCCTAACACTTTAATGTCTTTGCAACACTCTTTAATCTCCTTGGTGGTCTTTTCATGATTAGCTATTGTTTCATCGTCAAAAACAATTTCAGAAGCATTCTGCAATGCTTCCACAGCACTTTCGTGTGCTATAAAATCCTTAACGGATAAAGTATGATACAAAGTGTAATCATTTTCTGGATAACCCTCTACTTTGGCCTTCTTCTTGTTCTCTGGATGGAACACGTTTAACTTGTTTGTAGGCTCTACCTCTAATTCAGAGAAAACATATTTCGGGTCTAAAAATTTAGGGTCCAACTTATCTGGTGCTATATAATACTGGCAAACAACAAAAATTTCAGCGGACTCTGTACGTGATGCTTGTGGTTTAGTCGCGTGTACCTTAAATAAAATATTCGAATAAGATATGCGTATAATACAATTGATACTTAGCTAGAAAACAAGTTATGTACCTTTTTGAAAAGTTGTTTTAAAACCCAAACTAAGGCATGATAATCTTTAGAACGAAAAACTTTTGTAACAAACCATCCGCCAGCTCGTAAAAACTGTGTTGCCATTTTGAGAGCGGCCAAAGTTAATACAATTTGTTGATAGGCATCATGGAGCCAGTTTTTACCAACATTTGGTGCTCCGTCATTCAATACAACGTCTGCCTTCCAGGTCTTTAATTCACGAGATATTGATACACGACATTTGTCTGTTGTAATGTCTTCTACTAAACTGATACAACCTGGAATAGATTTTATGGGAAACAAGTCTACGCCTATTACTATAGACGACACCGGCATATTCTGACGAGCAACTTGCATCCATCCTCCAGGAGCTGCACATAAATCTATGCATACTCTAGACTTTTGTAAGAATTCGAACTTTCGGTTCAGCTGAATTAGTTTGAAAGCAGCACGTGACCTATAACCTATAAAATTTCACCTGTTGTATATTTGTTTACACGGAACAAGTGCCGAAAATAAACTTTCAAAATCGAAATCATATTTCGCATATAAATATGGAATAAACAAATTATATTATTCTAAGGTTTGGTCACTGTTAGAAAATTTTTCACAACCTGTATAATACAAAAATACTTACCAGTTTCTTTCGCTAATTGATAAAATTTATCCTTTCTCTGCTTTCCAATTTTTCCCTTTTTACCCATTTTGACTTATAAACAATTATCCGTTAACAAAATCTTATTTGAGTTAATCACATTGATTCAACGAAGTTGCACACGTGCTGGCCGCTTCGACACGCGGCACTTAGAGTGTGAGGGGGGGGGGAAGTAAAATGCATACTTCAGAAATATTTTTTTTTTCATTTATTTTCAAGAGACGTAAAAATACGTTTAGATTCAAAAGAAAATATGATTATTTATCAAAATGATGTGTTTGAAAACAAAAACAATGTAGCAACATTTTATTATGACATTAATTATGACTTTTTTGTTATATTTATAGTTAGAACTGTGATCTTTATTTTGTATACATTTGGATCAAAGTTAGCTGGAGTTCACAAATTGTTTTACAAAATATTCGGAACAGTACAGAAAGAATGAAACGAGAAATACAACTAATTACTTCCATAACTTCTTGATGGACATATTTTTTTCTGAATCCTTTTGCATTACTTTTGCTACAGCCATTTCAAAATCTTCTTGGGTAACATGCACACGACGTTCTCTAAGAGCATACATACCGGCTTCTGTACATACACCCTGAAAAAATAGAGGGAAAGAGGGGAATAAAGTATTTTATTATCAAAAATATTTCGATTTCCAATAATAATCTGTTAAATACCTTGACTTCTGCACCGGATGCACCAGGCATAAGTTCGGCAATTTTTCTTAAGTTTATACCACGAGTTAAGTTCATTTTCCTGGAGTGTATTTTTAAAATATCAAGACGCGCTGTCTCGTTTGGTGGAGGGAATTCAATTTTACGATCTATGCGTCCAGGTCTTAGCAATGCTGGATCTAATATATCAATTCTGTTCGTTGCCATAATAACTTTTATATTTTTCGTTGCTTCAAAACCATCTAGCTGATTCAGTAGCTCAAGCATAGTGCGTTGAACCTGAGCACAATGAAATACATTAATTAAAACCAAGCATAATCTAAATAAATTGTAAAACATACTTCGCTATCTCCGCCAGATCCAGACTCAATGCGAGAACTTCCAATTGAATCTATTTCATCCATAAATATTATAGATGGAGCATGTAATCTTGCCATTACAAACAGTTCACGAACCATTCTTGAACCTTCACCGATAAACTTTTGTACAAGTTCAGAACCAGATACACGAATAAAAGTACATTCAGTATGGTGAGCAACTGCTCTTGCTAATAATGTTTTGCCAGTACCTAAAAATAAATTATAAATGATATCTTTGTTAATTAGTTGAGACAAAATCCAAATGGTTACAATTTATTTCTTTACCAGGCGGTCCGTATAACAATACTCCTTTAGGTTGGGCAATTCCAAGAACATCAAATAATTCAGGATGTTTGACTGGTAGTTCAATAACTTCTTTGATTTCTTTAATTTGTTTGTCTAAACCACCAACCATTTCATACGTGGAATCTGGTACTTTCTCCACCATCATAAGCGATACAAGTGGATCAACTTTATTTGGTAAGATTTTATGTAAAGTATAACTTTCATTGCGTAATGCAACTCTTGAATTTGGTGTTACATCTTTAATATCAATATTTTTATCTATATCTACTACAAACTTTCCCTCAGGGTGCACTTTAACCAAGACTTTCTTTTTATCCATAGCCTTAACAACTTCTCCAACGTACGATCCTTGTTCTTGAAGAAGTTGTAATTCTTCGCGCAACATACGAACTAAACATAGAAGCAGTAGATTTATTATAAAATGAGCAGAACATAGGTGAGGAAATCAATTAAGAACACTAAGAAGTGTTTCCGATATAATGTATACCTTTAGCATTGAGCTCGTTACGTTGGGCTTGTAACCTCCTTAAATTTTGACTCTTCTCAGCTACAATCAACTGCAATTCTTCGATTTTAGTAATATAATACGGCTTAAAACCTTCTCCCTTGGCAATCTTCTCATCGATTTCCATCTAGATATTACAAAGAATAGTGCCTATTGTAAAATGATGAATGGTAGCACCGCTATTGATAGGATGTTTCGTTTACCTTATTTGTGAGCGTCATTGTTGCACTCACTGTGTACGACCAATTGCAAATAATAAAGGTTCTTATATTGCCATTTACTTATAAAGAGAAATGCAAAGTAAAGTCTAAAATTTAACAGCTACGCTCAATGTTGCTGTAGGAACTGCTTGTCATTGATACCTACTGTACAGTTACTCGAACATAAAAGTCGATTATTTTCGACAGCACTATCGAAACTGTTTCAGATCGATTCAAGCACTTCCTATATTTGGAATATGAAAGATTAAATTTAAATTTTAAATAACGCTCTCAGTAGAATGTAATTAAAGACATGAAATCAAATTAGATTTCCAATTATTTATTTAATGGAAAGTATAAAATATAATTGATTAATGTATGTTCATATATTGCAAACTGTCCTTTATGACTACTGCACATGAATATTTACATATAATTTCGCAAAATTACATTTCTTATATTACCTGCACGTTTTACTCAGTTTATTTTAATAACATTGAATTTAAATTAATGTTACTTCCATATGTGGCCTATGTTTTGAATATGTGTATTTATTCATTGATTCATTTATTCACTGTATTTATTAATTGATTAATAAATAATTAATCAATGTTTTACTCTTCCGCTGCATAGTATTTAATGTTTTATAATAATAATATTTATTATTATTATGTGTTTCTTCAAGATTATCGTCGGCCAACGTATTCACGTCTACAAGAAAGGTTGGCCAGACTGAAAGATAACGACATTTGGACATTTGCTCAAAAAAATTATAGAATAAAATAGGCGGCGACACGGAAAATCAGTTGTGCGATGCTTTTATTATCCAATTTATAATTTTATACAACGTTTAACACAAATGGCGGGTAGTGTTTCACATAGTTAACATAAAATGCATAGTGTATAAAGTGCAACATGAACGTTTAGTACGCCACGTGACTGCATGGGTTTTACAAGTTTCGACTGCATAGGTTAAGGTGAAGACACTCTAGCCGGTTGGCGGGAGTTGAACTTTGAACACAATTTTATATGTTCTTCACATAAAAAATGGAATTTGACTTGTCGAATTTTGCGCCGGCACTTTCGGTGGTTTTATTAATGCTGGTTACCGTCGTTACCGTCTTCCAAAAACTAAAGTAAGCAAATCTTTCATGTTTTTTCTCTCATCGATTGTTACGATTATATCGTATTTCATTCACGTGTTAGATTAAGATGGCCTGTGAAAGTAAACTGCTGGTTTTGCAACAATAATACGAAGATTTGGCGGCAGCAGCTCACTTGGTGGATGTGTCCATATTGTGAACAGTATAATGGATTTTCAAAGGTAAATCTGTGTATACAATTACAATACATTAACCCATATTATTACGAAGTACATAATACACAATACATAGATATGACTCATATTCGAGAATTTTAATATAAGCATCAAGATTGTATAACCTAATGTATTTTGATTATTTCGCCAGGTTGAATTAATCGATTCGTTCAGTATTTTTAAAGTTATTGGAATACCCTGACTTTAGGAAGTTGAACCAGTCCATCCATAAAATATATTTTCAAAACTTCATGTTATTTCAAATTTTAGAATGGTGATTACGCATATGATATACCAGAACAATATAAGACATCGTCGAATGAAAGCAAAAGATATTGTTCAATCAACCAAAATACAGCAAGCGGAAGAGTTGCAAGCAATAGCCTCTGCGATCAGTGTAACATGAATGAAAGCATAAAATTATCCAAACTGTCCGATTACATACCTGAGAATGAAAGCAATTATGATTATGAAATAAAAATATTGAAAGAAAGTCTGGAGGAACAGTATCCACTGTGCGCAAATTGTAGATCAACAGTGCATAATGTATTGTACAAACAGGCTTTGTGGATTACGCAATACAAAATGTTGTTCTTCAAACATAAGCCTTTTACTATAATTACCAATGTATGTAAAGGTACAGTCATGAATAAGAGAACTTCATAATGTTTTTCTCTACAATCATTTCATTTTTTTCAGAATAAAAAATATTTTGAGCTTACATGCAGAATAATTTCAACAATATTGGGCTCTGCAGTGGCATATAACATGGATTTCATATGTTTACCAATTGGAGGATTATTTTTTCAATTTTGTGCGTGTTGGATTAATCCCACAAGAAAACAATTTTCTGATATATTACCTATGTTTTTATGGATCTGTATGATTGTATTATTACCATTTAAAGATACAAAGTTGATTAAAGCAGACATGCTGAAAATATGGTTTTCACTTGAATATATAACACAGTATCATATGGTAAGCTAATCAGTTAGAATAGAACAGCAAAGCTTCAAGTGATTCATTTCATTTTATTTTGATTTCAGATAATGTTGTTCATCTCAGTCATAGGCGTTTTGAATGTTATACCAAAATCTCAAAGAAGTACAATAGGGAAAAACGTGTTATTCAAAAAGGTGGACCCTTCTCCAAAAAATTCAATGTCGTCTGACACATTTACAACAATTAACAAACACAATTTTAATGTTACAACTACTAGTAAAAACATAAATCAAGTCATAACTAAAAAATCGACCCCCAACACAATGAAGAACTATATGGCTTTTTGCAACGAAAATTCAATAAATTCTAAACCTACAATCTTACAAAATTCAGTGTAAGTAAAACAATTTTGCTTCGTATATATAATCAATGCAGAAGAAACTATAATATTTTGTATTGCAGCACTAGTCAAGAATCAAAATCATCACCTGCACATGTTAAAGAGAACGGTGTAATGTTTAATTCTACACCTCCATGCAAAAAGAGCAGTATAGAGAATCGCTTTCTAAGCGACAGTTTGAAATCATTGAGTATATTATCACTGAGCGAAGAGAAACCAAAACCGATCGGAAAGGCACCCAAGATATTCGAAACAAAGGTTTATAATACAAAAAGTTCTGAGCTCTTTAAAAAATCTGGGAGAAAGAGTATTTTATCACCGCCGAAATTAAAATCAGTCACGCAAACATCATGGGTTGCTGGTGGTTATTGGCAAGAAGGTATAGACGTACCATCATTATCTCGATCATCCAGCCAAAGTTCCGGTTTCGGTTCTGTGGGTTCAAATTTTGGTCCCTCCAGAGAACCATCTATACACGAGTTCGATCAGTGTTCAGTTATGTCAGATGCAACACAATCTTGTTACAATGTTAGACAAAGTAACAGTCCTGTTGGATCGTTCTATCAACAGAGCGCACAGTTCCCATTGTTGGAACCACGAAATCAATCGATTAGTAACCAAACGATAAAATCTACATCGCCCACTATCTGTACTCCACAGACCCCATTGTCAATCCAGAATAACAAAAGAAAGAATTCACTCTTCATTGACCAGTATTCACATGGACAAAGTATGAATGTAAATAATATTAAAACACCCTCCGAAGTACAGATGTTTCCTAGTCATACCACTATTGTCACAAGTCCCGTCTGGCTACCGGCACTTTTATGCGGTTCACTTGTGCTAAATCTAATAGTGTTATGCACTACTTTGTTGCGTTAAACAGGATGTTTCATACGTTTCCTGTCATTTTTTCATAACTTACATTTGCCATTTATATGTATTTTAGTTTTCAATTTGTAGATTACGTTTATCACTATTTTACGATTTGTATAGTTACTTCTAACAAATGGTAATCGATCAAATAGAAATTCCAACCTGTTGACAAAACGGGCAATACACTGCCAGTATAACATTTTCTATTATTATCATAAAGTTTATTGCCAAATCGTACATTTCTTCATTTCCCACAATTGTAAATAAATATTAGTTAAATATTCATTTTTTATATACAATTTTATACGGTGTAAAATTCGAATAACAACGTTAAGTTAGGAGCGTTATAATGGAAAATAAGATACTGGGTCGATGAAAAATTGATATTCTAAACTGTCAATTTTGTGATACAAAAAAAAGAGGTTCTCCATGTGTGTTCACTAGTAAGAAATGTATGTAACTTAAAAAATTTTAGAATTACGAATTAACAAGATAATGCGAAATTAAGTTTAATTCGTCCTGCTAATAATGTAATTCTGATTCACCTTCATTATAATCTATGTGCATGAAAAAGACTACCTTAAGTCTTGCAATTCATTGCATATTAAACACAGATTATGAATCTTGTTAAGCCAATACCGTTATTACATTACGGTTATTGTACTACTATTTTCAGCGTTTTCAAATAAAGAGATAACTTTTTTTTTAAAGATGAGTGCCACTTCAAAATGGTTGCGAATTTTTATTTATTTTGTTTGCAACATTGCTATAAAAAATTATATGTGAATTGCATAAGTATACATCATAGCAATGTTTTACTCAATTTGCTTATGTTCGTTAATCTTGATTGAAATGCAGTGAATAAAATGTGAAAAAAATAAAACTCAAAAATTTTAAATGCATTTCGAATAATGACAATTGAATATTTTATTCTTTTATTGTACGAATTTTTATAAAGAAACCGCAGGCGGCAAAAATACACGATTAACAATTTCAAAACAAAAATACAAGAAATTTGAAGAAACAGAATATTACAATAAAAACATCCACAATATTCTTTGCAGTATTTTGTATCTCTGACGATTAATTTCAAGTAAAATAAAAGATGGCTAAGCTTTTTCTAATTGAATTGTATTAGCACATCATATATATATATATATAATATATCTGTGTGCTTCCAGATGACCATCATTTTCTTCGTTAAATGCACATAATTAAAACTGAAAATAATTAAATTACAATTTTGTATGCATTTGAAATAGAGTATTAAGAAGTTAGCTACTAAGAACTGTGTAATGTGTAATGCACAAAAATCTTGTATATGTGTAAATGATAGAATTCAAGGTGCTTCATGCACTTATAAGAATATCTGATACGTTTTTGTTACGACATGATGTTAAAGTAGTCTAAAGAAATAAATATTGTGATATCTTTATTCAATTAATTATATTTCCGCTATACTTCATGACAAATTAATTTACCAGTTAATAAATTTCACGTCTTCAGTTTGAATACGTGACATTCAACTTTTAAGTTTCAATGGAAGTAAGCACTTTTCCATGTCTGCCGATCTGCGTTCGAAATTTCTGAGATCGGGTATATTAAAATTCACTATTCGTCTGTGGAATCTTGAAAGGGTCAAATTTGGATCTTTTTGTTATAATATTCAACGAAAGTTGTAATTTATTTTAAGCAATAACTTACTGAGCGTTTCGTTCAATATTTGCTGGTAGCAACTGGCCGATTTCTTCACTATAAGTAGTTGACCATCGACACCTATGTATTCCTTCTTCTGAAAATCTGTATAACTCTTCTTTCAGAGCATCTCTTAATCCAAATTGAGTTAATGAACCAAAACTTTTCAGCAAATCCTGTTCAGGAATCCATTTTTTCTGCCTCCAAATATGAAATATAAATTTGGTGAAACATCGGTACAAAACTTAAATTTAATAGTACCCCCATTTCTAATTACATGTACCTTGTATTGTAAGACCTAACTTTCGGCACCTCTTTTGATAAAATATTGTAACTCAAATCGTAACTGGTGGTCATGTTATGATAATATTCTTCTTTATGGGGAACCAGTATTTCTTGAGCTGAACCCTTTTAGTGAAAGCGTATTTAATGATATTACCCTGATAAGGCATTACGTATTCCCAACAATATACTCTTATGCACATGCTCGTATACCTCAAAATTAAGTTTGTTATTCCATTTTGAAATTTGATTTGGTTCCCAAGTTTTATTCTCGTGAAATCTGAAATCTATTTCATACAAAGTTCTCCAATCATTAGATTGGGGTATATTTATTGCTCGACGTTCGAACCAATTGCCTACTAAAGTTTTCGGCGTGTATTTATCTTCGCTTAATTCTGGTGCCCGATCAACTTGAAGCTTTGCGGGAAATAATTTTTTTCGTACGTCTGTTAATGACAATGTGCCTTCTGAACATTGGTGTTCGTCCGGAGTCCAATTCAAGGCAATCATCTTTAAAGAATTAACAAAAAATGTTAATAATGCTGCACCCCTAAATAAACATTTAATTTACAGCTACTTGAATTCAAACGTAAATTATTTTAATCACACGAAATCGAAGGCTTAGTTAGTGTGGAATGTTCATTAATGAAAATGGATTAAAATAAATACATTTGTACATGTGATATAAATTATTTTATTATTAAATAAATGTACTATCCAAGAAATATTATTTAGCTCGTATATTATTGAAAAGTTATAATATCCACTTGATATCTTTAATGTCAGTATTTTCGTACTATAATAATCGAGTAGTAATAATAGTAGTAATAATAATAACAATAAGCTTAAGTTTCTTAAAAGTAATTTCAATTAAATGAGAGGTGCATGTTTGCGTGTATCACAATCTATATGTATAGTACCTTGGAGTTACAGTTTTCTCTAAACTCTGCATACAAATCTACCATTTAATGCTAGGAAAATCTGTATAATTTCTACTTCATTTTATTCTCTGCTTCACATGAGGTAGACCCGAACTCGATTGAGGACTTTAGAGAATGTTATTATAATGTGGAAACAAGTCATGCAATGACAGAAAACTTATTATTTGCACTGCATTGTCATAGTAAACCTACTTCGATAGTTAGAGGCTTCGCTATGCACCATCGACCATCAATAGATATATTTTAAACCACCTGTAACTTTCATACGGTATTGAGTTTAATCAAATAAGCGCACATAGGCGGTATACAATAATTTTTCGAATAAAGCATAGCGCAGTGAAGCGCGCGATATAGCTATATGATTTGGTCGCACGTTTTCTCTACAACATTCCTCGGTATGTTTTCAAAACAATGAAACGAATGTCTACATCTGTCAACTTATTTATTTCCTTCACATTCGCATACTTCATACAGTTTACAAAAAAACGGCAGCGGTTATAGATCAACCTCCTCATTAACAGTGAACCTCGTTTTCCTGTGTGAATGTATAAGTTAACTACCTTTTTTCCATTATAATTTTAAACATGATTGACGTATTACGAAAATAATCATAACTCTGCTTTTCTTTATATATATTTTTTTTAAATGCATATATCGGGGATTTCCAAACAGAAGGATTTTTCCGACAGGCATCTGATTTTCGACATTTTTTTTTATACAATAAAGTTCATCGAATATTCTCAAACTCCATAGCCCGTTTTAATCACAAACAAAAATTGTATCAAGAATTACGAAGTATAAAAAAGAAAAAGGAAAAGAAAGTATGAACATGGAAATATGAGCAATTTGAATTCATGTACTCGAATAGCTATCATTGATTTTAAATATATTTTTTAATAATAACGTGCGTTTCTTTTTTCAATAAGTACCTTAGAATTTGTTTATTCACGGTAAAAAATCAATAATGCCTTTACAATACTCTACAAAAATAAACGTTGTTTCGTAAGGAAAAGTGGTTGATACCCGAAACACGCAATGAAAGAATCAGACCAGCCCGATATTTGACTTCACGATTCATTAACTCAAAAAAACATTAATTGAATCATGATCCAAAATTCAGCAAAAATAATAACACCTTACTTGCACGGTTGAATGAAAAATACATCATTGTATGATAATGTCTTGCAAAGTTTTTAAGGCATTGAAATCGTGATATTAAGTGTATTTTACGATAAATACATTATGCTTGTAGCCTTTCCACGAATAGGGTAATTTTCATAGACTGTTTTGTTGATTTGCCGAACTAAGGTAATGGAATACGATTATATTTACATACATTTGACAAGAATATTTCAATAATAATTGCACTCATTATGCACCACGCACTTGTCTTTGCATATTAGCAAACACAATTTTACCCTCGATATCACAAAAGTTAAAAAACGGAAGATGACAAAAATGGTCTGAAATGGAAACATGATTCTTTCGTTGCTGTCCACAACAACGAGAGATAATAATTCATAAAGGAAATGTTAATCTTTTTGCCTATATATTTATAATGAATCTGCGCGTAACAAGATTCCAGTGTATTGTAAACGGGTATTTTGTTGCGCCCAGTTTTTCGGAACCTATGTCCTAAATCAATAATGTTTAGAATTCTCCTGCTCTGGACAAATAGAATCAAAGTACGTGTGGCTCGTATGTTTATAAGAGAACCATAGATAAAACAGTTACAAAAAAAAAGTATGTAAAAGGTACACATGAAAAGCATTAATTACTGATAAGTGTGATTAAAGAAGAGTTCGCTAAAAAAAAGAATGTATGTGTGTACACCGAGAAAAAGAAAGGGAAGGGAAGAGTAACATATGTGAGCGAATTTTCGGTGGCCTGCAACAGGTTTTAGGAACTTAAGCAGACCTGTGCAATAGGCTCACGATTAGACGTACGATGTATACATCTAGGTAACTTCCGAGCATAAGCTCAACATGAAGAAACGTAAGCTAACACGTTCATCTAAGACAAAAGACTTCCCTACAGACCAAATTTCATTGGTCTGAGAACTTTAAATATAGTATAAAAGCCTCTCATATAAACAAACATAAGCAATAATAAATTAATTTAAATTAGATGATTATATAAAGATCGATGCAATGAAAACTGGACTATATTTAATAAAATTAACGTGAACGGAGATAAGGATGAAATTGTTCTGTCGAAAACGTTCTCTCATAAAGCCCTTGGTTCTTGGGCCATGATAATTATTTGGAATAGCCACCAGACTTAACGCTCAGTTAAGCGAGCTCTCCAAGGAGGCCCAAAAGAAATATGTTATTACGAATTTGTTAATAGCAATGGAGAGAATTCTTACAATTATAAATACTTATAAGCCACGATCATTCCTACAATTTTTTTCAAAGCCGCATGTCCAATCGTATTTTATGTCAGCGATACCTACCAAATCTTAAGTAGTATTGTGCCTCGTTTTGGAAATTTCAATGTCAATAGCAGATTAGATAAAGCTACTACAGACAAGTCGTTCAAATTATATTAGAGTCAATTTCAGGGATTAATATTCTATACTATAATAAATGGAATTCGTTTTGTCCTTTTAAAGATACAGGATACAGTATACAAAATTTGGATAGAAATAAATATTGAAACATTCTTTATAAGAGGCCTTTGCGTGATTATTTGATAGACATTCACCTTTACTCATCGTGCATGATATTAAGTTAAATAATTTATAAAAATTAACTATTTACAAATCGACAGGACATGCAGCACTAATTTTATAAATTAATGCACTTATTTGAATATACCTAAGCACATGCTTGTTTCGAGACAAATAAAAAGAACTGGCGGTGCTCCTTGCGGATATATTACGTCTATTACCCTTACTATGTAATTGCAGTATGTACGGGTACACTAAAAATTAGAGTCTTTATAACTCTACTGTTTTCATCGATGAAAGCGATCTTGCGTTCTTTTTCTGTAAAAGTGAAGGGTTTGGCATTATGCTCACGATCACTGTACGCTGTTACCCATATCTGAATCAAAAACATGAAAAAATAAACAAACATCAAAACTGTATCAAGTAACAAAAGTATTAATTTGAGACCAGATTTTTTAAATATGTAACACCCGCCACGCACTTGCTTAGAAAAAAAAGTGAGAATACAAATTTTCGCAAGGTTTGTTCGTTTTTTAATCATTTTTTACATTCTTCAATAGTTTCACATGAAATTCCATGAATTTATATCGCGTATCAATCCAAAGTAATAGCAGAAATAACCCTAAATATATTAAACAAGCCACTTACTCCAAACTGTAGAATATTCCTGATCGATTCCTTTTGTACAAAATCGAACAAACCCACGATTTCACAATAAGAACGTAGAGGTTTAATTATTCGCATCTAAAAAAAAGTTTTGTGTAAAGCAAATGACTATATTAATAGCTATACGCATACTATTTACTTACCACGATTGCCCGCTCTAATAGCGTTAACGTTGGTTATATGGTGTTGGCCAGCTCTAATTGGTTTAGCGATCTGCGCACTGGGTCCTCGACGTACCATACCCTTCTGTCTAACCGCTTCCTTGATTCTATCTACCTCATATTGATAGCGTTTACGATCTCGCATTGCACCCTCTTTAGCATCCCGCAATGCCGTTTCAAGAGCTTTTACACGTTCCATCGTAGCTCGTAATCTCTTCTCAAGTTTGGGTAATTCGCATCGAAGATCAGCGTTATCCCTCACAAGTTGCTTATGAACCTATTTGAAATTCATTAGTGGAAATTTATATTAAATTTAACAAATATAAAACATAACAAGGTGTTTATATAATCCCGTACCTTCGTCAGCTGGTCCAAATTATTCTCGAGGAAGGAAATCTTCTGCTTTTGTGTAAGAGATCCACCGTCGTCTTCATTATCTTCCGCGTTCATTGTTTTCTTTATTCTAGTCTGAAGATCTTGAACGAATAATTTACGCAGGTTATGCAATGTTTGCAGTTCTTTGGCTACTGTTTCCTCCAGACCTTTAAGGTCTTTTCGTGCCTATAAAACAAATACAAATCGGTGGTCACAAAAAATGTACCTCTCAATTGAACCATATATTTTTACTAAACAATCTTGACCATACTTGTTCACGCCGTTCATTAAGTAAAATTAATTCCTGCAGTTTAACAGATTTATTTGCTTCCTCTTGTTTTAGTCGTTCATAATCGGCTTGCATTTGCTGATGTGCTAATGTGAACTTCTGATTCAAATCTTTAAGCTCACCAATCAATTCCTGCTTTTCAGACAGCTCGTCCCTAAGCGCTGCGACCTATTCGTAACATTCAAGTAATAGTAATAATGGCAATAACAAAATCAACAACCATATCGCATTTTAATATATTTATATTACCTGTTTCTGATGAGCATCTCGCAATTGATCCATTTGTTCTTCTAGCGCCACTCTCATCTTCGTTGCTGCTTCCTTTTCCTCGGCTTTTTCTTTATTCGTGACTGCTTGCACCTGTTCTGCAGCCTTTAATTTGGCACATTCCTCACGCAAAGCATCAATGTCTTCTTCCAAAGCACGTTTACGTGTTTCCGCCACTTTCATTGATTCGGTCAGCGTTTGCATACGAGCTTCATGCTGGGAAATTAATAAACGGCATTCGGCAAGATCTCTTTCATATTCAGCAACCTAAAATAAAATTTATGAATGAGCATCGTACTGTATATATTAAACATATATAATTAACTTGAAGAGTACGAAATCGAATGCTCACTTTCTTGTTACAGTCTACTTGGAAACTTTCTAATCCCTGACAACGTTGTACCAAATTCTTCACCTCTGATTTCATTTTGCTAATAAACAACCTTGCCACTGTAAATTCTTCTTCAAGTTTACCATTGTTCTCCATAGGCGCAACCTATAAATTCAAAAGTTTATATCTTGATTTGATGATTTTAATAATTGAGGATTTTACCTTTAGATTTTCATCGCCGCCAATAGCAACACCAATTTCGCCTAGCTCTTTCAGGAAGTTAGCTAACATTTCTGCAATTCGTTTCCTCTGGTGTGCGGACATGTCGCGTAATTGTTGTAATTCTGAAGCAGTGTTGTTCAGTGCCGCTCTTTTCTCCGAGAGTTCTTCTGTCAATGTTTCGTGTTCTTTATTCTTCACCTCGACCTGCGAAAATAAAGATACAATATTGTATGATCTGTATGATTTTCGTTACAAACGACATAAGAAAATTATCCGATAGCACGAACGTACCTCTTGCGATTTTTGGTCATAATTAACTGCCAATTCTTCCAATGCTTGCAAAACTTCTTTAACTTCCTCTTTAGCATTTTCATGTTCCTGTGTTATTCTGTTCATCTCCTGCTGAAGTTGTTCGTACTCGCGTCTCGCAGTAGCAATTAATTCTGCTTGCTCGTCTATTTGTTCTTTCAAGTTCTCAACGTATTGCGATTGCTGATTAATCTCTTCATCCTTGTCGTCCAATTGTTGGAAAAGTCGTTCGCGTTCTTCTTCTAGTTTTTGTCTTTCCTCGTTAGACAGGGAACCGGCCATTAAACTGCCACCAGGTGTGGCTGGCATTGGACCATCGTCTAGTTTGCCTGTATAAAATGTTATAGTTTATATAATGTTTATAACAACACAGATATCTGTGTGAATTGGAATGTACGATTACCTTCAATGGACGTATTAATTGGTGTTGTAACATCCGGCACTTCGACCAAATTAACTTGCTCTTCTATCTTAACGGTCTCACCCTGTCGCCAACGCGATAATTCAGCTTCCAGTTTCTCAACTTTTCCTTTCAATCTAGCTGCCTTTTCTTTCTCCCTCTCGTAACGGCGCTTCCATTCTTCGGCTGTTAATTCCTCATTGACACATACAACATTCTTAATAGTCTTTGCTCGTTTACCTGCAAGAGAAATAAATTAAATAAATCATTTTAAAATTTCGTACCATTTGTTAAAGATGAACGAAGAATTTCGTGTATTACCGAAATCTAGGGTCGATTTTGTTTCCGATTCATTGAAACTAGCTGGCGAACAACAAATAATAATCGTAGTTCTAGCATTACCACCAAGGGATTCTTGTAAAATTCTAGTTAACTTTGAATCACGATAAGGAATGTGAGTTTTATTTCCATCAGCTAAAGCTGAAATTACGTTGCCAAGCGCAGACAGGGATTTATTAATATTTTTTGCCTCATCGAGCACAGTGCCTTCTGCTCCGGTTTTTGAAACCTAGAGCATAATACACGATGAAAATTGTGTACATTATTGGAAAAGTAGAAATGATAGAAAAAATTAAATTTAGAAATATATGCACCTTCTCCGAACCAGCCAAATCCACAAGATACAATTTTCCGGAAAGCTTCTTTTGATTTTCTAAGTTTTCTTGCTTTACATTTATTAAGAATACAGAATGAGAACGTGAGCTGTGCTCATTCATATTAGTCACAGCAATGTGCCTATTCGACTTTCCTTCCTCTATAACTTCAAATACTTCCTCGGGACTAGATACAAAGCGTTCCGTCGCACCTTTCACAAATGGAACTCGATTTTTATCTTCATGCACGCTCAAATTCACCTTGGAAACTGAAAATCAATTACAACTTATTAATCTCCAATTTTATACCGTACTAAATTTGTATTACGAAAATTTTAAGTGTGCCCCTTACCATCGAGAAGATCCCTGATTTTATCCATGTAGATTTCAAAATATGATACCTTGATATGGAATTCCAAATTCTCTTCCATACCATAAATATGATTAAATATATCATTAACAATTCTGGGAATGATACCCTGTTTATTTGAATCCCCAATAACACCTTCCATTGTATGTGTTTTTCCTATCGATATACAAATAATACTTTTATTAGATTACATATATTATATTAGATATATATATTATATTTTATATTAGATTTATAGTAGCCCACAACAACTTACCCGAAGATGTTTGTCCATATGCAAAAATAGTGCCGTTATATCCTGCCAACACATCTGTGACAATTGATTTAGCTGCTTCATTGTATACTTTGTCTTGAGTAGCATTTGGTTTAAATACCTTGTCAAAAAGATATACTTTTCCCTAAAACAAGAAACGAGTGCTGAATTAAAAGCTGATACTGAAAAAGTATAATATTGCATTGAATTCAGATAGAGAATTAGATACTGCAGATAGGAATTGATATTAAATGAAAAATATTTTGACGCTGTATTTTATGTAGAACCAATGTACATTGTACAATATACAATCAATATCATATAGGAAATGGCATATATTGTATAAATTTCTAAATCCCTTTCCAAGATGAAATAATGCAGAGAACAGGAATGGGGGCAATTGCACTCAGTAAAGCTTTGTGCCATGAGCGCCCTGAAACAATAGCAGTACCTTTACCTAGCCCTAAGGAGATTAAGAGCCTTCTACTTGAAATTGTATGTTTATAGGCATAGTATCTATATACGAATACATATATTTTAGGCTATTTGAAATAATCTGCTGTTTGCAAATAACAAAAAATGTTAGTACAAACTAGAACTCCTTCTATAAGAAACTGGGAATGTAGCCACAGATTCACTGAAAAAAACTATGGTAAGTATAAACCTTATTTGGTTTTATTGTATAAACTAAATCAACCATAAATATTGACACTATTAAATTAAAAAATCTCTGGAAACCTTATCTATGTCTTTTCATAAACTGCAAGGCAATTTGCTACTACTACTTGCAGTAGTATATGTATAAATGTAATAATGCATTAAACACTTTACATATTAGATTTATTGCAACTGCACAATTAGAAATATTTTGCAGAAACTTTGCAACTAGAGAAAACGTAAGATCGTTGAGTTAGATTAAAATTCGACGAATATGAAATCGTTTATTCTTCAAAGCTAAAATTTCATTTACATATCGAATTCCAAATGTACAGCGATAATAACTTTCTGATAGTAAAGATTAAATGCGTTCTTTCGGTAATGATTAATTATCGGGCGACTTGAAAAAGAAGTTCGATAATTGTATCTATTTCGAAACGAAGGTTCAAATAGATGTTCAACGCAGAGACAAATCGTTCACTCGAACGGGCGCCGATGGTGGCGGAATGAAATCGATTTCGCCGAAAATAACAAATGTGAATCATCGTGAATCATTGGAGAAATTCTGTAAACGGTGTTAAATGCATAGTATGGGATTTGTGGTTAAAAAAACTGGTTAGCGAGACGGTCTGAGAGCAGCTGTCAGCTGTGCACGGTGACATCATACGTATGTAAGCTGAACATGGTTAACAAGCATGATAACTGACGAAGACAATGACGTATGTAAAAATACGTACCCCGATGGAGATGCAATTGTCCTCGCCGCCGGATGGGAATTTCACAATAAACTTAGAGCCAGCCTTTTCCTCGGAGTCGTTCAAAGGTCGAAACCTACAGACTACCCTAATACTGTCCTCCGCGGCAATCTCACGCTCCCTCGGCGTCTCCATTGCCATATTTTGTTAACTCGGATTTGTGACACGAGTACCTTAGTTCTTATGATTAGCCGCACTTAAAAATGATTTCCGATCTCTCGTAGGGTGCATAGGCGACGAGATGATCGCGTGAACCGCATGAAGAACCACTACCGTCTCTCTGTCAGAAACCACAGCCCGTTTCGGAGCCAGTAAAGATGGCTGCCGCTTCTCGATGATTTTGCGGGTGGGCTGATTTGCGTGTGCAAAGGTGAGAAACAACGATTCTACTTATACTAGAATGGAGAAGAAACATGGACGATAGGTATTACACGCGGCGACCTTGTTCTCTAATACATTACTACTCTAGGCTTAAGTCCGGAAGTGGTGTTTTTTTATTATACTTGGTTCTCCAAAAAGCAATCGATGAGTAGTCTAGACAAAGTTTAACGCAATCGCGTCGAACTAAACGTGCGCGCCCGCGCCGTATGGACTCGCCTGTTTGCGCACTCGAAACAGCATTGTCGGCGGATATCATACGTTGCCAGGGCTGTACCTGCGTGGGTGTTACTTCTTTACATACTTTCTTTCGAATCACGTATTTGGTAATTATGTATAATGTAGAATAACGAAAGTTTTGATCCTTGAAGATAGATGGGAAGTTGTCGACAAGTTTTGCAAATAGTTCAGGATACTTTAAGATTGTATATACATTATGAATTAGATTATTCTTCCGAAAATAATTAGCTGCTAATTTGTAACATTTTAAGTTATTCATTCGTATACAAGTTATAACTTACACCTTCCTACACGGCGGCAATATATATATTTACTAACAAGACCGCCAATATCTTTGAATAAACGAACTTGGCTTATACGTGTTACATATTTCTCCTTGTACTGTTTTTAATAATATGACGAGGAAAAATTTAGATTTGATTATTTAAATATTGATACCGTTAGAAACTAATTTCGGATTTCTCTACTAGGTGGCCATTGTTACTCCTTGAAGTAATACATATATCTATGAACAATTGTTGCACATTTCATTTCATTGCACTCATTGGTCCAAACAAAAATCAAATTTTAATATTAGAATTTCAGACAACAATTTGGATTTTCTAATTTTAAATTAAATCTAATTTTAAATATCTGCATATTCATGAAGAAATTGTTTAATTTATTATTATAGGAACGTAAACGTAACAAAGATCTTATATTTTGAAAAAAATACAACTACGGTCCTGCCTCTTTTTACCTTCTTTATTTTTGGCCTCTTGCATCCTGCCGTGACCTTAATAACCTGACGTTTATTGATTGAAACAGATTATGCACTATGCGTAATATATACACTGCAACGTGTCCTTTAGTTGCTAAATATTTTGAAACCAATAGCTTTTTGAATATACGTATTTTCTATAAATAACAAATCATTTCCCCTTAATAAACCAACCATCAAAGCATAAGAAATACATGGGTACATTGTTCTACTTATTATTACGTAATTATGCGTATTCGAGCAAAACTATTAGAAACATTATCGACCAGTTCTTTTTCTTGCAATTGTATGAATTATCAATTGGGTTTCACTTAATACGATATACATATAATTTTTAATTTTAAAGTTTTCGGAACATATTTTGAGAAAATTGTTTAACATACCCCGAATGAATTGGACTTTTTGGAGGATATAGGGTGTTGAATTTTTATTTCAATTAAAAAAGAAGTTTGTCAAATATAAGTGAAGAACAACAATATTTAATGTAACATAACAAAAGAGGCACATTTTATTTTCTTTAACAATAAAGTAAAGAATGCTCTCACACAGTCATGGTTCATTGTAAATATCGTGTTATCTAAGATTACAATGCCTGTATCTCGTACAATAAATACTAAATATTCTACAGTTTACTATGCTATATGACTAGTTTATAGATAATGTAAAGTGCAACTTATTTCCAACAATCACATAATATTAGTATTTCCATTTAATAAATATTGTTACTATTATTACTACATTGATGTTATTATTGTTATTTATCGACATCGTTACCGCTATCACCTCACAAAATTAAATCATCGCAAAAATTTAATTTTTTAAGTAAATATAGTATATTGTAAAGATGATCGTATACTTTTAAATTCATAAATTTTTGTAACTGTGCCAATGTTTACATATTTTACATTTCCATTTGAATTCTAGTAATAATAAATAATTTTCTTAAATCACGCTTCACATGTAATTGTTTATCAGAATTCAAGAATGGTGTAAACAGAGTTGTGTTATCCGTATATTTTGCAGGAACCTGTATATTTTTTATATTTCATGCATACTTTTTTTGCAAACATGAGGAACGATTAAAAGATAAAAAGTTGTTCGCTGAAGCAAGATTGAAATTCAAGAGGTAGAGTAAATCTTGAAGTATAGAAGCAGCTAAATGTATACAACCAATTCTTTAAATTATATCTTTTGTTTAACATATTCTTTTTTCTATGATTAGTTTCAAAGAATTGGATGCACGAAATTGTAAATAACATTCTATACATTTAGTGCAGTTTTGTAAAGTATCTATATTAATACTATACGCGAAATGAAAATATGAACAATAATTTATTGTTAATATTTACTTTCATTGACTTTGCATTCTTCATATACTATTCGCATTTGCATTGTCCAATTAGTCATTGACCAATTTTTTCGACGTTTTACATATACTTGATTAAACATTTGCTTGCCCTGAAGATATATTACATAAAGAGCAGTGGAAAAACGTTTATAAAACTGCTTGATATCTTAGCAAAAGATATCTTTAAATATGCGATAAAAATTCTCCGTTTGTCAGATGTTCTTCATACGATCTTGTACGATATAGTAAATTTATTACAACGGTGTTAAATAAATTTACGTGGAATGTCTAAAAATATTAGAAAAATAGCTGCAAATTTAATATTTAAAAGTACAGACTAGAAATCATTATTATAGCTACGAACTAAGTAGACCACATAATAAATTAGCAATATAGTTGGGCTTTGTCAAATACATTTGTTCCTCAATTTTTATAAAAACCATTTACGAGTATTTTTGTAAAAATTAAAGAAGAGAAGCTTTCATATAAATTACATTAAATAGATTTCCTATTTTTATATCAGTTTCAAATTTCTTTGTTTTTTCACTGTATATAAGATGTTTTCTCAACAATTCCTATTATTATTAATATTTGAACAAAATTAATTGCATGTATTCATATCGAAGTATTTAACTCTCTTACTTTTGTACAAGAAATGTACTGCACGAATTATTCAGTTTCAATATAAATAGATTACAGCAACATGTATATAGTATTTAAAATTTTCAAAATATGCGCAACTGATTTTGTCTTAGATATTTACATTTTGATACAGTTTTGATTGTGGTGATTCTAAAAATCCAATCACAAGTTTCTGAATAGTAAAGGGTACATTACCAATATTCCTTTAAAGTTAAAATGATGCTTCATTGTAGCAATATGAAGTACAATATTATCACCATATCGCCATGTATTTGCTGTAATCGTAGCAAATATATTTTACTCTATTCCAAAAGTATTTGTCTCTTCTACAGCCAATAAAAGCTTCTCGTATAAAATTTCAGGCGTGGGATATGGTGGGAGATCCAAGCGATTAAAGCATGTATGAGCTCTGAAAAAATATTTTGTTTTGAAAAACCGTGATGCAATTAATTATTATTAATAGCATTAGCAGAATAAAATGCCACGGAAACTACAATACTAAAATATAGACTTATATACCTGGGTAAACTATTTGGCCTTCCCCATTTTTCAATGCAGAATTTCCGTGGTCCTGTAGACCCACGTAAAGCTGCAAATCCTTCGTATGGAATGCTTGATGTGCCAGTAACAAACTGTAGTAACCTTAATCGTTGTTCATTAGTAAATCGGCTTATACTGCTCCAAAACCATTCCACTACTGGATGAGCATCGTGATAGCCACTTCTATATTCCGTATGTGTTCTCCAATCATTAAGATCAATCTCAGCTGCCCCGGCTATGACTAACTCCAACTCACGTGCATCAAAAACTGATACTAATCTTGGATCTACGACTTCGTAAAAGCCACGTACTAACAATTCCGTTTGTTCGGCAATACCACGTTCAAGTCTCCACCGTACAACTCTTTCAAGATATTCTTTTTTATTTTTCTCTGTGACCGCAATATTTCTACCTCCTGGTTTTAATTCACGTTCGGTAACTCGACCCAAAAGTTCCTCTGTGACGGAAAATGTCAATTCTAGCGGTTCAATACTTATGTCTCTTTCTTTGATCCACATTAAACTTTGGTGGAATTCTTGATCTAGACTTTCCAAATCACTCAGACTCGCTGGTATTCTCAATAGAGCTTTGTAAAAAGGTCTCGTGAAAAATGCATCAAGCAGATATTGGTGGACCAATGCTAGACCCAATACTCTGCCCGAAAACCTGAACCAATCGTGATAATTGTTTACGAAGGCTGACATCGGCGATACTTGTACAGTATAAGTATCGTTGGCAGAATATTCGAACAATCCATAATAGGGATTGAAAAGTTCGCGCGACAAATGAAAAAAAAATTCACGGGAAGGTCCACCATAGTCTACACCTTCTTCCTCGTCGAACGTAATTGCTAACTTGCTTTTTTGCAAGTCCTTCTTCGAAGCAGCCATGATGCGAGTAAAAGCATCTTCCAAAAAATGCTCTCTTCTGATGTGTAATCTAAAGAGAGCATAGAGAAAATAAGATTGGCGTAAAAACAGATAATACATTGGTACGTTTTTGATATATTATATAAAACCTACTTTAATTTCCCTGGACCTTGACCATATCCTTTACTTTCTAACTTCCTGTAAAACGTTCGCAGTTTAGCTTCAAAATCTCTCCTGTACGGAGCTGGGGCTCTAGCTGAAGCTCTCGTTAAACCAGGCGAAGCATGAGGACTACCTAGTGGAGATCTGCCCACGTTTCCTGGTACATATGACATAATTTCTTGTTCGAAAAGGCTGCAAAATAAATTAAAGAATCGTTGACAATTCATGTCATATTCTATTAAAAAGTAGTTATGTTATACCTCAATAATAGTGCTAGAGGCACATCGTGTCCTAATCGTTGCAAAGCAGTTGTGCCTTCAATTCGTATCGTATTTACTTTCTCGCGAAGTGCAATATTTTGTCCTAAGGCTGAATGTCGTTCTTTTAAAATATCCATTATATTTGGTTGACGCAAAAAGGCAACAACTTTATCATTGTAAGCTACAGGTATATCAGGTGTAGTTGTGATAGCCGATTGTTGCGGTCTGGGCGGTGGTACAGGTGCTTCGTCCAATAGTGCCCGTGGATGTGCTGGTTCGGTAGGCAATCTTGGATCAATGAAAGATGTTGCTTTTCTAGCGTGACATATGAAAAATCTCTGAAAAATATTATAACGTAATTAGATCAGATTTTCTTCCTAGGAGAGAAACTTATTAATAAGTTAATAAATTTACTTTGCCGGTTTTATCAAGCTTTGATTCATAGCCTCTTGGTAGTTCCTTATTTGGATCGCCAAAGAAATTGATTAATGCAACCAAATCTCTGTTATGCTCGTATCTCAAAAAAACTGCTATATCTCGTCTGATCTTGCTAATCATATACTTTAAACTGGGATTACGATTATACAATTCCACTGCTTCAGTGTGACTATGTAATACTGTGAAGAAGTCAGGCCTCGTTAAAAATAATACTGGTGGACTCGTACTGAGATCGAATGGTTCCGTTTTATTTCTTTCGGTTAGGTCGTTCACGCGTTTAACACCTTCGGAGTTATTTCCATTTCCATTTGCGGTTTGCGAACTAGATGGTTCGCGATCGATATTGTCAGGCCGGGAAATAGTTCGGCGGACGCTCTGATATCGTCTATCTAACTGCTGCCTTCGAAGATCGCAGCCGGTGTTTCGTGTCGTTAAATTGGGCCTTTGCCAAGTAGTCGTTCGATTAACATGATCTATATAGAACACTCTGCCGTGACTGTCAATTCTTGCTTCCCATGCTGCAAAAAGGATATAATTTAACAAACTTAATTGAGAAATTAGAGGAGCGTGTCAAAAAAAATGACGGCAGACCTATTATGTTATTTTACCTGGGGGCAAAGGCTCTTCAGATGACGATGGTGCATTGGATGTTTGGCACATCGGTAATGGACGTAATGGTTTAGGACGATGCGTAGGCGTTGGTGGACATTCTAATTGATTTGCCATTCCCGATGGTGGTCTCTCTAATGGCCTAGGTGCCCTTGGTGAACTTAATAATGCTATGCTTTTTGTAACAGCTCTTCGTGACTAAAATATTACATTAAATACTTAGAATTAGAGATTTGATAAGGCTTAAGTAGCGGACTGGCGCCCGTGCGTGTGGAGAAGCTATTACATTATAGTAGCAAGGCGAAATAACTGTCAAAAAGACGCGAACGGCGAATAGTAGGATAAGTAGGAGAGCAGCAATTAATGGCTGGAAAAAAAATATATAGTACATATGAGAGGAATTGTATTTTGTATAGGTGATCGATGTTCGCATTTGAAAAATAGGAGACACCAAAATTATATGTTTATATCTATATCCTTACCAATTGTTTGCAATACTTAGGAGTATTTAATTAGCTTACCTTTGAATTGGAAGCTTCATCAACATCTACTATTTCAAATCCAAAACAATCTTCAGGGTGCAAAGGTGCCGAATACTTTTGGGGATGTCTTTTGGGTAATTCTGGTGGGCCAGTTGATAAAGCATTACTTCTGTGTAAAAGTTTGTGCGTTATCCGCGGTGGAAGTGGTGGTGGATTTGGGTACAATGTTTCATATAAACCTTCAGGGAATGAAAAACCTTCTGTACTCCGCCATAACTGATAATATTCCACACCTTCTTTTGTTACAATACCATTTGTATCACATGGCCTCTGAAGTAAAATATAATTTGCAAGTTTTAGTACCGGAATTGTTGTAATTTCAAGTTAATCATTCTTACTACAATACGAATCATAAGCTCGAAGGAGTGTAATATTAATCTATCAGCAATTGAAAATTGAAGTTACTTTGTACATGCATTATTCATCAGGTGCAAAAGAAAATATATTTAAGTATAGTAAACATTCACCCACGTTTAATTAAGGAAAAAGAGACATCAAGTATAAGTAATAACAAATATTGAAAACAAGAATAAAAAGCTAATTTAATTATTGTCATAGAGAAATTTAACACAATTAAAGTAACTGCACCTTTTTGGTCCCAGTACGGCCTAGAACTGCTTGCTGTGATTCTGTATCAGAATTACTTGCATCGCTACTGTTTGAAGAGCGTGGTTCTATTTCTATGCCCTGGGCTTCATCTAAATCATTTCTTATCGATGGTGGTTCCAAAAGTGCAACAGCATTTTCTTCCAGCTCAGTTTGTTGAGCACTGGCAGTTTCAGATATATTTTCTAAAATTGGCAGTTTAAATGGTTTTCTTGTAATTTCATTACAACACATTAAGTTTGCCAAAGTATTTTGTGCTTTTGGCACACTTTTAGATATATGCGAGGTACCATCCTCGCTTAATCTATTCAAATCTTCACTTGTATTTTTATTATTATTTTCCATAAAATTTAACGACATATGTGCATTGACGATATCACTGTTGTGTGCTTTGTTTATTGAAGTGCTTTGAAATTGTGACTTTTCATCAGAACTACATGAAGCAATACTTTCTAAAGGTAAATTACAAGCATCTTGTCTAGAATCTTTGTCATTTGTATTACATACATTATCATGATTATTGTTATGTCTGTCACCACTTCTTTCTTCATATTGAGATTCTGTATTGTTAGACTGCAAGTCTTTACTAAAAAATTGCTTCTTTCTAATCATGTTTCTGGAAGATAAAGGAAGCTGTCCCGAAAGGATGGCTACCTCAGCAATCTCATTTTCGACACTACCGAAATAACACTTCTTTCTACGTAAATTTTCATGAAACAGCAACAAATTTTTGTCACCCAATCTATTCGAAATGTTAATACCATTCTCAATTTCACCGCATACTGGTGCCAATGTTGTAACGGCGGTATTCAATGCTGCATCTTCTTTATTACATTTTAATTCAAAAGATACACTTGGCTGTTCAACTGAGTTCAATGTTTTACTATTATTTGGATTATTGATTACTTCTGTTTCATAAGACTCCTCTGTCTGATGTAAACCATTATGATTCGATGTACAATTTATATCAGATGGTAAAGTGACATTCAGATTTTGTTCAAGAATATCATTCTTGACATTAGACATAAATAATTTTTTATTATTACTCCGTAGTAGATTGGTTTCCACATGTTTTACTATAGCCGAAGATACCTCATTTGTTCCGTCAACTGTTAATGTTGTAACAGATTGCTCTTCGGTATTGTCTCCTCCATTGTCTTTCTCAGATGTAGTATCTCTAATATTAATTTCAGAGGTCATTTTATTGAAACATAATACCAACCAATTGCGTGTCCCTTATATTGCTGTAAATAAGAATAAAATAAAAATATTAATAAAACAAATATTGAATTACTTATGGTTAATGCTAGTAACAGCAGCAATGTTCTTATTTTTAAATAACAAATCTTCTACTTCAGTAATGCAGGAAAGTATGTCAAATAATATTGGAACTACACCTGCCACAATTATTGGCAAAAGATATTTTACTTTTTTACATTATAATAATTTGAACGTAACTACGTTGACATTAATACTTTTCAATTCAAATGTGTTTTACACTAAAATGAACATAATAAATATTCTAATCTGCTTCAATGCATGCACATACACTATGTACCATCGTAGTGGTAGGGCGCATAACGTGTTCTGCATTTAATATTTCTAATTAGTTTCATTTAGAATCATCGTAAAATAAGAAGTTAAAAATAAGTGTCATAATTTTCTTAGTTATGCGGCACATATTACAGTTAATATTTTTGGTACGTTATCTTCAAAGGGAGAGAATTATTGATACTTTAAATTACGTACACAATAGAAACGTCAAATTGTCCAAAACTAATATCGTATTGGTGCTTTTTACCTGAATATGTTACATCTTTTTAATTATCTTAAGTAGAACTCCCCGATAAACGACATTTTACGTCACATTTACATATTAATTTACCCTTCTTGCTCATTACACGGATACATCGAACAACGCGTTACTTTGACAGAAAGATATAGCAGACCGTATCTAGTAACTTTTCGCAGTGTCACATATCCTGGTTTTTCATGTGCATTAATTGTAAGTAGTAGTTGCATTTTACTGGATGCTTGCTAAGAGGCTTCATCGAAACATTGAAAAAATTGTTTTAATATTTCTAGGGCTTAATATATTTTTTAACGACGTATGCATTTATTCTATTTTCTCTGCAGTTGAAATTATAATATTTTATTTTAAATATTTGTAAAAAGTGCCCAATACAGTCTATTTTTTTTTTATAGGATAGAAAGATGTAAAACGGTACATGAGTCCCAGAATCGTTCCATTAGATGATGCTTAAAATTGCACAGAAAATATAATCATTTCATTAGACAAATATTTGTATGCAATATAAACTAGAGATAATTAGTATTAGGTTTTGTCTTACATACCACTAGATGGCACTGCTGCAGACTTTAATGCGACATATTGATAGTTCGGGTTAAACATAACCTTTTTCGTTTGGTGTGTATCAAGGGACGGTACGTGATGTCGAAGAAAATCTGAAAATTTAATAAAAATCGTCTATATAATGCAAAATATATGCATGTTAACTTAATAAAAATGAATAAATAATGATTAACTATACTATATTTTTTTTTAATAATTTGCTGTTACAATTATATTAATAGAATAGTTGCCGATAAAATGTGTGGTATTTTATTTGAAGCAATTTGCACCAAATTTTTATTCTTAATTTCAGTACCCTAACATCTTACAAAAATGGCTATCCGACCAGTGTATAGGCCCACAATTGTGAAAAAAAGGACGAAGAAGTTCATTCGTCACCAGAGTGATAGATACAGTAAATTGAAGGTTTGTTACTTATCCTATTCTTTGTTATGTTTCCCATACATCATTTTTCCCAAATAATGTTCTAAGTATGTGAATACATAACGTAATATTGTTAATATTACATTTCAGAGAAACTGGCGTAAACCTAAGGGTATTGACAACAGAGTTCGTAGGCGTTTCAAGGGCCAATATTTGATGCCCAACATTGGTTACGGTAGCAACAAGAAAACCCGTCACATGTTACCAACTGGTTTCAGAAAAGTTTTGGTACATAATGTTAAGGTGAGAAAACTTGATTTCAAACATTTTGTGTTGCCAAATAGTAAACAGATATGTTATCAATGAACATTGACATGCTTGTATATTTCAAATATTAATACTTTTTCATGCAAATTATTTACAGGAATTAGAAGTTTTAATGATGCAGAACAGGAAATTCTGTGCCGAAATTGCTCATGGCGTGAGCAGCAAAAAACGTAAAACCATTGTTGAGCGTGCACAACAACTTTCAATACGTGTAACCAATGCAAGTGCAAGATTACGTTCTCAAGAAAATGAATAAGCACATACTCTTATTTGGTTTAATAATAAAATATTTAAAGTATTCCTGTTGTGTTCCTGTTCTTTTTTTTTGTTGTCTTAGTTGATTTTATTGGAAAAACTTGGGTTAGGTAATAATTACGACTCATAAACGCAAATATTGTTAGTTGTGTAGCAGGTATATGGAAATTGGGTATTGGAAATAATTTTGTTAAACCTTTTAATTACTTTGAATATTTCTCTTAATTTTTCCTTTGTATAAATGCGTACATACATATATTATTAATTATAGTATAAACCTTGCAGAACATAAGAATCCTTTGCATTATTTTAAAACGTAGAGGGCACTAGGAAGCTGCCGATAATTTACGTAGTCGGTATGTTAGAACATGTGGTACGAAATTCTCTAAGATCTCGTATCTATTTTGGGCCTTGTTTGTAGCAGAAGTTCGAAAAAATAACCTGCAATTGAATGTTCGGTTCAGCTGGTATAACGCATTTGTACGATAAAATGTTTTATGTGTATAATAGCGAAAGTGTTGCTGCGTAACACAATTTATGGAATGCGTTAATTCGAAGATAGAAGATATTTATATTATAGAATAAAATGGATATGAAAAGAATAAAAATTAAGCCAAGAAAGCCAAATCCATTATTTAAGTTATGGTTGGAAGAATGGAGGAAAGAGGCCGCATCGAGAAATTCAGATTTACAATATCAATTTGCGAAAGCACTTGCTTCGTTAAAAAAATATCCTTTGCCATTAAAGTCAGGAAAAGATTGTATAATATTGCAACACTTCGGCACGAAATTATGCTCAATGTTAGATAGAAAACTTGAAGATTATAAATCACAAAATGCTGGTTGTACTACGAATGACGTTTGTTCACTATGTAATTATGATGAACAGCCAGTTCTTAAAAGAAAAGTTAAATCGCAACAAACTATTTCGAGCGCGAACTTTACGCATAAAAGGGTAAATACAATTATATCGACTTTTAGTTTTAAATTATTTCAATCTGTGCATGCATTAATGAAATTTGCTTTGTTTGTTTCAAGACAGAGCTGGCTGTTTTCGATAACTTAAAGTTATCATTATGGAATTTAGAAAATTATGCTGTTTTACTGTTATTATATAAAGAAACTGAGGATCCATATTTTACAGGTATAGTTCAAATAATATTATCAACAATAATTGATCATATATTCTTTGGTATTTTCATTTATCAGGGCAAGTTACTGAAGCAGACTTATTATATGAGCTACAACAGTTATGTGGTCATACATCGAAGACCGCTGTTTCAAATGTATTTGATCATGGTTTAATTTCTATGACAGGTTCTCCAATTAGGTAGTAAATTAATGTACAGCATATGAATGTTGTAATGCAATCTTATTACAAACAATATAATTTTTATAGGTATAATCTTACAGAACTTGGCATAAAGATATCAATGCAGATATGTGAAATTACAGCCACTGATATAAAAACAATAAACTCCTTGAATGTATTGCATAAAATTCAAGTCTGTATACAGGAATTGTTCACATGTAACACGGAGAAGGCAAAAAGTATACAAAATATTAACTCAGGAAATGCTAAGACACAGGCTACTAACAAATGTTCTAAGGACTCGCAAAACAATGATACCGGCACATCTTTAAGATTTTATAAATCTAAATCTGCAGGATTCATTAGCACTGGCAAACACGAGCAATGTCATCAGAGTCCAGCAAAACAGAAGTGCAGGAAAAATAATATAATTGTACAAGACAAGCAAGAAAAATTAAAGAGGGCAAAGACTACAAGTGATTGTCGTCCTAATAAATTAGATAATGAAACCAATTTTATTCATAGTGTGCAAAAAAATATTTATTTAGAATCGAACAAATTTGATGTGATATTGCTAGTAGATACACATGAAATTAGTGGGTATGCATCATTTTATCACGCTTTGCTATTACATTATATTACTTAATGCTCAAATAGATCTATTGCAGTGGCAAAGTAAAGCCTCAACATGATGCTACTATAGTCGAACTAACAGAACTCGGTGTGTTATTTGAAATACGGCATTTAAAAGTTGGAGATTTTGCGTGGATTGCCAGATGTAGGAGAACAAATAATGAATTAATTTTACCATATATTGTAGAAAGAAAGCGTATTGACGATTTATGTGCAAGTATTACTGATGGAAGGTTTCATGAGCAAAAGGTACTACAAGAACAAAACTTTGACTTAGTTATATTTTCATGTTTCTATGTAATTTAAATACAAAATTGTTTAATGTATAGTTCAGGTTGAAACAATGCGGCATATCAAATCTTATGTATATAATTGAAGAATATGAAAAAGGTCAGAGATTAACAATACCACATTCGTCGTTAATGCAAGCTTCAATTAATACTCTGATGCAAGATGGGTTTTCAGTAAAGTATACGAAAAACCATAAAGACTCAATGTTTTACTTGTCATCTTTAACAAGAGTCTTAATTAAGGTTTTCAAAGTGCGTTATATTGCATTAAAAAGTTCAGCTGTTTTGATTGAAATGCTGTAATATCTACACTTCATAGCAAATCATTACTTTTTTCAGGATAAAAATTTACTAAGCTGCGAGAAAGAAGCTATTGTACATACGGATATTTCAAGCAATACTTGCAATGTCATGGTATTTGAAAAATTTAACAAGGCAGCGTCTAAACAAAAGGTATGCACTGAGTTCATTGTATATAGTAAAATAAACCCATATTAATATCAGTCAATTTTTTAGGTGTTCCGAGTAAGTCAAATGTTTGTCCGTCAATTGTTACAATTGAAAGGATTGTCTGTACAAAAAGCTTTAGCAATTGTCGAGCATTATCCAACGCCGCGGCTACTAATTGAAGCTTTTCAAAATTGCGAGTCTGACAAAGAATTATTGTTAGCGAATATTCAACATGGAGATAAAAAACGTTCCATTGGGCCAGCGATTAGTAAAACAATTTATCAATTATACACGAAGAAAAATTTCAATTAACGAATTGTAACTTTGTATAAACATATAATATTTTAGTAAATATTATTTAATCTATTAATGTTTAAGACCCGATATCGCCGTGTAATATACTAAAGTTAATACAAAATCAGTATATAGACAAACTGAAAATGAAGCTTATTACATTAAGATACAATACAAAATAATAAATTGGTTATTAAATGTCTAAGAAATATATGTTTAACGCGAAGAATAAAATTGGTAAATGCAATTTAATGTGTTTTAATTAATTCCATATGCCTAAAACAATGAATATAACACTAGTTCTTCCATAATATTTATTTTCATCTACCATGTACACATCGATGTATATTTTTGATTATATTAATAAATTAATTTTTAACGGATAAAGTTAGTAATTTTCTTCCGCCTTGCTGCTATCTATAAAGAAGTGCTCGCAACAACACATGTAACTGCCATATCAGCACTCCAAAGAGGTATAAAATTAAAAATTGCATTTTTCTCATTCCAATGCCATAGTATAATAAATTGACTATTGTCATTCATTATTTCAACTATTTTTACATCCTGTAAATTAATTTCATACACAAAAAAGCATTATTATTTTTATACCCCTTTTGAGTGGAAATACGGCAGACGCACGAGTAGTTTCAAGCACTTGTGCACAGCTGGCAGCACCGTTTCCCAATACCCCGGGAATTCTTAAAATTCTAGGAGTGTTAATATTTCCGCTGTTATAAATAATTTAACATAGCATTTAATAATGAAACAAGTGAGTTACTGTTTTATGAAATCCCTCGACAGAAAATGCTGCGCCGTCTAGAAATGAAAATCTTCTGCTGTTACTATAAATTCAAAATATTTAATTGTGCAAACTGAATAAACATTCAGTATTCTTATTAGGTATAGGTACACGATTTTTATTTGCACATTCAACTTCCAAATTAATTGTACGATATAGAAAACATTACACATTAAATCTGATTGACTGCCCCTCGCACTCCATAAAAACGGTAGAATCGGTTATTTTCACTCAGAAACGTGGAATCATTCTCTCAGTGATAGAAACATCGTTATATATGAAATGCACGTCTTGACAGTCTTAAAATTAAAGGACTTTAGTTACTAACAGTTTGCCCATTTTATTAAAAATCTGTAAATTGCGTTCGATGATCATTGCTACGTACCATTCCGAAACTTTCGATTCTCATTTCCAATAATCCACCTGCTGTTAATATGCACGCCCTGCTGGTTCTTATTTGCATGGTATAAAGAGCTCTTTGAATATTCACTGGCATTTGGTACCAATTGGAGTCATATCTATTTAAAAATTCATAAATTTGGGCTTATCATCGAGTCTTAATGCTTCATGTGTTGGGAACTTACATTTTTTCGCCTAATCCCATACTTTCATCCAACAACATTTGTCCAGGTAGACTGATGACGTACAAATGAAATTTTTGAGCCACGAGAAAGACGATGGCTCTAATGAGTTCTTCAAGCCTATTCAAGTACATAACTACCTAGAAAATGAAACACAAATGAATTTGGTTAATTATTTGCTTGGGCAGCTAGTGCCAAATAGTGTATTTACTTCGACAGCTGTCAGACTAATGATAAGCATGTTTAAACCCATTTGAATCAAATACAAATTTCGGCAACATCTCTCGAGAGTGGTGTAGAACCTCAAAATTCAATAAATAAACATTATTTAGTTAAATTATCTGCAATCCGATTATTAGTTGAATTTTATTTGATTAATACTAACAGAATGGCGTCATAATGCATCATTATACATTCTTTCATTTCTTCCTTTCGTTCGTTCTTTATGTCAACTTTATTATTTTCAACCACCGTATTATCTGTTGCTCGCTTAATCTGGTATCTGGATGTATTTATAATTGCACTGTATATTTATTTCAAGCAATTAGCTGCTACTAAATATACCGTGCAATTTAATACATAATAAAAATGACGTATTAAATTATATATTTTATTCTATTCAATGTATTTACCCACATACTGCAAATAATCCACAAGCGTGATAGATGATAGTAATATACAATGAATCCACTGTGACTATCATAAATACTACGAAAGCTGAGCACGCGGCCATATGCGTATATGCAACATAAAAATGCTCGTACGCGTCTAGGAACACATAATTTACGTTGAATAAATGGTGTCGTGGTCGAGATTCGTTTAATGGAACAATAATATCTAGAGTTGGATTAAGCACTGGGGTGAGCGCAAATATTACAAGGAACATCAATAGAGTACCTGAAATGAATACCTCTATCTTATCTATTATACATTGAATTATCATTACAAACATCAGCAGTCCATCATCTACAGACCAACTCACGTCTATATAAGGTTGCAAGATTTCCTCCTTGTTCCGATAGTTTATCTAACATACAAAATTCCGGTTTCGATTCCAATAGGTACCATCCCCTTGTTATGGAATCAAATAGTCTTTTGAACTAGAAGAGGAGGGATCGTTATTCCGGTGTGATTCCACGTAAATTTTGTTAAAATTGAAATATGTTGCTTGCGAAATTATGAAGCAGCTAAGTAATTACCATTTTGCTTATGCTTGAACTTTGAAAATAATTACGGACCAAAATCTTGGCAATTTTGTACTTTGTTTTAAAACACCTGTATTGAGAAACTATTAATTTTGTTTAAAATTTCAATTACGAAGGATGACCATTTCTTAATGCATTATTTTCTTATGATAATCATAGAAAATATTTGGTCTGCTATGGAAATTATTTTCGAGGCCATAATTTATGACTTTTTACACACTATAACACTGTATATGTAGAAATAGAATAATATAACCCCGACAGCGTTCTAATGACTTCCGTCTATTATAATTTTCTATAACCAATATTATCAAAAAAATCTTTGAAACAAGCAAAATTAAGTCCTAATATCCGTACAATTTTACATGAACTAGAGCATATTTCAACTTGAACCATACACTAAACATCGAGGCACAAAAATGTCCGATTTGTATTGCATACGTACGCGACTTTTATTAGATCGAATGTTTACTACTTTCAGAACACCAAAGAATCCCGTAATTATCAGTGGCAAATCTTCAATGATTCCATCCAAATCCCCGTCGCGTATGGTATCATAAAGTTGTACCAACTAGCGAGCGTGCAAACATAATATCAGATTATTTTTTTTCTTGCTTACAGTTGCGGAAGTAAAAGATACTTTCTCTTCCTGCTCTTTTTATTCTTCTACTATGATCCAGAAAATAAAAGACAATAGAATGCTATGTAACGTGTTTTTCTTACCGTTGGGCCGAATATGGTTATGCTACTGATAAGTATCGCGATGACTATGGCGTTACTGATATAATTATTTTGGTATGGATTAATCCCAAGGCATGTCAGATATTTAGCAAGCAATTTATAATGCTCAATATCGAATGCGTTATGTGTGTCCAAGTCATTTTTCTGTAACACTGAGAACAAGTGCTTAGTACATCTAAATGTTAGCAATTTGCCACGGAAACAGACTAACCGATTTTTATGTTAATAGTTGTAAACGAATACACTGGGAATAAATAAAAAACGAAATGTTCAATTTTTGCAGAGAATCACGAGGAGTTACTGAAAAAAATGTTACGATAACAGGAAATATAACTACGCGTTCACGTATAGTAGTCCTTTTCTTACTATTCTTTGTTTTAGATCGGAGATGACACAGTTTCAACTAGCTGAGCCAATATGGTACTGGGACGTTCGAAAGGAAATTGCCGCAGGGGAAGTATCAATTTTCTTCTTATAGCATCGGGAAATCGGTGACATTAAATCAATTCAACAACCGCTACCATCCCCATGATGGTCGATAAGCTTGTATGCATGCGTATAACTTCGGCTATCAATTCTAATTGTGAAGCATTTGATCGAGGGGTAAGTATTCCATTAAGGCTTCGCCGTAGACTGGTGACGTTTCGTTAACTACATAGTGGATAAGAAAATAACAGTTTAGCCGTACCTGAGACTTCCTAGAACTGCGGTAAAAATTGAAAGCTGAATAATATCAAATATTTAGAGGACCAATTTGCAGTATGATGTCCGTGTGATTGCCAGGTAGAATATGCAATATTCCCAATGATGTTCGATTGAAGTTCTTTGAATAATTTAAGAGTCGCAATACCTTGGTACCCACGACTGTGTTTTTGGAGTGGGGTTCCACTTTCCTATAGTCAACATATTTCTGGATCGTAAATCTGCATGAAGTAGTCGGCTTTCAGATATTTTCGTAGCACAGATATCACAGAGATTTATCAAGTACTCTCAGTTCGTGGTTATCTGTGAACTACAATATTTGTAAAACGTATGTGGTTATTTGTAACAATTTTTTTGGAATTATGTCGCTAACAAGTGATAAATAAAAGAAGAAAGGTTTTATCTGTCAGAGATTCCAATGGTAATTCGTATGGAAGTAGCAATTTCGATGGTAACAATGAAAGTGTTAATTAAGATGTAAAGATCATTTTTCTGCGAAGGAAACTATTGATACATTTGGTTGCTGAAAATCCGAAACCTCGGATAAAAGAACCAAATAATGCAATGCCTGGCTAAAATAGAACGACAAAGTTGCAGAAAGAAATATATCTAAGGGATAATGTTATTAATAAATTTCTCATTTTGTAAAAGTTGTGAGAAAGTACCATTTAAATATTAGTATCATGCGAAAGCTTAATCTATTTAAGTGTCTTTAAATTCAATTTTTTTTTTAAGTTAAAAATCATGAACACTGAATGATGGAAAAATGAGTCTTCGTGAAATTTCCTATAAATGCCAAGAAGTGTAATAAAAGAGTAGAAGGAGTACACGTAATTTACGTATGTACTATCACTCGGTCGCCTAAACTCTTAAGTCTATACCGTCTTTATGTACCTTACTCTTCTCTGGAATAAAGTGCAGCTGGTTTATGTCGGTAGATAATGTTTGTTCTATTTCTAGTTTCAATGGAAACAAGCATTCACACTACAAAGCGGTAGCTATTTTATATTGTTGTCCCATTCTAACATATCACTGTAATTATTTATAATTAACGATATACGTATATTTAATTGCATCTCACACAGAGCAAAAAATTAGTGCATATATGCACTTTATTTTTTAGGGATAATGAGCAGTAAAACATTCATAAAAAGTTTCACTTTAGAAGTGTAACAATTTTATTTTGCAATATATCGCCACGACAATCCAAGATGTTTTTTTTCATCTACAAATCAAGTATGTCTCATTAACATTTAACAGTAACAGCACTTGACAGTAAATCTAGTCCACTGTACGTTGCATTTTATAAAATCCAAAGAATTAAGTATTTTCAAGTAGGAACGAAAAAGTCATTCCCTCAGCGACAAGAACATCGTCATATACGAAATGCACGTTTTGACAATCTTGAAATTGATTAATGTTTAGTTACTATAAATTCCTAGTGGTATTGATATTATAGAAATGTATATTTTGTTCTCCATTAGTACGTACAATTCCGAAACTTTCAATCTTCATTTCGTATAATCCACCTGCTGTTAATATACACGGTCTGTTGCATCTAATTTGCATGATATATAGAACCTTCTGAACATTCACTGGCATTTGATACCACTGCGAGTTATAACTATGGAAAAATTCACAAATTTCAAATTACTTCGAGAAATCTTACTTATTTTAATGTATTAGCAACATACATTTTATCGCCTAGTTCTATGCTTTGATCCAGCAACACCTGTCCAGGCAGACTGATGACGTACAAATGAAATTTTTGAGCCGCAAGGAAGACGACGGTTCTGAGGAGTAAATCAGGTCTGTTCAGGTATATAACTACCTGAAAGATAATAAATGTATTACGTCCTATATTTTTGTTTTGTTTTGTTTTGAATTATTATTTATCAAAGAGTGTATTTACTTCGACAGCTGTCAAACTAATGATAAGCATATTCAGACCCATTTGAATCAAATACAAATTTCGGCAACAAGTCTCGAGAGTATTGTAAAACCTAAACATTCAAAAAGTAAATGATATTTTATTATATTATCTGTAATTGATTATTATTTTGATTATAGGTACTGGATACAGACAGAATTGCTTCATAGTGCATCATCACGCATGCTTTGAATTCTTCGCATCCACCGTTGCCTATGGTACCCCCATTACGTTTTAACGAATTAATTTCTGTCGCTTGCTGAACCTGATATCTGTACCCATTCAAAATACCAGAGTAGCTTAATAGAAATTACAAAGAGAATTATAACTGTTATTCCAATCAATATATTTACCCACATACTGCAAACAATCCACAAGCATGATGAATAATAATAATATACAACGAATCTACGGTGGTTATTATAAACACTAAATAGAACGAGAAAACAGACATATGCAGATACACAGGATAAAAGTGTTCGAACGCGTCCAGGATCAAGTAATTAACTTTAAATATATGTTGTCGTGATCGAGTTTCGTTTAGCGGCACTATGAAATCCATAATCGGACTTATCAGCGGGAGGGTCAAAAATATTAGTAGAACTACTAATAATGCACCTGAAATAATTTCTCTTTACGGCTTCGTCGTATATTGACGTAGTATTGCGAAAACACAGTTATTCAGAATCCCTTCTACAATAACTTACGCCTGTAAATAGTTGCAAGTCTGCCTCCCTTTTCGGTAAATTTTTCTAGCATGCATAATTCGCCTTTTGCTTCCAGTTGTTTCCACCCCCTTGCCACTGACTCAAATAACTTTTTGAACTAGAATAGAAGAGAACGTTATGATCTTCAGTGTATAATGAGTAATGAGTTTCTTTCTTGTATAGTACATACACGGTTTCTGTTAGATCGAATGTTTAATACTTTAATCACACTGATAGATTCTGTAATTATCATTGGCAAACCTTCGATGAATTCATCCATATTCCTGTCACGTATGGCATCAAAAAGTTGTATAAACTGTCGAATCATGCGTACCGAACGTGCAACAATATTATCCGATCATTTGCTTTGTTGCTCACAGTTCACAAAATGCGAGATATAAATTTATTTTGTTATATCTATATATCTTCTTACTATTATTAAACAAATAAAAACACTAACGATACGGTAAAGCGTGATATTACCGTTGGACCGATGATGCTGATTAATCCGAATAGTATCAGGATTACTATAATATTACTGACATGATTATTTTGGTACGGATTTATCCCAAGGGACGCCAGACATTTAGCAAGCAATTTATAATGGCCATTATCGGGTATGGTAGGTAACTGCTTGGCATTATTCTGAAACACTGAGCAACAGAATTTGAGAGATAATCTTTTTGTCGTAAAAATAATATAATACGGCTGTACGCTAATCACTGTAAAGGTATACACTAGATCAGAACTGTAAATGAAATCGGATGAACCCATCAAAATATGGGAAGTCACTATAAGCAACGCAAATTCCATAGACGCGTATAATTGTATTTATATTTTTAATCATTTTTCTCTTACTACTTTTGTTTTTAGATTTGTAGGGACGACTGTAGTCTCAGCTACTGAAGCTAATTTAAAGGTACACATTTGCAAGAAAACTGTTTCGTGGGAAGTATGAAAGTTCTTCTATATATAATCGTAGATATAACATCGAAGCAATTCAGTGAATGCCGTCATCTATGATGTCCGATAAAAAGCACGCAATTTTTGCTGTACGGTATATTGCGATTCAATTGATCACTTGACAGGTCTGCATTATGGTATGTAGATTTGTGGCGTCCTGGCAGTCGCACTGGGGATAAGACAATAACAGCTTAGTATTTGACGAGGTCTTCAGCGTTTCTGCTGGAAATATTTAATGAAACAATCCTAGTGTAACTACAGTGTGATAGTCAGGCAGCAGATGGAAAATTCTCAAACGATTGGATCTTCGAACCCTCTATCCGTTTGAAAAGGAGAAATTGTTCTGTACGCGTGACTGCCAGTCCCTTCCACTGAAATCACATTTTACCGACATTATAACTTTTTCGATCCTTATACATATACATATAATACAAACAATGTGGAAGTATCTCAGGTTTTTCCGGACCATAGACATGGCAAACGTTCGCCAAATGTTGTCAGTTACTGGTGTTGCTGTTATTTGTGAACTAAAGTGTGGCAAATCGCGTGTTAATAATTAGTATATTAATAGTGTAAAATACTTACCTTGTGCTTCATAGTTCGAAAATGTTACGTTTTATTTGTCTTAAAACACCGAAGCTTTATTGAAACAATTTCAAAAATCAATTCTACAGTTCTCATAGAATAATTATGCATTTATTGAAGTAGTTATTCATAATCTACGTACAAACTGAATCGAATTTGCCAGCAAATGTTTCCTCTAAGGAACAAGAAATTTATATTCAGATAAGTCGTAACCAATTATTACATATTACTATTCACAGATAATAACTGGCCGCCGGTCATCGCAATGTAGAACGTTGAAATAATCCAATACTCTCAAGCAGAGGAGAAGGATCATTCCCTGAATGATAAAAACATCGTCATATATGAAATGCACGTCTTAACAGTCTGGAAGTGATGGAAATCTAGTTAGGACCAGTTACTATATTATTATAAATGAGCTTTCACACGAGGTTTTTATTATTACGTACCTTCCCAAAACTTTCGATATTCATATTGTATAATCCACCTGCAGTTAATATGCACGGTCTGCTGCTTCTCATCTGCATGATATTTAGAAGTCTTTGAATATTCGCTGGCATTAGATACCAATTCGAGTCGTATCTATTTCAAATTTCAAAAATTTAGGCACGCCTGCGAGTCTTAGGACGTTATGTATTAAGAACATACATTTTGTCACTGAAATCTATGCTTTGATCCAGCAACATCTGTCCAGGGAGGCTGATAATGTACAAATGAAATTTTTGAGCCACGAAGAAGACGACGGCTCTGATGAGTTCTTCAGGTTTGTCCAGGTAGATAATTACCTTTAAGATGAAGAGAAGTTTTACATTTTACTGTTGCATGCATATAATTATTTTTGCCGACAGCTATTGTGCATAAATGTGTATTTACTTCAACGGCTGTCAGACTAATGTTAAGCATACTCAGACCCATTTGAGTCAAGTAGAAATTACGACAACATTTCTCCAAAGTCTCGTGAAACCTGAAAATACAATAAATGAACGATATTTGGTAAAATTAGCTGCATGTGATTATTGTTTCGGTTTCAATTGTTTGATAATGACAGAAGGGCTTCATGGTGCATTATCACGCATTGTCTGAAATCTTCGTATCCACCGTTCTCTATACTAGCTGCATTTGTTTCTAATAAATTATTTTCCGTTGCTTGCTGAACCTGGTATCTGTGTGTATATACAATGACAAATTGTACTTATATCAAGCACACAATTGTTAATATACAAACTATGCAGTATGTACAATAATAGTCAATTTATATTAAATTACAATGGTCCATTCATTTTATATATTTACCCACATGCTGCAAACAATCCACAAGCATGATAAATGACAGTAATATACAATGAATCCACGGTAATTATTATTAATACGACCAAAGCTGCGCAAATAGACAAATGCATATACGCAGCATAAAAATGTTCATACTCGTCTAGGACCACGTAATTAACTTTAACTATGTGGTAACGTGATCGAGTTTCGTTTAGTGGCACAAGAATATCTAGAATTGGATTAAGGAGTGGGATGAACACAAATATTTGAAGGAACATTAAAAGCGTACCTGAAAGAAATATATCTCCGTTATCTATTATATATTAAAATATAATTATAAAAATCAACAGTCCATGGAACTACCATCTATGTAACGACTTACGCCTGTATAAGGCTGAAAGTTTATTTCCCTGTATAGTCATTTTTTCTATCATGTACAATTCCTTTCTGCCTTCCAGTTGCTTCCACCCCTTTGCCAAAATTTCAAATAATTTATTGAACTACAACAGGAGAAATCCTTATGATCTTCAACATGTTATCAGCTTCTATTGATAATACTTTTGTACGTACACGGTTTCTGTTAGATCGAATGTTCAATATTTTAGTGACACTGACAGCTTCGGTACCTATTACTACCAATACTTCGATGATTTCATCCATATCCTTGTCACGTATGGCACCAAAAAGTTGTATAAACTGTCGAATGATGCGTACCGATCGTGCAACAATATTATCTGATCATATGTTTTGTTGTTTACAGTTTCCAAAATGCGAGATATTTTTTTCATTGTTTTCTTTTTATGTATTTTCCTACTGTCACTACATAAATAAACAACTACTAAAGATACGGTAAAACGTGATATTACCGTTGGACCGATGCCGCTGATTAATCCGAATAGTATCAGGATTACTATAACATTACTGACATGATTATTTTGGTATGGATTAATCCCAAGGAACGTTAGATATTTAGCAAGCACTCTATAATGGCCACTATCGAGTACGTTAGATAACTGGTTGCCATTTTTCTGAAACACTGAGCATGTGAATTTGAGAGATAATCTTTTTGTCGTAAAAATAATATAATGCGGCTGTATGCTAATCACTGTAAAGGAATGCACTAGATCAGAATTGTAAATGAAATCGAATGAACCCATCAAAATGATATGGGAAGTTACTATAAGTAACGCAATATCCATCGACGCGTTTAATTGTATTTGTATTTGTAATCATTTTTCTCTTACTGCTTTTGTTTCAAGATTTGTAAGGACAGCTGTAGTTTCAGTTAGTGAAAGCAATGTAGAGGTACACATTTGCAAGAAAACTGTTTCGTCCGAAGTATGAAAGTTCTTCTATATATAAACGTAGAAATAGTATGGAAGGAATTTAGTGAATGCCGTCATCTGTGAAGTTCGATAAACGTACGTGCAATTTTTGCGGTAGAGTATGTTGCTCTTCAATTGATCACTTGACAGGTTTGCATTATGGTATTATGTAGATTTGTGGCGTTGTAGCAGCCGCGCTAGGTATAAGACAATAACAGCTTAGTATTTGACGAGGTCCTCAGCGTTTCTGCTGGAAATATTTAATGAAACAATCCTAGTGTAACTACAGTGTGATAGTCAGGCAGCAGATGGAAAATTCTCAAACGATTGGATCTTCGAACCCTCTATCCGTTTGAAAAGGAGAAATTGTTCTGTACGCGTGACTGCCAGTCCCTTCCACTGAAATCGCATTTTACCGACATTATAACTTTTTCGATCCTTATACATATACATATAATACAAGCGATGAGGAAATATCTCAGGTTTTTCCGGACCATAGAAATGGCAAACGTTCGCCAAATGTTGTCAGTTAATGATGTTGCTGTTATCTGTGAACTAACGTGTTGCAAATCCTGTGTTAGTAATTAGTATATTAATAGTGTAAAATACTTACCTTGTGCTTCATAGTTCGTTACGTTTATTAAATGTTACGTTTTATTTATCTTAAAACACCGAAGCTCTAATGAAACAATTTCAAAAATCAATTCTCCAGTTCTCATAGAATAATTATGCATTTATTGAAGTAGTTATTCATACTCTACGTACAACCTGAATCGAATTTGCCAGCAAATGTTTTCTCTAAGCAACAAGAAATTTATTTCCAGATAAGTCGTAACCAATTATTACATATTACTATTCACAGATAATAACTGGCCGCCGGTCATCACACTATAGAACGTTGGAATAATCCAATATTTTCAAGCAGAGGAGAAGGATCATTCCCTGAATGATAAAAACATCGTCATATATGAAATGCACGTCTTAACCGTCTGGAAGTGATGGAAATCTAGTTAGGACCAGTTACTATATTATTATAAATCAGCTTTCGCACGAGGTTTTTATTATTACGTACCTTTCCAAAACTTTCGATATTCATATTGTATAATCCACTTGCAGTTAATGTGCACGGTCTGCTGCTTCTCATCTGCATGATATTTAGAAGTCTTTGAATATTCGCTGGCATTAGATACCATTTCGAGTCGTATCTATGTTAAAATTCACAAATTTAGGCGCTCCTGCGAATATTCGGTCTTTATGTATTAAGAACATACATTTTGTCACTGAAATCTAAGCTTTGATCCAGCAACATCTGTCCAGGGAGGCTGATAATGTACAAATGAAATTTTTGAGCCACGAAGAAGACGACGGCTCTGATGAGTTCTTCTGGTCTGTCCAGGTAGATAATTACCTTTAAGATGAAGAGACGTATTACATTTTACTGCTGCATGCGGATAATTATTTTTGCCGACAGCTATTGTGCATAAATGTGTATTTACTTCAACGGCTGTCAGACTAATGTTAAGCATACTCAGACCCATTTGAGTCAAGTAGAAATTTCGACAACATTTCTCCAAAGTCTCGTGAAACCTGAAAATACAATAAATGAACGATATTTGATAAACTTAGCTGCATGTGATTATAGTTTCGGTTTCAATGGTTTGATAATGACAGAAGGGCTTCATGGTGCATTATCACGCATTGTCTGAAATCTTCGTATCCACCGTTCTCTAAACTAGCTGCATTTGTTTCTAATAAATTATTTTCCGTTGCTTGCTGAACCTGGTATCTGTGTGTATATACAATGACAAATTGTACTTATATCAAGCACACAATTGTTAATATATAAACTATGCAGTATGTACAATACTGCAACATATTGTACAATATATTAAATTACAATGGTCCATTCATTTTATATATTTACCCACATGCTGCAAACAATCCACAAGCATGATAAATGACAGTAATATACAATGAATCCACGGTAATTATTATTAATACGATCAAAGCTGCGCAAACAGACAAATGCATATACGCAGCATAGAAATGTTCATACTCGTCTAGGACCACGTAATTAACTTTAAGTATATGGTGACGTGATCGAGTTTCGTTTAGTGGCACAAGAATATCTAGAATTGGATTAAGGAGTGGGATGAACACAAATATTTGAAGGAACATTAAAAGCGTACCTGAAATAAATATCTCTCCGTTATCTATTATATATTGAAATATCATTATAAAAATCAGCAGTCCATGTAACTACAATCTATGTAACGACTTACGCCTGTATAAGGCTGAAAGTTTACTTCCCTGTATAGTCAACTTTTCTATTATGTACAATTCCTTTCTGCCTTCCAGTTTCTTCCACCCCTTTGCCACAAATTCAAATAATTTGTTGAACTACAACAGGAGAAATCCTTATGATCTTCAACATGTTATGAGTTTCTTTTGATAATAATTTTGTACGTACACGGTTTCTGTTAGATCGAATGTTCAATATTTTAGTGACACTGACAGCTTCGGTACCTATTACTACCAATACTTCGATGATTTCATCCATATCCCTGTCACGTATGGCACCAAAAAGTTGTATAAACTGTCGAATGATGCGTACCAATCGTGCAACAATATTATCCGTTCATTTGCTTTGTTGCTTACAGTTTCCAAAATGCAAGAAATGTTATTATTTTTTAATTTCTAATTATTTTCTTACTATCATTAAACAAATAAAAAACACTAAAGATACGGTAAAACGTGATATCACCGTTGGACCGATGATGCTGATTAATCCGAACATTATCAGGATTACCATAATATTACTGACATGATTATTTTGGTATGGATTTATTCCAAGAAACGTTAGATATTTAGCAAGCACTTTATAATGGCCACTATCGAGTACGTTAGATAACTGGTTGCCATTTTTCTGAAACACTGAGCATGTGAATTTGAGAGATAATCTTTTTGTCGTAAAAATAATATAATACGGTTGGACGTTAATCACTCTGAAAGGATACACTAGATTCGAATTGTAAATGAAAACGAATAAACCCATCATAATGACACGGAAAGTAACTATAAGTAACGCAAAATCAATCGACGCGTTTAATTGTATTTGTATTTGTAATCATTTTTCTCTTACTGCTTTTGTTTTAAGATTTGTAAGAACAACTGTAGTCTCAGCTAGTGAAAGCAATGTAGAGGTACACATTTGCAAGAAAACTGTTTCGTCCGAAGTATGAAAGTTCTTCTATATATAAACGTAGAAATAGTATGGAAGTAATTTAGTGAAGTTCGATAAACGTACGAGCAATTTTTGCGGTAAAATATATTACGCTTCAATTGATCACTTGACAGGTCTGCATTATGGTATTATGTAGATTTGTGGCGTTTTAGCAGTCGCGCTGGATATAAGACAATAACAGCTTAGTATTTGACGAGGTCTTCAGCGTTTCTGCTGGAAATATTTAATGAAACAATCCTAGTGTAACTACAGTGTGATAGTCAGGCAGCAGATGGAAAATTCTCAAACGATTGGATCTTCGAACCCTCTATCCGTTTGAAAAGGAGAAATTGTTCTGTACGCGTGACTGCCAGTCCCTTCCACTGAAATCACATTTTGCCGACATTATAATTTTTCACACACATATATCCATATAATACAATCAATGTAGAAGTATCTCAGATTTTTTCGAACCATTGACATGGGAATCGTTCGCCGTATGTTGTCAGTTACTTCTGGGTTGCTGTTATATGTGAACGAAAGTGTTGCAAACCGAATGTTAAAAATTTATATATTAGTAGTGTCAAATACTTACCATGTGCTTCATAGTTCGAAAATCTCACGTTTTATTTGTCTTAAATCACTGAAGCTCTAATGAAACACTTTCAAAAATCAATTCTCTAGTTCTCGTAGAATAATTAGTTATTCATAATCTACGTCCAACCTGAATTGAATTTGTCAGAAAATGTGCTCTCTAAGAAACAAGAATTTTATTTTCAGATGAGTCTTAACCATTTATTACATATTAGTATTCAAAGATAATAATTGTTCGCCCATCATCGTACTTCATACAGTTGGAAAAATCCAATTTCTCCAGCAGAGGAGAAGGATCATTCTCTGAATGACAAAAACATCGTCATATATGAAATGCACGTCTTAACAGTCTGGAAGTGATGGAAAACTAGTTAGGACCAGTTACAATATAATTATAAATCAGCTTCCGCATGAGGTTTCTATTATTACGTACCATTCCAAAACTTTCGATATTCATATTGTATAATCCACCTGCACTTAATATGCACGGTCTGCTGCTTCTCACCTGCATGATATTTAGAAGTCTTTGAGTATTCACTGGCATTAGATACCATTTCGAGTCGTATCTATATCAAATTTCAAAAATTGAGGCACGCCTGCGAGTCTTAGGTCGTTATGTATTAAGAATTTACATTTTATCACCAAAATCTATGCTTCCATCGAGCAACACTTGTCCAGGCAGGCTTATAACGTACAGATGAAATTTTTGAGCCACCAGGAAGACGACGGCTCGGATGAGTTCTTCAGGTCTGTCCAGGTAAATAACTACCTACAAGATAAAACGATGTATTACTTTTTACTGTTGCATGTGGAAAATTATTTTTGTGCATTGATATTGTGAAAAAAGTGTATTTACCTCAACAGCTGTCAGACTGATGATAAGCATATTCAGACCCATTTGAATCAAGTACAAAGTTCGGCAACATCTCTCAAGAGTATCGTAAAATCTGAAAATACAACAAATAAACGATGTGTGATCAAATTAGCCGCATGTGCTTATTGTTTCAATTGTGTTTAGTACTGACAGTATGGCTTCATGGTGCATTATCACGCATTGTCTAAAATCTTCGTTTCCACATTTCTCTGTACTAGCTGCATTTGTTTTTAATGAATTATTTGCTGTTGTTTGCTGTACCCGGCATCTGTATATGTATAGAATTACAAGTTGTACTTATATCAAGCACATAAATGTTAATAAATAAACTATGCCATATGAAGAATAATAGTAATTATATACTAAATTACATTTTTCAATTCGTTTAATATATTTACCCACATGCTGCAAACAATCCGCAAGCGTGATAAATGACTGTAATATACAATGAATCCACGGTAATTATTATGAATACCATCAAAGCTGCAGACGCAGACAAATGCATATACGCAGCATAGAAATGTTCATACTCGTCTAAAAGCACGTAATTAACTTTAAGTATGTGGTGACGTGATCGAGTTTCGTTTAGTGGCACAATAATATCTAGAATTGGATTAAGCAGTGGGAGGGACACAAATATTAGAAGGAACATTAAAAGCGCACCTGAAAAAAATATTTCTCTGTTATTATTATATATTGGAATATCATTATAAAAATCAGCAGTCCATGTAACTACAATCTATGTAACGACTTACGCCTGTATAAGGTTGAAAGTTGACTTCCCTGTATAGTCATTTTTTCTATCATGGATAATTCCATTTTAGCTTCCAGTCGCGTCCACCCCTTTGCCACAAATTCAAATAATATTTTAAACTACAACAGCAGAAATCCTTATGATTTTCAACATGTTATGAGCTTCTTTCGATAATAAGATTGTACGTACACGGTTTCTGTTAGATCGAATGTTTAATATTTTAATAACACTGACAGCTTCTGTTATTATTATTGGCAATCCTTCGATGATTTCATCCATATCCCTGTCACGTATGGCACCAAAAAGTTGTATAAACTGTCGAATGATGCGAACCAATCGTGCAACAATATTATCGGTTCATTTGCTTTGTTGCTTACAGTTTCCAAAATGCAAGAAATGTTATTATTTTATAATTTCTAATTATTTTCTTACTATCGTTAAACAAATATAAAACACTAACGATACGGGAAAACGTGATATTACCGTTGGACCGATGATGCTGATTAATCCGAACATTATCAGGATTATCATAACATTACTGACATGATTACTTTGGTATGGATTTAGTCCAAGGAACGTTAGATATTTAGCAAGCACTTTATAATGGCCACTATCGAGTACGTTAGATAACTGGTTGCCATTTTTCTGAAACACTGAGTATCTGAATTTGAGAGGTAATCATTTTGTCGTAAAAATAATATAATGCGGCTGTACGCTAATCACTGTAAAGGAATGCACTAGATCAGAATTGTAAATGAAATCGAATGAACCCATCAAAATGATATGGGAAGTTACTATAAGTAACGCAAATTCGATCGACGCGTTTAATTGTATTTGTATTTGTAATCATTTTTCTCTTACTACTTTTGTTTTAAGATTTGTAAGAACAGCTGTAGTCTCAGCTAGTGAAACCAATGTAGAGGTACACATTTGCAAGAAAACTGTTTTGTCCGAAGTATGCAAGTTCTTCTATATATAACCGTAGGAATAATATGGAAGTAATTCAGTGAATCCCGTCATCTGCGAAGATCGATAAAACCACCCGCTATTTTTGCCGTAAAGTTGTGTTATGTAGATTTGTGGCGTTCTGTCAGCCGCTCTGGGGATAAGACAATAACGGCTTAGTAATGGATGAGTACTTCAGCGTTTCTGCTGGAAATAAGAAATGCACGGTTGTCTGGAAATATTTAATGATACAATTCTACTGTAACTACAAATTGATTGTCAGACGGCAGATGGAAATATCTCAGGCAATTGAACCTTCAAACCCTCTATCTGTTTGAAAAGGAGAAATTCTTTTGTGCGCATGCCTGCCAGTCCCTTCCACTAAAATCACATTTTTCCGACATTATAACTTTTCCAACCCATATATACATATAATATAAACAATGTGGAAGTATCTCAGACGTTTTAGAACCATAGATATGGCCACGTTCGCGACATGTCTGTTATTTGTGTTGCTGCTATCTATGAAGTAAAATGTTGCAAAATGTGTGTTAGAAATTAATATATTAGTAGTGTAAAATACTTACCTTGTGCTCCATATTTCGAAAATCTCACGTTTTATTTGTCTCAAAGCACTGAAGCTCTAATGAAGTATTTTCAAAAATCAATTCTCCAGTCCTCGTGGAATAATTATGCATTTATTGAAACACTTACTCATAATCTACGTACAACCTGAGTCGACTTTGTCAGAAAAAGTTTTCTCTAAGGAACAAGAATTTTATTTTCAGATAAGTCGTAACCAATTATTACACATTACTATTCAACGATAATAATTGGCCGCTGGGCATCGCACTTTAGAATTTGGAATAATCTAATATTCTCAAGCAGATGAGAAAAATCATTCCCTGAATGACAAAAACATCGTCATATACGAAATGCACGTCTTAACAGTCTGGAAGTGATGGAAATCTAGTTAGGACCAGTTACTATATTATTATAAATCAGCTTTCGCACGAGGTTTTTATTATTACGTACCATTCCAAAACTTTCGATCTTCATTTCGTATAATCCACCTGCAGTTAATATGCACGGTCTGTTGCTTCTCACCTGCATGATATTTAGAAGTCTTTGAGTATTCACTGGCATTAGATACCATTTCGAGTCGTATCTGTGTTAAAATTCACAAATTTAGGCGCTCCTGCGAATCTTAGGCTGTTATGTATTAAGAACATACATTTTATCACTGAAATCTATGCTTTGATCGAGCAACATTTGTCCAGGCAGGCTTACAACGTACAGATGAAATTTTTGAGCCACCAGGAAGACGACGGCTCGGATGAGTTCTTCAGGTCTGTCCAGGTAGATAACTACCTTGAAGATGAAAAGATGTATTACATTTTACTGTTGCGTGTGGATAATTATTTTTGTCGATAGCTATTGTGAAGAAAAGTTTATTTACTTCAACAGCTGTCAGACTAATGATAAGCATATTCAGAGCCATTTGAATCATGTACAAATTTCGGCAACATTTCTCCAGAGTATCGTAAAACCTGAAAATACAATAAATAAACGATATTTGGTAAAATTAGCTCCATGCGTTTACTGTTTCAATTTTATTTCATTTATACTGACAGAAGTGCTTCATGGTGCATTATCACGCATTGTCTGAAATCTTCGTATCCACCGTTCTCTATACTAGCTGCATTTGTTTCTAATAAATTGTTTTCCGTTGCTTGCTGAACCTGGCATCTGTATGTATATACAATGACAAATTGTACTTATATCAAGCACATAAATGTTAATAAATGAACTATGCCATATGAAGAATAATAGTAATTATATATTAAATTACATTTTCTAATTCGTTTAATATATTTACCCACATGCTGCAAACAATCCGCAAGCGTGATAAATGACTGTAATATACAATGAATCCACGGTAATTATTATTAATACGACCAAAGCTGCGCAAGCAGACAAATGCATATATGCAGCATAAAAATGTTCATACTCGTCTAGGATCACGTAATTAACTTTAAGTATATGGTGACGTGATCGAGTTTCGTTTAGTGGCACAAGAATATCTAGAAGTGGATTAAGGAGTGGGAGGAACACAAATATTAGAAGGAACATTAAAAGCGTACCTGAAATAAATACCTCTATCTTATCTATTATATATTGAATTAGCATTATAAAAATCAGTAGTCCATGCAACTATACTCTATGTACCGACTTACGTCTGTATAAGGTTGAAAGTTTATTGCCCAGTACAGTCATTTTTTCTATCATGGATAATTCCTTTTTTGCTTCCAGTTGCTTCCACCCCTTTTCCACAAATTCAAATAATTTGTTGAACTACAACAAGAGAAATCCTTATGATTTTCAACATGTTATGAGCATCTTTCGATAATAAGATTGTACGTACACGGTTTCTGTTAGATCGAATGTTTAATACTTTAATAACACTGACAGCTTCGGTTATTATTATTGGCAATCCTTCGATGATTTCATCCATATCCCTGTCACGTATGGCACCAAAAAGTTGTATAAACTGTCGAATGATGCGTACCAATCGTGCAACAATATTATCCGTTCATTTGCTTTGTTGCTTACAGATTCCATAATGCAAGAAATTTTTTTATTTTATAATTTCTAATTATTTTCTTACTATCATTAAACAAATAAAATACACTAAAGATACGGTAAAACGTGATATCACCGTTGGACCAATGATGCTGATTAATCCGAACATTATCAGGATTACCATAATATTACTGACATGATTATTTTGGTATGGATTTATTCCAAGAAACGTTAGATATTTAGCAAGCACTTTATAATGGCCACTATCGAGTACGTTAGATAACTGGTTGCCATTTTTCTGAAACACTGAGCATGTGAATTTGAGATATAATCTTTCTGTCGTAAAAATAATATAATACGGTTGTACGTTAATCACTCTGAAAGGAAACACTAGATCAGAATTGTAAATGACAACGAATAAACCCATCATAATGACACGGGAAGTAACTATAAGTAACGCAAAATCAATCGACGCGTTTAATTGTATTTGTATTTGTAATCATTTTTCTCTTACTGCTTTTGTTTTAAGATTTGTAAGAACAGCTGTAGTCTCAGCTAGTGAAAGCAATGTAGAGGTACACATTTGCAAGAAAACTGTTTTGTCCGAAGTATGAAAGTTCTTCTATATATAAACGTAGAAATAGTATGGAAGTAATTTAGTGAAGTTCGATAAACGTACGAGTAATTTTTGCGGTAAAATATATTACGCTTCAATTGATCACTTGACAGGTCTGCATTATGGTATTATGTAGATTTGTGGCGTTTTAGCAGTCGCGCTGGATATAAGACAATGATAGCTTAGTAATGGACGATGACTTCAGCGTGTGTGCTCGAAATAAGAAATGCACGGTTCTCTGAAAATATTTAGTGAAACAATTCTAGTGTAACTACAATGTGATAGGCAGGTAGCAGATGGAAACGTCTCAAACGATTGGCCCTTCGAACACCCTATCTGTTTGAAAAGAAGGAATTCTTTTGTGCGCATGACTGCCAGTCCCTTCCACTGAAATCACATTTTGCCGACATTATAATTTGCACACACATATATCCATATAATACAAACAATGTAGAAGTATCTCAGAATTTTTCGAACCATTGACATGGGAATCGTTCGCCGTATGTTGTCAGTTATTTCTGTGTTGCTGTTATATGTGAACGAAAGTGTTGCAAACCGAATGTTAAAAATTTATATATTAGTAGTGTAAAATACTTACCTTGTGCTTCATAGTTCGAAAATGTTACGTTTTATTTATCTTGAATCACTGAAGCTCTAATGCAACAATTTCAAAAATCAATTCTCCAGTCCTCGTAGAATAATTATGCATTTATTGAAGTAGTTATTTATAATCTACGTACAACCTGAATCGAATTTGCCAGAAAATGTTTTCTCTAAGAAACAAGAATTTTATTTTCAGATAAGTCTTAACCTATTTATTACATATTACTATTCAAAGATAATAATTGTTCGCCGATCATCGCACTTCATAAAGTTGGAAAAATCCCATATTCTCAAGCAGAGGAGAAGGATCATTCCCTGAATGACAAAAACATCGTCATGTATGAAATGCACGTTTTAACAGTCTGGAAGTGATGGAAATCTAGTTACTACCAGTTACTCTATTATTGAAAATCTGCTTTCGCACGAGCTTTCTATTATTACGTACCATTCCAAAACTTTCGATCTTCATTTCGTATAATCCACCTGCAGTTAATATGCACGGTCTGTTGCTTCTCATCTGCATGATATTTAGAAGCCTCTGAATATTCACCGGCATTTGATACCATTTCGATTCGTATCTATTGTAAAATTCCAAATTTAGGCTGCTCCTGCGAATCTTGGGTCTTTATGTATTAAGAACTTACATTTTACCACCGAAGTCTATGCTTTGATCGAGCAACACTTGTCCAGGCAGGCTGATAACGTACAAATGAAATTTCTGAGCCACGAGGAAGACGACGGCTCTGATGAGTTCTTCTGGTCTATCCAAGTACATAACTACCTGAAAGATAACAAATGTATCACGTCCTATATTTTCTTTTTGTTTCGTTTTTAATAATTGTTTATTGTTATAGCTGTTGTCAAAAAGTGTATTTACTTCGACAGCTGTCAGACTAATGATAAGCATATTTAGCCCCATTTGGATCAAGTATAAATTTCGGCAACAACTCTCGAGAGTATCGTAAAACCTTAAAGTGTAATGAATGAATCATATTTAGACAAATTTTTTTCATCTCGTTCTTATTTGAACTCAATCTAATTTATACCGACAGAACAGCTTCGTAGTGCATCTTCACGCATCTTTTGAATTCTTCGTATCTACCATTCTCTATAATAGCTGCAGTTGTGTGTAACGAATTTCTTTCTGTTGCCTGCTGAACCTGGAATCTACGTGTATTTAGAATTGCAAATTATATTTATTTCAAGCGAATAGGTTCTAGTAAATGAACAATGCGGTTTAAAGCATAATAGAAATTCTATTTTTCATTCTGAATAATATATTTACCCACATACTGCAAATAATCCACAGGCGTGATGGATGATAGTAATATACAACGAATCTACTGCGATTATCGTAAACACCACAAAAGCTGCGGAAGCAGCCTGGTGTATATACGCAAGAAAGAAATGGTTGTTCTGGTTTAGGATCACGTAATTAACGGTAAATATGTGGTGTCGTATTCGAGATTCGTTTAATGGCACAATAATATCTAGAGTTGGATTAAGTAATGGAGTGGCAAGAAAAATTACAAGGAACACTAATAGAGTACCTGAAACGAATACTTCGATCTTATCCCTTCCGATCTTGTCGTTAATCTACGCAAATACTTACGCCTGTACAAAGCTGCTAGTTTACCTCCTTGTTCAGTAAATTTCTCGAGCATGCACAAATCATTTGTTGCTTCCAGTACTTTCCACCCCTTTGCCACGGATTCAAATAAACTTCTGAACTACAACAGGTCAGATTGTGTATAATGCGCTTCGTTGCAATATTAATATTCATATACGTACGCGTGTTTTGTTAGATCGAATGTTTACTACTTTCATAATACCGACAAATCCTGTAATTATCAGGGGCAAATCCTCGATAATAGCATCCAAATCCCTGCCTTTTATCGCATCTTTAAGTTGTATCGACTATTTTGCGTACCGATCGTGTAAAAACATTATTTGATTATTTACTTCGTTGTTTGTAGTTTACGAGACGCAAGATATCACTTTCTTTGTACTCTGTCTATTCTCTCAGTATGATTGATCAAATAAAAGATAGTAAAAATACTATAAAACGTGTTTTCCTTACCGTCGGACCAAAAATGGTTATACTACTGATCAGTATCGCGCCTACTATTGCATTGCTGAGGCGATTATTTTGGTATGGATTAATTCCAAGGCATGTCAGATATTGAGAAAGCAATTTATAATGTTCAATATCGAATGCGTTGTAAGATTTCGTGTCATTTTCCTGAAACACTGAGCACCTGCACTTAAATCAGAACCATAGATTTGCCACAGAAACAACGTAACACACTTTTTATGCTGATAATTATTATATATTATAATTCACTGTGCAACGGATAAAAATTTTCAGATAATTATGAGGAGTTATTAAGAAAAATCAGACAGCAACTCGAATTATAACCACGTGTTCAGGTTTAATCGTATTTCATTTACTATCTTACTTTTAGATTGGAGATGACGGCGCCTCAATTGGTGAAACCTATATGGTACTAGAAGTTTGAAAGGAAATGGTTCTAGTGAAACTATCTAGCTTCTCCTTTATAGTATCGAAGAATCAGTGACATTCAATCAATTCAACAACCGCTACCATCCCCGTGATGGACGATAAGTGTGTAACTATACATGTAACTTCGCCTATCAAGTATTACTACCAATCAATTGATCAGAGGACAGGTATCCATTATACCTTCGGTATAGACCTGTGAGGTTCTAACAACTATTCAGTAGATAAGAAAATAATAGGTCAGTTAAAAAAGTAAAAGTAAAAAACTGCCAAAAGTAAAGAACTAAATGAACAGCATTCAATATTTAGTGGACCAATGTGCAGTGTGATTGCCTGGCGGAAAATTGCATATTGCCAACAATGTACCATTGAGCCTCCTTGAATAATTTAAAGAGATGAAAAGACATCTGTGGGAGCTTCGGAAGCGACAGAAATAGAAAGTGAGGACGAAGGTTGCGTCTCGTCCTAGGCTTGCTAGCGGTCTCGTCAGTAAGGCATGCTAGCTGACCCTGCCTTAGACACAGGGATAGTAGGGAATGGTCCGGAGAGCCGGATTGTCGCGACGACGCGTTGTGCTCGTCCCCTAGCGATACACAGTGCGAGAAGTGACCCCACACATCACTAACTTCTTTCATTCAAATTACCTTCGGCGGGCTTCTTCGAATCATAGGTGAAAAGAATACTTTCCACACAGTAATATTCATGTGAATGTTGCCAGTTTCGTGTCATTTGTGAACATGAATGTGTGTACAGTGTATACAGTGTATAGAGAGTATATTCAGATTTCAAACAATTTGATAAAGATTGATAAAAATTGTACTGTTAAATAGTATCGTCTAAACAGCAATTGTTATAGTAAAAATAGTATAGTGATACTAACGGTAGACATTTATTTCTTTTATAGTTTCCTTCGAAGCGAGGATCTGCACTTCCAAACAACTAATAAGCAATAGCAAGAAACTTTGAAACATGTTCCGAGCGCAGACAGAATATCGGTGAGTTCAAATGAGCAAAAGTTTCATTTATGTACAGTACATTTAATATGTAGTATATTTTATGTATTATTATCATACAATATACTCTAATCAGTGAAAAACAGATACAAAACATTTCACTTCGCACGCACAGTAATTTTACTTGCAAGTATGCCCAATTACATATCATTTGCTTGATAAGAACAACATTTAGCAACGAATCTTATTCCCTGATCCGCACGTATCACAGTGCATTGGAGTTATTTATGTACTTTCGAGTAGAATAGTAGAATCATTCCATCAGTGACAAGAACATCGTGATATACGACATACACGTTTTAACAGTCTTAAAATCAAGAAATTCTGTTTACTATCGATTGCTGGTATTATTGAATCCCACCAATTGGTTGAATTCTCCATTAATACGTACCATTCCGAAACTTTCGATTTTCATTTCGTATAGTCCACCCGCTGTTAATATACAGGGTTTACTGCATCTCATTTGCATCGTATAAAGAACTCTTTGAATATCCACTGGCATTTGATACCACTTCGACTCATATCTACTTAAAAATTCATAAATTTAGGCTTAATCTGAAAATTTTCATTCTACGTGTTGCTATTGTGTAGTAAAAATGTACATTTTATCGCTAAGTTCTATACTTTGATCTAGTAACACTTGTCCAGGCAGACTGATGACGTATAAATGAAAATATTGAGCGACAAGAAACACGGTAACTCTTATGAGCTCTTCGGGTCTGTGCAGGTACATGACAACCTGAAATATAAATAAATTAATATATTTTACGTGTCCTTTTTATTGGAATAATTATTTATACAAATAGCGTTTGTGAAATAATGTATTTACTTCAACAGCTGTCAGTGTAATAACAAGTATATTTAGTCCCATTTCAATCAAGTATAAATTCCGGCAACATCTATCGAGGGTATCGTGAAACCTCAATACGTAATGAACAAAAGATATTTGGTTAACTTCTTTAATACTAAATATTACTTTATTTCTGATTAATTGATACCGACAAAACAGCGTTGTAATGCATCATCACACATTGTTGGAACTTTTCGGCCCTTCCGTTGCGCATGTTGGACCCATCTTTTTCTACGGGTGTATTTTCTGTTGCTTGTTGAACCTGATAGCTGCACATATTCTCAATAAAAACTTATATGTATACATATATATATATATATATTTTGCATATGTAAATGTTAAAGGATAGCCTGTACAGTTCCAGGTACAGTAATAATTGTACAAACAATTATATGTTTTACATCAGTTATCATACTTACCCACATACTGCAAACAATCCGCTAGCATGATGAATGATAACAATGTACAATGAATCGACGGTGGTTATCATAAATACAATAAGAGCCGAGAATATGGACAAATGAACGTAGACGGAATAAAAATAATCCTGCTCGTCTAGGAACACGTAATTAACTTTAAACATGTGATGCCGTGCTCGAGATTCATTTAACGGCACAATAATATCCAGAGCTGGATTGAGTAATGGGGTGAGCAGAAATATTACCAGGAATGTTAGTAGGGTACCTGAAATTTATACCTCTATTGTATTTATTGTGCATGTAATTATTATTATAAGACCTGCCCATAATAAGACCGCAACCACTTACGCCTGTACAAGGCTGCCAGTTGAGCTCCCTGGCTAGTAAACTTTTCGAGCACGAATAAACCCTTTTCTGATTCTAGTCCCTTCCAGCCCCTAGCTACAGAATCCAATAATTTTCTGAACTGCAACACGTGAAATCCTTATGACATACAGTGAAAAACGTGTTTCGTGGCAATATTAATATATACCTACGCGTGTTTGATTCAGTTGTATGTTTAAAATTTTCATAATGCCAACAACTCCTGTAACTAACAATGGCAAATCCTCGATAATTCCGTCCAAATCGTTCTCCCGTATCGAATAAAAAAGTTGTATGATCTGCCGAGGAGGAATTATACTTGATCATTCGCTTTGTCGTTTACAGTTCTTGATATACGAAATATTTTTTGTTTCTCTAGATCTATCATTCTACTATGTTTGATACAGTAAAAGATAATATAGAAGTGGTATATCGTGTTTTCATTACCACTGGCCCGAATATACTTAAATTGCTGGCCAATATCGCCAGCAAAATAGCGTTATTCACTTTATTACTCTGATATGAATTTATTCCAAGAAATGTTAGGTATTTGGAAAGCATTTTGTAATGTTGAATTTCCAGTGCACAATATGTTTGCTTCTCCTCGTTCTGCAACACTGAATATTTCCACTTAAAAGAATGTACAATCATGAAATACAAACTGAATACATAAACAGAAAATACTGCGGTGAGCGGTAGTAGGAAAATCATACAATAGTTACTAAATTATATCTATGTCTTTACAATTTAAATTACTTTCACTCACTTTTCTTTTATTATTTTTTGTTTCGAATTTGAAACCGCGATGTCTCTGTCGGACGATCGAATGCACCGCCAGACTTGTATAAGAGAACTGTTCTATCGAACATATGGAAAGTGTTCTGTCTATCATCGCAGGAGCAGTGACATTAAATCAATCCATTGAACATTGTCATATTCGACAGTGGATAAAATTATAACCGTGTAATTTTTCTTGCAAACATTATTACGGATCAATTCAGCGTGCGACAGGTACCCATTGTGGCTTCAATTTGAACATGTCACGTTGTATTAGCTATGCAGTAGATAAGAAAATAACGCTTCTCGGATTTCTGAGGCCTCCAATACGGTTGATAAAAATCGAAACTCATGAATGCCTTGAAATATGTAAAACACAAATTGCACAGTGATTATTGTGTGACAGTCGGGTGGCAGAGCAATGCCCTAGTACGTATTGCTACCCACTGTTAACCGTTGCCCTGCAATTACATTTTCCCGGCATCGAAACTTTTTCCGAGCCATAAATACAAATAATAGTGGAGGTCTCTCAGTACTATAGATGTCGCAAACGTTTGCTGCATGTTGTTAGTTAAGTGTTTCCTGTGAACTGAAATATTACTACTTTATTGTATCGCTGTGAAATCTTGATTCACTGGGAATAATTTGCTCCATTAGGTATTGGAATTTTGTGTATTGTAAGTCTGAAATAAACATTTCTGTATTGCATTAGAATATATGGTGCTTACGTAAATAATGAAAGTATCATTTGTGTCGTCCACTTACTATGTTATACCGAAAAACTCATATTTCATTACGTTTAAAAATAATAATTCCAAAAATAAGCTGCCCGTGGTTAAAAATATTCCCGTGGTATTTCAAAAACTTATTAACACACCGTATCAAACACAAATGCAGGCGTTAATAAATTTACGAAAAAATGTTTCATTAAACAGGCGTAATTATTTTATTTGCCGATACAATCGTCGTTTACATTATTTTGCCACAATAATTAATCGGCTTTTTTTTCAGCGAAATAATCAATTACATATTATCCACAACATTTGAGAGGACGTTTTTCTTCCCTGTTGGCCGTATTTCATAACGTCGCCGGAACGGATTATTTTCGGGAACAGCGGTGTCCTGTAATTATTCCATCAGCGACAGAAACATGGTCATATACGATAAGCACGCTTTAACAGTCTTGAAATTAAGAAAATTCAGTTACCATCAATCGCTCGTATTATTAACATTCAAAATAATGCATTAACTCCCCAGTAATACCTACTATCCCGAAACTTTCAATCTTCATTTCGTACAATCCACCTGCTGATAGTATGCACGGTTTATTGCACCTGACTTGCATTGTATAAAGAAGCCTTTGATGATTCACCGGTATTTGATACCAGTTCGATGTATATCTATTACGAAGTGCATAAATTCAATTATCTGCCCGCGATTCTAATTCTACCTGTATATGAGAAACTTACATTTTATCACCTAACTGCAAGCTTTGATCCAACAAGACTTGTCCAGGCAAGCTAATGATGTATAAATGAAAATTTTGAGCTATTAAGAACAAGGCTAGCCTGACGAATTCTTCAGGTTTGTTAAAATAAATGACTGCCTGTAAAGTACAAATATCAGCACATTTCATTATTTCAATTAGGCGAATTTTTTATTCGGATATCTATCGTTAAAGATATATCTACTTCAACAGCTGTCAAGCTGATGGTAAGCATGTTTAGCCCTATTTCCATCAAATACAAGTTCCGGCAACATTTGTCGAGAATCTTGTGAAACCTTAAAGCGTAACAAATAATCTATAATTAGTTACATTATCAATTATCGTTGATGAATTAATTTTCAATCTAACTGATACCGACAAAATGGCTTCGTAATGCATCACCACGCATTGTTTGAACTCTTCGTATCCACCATTATTTTTGCCACCTTTATTCTTTTCCAATAAATTGTTCTCGGTTGCCTGCTGAACTTGATACCTGTACACATTCACAATTACCGAAGTAAATTTATTTAATGACGGCGGCAATTTAATGCAAAAATTTGGCCGTATAGCGCGTGGTAATATAATTGTAGGAAAAATCATGTTCTCTATTCCAGCTAAACATATTTACCCACATACTGCAAACAATCCAGATGCATGATGAATGATAGTGATATACAACGAATCTGCAGTAATTATTGTAAATACGACAAATGTCGAGGAGGCAGATAAATGCACATACACAGCATAAAAATGCTCGAACACGTCTAGGATCAAGTAATCAACTTTAAACACGTGGTGTCGTGGTCGTGTTTCGTTTAGTGGCACAATCATATCCCTGATCGGATTAAACAACGGGATGAACAGAAATATTACCAGAAATGTTAATAAAGTACCTGAAATTAGCACTCTCCGATTTATGTATATCGTGCGGTGTACAATTGTTGCATGAAATAGTTTTTCCAAAATGCACGATTATAGAAACTTACGTCTGTACAGGGCTACTAGCACACGTCCCTGTTCAGTGAACTTTTGTAGCATGCATAATTCAGTTTTCGATTCCAATAATCTCCACTCCCTTGCCATGTATTCAAATAATATTCTGAACTATACACAGGTGATATCGTTACGATCGTCAACGTATAATATATAAACTGTGTATACTGCTTATTTGTAATATATACGTACGCTTGTTTTGTTAGATCGAATGCTTAATAGTTTCATAATGCTGATACTTCCGGTAATTACCATCGGCAAATCTTCGACAAAACCGGCCAAACTCCTGTCGCGTATGACGTCAAAAAGGTGCATCGTCTATTAAATTTAACGTCCCGATCGTGTAACAATATTAACTGATTATTTACTTTGCGGTTTGAAACGTTAACCAATCGCGAAATAATATTTCGATTCTACTAGTCGCATCCGTGCGCTATTAGTGGTAAATGAATGAATTCTACAAAAGTGTTACAATTGAGTCGTCTTACCACTGGAAAGATGAAGGTAACGCTGCCGAGCAGTATCGTCATTACTATAATGTTACTGGTTTGATTATCTTGATTCGGGCTTAACCCATAGTATGACAGATGTTTTATAAGCATCTTGTAATGACCAATATCGATAACATTATACATTTGCCTGTTACTTCTCTGAAACACTAAATTATCTGTATTTTAAGTGACAGTCTGAAATTCGCGATTGCAACCAAGTGGCAGAGCTATATCCGCTGGTCATTGTAAAATAGTATGCCAAAGCAAACGAGGAAATTGAGATTTTATCCGACAGCAACAATGGGTTACCAAAAAAAAATTATATCTACGCGTTCACATTTAGGCCTATTTGTATTCATTTTTATCTTACTATTGTTCGCTTCGAATTTGAAACGAGAACGATTCAGATAACGGAGTCAATGCAGCAGTAGAGTCGTGTATGAAAAATGGTTGGTAGAAAGTATAGTGGCTGCCCCTTGCACCATGTGGGCTGACATATTCGACGATCGATAAATGTAAAAGTACCTGTGTAGTTTCGACTATCGGATATTATTGCGAATTGGATTACGGGACAGCTATTCATTGCGGTATAATAATAGTAGAGCGATTTTCTGTCAGCTACGTGGTGCATAAGAAAATAACGGCTCAGTCTGTCCTGTGGTTCCAACAGCTGTGCTGAAAATTGGATGCACATTAATATCTCGAAATATTCAGAGCATGAAATAGTAGTGTGACATTCATATGAAATTCAGATAGCAGAATGTAGAGTTTGAACCGATTGGCCATTGACATCTATTGAGTTTTTTATAAGGAAGTTATCGTGCGTATGTCTGTTCGCTGCTCATGGGTTTTCTCGTTGCCCCGCTCTGGATGAAAAAGATCAAATTTCGCAAACAGGTGCCACTGTAAGAATTTATATCTAAATGAAGATTTGGCTTACGATGTCTGAAAAAATTTGTGCATGGGAAATGTTATTCATTGTTTTTCGTAAGGTTGGTAAGCTGTGCTTAATAAATTTATTTGCACGTTCCACAATTATTTACACTGTTTGATATCAATATAGTCTACGTTGGATGTTTTCTTCTATCTCAGGTACAAAATATGACAGTTACTACTAAATATTTGCAGCAGGTAATGGAGTATCAGTCCCTTACGGACATTAGCATGGTAAAGTACGACATGCACATTTTGAATGTCTTGAAATTAAAATAACTATTAAAAGTATTTTGTTTAATACGTTTAACTATAATAACTATAATACAGTGTTACATACGTTTGCGAAATTTTCCATATTCATTTCGTACAAACCACCTGCTGTTAACGCACACGGCCTTTCGCTCCTTATTTGCATTGTATGAATCATTTTTTGAACTTTCACTGGTATCTTATACCATTGGGAGCCGTATCTGTTACAATATCAGAAAAATTGGGCGTTAAAATTGTTTCGGTTATTTGCCTGTTGCGTAAATGCGCAGAACACGTACATGTTATCCCGTAACTCGGAACAATGATCTAGAAGCACCTGTCCAGGTAAACTGGTGACGAATAAATGAAATTGCTCCCCTCCCAGTAATGCAGCAGTTCTAATCGCTTCTTCCGGTCTGTTTAAAGTTAAGACAGTCTGCAAAATTAAACTGTTAATTGCATTAAATATTTTCCAGTGCTTGTTGTCGTGTCCTTTGATTTGTCTTACTTGTACAGCTGTAACGCTGATGCCCATCATATTCAAACTGACTTGTACCAAGTAACTATATTGACTGCTTTCATTTAGAATGTTGTAGAATCTTAAAACGGATAAGAAAAAGAGAAAAAAATTAATCTAGATTAATAATTAGTATATAATCGGTTATATTTTGTTAGTATTTGATCGGTACGAACTGGATTGCTTTATCATGCATTATCAAGCAACATTTAAAGTGTTCGTGTGCGTTATTCCGTGAATTCTCATTAATTAGTGAGTCCCAATTTTCTGTCGCCTTTTTTACTTGGTGGCTGTATATATAGAAAGCGGTAGAAGAAACAGATATAATGCTCGGTTAGCACAAATGCGAAGAATAAATGTAGAAACAAAAATCATGGTGCTTTTATTAATATTATTATATTTACCCACACACGGCAAACAATCCACAGTTATGGTGAATAATGAGGATGTATAACGAATCAACCGTAGTTATAGTCAGTAAAAGAACGATTGCCGACCAAACCACGTGCAAGTAAACGTAAAGAAAATATTTTTCCGCGTCGAAAATTAGGTAATTAACTCTAATTGCTTGCTGACGCGGTCGAGTTTCATTTAGGGGGAGAACAATGTCCATTATAGGGGCTACTAATGGACCCATGTTGAAAATTAGAAAAAAAGTGAATAAGGTCTCTGAAAAGCATACAATTGATCAGTCGCGTATAAGCATTAAATAAAATATGTTTTCTTCAACAAAACGTTCTAAAAATTAGAGATAGATAATCATGACACAATAAAATATTTACGTCTGTATAACTGTGCAACTTTACTTCCTTTCGCAGTAATATCTTCCAGCAAATATAATTCATTATTCAACTTCTGATGTTCCCATTCTTTTGTTACAAATTCAAATAATTTTTTAAACTATAATACAATATGTATCCATGACTATTGAGCAAAGACTATTTTCCTGTATAATAATGAATACACATACATTCTCCCTGTTGAGATACACGTTCAATATTTTCACGATACTGGTGATACATGCGAGTAAATGCGGCATGCACTCGATTACTGCGTCTATATCTTTGCCACGCAATGACACATATATATCGAAGAACTATTGCAGCACAGGTCCCCATTGTTCAACAACATTACCTGATTATTTACTTTGTTACAGCGAATTCCAATTTTCTATATTACATTTAATAGGTTTCTCTTACCGTTGGAACGATAACGCTCATCAGACTCAACACCATTAAAAGAACAAATATCTTCCTGATCCTGTTTCCTTGATACGGATCCAGCCCCAAAAATAACAAAGATTTCCTGAGCATATTATAATAGGGGATGTCGAATACATTGCGACACTGTATTCTATTTTTCTGAAAAACTGAACGTCTGAACTTTAGGAAACAGTTATGTGCTTTTAAATCGTTTTCAATATCACAATAATATTATTAATACAACATATTGTTAGTTTATATAAACCAAAAAAAATGTTTCAATCATGATACACCACGATTCTCTTTCTCTTACTGTCCATATTTCCAGGCCTTTGGAATAACGACATTTGGAGTCATGTAACATATGTAAGTGGTAGCAATCGTTTCGGACAAAACTGTCCTGCTGAATATATGAAAATTGAGCTTTATAGTTTCATTGCAAAAAATCGAATTACATTTATCGAGTAGAATACAGGTATCGTTGGCGTTCAATGACAGTTCTAATACGTTACTTTGCCTATGAAATATCAATGACCAATTGTTTGATCATTCGACAGGTATGTAATGCAAAGTGATTTTCTGTGCATATGTACATAAGGGGGAAACTTTGCGGTAGATAAAAGAGGGTGGCGTGATATTACTCGTGGATTATACATTGCAATGGCAATGAAAAACTCATGGCTATTTTGAAATATTAAATGCAATAGCTGCAACGTTATATTCACTAGAATATACGATGATACGCAGACCGTCTTCAAACAATTTCTCGTCACGTCCCCTTGAATTCTTGATGTTGTACAATTGCCGCATATCTCAGACGAGGTAAAGTACAGTAATGCCTTGATCGACGCGAAAGATTTCTACACCATGCAAGCGAAAAGTTTATCCCCACCACTGCGGGGTATACCTCTTGAGGCGTCAAGAAGTTCACTTGGCGATCAGTGTAACGCGATCCGGGCTCGGGTATATCGGTGAGCTAATGCTAATTGAACGATGAAACTTTGCTATTTCTCATCCTTTTCTTATGAAACTTTTACATAGCATAGCTGACAATTTTCTGATTAAAATGACACCAAACACGATATAATTTGGACTATATTTAGTGTCTTAATTAACGGTAATAAGTTTCGACCGCAGAAAAGGATAGCTAGTGAAAAGAAAAGAGAAGCTGCGATCGTGGCAATCGGCAAAGATTAAAGGCCCAGTACACGGTTTAACATACCAACTTATTACCGTTAATTAAGGCAGTAAATATAGTCCAAATTATATCGTGTTTGGTGTCATTTTAATCAGAAAATTGTCAGCTATGCTATGTAAAAATTTCATAGGGAAAGGATGAGAAATAAAAAAGTTTTATCTTTGCATTAGTGTTATTTCACCGATACGCTGGATACAGTAATGTCTCGATTAGTGCACCTCTCTCGGGACTGAATGTGAACACTAATCGTGTGCAGGACACGTTTCTCGAGCGAGTTCGGGTCCCCTCTGATGTTGTGGCACCCGAGACACGGGGCAGCGTTCCAGGAAAAAAGCAAGTTTAAATACCCGTGTACGTGAGACAACACTACCGCGATCAAACTCTAATATTAAAACTTGTTCATTTTTGGTCCGTTTTAAATGAAATTTTACCAAAGTGTTCGTTACAATATGCTGATTAAAATGATACCAAACACGATATGGTTTGGACAATTTTTACTTATCACGGTATTAATAATTTTATTCTCCTTATACTCCCAAACCATATCGTGTTTGGTATTATTTTAATCAGGATATTGTAACGAACATTTTGGTAAAATTTCATTTAAAACGGACCAAAAATGAACAAGTTTTAATTTTTAATCTCGCTTGCAACATTGTTGACTCTCACCGACATTCGATCTGGGTTCAGATTACATGCTCGGCGCTTCACGCTTCGCTGGTTCCAGGGGGGGCCACCCCAAGTAGTGGGGATAGAAATGAACACTAATCGTAGACACCGTTTTGAACACTAATCGAGACATTACTGTATTGTTTTTCGGCTTGGCTGCTCGGTTCTCTTTCTTTACTCGCTGTTCTTTTTTACGTTCGACGCTGTCGGCAAATTTCAAAAAATGTAGGAACTACACGATGGAAGCGAACGTTCAGACCCGAGGCTTTCGCATCGATCAAGGCATTACTGTACTTCGTTCTAAAACCTTGATCATTACAGCATTCGTTGTAACAGGATTGTCCACATCAATGGCCAGAGGATATCTATTAAAGCTAATAGTAGAAGCTACCAGTTCCAACAGGTGAGAACATTAGTCGATGTGTAGTTCAATTGTTGAAACAAATAAAAAATTAAAATTGTTATTACGATCAAATGAATTTAGTTACAGAAACGGGGTATTTTTTATTGTGTTGCTGATACTCTGACCTTTCATTTGACCACATATTTATTATGAAACAACAAGCAGTGGTCGAAATAACAATTTTTACATATTTTTTTTTTATTTGGCTGTTTAAAGTCTTATCGACTGCAGAGGTCATTAGCGACTACGGTGAGGTATGGAACAGTGACTATTGAGGTTGAAACATGATGTTTTTTTAAAACCTATACCCTAAGTTGGACCTACATTTTTAGGTGGAATCCGAACCACCAGAACATTTTGTCGGTAATGATATGTCGATAATGTGGCGATGCCAATAGTGTAATTCACAAAACATATTTTATGTTCCGTGTTAAAAACCCCCAAAAAATAGCGAGAAGATCCGACGCTCACTTTCAATTGTGTTTAAGCGTCGGGAAATCTAAGCTTGCAAAATCAGTGATATAAATAAAGTTAGAAAGCCAAAAGGATCGTTGTCCGTAAAAAGCTCTCCCACATGAATATACGTTATTCGATTACGTAGTGCGCGCTAGAATAGTAATACCAAAATAATACGCTACAATAATCGGACATGTGGCGCCATCTCGCGTTTGCGGCCTTTTTCGCGGTTTTCCACACCGCCAAAACCGAATTCCCCGATTACATCGTTAAATTAAGCAATTGCGTTTTTCGCGGCTTCTACTGCGTATTTCTTGGCCTGACTGGACTTAAATTAAAGCTACGAACCATAGCCATCTCTTCCAACAGTTTAAACAATATAGCCACTGTGGTTTAACAGTTATAAACAATTAAAGAATCGGCAAAAATGGACTTCGGGTCACTCTAATTATCTTGACTGCTAGGAGGTATTGGATCGCAACAGCGCATGAAAATGACGTCACATTTCAGGAATTTTCGAGACTTCGATCAGGTAATTTTGCAAGAAACGAAGACTTTGACAATTACGTTATTGCCAAGGATTTACAGCTGTCAAATTTAATAACGATTAGGGCCATTTTTACAAGTTTCTCGCTTCAGGACTTTGGATTTAATGTTCCTCCAGGGTAGTACTTGTTTAAGGAATTGGAATTAGGTCTTTTCAAGGATTGGTAAGTCGTGAAAGTGAAAAAACCAATGGAATTCTTTTCATTTAAAATTTATTTTATCTGATCAATGAAGATAGAAATTACAAAATCATCCCGTTCAAATTCAGAACCTAAGACTTACGAATTAACTTTATAATCTATTTACATTGCATTGCACAAGTAAATCTTCTATCAATTCTAAGTTGACATCTATGTAATATAAATAATACTAAAAACATAAAGTCTGTATTTCCCCTGATTGCGCTAGCCGAAGGAAACGCTGGGCACTGCTTCGCTACCGTTACCGGTCGCTACAGTGGCGTAAATAGTATCACAATCTATAAGTAAGTGCGGAAAAGTACTTGGATCCCTGCTTTGCTAACAATCAAAACTATTTTATCAGTAATTATGGCATTGACATGAGTGGTTTTATGGACTTGTTTATACATGGCGGTACTATATACTTAGTTTTGAGTGTTGATATGGCAAGAATACGTGTAGTTTGCAGCACTTGTTGATAGATGGTTGTGGCCACTCGTTTGCGCGCCATTGGCGGTGGAGTCGCGGATTTGTCTCACTGGGATTCCCGCCAGGAGAATTCATATTTCCACCGTACTCGACCCCTTGGTGATGCTCTGGCCCAATGAAGTCGGAGAGACCTACTGCGCTCTCCCAATAATTGGCTGGACGCCCTCGGCCAATCAAGAGTTGCAGGATCGGTGAGGAAGGAGAAACGACGCTTCCTGTTTTTGAAAGCGTCGTATGGAAAGCCACCCTTACGAAAGCGTCCTTTTAAATATAACTAAGAATTGTTATTTTGTTATATGTTGTTTTTTTCACTGTAGACATTGTGTTAATTATTAATAAAGTCTATTCGTTTTTTCACATTTTTAATATTTATATGTGTAGGAATTTGGGTCGTACGAATATATTGTATGATTTAATGGTGCTATACGACAGCTTTTTGGTCCTGCATTGAACATCTCAAAATTACAATACCAATTACCTATAAGTTCGTACACTTTCAAAGGTTTGCACTGCAAAAACATGTTAGATACCAAAATGTATTCATACAAAAGATATTTAACGGAAGCAATTCTAGCCTTGTTATGTGTATTTGTTTTTTGCGAATATTTGCTATATTACCTTGTGCTTATACAGGTAAATTATATTTATCGTAAATATAGAATAGTTGAATTTAGAAACGATAAAAATTCATTTTTTCTAATGTAACAGTGTACATGGCCAAGTTTGGATCCACGTAAAGCTGATGTTACAATTACTCGCTCAAATATTGAAGAAACTCCTGTGCATGCGATGTTTATAGCTGATACCCATTTATTAGGATCTAAAAATGGACATTGGTTAGATAAATTGAAAAGGTTCAGTCATGTTCTTTACTAATGCAAAAATGGATATAGTATTAATTTCTGCTTTTTGAAATGAATCTTTTGTATTATATAGAGAATGGCAAATGTATAAAGCGTTTCAAACTATGATTGCACTTCATAAACCGGACATAATTTTTGTACTAGGTTTGCAATCACTCTCTATTATATATAATGTATATATATATTTATTAGAGTATCAATAATAATAATCTGTTGTAATTGTAAAATTATAGGTGATTTATTTGATGAGGGAAAATGGAGTAGTTCCGCAGAATTCGACCAATACATACAAAGATTCCACTCCATATTTTCAGTACCAAAAAACACTCACCTTTATGTTGTTGCTGGAAATCATGACATAGGATTTCATTATGGTACTGTAGAGTATCATAAATTTTCACCACTAGTCTTTCTAAGGCCAGTAATATATGGTTTATTCATTTAGCAATAACGCCATATTTAAATGGACGCTTTGTGAATGGCATGAAGTCACCAAATGTGAAAAGAATTGGTATCAAAGGAAATCACTTTGTTTTAATTAATAGTATGGCACTGGAAGGTGATGGATGTTTTTTATGCCGCCCTACAGAAATTGCATTAAATAAAATTGCTGGTAAGATTTTTGTTTCTAAACAATTTAACGTTCTGTGAAAATTAATACACGTAAGAGAATAAGTAAAAATATTTTTCAGCACATTTAAAATGCGCGAAAGATGTGAGAAATGATTGTAACAAAGATAATCCAATTGCAATATATAGCAGGCCAATTGTTTTACAGGTGAATAAAAACGCTTTTACAAACTGAAAACGAAGACTAGCATAACTCATCACATTAATTGTAATTATAGCATTATCCAATGTACCGTGAATCCGATGAAATTTGTAATGAGCTCGATCAAGCTCCGGACGATATAAAGGATATTAAATTTAGGGAACGTTGGGAATGTCTCTCCAAGGAAGCATCTGAACAAGTACATAAAATATTTCGACGAAAATTGTTATAATTAAAATTGTAGGTTTCTAAGAAATCAATTTACAGCTTTTAGATATATTGAATCCAAGACTGATTATTAATGGTCATACCCATCACGGCTGTAGAAGAATACATAGAAGTGATATATTAGAATTTACAATACCATCGTTTAGTTGGCGTAATAAAGACAATCCTTCACTCCTGCTTGTAAGTTTGAATCTTAAAATAATGATTTCAATTTAATTTTGCAGCCTTATTATCATATGTATAGTTAACGTAATACTGAATATTTCAGGGTGTATTTACTCCTAATAATTATTCTGTATCAAAATGTTATATGCCTGTAGAATCTACAGAGCTAAAAATTTACATTATCAGCATAGTGGCCATTTTTGTATATTTCATCATCAGATGTAAGTTAAGACAAAACCGATATTATCTTTTAAAGTTTCACTGAAAACCTATTTCCTTTCACCAACATTCACGCAAATGAGTGCAGAAAAAATAAGGACTTACAATGATAAAAGAAACTACAACAGGAAAATATAAAACTCAGAGTTTTGATAAGTTGTGTGTGTGCATGTATGTACATATATGTTGTGTCTTTAAAAGTTTTGTAGTATATTATTTACATTCTTCATGGTATAAAATGTTTACATATAATCTATCATAACTATCTCTAATCAGATCAATAGAACCCATGAATATCATCAAATTTTGGTATTTTTTTTTTACTACGCACCTCTGTGCCCCTTTTGCCATTTTTATTTAAATAAGTGTTCTAATGACAAAAAAATGTGTATAAATATGTATAAAAGGTTACAGGAATATTAAAATCACAAATACAGTCACTGCATGGATAAAGCTTGTGTATGCATCTTATACATCTACTCAGTAATATTAGAGATGCCATAAAATACTATACATACAGGTTTAATAAATATAATATTTGAATCATTAAAAATATAGCTCCTTGGAGTTGGATAAGAAAATGCGTAGTTAACTGATAACCATTTTCTGTATGATGATATAAATAAACCACATTCTAGCTAATCAAAATACAAGAGAAGTATGTAATTTTATATTGTTAATGTTACATTATACGCATTCAATGCATATATGTACAGTAAAATTTTAGGGACATAATTTGCACAATTGTAATTTCATTGTAACAAAGAAAACAATGATAATTATGAACTCATTTTACCAATTACGATACATCGCATTGACTATAATTAATATTACATTTACCAATATTTTTAAACATTTCTTTATATGATACCATGGACAGTAACATTAATATAGTCTATGCATTTTTTTTATATCATCTACATCTATTACTGAGTATGAGTAGTATTTTGCTTATTGAATCATTGTAAGTACTTTGATAATAACGAAGTATTTATTTCAGAATTAATTGTCGGCAAAGAACAAAAATCATATATCAGCAATTGAAATAAACAAAGTGAAACATCCATTTCACTAAATTGCTATTCTTTTGCCGCCATTCGCGATTAAATAGTTTTGTTGTAAATAAAACATGTTATAGTACTTGCGAATAACACTTGGTGAATGTACTACTCATTTTAAATTCCAATCAAATTATATGCCTCTATCGAAAGTGAAAAGAAACTCTTGTACTATTTTGGTTTGATATATTTAATTTAAAAGTAATTAAATAATCATTGATAACATTGAAAAAGTATTACCCCCTTTTTTATCATTGACGTCGTCAATGATTATTTTGACTAGTCTATTTTTACAGCAGCATATATTTTTCGGATAAACGCATAAGCCGCGAAGAAACCGATTGTACCTGTTAATAACCAAAATGTCAATACCATTAGTCCGGTGTAGCCGAAGTATAAAAGTGTTGGAATTAATTCTGTTATTTCTAATTTCGTCATAAAATAGAAGATCGAATAGGCTAGAACATATACAGCTGATCCTCCGCTCACAACAAAGCTTCTCCACCACCATCTGTAGTCCTAATAATAGAAAAAATGTACCATGAGTACATATGTTATATAAATGTAATTGGTAATAGTATTTATTATACTTACTTCTCCGCATAACTGGAAATATACCATAACTATAGATATTTGAGAACAAGAAGTGACAAGTATACAGAAAACAAGGAACAGAAATCCGAAAAGGTAATAAAACTGATTTTCCCATAATGCCGTTAAAATAAAAAATAATTCTATGAAAACGGCGCCGAAAGGTAGAATGCCAGCCATTAGTGTGCTGCAACAATATGAACGCACATATTTTGATTTTATTGTAAGAAAAGGTTTATAAGCGAAATTATGGTAACAATATAAACTTACCATAACATTGGATTCATATACCATAACTGATCAGGAACTTGCCTAGGAATTTGATTCGTTCTAACAGGATGTGTAAAAGGCTGTTTACGATATCCGAAGAAATATCCAAAGTATACAAGGGGGAGAGATATTCCAAACCATAAACATAACAACGCCAACATTGTCGTAAATGGTACTGCACCAGAGCTGTGTTTACCCCATATAAAGAAATTTAAAAAGAAACAGGTGGTAAATACTACTCCAGGGTAAAGCGTTGCTGTCTGTAATAAACATAGTAATAATATAATAAACTTCATCCCAAGATCGACCCTTTGGTATCTAATATATTTTATATTCCTTACCAATAATGCTGTCCTCCTCCATTTTCGACCCCGCATAGTTTTATATAAACGTGCAGAAAAATATCCGGCAATTAAACCAGATGACACGTACAAAAATATTGCACATGTTCCAAGTGCACCTCTACTAGCAGGGGAAAGCATTCCCAACATAGCGAAAACTGAAGGTACACGACGAATTAGTATTACGTCATTAATAATTATTGCAATGATCTTTTCCATAATGAAGTCGAATCTTACATATCGTTATTAAAGTCATGAAAAATATTTGAATTCCACTGCCTATCACAGCAGCAAACAATCGAGGATGCGGTGGTGGTCGAAATACGTCTCCATGCACTAATTTCCAGCCAGTTTCTTCAATTGTTTCATCTAGGCCTGCCAAACAGTCACTTTCACCGGCATTATAGCGTGCGATATCTCTTCTTAGAGTTCGAACCATGATCATTGTTAGAATTCCTGCATAATTTTATCAAAAACTGTTGTTCGTATGATTTAAAACGATTAGAGTGTGTAAATCAATAAGGTACGATAGATTGAGTATATATATATATATATTTATATATATATGCATATTTACCAGAAAGAAAAAGTACTACAATAAGGGAATTGACGATTGAAAACCAGTGAATTTCAACATCGCTCATTCCCAGATATATGTCCCATCTGCTTGCCCAACTTACTTCGGACTCTCGCCATTCCACAGAATAGAAGAAAAGAAGCTTGGTTCCTTTAGCATTGACAAATTGAAGATTTGCATGTGTAGGTAATATACACATAGTTCCATCAAACTTCAGTTGACTTACATCAACTGATCGGGCTTCTACTTCAAACCCGACAACTCTAAATTCATTGCTACAAAGAGTGAAAAAAGTAATTATGAATTTAATACAAACTTCTATATGCAGAGGGGTCAGAAGACAATCAGTGGAAGTCCAACTTTCTCTAAACATGAGTTTCGTAGTTTAAAAACCCCTTCATTGTTGAAACTTTCAGTTGACAAATCAATTAGTCACTATTTCATACGTGAGCAATATAACGAGACTGACATTGTCATTTTTTTCCAAGTAATTTGTAAAGCCTTAATTTATCTCAGTTTGAATGCTAATGGACTTACACTGATTGGCTTCTGAACCCTCCATGTATATAATAACATAACTGATACTAACTCTCCATATTTATGATAACTTAATTTTAATTTAAGGTAGTTGTTAATATAGTATTGATCGTTGATAATACCACCCAAACGGTATCCATGATACACAATCACATTATTTGTATCTTTATGAATTTTTTTGGTTGCTGCTGGTAAATTGTCAATTAACCTAGGAGCAAATAAAGCTTAATATAAATTGTGCGTTTAAAGCAAATTACATTTCGATATGTGCTTACAGATGCACGGTATAATCATGTTGAATGCGTTCTATGACACGCTGTGAATCCTCTTCGTTCCACGTCATAAGATTCGATGGCCCGTGGCATAATAATTTACAAGATAAATCATTTTTCATTAATACCTCATATGGTGTATTTACAATCCTATACAGAAGAAAAAATAAATTAAATCAAAGCAAACTACGCTGACCAATGAAAAATTGACAAATTCTTACCTATCACCACGCAATACTTCGCCTAAGTTCTCTGATTTGTAAACAAGAGTTCCATTTTTTGGTATACAAAAAGGAATTGAATAATATTCATATGGTAATTGGGTATGAGTACTGGTCATTTTAACTGCTTTAACATCAATTTTTTGTCCCTTTTTAAACTCCACAGGAGCAACACCAGGAACATAGAAGCCATTTGTTTCAATTAACAAAGATATTATAACAAGTATAGCACTACTTCTCTTTAGTCTTTCCTGTCAACAGAAAATAATGTTGAAGTGATTAATATATATCGAATTAACTGATACCTTTAATAAGTCTATTACGTATATAATAAAGCAAATATTGAACCGATAATAAATTATTTGTAAATATTAAATAGCTGTATAATGCATACAATTAAACACAATATAAATTACGTATTAGCAGTAAACTGAAAACATAAGAACACTGATGTTTAATATTTTTATCGTAATTATGTCATAAACAATGTCATTAAATTTCTTCTGACAGAACTAATAGAATTCTCCTGTGTGAATACACTCATTACAAAGTTATAACATATTATGCCGGAAAAGTACCGCCACGTTAATTTAAGAAACATTTTCATTTTCTATTATTTAATCTTAGTATTTGGTAAACATGGACGACAAGTAACAAACACTTACCATTTTATTCTATTATATTTTACACAAAGGCGCGCCACGCCGTACCCCTTACTTTATTCTTGAATGCTATTCGCAGAGTTCCCACTCGATTGACGTCAAAAATGAAATTTACTTCAACACGAAGTTGTATCGAAACATTTGTCGGTAAGGACACAACTACAATTTTTTTATAAAATTCCCTAGTCGATTTATTCCTAGCTGCGTATGCACTTTGAGCGATTACACGTTATCCTTCGTTCAACGGTATTAATAAAATGTTTATTAGTCAAACTCATTAAAAATACGACAAATTTCACAATTATTGTATCAAAGTTACAGTAAATGCAAAAATAAATGCTTTCTATATGTAATAATTTATCTTGAGTCACGTAAATGTAATACCATTTATTTCAAAATGTTTTTTCGTTTGAAAGAATAATTCAACTTTATCTACACTATACTCATAACAGATTTAATTGTATGAAATTGTCATGTGAAATTCATCGTATTATACTAGAAAAAGTAACATACAAAAAGTACATATTCGTCATATTTGATCTTGAAATTCCCGCAATTTTTTATCCTTGTAAATGGAGAGGAAGTTAGACTTTTACAAATGCAAAATATTACTTACTTTTCAATTTAACTCGCGTAATTTGTATACCATAAATTCGCAATATTTAAAAATGACGACTTTTATGTTTATATAAGTGAATTATTGATACCAAATTGAAGCATTGGTACTGCATAATAGTTGGTGTCTTGATCAAGCTTTTCCGAGCGAAAAAATATACCCCCGAAAAGGAAAATATCGTCCCACGTGGGGACTCGTTTAATTACAAGTTACGTTATTTAGATATGCATCTGTTCGGTTAATTTTTGTTTCAGAACAATGGTACAGGTGAGTGGAAACTTTTAAACATATTACATTGTTAAATTTCCGCGTAGTTTCCCTAAATCAATGCATTTTTCTATCAGGTCTATTGGAAATTTTTGATTGTTTTTTTTTCCGTTGTCATCCATTAGTAAATAGGAAAGATGGCAGCAGATTATTGCACTTTTTTCCCGTACACCCACAGGTCCGACATTTTTCTTAGAATTAAGCCTTTTCATAAATTTCTTGCCAGAATTTATAGAAAAACACTGGTTACACTTCGGTTTTATGAACAGAATTGTGCTGGTATTTCATTCTTTTTTAAATGAAATGTGATTAGCATTGAGATAAATAAAATGCGGAATCATTTTCGTACATGTTAGACTTGTGCCAGATACGGGTATAAGCGGCAGAAAATCTTTTAGTGATATTAAGTGATATATAAGTCAACGAGTTACAAACAAAATCAACGTTTTATGAATTAATGTTTTATTGATAACTGCTTATTTATAAATATTCGTCTTTTTTTAAATGAAATATGATAATAATGAGGGTATACATTTTTCGTATTAGATAATAATATATGTTTAATTTTCGATTTGTACTACTGTACGTTTTTAAAAATAAAATCTGTTTTGCAGGCAATCGATGAAATGGAACAAAGGGATCTCCCACAGGCATTCCGTCTGCTTGGTGAGATGAATGCCAATATCCTACAAGTCAATCAACTTGTAGACAACATGTTAGTTCGTGTTAAAAATGGTGAAATTTCTACAGACAAGGGGCTTAGTTTCTTAGAAATGAAATATCATATGTTACTTTCATATCTGATTAATTTGACTTATGTAGTTTTGAGAAAATGTTCAGGAGAACGTATAGAAGGAGATCCATCAATTGATCGTTTAATAGAAATCAGAACTGTCCTCGAAAAAATCCGACCAATAGACCACAAACTCAAATATCAAATAGATAAGCTTGTTAAGACTGCTGTAACTGGTACTATTAACAGCGATGATCCAGCTAATTTTAAAGCAAATCCAGATGCATTTGATAGTAATGACGAAGAATCCGATAGCGATCAAGATGGCAAAGTAGATGGTTTCAAATCAACTCAGACTAGAAAGTCTAATATTTATGTACCACCAAAACTTGCTGCGGTACATTATGGTCAGTATCTTCGAATTTATATTATTACAGAATTTTTTTAAATAGTAAAATGAAATGTTTGAATTTTATTATAATCTATATTACAGATGGAGATGAGACAATGGCAGAAAAAATGCGAAAAGCAGGAGAAAGAGCTCGCAGGCGTGCAATATCGGGCGCCGTTTTAAGAGAATTAAAGGAAGAATATCTAGATGCGCCTATTGAAGATACGCATGGATTGGGAGAGAAGCAGGCTAGTCTCGGCCGCGAAAATAAACGGAAGCTAGAATATGAGGAGAATTATATGACACGTTTACCTGTTACTAAACAAGAGAAGCACAGACGTCGCCAAATGACAACTCTTGGTACACTTGGTGAAGAAATTACATCTTTTGGAGAATCATCTTCTGTATCTGCTAAAAAGAGGAAAACTCAAAAAAAGGGCAAAGCTAAAAGAAGTAAATTATTTCGATTAATCATATACGCTTATTTTGTCATTTTAATTACTTTCGTTATTATAACTTGAATTATTTTTAAGGTTTCAAGAAAAAGCGGCATCATTAAATCAACTTTATAAAAATTTGGAAAGCTGAATTTCGTACAGCATTAATAATTAAGGTAAAACGCAAATTTACTTCAATTCTTCTTGACAAATGCAGATGCCATTAATACTCGTTAATAAGTTAAGCTAAATAACTCATAAACAACTAGTAATAAAAGACAACTGTCGACGATGAAATAAAATAGCACGATGGTAATTTATTACTACATAAGACATACTAATGGTCGTGTAATTGCTAATTATAGTTAATAATGATTTTAATCTTTAATTGTTGTCTGAAATCAATTTTTATCTTTGGGGTTGAAATATTCCATTAGTCACAAGAAATGATATTCCGCAGATAATAAGTACACGAAGAATAATGTCAAGGTACATACGAGCTTAAATTATAAAAAATAAACTACGTGTAATCGTGACAGTATTAAGCAAAGAATGGATTTCGACTCCAAGATTTAAGAATTGTAAGTTAAAACGTACAAGTTGAAAGCAGAAAATTTTCTGCTTTATTTTGAGATATTCTCCGGCTATAGATGAGAACACCAGTAACATAGCAGGAGGGATGATATTGAATTAATTGTTACAAATGCGTAAAAATCACAAGACATACAATACAGGAATTAGAAAATTGAAGTTTAATAACGGAAAATGTACATTAGAAATTGCTAACATTCTGCAATCTTCTAAAAGAATAATGTTCATCGTGCGATATCGCGTGTCTTAGGATTTTCTCGCCATTTTAGAGTAGTGTAGTAAATAGTTTTACTATTATATGTATGTTTCGTTTGTGTTTTTCCCCTGGTAAACTGTTGAGGCTATTATATCTCGATGTGAGTCATATTTTTACGTTAAGTTTAATTTTTTTTACAATGTTTTATACATTGTATTTGTTGTTTTAACTTCAGATTGATTTGGTTAAATTGTTAAACTTATATTAAAAGTAATATAAGGATAACACGAATGTGTCAAAATTCAAAATTGATATTGTCAATTTCTTGATTGCTATTTAAATTTACTGTGTTTTGTTTCTTATGGGAGGGGGTATGTGTGATATTGAAATGAAAACTAATAAAAGAAGACTAAGGGCGAAAATCACTTCTGCAATAGAATAAAGTGTTCATACAATCAAATTTCAGGGAGTATCCGTCTCTTGTGCTTCAATGGGTTACATTTTTTATGTATTAAATGTACTTTTGGGTGGTATTTTTTTAAACCCAAAAGCAATGTTTCCTTTTAATGTAAAGGAAAAATCATGTTAAACGCATTTAATACAAAATCATGTATGGATATTGATTTATATCCAGTACACGTTCCTGCAGAAGTGATACGCATTACCTTCAAAAGTACTAATTCGCTATATGCTAACCAAGGGCTCAACCATCCATAGATGTTATATTTTTTACAAAAGTGTTCATAGATTGAGCCGACTTGGTAATGCATGATATTACATGTGCCCTCTCTTTTTCAATCTGTGAAGATGATTAAAATGTGATAAATTATTCATGAAATAATAGTTAAAGAAACTAACGGAATAGCACAATTGCTGGGCATTATTTACAAGTGCTAGCAAGCCTAATGTCAGCAGCCTTGTCGTATTTGGTGATTGAAGTTGGAATACTGAATAGCGGGAAGATTTTGATTAATAGTTGCAAGGTATTTTTACCTTAAGATATCTCATGCACGTGTAATGTTAGGCATGCGCAAAAATAATTAACGCAAAATTAAAAGTAGGTTTCAAAATTTGCCCGACATTTAGTTTTCTTATACTTTATACATAGATGATAATTTTTCAAGCACACTCACAACTGAACAACTGTAAGTCCAAAATATTGACTTGTATGAGCGCACGTGTGTGTGCGTTGTGTATAATTACATATGCATCTATATATAGTATATATTCCTTAATAATGCGTTCTAAGATCTTTATACATCCTGTTCTTTGCAACAAATAGAAGAGATCCAACGTGGAAGATTTACAGACTCGTAATTGTATCTGTTTATTAAACATAAAGTTACCCAACATATTCTACATATTTTGGACTTATAGTGAAAAAGTGTACGCGTGTGAGAAATATTCATATGAGACACATATCCGCACACAGCATATAACAGCAAAGTAATAGGATTACATTGAATACACTACCTCAAATCAATAGAAATATGGATTTACAATAATAGAACTGCATCAGTTACGTTTACATTGTTGTGTGATGTTCATTTATGTGATTACTGATACTGTGTAATTTTATTGCGAAATGTAATGGAACGTATGCCTTATGGAAGGAAATATCTAGGATTTGTTACCTTTTACCTACTTAGGAAGGTACAAATTTTTTTAGCAATGTACAAAGTATTAAGCACAAGATATGTAAACGTTACTGCGGGCAGAAAGTTTTAGTAGAGTCCTTCAAATCCAACAACGCTGCCGAATACTAAAACCAAAAGGTGAAACAAGATATCTTTGCAGCTGAAAACAAAATAAGAATGATTTATTGACTACATTAATAGTCTGAAGAATGTACTGTTTCATTTATTGATAAATTTTTTGATAATTTATGTATTAAGACAATTCAATGTGTGTGAGAGAACAGGAGCGCGCGAGAGAGTGAGAAAGAGAATTACCTCTATATTATAAATGGTTATCATGAATGAATTATTATTACGATTATTATTATTATTATTATTGTAATTATTATTATATTATCATTATCATCATCATGGTCATCATCATCATCATCATGTAGAATGCTTCTTACTGACTGAATAAAATGTTTTCAATGTCAACAAATTTAATAATTAAAAACGTTCATCCTTATTCTTTGAAATCATATTCAAATGTACGCAAAGCCGCGCCCAACTAGATTCTTTTGCTAGTGAATTTTAAATGCCCCGTTGGTATCATCGTTTGAAATTTAAGGCACTTGGGAGACAGCTTCGTAACGTATGTCAACGACATATCTTACCGATTTCTTTCAGACGGTCTGCCTGTCGTTGATCTGTGGCACGGCCGACATAGTGGTAAGTTACTTTTCAATAATTGAAATGAAAGTGTAGGACAAGCAATTACCCTTTAAGTGGCGTCAATTTGTTTCAAACTAAATGTCAACTGTTTTATCGCCACGATGTATCTATCCCTTAGCTTTTCAGTATGTACTTTCAATCTTTCATCAATGTTTGCAACGTCAACTGCTAAACTAAAAAGAATTGAATTCCTTGCGATTTATACCTGTGTAATTTCTTTTGCTTCATTTGTTCTCAACATTGTACAAATTGAATAATCCAATACATTTCCTCTCTTTCTTCCTATATAACACTTCTCACTCTTTCCCTCCACTCGTGCCCCCCCCTCTTGTGACCATTCGTGTTTTCTCCTTTCTTTTGCTTACTATCTCTCTTTGTTCATTGTACATTTTCCTTCTTCATCCAACGATCCTTACAAGATGTCGAAAGTGCCAGGGGCGCTCACTATGGGTACCGTATAAATTATTTTTATCACTACGTAGGACTACAGTAAAATAACCTGCTATTGTAAAGACTCCACATTTTCGCACCAACTCCTGATAATAACGCTACGAAATACTGTTCAAGTCCATGTTAGTATATTTGATATACTTTTTCAATGCACTGTTGGTTATTACATTTCCTTTATGAAGCATTCTCTTTTCTGTAGTTATTTTTAAATCACCCGCGGCGCAGAACTGTACACCAAGAGATCGGACGAACTCTCTTCCAAATGATCGAGACATTTTTATAACGGAAAAGTGTTACTTTTCAATCAGAAAAAGATTAACATTATGTTCAATGACCATTCTGTGTTTCACTTTTTTTAAGGGTTTAATAATTCCTTACGGCTGCTAAAATGTTGGAAAATTCTGATTATTTTGTTAATATTAATGTCGAAATGATATGATGTGATCAAACAGTGTAAATAACACCTGTATATTGATGGTACAATATTATTATTACACTAGTTAGAAGCATGTATTGCGAACTTTTAGTAGTACCAGGAGAAAAATCGGCTAGAAAGACATTTTCTAAATTTTTACTTAAAACATATGCTTCCTAATTACGTGAAAATAAATTCGTTTCAAATAAGCGGCACATTACTTATATTCGATAGTTCAACAAAACTTAATTGCCATTACTAAATATTTTGTCAATTTGATTAAATGAATTTTGTATTTGTTGAAGATCGTAAACAATGGCCGCAACGCAACTAAATCGAGCCCGAACCATCAAGAAAGTCGAAAAACCCCGGCCGCTTAAACTCAATCAACGCCACTCGACCGTCGATGGGCGGATTACGACTGGTAATAATAATTAAATGTGTAATATTTTTTTTAGTGTAACATATATTTTATTTTAATTTAAATATAAATAAATTTTATGAACTCTGCTAAATTTTATCCTATTCTTCGTTACTTTGGAGTATTGGTAATGAATTATGTATATTAAGATCATTGTTCTATTCTTCATTTTTGGCTTATTAAATTGAAATATTAAATTCGACAGTGGAGGACATAGTGTCCTTAATCGACAATGTTGCAGTGCAACTCACTAATGGCTTCCATGACCGAACGCTACAGATAAATGTGATTACAATGTGTAATCACTTGAAACTTTATGCTCATCAGTTAGAAGCTATATATAAAGGTACAACTTACAAACTACTAGTTTAAAAATGTAAGCAATCTATTCGAATAAACTTATTAGCGAATTGAATTTTTCCATATTTATTAATGTCGCAGATCAGCTGGACAGAGCTTTTGTGGCGATCAGAAATGGAAGTCAAGACGAAAAATTAGATTTGACGACCAGGGTTCACCTGCTGGAACTTATAGAATTAAGAGCCAAGCAATGGCGTCACACAGATTCTATGGATGTTTACTATACCCAAAAATTATCCCATTTGGACAATGTAAGTCAAGTTATGGTTTATCTTTGCAATATAAATTGAGCAACATATAGAAAAATCTGAATGATATTAACAGGTAGAAGTTATTCCCGACACCCCTACAAATACAATGACATCTCCTATGGCAGTAATGACTTCACCCACCACTGCGCCCATCTTAGGACCCGGAGAAGTTATAAAAAACAGTGGAAAATTTGTTAAACCCACTCGTATTCCTGGAAAAAACTATTGCAAAGATGAAGTTGTTATACGTAACAGTGATTCTGGTAAAGGTAAGGAGAAGTTTGGAGTATTTAACTTAAACTAGTAAATATCTATGCTACAAGAAGACTATATGTGATATGTAAAAGTTTCCCAGTGTAATGTAGAATTTATGGCGTACCTGGTTTAATTCTGAATGGATTATTTTTAATTATAAGTTATCATGGCATTTTATTTTTAGTTATATTTTTCGATATATCATATTTTTTATATACTTTTTTTCACATCTATTGTAAGTAGTAAGTATTATGTTTCTACTTCTAAATCATTTGCATAAAAATATAGTGATGGGAATAAAAGGGCGGCGGGTTCACATGATCGAAGAGCTCAGCCAGACAATCATCTCCTTCCAGCGAGGTAAACAAATAATTTGCAGGCTTAATAGCATCATGATCATGCATTACAAAAGATAACTAATTATATATTTTTTAATATCTTGACATATCCTAATATGTTCTCATTACATTAGCCCATTTCATAAAGTAACTAAAAATAAACATTTTATATTCTAATAATTGGAAGTTTTTTTGAGTATTTTACTGCATGCAGTAAAGTTAAGTACATATATACAGCTTTTACAAAATGATGGAAGAAATATGAATCCGAATAACGAATGAAGCTTATCTATATTATTGCAATAAAACATAAACCAATGAAATAGGATTCTTTTTTCTTTCTTTTACGATATAGTACAACGTGAAATAATACATATTATCATTATAGATGACGAAATTTTGATAATAGAAATGGTGCTTATTTATATTCACAAGTGAAACTTGTGAAACATTGCATGAAACGTCTACTTTATATATGTTATTATATTAGTCACTGGATAATGAAATCATAAATATTCTGTGCTGTGTGACTTGCCTAAACGATTTTTGATGTTCAAATAATTTATTTTTATTTGTATGTATATTGTTTGTAGCTTTCACATGTAATCAAAAGGGCTGAATAGCATTTGATGCAGTTGCAAAAATTATCCATTTAATATGACATTATTGTTTGCTTATAATTGCTTACAGTTTTAAACATCTGAAGACTGTATCATCCTTTTTTTTACAGGACAATGTTTATACAATAATTATTAAATTTCCTACTGTTTTAATCCATAAATAATTTCTCCTGGAGTGTTTGAATAATGCCTATTTTGTAATACGTACTTATAATATACAATTCTGCATTGACAAATTGCACATTAACCATAATGTAAATGAATATTTATAAAATAATATCTAATTGATAACAAAGGTTATAAATACGATATATTACAACTAATATCACTTTTTTCACAGTAAACCCTGGAGCCAAAGAACGACTTGTCCAAATCACGGGTACTTCCGAGGACAAGATACAGTAAGTTTAATTTGAAATATTTGTATATAATACATTGAGTTTTAGTTGATTAACTTTCTTTTTAAATTGTTATTATATTAGTTACGCGAAGGATTTGATAAAAGATACGATTCAACGAAATGCATCGCCGGTGAGATTAGAGCAAAGTGGAGGAGAAAAAGGAGCCATGGGTGGCTCTAGTTCTTCGTTAAATAGTAGTGCATCAGATGAAAGTAATCGATTACAGCATCATCAACAGAATTCGCGGTTACGAAGTTCACTCCTCCACAGCTTCTCCACCAACGACGCCAGTATAGGCGAATATAAATATACGGTTACGATTGGTAACCAATCTCTGAAGATTACAGGATGTAATCTTGATCTTGTTAGGGTAATGGCTTTAGTGTTTTGCAAATGGTTAACCCTATATGATCATTGAATATATTGTTAATATAATTATTATCTATAATTAGACCGCAAAGCTAGTCCTAGATGAATACTTTTTGGGAGATTCCGAAAATTTTGCAAGTGGTATAGAATACTTCAATTTCGAGGATGAATCTCTTTATTCAGTGTCGTCTTCCAGTACACCAAAAACGGCATTAATACCAACCAACTCAAACGATATGAGCCGCGAACTAAGTGTGGATTGCACTACAACTTTAGAAACTGAAGAGTGTTATAAACCTCGTATAATTTCTGAGCAAAATTTACCAACTCAAGACGGTAATTGCTCCAAATGATTGTAGAAAATTATGGTATACCAACAGTAAGGTTTTAATATAACTATATTTAGTTTCAGAAGTTAGAGAACTTACATACGAGTTTTTGTTGCTGTGTGCAACAGGCCCGTATGCTAAGCGTCCTCCCGCAGATTGGGCTCGCATTCAAAAGGAATGTCCCAACATTGTTAGAAAGGTACATCAATGTGATACCAATGCTAATCACTTGATGTACAACAGTGTTACCTATTAATCTTCTTCGCAAAATGACACGAGATTAACGCCTTGAAATTAATTTAACTGTGTTTCGAAGTTACATTTCACCCATGAGCTGGAATGTGCTGACGCTATTTTGATTGTTACGTTTTCATTCATTTTCATTTTTAAAATACTTCCTTTCTGAAATTAATTCTAATGTTATTATTGTAAAGGATAATAACATGTTAACACCAAACAAAAGAAACATTCCTTTCCAATAGTGGAAAACAACGTCGATTCAAAGTATAATAACGTTTTGAATGAATAATCCAAACTACTTATTTTAAGTAGGCAGATCGAATTTTAATATATTATTTTTCAATTTCATTCCACATATTGAGTTATAAAATCAATATTTTCATTCGTATATTTATGAAAGTAATATACATTAACAGATTCCTACATAAGCTGTATGTACCAAAACTGAAACTTCAATGTTCTTATTATAAATTATGTGATATTTAGTAGTTTTGACCAAAAAATTAATTTTGTCAGTATTATGTAGAAAATTCGATGCACGTAAGACTTATTCTGTTGTGTAATTCAATAATTTCTTATTTCAGATAATATAACTAGCCTCGAGTCTTTACTAATACGCAAATCATACTAATATATGTATTAATATTTATTAATAGATTTTACTGTTTTTATGCAATTTTATTTTGTTGTGTGATTTAGAGTTTAACGTAACACAATATCTTTATATAGAGTAAGAAAGATTGTTTTTTATTTTATGTTGTTAAAATGTGATCTCTATATTTTCGTTCTTTTTTAGAGATTAATAATATAGTTAATAATATAAATTAGAAACCAAAGGCGACAACGCATCGTGTTACTGTATATTGTACGATCTTACTCATAAGTTTTCGTACTTCAAAAATATTATAATTTGTTTTGCTAGTTAAAAACTTGCTATTAAATGAGTTTGACAAAAGAATGATTGTAATTCGTATTATTTGAGAAAGTCTTGGAATGATACAACAGATTACATTCTGATGTACATTAAAACCGTTTATGTAGTGGATATTATTGTACAACACTTATGAAATTTAAAAGATAATAAAACATTTTTACTTTGTCTTAAATCTTTAAAACTTATGCAGTGCATACATTACAATGAAGGTGGTGCAAACACTTTTTTACTCGAAAATTAAGAGACGTTTGTGTCATTGCACATACGAAGGCATGCATTTTACACAAATCATGTAACACTCGCTTTCCAAATTTAAAGCATGTTGCTTATAACAACGTATCAAGGTAAAGTAAAGCAAAGCTATTATGCTTATTATTTAAGAGTATAATATTATTAATCACTATGTAGTTAATCGTTAATTTTATTTAATAGGAACCGATTCGCTGGTTCGAACCGGAAACGTATAAAGCTAAGGTAGCCGCAGCGGGTCTTGTTACAGTATTGCCGATTGGAGAAGGAGAAACAGATCCAGAATGAAACGGAAATGTTTAATAACTGTAACCTTCATGGAATTGTATGTATTAATCTACATCGATCTTTATCTCGATGAGTTGTGATAAATATTTAAAAAGAAATGCAATATAATCGTGTTCGTAAGTGAACAGACTCACGAAATTATCTGTGAGTGAAACATGTATTGCTCAACTCAGTTACAGCAATACAAAGTAACTAGTATGAATATCGCGATAAACTCAATATTTATGAACTTCATGCGTGTTAAAAATCTTAATTATTTTCACAACATAATTGTCTTATTAAGCATTTATGCTTTTATTTCAATACAATAATACGTGATTTCCGGCAAATTTATATAATTTTACTTGGTCGATTACGTAGCGCAGAAAGTAAATACTTAACATTATTATGTATAGCCCGTCCAAAGATGTAGTGCAGTTGTAAGTTCAACGATTGCTGTTGCGGCATTCAAGCCGCATGCGAGTTGCAACTGTATGGTTCCAAGTAATAAAATGGTAGAGACTTAACTAATTGACAACTAACTGAGTAGTTATGTGTATTTTTGTATCCAATTTGTAATTATTACTTTTAATTATTATAGTAAATTAATAGAATTTTTAATTATATTGTAATGGAAAAATGAGTCTTAAGCGACATCATACGGCACTGTATATAATAGTCTAGCCTTTTAATTTTTCTTATCGAAGCACTAGACACGTTTGTTTGTTCTTTACCTAATTCTATAACCATGTTATGTTACTTGTGGGACGGGCTATACATTAATGACAGTTTTGTTTTGTAGTATACATGGAACAACATTATTGTCTTTATGTTATAACTTTTATTACTACAACTATTAGAATCGAAAGAATTCAATAGAATACTTATGAATAACAATAAATAATTTTTACATTTTCAGTACTATAGATAAAATTGCAGTTAAAAATTTAACTTGTACAGTCTGCAAAGATTATAATATGTTTCAAAATGTATGCAGAGCAAAATAATAGCATTTCTGGTGATAACATTCAACGAAAAGTAGGTTTGGGTTAGATGTAAAATTAGAAGAAAGGAAATTAGGATTAATTAAAATCATTTCACTAACCAATTAATATTAATTGGAACTATTATTAAAGTTGGATTCAACTATTGACGCATATTTACATGTAAAAAACTAGTGATTTAGCATAGTCTAGTCTATGTTTTTAAAGTAGGAAATACCATTCAGGTAATCATTTTGCTGTGACATAACAACCAAAAAGAAAGATGTTTATCTTGTATTCTTAAATGAAGATTTTATATTTTATATACTAAAAACAATCATACTATGTAGCATATACTATTAATTGTATGGAAAGAAAAACCGAAATTTAATTGCCCCTTAGCTGATTTGTATGTAATTAATCATATACATTAGATTTCAATGTTGCATAAAAAGATGTTCATACTATTAGTAAAATCTTGTGTTTATTTTTTAATACTTCTCTGCCAATTAATTAAAGTTTATAATATTTATTTGAACTTCCGTATTTATCGTAAGCGTTATTTGAATGTTTAAATCGGGCTGTTTGCTTATATTAATTATTTTCTGGCTTCCTGGAAACACTCAATAAAAGAAAACTATTTAATATTTATTGAGTTGGAACTAAATCGTATTGTACGCATATGGGGCGTTATATTTGTATGTTTTTACGTCTTTAATATTTATTGCAAATTTACAATATTATTTGAGTTAAATTATTAATAATTTATTACTACCATCACTAACTACAGTAATATAATAGATTATATTATTGTACTTTACTCTTTAATAATAAAGTAATTAAAATAAAAGTATCATTTAGTTGCATTTATTTTTACCATAAAATAGAATAGAACATATGTATATGAAATCATTTAGATTCTAATACTTTTACAATGGTGTTATATAAATGAATGAACTAGTCTTTCGGCACTGTAATACTTTTATTATTCCAGTATCGTATAGAAATGATAATGTCCGAAATATACATACACCTTCAGTTTGTGTTGACTTCATTGTACTAGATATCGATTGCATTTTTATTTTTCATTTCTTGTAAAAGTTAAAAATGTTATATAATTTAATATAATGTGCATAAAACATTTGCATCAGAGGCCTACTTACTGATTGTATTTCATTACAATGTCATACTAGTTACTTACTAATTTCTATATTGCAAATGATTTTAATAAAGTAAATTAAGAAAAATGTGGCTTACATATGCACGTATGTATCTTAAATTCAGTCCACTTCATGATCGCATAAGTTTTATTTAGTCTAAAATACAGTACCAGTTTCATCTCAGAAAAATACCCATATTCATTGCTGCTAAAACAAAAAAAGAAGAAAGTATAAAAACGTATTATACATTCTAAGAGTTTAGTACTTTGAACAGTAAATTGCCTCATGTAAATAATTCATTCAGAAGATATTGAACCTATAAAGGCATGACAAAATTTAAATAGGCATCAGAAACTAGTTCTGTAGAATAACAGCATTAAACTATACGATTCATCGCACAATAATTGGCAGTTTTATGAGAATAGTGGTCTTCAATATTATTTTAATGGTTTCTTAAAACTCTCATTAGTATGCTTTTATAGTTTTAAATAAAATTAACTAACATATGCTCAATAATGGTTTAAAACAATAAATGTACAGAGCCACCATTCTGATTACATATTTGTATAGTTTTATCATTGCAGCTTTCTTAAATATATATTTGTGTATAAGTAATAAGTAGGATGTAAAAGATCGCGTACATTTATATGCATACAACACAGAATTGTCGGAATATCTTAACAGGTGCGAGTAATTAATACCAAATCTAATAAGATAAAGAAATAATTATACGAGAAGCATTTATTCTGTTATTCACAAATTAGTGCATTTGAAACTAATATAAACTTTGCTGTTGAAAAGAATTACTCGCGTCTGTTGCATATACCGAGGTAAATAGGTATATAGTTTGATCTATTCTAAATACGATTTACTTATAACATACTAAAATCAGAATATTTTATACTCTCAAGAAGTAATCTGTAATTTGAGTCCCATTTAGTTACATAAATAGAGATATCCTTTAAATAAAAAGAATATCGTTTGGCAAACAATTGACAGATATACAATATATGTAGCAAAGAATTTTGAAAAATATTGCAACTAATTTGAGTATTCTGCTATTAGCTATAGGTTTATATGTACTAGAGTAGCAACAATCGATTATAACTGAGATGTTCAGATAGTACACAGTCACGATTGTATGAGTGCAGTAACTAATTTCTAATGTATTAAAATTGATAGGTTTCTTTTACAGTAGCCTGTAGCACGGTGATCACAAGGTGTTCAAGTGTATAAATATTTAAAAAATGATAAGGATACACTGTGTTCACATTTATTATAGTCTAAACATTGTTTTATAAAACATAAATCGCTAAAAGCGATCATCTAGTTTTTAAATACATCGCTACACCTTAATTATCATTTTTTTTCTTTTTTTGAGACAATATGCTTCAATCAGAGGTTGCTAACCACAATTTCGATTTAATAAATTTTATAGTAAAAAATTCACTTAGAGCACAAGGGCTCTAATGTTTCAGAATGTCATAATGCATAATACAAATAACGTTCCATTGATGATACTATACATTTATAAGTAAAGTCAAATTAAAGGAATATAAAATTAGCTGCTCATTTGCAGGCGCGATTTATAGACTTAATACACATATACGTTTTTTAGCTGGCTGGCAAAGTTTTTATGTGTAATCCTATTTACAATGCAACAGCCAATGCTCATTGTACATCTCCAAATTTAGAGGTCATCCAAATTTTGCTCTATTGAATTAACTGTAAGCTACATATCCTCTAAATTTAGACCACACGCACAAATCTTGTTCCTACAATTCACAAATATTATAAATTTCTACCTAAAGAATTTAAACTTGTTTTTGTTGTGAAACTGTTCAATTTTCATTTCTAGTATTTATAAGATCAATTGCATGTCTATATGCAAATTCGATCGCAAAAATTTTTACGCATTGATTGCTAAGCGATCGATTGAAGACTACAAGTATGTATCCATTACACACTGAATATAAAATCTTTACCGAAATTCAATGCAGTATTCTATATAAAATATCCCCGCACTCTCACATTTATTTCTTGCAAATATAGAAAATTATACCATTACTTTGCTCCCAATTACTTTAACGGAAAATTCACTAAATACAATTAGTGGGAGTTATTTTTTTTTTTGTAATAATCTTCCATGGGGTTAAAATACATAGTCGGCTCCTGCCATGTCTATTGCCCATCTAAATTTGTCCCTTTGAGTTTTGTTATAAATCTTCTCAATGGGGACATTATTCTTCTTACACCTAAATAATTTGGAAAAATAATTTAAATATTTTTTTTCAAATATTAATGGATCATTAAAAATAGAATTTAAGTTACCAGGCGACAGAAATTCTGGGATCAAGATAATTCAGTTTGGATGTGCTCAATGCGATCTCCTTATTTTCTTCCTTATCTGTTGCTTGAACTTCCAGTTTTGTCAATTGATCCTTTAATCTATCTAAACTCTGTTTCTTCTTTTCATATACACTGCAACAGTAATCATGCCATATATTTATCATTAATTAATGTGTTAAGCAAGTTATATTATAATATGTTGTTATATTAAATGATAACAATAATTGTATGCATATAGAAACATACACTTTTTCTTTGACAGATCCATGTTTCGCATCACGTTTGGCATCTTTTACAGCTACTTCTGCGTCGCTTATAGCTTGTTTCTTCGCCTCTATTTTTGTCTTCAGATTTTCCATAGATTTTGCATGCGTTTTGGGAACTGAACGTTGATGATTGCACAAAATAGCGACTGCTCGATTAGCCCTATTGTACGCTAAAATCTTTTCTGCTTCACTGTCATCTGGATTTGTTAGCTTTTCTAACTGTTGTTGTAATGTCCACGAAGCATTATACGTTCTGAATACTTTGGCCGTCAGACCTTCCATTAATTCATTCAAATGTTTATTCATAACAGTTGTATTGAGACGATCAAAAAGATCGTCACTAGGCGATTTATTTTCCATAAAAAGTTGTAGATTTTTAAATACCCTTTTCTCTACTGGCACTTCATTGTAATATCTTATAGAATCTTTACCTACGAACATAATAAAACAAAATGAATGTCCGCCATTTCTGTTCAAACTGCATTATTTATCTAATGCAATAAAAGAACAAAATAATTAACATACCTAAGAAATCAAATGCAACTACATACTCCTTTCCATCTTTTTGCTCGTGCAACGAGATATGTTCTACTCGCAAAGAGCAACAACCTACAGTGTCTGCTTGATCCTCATCCTTTTCATTACCAGCTCTGAGAGCTAATTTATCTATAAAGTACAATGCAACTGCTCTTTGTCTTATACGCATTTCCTTACTTTTCCAATCTTCCCGATATTCTGCACGAATTTTATCTATCGATTGCGCTAATTTCCTCGCAGTTTCATACTTTTGCCAATCTTTTTCACCCTTAAGTTTACTAGATGGATTCAGCATAACATACTTTACTTGCCCTTGAATGTTTTCTGTCCAGGACGCAAGCCAAGTAACATTAGGATCGTGCCGAATTTCTTTCCATTTGTGGCCCGGTGGTGGCTTTGGTATATTGGAGTCTTTGGAACAATTGATGAGAATATCTTCAGGCATGACTCTCTTTTTCAGTTTACCCATTTTAGGGTGTTCACCACGACCTCTGAATAGACCAGGCGGTTCAATTTTAAAATTACCTATTTTTTCTTTATGTCCATCAATGGTACAAAAGCCGTACTCTTTTTGTATTTCCTCGTTTGTTTCTTTTATCTTTTGTTTCTCTTCTTTAGTCATTGCTTTTCTCTCTTCGCTTTTTTGAAGAAAGTATGTATGCATTTCTTTAAAATTGCACTTAGATAAATCAACTATCTTAGCCCTCTCCGATTCAGACATCACTTCCCTCCAATCGTGGAAAAAGTTACTATTAAATGCAGGCTTTGTAGTGTAGTCATGATCCAACATACGTGCATAGAAAGTTGCAACTTCCTCTGCATCCTGACTTAATTTCATTTCCCTTCCATTATAATAAAATTTTATATCAGGAGGAAGTGGCTCGTACGCAGGTGCGAATACTGGCCCTTTATGTTCTAAAAATGTCCATTTTGTTCCATCACTTTTCTTCTCTTCTTCCCACCTAAAATAATGACACGATTTAAATTTTTCCTTCATATACTTTACTCTATTATTTGATGTACTATTTTTATCCAAGAGGTGTACGCATAATGCCATGCTAAATAATAACCTAACCTTAAAATGGATAGGCGATTTAGCACTTTAGATTTCGTCCGATATATATGACTGCAGTTGAAATATACATTCTTTAAAAATACTATTTGGACATTTCTAATAACCCTGATCATATCTAAGTTAATAAATACATATATTTATGTCATTATTTATTATGTTGAAGACCAAAAATATTGCTTTCGTAACGTAAGGTTACGTGACATAACCCTATCAGTATGTGCGTGACCTTTTTTGCGCGGGATTTTCAAAACATAAGAACACTTTTACCACTTCCAAACTTCTTGTTCCTCTTCTTGCTTCCTTTTCCTTGGACCCGAATTTTCTCCTTTCGATCCCCTTGCACTTTTCTTCTTTGGTTTCTATAAAAAAGCATTTTTAATTGTAGTCGTTTTGTAAATTAATTGATTGTTTTGAGCAGTGTACATATAAATATAGGAGTGAATTACTTGTTCAATTTCTTCGTCATCCTCGTCATCTTTATGTTTACGTTTCTTTTTCTTCATTTTTGTATCATTCTTTTTGGACTTTTTGCGCGCTAATAGTGGAACATCCTCGTCTTCCTCATCCTCTTCTAGAGGTCTTTTAAAACTTGCGTTTCCTTTCGATCTTGCACTCTACATGATTTTTGTTTAACGTGAAATAAAAAATTTTGAAAACGGTGAAAACTTAATAGAAACCTTACATACCAATGGTATATCTTCGTCTGATTCCTCTTCAGTTTTAATAGTTGTATTATGGAGATCTGAAAGTCTTGTGTCATTTCCATCCGTTGAATCCATACTACCTTCTTCGTTGACTGGTTCCTCTTCATCCTCATCTTCTTTAATATACAATGGTTGTTCTCCACCACTGTCGTCATCATACTCTGGGTCAATTTGTGACACAGGTTCCTAGCAATATCATTTGTTATTTGTAATTCGTTAAGTTCATGTCATAAACATTTGTGTATATTTTACTGTTACCTCTTTTACTTCATGCTTCAAGGTTTGACAAACAACGAACTTAAAGTCTTCATTTCCTATATGATTAGTAGGTTTTTCATCCATTACCTCCTCTTTTACCTTGACCTCTTCCTTTTCTTTGTCCCTCCTATCTCTATCTTCCTTATGTTTCCCTGCAAATTCAATAACATGAAAATAAAGTTTATAATTATTATATCCCTAGAAAATTAATATCATACCATGACTCTTACATTTGTCTTTGTCATGACGCTGACGGTCCTTGTCTTTATCATGTCGATGTCTATCTTTGCTTGATAAACTATGTTTATCCTTGTCCTTTTCAGATGAGCGATGCTTTTCTTTTTCATTTGCATGAGATGTGGAATGTCTCTCCTTGTCCTTTTCGGAAGAATGCTTCTTCTCTTTTTCTTTGTCTTTAGAAACACTTTTATCCTTGTCCTTGTCCCGAGAATTTGAACTTAAACTATGCTTGTATTTGTCCTTATCTTTGCTTTTATCTTTGTCTTTCTCTTTGCTTTCTTTATCCTTAGAACTATTATGATGCCTGTAGTAATTTTTTGTTAAGAGAAAACTGCGCTAACTAAATGTAAAACAATATTAAATATTGTTAATACCTGTCTTTATCCTTGGAGCTAGAACTAGAGCTTGATTTGTGATGATGTTCTTTATCCTTGCTTTTATCTTTGCTTGAGGAACTACTACTCTTATGTTCTTTATCCTTGCTTGAAGAAGAGCCACTTTTTCTATCCTTATCTTTGTCTTTGTTACTATGGCTACCATCATGTTTATCTTTTTCTTTGACAGAGCCAGAACCATGTTTATGCCTATCCTTTTCCCTGTGGTCGCTTCTGTGATTTCTATCCTTCTCTTTGCTTCTCTCTTTGTCTTTATGATCTGATTTATGTGATCGCTCCTTGTCTTTATCCCTATGTTCAGACTTATGTTCCCTTCTTTTATCAAATCCATTTGATAACCCATTTATATGTGTATCTAAAGATATTAAAAAACACAGTATTTTAATGACATGTTAATTCGTTTGCGTAAAATAAAAAAAAGCATACTGCATATTAAAGTATAAATGTACCCGTATATAGAATGAATGAAAGAGTGAAAAATAATGTAATTATGTTTGTGAATTAAATTTAATAGAACTATATTCGTAACAAATTTATTTTGATATTAAATGGAAATAAATTTTTTTAATACAATCTACTTGCACTCCTATTACTTTTCGGAAAATCGAATTTCAAAGTATTTACTTAATATTTATTGAAAGGGAAAAAGTGAAAATTATTTATTCCTGTAATATAGAACACGAACAAGTGCCAATTCAAAAGAGAAAACTAAATTTGAATTCGGGGAAAAATCGTAATATAGTTCAAACGCTTCGTCCGGGGCGAAACACGTGTCAGACCGGTCGGGTTGTTGGCAGCCCCTAACACTTTAGTCGTTGCATAGATAGAACTTAACGTTTGCTACTGCAAAGTTTCGATTTCAGCTATGTATGTAAGCGCACGTATGTTAAACTCCATGAATGAACTGCTTACCGCTATGATTTCCAATCATATTGCTATTCTCCTTGATCTTTTTTTCCTAAAACAATGAATTTCGTTAAAAAAAAAAAAGGTATCTTAAATATGAACGCCCCATTGTATATAACTATCTACACTTCTATTGAACTTAACGTCTGGCGGAGCGAAACAAGCCAGGTAGGACTTAGCCGCAGACGCCATTTTGGGACTTAGAAAAATTTCGCGTCTGTGGCTATGTCGTACGTACAAGAGAAAAGCCTCAATACAAGGCAAAATATCAAAAAACTGTGCACGTAAGTGAAAGCAATTATACCAATAGATACTAAATATTCACTTACCGAGTCCGAATTCAACTGCGTTGTTGGCTGCTCAAGCTCCATTTTTCATACAAACGCGACTGATAGACTCTGGCGACGCGAGGGCTAACAGAAGCGAGAGAAGTAAAGAGGACTGAGGGCACACACACCATCCAGCCTTTGCTCGACTATACACTCCGCGCGAGACTGCAGCCGAGCCTACGCGTAGATCATATAGGAAACCAGTCGAAGTATCAAAAATATCTGACTACGCATGCGCTTCTTAGCTCCGCCTCTTCGATCCCCAAATATAACCCTCTGCCCCTCAGTTAGTATCGTAATATTCGGTCATATTCCTTTCCAATGATTTTGGTTATGAGGCTGATGCTTGCGATTTTACAAACAAAAAGCATAAAAACATTTGCGAATTCGTGAAATGGTATATTTTTATCGATCGGAATCCCTTTAATTTAGAAAATAATTATCCAATTTTTGGTCTCCTACCGCCACAAACTTCAATAAGTGAAGTCGTTCGCAACCTAAAATCGAATATCGAGACATTACGTGTACTTACATTGAAGCCATTTCATGTTAAGATCCACAGGATTAATGCCATTTCTTACCGACGTGTTGAATGCCTTAACAATAAATCAACGCACGCGCAAAATTCATATTCGCTCTTCGTCTCAACTGTATATCTTGAAATTTTTACGGGGCGAATGAAATAGACTCATATCCTACTTCACCATATTTAGTACTTACAATCTGCTTGAAATAATGAAATTCTCAACTTAAGAATAGTGACCGATTGTTTAATAAAAATTAATGCAATTTTATTTCTTATGAAACGTTCCGCGTTTTTGTTTAATAAGCTGACTAAGGAAAAAAAACAGATTTTGGAAACATAAAGTAAATAACATATTAAATACATTATTCAGTTTTACAAAACAGCTTATGGTCCTTTTCTTGGAGGAAGCTGAAAATAAAATGCTACTACTACTAATACAGATTATGGGCATTGTACCATTTGACATAAAACATATATATAAGAATGAAACAAGTCTATGAAAATATATTGTAAATATATGATCCCCACGCCATGATGTATTGTTAAACTAAATTTTAAAAAATTTTTGGAATTCATTGTAGAATTAAATACTATGTTTACACAATTGTCTATTTTTCCTATTACAGACTAGTTTATAGATTACAATATCAATGGGTGTCGATTTTTTTCAAATTCAGGTTTGACGGGTAAAATTTGCGCCATATACGATGCTTACATTTTATAATTTTATATTTTCTGCTTTTCCTTCTATATCCTATAAAGGTTTCCTTTTCTGGAAGACAAACACGGCATACAATGCTAAAAAGAAAACATTAGTAAACGTTATTATGATAGCATTGATGGAAGCTCACAAGTAGAGTTGGCTTTATACTAACATGTAACTTCCCATTCTGGTTGCGATAACGTGCCTATATTTCGGCGATTTGACGAATTTTCCATATATTCTTTGGCATGTTGATAATCTTGGCCAGGTTTACCAGTAAGACATTCTTCCTGTCGAGGGGGATAAGTTTCTAAACCCTGTATTCTCTCAAGCATTCCTGTATTACGATCCTTCATACGTTCGAAAAAAGTGTCAAATCTACAATTGAATACAATAAAAAGGTTTACTTTATCGATTAAGTTTACTAAAGGATTAAGATAACGATAACTATTAAGTTCTGCTCACCTTTCGAACAATACTAGTTCTAAGTCGAATTTTAAAGCTAGTTTACAAAATACAGGCAAATAGACAAGAAACTCTGGACAATTAACAACACCTTCTAGTTGAAAGTTATATTTTGCTCCAAAAATTGGTGGATTAGTTTTGTCACACCAAAATTCAATGTTATAAATTTCGTTCCCAAAACTGTTACCATCGCATTGTTGCCACCTAGAACTGATTGGAAGATAAATTCGTTTTGTATAGTTAACTAAAAAAGTAAATGCAAGAATCTTGAAATGTATAGCATTGCGAACATCAACTTACACTAAATCATACGCGTCTGGAATAGTTCCAATAAAGTAACCACCCGGCTTTAGACATTCGCTTGCATTTTTCAACATGCACTCTGCTTGCGGCAATGATTCAAAACAATAATGGAATGCAAATTGGCAGCTGACGATGTCGAGCAATATACTGGGATCCTTGAACTTTTGTCTTAATCGAACCTGAAATTCTTTTTTATAATGAATTCCATAAGGACAATTTTAGTATCTTACATTCTATTTTCTCTATATTAAACTTCAAGACACTAATTTAAATACCTTTGTACAATCTGCCGTTATAAATTCAACAGTAAAAAGTTTATTATAACTTTTCTTCGTTATATCTTTGTATCGATCTCGACATTGCTGTACAGTTATTTCAGCCAAATCGGCGCAAATCAAGTGCGTTATATTTGAATTTCTCCATTTAAATAGATCTCCTCCTTTACCGCAACACATATCTAATACGTTTATAGGATATCCATGTGCTTTATGTTTTATTTTACTAATATATTCACCTGGAAATAATTAGTTGGTAATATGATTAATTAGGTACTAAACCATATACATAAATAAATTTGAAAAATAAACAGAAAATTGTTTACTTTGTAATAATTAATCTTACTTATAAGTTCGGTTTTAACCCAGTTGTTAAAATTTCTCATATACAAAATTCGACTTTTGTTTCTAATAGTGAGTTCTCCATCTATCAACGAATTATAATGTTTTGCAACTAATATTGCATTGTCAGTGCATTCTTCTGTATTTGACGATTGTTTTGTTTCTTCATTATCAACTATTGATTCAGATAGAGAACGCTTACGCTGTAATGTATAGGGCACATTCAAGGGGAAACATTAGAAAGGGTCATTTAAGAAAATAATACAACATTTAAGAAATATATAATATAATGTTTGTACATACTTTTAATGCAGTATTAGATATTTCGGGATTCTCGGAATGTTCCGCAGGCTTAGATCGTTTGCTTACATTATGCTTTTCTTTGGTCTCATTCATTACATTAGAACAAGGTACAGACATATTAATATTACAGAACAATCGTCTTGGAATATTAAATTCTATTCTATATTTTGTCTAAATAAATATTACTTCACTCTATTACATATTGTATTGTACACCTTGATAAATTAATTTTCTATCGTTGAACAAAAACAAACAATTATTGAGGAAACGTATGCAATTGATACTTGCGTAGCGTCCACGATTCTTTATTGCATTATTTCCAATGCTGCGGGGGACTGTATTATCAATGCTGGCAACGTGATTCGTATTTCATAAAAATACCCTGCATTTTGTAAAGGTTAGCTGAGTGCTTCTTTTATCAATTTATATGTGTATTTAATATTTTAAATGTAGAATTTATTTATAATAAACATATAAATAATACACAAGAACTCTCTATATGAAGAGTTCAGTTTTTATAATTTGGTGACAATGCTGATCTAAGAAATATTTAGAAACATTCAATTACCAAAGTATGTTATTTGCTGAACAATATTTACTAAATATATCTTCATTGTTGCCGTATAATAATATTTTCAATTCTATTCCATCATAAACATAATTAGTATTTACAATGGGTCCACTTTATTGTGGTATGCAGCCGTACTAATTGTTACTATGAGAAAAGGATTCAAATTAGTTAAAGCTGCGTATATATATATATGTATATACATATAAATTTATTTATATCTGAATAAAATTGTATTGATACATTATATACTACAGTGGTATCAAGTATTTACTTTGCCATATGCATTTTTTACCATATACATATTTCGAATCGAAAGGCTGGTTGATTTGAATGAAACATACGTTTGTAATACTTTAAGCATGTGTCGAGCACTTCAATATTGCAAACATACTTTATTTCATACAAAAAGAAATATATATGTGTATATATTACATGGGCATAGCTTTGTTTTCTGAGGTTGGTAGGTAGAAACCGAAATTTCTTTCACTTTTGTATTACACGTTCTCATCTATTATCTGATCTACAAGATACGTTATGCATATGACATCCTTATCTAACAGCTTATCTAAAATTCAATAAGAAGGCAAGATTAATAGTATTTTGCTTTGTTGTCAGTAAAAAATCATGATCCCTTATTTCTTTATAGGTACATATACAGAGTACAGTTTATGAACAATTTATTTAAACTATTATTCATCTTGTTTATCGTACTCCGCTGCCAGAGTAACTTTTGCATGCATCCAAGATCATGGATACATTTCCTACGCCAAGGTACGAAACAAAGATTGAAACTTTTGACACATGCATGATCGACGCTGCAAATCAACAGAGAGAAATATCTCAGACAGTAAGCGGACAAGCAGCTTCTCAAACAGTTGAAGTAGATAATCAAGAGAATCATGATACCTCGGGCTTGCATCAACCACAACAAGAGATACAACAACAACAACAAAATCAGCAAGATCCACCTAATCAATTCTCGCAAATACAATCGAATACTCAACAAAGTATGACCCTTACTCCAATACGATTACCAGCCATACTCGACGGAGAATTTTTTACAGTAATTAGAATAGAGGACAGTAATGTAACAGTCAGATGTTTACAATGTCAAAAACATTTGAATGGCAATTTGAAATCCACAGGAAATTTTTTAAGTCATATTAAAGTAAGGTTTATTTATTTATTTTTAAAATATTTAAATTTTCATGCAGCAATTTCTTCTCTATTTATTAATCTAAGCATTCTGTAGAGAGTACATCCGTTTATGGTTGATAAAATAAAATGTAAATCGAATCAGAGGAAACCCGCAATGATATATATCGATTTATCGGCTGATAAATGTCCAGAAATAGTAAGGACCAAAAGAGGATATAGAAAATATTATAAAACTGTAAGTGTACCATAACGGCTTCTAAATATATATAGTAAAAAGTAAAGAAGTAATTAAAGATTAAAGAGCTACATTTGTATAGGAGGAATGGCAACCAGGAAATGAAGAAGCTTGTGATCAATCCAATGAATGGACAGAAAATCCATTAATTCGTAGACGTAAGTTAGAAGAAGCTGAATGTTCTGATCTCTTAAAAGTATCGCATAATAATTCATTTGTAATGGAAGATGAATTTGATGCGATTGGGCGAAATGTTGCAGCAAAACTAAGAAATATGAGACTAGACCAAAGAATCATTGCAGAAAAATTGTTAAATGATATTTTATTTGAGGCACAATTAGGGAACCTCCATAGAGATTCTAATATACATGTGTGAGAAAGACAGTTAATAGATTAAGGAATGTGTGTACGTAAATGATGTGAATATAAATGAATGGATGTATAAGGAAGCATATATTTTTATCAAATCAAATTCAACAATATTCCTTTATTAAAATTAATTTATTGTGCCACTTTAATAGAAATAGTAATACCAAAATGATTTTTTTAACCAATCAGATATAAGGGTATGTGATCTATTCTACATATTTTTTAGTTTATATATCGTGAATATTCTGAAACTAAATCAACTAAAAATAAACTCCATATAAGAGTTTATTGCAATTTCTACTAAAAAGATAAATACATTTAATATGCAAAGGCAACAAAGATAAAATCACAGAGTAGAAGATATACATATTTTAATACTTTTTAAGTATTCACATAAGTATCTACAATTGTTCTGTATATACATACATAGTTCTGTAAATATTATTATACAGGTATAAAATGCGTAGATACATTGTAGTAGCTGTCAAATCTAGTAACTATTTGTAAAGGATTTTTAGACGGATCGTTTTTCTATAAATACTTCTTAAATATAGCTACCTGTAATATTTGTAATGTATGATAAAATACATTTCCAATGCATTGTAGAATGATCAATATCAGTCCTTAGTTTCTCATTTTACCTTTAAAGATTATAACTATATATTTTAATTGTATTATTTACTCTATTGTTTTGTGAATTAATAATTTTCTAATATATCTATTTTGTATGTAAACCAACTGGTATAAATACGGAAGAAAATCATGCTAATACAGAAGTTAAAGCATTTATAAAATTACATTTCAATTAACGTTTTACCACGAAACAATTTTATACGTTTGTCAGCTTGTATATATTCTACGCTTCTTTGGTTTAAGTAATGCACAATAAATCAATGTCGATAAAATACAGAGCGTCATACTTCCAAAAATTACGTAAAACACGTAAGTATAGCAGAACCCATCCCATTCTGCATAGAAGTACCAAGCTAATGTTAGAAATGTATTTTGTAGTAATACAAAAATATAATACGGTAACACCCACTTATCTGCATATTTGAATTTGATTCTGTACTCAATTAAGCAAATTACATATATTAATCCCAGCCACAGATTAAGAAAAAATGTAATAATGTCATAATACTTTGCATAATAGAAAAGGTAAATTAACATTACCCCGTAATGTATACTGAGAACAATAGACAAGTAAAATGGATAAAATTCATAAAATACAGTAATAACAAGTATGCGGGCCAAAGTGAAAAAGAACCACCATAGAAAACTTAAAAATTTCCCTACAGGATCATCTTCTTCTAAACCTTTTGTAGAATATCTTCGTTGTGGAACTTTTAAGCTTTCTATACTGGCTTTCTTTTTATTTGCTTCTGCAACAAGAACTGACTTAGTAAATGCTTTATCACTCTCTGATTTTTCTATAACTGTACAAATAGAATCAGGTCTTGGTGGGGCTGGTACATCGGGTACAGGCAAAGGTGTAACTGTAGTAATTCCTCGTAAAGGAGTTGGAGGTGGTGTAATGTGCATATTTTTGGGCGGTAAAGGAGGTGTTACAGATACTTGACGATCTAAACATAAGTGAGCATCACATTGCTCCTTATTTTCTTTTTGATCTTTCACGGATTCTGTTTGTTGTACAGAACTTTCTGCGCCATTATTTCCACGTGTAGCATTTTCTCCTGGTACATCAGATAGTCTTAACGGAGCCTTTTCTTCGAGATCATAAGCTTCCTAATAGAATAGTTAAATTGTTTCTGTTCTTAAGTGACTTACTTTAATACATCATGAGTAAGCGTTTAATTTTTATGCTGAAATACCTGAACACAATATTTCTTTAACCACATCGCCCAGGGCAACTTTCTGCCATTAATGCGTTGACTTTCAAATCTTTGAAAAGAGGTAGTTTGAATAGCAAGTATCACAATAGACATAAGAATGGAAAGTACCTTTACAACAACTGCAAAATTAATTGTAGCAGTATTAAATTTTTAGCACAGTAAGCACTATATATCAAGTAATATAATAAATTGTGTACCGGATTGATGAGTCTGATGAAATAATGACTCATGAAAAAGCAAATGCGTTTGAAAAATAGCTTGAGGAGCTGCTTGAAACCATGCTTGCAAAAAAAAATATAATTCTATAGCAGCTGGAGCAGCAGCAATATTTAAAGTCTTTGTTCTCTCTTTTCCATTTAAAATAATAGCCTCAATACACAGTACTATAAGAGTCGCATACCTAAAAAGGAATTGTAAATTGTATTAATGAGAATCATTAAATTATTAATAGTTTTGGATAGTAAATGGTAGTACCTATAAAGAGAAAAAAAAACAAAGCCCATCAGTTGACAAAGTTGACGGAAGAACCAATAAATAACACCCTTTGTTAGTTTATCGTCATCTGTCATCCACCAATCCGGTCTTGAAACGGTTAATACAAAGTACACAATTGCTGGTGCATACATAAAACCAATAGTACAACATCCCCATATCGAATTACTTTCTTTAAAATGTTGTATAGCGACCACTAAGTCGGCGGAAAAATTAATAATATATGCAACACAGGTGATCAACGTTGGAATTAAAAAAACTAAATAAATTTGTTCGGTAGGTTTCAACGGGACTTGCAAGAAACGAGAACACTTTTTTTCACAAATTGTATCTAAAGTGCTTGCCATATTTTAAGATCAGATAATAAATCTGTCTATCTTTTCATTTTTCTTCTCCTTCATAGATCTTCGTCATCGGCAGAGATACGACACTCCAAATATTTAAGTATTCTTGCGAATAGCTGAAATAAAGATTTTTGTGACATAGCAATCCATACCAAAATTGAGGATAGTTTAAAGTTTTGTAATTTGTTCTATTTATCTTACAATAAGATATGCAGGAATATTTATATGAATTGTGAATACTGTTTATAACTTTTTCAACATATGGACGTCAATTACAAGTTTTACGGTTATAAAAACAGTTTAATTGTGTAATTAAGAATTTATATACATTACCTAAACAGTGTTGAAAAATAATTGCACTTTCATTCAACAGGAGAGACAATAATCTTTGCTTAATTAAATAAATCTTTTACCTAGGACCATATGTGCTATTTTGTATTATTATAAGGATTCAATTTTATCTTATAAATTATAAATTACGATGTTTTAAGCGATGATCGTACAGTATGATGAAAAATAGTACCATTTATTCTAATTGCGATCCGTTTTTACACGATGCTTAAAATTAGGCTACTAACACACAAAATAGTTGCAAGTGTAAATGCGTATATATTGAAATTATTAGTCAGTGTATACAGTGAAACTGATAATTCGATAAGATTTCATTTTGCTGGCACGCGATAAAGTGTCTTCAAATATGTATAAGTATGGACGTCCAGTGAAGGATTACTTTAGAAAGCGTAATCGTTCTGTGGAAACAGAGTGGGGGAAATCTTTTCTTCAGGCGGGAAACATCATTCATATACGTATTTTATAAATTATTCTACGGTAATTCTGTGTGTCAGCAGTTTTATCTAAATTTTATTTCATTAATAAGGTTTTATAAAAACTCCTTAACACTGTAATGTAAATAAAATTCTTATTTTTCACAATTATAATATGTCATTAATCGCAAAATAATAAATATTTACATAACATTTATAATTATAATTCTTTATGTAAGTTGGTATCCCGTTCATCATTTTCAATAGGTTCTAAATTAGACAGAAATGCATTATATTGTTCCATAATGTCTTCATTAGTAGTCAAACTTTTCTCATCATAATCTGGGCCGACTGACCATAATGTTTCCAAATCGTACAATAACCTGGCTGGGCGCAGAAAAATGTGTAATGCAATATTACCTACCAATAAGAGGGAGTAAATATTAATTCAATTAATTCCAAAATTACAACATTTTTAAATATCAAAGAAGAAATACCTAAATCTAAAGCTATCCAATCCTTTGAATTTACTCCTTCAATTTTTGGTATTGGATCCGTTTTACACTTTTTTAATTTGTACACTTTACGGACAAAAGTAGCGAGTGCTTTCATATGCTTATTCGATTTACTTGTGACCACCACTATGTAATCAACATACGATAATTGTGAGGGCACTGATGCTACAAAAATATCCTTAGTATTATCCTTCCGTAATAATAATACAAGATCCTCTATATCAAATACACCACTTTTTCCACCTGATAAGTACATAAATTCAAATATATATATATATAATAAACTGCAACAAACACAATTAGTTTTATACGTATTACGTATTGGGTCCATAATGCACATTAGTTGTACTCACGCTCCGTATTTATTCCTTCGTACGGATCCGGATATTCTTCCTCAATTCTTAAGTCTTCCAAGTTAATTGTTTCTTGTCTTTCGCTAACGTCGAAAATAATTTCTGCGTCTCGATCTGCGAAGACTTTATGAGTTGCCCCAAATGAACCGGTTAGGTTAAGCGATTGGGATTCATCATTTTTATCATGTTTGGACCGTTTTTGACTATTTGTTGAGAATTTTTTAACTTGATTTAGTTGAGAATATGTTACTAGGTAATATGTACAAGGTTTGAAATAGTCATGAAACAACTTCCTCGTTTGTAATAAGTTCATTAATGGAAGGCTCCGCATGTTGCTGTACGTATAGAGTAAGGTTATGTTTACGCGTCGATAACGAATGGCACACGATTGTAGCTACTTGCGTATCGACACGTGTATCTGTAATAATACATCGTACAAATTACACGAACGCATAAATCATTCTCCGAAATCGATAGAGTAATGTTTAATATAATCTATAATATAATGTTAACAAAAATAGAAGGGTTAAGGATAAACGATTGTGGTCATTTAAATGGTTGTTTTATTAAATTGTACAAGAGACAAGTACGTTAATAAAAGAAGTATCTGTCTAAGAACTGATCACCGTAGTAGTTTCAATAACTTGCTTCAGATTCATTCGAATGATGTTCGTACAGCTGAAAGAAAAGAGATTTGGTCAAGTTAGTTAATGTTTAACAAGGTTAGGTATAGAGAAGTATTATAGTTAAATTTATTTACAATATTTTATTATGTGCGAATGCTTAATGAGACATATTCATTGAATATGCTAGATCATTATTTGCACAAGCTTCTAATCCTTACGAATCATACATAAATTAATACTTACACAGGTTATGGGTATGGAATTTACTTGGACCTCGCACGCATCTTCCTCCTTTTACGTTTTAGCCTGCGCATTCTCTTCTTTCGCCACTGAAAATTGATAACTCTTGTTTAATCTTTATTCAATTTAGCATTACTTTGTCACAAACTATTCGCGATCTTTAACTACAAATACTATACGCAAAAAATTGGAATAACTGCTACAAATACTGTAAATAATAATGTAAATAACAAAGAAAAACCTGCAAAATAGCAAAAACAGAGTTTTGTATGACAGTAATATTGTAGTAAGCGTGTCAAGGAATCGTGAAATGCGAGTTACAACAACGTATGATTTCCATGTATAAAAAATGTATAAAAATAAAATTGTGGCGGAAAATATTAAAATTAATCGAAACTATTAATGTTGTTTTACCTTCGCTCTCATTTTTGGGCTAAGAGATTTCTAGATTGTCCTAGAATCTCTCGATTGTTGCGGAGCTCAAACCTCCACCTTCCTTCGCGTTGCAATACCAATATGGAAGAGAAGCGCAGCTCTATTCTGTATCCGGAAGCACCATACGCCTTAGTTCTTGTATTTTACTCTAGGTGGCCGAGAAATTGCATACTGACCGAAAAATATACATACATGTATACGTATGTGTGCACAGAATAAATTAAATAATTTACACAACGTGTAATAAATAATTTACATGATGTTTAACGAAGTAATGAAACATAACTGATCATGCTCATGCAGAATTTTGTTTTCGCGTTATTAGGAATTAATGTTTCATATTTTTCAAACATGTTTTGTTTTCACACGTTGAGATATATTCATGCGCCACCTATCCCGACGCAGTTTCGTTTTCCCGCGTTTAAAGGGTCTTCCCGCGAAAAGTGTTTAGTTTCTACTTGTTGCGCGAAACGTCTAAACTAATTCGTAAACGGAATAATAAATAAATTAATTGTAAAAATTCAGTTAATAATTTATGGTTATCGAAACGGTATTAGCAGCCGTACAGTGTTATTCACGTCTTCGACGAATGACTAATCGTTCCTCTTCATAGGGAAAGGTAATAGGTTAATGAGCGACAAGAAAAACATTGTACAAAGTTCATGTTCTATTCTTAAGAGAAAAAAGACTTTTCTAAATGAAAATTTTGTTTAAGAATAATAATAACAGTGCCTTAAACTTATAATAAAAATGGCGAGTATTCAGACGACTATACCATTCAATGTACGAAAAAAGTGTTCCTTTTACGGAACTAAACAGAACGTAACGAAAGTAGATTATACGAATGCAACTGTCAGAGATACTAGTTATAAATACACGCCTACTGTAAAGAAAGTTATTACTTTGAGTAGTAGCGAATCAGATTCGGACTCTGATATCGAAAACGTGATCATAGAAAATAATGTTAAAGTTTGTGGTAGTGGTACAACTATTCGCACTCCACGATGTACTCGAAAATCAAGCGAATTTATTGGTATGTAAACGAATCTTATAGTATTACTTTCTGGGAATGTGGTTTATGGTATTGCAATACGTTTAAATATATTTTGATTTAGGAGAGAATGGTAGCACACCTCCAAAACAAATGAGGATAACAAAAGCAACAGTAGTAACGTCACCATCTACACCCTCTACTCTTTTTGATAAGTTGAGTTTAATGACATCCCCTGAGAGGGAAGAAAAACTGCATCCAAAAAAATTATTTGGATCGGATAAATATCGGAATGCTCGTAAAGCTTTACATAACTCTGCACCAGATAGTTTACCTGGTAGAGAAAGCGAATTACACAAGCTAGAAGAATTTATGGAAGAACATTTAAAGAACGAAACGTCCGGTTCCTTGTATGTGTCAGGACCACCCGGTACAGGGAAAACAGCATGCCTTTCGAAATTTATGGCAAGAACTGTATTTAAGACAAAGTTCAAAGTAGTTTATATTAATTGTACAACAATGAAGTCTGCCACCACAATTTATGCAAAGATTATTCAGGAGTTGGATTTACCTGCATCGAGGTCAGGAAAAAATGGAAAAGCAGTTATCGAAAAATATTTAGCCTCGAAGCACAAAATGTTGCTATTTATTTTAGACGAAATGGACCAGTTGGAAAGTAAAAGGCAATCAGTTTTATATTCTGTTTTTGAGTGGCCTTCAATACAAAACTCCAAGCTGATTTTAATTGGCATTGCCAATGCTTTGGATTTGACAGACAGGATATTGCCTAGATTGCAGGCTAATTGCAAATTAAAACCAAGGCTGATGCATTTTTCACCATATACAAAGCAACAAATATGTAATATAATATCGGAAAGATTAAACGAGGCAAATGTAACGGATTTATTCACTGGAACTGCAATACAAATGCTAGCTGGGAAAGTTGCTGCTGTTTCTGGTGACATTAGAAAAGCATTGGATATCAGTAGGAGGGTAATAGAGCTCTCTGAATCCCAGAAATTAGCACAAATTTTACAGCCAACTAATGGCAATGGTATGAGGTTTTGTAACTATATACTACAAGGAGCATGATCTAGTGGAAAGGAAATAAATTGTTATATTTTACAAAGCTTCTGTTTTATTCCAGATACAAATAGAAGTAGTCCGAAAAAACAACAACCTGTAGTAGAAAAGCAAGTAGATTTGAAGGAAGTTATTACAGTTTTGAATGGCGTTTATGGTGGTTCTCGAAATATTGAAAATGAAGAAAGTACATTTCCTTTACAACAGAAATTATTACTATGTTCTCACTTACTTATTCTAAATAAAGGTCGAAATAAAGATGTAACAGTGGGAAGGGTAAGTTGATGATAATATAACTTTTTACACAATTGTACTTAATATTGAGGTGTTTAATTTGGTTAATTGCAATTTTTTTTCAGTTGCATGAAGTATACAAAAAGGTCTGTAAGAAACGGAATATTCATGCTGTTGATTCTTCCGAGTTTTACAGTTTATGCTCGTTGATAGAAACTAGGGGTATATTAAAATTAACAACTAAAAAGGAGCCTAGATTGTCAAAAATAAATTTGGAATGGGATCAGGAAGAATTGGATGCGACTCTGCAAGATAGAAACATGATGGCGGATATTATTAATGACATAGCATGCCTATAAATATGGCTTAGTTAAGTTTTCATTACCTATTACATTTTTCACGCGGCTTTTCTTGATTGTTAAAAAAGCATGTTGTTTTCCTGAAAATTGACTGGCAGTTTGGAACTATATAAATTGCAGCATATTTTATATTGTTTTCTTTGGTTTGCATTGGACTGAATTTACTATTTATCTTGTATTACAAAATTATGTTGCGTTTTCAAAATTTTTATACAAAAATAACACAATTGTTTTATATTTTACTCTGTAAACGTCTTCTTATACTTCTTAAACGTTTACCTTTTAATAAATGCGATATGTTTTTAATTGTGATTATTATTTTTTTTCCTTTTAAGTAATATATAAAAAAGCACATATCTATATAATTATAGAACTTGTACAATTACAACTTGTACAAATTACAGCTAGAGCTCTTTTAGCGTGGTTGATACAAGTAAATAAATTTCTTAGCCTTTTCCCTTTCAATTTAACATTTCAAAAAATAGCCAGTACAAGTTGAGATAATTTATAAAAGGAGAGTTATAATTTTAAAAAAGGAGTGCATTTTTGTTGATTCTTTAATTGTTAATATTGTTTAAACCACAAACTCCATATTATTGCCACCAGTTGGAAAGTTATGCTTAAGACCCCAACTTTATTTTGAAACAAGTCCGGGTAACGAATACCCACTGGAAACCGCAAAAAGACGAAAATGTTTAAATTAACTTTTTGATCCAGAAAGTTGATTTCTAAGTTGCTCGGGGTGCGACAAACGCGAGATGGCGCCACGTGTTTTTTAAAAATAAAATTAAGAATTACATATTTTGGGTCTTGGTAGTTGTTTTTTAATCTGCGAGATGTCAAATGAAAGAGGAAACATGAGCTATTAACCTCTAGTTGTGTCGTTGCAGAGAAATACATTGCATGATTGGTCATATCTTGTTTCTGGCTTAGTATTCAATTTGTGTTATAACTGCCATCTGCAGGCAAATGTCAAATTACGCGAAAGTGCTTTTCATTACGGTGTTCCGTTTAAGGTTTTAAAAGCTTGAAATTTTGCGATTATGTCGTCGGTACTTGTGCCGGAAATTCCTGCGCCAGGGTTTTCTTTTGATCTCTGTCAAAGGTAACGTTATATTCCAATGCTATCTTATACAAAAAATGTTATCTTTCAGCTTGGAATCGCTAATGTTAAAAATGGTAGTTCATGTTAACATAACCTGTGTTAATATAATATTGCTGTGTCACTTTGCAGTAACATCTACTCCTTTCAACAATGTATATTTATAAAGTTACGTGGTATAAACAAACATTGATAGATTGTTCATAAATACATGTGCATTTTAGAAATAATTTTTTGGTGAAGAAAGGATTTCAAGCACCCAAAGCTGTAAAAACAGGAACTACCATTGCTGGAATTGTTTATAAAGATGGAGTTGTTCTTGGCGGTGATACCAGATCAACAGAGGATACCATAGTCGCTGATAAAAATTGCAGCAAAATTCATTACCTTGCGCAAAATGTATAGTAAGTTCATGTAATTTTTGTAATCGTATAGCCTTGTGAAAACAGTATTTTGAAATACGTGTCACGAATGAATTGTACTATACATACGTATAATTTAAAACAAATCGATTAACTTCTTTTAAGCTGTTGCGGTGCTGGAACTGCAGCCGACACTGAAATGACAACTCAGATGATATCCAGTCAATTGGAGTTACATCGTTTAAATACTGGTCGTATGGTGCCAGTTTGCACTGCAAATGCGATGTTAAAACAGTTGTTGTTCCGTTATCAAGGTAACATCGGAGCTGCTTTGATATTAGGAGGTGTTGATTTAGATGGGCCACACTTATATTGCATTTATCCACATGGGTCTTCGGATAAGCATATGTATACCAGTATGGGTACAGGTTCATTGGCTGCAATGGCTGTATTTGAAAGTAGATGGAAAGCTGATATGACAGTAAGAATAATTTTTCTGTTCATTTATCCAACTTTCTTTTTTCATGAAAACATTACATAAATACTTCATTGACCTTTCTTTAGGAGGAGGAGGCCAAAGAATTAGTAGCGGATGCTATTCGTGCTGGTGTTTTCAACGACTTGGCTTCTGGTTCCAATGTAGATTTATGCGTTATACGTAAAGGTTCTGTTGATTATTTACGCCCTTATGACGTTGCTAATGTTAAAGGAGAACGTAACATATCTTACCGATATAAACGTGGTACTACAGCAGTAATTAACAAAACGGTACATCCAATAATCATTGAGGGGGAAACGGTTCGTAGAATTGAAGCAGAACCAATGGATACATCGTCATAAAATGTGTATTAAGGAACTTCAAATTTATGCTTGAACATATATTGATTTTTAATAAATAAAACTTTCGAATAAATTGAACTGATGAAGCTTTACGTTTCTTCAATTGCTGAATTAATCACGACACATTGAAATACAAAATATTTTTATTTGTCGGTTAGGTACATTTCAATAACTATGGTACAGAGATTATTAAAGAACAAAGACTTAAAAAAGTCCTGCTGTCTGTTTTAGTCTTTGTCTTTTCCAAGCAGGCATTTTTACAAACTCGTCAGGTTCCATTTTAAAAATTGTAATAAAATTGTCAAATGTAAGATGCATTTCTTTTCGAACAACATCAATACCAGACGGGAGATTTTCCGGATCACCTTTGAGAACAGAAAGAGGATATTTCACATAATTGTCAAAGTCGCTTGATGATTTAGATAAAGTTTGTATTTTCGGCAATGATTCCTTATCTTGCAAGAGCATGCAAAATGTTTCAAACGATTTATATTCTCTTAAAAAATTGTAGTTCCAATTATCGAAAAGTCCAATAAATGTGGATGGTTCCATTCCTAAAACAAATTAAGATAGATCTTTAAAATAGTTAACTGAAAAAGTTATTACACTATGTACTCTCGCTAAAATTTATTTAAAAAGTTCAACGAAAGATCGTTACATTATAGTTTCATGAAATAATTATCAATTTATAATACCTTGTTTAATTACAGAAATCGTTGTATTTCTATCTCGGCTAGCTGGATGAGTATAGAGAAATATCATTCCATCATGCACACACTCCTTCAAAGATTTAGCAGTAGAAGACTTTCCAATCCAGATCCATATTAAACTTCCAGCATCTAATAACCAAATAGCTTCTGGAATAAGACTGCTTTGACTGAATCCAAGAACTTCCTCGCCGACAAATATTTCATTTTCCGTCAAACATTGGTACAAGTGTTTCCCAATATCTTCTCCATCATCAACCGTTTCTGTGCCATAAGTGCCCTTACCTAACAATGTTCCAATTAAATTAAACAGTTAAGCTCAAGAACATAGTTGCAGAAGGTCTAAATCTATCGATTAATATTTTTTATTTCAGTAAAAGGATTGTATACCTCCGAGTTCTATCCAGAAATCGTCATCTTCATTATTTTCAATCATCAGGGGTGCATTTCTAGGCGCAAGTCGTCTAGAAACTTGTCTGGTATCTCCTGTACTTTTACCACCGCACCATACTACGGGTAGATTAGAAAACAAAATGAATACTCCGCTGGAATCAAGACTGCCAGATCTCAAAGGTCGTTCAACTGCTTTTGATGTATATGGAGTAGATCCAAAAACTCTGACGAGATATTTATCCGGAGCTGCAGTGCAAACTATTTATTAACAGAGACACAATGAAAACAAACCAAGAAGAAAGGAATAATACATTTATTTCCCTACTCACGGGAATCTCGATGTCTTCCAGCTAGTATCCTTAGTTTTCCATCGTAAATTTGCAACAAGTGTGGCGGTTCTCTACCTTGATATGCTTTTACTAACAGCGCACAGGTGTCCTCCGATAAACGACAAGCTGTTTCTAAAGAAGCTTCTCGATCCGCATTTATTGAATGAACACCTTCCCAGCAATAAATCTGAAATACCCTTGATATCTCATATTCAACACATACAGAGTATCGTCGACAATATTACTAAATGTTTCATTTAAACGCACGATTGTCCTGCTTCTGCGACCTTGTCCGTACTTATAGCACATTACGTAACAAGCCTCCGCATAGTATATCCCCTTATCTTCAATTTGAATCATTCCTTCCTTATGGGTAACTCTCCAAAGGGTTCGTTCGCCAGATCCATCGTCCGCCAGTTGACATTCAGCAGCCATTTTCGGCCTTTCATTCATGTAGTCGGGTTCGAAATTAGGTGGTAACGTTAGAGGTCTTGTCTTCGCTGGGCCCCATCCTCTGACGACCGCCTTCAGTTCTGTTGGTTCAGAATTTTCGAGCGCCCTTTCGACCGACACACCATTGCTATAGTTCTTCTTCTTTACGAAACCACGTGCATTGCGGATCGCCTCCAATTTTTCTCGAGCATTTACATCGCGGCCAACCCATGCCCAGACACCTGCCTCGCCACGATCAATAAGGTAAACGGATTCGGACGTGAGATCCAATCGAAGTATCGGCCCGGATTTTAATTCGGCAACTTTGTATTTACCAGACTGTTCGCTACATCTGTATAATTTAACTGGGCATGGCGGATTGATCCGATACGGACGATCTGGTTTGACGATTCTCGCGGAGGGATCTAAAATACTGGCTAGCAATTTTCTATCATCATCGGGCAGCGTTTGCTCGTAACCATCGTCAATAATGATAACACGATCGTTGTTCTCCTTCCTCGTGTCTAGGATGCTGACTGCGTGACGTTTGTGCAACGGATCCGCGGTGGATCCTAGCCAGAGGAACACCGTGGCCCTGATGAGAAATGGTTGCGGTGTAATTAAGGAATCGTTTGACAGCTAAAAATTTATATAGACTGCGCGTGAATGTATTTGTACAAAGAAAATGTGTTCTCCATATTTCCACGTACTTCGACGTAACGTCCAGAAGAATAACATCCCGGGAGCTGAAACAGTCCCAATCAACTTTTTCGAGTTCCGTTAGAATCGGTACTGCCACGCCAGTTACTCTGTGCAGCCTGCACGGCGGTGTCTCAAAGTGGAAATTTTCGATAACCAGACGCTGCCGGAAGTAAGACAGAAATCTGGCAGTTTCACGGCCTTGTGCTTCCCTCGATAAAATTGTCGCGGACACTAGAGAGTCCAATTCGGCGGCACGAAGAGCGGCTGCACCAGAGATCGTTGATTCGCATGCGGATCCGATCCAAAAATGAATCGCACGAACTGCTGCATTGGGCTTGAGTTCTTTGATCTGTTTCAGTGGTTGAAAACGGATGTATTTAATTCTATTTGCTTGAGGGAACTTGTTTTCTTGTAGGGCGGCGGACTAAGGCGAAAGGGATGGAACAATTTACCGGTATCCCAGGGTGTGGTAGCGGACCGTCTTTCACCGACACCGCGTAGATAATGTATGCCAGCTCGGAGAGGAAATATCCCATATTACTTCCTGTGACAGCAGCGACTCGTAAACCCTGTTGCGCAGACATTAAAAGGCAATTTTCATATTTCACACTTTCACTCCTTATGCTTCTTATTCTCTTGCAAAGTCGCGCGACCAAACGATAAAACTTTCCGACGAGAGATTATGTACCGTGGATTCTCTTTTTTTTTTAAACTGTACCTCGATTTTCCAAATGCGAAACGTCGTGCTGTTCTTTGGAACATTCTTGAAGACATCACCGTTAGAGTCATCGGAACGGCAGCTCCTGTCGTCCTGTGGCACGTCAAGAAAGTTTCTTTTCAACAAGCAGTTGTATGTTTCAAATGAATTAAACGTGAATAAATGTGCCAGAGAAGTCATACGTCGCTTCCGAATGAATCTATGAATTGTGCTTGAACTCGCGCGGATATAAGCTCTATAATATCACCGGTTTTGCAACAAGAAACGAAAGAAGAGACCGATTGATGGGACGACGAATTCGTTCAAACTCGTCCCACCGAATTGCGGCCTCTTCTTTTCATCCAATTTTCGAAAGACCGTTCCGTCAAATTCAAATCATTTGTTACGCCGCGGTAACACTCGCGTCTCACATTCTTCTCACACTTTCTCTCACAAAATCGTGACTTCTATTGTATCGTTAATTACATACCGGCTCCTCGATCTTTCCCAATAGTTCCGACATTTGCCCGCTATCGGTCACTTGATTTTCGATCACGATTTTACTACCCGCGCGTCGATCGCCGATCCCCCGATCGCTTATCGATTACCTCTGTCTTTTCAATCAGCCGAACATCTGTTTGATCGTTACTGATCGAAGTTAGAATCGCGGGCCGAGCGTGCGCGCATAAGTTTCGCAACGGAGAAACGCGATCTGCGCTCCCAACGAACGTTCGCCGTCAGAAAACTAGGGTATGAGAACTCAAGAGAGCGAGGTCCTCGGGAGGACTTAATCGCGGGCGATCCGCAATCGCACGTACGTACGTACGTGCACGCAACGATACAATGCCGCTTTGTGTTCGCGTTTACAACCACCAGCACAGAAAGGAATGTAGCTTACGAAATAATCATCAGCATTATCAGAAATTAATTGCCGTGTTCTTTCACGGCAGCTGATGTTTCTAGTGGGGCAGGATGCGAGTGGGAATAAGTGTTACAGCGGAACGAACATGCGTATTGTCTTCGTATTTATAAAAATAGCCGCGTGAAAAACTGGCGCAATTTAAGTAGAAGGGACGTTCGTTTCGTAGTTTCGATGAATTCGTTCGAACGACAGAGATCATCCATGAATCGCCCACGTATACCAGTTAAGCCGATGTACAAAATTCATGTACGGTCATACACCGTGAATACCTAAAGTCCTTTCGTTCCTGATTTTCCCTCGCGTGACTGTTTAGTCCCGCTCGAGCGAATTTTTTTTTCCTACCACCGACAAATGATTTGCTAATTGTTCCACGCTGTCTGTCGGTCCTTGTGGTTGCGTGTCGTCCTGCCTTGCTCGTAAGATACAAATGCATTTCAACACCGATGACGTAACATACTGTTACCTATCGGGTATCAGCCGTTAATGCGCGAGACCTGTACATCGGTGTTGCAAAGTGCAACGCTTGCACGTACTTGCACCGGTGCGCTATTGTCTTTGCGGATGCATCTCCGCGTTCATTCATGCCCACGCCCGGGCTGTCACGGCACACGCACGTTTCTGACCTGTACGTGTGCACACGTGTTATCCGTGCTTCGGCCGCGACGATCATTTGCGGCAGGAAGCGGTGACTGCACTTGCAGAACGCCCACCGATCCGTGTACATTGATCTTCCGTGGACAGTTTCGCGGGGAAACGAAAATTTACATTCTATTGTGCGCGATGCGAGCATCGCGTCTTATTTTTTTTGTTTCGAAAATGGAAAACTCTCCGTCCTTTGCTCATCCCTGCTGCGAGGGTAACGCGACGCGCTTAATTGCGTTACAGGCAGTTGCTTACGGAATTATGAAACATTGTTTCCTGCCGCGGTGTTGAAATGATTCGTAATACCTTGGACGGTAAACGAAGACTATTTGACAACAAAAAGAACGTATCCAAGTGCATACTTTCATATAAAAGACTTACAATCAGAAACACTTACGTCGTCGTGCAAACACGGAAATTATAAGATACCCTATTCTATATTGAAGTAATACAGGATCGATACAATTAATATTTTTCTTCCTGCTATTCAAAGGAAAGAAGAAAAAAAAAAGACGAACTGTTTTTATTTTATCGACATCGTCCCAATTTTTCTCGTTACCTTTGTTTTCACTCTGTTACGGTACTCTGCGGACTCACCCGTTTAGAGAAATCCATCGCTCTTCTTTCCCCGTTTCACCGTCACGTCATTTAAAGAAACATACACGAACGATTCCGCGGCGATATGCGCGAAAGAGCAGGAGAGAAGACGTTTGCCTCGAGGTAGCACCGTCTAACTGTACGTGAACACAACTGATACCATGCGTTCCTCGCTAAAAAAGAAACCGTACCGGTGCGGACTCGTCCGGAAGTCGGCCCGGAACCCCGGTCGGCCACCCGTGACCAACGAGTACTTGGTGAATACACGTTTGAGCGATGCGGGCATAGCTTTTATGGTATACGTATCCCGCTCGGACGCACCTGCTCTGTACCTTTCTAACGTCACTCTACGCCACGAAGATCCCCTATCCGATCTCTATCTTTTTTTTTTCTTTTTTTTTTTCGTTTTTACCCCTTGGTCTTCTTCGCTTGAATAACGGAGACGACGCAACGATTGCGATTACGCTCTCTTGCCGCTTCACGAAGGATTAAGAGCGTGGCCGAGGGACATAAACGCAACGCTCTTTATGTATACGGCATGTAATCGTTCATTATTACACGGTGCTTCAGAAGAGAATTTTACGTTTTCAGGCTGGTGCTCTAGTTGGCTGAACGAGCCGCAGTTCAATATATAATTTTGATATATTTATTGTAACGGGGAGGCGAGCACGGTAGATTATAATTCATCGCCACCTAATGTATTATACATTAGCGGAGGCGCGTGAACAGCCGCATGAAAGTTGCTCATTTATTATAATGGTTGTCGAAGAGCATTGTTTCCCCTTGCGCGAACAGAAATGGAATTGATATCTGTCATACGATTTTAAAGCGAACGAGGAACCTTTCGATTTTATTTTATATGGCGCAGGGAGAAGCTGATGGACTGGAGAAATGACGAGTCCGACCATTCCAGCGGTTTGTGGCTGTTTCTTGTTCGTCGCGGAGATATCACTTAAAATCGATCGATATTAAATCGTGCCCTTATTCTTTTTCCGACTAGTCGAAAATTTCACATGGGACGACAAGAATTTTTTATCTAAGACTATGAGCGACATATGTCTGTCTGGGGCACTAGGATGCAATGTTTGCTCTCAGGGTGTACAGGTTTACGTAGTTTGTTCAATGACTCGAACATTTGTTTCTTTATTCGTTCCATGTAAATAGTTGTATGTTAGTCGAATAAAGAAATTCTGGCAATAGGTGAATTTCGGCAATTGCAAAGAATCACGAAGCTTCACGTTGGCCCTCGAACGTTTGGAATTGGAAGCGGAAGTTGAATGCAGAAATGACACGATACCGCTTCGTCGAACAAGCGACGCGCAAACTGAACCATTTGATGACACTGATCAAGAATTGCTCGGTCTGAATACTACAGATATATTGCCTTGCAGGAAAACTATCCAACATTCAGATATTTTGAATTTTCAAGTATGACCTGCAGATTCGTCGACGTTTAAGATCGGAAAACGTGCTATTAATGCATTCGAGTATTTCAGGGTGTCACGCATTCCCCGGAGGATATTGCTCGTTACTGGAAGAAAGATTCACGAATGTGGCTTTGGAAATCCGTGAAACTGATGCGCTGGAAGGACAAATTTAAATCATCTAACATGTGTACAGTGGACAAAGAAAAAGAGGAAGAGCAATAATTTGAGTACTATATATATATAATTTCAGATGTAAAGTCCTTTGCGATTAGACTGCTATATTTACCGTATCATAACACTTTAAATTAATCTTTAATTTTTTGATACCTAAATGTTTACACCGTATAAGTGTACTAATGATATACGGTAGTTTTTGTAACACACAATCTATATCTCTTTTTCAACTTCATTATTAATAACGCCCGTATAAAAAAAAACAACAGTTCCAGTGTCTTATTCGGATCGGAATAATAAACAGGTAAAATAATTATATATTTTTCGACGCTGAGAAAAGCAGTAGTGTTCTTCGTCAAAATTATGTACAAAAAATCATGCGTGTTGAATACATGTACGTATTAAACGAATTTTATTCGTTTTAACCACAAGTTTCTATAGAATCCAACATTTGCCCGTTTTCGAGGGTTTCACCCATTTCAAAACGAACAAAATCCAAGACTTCTATTTGCTCACTTTGCAGTAATTGCTGTACACACAAGTTGGGATCGAGCAAGAACTCTTGATACAACATAACAGGCTCATCGTCTACATTTTCATTAGGCTCATCAACTTTTGGGTCGCCGACCTTGGCTGGGTTCATACCTGTTATTGAAACATTGTTCATTTATTACTATTTTTATTGCGAAGGCACGTTGTTCGAGAAACAAAACAGAGAGGACAGCACACCGATTTATAAATAAATCTAATTACCAATAACATGTTGACAAAGTTGCATTCCTAAAACTTCCTTCTTTTTGTCAGATTTTAGGGCAATCAGTGCCCCATACCGTCCAAAGGATGACGGTACTGGATTTAAAGGCGCAGGATGGGTGCAACCATATAAATGGACATCTGGTTGCACGCTCATACAAAGGGCACGTCTTATATTAATGTTTTCCCCCACTGTGCCAATAGTTAAAGCAGTGTGATCGCTTAAACTTTTGCCATCACTGCTGTGCAATTCATTTATAGAGTCTGTATACAATATAGTTTTGTTGATCAATGCGTTCTGTTCAATTGTCATTCCATGCTTCAACACGGTTGTGAGTATTATTTCTGCTAGGTCGTGGAATCTTTTATTTCTCGCGACAAAGTCTGTCTCGCAATTGATCTCAACCAGTGCTCCATGATTATTATTGGTGACCACCGCTATTAACCCTTGGGAAGTTAACCTGGATTGCAATTTTATTGCCTGACTCCATCCCTGAGATTGGGCCTGTTCCTTTAGCCATTGTTCTGCCTAAAAAAACATAGATTAATGAATGCAGCAGTGCTCATACAAAAATCACAGTTTAATTCATGCCATACTTTGTCCATGTCATTCTCATGTAGATCTAAGGCTTTTTTACAATTTACAAATGTATAACCAGTCTTCTTGCGCAATTTGCTCAATAATGTCTTTTTTGATGCGTAACAATATACATAATTCGTATGTATCGAACGAAAAAACTGACGCGGAATCATCTGAAACATGTCATTTATGTTATGCTATATGGAAAAAGAGGAGATTGAAAGTGTCCAACACCATCGAAACATAACCTAAACAATGAATGAACTCTATTAAAATCTGTATCCCTTTTAAATGCGGCAATCTGATAATTGCATTGTATTAACATAACATTCTGGCTGGAAGAATTTAAGAATTCTGTGGAAATCAATCAATTTCGTTGCTTAGAAACGTTGCAGTCAATTGCAGTCGTGAGTGTTACTCTACGCGTAATTGAATGGTACAGAATATTGAAAAGATTTCTTTATCACGTTGAATTTCAAAATATAATAGACCAGCGTTTGCATTAGTTATATACAACTGTACTATATCGACTGTAATATCGTTTAGAATATACTTACTGCGTATACGGTTTAAAAACGACTATGTAACTCAACCATTAAAGAGTTAGTACGAAAGTGGCGCCTTCTGCGGCGATACAAAATTCGATCGCAAGGTAGTACGAAATATCTAAGGTTCTGTGTTATGTTTCATCGTCCAATTTTTAATTTGCCATTGTTCGTAGCTCACGTACGTGTAATTAAACCCACTAGCTAACGTGTGACGCGTGTTATACAAATCTTTTCAATTTATATAATGAGATGAAACATGTCCGTACAGGCCAGCATTAACGGGTTAATCATATTCACATTTTTCCATTACCTTCGACAAATAAATTAATAATCACACTTTGCTGCTATCCACGAATTTTATTTCATATATGCAACACTTCAAATACTTCAGACGTATCTAATACAGGTGATTTAAATATGGAATGCGACTGCAAGGAAATGACATCATGCGAGGGCATCCCGCGTCAGGCCGTTCAAATAGATCGCGGTAAAAGGATATCAAAAGTGGTTGATAAGAAAATCGAGCCACTGTTTTCTTTACCATACGAATTATTGGATTGCGCCAGATGCAAAAGGGCGCAATTGAAACGGAAACAACGTAAATTCATGGAGACGTATACAGGAAAACGATTGAAAGTGGAACATTTTCGTAGGTGAGCAAAGTACTTGATACCGTAAAAAATATTGTTCAAGACAGCCAATTGAACCATTGAATACTCCACGTTGACAGATATATGATTAGTCTAATCGTCAAGACCGAATTGCCTGGTGGAGAAATAAATTTGGACAATGACGAAGACGTGAATCGATATTACAATTATATTTACAACGGGGTGAACACTGTTCATGTGGTGCAAATACAGGATGATGTTTTACAGAAGATATTAAGCCTGGTACCGAATTCTTTGAAAGGTCGTTTCAACTTCTATACGGACGGATTACTAATGGAGATCAATGAAAGCTACACGAGTAATATAAAAAAAGCGGTATTGCAGTATGCGCTCGAAAGTTCTACGGAACGTCATTTACCTCAGGTTGAACGGAAAATTCGATTGCGTTTCTTAATGTTTTTATTAAGAATCATAATATATTTATTAAAAAAAATATCCCTTATATTCCCAGGACGGTGCTATTCAAAAATTGTTAAGGATGAAAAATCTTCTGCCCAATTTATCCACGCAAATTCGAATGAGTCGCGAGGGTCTGCGAAAAAGTTTGTACCTGATAAATCCGTGCATGAGTATGAGCTTGGAGCACTGGGTCCGCGGCTTCCGGTAACAAGTTACTTATATAATCTGCAATAAATCTCTCGTGAAATAAAAATCCCGGCTTTTCCAGCAATTTTCAATTGATAAACTGCAAAGAATTACTCAAGCAATCGAGCAGATGGGACTTGATAAAGTTCGATCAAACTGTTCATAGGCGAATTAACAGGGGGAGGACCACTTTGAAAAATTGTTGGTACAGTGGCATACAGGACATTTTTCTTGTGGTAAAGTCTTAAGTGTATGCTACTTTATGCTGCCTTTTAGTTCAATTCAATGCCATATCAATCATTCTCTCGCAGAATAATAGAAAACAGTTAGTTCCGAGTCCGCTGCAGCGATTACGGTTTAAAGGATTTTATGCGTGCATTGCCAAAATAATGGAGTCGCAGCTACTGTCTATGTGCAAATCCAGTTTGAGAGATTTTATGGATACAATCGTTCGCGGACAGGTGAATTACTTATACTGCAATATCGTACGAACGGGATAGTCATTATTCGTCGTTTGCAGCCGCATAATTGCGAGTTTAACGTGGATATAGTTGTCAGCTCCGACCAACTTACTTTCGATCCATCCTTCGAAAGATTTAAGGATGTGCTCTGTGGCCTCTTAGACGACATATGCCGTGCCGTTAGATATTTCAACGCCCTAGAAACTCAGCTCTACTTGGATTGGTCTGGTCCGGAAGCATTCTTAGAAGTACAGAACTGGCATTCCCGTATCTGAAGTACAAAAATGTTTTCAAATAGCGTAATTAAAATGTTTGTTAACGCAGCCACGGATACAGAACGACAGTATAGAGGAGCTGAAACAAGAAATCATTGATTTAATTGATCGAGAAAGAGTCGTTCCCGAGCGCATTCTGAACGAACTGCAAATGTAATTTGCGACACATTATTTTCTATTAAACGCAACAATTATCGATACTATCGCACGTGTACGTTACAGATACGAGCAGTTTTATAACAACGAAGAATACAGCACGATAGAGATGTTCGTAAAAGACGACAGTAAAACATTAGATGAATACAACGATACGATAAATCACTATCACACGTTCTCACTGAACATACCTGTCCGAATCGAGAGAACAGCGTTCACAGGTTTGTTCAGGGTGTCTCGTAAAAGTTTCATCGATACAATGGTCGACAACGTTTCCCGTGTTAAATATCTTCTCATTGATACTCTCGTCGACAAGTATCAGAACACGGCACAACAGTGAGCGCTAACTCTCGTTACTTTAACTCAGCGTGCATGAATCTATTAGCCGTTACATGATTTAATAACGGCAGACGTGGTTCAGAGTTGCAGATGAATACCAGGCTATATCTGATCGTGCCCTCAGCAAGCCGGCGAACACGGCCGAACTGATGGAGCTTAAAAGCTTCATTAAAGTTACCTTAGACGTCACTTTGAAGAAACTAGAACAGGACCTTCGCCAAATGATCGAACATATTTTGCTGCTGTCCGATTATCATTTACTTACGGACATCGAGATAAATAACAATAACGCGGCGTTCCAGTGGTACCACAGGATACCAGAAATCCTGGACGAAAACGAGGCGATGATTGCGAATAAGACATTGGAGTTCCAGGAAGCATTAAGAGGTGCTGACCGATTTAAGGGGGGAACGAGGACAATTTGATTTAGGCCGGGATGATTAAAATTTCCATTTGTTCTTGCTTAACAGCCAGGTATGTCAAGTTCCACGAGGAACTCGAGTCATATGCCAAACAGATAGAGGAGATTCAATATTGGGGGGATATCGAGGAGGTGCACAAGTACCAGAGGAGAACGCAGCATCTGGAGAATCGACTGATTGCTGCTATGGAGAAAATCGATAACTTCAACGAGGAGGAAGCTGCGTTTGGCTGGGACATTACGCAATATCCACGGCGTAAACAGATTGCGGATCAACTGAAGCCGTTCAAGCAACTTTTCGACGCGATCTGCGACTTTTTGACTAAACACGACAAGTGGATGAACTCGATGGTCGGTACTTATCATCCGGAGGACATTGATAACGATGCAAGACACGCGTTCAGGTCGGTATACTTTGTGCGTCACAATCTTTTCCACGAGCGAGATAATAGGATACTTTATTTCACCATAAATCGTACGATTATAAATAGAACACGTTCAATGAACGAGAACAGAACAAAAACGAAAGCACCTTTTTCTGGCGAATAAGAACGATTAATAATAATTGTTTGCGCGAGCAGAACGATTTACAAACTGGAGAAAGTCTTTCAAGAGCCCGATCTGAAGCAGCTGGCGAGCAGCGTTCGGGAGAAAATCGAGATTTTCGAGGCACGCATGCCGATCATTAACACTCTGGGTAATCCTGGATTAAAGACACGTCACTGGGAGCAAATTTCGGCGATCATAGGCGTCCCGATAAAGGTCGACGTCGATTTAACTTTGGCCAAGATCCTGGACATGGGTTTGGACGCGCACGTTCAAAGTTTCGAAAGTATCTCGGACAACGCGTCGAAGGAAAGCACATTGGAGAGGGCGATGGATAAAATGGAGAAGGACTGGACCGATCTGGTGTTCACGGTGAACCCGTTCAAAGAAACCGGCACCTACGTAATCGCCGGTGTCGACGATATACAACTCCTTTTGGATGACCATATCGTCAGAACAATCACCATTAAGAATTCGCCGAATATAAAACCGTTCGAAGCGAGAATACTGTACGCTAAACGATACAAATAAGGAACGACGGCTTACAAATATTACACACGCACAGTCGAACGATTTTCTTACAAACATTTGAATGCTGTATAAATTTATGAATCGTCGTTCCTTAACATACGACGCTCGACATCGTTCGAATGATCAGCATTTTAACTAAACTACCGCACGTACAGGAGATGGGATTATAAAATGCATCTGCTGCAAGATATTTTGGATCAATGGCTGCGTGTCCAGGCGATTTGGATGTATCTGGAGCCGATCTTCACGTCGCCAGACATACAGCAACAAATGCCAGACGAGGGCAGAAAATTTTCCGCCGTGGACAAAACTTGGCGCGACATCATGAAAACCGTTCAGGCAGATCCCCGTGTGCTCTCCGCCGTCGAAATCGATAAAATGTTGGAGAAGTTGAAAAAAAGTTTCGGTTTGCTGGAAGATATTCAGAAGGGCCTGAACGACTATCTGGAGAAGAAACGGCTCTTCTTCCCGAGATTCTTCTTTCTATCCAACGACGAGCTGCTCGAGATTCTCTCTGAAACTAAAGATCCGACTCGGTAATCCCAGTTAACAACAGTTGAGCTTGAAACTATTGATACAAATGTTTGAGTACAGCTTTCCAGAAATGACCGGCGGCAAATGTTTCAGCGTGCAACCACATTTGAAAAAATGTTTCGAGGGAATACACAGGCTGCACTTCAACGAGGAACTGGAGGTGCTCGCGATGATGTCATCAGAGGGCGAGGAGGTTACACTGATAGACATAATATCAACCGCCTCTGCCAGGGGGCAGGTAGAGAAATGGCTCATCGAATTGGAAAAGATAATGCGCCAGAGTGTACGGCAGCAGGTGAAAATGGCGATAGATTCGTATCATGCGAAACCGCGGAATGCGTGGGTGCTCGAGTGGCCCGGTCAGACGGTTCTTTGCGTTGGAAAAATGTATTGGACCGTACGCATAGAGGAATCGATGTTGGGCGGTCTGCAAGGCTTGAGAAATTACTCGGAGCAGTGTCAAGCGGAGCTGACCGCGATTATATTGCTGATCAGGGGAAAGCTGTCCAAACAGAACCGTATCACTTTAGGTAATTATCGATCTTCCATTTCTCTGTACCTGCACGAATTATTTATTCCACAATTATTCATTCGCGATTACAGAAGCTCTTGTTACCCTGGATGTCCATGGGAAGGACGTCCTCATACATATTTGCGACGAGGGGGTGACCAAGAACACCGATTTCAGATGGCTGTGCCATTTGCGTTATTACTGGCTGGTCTAGATCAATTTTTCAATGCACCAGTATAACCATTAGTTACACGATCGTTCATGCCGGTATTCTTCCAGGAGGAGAACATGATGGCCTACATGGTGAACTCGAGGCAGAAGTACGGTTACGAGTATCTCGGTAACTCTTCGAGGCTGGTCATCACTCCTCTAACAGATCGATGTTATCGAACACTCTTCGGCGCTTTGAGCCTGAACTTGGGCGGCGCGCCAGAAGGTCCGGCCGGAACCGGCAAAACGGAAACGACGAAGGACCTGGCGAAAGCGGTGGCCAAACAGTGCGTGGTGTTCAATTGTTCCGAGGGCTTGGATTACATTGCCCTGGGGAAATTCTTCAAGGGATTAGCGTCTTGCGGCGCGTGGTCCTGCTTCGACGAGTTCAATCGGATCGATCTGGAGGTATTGTCGGTGGTAGCCCAACAGATCCTAACGATCCAGCGTGCCATCAACAGCGGCGTCGAGAAAATATTGTTCGAGGGGACCGAGATCCTTCTGGACCCAACCTGCGCCGTTTTCATTACCATGAATCCGGGTTACGCGGGCAGATCCGAATTGCCGGACAATCTGAAAGCGTTGTTCCGCCCTGTGGCCATGATGGTGCCGGATTACGCCCTGATCGCCGAGAACACCCTCTACTCTTACGGTTTCTACAACGGCAGACCGTTGGCCGTGAAGATCGTCACCGCTTACAAACTCTGCTCGGAACAGTTGAGCAGCCAGAGCCATTACGACTACGGCATGAGGGCCGTGAAGTCCGTCCTGGTCGCCGCCGGCAATCTGAAGCTGAGGTACCCGGACGAGGTCGAAGACATTTTAATGCTGAGGAGCATACTGGACGTGAACCTGCCCAAGTTCTTGCTTCACGATCTGCCACTGTTCGAGGGTATCGCGTCGGACCTGTTCCCAGGCGTCGTTCTACCTGCGCCGGATTACACTCACCTGAACGCGTGCACGAACGATGCATGCGCCATGGCGAACATACAGTGCACCGATCTCTTTCTGGAGAAGATACAACAGATATACGAGATGATGATCGTAAGGCACGGTTTCATGATCGTCGGGCTGCCGTTCAGCGGCAAAACCACGGCCTACAGGATGCTGGCCGATTGTCTGGCGTTGCTGGAGGAACGCGGGCTGATGGACGAACACCGTGTGGAGATAACAGTTATCAATCCGAAGGCGATCACCATGGGACAATTATATGGCCAGTTCGACCCGGCGTCGCACGAATGGAGCGACGGTGTTCTGGCTGTCAGTTACAGAGCTTTCGCGTCGTCTACCAATCTGAACAGGAAGTGGCTAATCTTCGACGGGCCGGTTGACGCTCTCTGGATCGAGAACATGAATACCGTGCTGGACGATAACAAGAAATTGTGCCTGACCTCTGGCGAAATCATCCAACTGGCGCCCACCACTAATCTGATTTTCGAGCCGATGGACCTGGAGGTGAGGAGGGGCGTGGGCGGGGTCGTCCGGAGGACGATCGAACGTTTATTAATGGGAAAAATTGTTCGACCCGGGAACAACAGGTTGCGTCACCCGCGACAGTGTCGAGATGCGGAATGATCTATATGGAACCAGTTAGCTTGGGTTGGACACCGCTTTTGGTCTCCTGGTTGAACACATTGCCAACGAACTTTACAGATCATCTTAAGAATCATTTAAGCGATATGTACAAGAGGTTCTGTCCAGTACTATTGCATTTACTTCGGCAAAATGTCAAGGTTCGTATCATGTTCCCCGTCGATCGATTTCATTATGCAAATTAATCGGAATTGTTCCGCAGGAAATTATTACGATGCAAGACGCCAATTTGGTCAGATCTGTGATGAACTTGTTCGACTGTTTCACCGCCGATTACTCGGACGAGAAGTACGTTCAACTCTTATCGGATCTAGATATCAGGGCGCAGGTGGAGGTAAACTTTCCTACCGTTCTTACGAGCGCCTCGTATCAAACGTGGATCTCGCGAGGTTTCGTCGACGTTTCAGGGTTGTTTCTTCTTCTCCTGTATCTGGGCGATGGGCGGCACATTGGTAGTGGACTCCCGTGAACAGTTCAACGAAGTTTTCAGAGCGCTAACCGACCGAGAATTTCCCGCCAATGTCAGGGAACAGTACGACATTTCGGAGGAGACGGCGGACCCGGCGAAACCGTACGTGGTGAGCTTGCCACTGACTGGCCTAGTGTTCGACTACAAATTCATTAAAGAGGGCCGAGGAAAATGGAGGCCGTGGATGGACGATCTGGTGGACGTTCCGCCAATACCGAAGGATATGCCAGTGAACCAGATAATCGTACCGACGATCGAAACAGTTCGTTACTTTCATTTATTCAAGCTGCTGGTTTGCCATCACAAGCCGGTCCTGTTGGTCGGCCCGACCGGTACCGGGAAATCCGTGTACATCATGGAGTTTCTGCTCAAGAGAAACGATCCAGACACGTTCAAGCCACTGTTCGTGACGTTCTCGGCGCAGACGTCGGCCAATCAGACCCAAGAGATCATCATGAACAAATTGGACAGACGGAAGAAAGGATTGTTCGGCGCCCCGCCTGGAAAGTATTGGGTGATTTTCGTCGACGACCTGTCCATGCCACAGAAAGAAGAGTACGGTGCACAGCCGCCCATCGAATTACTGAGACAATGGCTCGATCACCGTACTTGGTACGATACCAAGGAGGTGGCCCCCATAGGGCTGGTCGACGTTCAGCTGGTCTGCGCGATGGGCCCGCCGTCGAGCGGGCTGGACGTCACGCCACGATTCAAAAGGCACTTCTTCACCCTCGGCATCTCGGAGTTCTCCGACGACGTTCTCACTGCCATCTTCACCGCCATCGTCTCGTGGCATTTCAGCAGCAAAGAGTTCCCGGACTTCTTTCAGACCTGCGTCGAGTATATCGTGAGCGGCACGCTGGACATTTACAAGCGGACCAGGGAGCACCTTCTGCCGACACCGGCCAAGTGCCATTACCTGTTCAACTTGCGAGACTTTTCGAGGGTGATACAGGGCGTGCTGCTGTCCACCCCCGACACTGTCAACGAACCTGTACGTATCGAGCAGTCGCGGCTAGCACATTTCCCCCTCAATTGTAACGCGTCAGAGTTACGGATGATATATATTTGTTACCCGACAAAGTCATGCTGGTCGCGGTAACGTTCATCGAGGCTGGGAATATGCGGTTGCAATAGAATTGCTTCCCGTTTTTAATCAACAGTTTAGAACTTGCGCGATGTTCAAGGAACGATCTGATGCTTCAAGGTGGCGATAAAACGTCTGTGGGTGCACGAGGTGTTGCGCGTCTACGGCGATCGGTTGGTGGATGATCCGGATATTAAATGGCTCGTCGAGCAGGTGCGAAGAACGATAACGGATTACATGGAGGACGATCTGGACCGAATGTTTCAATACTTATTGTCGGGCAAAAAGAGCGTGGTGCGTACTCTGTTTAAGTTACAGAATTATTCGAATATTACATGCTCCTTTTTCCGCAATCGTCGTTAGGTAACGTACGTGGATCTTCGTAAGTTGATCTACTGCGACTTCCAGGATCCGTTGGCTGACAAAAAGTTGTACGTAGAAGCGCAAGATTTAGATTACCTCGCGATCGTGGCGGAGGAGTATCTGGCTGAATACAATTCGATGTCGAGGACGCCGATGAATCTCGTCCTCTTCAGGTTTTAATATCGTCGGTCGCCCGTCCGTCACGTATTAAGCAGAATAATTGTTCCGTTGAAATTTTTGTCCCCGATCCAGATTCGCCGTGGAACACTTGTCGAAGATATGCCGCGTCCTGATGCAACCCCGAAGTCACGCGTTACTGATCGGTGTCGGCGGTTCCGGTCGTCAATCGTTAACGAAACTGGCCGCCCACATCGCCAACTACGAATTGTTCCAAGTGGAAATGTCCCAGCAGTACGGCCTGTACGACTGGCACGAGGACGTGAAGAACATCCTGCGGAAGAGCGCGGCCAGCGACCTGCACACGGTCTTTCTGTTCTTGGACACACAGATCAAGGAGGAAATATTCCTGGAGGATATCAGCAACCTATTGAACTCCGGCGAAGTTCCAAACATATTCGCCAGCGACGAAATGACCGATATCTGCGAGAAGATGCGCGTGATTGATCGCCAGAGGGACAGATCGGTGCAAACCGACGGTAGTCCGGTGGCGCTGTTCAATTTCTTTGTGCAAACCGTCCGCGAACATTTGCACGTTGTGGTGACGATGTCGCCGATCGGCGAAAACTTCCGCGTCCGAATACGCAAATTCCCCGCCCTGATAAATTGTTGCACGATAGATTGGCTGCAACCTTGGCCGGAGGACGCTCTCCTCGCGGTCGCGACTAAATTCCTCCACGAAATCGATCTGACGGCGAAGGAGCGATCCGCCTGCATCGAGATGTGCCAATTCTTTCACACGTCCACGCAGGAGTTGTCGCAGGAGTTTCTGAGGAAGACCAAGAGGCACAACTACGTCACGCCCACCTCGTACCTGGGCCTCATCAGCACGTTCAAGGATCTGTTGGCGAAAAAGAGGCAGGAGGCTGTCGACGGGAAACGAAGGTACGAGGCCGGCTTGGAAAAGTTGGACAGTACTCATAGGCAAGTGGAGAGGATGCAAGAGATTTTGGTAGCGTTGCAACCGAAGCTCCTCGTCGCCGCTAAGGACGTGGAGGCCATGTTTCTTGACGTTCAAAGGGAGAGCGACGAGGTGGCCGCCATGGAGCAAGTGGTGAAGATGGACGAGGAGGCCGCTATGGTAAGGTGTTGGCGGTTTAAAGATCGCAGTCACTCGATTTTATTCGGGAGAATTTCGCTCGCGAAAGGGCCACTCGAGTTTGCTCCGCGTTTCCTAATTACTGTCGCAGAGACGCGGTTTATTTTTCGTCGGTTAATGTCAATGGGATTTTAAGATGGGGGGGGGGGGCGGTTTCCGGCTTAAGCGCACGCCAAGAGTGGCAGACGAATATCAACGACGACGAAATTTATCAGTACATGTACAACGTTTGGATGTTTAGGTAGTCGCCCATGAAGCTGACGCTATACGAGCGGAGTGCGACGCCGATCTGCAGGAAGTGATGCCTATTCTAAACGCGGCCAATGCCGCCCTGAACACTCTGACTCCTCAAGACATCCAAATAGTGCGATCCATGAAACGACCGCCAGCCGGTGTACGGCTGGTGATGGAGGCAGTTTGCATTCTGAAGGTACGCCTCGTACCATAATATCATAGCATCGTAGGGGAACGATCAGGAATGACGGTAATGTTGTCCCGGTAGGACGTGAAACCGGAGAAGGTGAAAACGCCTGATGGAGTTACCGATGACTATTGGAAAGCGTCACTTCGCATGCTGAGCGACATGAAGTTTCTCGAATCCCTGTTGACGTTCGACAAGGACAACATTCCCGAGCGAATCATGACGAACATCAGCACCAACATTTTAACCAACCCGTACTTCGATCCAGAAATTATTCGAAAAGTTTCGACCGCGTGCGAGGGCCTCTGCAGGTGGGTGTTCGCCCTGGTGGAGTACGACAAGGTGGCCAAGGTCGTGGCGCCGAAGAAACAAGCCCTTGCGCAGGCCGAGTCCGTCTACGATCAAGCGATGTTTCAATTGAACCTGAAGAGGAAGCAGCTGGAAGAGGTGCAGGGAAAGTTGCAGAAGCTCGAGGAATTGTTGAATCAACGCAGAGCGGAGTACCAGGCGATGACGGACGAGGTGAACGAATGCGAGGCGAAATTAAAACGAGCCGAGGAATTGATTGGCGGCTTGGGCGGAGAGTACACCAGATGGTCCGATACGGCGAAGTCACTGGGAGAGCTTTACTACACGTTGACAGGCGACATTCTTATCGGTTCTGGTATCGTGGCCTATTTGGGAGTGTTCACAACGCAGTACAGACAGCGACAGATCGACAACTGGGTGCATATATGCGCCGAATTGGAAGTGGTTTGCACGAAGGACTATCAGCTGACTCTGGTCCTCGGCGATCCTGTGCTGATTCGATCGTGGAACATCTTCGGTCTGCCCAGCGATTTGTTCTCCATAGATAACGGAATAATCGTGACGAATTCCCGACGGTGGCCACTGATGATCGATCCTCAGGGGCAGGCCAACAAGTGGATCAAAAATATGGAGAAGGAGAATAACATCAATGTGATCAGGTTCGCGCACACCGATTACATGAGGGTATTGGAGAATGCCATTCAGTTCGGGCAGCCTGTATTGCTGGAAAACGTTGGCGAGGGGCTCGACGCCGCGCTGGAACCGCTGCTAATGAAACAGACCTTTAGATCCGGAGGCACGTTGTGCATCAAGGTCGGAGACTCCACCATCGAGTACTCCGCAAATTTTCGGTCTGTACTTTAATGCTTTCCGTATTATATATTTCGCTCGAGGTTTTATATAGCCCGTAGGGGCACGAACACTGTATCGACCTAACGTTTACGGTCCTCCGTTCTTAGATTCTATATTACAACGAAGTTGCGCAATCCGCACTATTTACCAGAAGTAGCGGTTAAGGTGACGTTATTGAATTTCATGATCACACCTGTGGGCCTCGAAGACCAGCTTCTTGGCATAGTCGTAGCTAAGGAGAGACCGGATTTGGAGGCCGAGAAAAACCAATTGATCGTCCAAGGTGCCGCCAATAAAAAGTACGTGGCCCTTCCGTTACACTTCTTCAGCGTTTATCGACTCTATCGCTTCGTCGCAGGAAGCTGAAGGAAATCGAGGATCAAATTCTAGAAGTTCTGTCCACCGCAGAGGGGAACATCCTCGAGGACGAGACGGCGATCAGCGTTCTGAGCTCGTCGAAACATCTTTCTAACGAGATTGTCGCGAAACAGGCGGTCGCCGAGGATACAGAAAAATCTATCGACGTTGCGAGATTGGAATACACGCCCATTGCTGTTTACAGCGCCGTTCTATTTTTCACCACTGGTACACTTACGCATTTCCCTTTCGTGCAGGCACAGAAAAGTACAGAAAAGTGAATTTCACGGACACGTATGTTTTTCGCAGCCGTGCTAGCAAACATCGACCCGATGTATCAGTACTCCCTGGTCTGGTTCGTAAATCTCTTCAGGAATACAATCGACAACACGGAACGCGTGGAAGACATTCAGCAACGATTGAAGGACCTCACGAAGCACTTCACGTATTCCCTCTACGTGAACATATGTCGGTCGTTGTTCGAGAAGGACAAGCTCTTGTTCTCGCTGCTGCTTTCGGTGAATTTGCTGAACCAGCGGGGACTAATTTCGATGCCCCAATGGATGTTTCTGTTGACCGGCGGCGTTGGCCTTGACAATCCTTTAGCAAACCCCACGCAGTGGCTGCCACCGAAATCCTGGGACGAGTTGTGCCGTTTGAACGATATTCCAGGCTTCAAGGTACATGCCGGTGTAAAGTTTAGAATTTACTGTCAGAATGAAACGCTGATCGGACCGATGATTTAGGGAATTAATACATCATTCGCGGAACATCTGAGCGCTTGGAAAGTTGTCTTCGATCATATGGAGCCCCACACTTTGACCTTCCCCGAGCCTTTCAGTGAGATCTCTTTTTTCGAGAGAATGCTCGTGCTACGGTGTCTTCGCCCCGACAAAGTTATGCCGGCAGCTCAACAATTTGTGCAAGGTAAAACACTTCCTTGCGGGCGCAACATTTTTCGTCCAACTACACGTTCGAAGTACCTTATGCTAAGGCACGTTTATGAAAAATCAGCGGTTAACAATGTTGTACAAAGCAACAGTTCATAGCACTTCCAAAACGCCGGTGGCATTTTTAAAAATAGCAAGCGTATTTGCAATAATGAGAAATGTAGGGGCAACGAACAATGGTTGCACGTGTGCAACGATATGTAGAAAAGAACGGTGCAATATAATATTACGATACAGTCGGTTTTCACGGCGAGACGAACGATTTTCCATTGGTTTCCGGTAGAACAACTGGGACATCAGTATATCGAGCCGCCGCCCTTCGACCTGATATCGTCGTTCGCGGACTCATATTCCTGCGTCCCCCTCATATTCGTGCTGACGCCTGGCGCCGATCCTATGGCGATTCTACTGAAATTCGCCGACGATCAGGGTTTCGGCACGAACCGACTGTTCTCCCTGTCTTTGGGTCAAGGGCAAGGCGTTATCGCCGCCCAGCTTATCGACGACGGCGTGAAAAATGGCACCTGGGTGGTCCTGCAGAATTGTCACCTTGCCAAGAGCTTCATGCCGCAATTGGAAAAGGTATCGAGGCGCAACCAGTCGCAACAGTCGACGGAACGTTACTGCTGCACGGCGGGCAATGCAAATTTCAAAGGCATACGCTTCACAACTGTTTCAGATCTGCGAAAGTTTTACACCGGAATCCGTGCACCCTGATTTTCGTTTGTGGCTAACGAGCTATCCGGTAGAGCATTTTCCAGTCAGCGTTCTCCAGAACGGTGTCAAAATGACGAACGAGCCGCCGAAAGGATTGAGGGCGAATTTAATCAGGTCGTTTTTGCAGGTGATCATGCGGCCGCGCAGTGTCGCAGGTAGCGCACGGTGAAACGTTAATACGCGTCGCCTTTTACACTTAACAGGACCCTATATGCGACGACGATTTCTTCGAAACGTCCAAGCAGCGGGCGACTTTCAAGATGCTGCTATTTTCGCTGTGCTTCTTCCACGCGATTGTCCAGGAGCGGAGAAAATTTGGACCGATCGGTTGGAACAATCAGTACGAGTTCAACGAGACCGATCTGCGAATCAGCGCGTTGCAGCTGAAAATTTTCTTGGATCAGTACGACGACGTGCAATTCACCGCGTTGAAGTATTTGACAGGTGCTGCGATTCTGTCTCTGAAATCTCAAACGTAGATCCCACCTGCCTCTCTGAACGAGCCTATTAATATATTACCTTTCCGGCGGATAATCAATTCCAATCGACAATTGTCTCACAGGTGAGTGCAATTACGGCGGTCGTGTGACGGACGAGTGGGACAGGAGAACGCTGAACACAATCCTTGAGAAGTTCTATCGGGAGGAGGTCATCGGGGAAAAGAAATACCTGTTCGATCCTAGTGGCATATATTACGTGCCAACAGTCAGCGATCACGCTGAATTTCTTGAGTACGTGAAATCTTTCCCGCTGGCAACCGCGCCCAGTGTATTCGGAATGAATGAGAACGCCGATATCATTAAAGATCAGCAGGAGACCATGTTAATGCTGTCGTCTATATTGGCAACGCAGGTAAGAACACGACCAGGCAACGTTTAATAATAATACAACCACTGGATTATTGTTCGCCTTGTTTCATTGCGTAGACCGTCCAGGACATCAAAGTAAGTGAATTCGAAAGAAACATTATTAGAACATGTATAACAGCTTGTGTCATTAAATATCGTTTATTTCGTGCCCGCGTCATCAGGTGAAGAGATACAAGGAAAAGGTAACTGAACAATTTCGATGCGAGCTTATGAATCAATCTGTTTGCTTCCTGTATAACATTTCGCCTAACCGAACTCTCGTCTTTTCATCCCTACTTTGCGATCGATATCGCGTAACAAAACTATCGTTCCTCCCCCGCTGAGCAGAATCACGTCGGGCCGTATCGCGGTTCGGTCGTTATCATTATCTTCGTTCATTAATTTCGAGACAATTAAGGCTGGGTACGCGGCCGCCACGGCTCGCGTCGTGTTTCACAAATATAATAGGATTCCTTAAATGTATTCTGCGCGGTGAATCGTGCGGACGGCTAACGAGGCCCTGTGTTTCTCTGTCCTCCAATTAGGACACCGGAGAAACGGAAACAGACGTAGGAAAATCACCCGACGAGATCGTCTACGGGGTGGCGTCTGATATTCTGTCAAAGTTGCCCGACGACTTCGACCTGGTGGCCGCCCTCGCGAAATACCCAACGCTGTACAATCAAAGCATGAACACGGTGCTCGTCCAGGAAATGGGAAGATTCAACAAGCTACTGCAAACGATCAGGGACAGCCTTATAAATGTTCAGAAGGCGATCAAAGGTAAACGGTTAAGCTCGCGACGGCCGGCCGGTGTCTATCGATTTTTCACGGCTCCGTGAACTTAATCTAAGGTCTGGTAATCATGAACACGTACCTCGAGGAGGTCTACGTATCGACAATTACTGGAAAGATATCGACGAATTGGATGAGGAACTCTTATCCGTCGTTGAAGCCGCTCGGCAATTACATTCAGGACTTCCTGCGAAGGCTAGCCTTCCTTCAGGTATCTATGCTCATATTTCTATTCCGTGGAATTTGTCGCGAAAAATGTATCCCACATCGGATCACAAACCGTTTCACTATTTAATCGCTTGCCGATTCTATAGAACGTTCGATTAAATCTATCGAAAGCCTCGCGCCAGTAAAAACGTTTCACCCTCTCCGTTTTGTAGCAATGGTACGACGAAGGACCTCCAACGACGTTCTGGATCTCTGGCTTCTACTTCACCCAGGCGTTCCTCACAGGCGCGCGTCAAAACTACGCGAGGAAGCACTCGATACCCATAGACCTGTTAATCTACGATTTCGTCCCGTTGGATCAAACCGTTTTCCCTAAACCGCCGGACGACGGTATCTACGTTTACGGATTGTTCCTCGACGGAGCTCGTTTCAACTTGACGACAATGAAGCTGGACGAGTCGTTGCCCAAAATTTTATACGACATCGTACCCTACGTAAGCGTTCCTCTGAACCGCTTCAGGGAATCAATTGCTGCGCGAACAAATCTGAAACCGAAAGCTATCGCTCGTTCAATTCCCCGATTCCGCGTTCCCCGCCGTTTAAACTCGAATTCCTTCAACAATCTGTCCCGTTCCAGATTTGGATGATACCGATGAAACGGGACGACGTGCCAGAACGGCACACGTACACCTGTCCCGTATACAAAACCACCGAGAGAAAAGGCGTCCTGTCGACCACCGGCCACTCGACGAACTTCGTAATCGCCATATGGCTCCCGACGGAACATCCACCGCAGCACTGGATTCTGCGAGGCGTAGCTATGCTGTGTCAATTGTCCGAATAGAACGTTTATACCGCGGCCAAATATAAGCATGCCATCTATTTACGCTCGTCTATCGTTTACGCTTGCCGCCAATCGGCTCAATTGAATCCAACGAGCCGCCCGGACGAAAGTTACCAGCCTTAATTCAATCTTTAAATAGAACGTCGCGGAAGCCGTTCCCTCGCTCGTCGTCGTTGCCCGCGCCGCGACGAGACTGGATCGAATCGAAGCCGAACCTCATCCCCGACCCGTCATCCCGTCGATCATCCGACCGGAACAATCGGTCCCTCCGAATTCCGTCGCGATTCCCGCGGACGCCGCGAACCGGCTCGCAATTACTCCGAGATCTGCCGTCGAAGCGGAAATCGTACATCCCAGCGGGGTCGACGTTAAGCAACGTCCGCACGTAGCCGAGTCGCTACAACAGGTGGCGACGCATCCGGGTCACAGGCTAGGCGATACACCTCCGATCAATCGAGCGTTCAACGTCTCTGTAAAAGTCTTCAAACGAGCCTGGCTAAAAGTGAGCCACCGCCGTAACCGACCCCGGAGGAGCTGCGTACGATCGCAAAAAAGATTAGCGGAGGAAAGAAAAGCGAAGAAATCGAACCGGCGAGAAAAGGGGAGGAAGGGGACGAAGACGCGAAGCGACGGACCACAGCTGCGCGCGTATACGTGCACGCGGCTCTGTTGGTGTTGCGAAGACCGATTTCCGATACACCCGGTTCGTTCGACAAACGGAGAGCGCGGCCGCCGCAAAATCGAGATTCCTATGCAAACGGTTATCGTAAATATTGCAAGCGGGTATCAAGAGCTCGCCCAGCCAGGTGCAGGAGAGATTTCGAAGGCGGCGTACGTCCGCGGTAGATAGCGGGCCAGGCGACGTGGTGCAGCCGGATAGGTTGGGGGCGGGGGAGGTTGGTCTGGCAGCGAGAAAGGGAAGACCGCACGCACAGGCACGGAGCAAGGGAACAGGGAGATAGGAATAGGGAAAGAGCGGACGAGATGAGAAACAGTAGGATGAGGTGTAACGGGATAGAGAAGAGAGAGGTGAGCACGGGGTATTCAGTGGCAACGGGAGGCAGGTTGGTTCGGGGGGTGGTGGCCGGTGGGTGGCTTCAGGGGTTGGTGGCGGCACCCTGTCTACCCAGACTGAGATCGCCGGAGGCTCGTTGCCTAGCGACCGCGTATTGATCTCTCCCCGTATCTCGGCTTTTCCCCTTTCCCACGTGATTCTCTCCTCTCCCTCTGGTTCTCTCCCGCTAACCACCCACCCTCTTTCGCTTAACCCTCCTCACGGTCCCCTTCGTCGCGCTCCCGTCTTCGTTCTCTCCCTCCCTCTCCCCCACGGCCCCTCTTTACCCATTCCATTTTTGTCGTCTCTATATCCAGCGGTCTCCATCTCCATTTCCATCCAGGTTCCACCTTTCTTTTTCCACGGTTTCTTCCTCGCCTTCGTTATATGGGTTCCTTCTGTTTGCGCGTTTCGAGTGCTTTCAGCCTGGACCTAGGGGTAGGCGGGGTAGGGGGTGGTGGTGGTGGTGTCGACGGAACCGGAACTGGTCGACGGCCGGGTTGACGGGATTAGGATCGAATGATTACTTCGGGAATATCCGCGAACCGGGTGGAACGAACTATCGCGGCAACGATATCGGGAACGGGAAATCAACATTGGGACTCATGTCTTCGAGTTTGTCGCCTTTTTCTGTCGTCCGTTGCTCGAACAGCAAGTCGGCCAGCGGTAAAAATCAGCCTTCGAGTTGGCGTGTACCTGTGTATTACGGTGGTCGCATCTGGTTTACGATTTCGCGTGCTGGATTCGACGGTGTACGCGTTTCTCGTCGTAGTCGTGGAAGCACGATTCGGCCGATGATTCGCGTAATTCGCGGTGCCGTGAAAGGACGCGATCGAAGAACGTTGAAGGACCCGCGATGGAGTTGGTGAACACCGGCTCCTGGTTGCGTTACCCCAGCATCCCCCTCCTCTCGCGGAGATTAGACTCGGAGTGTGCCGGGGTATGGGGGAGGGGGACGTTGAATATTCATTTATCTCGATACTTGCGACCTCGATGTATCGTCGAATGGGAGAGGCTTGAAAGGATGTAATTGAAGTCTGTATAAGCCGCAATTGCACGGGCCTCGATATATCGTCCTTCGACATTGATGCCTTTGTCGGCCGAGCCCGGGGCAGGTTGATGGTTTCAAAGAGTTTTCCGTTCGCCCATTTATTTCGGGAAACAGCGACCTTGGGCGTGTAATACCGACGTTAACGAGTACGTATTAAAGTATCAAATGCTGCTTAAGAAGTACTGCAAGCATACTCGTAACCGCGCGTACTTTTCTCGTCGCGTTCGCAACCCGCGACCCTTCGCCGTATCTTACGTTATCGTTGGCTCCGTCGCTGGCAACGAAATTTCGGAGCACTAATTGCTTTCTTGTTACGGGCTAACTTTTTTCATCAGTCCGATTCCAATTTCAGCCCCGAGAAGGGCTGGCCAAAAAGGGGTGACCGGCAAATTAATTCATCAACGAGTTGGTTCGAAAACGGAGGGGTTGGGGGACATGGCGGCCGTTAAATCGCGCTCGACGATTGCATAAAATCAGCTAATTTGCAATCAGCGTGTATCGGCGCGCGGCATTCCCGTCGAGGAACACGTCGAACGAGTGAAATTTATTCGCCGATCGAAGGCAGGGCCCGCGAGGGTTGAAGCGCGCCACCCCTTGCTGTCTCTTGTTTCGTTGCATCTCCACCTCGCCCCCTTTCGAGCCTCTTCCTATTGGTAAAGTGACCTTCATCTGAATTTCTTTGTGTCGCCCACGGCTGGAGGGACGGGGCGAGCGAACTTCAGAGGCCGGCCGGGGACGGTGTGACGAAAATGGCATACCTTTTACTTTTACCCTCGGCGAGCCTACGCCGTGTTGGGGGGAGGGGGGCACGTCGTTTGTTGGAGATGCATGGATTATATTGGGAGGGGTTGCTTTCCCGCTCGACTGGTCAACGATGCTCGCAGCTTCTACGAGAGGGGTAACGACTGGGCAAATTAAGCCGAGGAAAATGTTGATTGACGTTGCACGGTGGTGGGCCTCGTCGAAAACTTTCGAAATATCCGATAGGAGTTATCGTTTCGATCGAATTCATCATCTCACGAAGTGACGCTAACTCGTGAATATCGTTGCGTCAATGATTGATTGCACAAGGATCATTTTTTCTAAACAAATATAAAAAATGATATATATTCTGAACGGTTGCCTTGTTTCTTTTCCGTGGCCGGACGAAGAAAGAAGAAGCATAGTTGGACGAGAAACAAGGATGAGAGTTAACGAGCGTACGCCCGGATTATCCTTTATTGCGCGACAAATCCGTCCACCATTTAAACCGATCCGTCCGATGTGGAAAACCGCGAGGTGGAAAAATCGAAGGGCGGTCGGTGCTGGGCAAGCCTGGCAAAACGTGGACGACGATGATTCTACTTAGCAGCCGGCGTATAGACGGCAGTGCGATTATTATTACGGGGGAAGGTTCTCGTTCGTTTCGATGCGTTTGTCAGTCGCTGAAAAGAAACGTGATGCTCTGGTTGCGTATGCTCGTTTATTCGAACCACATTACATCATGCAAATTGAACATATTCCATTGTACGGGCGTGTTATAAACAAATCGATCGCACGCATCGCTCGTTACACCGCGGCGCTGTCCTCGATCCGTAATTACAATTGCTGTTTGAATCGAAGACGTTCACATCGCGACGAAAGTGATTGCCGGCTTCGCTAACTCTACGTCCACGTACACCTGCTCGTCCGGGGGTAGTTTTCGGTTGTTCGCAGTGACGTTGCGGCGAGTTATATATTATTAATAGTCGCTAATATCGGCTGGGAGCAAAGATAGATACGTCGATAACGAACGAAAAACGTCCCTTCGACCAGTCGATGCTTGCGAAAAGAATACGCCCGTTCTCTAACGATCCACGCCATCGGAAAAATAGGGAGAAAGAAAGAAACTACTAATTCTCGTATCGAAAAAACAATTCTCTACGCCAATCAAACCGTTCTACGTCTCTAAAACTCCAAGCTCCAAGCCAGTGCTATCTATCCTACTACCCTCGTTACCAAATCGTGTTCCTTTCCATTGTCGGGGGTACTCCATCTCGCTAATACGTCTCTACACGGCGACGTAGCATCGAATGCACGTTCTCAGACGTCCATTATCCGTAGGAGATTCCGGATGGAAAGCTGGAAAAAGAAGAGGCTGATCCCAGAGGGTTAGCGAAGGGGGTTGGGTGGGGTGGTGGTGTGGAGAGGAGACGTGAAAACGAAAAGGGACAGTGGTTGAGCATCGGGCTTGAATAATGGAGGAAGCTGCGTGGAGTGTTGGACGGTCTGTAGAAGGAACGTTACCGTGAACGGGGTAGAAACGGGGTAGACACGGGGGCAGAGAAATCGAGCCCGACGTTGGTAGAAGGTGGAAGCAGCATCACCGGCTGGTATTGGTAACGTGGCATCGTCGCTGGAGCCGCGGCGGTCCAGGGGGATGCTGCGAGAAGGGATGGGTTGCCAGGCAACGTACGTCCACCCTTAAACATCCGACCACCCTCTGCCACCCTCTGGCGGCCGCCCCTTCTCCTCGCGCAGCCCGTATTTGCCCGTTCCGCGGATGAGGGACTCGGTCGATACAAGCTGCCGTTTTCGTCGTACGCTCGGGAATTCCCCAATTTCCATTACGGGGGTGCTGACTTTAAGCCCACTCCCGCCGCCCACGCGCGTGTGGGCCACGCTGGGACACTTAGAACGATTGCTATACCCTGCTGCGTATCCGTTGCTCGTTGATATTGCGGCCACTATCGTCGCCGTTTCGTTCGAAGCACCGAGTTTATCCTTTGGGTAACGAAGGGGGCGAGGGACGCGGTGTGCGGGCCGCGGGGATCGGGTCGCCCTCGCGGCACGGTGTCCTTGGAGGGTGGAAAATGCGTGTGCAGGTTTGGGATGATACGTGGGCGACGGGTATAAGTTAAACGGGTGGGAGTACGGGTATTCTCGTGGGGGGTGTGAGAGGGTCGGAGGGTTGTCGACAGCTGGCCATGCGAAAAGTCAACGGGCGTCTCGCGGTAATCCTTTGCACACGAAAGAGAGAAAGTTCAAGGTTCCTTACCTGAGGTGGCTAAGCGGTCGATGCGAACGGGGAGGCAGAGTGAAAGACAGATAGACAGAGAATCGTGTTGGAGAAATGATTTAGAGACGCAGGTAATATAGACGGGGATTGACGACGACTTGTTTTTATTGGTTTAAAAGAACGTATATGTACACAGTTGAGGAGGGGTTGGTACCGTACATGATTTTACTTTACAACCAGTCAAGACCTTACTTTGTAATAGTTTGGGGGGCTACGCAAGGCAGATTGGCGATGCTCTACAATTCTAGCGGTGGGTAAATATAAAAGTGATACATGAACGTGTATTAAGCTACCGAACTCATTCCGAACTATGGCTACGGTTACTGTTCTACTTTCGTTGCGACGTCGAAACCGAAGAAGAATGAAAATTAAATAAAACGTTGAACGTGTCGTTGTACGCGACAGCGACTACGGTCGCTGACGTGAAATTTCAACTCGCTTACTGACCTGATTGTGTGGCAAATAATGATCGGAATAAAATCGTCGGCGAATCCATCGGCATCCGAAAATGTTCATTCGATACGGTACGCAGGAGGGAACGTTGAATTCGGTCCGCTCTTGGCATTCACCGCGTGCCTTATGAATTTTGAAAAGTTGGCACATGGAAGCCCGCAGTGAACGCAAGGAGCACAGACTCACGCATCAATTCATCTTCCAGCTCTTCACCAGTATCGCTCATCTTCGTCCGATATTCTTCCACGTAATCCACCAAGCGGCCGAGTACAATTCCTCTGAAATGTTCACTGTACGCCTCGGTAACCAAGTATTCCTTTTGCAGCAACGATATACTGTCACAATTATAGTCAACGATGCGGTACAATCAAATGCGGCAGATCCCAGAAATAAAAAAAGAAGCAAAAATTAAATGTAAACGTGCTGCGTTCTAGCGATTGTACGACGTGACGGCACCACGTACGATCAACAACGAATCGCCTAAATCACCGTGCTGTTAAACCGAAGCGACGAATTGAATGAACGAGCACGCCTTGATCGCGAACAGTGTTCCGGCGTGTCGCGTTCGAACATCGGCCGCGCGTCCCGTTCGATTGAACGTTCGAGAATGAATCGAGAGCACACGGGGTTGGGGGGAAAAAAGCGCAAGGAGAGCGCACGTCGCGGTGCACATCGCAAAGCGAACTGAGCCTGATGAGCGTCGAAACTATACTATGGAACGGATACCACTAGTCCTATGGACCCACGATCATGGACGGACGTGGGGGGGTGTTGGACGTAGAGGTAGAGGGGTGGGGAGGGGTCTGTGTGGGGTTCGTCAGTCCCACCATAACTTATTGCTTATTTCGTGGAGGGTGTACGACCCCGTGATATCCAGAGCCGGGTAGCAGCTGACGTTGGGGTTCCATTGTCCGTAGATATTCGCATAGTCAAGAAAGCCACCCCATTCCATACTTTTCCGTGGCGTGGGGAGGGACATATGGGACGCCCCGACTAATATCGACGCCGATCTTGATGGATGCTCGCCACGGAGGAAACACGGGGAGGAACAGGAGCGTGTCTTACGTTAAGCCCCGATTCGTTACGGTCGTCGTAACTCGATCGGAGGTTTCACGGTTTCTGGACCAACGATCCGTTCTGCCCGAACATGGGTCGCGTGCCCGTCGACGGTCGCCCGCGCGTGAAAAAGATCACTAAGCGGTTCGATTTTCGTTAAACCTCCGGCACGCAACACTCTCATTCACGGAAAGTTGAAGGAACTGCGCCGCAAGCGTAACTTTTCCGCACGACAAACACGCCCGACCGTACACAGTTTCCGAACTAACGGACGAGCCAACTTTCCCGACGCCGTCCGAACAAAATTTTTATTCCGCGACAACAACAGAATCCGTTTACCTTCGCGAAGTAACTCTCCCCGACGAGTATCTGCGTATTTCTAACGAACGAGAAACGCGTTCGCCCGCGTACGAAGAACAAGGTGAAACGAAGACGAGAAACGTAAAGGCACCCCGGTTAAAACGGGGCAACTTGACGTGCGATTCGGAGGACCATAATTTTCGACGACGACGAGTGTCGCGGAGAAGGACGGAAGGGTCCGGAGACCGAAACCCCGAGAAGCATCCCGAGAAGGGTATTGCTCGTTTTAAAGGGCGCGTGCCACGGTATCGTGGTGTGGGGGGGGGTGCGTGTGTACGCGACGGGGTCCAGCGCGTGCTCGAAAGCTACAATCGCCCTAAAGGCCAATTCACATCCGTCGAGCGAGGAAGAAACGGGGGTTTCCGTCGTACAATGAGGCATTCCCTCGAAGGGCTGGGACCTCGTCTGCCAGAACTGTGGGTCAGGGTTACCAGGAGGGGGTTTCGTCCATCGATTTAAACCCTCCTCGTGCTACACCTACCCCTTGTATCCCCTTCTCGCGATCGACGATCTCCTGTCACCCCCTCCCCCTCCCAGCCCCGAACCGATCTCAGCCTGTTAACCCTCGCAGGAGACACCCTTGGAGACGAGGAATTTAATACGCAGTTATTTAAATGCAGGATGACGTTGGCATCTGCAACGGGCCGTCAGAAGTGTCATTAATTTTTCGGGAAAATCGCTTGCCCCGAGCAAAAGGGGGGGATGCGGAACGGCGAGAGCAGGGGACGACGAATTCGAGGCAATCGATCCGGAAACGATATCGCTGGGACGACGTGGCCGGTACAGATAGAAATGCATCGAGCACGATGGAAATTTTATGGGCGAAACGTTGCACGAGGTATTCGCGCGTCGCCCTCGTCGAAGATGAGAAGAGCCGTTTTTTGGAGTGTTGGCTCGCGCAGAGCACGAGGAACAGGGGTGTGCAATCGGGCGTGGCGATACGAGACTAATTGTACGACTGACAAAGTACCAAGGACGTAGAATAGCGTTCACGAGGAATTCGCCGTTGGTCCCCGAAAACATTGAGGGACGACGAAAATTTCGATAGAGATTCGTCGATTCCTGCGTTTCTCAGGATTTTCCTTGTACGGTTACGCGTTGCTCGTTCCCCCTACGATAGACTCTCAAACACCCAGGCGGCCGAATTAGAGACTTTCTACACAAACGTCGAGCACACTTCTATTAGTCTGATTAAAGTGACATATCCACTAGAAACACTCTGACACGATTCAAATAAAACGAATGCTACAAACAAGTCCAAAAAAAATAAAAGACAATCCACTAAAATACAGCAAATAATACTAAGCGAAAAGAAAGACAGCTGTTCTTACCATGCATCGACATCGAGCTTCGTACAGTTACGTTCACTGGCGGACGCCGAGGAAGACTTCGTGGTAGGCACCTCAACAGGATCACTGAATGACTTTACTCCAGCTCCGGCCCGGCTATCCTTGTGACGTAACCGAGCACGTGCACGCCGCTAGCTGGCTTCTCAGGTGGGGTTGAGAACGTCACGGATACCAATTCTACCCTGAAGGCACGCCCTCTTCATCGATCCTGGTGAACCCTCCTCCATTCATGAGAACCCTGGTACCGGGTCGACGAACCGCATGGTTCTACCTGGTATCTGGAACGAATGAACCGTTTTCATGAGTGAAACAGAGAGGCAGCTGTAGTAAGACGGAGGGGATGAGAGGGGCGTAAGATGAGATAGCATTTGCGACAAGGGGTGAGAGGTGTCCCGGGACGTCGAGCAGCTGTGTGGTCGTAGGTCAGCAACAGCTTTCCATTGTGCCGACAAATTCTTTCTTACCTCTGACACGTTGGGGGAATTCGATTATTGAATGGTAACGGGGGAAAGGTGGTGCGACCGGCCGTCTGCTCTGGGTATTTAAACCCGTGGCCACGTGAAAGTATTTCGAACGGGGAACGACCACGAGGTATTTACGAAATATGGTCAAAATGAATTTTCCATAGTACTATTGGGAGGTAGCTCGAAATTTAAGTACCCCCGGGAATTCGGCATGAAATTTTAGGGTCGAATCGGCCAGCTGATCGCGGGCCATCCTGGATGCTAATGATTGTACCTTTTGCGACTAGTTTGATACGGGTACTTGTTTGCCAGCGAAGTTTGCGTTGCTGTTCGAAGAGAGGCCTGGCAAGTAAGCGAGGGTGAGTTCGGATGAAAGCGTGGATCTATGGATCCGCGGATTTGCAAGAATTATTGGACAGTGGACGAAGTGCGTGTCGGTGTTGCCGATCGGTCGCGAAAGATTCTTCTCGATGCAGGTTTGGGCGACTTCCGGCGCGACCGGGGGCAGAGTTCGAGCAAGGCGACCGAAAGTCAGTTTCGTGACAGAAAATTACGAAAATGGTAATTAGGCAGCTAGCGGCGACGTGCCGGCAACGGCTTATTCATACTTCGTAGCCATGGCGATCCTGCACTACTGATAAAACAACAGTACACACCATAATGTACTTACGCGGAATAGGGGAACACCTTGTCTACCGGGTGTCATAGAAATTGAGATGCCCGTACTATTTACAAGGCACCGAAGAACTTGTCGGTGGCATCTTATTGATTTCCCGAACAGATTTGCAACGCGTATGGCTATGGTGGTCGAACCGGATCGGATACGGCGATTGAATTATTCGACTACTGCACGGCTGCGGTAGTTCCATTTAATATCGACGAATTTACACGACTGCTTCGAATTGATGTATCGGCCTCTGAGGAAACGTTGGGGATGCAGAAGCATATGGCGGTTCCCTGTAGCACGGCTGTTTCTTTTTTACCTATCGAACTTTTCGGTCGACCATATGTCATTAGAGCGGCAGTGCCGAACGGTGTCATTAATGAGAAGTGACCTTCCATTTTCTTTTTATCACAAAGTCTGCCAGACAAATGGCTTAAGGAGAAACAGGAACGAAGCTGCACAGTTTATATCGGAACACTGAAGAACGAGGAGGGTATAATTAGCCGCCTATAATTGACCCAGGTAAATAATTGGAAGGGGGACTCATCGTGTCGGAGCGAAAGGTATCATCGGCGACCCTGGGGCTACGTATGCGGCGCGTTTTCATTTTCACGTAACCTTGAACTACATCGAACATGGGGTAAAGAAGGGCGAACAGGAAAATTATTCATCGACAATAACTTCCACGGTGACCCCCGACGGTCTCGAAAAGAAACTCGCCTCTCGAACTTTTCCCACCGAAGGCACGTCGATTAAAGCCGCCCGACAGCGAAAGGGTAATTCATCAATCGCCCCGTCAAAGACTGACCTTGATATCATCGCGAGAAAAATTCCAGAGATACATTACCTGTCAGTGGGGTCCGTTCTTCCGGTTCGTCCGTCGATAGAACTTTCCTCCAACGTCCCCCGGGGTCCTCTTCCACCCCGGACCGCCGTTTCAGAGAACCCCCTCTATCTTCCGCAGCCGGTCCAGCATCGGAATTTCGGGCTGGAAAATCCTCCTGAATCCGTCGTCGTCGATCCATTAACAGGGTCGATGGCGGCAAAGATAGCGGGGACGTCTGTGGGCCTAGGTCGACGCCGCCGTGGCCAACTACGACGAAACGGGACGGGTCAACGAAGAAGAAGAAGCAGACGCGGCAGAAGAAGAAGAAGGGGGCGCAGCAGGATGCGCCGTTTTGTGTCGGGACGGTGTTGTTGGTTTGATGGTCGCGGGACCACTGCGCCCTCTCCGTCTTCGCCCACCTAGCCCTGCCCCTCGATATCAACCCCCAATACCCCTGGTAGTGCCCCAGGGATCGACTGTTCTCCCTCCCACCAAGCCGCCTCTCGTTTTAGCCCTCTCTGAATCCCCCACCAGCCCTCCGGTGGTAGCCACGGTTTCCACCCTAGAACGTGGATGCCGGCTCTGGAGCCTACCCCCTTTCGGAGTCAGCCCCCTCCAGGAACATTCTCTGGGCTCGTCACGAACAGGCTGCTGTGTCGTTCCTGCCGAAAACCGTCGGCCAGCCATCCAGGATGTAGTATAGCGCGTTCGCGTCGACCCTTTTCCACCCCGGTCGCGCGTTTTCCGCGCTCAGACCAGGCCTCGCGATCCTCGTGATCACACTGATGGCGGTGCCGTTTCTCTGCCGCCGGTGCTCGCGTTTACCCGCCTGCCGCCGCTCTGCCCAGAACCACGCCGCTCCAGGAGAGGTGGCCGTCGATGCTGGTGGTGGTTGGCCGATGGCGCGAGCGCGGTTTAATACCAGTCGCGCAAGCGTCACCCAGAAAATCGAGCCCCGTACCTTTCTTCCCTTAGCCTCTCCTCCACCCTCGCGTATATTCTCATCGTTCTTCAGCCCCGTCGCACGGCTCCATCGTGCTCCTCGTTTCCGATGCGTTCGTCTCTGTCCGCGGGATGCACCGTCGTCGTACGCTCCTGTTGCCTGTCTCCGTTCAAGGGCGTACAACCTCCTCTATCGCGGGCAACCTTCAGAGGAAGTCGGATCACGCTGGCTATCTCTTTCGCGTGCCTGGTCCTCGCTCGTTCGTTTCACCCTCCCCCTCGTTCCTTCCGTCCTTCCTGCCTTCCTTCCTAATTCTTTTTCCCTCTTTGAACAGCCACCAAGCACGCCTCCATATACCGCCGCCCTTCCTCCCTAATGCGTTTCTGTACCTTCGTTTCCGCGGAGAAGCGTCCCTCTCGCTTCGTCACGCGATTCTGCCCGTCCATTCTTCCTTCGTCCATAGTCACCCAGAAACGGCAGATTCGGCTGCTTGATGTTTTCCTTGGATCCCCTCGCGGACTTGGCATTCCGGCCGTGCGAAGGGGGATGGCAGGGGGGTGGGGGATGAATTTCGGGCGCAAGGTCTCGCGACATCTCCTCGCGACGACTTGTACGCGGCGTCTCCCAAGGACCTTAGGACTCGTCCCTCGGGACGGCACCTGTGCGCCGGTGTACGTTGCAGGGACGAGCGAACGCGAACCGGTGAAATGTTTATTTACGTCGAAACGCCTGTGGTACACTTAGCACGGTTCGATTGAAATTTGCACGCGGTCCTTTGTACCTTACGTCTTGGTACAGTTTATTGAACAGGCCAGCGATCTGCAAGCACCCGCTTGGGAGAAGGAAATGCAACCGAAGCGGCATCTTTTTTCCAGCGAAAGATTCGGTGCAATTAAGGTTTCGCACGCCGCGGCAAGATTCGTCCATGTTTTTGTTCGCCAGCGACAAGAGTCGCATCTTGCGTCGTTCGTGACGCAAGGTATTGGGGGGGAGGTGGTGAAAAAATCCCTTTTACCGTATTATTCCTCCGCGGTGCTGCGGGCGAAAAAAATTAACTTTGATCCCCACCCCCCCGAACTTTCAAGCCTTTTATTCGCGGAAGAGCGGAACGACTCGTTTACGTCGTGCCATTTCCGTTTCTTGCTCTCAGCTAGGCGCACGGCGCGAGCGTATTGTTAGCGAGTTCGCCGAGTCCTTACCAGTTTTCCCGTCTGTAATTCCAGCGGACAGCGCGAAGAAAGCAGGAAACGAAGGAAAATTAAAATCTATTACTCTGGCCTGTTGCGGGCAACGGCACGCGGACGAGAGAGGCTCTCGTTTCCTCAAGATGAATCTTTCGCCGCGGCTTGGCGGCGCGTTAGCAATTAAAAACGTCGAGCGACGTTCGACAAGGGAGGAAAAAGGGGTTCGCGAAAATTGGTCAAAGTTTATCCGTCCGCTGCATTTTTAACGGCACCATCCGTTCGGCTACCGCTCCGCCCCGAAACTTTCTAATATCAATCGAAGCTCGCACAGAGATAGTCGCGTGGCTCCTTTGACGGAACGAAGGAACTAATGAGAGCCGACAGGACAAGAAAATCTAAGTTTTATCCCCGTCGATTCATTTCGTCTCGCTTCCCCGTGCGCATCGTATCCTTGATTACCCCAGTCCTCCGCTCTCCTAATAATCATCTCCACTCCGCTCCTTCACGGCCGCCTCGGCGTCTTTCGAGTTCGAAAGTTCTTTCCCCGCTCGGGGACGAATTTGTCGTGAAAGGAAAGAGTGTGCCTGAGAGACTCGAGCTTCCCCCGGCCTCCTCGCCTATTCATTCGATCGTTTCTACCGCGAAGGCACGCGAATTATACAGTTTCGAAACGTTTCGAAGCTTTGTTTCGAAGGGAACAAGTGAAGAGGGCTGGTCGGGGACGTGTCTTTTTTCCAGCTGGTTCGAAAACAGGACCGCGGAAATTGGGAAACTGATCGGCAAATCAGCAGAGGTTGATCGTTCGTGAGACGGCAATTCGAATTGAACGTTTTTAGAGAATTCGCGGTGCATTCGATTCTGAATGGTACGCGCGTTTCGTTGAGTGATTCTATTGCAATGCGAGCGAAAGTAGGTAGCCGAATGGGATTAAATATTTGCCGGCTTCACCATTGGAATCCGCGACGTTACGAGAACGCGTTGGAAATCTATCGAAAGCTTTGCACGACCGATCTGGATGATAAGATTTCTAATTCAATAAATAATAGTTCTAATCGATGATAATATTGCAGTCGATCGATCGGCGGTACACGGGAAATTGCGTTTCGCACTGACACACGCACAGAAATACGCAGCATTGTTACCTGTGTATCGACGAGGCGCGTATGCGATTTGCGGACATATTAGTCCAGCACTACAGTGCCCAACTAACACGTAATTAACATGGTCGGTGTGCAGACCGACGACGTATAACTGTGTCGACACGCATGTACGCAGGATCGCAGGTAGCGCGTAAATTCTGTAGCGTGTAATACTTCGTCGCAGTAACGTTCTCTTGCCCGAAAGACAACGATATTCTTGAACATCGATTTCAGGCAAATTGAACGACCTCCAACATTGGTAAGGTTCCTTTAATATTTCGCAATTAACAATGGCGTGGAATACGTGAAATTAATATCAAGTGGATATTGATCGAACGTCGCTGCCATCGATTATTTTTAGCAGCACAATTCAATCTGAAGATGGATCGAGGCGGAAACGATTACGTTTCTCTCGTTCCCGTTAAAAGTTTCGCCATTTCCATTGATCGTTGAACGTTACATAAAATGCCTCGCATATCTTTCCTTTGTTACGTGTCCATCGACGGTATGCCGGTCTCGATTAAAGCCGGCACGCCTGATTTGACCGTGTGCGCACTTGTAAGTAGTATTAGACACTTGTTGGTCAGCCACCGGTCTGCTTACCGCGGATCGTTCGAGAAATATGCATGGGCTACGCGGTTGCATGTAAAACTCTGAACCATTGAATTACGTTATCAATGGGGCCTGCTGCTAAGTAACTGAACAATACGGCGTGCTGCATACAAGTGAATTATAAAATGTGACATTAAGGCAGCTTCGTTTCCCCGGCACGGTTGAATCTGTACATTCGAAGACACTGTCCAAGCCGCGCGTCGGCCAAAAATATGTCCGCCAGTATTATCGAGAGATGTGCAACAAAAAGGAAGATCCGCGTCGAAAATAAAAATAGCGTCGCATATTCATGAGCCGATCTAGAAATATGCGGCGACCATGTCAACTCCATTTAACTGGAAGGAGAACGTCACAGTCGCGGCGAAGCAATTTTCTAATAAACGAACAGGTATCGGTTGCGAAAAATACACCGACCACTGGATGCGTATAAATGACACGGCCGGCAGGACGTGAATCGAACGTAAACGCGTCAGTCTAATAAACAACTCACTTCACATTCCACGGAACGAAATGAATCACGATCACCAGGATTATTTCGTTGTCGATTCGAGAAAATCGGACCGCGGATGGAAGGACCGCGGGGACTATAAAACTGGAGGGCACCGGTGAAACGTAACCATCTAATAGCCACCTGCTGTTGGTAGATCGGAGAATCCACGTGACACCTACGTGGAGGGAACGAGATTTGTGTACATCGAGGATCAGAGACGCGTTTCTGTAATACGAAGTTGCGAAACTGCAATTCAGTGTTTACTTGCGATCGGACGAAGATCGATAGTCGTGAAGCGAACGTCATCCATGACCCAAACAGAAGCTCTTGGAAGTTGAATATTCGTTGCAATGTAGCGGGCTTTCGGTCTCAAATTTAGTGCTATGGTATCGATGGAAAGCTCGTTCACTTGGACATATTGGTTTTAACGGGTAATAACAAGAAACAGGAAAGACAGATTTTTGTGTTTCTAGCATTGCACTGATATTTGCAACAATATTCGCAGCAATAATCACCAAGTAATTATCTTCCTTGTGCTATATTTGTATGTGCGATATTTATAGGCAGTCTGTTGAACGTCGACCTTACCTTTAATGACATCGTGTCACGAGAAGATTTTTGTAACCGTTATCCATAAGCCGTTAACCATGCAAATATTAAAGGAGTATAGGATTGTATGTGCTTTAGGAACCTGCCTTTATTAATATTTAAGGCATTGTCCAGACGTTAATACGTCTTCGCATACGTTCAATAATATTGGCAGAACTAAAAATATTCTGAAATATCGATCGATGTTGCACGAGTTGCACGTACTGAAAATTGCCCGCAATCGGAACTTAAATGAACCCGATTGCATCGTACATCTGTTAAATGATCTTTTTATCGACCTCAATGATGGTTCGATTCCGTCCACGGCGGTGTTTTTCGTCGCGAACGTTGACTCGTGTACCGAAACCGCGATCGGGAAAACAAATTTTCATCGAAGATCTCCGGGAAAATGGAGATTGGTCATAGAGCCAGTCCCTCCGTGACCGCTGGCTCCGTTCCAGCCAGCCTCCACCTATCATCAAAGGGATTATTTTTTATGTTTGAATTAAATTGCCCGAGGCAACGAGCGTTATCGACGTTGGCAAAAGTGATGATTGCCGTTCTAAAAAGGGAATTGGCCGACGTTTCGACCAATTCCGAACATTGATGGCTTTTACCGACGTGTTTTGTTTCTACTCTACATTTCTTTTTCATTCGTTCCCTCCTGTTTTGTATTTCTTTCCATTTTTTTCTTTTTTTTTTTGTTTCATTTTTCGTCCCTGTCTCCCCCTCCCCGAGCAACCCCTTTTTTGTTCGCCGTTTCAATCGCCCTCCTCTATGGATCTCGAGTACCTACTGGATAATACAATGTTAAAATTACCGTTTGACGAAACGGCCATTTTACCGGCTAATATCAGGTGCCGGGATTCATTATTAAAAGGGACCGCGTATTTCATGCATGCGCGGGCGAATAAAATTTCATTCGTGTCCCGATGATATATGAATTGAATCCGCTTTATTCGGATCCACGGTTCCCGTAATTTCCATGGAATTGGAAAACACTGGCGTGTTCAAAGCGGCCGGTCGTTTGCGCGACAAGAATAGCTAGTTGTACGTGTAGTCTGTTAAATCTGTCTGCCTTTCGAGGAGAAAATAATTCGCGTGGAATAGACGCGTAGGAGGTGGAGGGGGGGGGGCGGCGAACGAAACTAAATTACCCCACCGAGCAAAAGAAGGGAACGATCTCATTGCAAGCGTCCCGCTCATTTAAATTGTCCCCGTAATTCACTGGTCCCGGTTCACCGTGTCGCGTTTAATCGTAAAAATCGTCGATAGCCGGCGTTTCACGGTTGCGCCACGCAGCTAGCCGGCCAGCGTTGGAAAAACAAAAACACGTGCCGGTCTTCTGTGTGCGTACGCAATCTCTTAACCGGATCTTTTGGGCGGGTGAATGAAGCTGAAGGCTGTTGATAGTAGGTACACACCGTGGGTCGATAGAATTCGGGCCACGGCCTCCTTGCGAGAACAGCAGGGCTAGTTTCTCGTTCGGGAGCAAGGGGAATCCCTCGAGCACACGGGGTGGAAGAGGACGTGCACGCCGGGACAGAGAGACAGGGTGAAGGGGTTGAAGCGCAACGAAGAGCAACGGGGCGGGGGCGCGTGGGGTTGGAAGAGGACGGAGCATTTATTCCCGGTTCTGGCGCGGAGCGAAAGGACACGGAAAACCGACGAGGAAGCTGGCACTCCGCGGAAGGAAGGAGAACGGTGGTAGAAAAATGAAAAGAGCGAAAGATGGTCCCAGGTTTGTGGAACTTAGAGAGGGAGAGAGTGAGTGAGTGGTTGGGAGGGGGGTAGATGATAGCAAGGGGAAAGGAAAACGGGGGAAGAAAAACGAGGGGCGAGGAGGAGCGCGAAACCTACGGAAGAGTACTACGGAACGTCGAATGGAAAAGAGATCACGGAGAAAAAGAAACAACGGAGGAGGAAAAAAAAAGGGGTGCACGCGGTAACGGCGGTGGGCGTGTGGCGGTGCTGGTAGAAAACAGCGTAACGGAGGGTGGAAGAAGGAGGAAGAGGGCATTGGTATTTCGAGGGACGTGCAGGGGAAGAACGAGGAAGGGGCTATGGGGAAGGAAGATGGACGAAGGACCGAGAGCGGCGTTCTACGACTGGAGCTGGCAAGTTGAGGATGACGGCGAGGGGATGAAAGAGAGAGAGAGGACAGGGGGGAGGCAGCACGAGCCAGTAAATAGGGGGATTGGTTGGGGAGAGAGAGAGGCACGATCTGCCGAACGGAAGAAAGAGAGCGGGATGCTGGGGTCGCTAGGCAACCCCCATGAGCCGCTCGAGGTGCACCCTCGGTACACCCTTATTGCCTTTCCAATTTTGGTGGTTCCCATGCACCTACTACAACCCCTCACCCCCACCCCCCAAACTGTGCGTTTCGTGGACAACCGATACCGACTGTCAAGGCTGCATTTGGGACCGGTCGTTTTCAAGGAGAATCGATAAAATTGTGCCTAGGAAAATCTAGCTCTACCCCCTCCTCGAAGTGGCAGGCTCGCCATGCTTTATGGAGGCGCTTATGGAAGCGCTATTTGATTCGTACCCAAAATGTTTTTGCAACAACTACACGCGTAACCCCGTATCACGGATTACAAATGTTGCGTCCTTCGTTAACAGAATGAGCAGTATTTTTGTCGAACAGGTCTAGGATGTATATAAGAAGGTAGAAAGAAACGATTGGCGAGACCTGGCGTTTCCTCTGTAGCGGCGATGGTTCTCGGTCACGGTGCATCGCGAGGGCCGCCGATCCCGCAGCGAAGAGAGCAAGGAGAGCGAAAGGAGAGAAGATCATGGAACAGGGTGGAACAAAGCGGGGAGAGGAGAGGTTACGCGCAGTCGGCTCCGTTCCGAGGGTGAAAATCCGTCGGGACTGCTGGCGTCACACCGTCTAGCTCAATCGTGTACGGGCACCGACCTCCTGATTGGTCACGGGGAGAGATAAAATTTTGGGATCAGCTGTAGCCCGCCGGAGGCCAGCAACCCCCGTCGACGGCGGAGGCAGAAATGGCTCGCGTATCGTTGCGGTCTGTGTGGTAAAGAAAAACACTCGAGGAAATGACGTTTCGCGGTGTTTCCTTTCCTCCCTGGACGCACGTAAACGTAACAAACCGATGTCCCTGGCCCCCGATTAGTTCCTCCCCTGTCTGGTAAACTGCTCCCGTTTCGATTTTTTCTTTTCCCCCCTCCTTCGTTCTCCGTGGAAACTGAACGTGTGCATAGCTCAGCATCGACGGGCGAATGTTTAAACGTCGTTCGCGTGATTGACAATGCTTATCAGCGCGGTCGGACGCCGTTGTTATTTATTTACTTGCAAATATTCCTATCATGGGCAATTTTACGAAATTCGTTAGCTTGTGCAAGAATCAGCCGAGAGATTGATTCTTTGATATTTACCGATGCATCCGGTTGGCAATGCGTTAAATATTGCTGATCGATTAATGTTCGCAAAATTAAACATTGCTGAGATGTTTTATATTCCGCGAGGCAGGGAACGAGGCGGAGCGAGGCCAAAGGACGGCGTAAATGCTATTTTCTCGGGGGGAGGGGGGGTGAAAAAAAGAAAAAAGTTGCACGACGAAGAAGAAGGCGGCGCGCCGGCATATTTATTGCATGTTTCGTTGTCGAATCCCGCGGGACCACGGTACAAGAGGCGGGCGAAAAAATAGAAGCGGGAGAGAGACGAGCCAGGCTCGTGCTCCATATAAATTGCGTGCTTAACCGCAGATTCGATTAACGGCGCGATAAGCAGCGTTGAAACGGCGGCGAACGATGCAACGCGATTTTTAATGAAATCGCGGGGAAGAGGAACGCGTTCATTGGCGGTCCGAAGTGTCCGTTGGCGCGGAGGAGCCGATTTTCCACTCGTTCAATCTTGCCGGTGCACCAACAAATGCCGAGGTATCTTCTTGCAAATGTTCATTTTTCGCTTGCGCGTGCCCGGCGTCCGCTGATTTAATTCGCCGCGCGAAAACAATCGCGAATCCTTCATGCGTTCACACCGCCGCTACGGTTTCCTTTTTTACACGCGAGCGCTGTGACGCTCGTCGTCCACAAGGGTGACAGCCTCCTTTCGCCGCGAGTCGTATTTAATTAGACGACCGGAATCGCGATAAACAAAAGGACAGGAAAAAAAAGGGGCCGACACCGATACGATACGGGGGACCGCGAGAGGAGCGGAGAGAAGCGTCTCAGCTGGTCGCAAGATGAAGACGAGGAGGACGAATCGTCGGCGATGTGCGTGTACAAAAGCAGAGGAAAAGAGGAAGCGAACAGGGGGCTTTTTCAGGGATGGGGAGGGGGGGAACGCGGAGGGGTGGGTCGGAGCCCTTTGCCCCTTTCGCGCCCATCCATCGATCGATAATGCGATCCGGCGAAGGGTGCACCGGACGAATCGCAGAAATAAGGGCTGCCTTTTCTCTTTCTCCCGTCCCTCATTCTATCTCTCTTACTGCGTTCCCAGTCGTTCGTTACTACTCTCGGTGCCGCGTTCATCTTTGAGGCCCCACCCTCACCTGCGCCGCGGAACGAAGGTAGACGAAAGGTGTGCACCGGAGCTAAAGTCGGCAACCAGCAAGGTTACTCACTTTCCCTGTGCGTACTACCGTGCTACCCCGGCTGCGTGAGTAAGTATCCGGCTGCACGGGCCTCGTCTGTGTGTACGAAGTCCGCGCAGGGCCGCCCCTGTGCGTATACAACCACATCGACGTACCATTACGCGGTCCAGGGGGTCGTGGATGTTGGCGGGGTAGAGTGTAGAGAGGCGCACATGGGCGAAACCGTGCAGGGAAGATCGGCCGATGTCGTTGGTGTTGGTGATGGTATCGGAGGTGGTGGTGGCGGTGGCGGCGGTGGTGGTGGTGGGTAAAGCGTACTATAGCGGTGGCGATATCCATAGAGGGGTTGCAGATCGATGGTGCAGTGACGTCGCGGGGAGCGGGAAGCTGCGTCTCCATGGTGACCGCCAACGGACTCGGCAGCTCTCTGTGTACGGTCCGAGCAGCGGGTTTGAAATTTTATTAAATTTCATTTGTGTCGTTCCTCCGGCTCCTCTGTTTCCCTTGCACTCGCGTACCGATCCTTGTCCCGGCGTTTCTCTCGTCCTCGTCGCGATCCTCTCGCTCTCCCGCTACGGTTTTCTTTTTGTCCTCGACACTTCTGGCCGTTTTTCCAAGGAGGGAGAGGACGATTTCGGCTCCCGTTGAATAAACGGTCGAAAAAAATGGAGCGACGCGGGGGCTGATCGTCGAGAGGACGGGGACATCGACTGGCTAACGTTAGGAGTTGGAAGATTTTTTCACGTCGCGGAATAGCAGCGGAAGCTGGCGGGTTTGTATCGAGAATCGTTACAATGTCAAACGAAGTCTCGATATCGCGAGCGGGGATTAAAGTCGACGACGATTATTTCTGCTCGCCGTTGTCAACGATCCTCCGGTGCACGTTTCCCTCCGCCCCGTGCCCAGCTGCTCATCCACTTGGTCGTCGGGAACACCTTTCAGCCACGAGCCGCGCGGCGATACAAGGGATTCCGATTAGCCTTTGATCCCGCGACGGTGGCCGCCATTATTTTTCCCGATGACACGTTGCTCCAGGCGAGACAGGCATCGGTACGCCTCTGCGGACGTAAGGAAAGGGCGCGTGGGGGGTGCGCGGGGTGGAAAAGCGTCAGTTAATCTTCCTCCTCTTCGTTAATCTTCGAGCCGAGCGAGAGAAGTTCTTTTTTGGCACCCGGAGCGAGTCCTCTTTCACCCCCTTATCCCGTTGAATTTACGAGCAAAATGATGGAGAGGGTGTCTCCTTGTGTTTTCCATGGCGAACTCGCGGAGAACTTCTGCCCGATTACCGGCTGCCTGCAAGTTTATCCTATTTCTACCCTCTATCCAGCGCGCGATGGGGTGGAGGTCGTTGATCATAATCAAGCACGAGTTTCCACGGGTGTTCCTTTTAATCGGCCACTGAATTCCGTGCATTGCCTCCGGTTACGGTTCCCTCGTCGCTCGGGAGAAATTTTTCGATGGGAAACGCGCGTCGATGGCCGGCAACGCGAGGAACGCGAATTAATGTGCGTTCGTGTAGCCCGGTACGACGAGGTTTGCTGCCTCGATTTTACGCACGACCATCTCGTGGGAACGAGGGGCTGCGCATCCACGAACACATTAACGGTTTCGAATCATCAATTCGGCTGCTCGACGTTCCTGATGATCTTTCCGCCCGCGATGGAAAACCTTGCTCTCTGCTTTATCCCGTTTCATTTATCGTCCTTGCAATGAATCATTCACGTTTGTATCGTCACGGCTGCCCTTGCGATACGGGGGGGGGGGGGCGAATGAAATTAAGATACAGCGTTGCTGATCTGAAATTGTGTAAGGAAGAAAGCGAAGTTCGAGCTGCTTTCAGCTGGCTGTCTGAGCTCGTCCCTTCTCGGTTTCCTCTTGTATTCTTTCAGGGTGGCGTCGTTTTAATACAGTTCGACGTACCGTGCATCCGACTCCGCTCTACGGGAAGAGCTGCGCAAGATATATAATATAGATTACACGTGCAATAAAACGAGAGAAAACGAATCGTCGAATGTCCGCCGCCGCGTGATGCACGACTGCGCTACGAGCTTTATACAAAATTGTTACGATCGCGGTCCGATTGAATCTGTTGATCCCTCCGTGTTCTCAACCCTTCCGTTGTCGCGTCGTCGGCGAAGGGGCGCATTACTAAGAACGAAACGGGACATCCGTGGCTGTGGTTCGCAATTTATACGATTCGACGTTTACGAGTACACGCGGCCCCCGAAACGGGGGAACGATTACGCGGGCTGTTAAAACTAATTTGAATAATCAACGAGCCGCGAGCGTTCTTGGGGAGTGCTGTAATTGTTCGGCACCTATGTTCGAGCGTTTTTCAGAGGACAATTAAAGCCCGTCGGAGACGCGGCACGACGACGTATCGTCGATCGAACCGACCGGAAACCGCGACGACGACGATCGCGCTCCCTCGTCGCCGGGGCAACTTTGCTCCAGTGAACGGGAAATTTGCCGTTTTACATTGATCGTACGAATGTGGAACTGTGCCGTCGTCGCGGAATTTCGACGCGGCTCCTGCCACGAACGATGGCATCCCGAAATCGTGGTCAGGAATTTCGTTTCGATTATGGGCTTATGGGTTTCGAGCGATTTAGGCCCGTCCGTGCCCACGGTGATACACTGTGGCCGGCGGAAATATATTCGCGGGGGTCTGCGGGCTGCGATCGGAAAAATTTTCGACGGTTGCCGCGGGGCCGGACGGGTCGTTGGAAGTCGACGGTGTCTGTCGAAATTCGGCTCGGGCTTGCCGATGGCACGACATCGACCCGCCCTGTGCCAGCTGCGGTAGAAGAACGCTGCGTCCTGCGTCCTATGGTGTCGCGGTTCTATCGCAGATACCCCATAAACTTTGACGGAATATTTGTAAAACAGGTTGGCCGACGGCGTACGGGGAAAGCCAGCCCGAAAGAGGCACGAATCTGTGCGTCTTCCGCGCGAAACGATTCCACCGCGACAAAGAAGAATTCCTCCCCGTGTTCCTACCGTTTCTGCCCTGTCGTTGAATCCCCGATTAACCGCGTCTAGCTGCGTACCGGCCACGCGAATTGTTTTCCACGATGACCCACCGAAAACGGCGCGATAATTTTTGCGATCACTGCACCGGAGAGCCCGCGCCGGACGGAGGCGGCTCGGCCAGAGAACGACAGACAGAGAAGGGCGAGCTGCGAGCCCCGAAAGGGAGAAGCGGGTACATTCAGCAAATCGGGGAGAAGGAGAGACGGAAAGAAGCGTGGCCGGGGCTGGTTGGATGAAGAGCAACGAGACGGCGAAACAAAGAGGAAAAGAGCCGGAGGGTAATCGAGAAACGAAGGGAAAGAGAGAAAGAGAGAGAGAGAGAAGAACGGTCGTCTAGAGGGAGATGGTCGAGGGAGCAGCGACGATGAGCGAACGGAGAGAACGGGATGGAAGCACGGCGAAGGGGTGGGATGGGGGGGGGGTTTGGTTGGTTGCCGGTGGGGGCGGGAAGGGCGGTTGTCGAGGGGGTGTGTTTGGTCCGGGAACTCACGGTGATGCTGTATTGATCCGAGTGCACGAGCAGAGCTAAAGTAAGCCGAGGTTGGCAGAGCGTTGCCTTGGTAACCTCCTCCCTCATCCCTCAGGACTTTCCATCGGTCGGACCAACCAACCCCTCGCACCGAAAACCATCCCCCGAACGAACCGTTTCTGCGCTTCTCTCTTGCTCGCACCCTCGTCGACCTCCCCTCCCCCTCGCCCACCCTTGCCCCTCGCTGCGCTTTCTTCCTCACCTTCGCCTCTCTTTTTCCGTCCTGTCCTCACCAGCCCGATCTATAGGTGTTAAACGAACGCCCGGTTCCCTCTTCGTGTCCTCGTATACGTTGGATCTCGCTGGTCGTGGACGGAGGCTTGGACGTTTTACGTGGGCGTACGCGAAAGATCCGTTTTCCAGTCGCGCGCACGTAGAATCGCTCCTTCCGGGGTCTTCGGCACGTACTTTTTCTTTTGCCCCCCCCCCCCCCACCCCCGGCCCGACGCCCACGCGAAAATAATCTCATCTATCCGCCGGTTCTGGGTATTCCCGGTTTGTGTTGCCCGGACGTGGAATGCTTGCGTTGCTCGTTGGCTGTTGTTGTTACCACGTAATAGGGTGCAAGGTGGTCGAAGGGAAGGGGGGAGGGTGAGCGAGCGGGGATGAGATGGTATAATTGCAGGAATTGTTACGCAAGTTTCAGGATCAGATGATGTTGATACCGACGGGCTGGATGGGTTCGGTGGAAATCGTCGGTGGAAATTCGTATCCCGTTTATTAGCGGGCGCAGGTTCGGCAAACTCGTTCGTTGAAACGTCATACGGCGAGGCCGCGGAACCGGACGGGTTATGAATTTTTATCTCGCTCGTTCGAAGTTCGGTGAAATTGTCGCGATAAGGTCCCGTCGGCCGTGCTCGGACCGGGCGAAATTCGAGGGTGTCTTTCATCGAACGAGTCGTTCACGAGGGAGGGTGCTCGACCCAGAAAGATTCTGTATTTATTTTACCGCGAACAGAAGACTCGCCTCGCACGAATTATCGAGCGGAGTCGTTTATAATTAAACGTCCGTTCGGCTCGCGTTGCTTTTCCGTCGAACTTTATTGGGGTTTGAACGAGGCGCGCGAGAAATCGTGATTTAATTACGTATGTACGGCGTTGCGTAAGAACGGACGACGCCGGTACTGATTTGGGGCATTTAAAGAACGGTGAGATCCGCTCGAGGACGGGGGAAGTTCGATGAGGGTGCAACTCCCGCGAGCTCCTTAAACAATTCCGGCCTGCTGTATACGTATTACGGCCCTCATTTCTGTGCCAAAGATTTGCCCACCTCGAGAACTTCGCAGGGGTTGAGGGACTGCAACATTATGCCGGATTGCGTACAGTAAACACTTCGGCTAGAAGTAAAACTAACCCCTACCTCGGGCTACTATTTTTGGCGCAAGGGATGGATTCACCCTGTGATTCAGACACGAAGGACACCCCCCCCCCCTCCCCACGATGTTCTGAACTTTTCAACGGAATGATATTTTCGGGGGAATTTAATATTAATCGATGGGCAGCGCCGGACGATTTTATCGCGAAACAAATTATACCACATTTGCGTCCGCGAAAATATCGTGCGCGTATATTTCTATTTGATAGGCAAAGGGTAAGCGAAGTATACGGACGCTTATTTGTAAGCACCGAGAGAACGAGAGATACCGGCGTTAAAATTTCTTTAGTGGGTCAGAAACTTTCGGCATGATGAATTGTACAATTCGGGGGTATCTTCGGAATTGTGTAAATCTCATTTGCTGAAAAATGCTTCCCGGTTTCATGGATCTATTTTACATAGGATCCCGAGCCAAGTATGACGTTGCTGGATTCCCACGACAGTTTGAAATTCTGCTTGCGTTCGCGTAACAAATTTCCTTTCCTACTGACACAGACAACCCTGGATGTAGATACATTGTTTTTATTACGTCCGCACAATATTCCACCGCGCGTACCGCTAATTCAGTTTTCTCCCAAACGCACCCGTGGAACATGTGCCGAAAAGGCGAGCATTAAATTAAACGGGGACCTCTTTGTTCACAAGAACGGCAGTTTTTCAACTCCGCTTCTCGCTCTCATACACGCACCGATAAGTAAACGTATTAACGCACCAAAGCGAAACGTAAGTATCACGAAACCACGAATCAGTTTGTCGAATATCTTTAAACGGCCCGATCAGTTTCCCGATTGCGAGCGAAGTATAAAGCGCAACAACATTTCAATGCGAAATGTTTACCCGACGAGAATGTTCCCACTCGAAGCTATTTCCCCCCGACCTGCCACGTTTCGTCGGGCATTAATTAAAAGTAAAACAAACGGAAAACACAGATGAATGAAAACATTTATGCCGCGGCGAAAAATTTCCATTGTCCGGGGCAAAGGCCGGGGCAAAGGCCGGGTCGAACGCCGACGATACAGAATTTTCGTCGAACGTGTTCGTTGCGAATGACAACCCCCTGTGCCGTGCACACGACAGATGCAACGAACAATATGGCTCGACGTGCGCGCGTAGTCGGTTTTGATTTCGGCGTTATTATGCCCACGGTCAGGTATAACGCAGGGTAGTACGTGTCAGCCGTCGATCCGACGTTATTTCGTGCTCCACACCGAGGGACCCCGTTCGCAAAATTGATCTGCAACGTTACAAGCCGAGGCCGTGCCTCGCGATACACTCCAACCTGTATTTTCGCCATTCACCCTTGCCATTTATACAAATTTCTGCACCCCTTTTTGCCGGTGCTTATCGTTATTCGTTTTTCTGCTTTTTTTTTTTATTATGTATCCGTACGCGTATCGATTCGCATATTTCCGAGTTCGACTCCGTACGGGACAAATTCCAGATGAAACGCTTTAAAACATTTGCGAATGTATCCTGCCGCAAGCAGAATTTTGCGCGCTGTCCGACGAATCTTCGGCGAGCACGCGAAACGACGTGCGAATAACGAATCTACGCACGAACGCTATGGTAACGTGTTCGAGGGGGAAATTTTATGCCCTCGCCTAGTCGAGGATTCGAAATTCCGAATATGAAATCGGGGCGACATTCGAGCAGCCGTTGACGCTACGAAAACGGGCCACCCTCGAAGGAGAGAAAGCGTCCGGACTCGCGAGAGATCGAAAAACTCCGCTGCGCCCTTCGAAGGGTGCGCTCCTTGCTTTCCTTGGGCATCGACCTATCCAGATGGTAAACCACGGACGCTTCGTCCCCTTGAACTTGGCCAGACGTTCGCCAGAGTTCGCCAGCCGGTGGTCCAGTCCAGCATCCCTCGTACGGCGGTCGCACATCCTGCCGGCGAAAACTCGAACTGCATTTGGGGTTGAAAACCGTGCACTCTGCGCAGGGCAACTACGAACAATAGACGCGTGCGTGACTCGTGTGTGTAAAGGTGTCCCGTCCGTGGGCGATAATTTCATTAACTGCAAATGCGCCCGGACGAGTGATGAAAAAAGGAACGCCAATCGAGGAGAGCGAGACACGCGTCGGACGTTTGAATAATCGAGACGCGGGGGGGTTAATGATCGATCGTTGATTCGCGAGGAGGAGGCAGGAACAGCTGTGACTGAGAAAAATGTCGCGTAGCCTGGCCGTGATTGGCGTCGTTTGAGTAGTAAACAGTGACTTATTTACAAGAGTTGTCGAATTGGTGACAAGGGGGACCCAGCGGGCAAGCACGGCTCGGCATTGTTGAATTCCACATTACGTCGATCGAATCGATTCCGGCGAACGAAGGATTCGTCGGGCCGAAGGGATGGATCGTTTTGAGTGCAAAAAATTTGGCTGACTCTCGCTGGGTTCGGGGGATCCTGCGCCGTGCATGACCGGCGGCAGAAAGAAATTTGTCGGTAAGTGTTGCGGTTGCTATTGATTATATTATACTCGCCGATTATGCCGTTCGCCCGATACGGCCGCGTTATTCACGCGTGAACGATGATAACCGAACCGCCGACGTTTTAATGTTCGCGAGAAGGTCGTCCCTGTTGAATGCGAAGGGAAAGTACTACCAGCGGTGCTGGAGGAAAGTGCGCGGAAACGCATATAAAACGTCTGCGAGAACTGTTCGAGAGATGAGGTCGTACGATGGCGAAAGCAGTTCCACCGAGGACGATGATAGAAGAGAGGGCCTCCCCGAGGCGCATCTTCAGCAAGGATCCTGGCAACGATCGGCATCGCATCCCACATGGGCTTGGGAGCATCGTAGCGCAGTGTGTATTAATAATAATAGTAATAATAATAATAATAATAACAACAACAATAATAATAATAATAATAATAATAATAATAATGCTCTTTAAATAAACTGTTTGGAGTTACTTAAAAACGATTTATTCTCATCGCTGTTGCAGCACCCACTGCCACCGCAGTCCACGGCATCCCTCGAGTCAATGTATTCTGTGCCAGGGGCGTCCCATGCCAGCGTTTCCGCTCCTCCGGCTGGCTACTCCTCCGAGCATCCTCAGAGTGCACCTGGAAGGAGAACTCCTTTGGGCGCTGTTGGCTTAGGCGGTTTCTATTTTCAACAGCAGCCCCAGCCGCACACATCGTCGAGTGCTCTGTCCGATGAGAACAGACCGGGCCAAGAGAGGTACGTACCTACGGGCTTCGCAATAATCGTCAAGTTTAATTAACCGTTCCGTGATAATTTTGTGTACCTTTAGGCCGGGAGCGTCGAGGCTGAATTGCCAGCCGAAGTCGAAAAGCACACGGCAGGGGAAGAGCATGCGACTGAATATTAATGCCAGAGAACGCAGAAGGATGCACGATTTAAATGACGCGCTCGACGAGCTGCGTTCCGTGATTCCTTATGCCCACAGTCCGTCCGTGAGAAAATTATCCAAGATTGCGACACTTCTGTTGGCGAAGAATTACATTCTCATGCAAGGTAAACGTACGACTCCATTAGCAATTAAAGGGTAATCGCGAAATTACACTCGGTTAAATTACACGCCCTGATACAGGAAACGCTTTGGAGGAACTGAGAAGAGTGATAGCGGTTTTGCAGTCGCCTCACGCTCACACCACCGCCCTGCCACCCACACCTGTTTCCTACGATTTGCTGCACGGCTTCCCAGGCAAATTGTTCCAAGGTGTGCAGGACATGCCGGGGCTTCCTACGTCAGATCCTCAGAGTGTCACGGCAGGTGGCCCGCCGACCGATGGCACCGTTGCCAGCGGAGAGTCGAATTGAAGAATCGAGCCATCTTTCCACGACTAAGTATACAAAGGTTTGCTCGAGAATCAAACGTTCCCGGTCAGGCATATTTGAGCACTTTCTTACTATAGAGGGAACCGATAGTTAGTATAACATTTTAGCGAGGATAATGATCTTGACGCCATGATAATACTCGATAACAAGCAACACGATTAATCTTCCGGGACGGAGTATGATAATTCACTTTAACGTTAAGATGATAGACTCGGGAATGGTTAGTATGTAAGTTTGCGTATGCAAGGCTACTTGTTGATACACACTGAAAGTATTAGCGGATAAATATTATTCGAAGGCGACGTACACTGTTACGAGTTCGATAAACACTAAGTCAATACTAGTACTTACGGTTAAATGCTCCTAAGACGAAAGTTTATGAAAGTACTAGCGATTAATGATTAAAAATTACTTCTAACGATTTACAATTAACAGCAAGAGCAATAAGCGACGGCACATTTCTGTCTCTGGTGAACGGAGCTTTCCGGTCTTTTTCATAGGGAAGAGTGAGTAAGCGGTGCGGGTTGTTCTTTTTTTTTAATTTCTTTTTTAACAGCAAGTGTAAACTGCCAGAGAGAGAAATGTTGCGAGGATGAGGAATAAAATTTCCAAATCCTGTCCCAGCAACGCGATAGTCAATATAGCATGTGATACATGTCGAGATATTATATATATATATATTATATTCTAGTCATACATGCGTACAGATCTTAAATATTCATATACATATTATATATATAGATATATATATATATTTAATAATTCGAATTGAGCCATCGATTGTATAACTTATTTATATACATAATGCGTTTATTAAGAGTTTACTACGATGTGCTAAAAATATATCCATTTTTTCCGTGAGGCTGAACGAAGAGCGGGGTGAATCAAATTAACAATGCCCCTTTAATTTATTAAAAATCTCCTTCGTGGAAACTTTGCCCTTCGACCAGCCCAGACGAATGCACTGTAAAAATTTAACGACGCCGTTAAACTGGCAAGCAATAATAATTATTATTATATTATATGTATGGAATTCCTAATGACGGTGGTCGTTAAATAACAATAAAAGGTCTGCACGTATTGCGGTAACGACGGAAAACAGACAAAGATGTTTGTTGTAGAGTGTAGATATTACTGTTTAGTGCTCGAATAAAATCTATTTAAGAAAGTTACGGAATTATCGGGCGCCCTGGCAGAAAATCCTCAATGGTACCTTGCCGACTTAGCAATATCGAGTAAGACGAGAAATGAACGAGATGGACGACGATTGTTGTTCTATCAGGGCGTCCGCGCTATGCAATTTTAATCGAGAGTGCATCGAAACTGTTCTACGTACAAATGAGTGTTTTTTTTCTAAACGATAAATGAATAATTGAAATAATGAATAATTACGCGATATATTCGATTACGCTGCGAAAATTAATTCGCGACTCGAGTCGAATGCCAAGCCAGCTTTTAATAACGTAGTTTTAGATGACGGTATTAAGAATCGCGCGATACGTATAATAAAAATTTGCCGACATTTGTAGTATCGAATATGTAGCGTCCTCTTATTGTCGGTATAATTTGCAGGGGAATCGAAACGAACAATTATGATCGTAAAACGATGGGCCGTTTCTTCTTAATCTCTACATAACAATTATTACGTGCATTGCGAAAAATAGATAACTATAATCCGAATCAACGCTAGCGAGTCCGACAGGTGGCGCCATCCCGACGACCGCGCGACGAACCAGCGCTTCGAGTTTGTTCCGTCGTTCTTTTGAATCCAGACGCAGCACCGTTACAAAATGTATTTTGTTAATTCTGAGTCGCATAGAAAATTAATTGCAAGCATCACAGCGAATATCAATAATATCGGGACGAATTGTTTCGTAAATTGTAAGACGAATTCCTATGAAAGTTGGAAAGGTTTGTCAGGTGGCGCCATCATGGCCGCCAGTTTGCGGAGCACTCACTCGATCGTCTTCCGTCCTTCTGGGAGGACCTTAAAGTTTAAACCGTATGTGCCTGATTCGACGGGGTTTATTGTGTGCGTGCCTCGTCGGTGGCTTCAAGATGGCCTGCAGGCTGCTGCTGCTGCTGCGCGCCATAGTGTGATCATTTGATTCACGGTGCTTGTGCCCTTGTAAACGTTTCGTGAATAAGTTCGTCAGTGTCAGGACGACGACGTGACCCGACTGGCTGGAAAACTCGGGGCAACCTGGAAATGTGACGATCGACTGAAAACCGGTAAGTCATCGTGTACGCGACCTTATTTTCCACTTTGCGTTAGCTGAATCGCCGGTGTAAGTTCTCTCTGGAAGCTCGGTGACGTAGTCATTTCACAAAGAGAGATCGGCGCGGTCGTGAAAACGAGCAGGAAAGAGACAGAGGCAATAGGCTGTGACAGGAGATATACCAGACGGCGACAAACTATTGTTCCCTGTCGTACTTTTAAAAGAGTGCGGATCAATTCGTAGTAAATCCTGGCGCAAACGATCGTTTCGAAGAACATTTCCTTTCCAAGATGATTCTCGTTGATAGGTTATGAGGTCATAGTCGTCGACAGTTTGCGCAATTTCTTTGTCCCCGTCGCTTGAACATCGTTTTCGTATTACTCAATAAAATAGAACGAAACAGCGCTCCGTTAAAGTTAATCGAAATATCGATGGAGTCATCGCGATAGGGTATACGTGAAAACGGAACATCATAGCTGGCATGCTACTCCGTTGCATTTCCGTACGATACGTACGGTACGTATCTTTTGTAGTACAATATTTTCCGTTGTGAGTGGGAGAACTAACCTTACCTCTCGATTGAGCGAAAGACGCACGACGGGGTCGCTATTGGTAGTCCTTTCTACATACCTGCCACGCAAAAGTTTTACCTGCATTCTCGGACAGGTCGAGCTTCGAGACTTTCGTCGAGCGTTATTCTATACATATATTTTTTTGTGTCTTTATTTTGCTTCCCAAGGATGCGTTTTGGGCGTTTAAAAAATGCCTCGCGAAGGGCGTGCGCCCCAAAAACGGCTGCTGCCAAAAATATCAATGGTCGAACCGCACGTCGAAAGGACAATTCGTGATACGTCCATTGGATAGAACGTGGACGATAGTTACAGATATAACCGAGCGAGTCTTCATCTTTCGTATTGAACGAAATTTCACCGCGGTAGATGGGGGACACAGAAATATTTGTTTGCATAAGCGAACAGACCACTGGCCGGCATGTGCTTATTTGCCGTTGACGTCAATTAAGGCTGAAATACCTTGAAACAGTTTGATTCGTTCCCTCGCGATATTCTTCGTCGGAGGATTAACTGCACTGACGATATCGACACGCGTTCACGAATAATAGCGCAGAAATGGCATCACGCCGATCGCTAAGTTATATCACAACAAACCCTTTGCGACGTTCACCGAATACGTTCTCCTCCCGCTTGCTACGATCATGCGCTACTTTTCATACCTTTAGTTAATTAAGAAGAACGTTATTCGTACGCCTTTCGCCAATGGACTAAAAGATGTAAATAATGTTGTTCGCAATTGCTAAGAAACGAGCTTAACTTAACGATCGTCCACTTCGCTAAGCCGGTTGAAATTTAAGGGTGCTTCTCTCAGTTGATCCTTTTGCAATTATTTTGAGGGAAAGCCCTGGAATCCTTTTAAAAGGATGAGAACGGCGTTTAAGCCGCGCCGTAGAATTTCCATAGAAATTTCGAAACTCCGTTTCACGAGGCGGTGCGTACTCAGGTTCGTCGACGGAAAAGTAGTTCCATCCTTATCTGTTCTGGTCGACCCAGAGTACAAAAGAAATCACCAGTGACGCACTTCCGGCGAGCCTGTCCCAGGTGCAAAGCGTAACGCGTACGTACGTCGACAATCGGCACGCGTGACGTGCAAAATGAACGATAACAGCCACCCTACGTGCGACACACGTTACAGGGATGCGATTTTTCGGATAAGCATCGCGAACGGGGTTTAAACGTACCGCGTGCAACAAGTAGGCGTGTGGCGTGCATTAATTTTTACGAGTGCGCAGATTTGCCACAGTTGATGCTTGGGCGCGTCAGCGCGAACATTTTCTCTCGCGTAATAAAATTCCGTCCATCTAACGAAGGGTTAAAGTTGATCAAGGCCGGTGCATAAATACCTTGCGGATCCTACTTCTATTTCAAGGGCGAGATAAATGTATACTTATGCGACAATACCGCGTTTGCCTTGGCATTTCGACTAACGGCATGTTCGAGTTCCAACCAATTACCTTCCATACGAATTTTCCGAAGTACTCCAGTAGGTTCGGCGTGTACCGTCTAACGAGATCTTCGTAGAAATGCACCGGTGTTCGATTATTCTCGATTTGCATAGGAAGGAATGAACGAGCGATAGAATATCGATTGCAGCCGCGCATATTTCGATTGCTGAAAAGTGTATCTTGTCAGTAATGTAACGATCGTTACGAGCAAACGTTTGAAGTTTCAAAATTTCAAGGGAAACCGCGCGTCATTGCGATTCTCTTTCACGTAGGTTCACTTGTTACACATTTGCAACCATTATTCGACGCTCTCGTGTACGCAAGAGAGGCGCACTTTCTTTCGCGACGATTACTCGATGGACGAAAAATGTCGTTGGGTCAAGGATCACCGTGCGATCGAATTATCGTAGCTGATTTCTTTTTCACGCGAAGGACGATAAATGCAGTGCCCGGTGTTCATGGCCGCGGTTTATAGATCAACGTCGAAACGTCCCTCGGTTTTCTGCTTATTCCGCGCGGGCCGTAACGTTGTCGGCTTATCAACCGCGAAACCGAAAGTGATGTCTGCCGAGTGGCGTGTCGTTTCGTTATCGATATCGCGGCGGCAGCCAGTCCTCTCCGAGCACGGCATGTACTTGCCGGTCTTCGTTTCAACCGGTTCGAAAACATTTAAATCGACTTCACGGTACGTCGATAAGTTTCGACGGTGGGCAATCTTTTACTCCGGAAGGGTCACGGCGCGACGCCACGTAACGAACGGCGTTCGATTAACCGTTCGATGATCCGAATATTTGCTGAATCGATACTCGCGCAGGGAATCAATTGTCGGATGAAAGGTTGCATATTTCGTGGCACGATAATCCTAGATCCGTTGGAATTTGCGCGTCCCTCGTTCCACCCGATCGATCGATCGCGATCTTAGTTCGTTCGACGACTCTTGCCGCGTTCCAGTTCACCGCTGTGCTAATACGAGTACTCGATTACTTTTAATGCGAGTACGCCCGAAAATCCAGCTCAGAGGAGTGTTCAAATCGAATGCAACGGAAACCGTATTAGAAAGTTCATCGCGAACGCGGTGCAACTGTAATCGTAATCGTTCCAGGGACACGGAATACTCTAAATAGTCTGCCGTTCTTGCAATTTTACGCCGACCGTCAAAACGCGGTTCGACGTGTTCCGACGTTACCTTTTTCGTTGCCGATGAAGAAGTTATATTTGTTAAAACCGCGACCCCGGGGGGGGGGGGGGATAAATTCAGGGCCGTCCCGCGCGTAATCTAATTCCGTGCGGAAGGTTGTTTAAAAATTGAATTCCTGCCGCGCGTTTGCCGAATAACACGGAGCTTCTGCACCGATCCAGTATATTTCACCGGAGAAAGGACGCGCGAGCCAGCGTAAACGCGAGGGCAAGCCCCGAAACTCGTCGCTTCTGCAACATCGTTTCGCGTTGTACTCCGCCTCCCCCCTCGTTTCTCTCGATACCTTTGGATTTATTATTTTTCATTAACGAACAACCGGAGAACCGGCGGACGGTCGAGTGGATCGAGTGAAAAATGGTGAAACGAGTGTGAGAGAGAGAGAGAGAGAGAGAGAGAGAGAGAGAGAGAGAGAATGAGCAGACGAGAGAGGAGAGAAACAGGAGCAGGAGAGATAGACGAAAACAAAGCGAACGGAGGCAGCCGCCAGGGCAACAATGGCGCATCGACCCGCCAAAACTCGCGCTGGTGCGCAGAAACATTATGTCTGGCCTCTTGCTTTCCCCGTTTTACGGTTACTTTATCCGCCCGATACATCTTTCGACGAGAATGATAACCTCGAGATAAATCGTCTTTATTCAACGAACGGAATAACGCTCGGTGCGAGCGCGATTGAAAAGAATCACGAGCAGACGCAGTAGCTCGTCCGCAGCAGCAGCATTTTTTTTTGCAAATTGATAGAGACACTTGTCTTACGTTTCAAATGAACATTTATTGTCCCGGAGCCGCGGGTGTAGGCGCGTGGATGAACGAATTTGATCGATTGCCAGGCAAACGGTTAGGGAAACGTGTTCCGGCAATATCGAACGCAACGATAGGGACAGATCGTTGGCCTAACTTTCGTTATTACGTTGAATTAGTTACTGCTGGGAATGGGAGAAAGTTGCCGCTGTATTGCCGCTTTCGGAGCGTCTATTTAGAAGGTACTAACTACTGGCCGGTGTGCGGAACCCTGTATGCCATTAGAAGCAGTACTGCGGCGAAGGTACGCAGAGACATACAGTTTGCAGTTTTATATTTCCCGCTGTCACTGCTGACCACCTTCGTGACGCATACCGCTCTATCGGGGAATCGATAGTGCGAATAGCACAGCCGCGAGTAAAACAGATATCGCTTCTCAGGACGGACGAGATAGGCAAACGAATGAATGCTAGGAATGGTTTATTAATTAAACACCATGGATCCCGGTTACCCTTAACTCGACCCTTGTGCAAAGATTAGTCTTTCGCTGATCGATCCTAATGCGGCTGCAAATATGTTCCAAATCGGTGCTCAAAACGTTGAATCAGGGAACATCGAAATTGAGCAGCGCAATTGCAGGGGGACGACCTGGGCGCGTGCTCCGCCCTTTTGACCCGTTCGTATTTCAAGCCGCGAGACGGCGCAACCTCTTGTAGAAATCGCTCTGGGTATCCTGGAGAACTTTCTGTCCCAGTTCGTTCCCGTGTACCGGGTAGAACTGAGAAGTACGGTCCAGGATGGATGAAGATCAGGTGCCGTGGTCGCCCTGGCAACCGGCATTGATCCCTCCCTCTTGTTTTACCGTCCTTTTCGTCTCTCCTCCACCATGCATTATTGGTCCCTCTCTGGCACTTCTCTCTCGCCCCCCCTCTCTCTCGCTCTCTCTCTCTCTCTCTTTCTCTCTCTCTGGTGTCGGACACGCAAACACGGATGCACACACAGATTCGTGAACGGCAGGGCGCAGAAGGGAAAATTCTTTTTTCTCGTACGGTCCTGTTTATTGTGCAGCTTGCGCGTCTACTTTTTCATCGAATCTTCCTCCATCCCGGTTCAGCGAACCTTTCGTCTCCGATCTTCGCTTCTTGTTACCTTCGAAACCGATGTCGATCGTTCGCGATGTCTCGCGATCACGTTTGAAAGCCTCGAGGGGGGGGTGGGGTGCAAGGGTTGCAACGAGGTCCGCGACGACGTGGATGCGTCGCGGGGAAAGTGTGCGAACGATCGGTAAAGGGGACGCACTGTTTAATAAAAACGGCGATCGCCGCGAGACGCACAGCGATATCGAGAGAAAGAGAGGCGAAAGTGGAATGCGATCTCTTAACGGAGCGTTGCCAGGCATACCACCGATACTGTTCCCGTTGTTGCGGCCGCGGTGTAAATATTTCAGTTGGGCTCTCGCCAGCCACGAGACCCCGCACACTTTTCTTCGTCGTTCTATGAGTTGACGTAGGTGGCCGCAAGTTATGGGGGTACATCGGGCTGGTCGTCCGGGGGATCGTCTGAAACAGCCCGAAGGATTTCTTCTCGGAGGAACTCTGCTAATCACGCTTCGTGCCACGACGATACGAATATCTGACGATCGGTATTACCCTCCAATTGAAATTTTCCAATCAATTCCGCTCCATTGATTGTTCCACTTCGTATGTCTCGACGTTTCTCCCAATGCAAATGGTCACTTCGAAGACTCGAATGGTCTTCTCCATTATCACGCGTAATCACGCGTCTTTGGAATTGGCCTCGGCATGTTTCGAGGCGCAAGTTGTCTGAACAATTCAAACGCTCCTCGCGCCGCTCCCCCGCGTGGCAGATTCTTCGTTGAACCGTCCCCTTCCATTTCCACCTGGCCGTTGTTGCTCCTTTCTTTCATCAACGTGTCCCCGGTCTTCTCATTAACGCCAGGCGGTTTTCGGAAGAGGAGCACGAGTTTGTTTGCCGCCGTTTGCCACCGTTTGCTCGTCCCTCCGGGGTGTAAACGGCCGCCGACCAGAACCGACCCCGCGGTCAGAGGTTAACCTCCCCGCGGTTGAGACAGATTGGGATAGGTTATGGCCAGGGACCGTTGGATTACCATGAGCATAGGAGAGAGCTCTCGACGACACGAGTCCTCTGGATCCATTCATCCCCGTTTCCAGGAAGGACCGACAGGGCGAACCGTGGATTTGCAAAACGTCAGCCTGGCCGGTTTTATCGCAAGACGGTCTTTAATCGTTGCACTTGCCTCCGGATGGTTCAAGGTTGGCTCGTAAAGCGGCACTTCGTTTCTCAACGACCCCTCGACGAACGCAGTAGCGCGCTAAGATCGATCTGTTCCCTTCGTTTTTAATCGATCATTTAATTTTTCGATATTTTACCGACACTTTTAACGTTGAATAACTTATTCGTGCGTGCCCGTCCGGGGTTACTTAGTCGCGCAGAAGATCATGCTTTAATTGGATAACTTGCCAGACAATTATCGGCGATTTCAGACTCGGCCTACGTGGCTCATTTATTCAGCACACCATTACGTGCAAACAGTTGGAACGAACGGCGACGGTCATTAGCGAATTCCGCGAACGAGGTTCTATCGCTTATTCTTCAAATCGATCGGATTGAACGGCGCTCGTGGTTACCCTTCTTCGTTCTTCGTCTGGTTCCGCGTGGAAATTGGGAAAAAAGGGGGAAAAAGCGAGGTACTTCGCGGAGAATAACCGCGGTCCACGGTTAAAAGTTTGGAATTAGGAATGGTCAGTTACACGGGAAATCGAGAGGGCCCAGCCAACCCCCCCTCGTTCGTTTGACGTTCGACGCGTGGCGACGTCTGCCACTGGGTCGCCACCGACGCGCCGCGTCGGGACGCCTCGCGAGCCGTCGCCTCCGCGGTCCATCTTGTCCTCTTGGCACTCCTCCACTGGACCCGGGTCACCGGTTTCTCCTCCATCCGACGTAAACGTCGTGGGCGAAGAAACAAGTAAAAGAGAACGCGATAAAAATGTTCGGGCGCAGAATTTTTATCTGTCTGTTTTTGTTTTTCAACGATTCGGCGTGTCGCAATGTTAAACGGACCTCTCGCCCCTCAAACGGCAGAACGAAGTATGAATGATCGCGATTGGTAAGACGGTGTAGACTTGACGTAGCAGTAACGGATTGACTTCATCGACAGAGCGGTTGGTGATACAGTTTATGCAGCGAAACGCATCACTATATTTAGACTGTCGCGAGCGCACCTTGTCGAGAAAACTCGGCGTGGACAAATATTGTTTGAGCACGTTTACCGCGATGCAAACACTGAACGCCCATCGCTAGTGTCGGCCACGCGAGTGCAAATAAAAGGAGGAGTATACCGGAAATGATAAAAATGAGTCCCAACGTTCACGTTTCCTGTTACCACGCTTCACGTGCACTGGCAACTGGCAGCGGGGCGAAGAATTGACAAAACTGACAACAAATTTTCACGGGGTCTTGGACCGACGAAGTTTCGCCTGGCGCATCGGTGGAATGTACGGAATCGTCTCTGTTTTTCCGCCCTTCGTTTTGCGACGTCCATCGCGACGCGGCACAATGCTCGTACGCGTACCCAGTCTATATGGAAATCCGTTATCGTGTTTCACTTCATGAATTCGAATGTTACGAGGGGCCATGAATTTAACGCGGTGGACACTTACCCAACGTAGAAACTCGTCTCCTGTTTTATGTCGCTCCTTACAGTCCCGTTTATTTCGACTCTTGTTTCTGTTTACGAGCGGCACGATTATGCTTCGTTTCGCCGGTGCACGCGCCGGACCATTCTACTTGCAACTTTTTCTGACACCGCCCTTGCTTTCCGCGTACGCACCGGTTGGTTGACAGGCCCGGGTACTTCGTTTAAGAGAATACAATAATAATACCAATACGAACTGCGATTGACGCAAGATCGGTGTTCGAAAAAATTGGTATTCTTTGGCTGGACGGACCGTAGAACGCTGGGCAACGATCAACATTGCACGTACTAACAGTGATTCGTCAATTTTCGTAACCGTTCTGTCGAAAGAGCCTCGTTTCGCAACATACCTAAGCGATACCCCATCATCCAGTTACACCAGTCCCAAAGCTGACTCCGCGAAATAACGCGTTTCTTAATAAATTGTATATTACGCGCGGCATTTCTGTACGATTTAGAAATCGGCAAACCAGCCGCATCTAATTAACCGAGCACGCGTAACCGCCGTCTGCCAGTGCTGAAGATACCTGAATCCTGTTTAACGGGGACACGCGTCGCGCGTTCGCCCGGCCGATTCTCTTCTGCTCCTTCCCGATGCCGCTGAATCTCATTTACCGTTTCGAAGGTGGATGCACAGCGTTTCAGGCATGCCCCTCTCTGTACCGTCCTCCATTTCGTCCCCGTTGCCTCTAAAATTCATACGGTTTCGACACCGTTCCATCTAACAATGGCCGTTGCGAAACTCCCGCAATGCTCGGCCGGCCAGTCGGGCCGAGCAATCTCAGGATGATTTTGCAACAGGCCGCCGCTCGTGCGTTCGTTCCACTTGCGAACTGCCCCGCCGTTTGCCTAGGATACTTTCACGCCCGACAAAAAGCCCCATAACCGTTCATCGTCCGACCGCCTACCGATGATATCTGTTCCCCGTCGCGGAAAAACGCCGCGCAACCTATCTCCGATCGGATTCAATATCTCGCGGACGGAGGAAAAAACTTGTAACGTTTGTCTTTTTTTTTTATCGCCGCGTACTCCTTGCCGTCGCCGCTAATTGAACGTCATTAATCACCCTTACGCCGCGTGGCCGCGCTCGATCGACTCGAACGATTCAGCATTCTGTTGTTCCCGTTTCTTTTTCTTTTCGCGGATCACGCGGTGCATACGGGAAAAGGTGGTCGCAAAGGGAGCGGGGAAGAAGGAAAAAAAAAAAGAAGGGACACGGGAATGCCGACGGGATTAGAGTTTGCTGGAGGCGCGCGAAGGACGAGGTATCGCAGGTTCTTTCATAAAGAGCTGACCCGAGTCGTCGAAAGTGGGTCAGACCCACGTTCTCTCCTTTGATCTTCGAAGTTGTTCGAGCACCTCCGTTTTTTTTTTTTACCCTTCTTCTTCTTTATTTCGCTCCGTTTTCTCATCCGGATCGCGTCGCGATTTCGTCGATCGACGGCGACGCCGTCGACGACCGGCGATACCCCGACTGCCTGGGCCGCAGGTGAAGTTTAATTAGATTTTCTCCTTTATCGCGAACGATTTTCGTCGTGGATCGAACCGCCACGGCGGTTCTCCGCGGCGGAAAAGTTACGGTCAGATCCACTTGTGGCGTTTTTATTTCGCGGAGATTACTTTCTCAACTCTATCTGCAGTAAATTCGGCGCCGTTGCGGATACACCGCGGAACTTTCCGAAAGAAAGCACGCTTTCCACCGACCGGGCGAAACGAGGCATACCGCTCGACGTGTACGCGGACTTGTCCCGACGTTAATTCGCGCAACAGCGATATTGATGCGCGTGCTCCATCCGAGAAGCAACGATTCGCCATCGGCAACACAACAGATTATGTCCACTTCTTAGCTACGTTTCGATTGTTGGGCGAATCGGACAGCACCGAACAGAAGCAATACGTTGTCCCTCCCAATCGAATTATCGAAACCTCCGGATCGGTTCATATCTCCATCCCTCTTAACATTCGTTCTGGATACGATCAAGCGGAATTCGTTTCACGATCACTCCACCCCGAAACACCGATCGAACCTACCGATCTTCCCCCGAAACGAGAGTTCAATTTATTAATACACCGAACCGTGTCCCGTCTCACCTAAAAATCGTCGGCAACACGCAGCACGGCGAACAATAGGAACCGACTAACCGCTTCGGTTCTTCCGGTTTGTTTTGGCAGCGGAACCGACGGGTCTTTTGCCCCTCGAAAACCGCGTCAGCGCGCGTGCCCGCGAGGTTGACGTCGTCCCTGCGAAACGTGACGGGGCCGCCGTCGACGAGGGTAACGAGCAGCAAGGGAACGTACCGCGCGTACACGCATCGCGACAATTGCACACGCGCTCACGTTACTATGCACGCCTGAAACGTGTGTAACGCGAGCTGACGAGCCGCGACGGTATTTTCACCGCTCGTCATCCGGCTGTTTCGTCGCTGGCTCTACGTCTGCGTGACGTCAGGCACCGACGCTATTCTGGTCCATGGTCCTGCACGTATCTCGCGATCGCCCGTTGTACACCGGGCCGATCGATCGCGGATGCGTTTCGGTGTGCCCTGGGAGAACGTCCGCGTTTCCGCGTTGTTGCGTGCGACTCGTGAAACTGGAACGGCCTGTACGCGAGACTGTTGCGAAAAGATGCGGCGGTAAAGGTAGCTCATTGCACGAGTTGCATGAATTTGCACCGCAATTGCTCCTTTATTTGCCAGTAATTCGAGTCGACGTTTTCGCGTTCGGCGCAGCGACGGATGCGAATTAATCGCGCGTCACACGTAGGTTCGAGTTCGTTCGATGTGCAGCGTTCCCGATTGAATCACTTGCGAAAAATAAACCGATGGTGTCATCGTTGACGCGACCGAATAGAGGATCTCGCAAGCTCGCTGCGCGACATCCAGATGTTTCAATGGCGCAACGAGCGTCCGTCTGGGTGGAATATTACAATGTGTACGCGAGGAACGATAACAGTGCTTGCCTGGAGGGGCCGGGTTTATTTTACGATATTCGCTTTTGTTTCGAAGGATGCTCGCGGTGCTTTGCTAGTTTTATGGGGACGAGGTCCGCGAACGAAGAGAGTAAAAATAAAACATTGCATTAACGGAGACACGGCTCGGGAACGAAGGAACTGATCATGAGTAGCAAGTGAAATTGCCATGGATTACCGGTGGCGGTCCAGTTCGAACGGTAATTTAATTAAGAAAGAAGGGGCTCGCGTGTCTCAAACGGAGGTGAAGTTTCTATTGAATGGGGCAAGCTTCGCGTCTTCTCCCTTTCCACGGCTGTTTTGCTCGATTTTATGTAAGTCTGGCGGATATCGGAAATCTTGCGAGTGGCTTCAACCCCGAAGAAGACCCTCGAGGGACGATCGTCACGGGTAAAACAGCGACGAACAAGTGGACGCGGAAGATAGTTATTTTTGTGTACAAGGAGGTATCGTGATACCTGCCTTCCGACGAGATCGCAGTGTTTTTCTGGTAAACGCCACTTGTTATCATTTCGTCCGCCTTTTCGTACCATGGCTGATCAATAAAAGATAGCGCGATAAGAAGAATTTGTTTTTCGGTTGAAGAATTGCCTCTTGGTAATTAAAAAAATATTGTTCCCGAAAAGTTACGAGGGTGGCGTAGGCAAACGGGGAGCCGAGGTTCTAATCCAAACTTAACCCGGTCTACTTTCATTCGAATATTTGTTGCAAATAAAATATTTAAGGAAGGTACGTGCGCTGAAAGGTCACGCGAGGTAGCCATACATTATTACTGATAAGCAGAAAGAGTCGGCTCCATTTGGGAAGGATCAGAGGAAAGCTAGGGACGTCTCTGCGATCGAGGAGGCAAAAACACTTGCCTGATCTCTTCGATACGATTCCGTTGAACGTTCAATTCATGGGCTGGCTCTCTATCGCCGAATTTGGCTCTCCTTTCTCTCATTTTTATACAACAAAGAACAAAAATGAATACCTTGCTTTCGTAATATCTTCGAGGTATTCTTAAGACGTCCCTGCGACTGAAATTTCACACTCGAGGCAAACAAAAATTTCGCAACCCTTTTTTCAAAGTAGCTCCAATCGTTCGCATTTGGTACTGTTTGAAGACGCTCGATCTTCGAGTATAGGCGCGAGCGGAGAACAAATTATTTACACAGACGTTGTCGAATTTCGGGAGACGAATGTTTACGATGCGACGTCTAGCGCGATGCTCGAGTGACACGAACCTCTTTGCAAACGATTGAACGTCCACTTTGTGGCCAACAAGTAAGAGGCAATTACACACGTTGGAACCGTAGGAAGCTGTTCCCCCTGGCTACGTATTTCGAAGCGACGCCGACTAGTCCAGCAAGTGCAACGAAACGATCGTCGGTCGTAACAGGTAGAATAACGCCACCTCCGTAAACAGGTTGTGCATAAAGTACGCGGACGGTTTTTCTCCGCCGTTGTCTTCCGGTCGCTCTAATCATCTCTTCTCACCCTGGGGCCCACTCGCACGCCCACGACGAACGGTGTGCACGCCACCTACACTCGACACCCACACGCAGGGGCAGGTTGCATACGGGGGGTGGTGCATCGATCGGTGGATGATTCGATCACCTTGTAACATCGTACTTCGATACACGAATCAGCGGTTTTTGGTCGAGACTTTTTGGAACTGTGCCGGGAAAATGCCCTGTTTGCTCGTTTGGGTGATAGTTTTTGGAGAAGGTATGGTTGGGGATTGTCAGGTGATTGAAGCAGGTTTCCCTTAACGACGCCTTGGATCATTATCGGTGCATTGTGGTCAATACATCGAGGCCGCAGGCGGCGAAAGAATTTCTTTTCATTCGTGCGTCAGTACCCGATAGGTTTGTCGCTGTTTGAATGAAGGGAAATTTATAATCAATAGATCCTTCTCCATTTTCCTTCTCGTGATTAAGACTAGTACAATAGAAACCGATGTTTTTCTTTAATATCGCACTTTCGAGAACCCCTAGCTCGAGCAGTCCGTACGAATGAACAATTCAAGGTAACACAAATTGCGGGCAATCGATATTGCTCGTCGCGGAGTCAATTATCTTGACTCGCCCGATCGTTCCTGGCGGATTTCTGGCAACACATGCCGTACCTGTAAATTGCACCGCAGTTAAATGTGAACGAAGGGTCCTGCACCAGCGGCAACGCTCTCAAACGCGTGCACGCAACGTTGGTGTGCGTGCACTGCATGCCACACACGGTGCTAGGAGAAACCCATAGTCTCGTCCATTGAACCGAATACAATGAGCGACGGCTATGGCTGCTGTACTGGTTAACACAGTGCGAGCTTCGTATTTATGCTCGCGTTAACGCACCGTATAATCCTCGGCGAGCGTTGCTTCACGGGAAAATATGAACTTGAGAATGTAATTAGGGAACTTGAGTCGTAACTGAGCCACCGACTCGTTATCTGCGCAAGATTGTCGGGTCCTTATCGCACGGTGTATTAAGCGTTCGTAAACGGCGATACTTTTCTTCATTGTTTCGCCTAGAAAAGGTGCCAAGGTATTTCCGTCTTATTGGAACCGCGTTTTATTCCATGCCAGATAAGGAGGCTCTTGCGCCGATTATCGACGTACCAAGTTCTTCCGCGACCGAACACTTTTTCTCCCCGCGAATTTTTCCCGTTTTCTGACGCTTTTCGTAGCGGAATGCGTACCTCGATTGTGTACCACGGCACACGTAATGATACTCGATGCCCGTTATCTTCACACACCTCTCGTCCCCTATCCCCATCCCTCCTCCTACGCGTTCGATTTGCAGCACCGACGTGCACATGGCGTACCTGCCGTTTAACTGGAAGCGATGGATTATCTCGCGAGGAGATTAAAGTCGTCCAAACAAAATGCAAGGTGATTTTGTTCGATTCGTATTATATCTCGTCGGCGAGCCTGCGGGCAGAGCTAAAGGGAAGTCTCGTCGAGCGGCGCCCGCGTCGCGACGCAGGGGAACGAGGCATCGTTCGTTCGCATCCACCTGTCCCCACCTTTGATGCACCCGTAGATTCTTTGACGACACACGGTGCATAACATTATGCTGGCCATGTTTACGGTGCGTCCCATTGGGCCACGATACACCTGAATCGCTCCCTTTGTCGCGCGATTCGAGCGATGCTCGACCGTTTCGGCGAATAGTTCGCCGCGGGCGGAATTACCTGCGAGAAGAGGTGGCCACCTTCGACTGCGGCCAATTAAACCCGCGTCCCTTACGCGAGACTTCTTTCTACCCCCGTCCGACGCACTCCCTATCTTTTCGCCCGTTACAGTCCACGGTATACGCATCATTATCCAATCATTGCGTTCGCATTTCTTCTTATTCTGTCCCTTGCATACGCAGTTTGCCTCTGCGGAATTCAATCGATCGCTCGACATTTCCTTTTCTTCGCGCGAACGAGTGTTGCGCGTCTTTCGAACCTACCGTTCGACCGTTTCCCCCCTTTTTAAAACATTAATTACAGTTTGATGCCTCTCTCGCCGATACGCCTGTTCCCCTTCGCCCCAAGCAACTATCGCGGGACGTTTTTTTGGAAACAATTTAATCTGTCGTCGCGATATTTCGTCGCTGTCAAATGGACCCCACTCTGTGCATAGGTGTGCACATTCTGTGACCGCAGCCATCGGCCGGACGGCTCGCAGTACGTACTACGAATTGAATGAACGCGTCGGTAATCCTCGTACAGAGTATCCGAACTGCGCGCGATTACGCAGCGTCGTAACATTGGCACGGACGGATCTGCAATCGCGCCCGTACGCTTCTCGCCTCAATATTCGCTTTCGCCGATCGTTTAGTACGGAAACTCGATGATCCATTGACCGAAGTGACACGCATAATTGAGCGGGGCCGCGTGGCACAGTGGCGAAAGTTCGTTTGAACAAATCGTCCCTGAAACCCCTTCGCGGCAAACATTGACAGAGGTCTACCGTCGTTCGATACTCGTTTCGCGAATCCGCCGACGCCACGAGGCCGCGTTTCATATGTGTCCCGCATCAAACCCTCGGAACCGGCGGGAGTTCGCGATCCTCGTCACCGTGCAACAGTGTCGACGCATTAATCACGATCATTACGAAAGACAATTTCGTTCGGCATCCAGGAGTCGCGTTTCCGTTTGTAGCCGTGCGAACGTTTCGTCGTCGCAGTTGCGGCGTTTGTTACGTTTGCAGTGCTACGAGCGTTGACTGTACGAGAGAAAATACGTGGACGATGGGTTGCTGGAAGGGATTCAAGGAGTAGGAGAGGGCAAGAGATATATATATATATATATATATACATAGAGAGGGAGAGAGAGAGAGAGAGGAGAGTCTATGGTATGTATGCACGTGGACTGCTATAGTGCTACACTGCGGTGGGATCGATTCGGCCGGAGGTGGAACCCCCCACCCCCATTTACAAGCCTCAATATACACCCCCGCAGCTCATCCTCCATCCCTTTCTCACCCTCGCGAAATATCCATAGGTGCGCTCGTCTCTACGCCCACACCCTCTTTCTCTTCTTCCACCCTTGTCCTTTACCATCCTCATGGTCGTGTTGCTCCTTGTCAGATTTTTTTGTCTCCCCCCCACCTCACCCTTTGTCCTTTTCTCTCCCCCCCCCCTCGTTACTCGTGATTCTACTCGGAAGGAGACGCATATGTATATATACATAACTATCCCGCACATCTCTCGGCGATGGGTCGAGCGCGGGTGTGTGTTTAACGAAACGCGATGATCATTCGTGGTATTGAACTGTTTGAGAATGGTTCGGAAAGAAATGTACGCTATTGTTAAGGAATTTTCATGGGAAACTATCTTAGGGTATAGGATAATGATACCGGGGCGCACGGTGCGCGGTGTGATTTCCACGGGATGATTCTTGGATGCGAGTGCGTTATTGTTTCTTAGGTGCGCCGCGATCGATACGCTTCGCCAACGAAAATTGTGACAAGAAAGTTCGGGCAGAGAGAACGGCGAGCGGTCGATGCTTTCACGCACTCGCCGCTTGCGACGCTCGGTGGCGCTTGTTTAATCACGGGTTGCACGAAATTAGTGTTTGCAAGCGACGAGTCGCAAACGTGATCATCGATGCCCATTCTTTTCCTTATATGCTCGTTCCGCGATCTTTGGCTCTCCCACACTTTTGTCGGAGCTATTCGGTTCGGTCGTATCCAGATTTCGATCGACTGGAATAATTTCCAGTCGATTAACGCCCGCCATTTTCGTTCGTCGACGACGCGCATTAGTTCGTCGTGTAAGCGTGCGAATCCCTTGCACGAAACATCGGCGAACTACAGTTTGCCCGGCAACGCGAGAGCGTGGCGCGTATCCGTACACGGCGAATCAGAGTTCCCACTACAGTGGGTTATTAAACAAGACGCGTAATGAACGGCCGGTCGTGTTACCCGCGGTTACCCTGAAATTCTCGACATCGTCGTCGAACAGTTCGCGCAAGTAATTGGCGGAATTGGCTTCGAACGGGGTGTCGATGGAACCGAACGCAGAAATTAGGAAGTCGATCGCGGATTTAGTTACGACCCGGCCGGCTTAATCGCGGCTGATCACCGCGATTCGTCCGGGAGAATTAATTTTCGTCCGTGGACAACGGGATGGAGGTGGGTACGACTATCGAACGCGTGCGAGATGTTTCGAATAAAGATGAAATGGAACACGAACTATTCAACGTATCCTCGAAACCGTTCACGCTTGAACATGTGTTCGCCGCGGTCCCCTCTGAACTTCAGTAACATTACCCAACCGATTACGGTATACCTCAGCGCGCGGGTGCATAATGTATAAACAAAGCCACACTGTCCATTATTGAAAAGAGCAGAAAAATAAGCCGAAAAAACCGATTGAAAATCGTTTGACATCGTTAACTTGTTCCCGGTGGCGATCCATGCAAATCCGTTAGATCCGAGCGTCCTCTGAATGGTGTCTCGTAGCGATTCGAGACTCTCAGTATTAATAGTCCGAAACAGTGTTTACAACGACCAACGCCGCGCAACTCTTCCCCCGGTTGTATAGGACAGGGGGGCAGGATGGGTGGTGCATTCCACGGCTTCCAGGGAGGCCACCGAGCGCAGGAGGCTGCATTATATTCCGCTCCTCCGCTCTTGTTATACCGAAGCTACCTATACCCGCCTCGTGTTCACGGCGTGCCGGTGAAACGTGCACGGTGTTCTCGCGGCACGGCGTGTTCACCGCCGATGCGGTCCGGTCAACCCCTTCGCCGCGCACGTCGAACCATTCTCGATCGTGCAATAGTTACATAGTTAGATAGTTCCTTGGACGCGCGTACTCGTACTCGTGCACCATGCACCATGCTTTCCATGGGGCTCGCGTGGCGAGCGTACAAGGGGCGGGGTGTTCTCGAAACGTGCACGACTGCACGCGCCGGTCGCATACGCGTTCGGATGCAGAGAGACGCGTTTCCCTTTCGACGCGGGCGTCGCGAGCGAAACGAGTCCACGGCTGGTGTAGGGGCAGGTGGCGGATGTGCATGCGTGCAGTTGCACGCAAGATGTTCTCCGCGAGCTCAGTAGTGCAACACGATAAATAGGTGGACGCGAGCGTTCGATGCGCGTGTGCGCGCACATACGCGTGATCGATCGACGAAAGATCAGTCGGAATCCGGTGAGATTCGCGTCACCCTCAACTTGATTAATGAACGCGAGGACGATAAACGCTTGCCCGGTCGAACCGTCGTAACGTGGCATCGAGACATCGACGCTCGATCGCGTGGAACTGCGTTTTCGCATTACCGGCCTCGGTCCTGTCCTCTGTTCTTATCGCCGAGTTGCTCCGGATCCACTGTGCGTGCGTATACGCACGTGCACGTACGCACCGTGCGTACAGTTGCGCGTGCTACGCTGGAACCGTGCTGCGTTCTCTACAGCGGTGCGCCATGGTAGCCTGCGCGGAGAGGATACGAGAAAGCGGTGCCAGTGAAGCTGGGCAGAAACGGAGATAGAGCAGGAGACGCGATTGAAGGGAGAACGATCGACGCGGGGAGAAAGAGAGGCAGGGTTATAGTCAGAGCGAGAGTGAGCGAGAGAGGGGGGAGAAGAGGTGGAATCCAGAGATGAGCGTGGGCGTGAGAGAGAGAGAGGGCGAAGTTAGGATGAAGCAGTTGAAAGCTTGAACGAGACAGAGATATAGAGGCAGCGAATTTGTGTGAGTAGCAAGCAGACGAGAGGGTGAGAGAGAGAGAGAAGAGGGCCGACAGGGGGAGTAAAGAGTCAGAGGAGAGAGAGAAATACTACTGATGAGAATGGGTTAGTGAGGGAGAGAGGAAGAAGAGAGAGAGGGAGAGAGAGAGAGACAGCCGGGCACCGGTATAAAGGGGGTGCATTCGTGTAGGTTGTGTTCAAAGCTGTACGCTAGTGTAGGTGAAAGAGCGATACGAGGGCGGCGGTGGAAAGGTGGGACGCAGGAGGATGGGAAAGAGAAAATAAGGGAGGGAGGGGAGAGAGAGAAAGAGAGAGAGAGAGAGCGTTTCGAACCTTTCCCAGAAAGCAGAAAGCACGACGGAGCAATATCGCAGCGTCTGCCGGTGTTGTAAAACTGCTTTGATCTCCCGTCTCCCTTGCACCCTACATCGTTCCGTTCTTCCAACACCCCCCCCCCGTTTCGGCCGCGAGCTTAGAAAAGCCTGCGGAACCCGGGGCCAAGCAGCGTTTCGGTTCTTTTTGATGAAAATTCGCATCGAGCCCCGATCGGGCTGTCTTCCTTTTGAATGGCTTCGCTTTCGGAAATCCGCGGGCGTTCGGATGTTGGCAATTATCCGGGGAAACTGGGGCTCCGTATTAATTTTGCAAACGGGGGGGGGGGACGCGATTGATCGAGGCGCACGCGAACGTCCAGAGGGAGCGAACGTTTTATTCGAAAAGTAGCCGGGGGAACAGCGCGCTGCGACGGGGGTGTTCCTTCAATTTTTTCCGTGGGCTCGTTCGTTCAAGGTGTCGCAGGTGTCGCGGTCGACGAGCGCAGAGGTAACGGGCACGCGGGAAAAATTGTTTCGCGAAATTGCACCACCGGGAACAAACGCAACGCACCGCGGATAAAAGTTCCGCGTAGAAAGCGGTGCAATTACCGCGTCGATTTCTGCATCGCTCGTGCACCGTTGCGTCTGCGTCGCCCCGCGCGTTCACCTGTCCGTCGCGTGCACGCACGGTTCGGCGTAAACACGAACGGGGTGGAACGCGCGAAATTTCCACGATGTGGCTCAAGAACGCGACCTTGATATTCGGCGCGAGACCACGGCAGTGCGAACGGTCGGAGTAAAAGAAATCGAACACGAGCCGGCTACGCGCGGCCGTTCTTCGATTATGCGCTCGCGTAAGAAATCGCTCGGCCGTTCGGTCGGGACACGTGCATCGATACGTTTAGCGCCTCGCTACGCCGCGTAAAATTTCAATGGGGCTTAATCGGTGCCAGGCAGGAACGCGTTGTACCATTCGCGGTGGAATTGGAGTCGCGCGGAATCGAACCGGTGCATCGTCGGGGGGCAGTACGACGTTAGCACAGTTTCGCGAAAATGCCGGCGAACTTCGATGGAATTCGCGAACGAACAAATATCGGATGCGTCCGCGGCGGCCGGAGTATTTTCCCTGCGGATTGACGCGCGGTCGAAAGATTCGCGCCGGAGTCATCGACGGAGAGGGTGGGTCGCGAGGGGCTCCCTTTTTCACCGGACTCCCCGACCGTTTTGGTATTTTGTCGCGGCTCGAACGTGCCATTACTTTCTTCGGGGGGGGGGGGGGGCGAGCGAAGAAAGAGACCGAGAAGAAAAGAAGGGGGTAACGGGTGAAAGACTGAAAGGGGGACGTGCACGGGGTTGTCGCTGCACGCCTTCTACTTTCGCAGCGTAGCGACAATTACGGCGGTCGTGCAGCCCCGCGCAAGCGCCACGCTCTCTCGTTCGTTGAACCGTTCGTGAGAGAGGCCCGTGTGTGCGTGCGACAAAGAGGAGGAAAAATACAAATGCGACGTAAGGGTAGGAGAGGAGAGAAGTAACGAGAGCGGAGGGCAGACGGAGAAGAGGGATCGGGAAGGAGAGAGTTCGAGGTGCATAGACAATACCCGCGCCAATTCTAAGAGCAGCGTCACCCATGCAGGCACTTTCCACTTTTAAAATGCATTACGTCGACGTATTAAAACCGGGGGCGAAAATCGTGCTGCACGCGTGAGTTTTCCGAGAGCCGAATAAATTGTCCGACCGGATGGATATTCGTAGAACTGGATCTAGATAGGAGGGGACTTTCGGTTTCCACGTTGGTTCTCCTCGTTGGAACCGCTCTTCAGGTGGTATAGCGCGGCTTGGTTTTTTTCCGTTTCACCTCTCCCTCGATCATCGAACGCATCGAGCGTACGCGAATCTGCTAGGAAAGTCGAATTGAAGGGTAATGATAAGAGTGATACAGTCACTTGGCGTATACTCGCTTATGTAACGACAGAAACCTGTTTGGTACACCGCGGACATATCGGCTGTACCCAGTGGCTTTCATGGCTGCTGTACCTTTCGTTAAACTCGCCGGATTTTCGTGTCGCCTCTACGACCGCCCGAGGAAATCGTTCCGACGTAACTTACTTCCCACGACGGGAGGCCAGCGTTGGTCCGAGATATTTCTGGGAGGCTGGTCAATGGCGTGGATCGATAGTGCGCGGCGATTCTCCGCAGTTACCCTCGCGGTTCTGTGCATTTCCGGTTTATAAGCGAAGACACTTGAATCGCAGGTGGAGAGAGGCTCGGTGGTTCAGAATTCTTCGGCCAGGCTCGCCGCTGCCGCCGCTGACAATGAGCAAGTGTAACGAGGTTAATTTGAATAACTGGTCGGCTTGGTCGTTGAATCATAACGTGTGCGACGTATCTAATTCCTTTCCGACCGTTTCGTCGATTTCGTAATGAATCCTCGCGTACGACGACTGCGACGCTTCTGCGTCTCATTTCTAACGTACGCGGTTACAGCCAACGGCGGCGAAATTCTGGCCGCACGGCGGCCCTACGCACCCGGGTGCCCCAATTAAAGCAATTAAAAAAAGGCACTGGACACTCAATCCAGGAAGGTTAATAATACCGTCGTTAATTTTACGCGCGTAGGCGCGTGCCACGTCGCGCGACCCGATCGGTCGCGTGATAGAGCGCGGCGGAAAATAGAATTACATTAGAAAGGCCACGGAATTTCTGCCCGATGTAATCGATGATCCTCGGCTCGCAAAAAAAAAAACCTCGCGTTCCATCCCTCCACCGATACGCAGGATTCCCACCCGTCGATCGTAGCAAGCGCCGACGGGCGTTCGAGCGTCCGCCCGTGTAGTTTCGGAAAAGCTGCTGGAAAATGGTCGAAAACAGGGTGAATCGATCGGCCGACGAAGTTGAATCCGGTTCGATCGGTCGTTGAGAACCACGGCGCTTCGTGCCATCGTACACCGTATTACACATTCACGAGCACGCACACACCCGCGTACGAGGTACGCGTGTACCCTTCACTCGTGCGCGTCGGAGAGAACCGAGGCAAGCCGAAGGTGACCGAGGAACGGCGCCGAGCGGTATCGTCATCGACGCGGCGCTCCGCGACACCGTGGTACCTCCGCTCACTCTGCTCCGAGCTGTCGAACGCGACGCCCGCGCCTCCGCTTCGCTTCTTCCTACTCTGCGAGTACATATATATTCTGCACACTTTGGGGCATATATTTCCCTCGCTTTCTCGCATCGGCTATCATCGTCGTAATCGTCGCCGAACGAGAGAGGAGGCCGGAATCTCGTCTCTCGTCGTCCCTGGGATATTCAGAGCCTGTTCGTGAACGTCCAACCAGTATCGCATCGACTAGAAACGATCCTCCTCTTCGTCCCGTTCTCGCGCGTTCGCTTTCGGACGTTTCAACGAGGAGGGGGGCTGCTTCTCTGATATTTGCCCGTGCGACGCTCTGTTCCGAGCCACGCCGAGACGCCTCTCGTTAGAAGGTTCCTCGATCGTTGTTAGACATCTCCTTTGGTGCTGTTGTTGATTTTCGAGGGGAGTCGCTGAACGGAGTTCGGCGATTTTCTCCATTCCCCATTTGGACGTCGGTCCCTGGTTCTTCCACTGTCGGGAGTCGTTCGTCCCCGAGGATCTATCTTTCAATCTTCCGTCGAGCGTTCTCGAGTCTATCCGTTTTCGGGAAGGCCGACGATAAAGCTAGGACCGTTTCCCCGGAAGGTAGACCGAACTCGTTCGCGTGGCCCGAGGCAGCCAGACATTGTCGGATGCCGCGTGCGGACTCGGGGTCCGCACGGTCGTCCTCCGTGGAGGGCGGCGATCGCTTCACGACCGAACTCACGGACGGACGGGTTAGGGAACAGAATGAAGGGAGCTGGAGCTGCGAGACGACTTAAGGAAGGCTTTGCCGAGATAAGAGGTTGTCGACGTCGAGCCCTGTGTTCGGTTTTGCGGGAGGACAAAGTGGTGCGGATGGTAGTGGAGGGGGCGGAGGATAGCGCGGATCAAAGGTAAAAAAGGCAAGGGGGGAACGCGAAGGAACCGAAAAAAAAGAAAAGGGCACAAAAACGAAGAAGGGAATAGGGAAAAATATAAGAAACAGAAAAGGGATATTACGAAAGGAGGAACGGAAGACGGGAACCCTTTTACACCTGGCTGGTCGTCGAGGTTCTCTGGGGCATATAAGGGGTACAAGGTGCGCATGGTAACCGAAGGCAGACAGAAACCTCTCCCCCCTGTCCCGCTCCCACCCCTCCTTTCCTGCCAGCTTTGAATCAATAATCTCCGGCCAGGATTATATGCGGACCCTTTTATATTCGGTGGCGATGATAAGACAGATAATGTGGACAGATTAAACCGCAGCCGCTGGATCGTTGTACGCGTCTGTATCCGAAAGCATTTTTCAAATTCCACGGGGACGAAATATGGAGAACTTTTATATTACACGTGTATATATACATATATATTTTATATATATATATGCCTGATTTATTTCCACCTCGTCTGGCATTCCGCTGTGTCTTTCCCCGTTTACCGGTGCGCGGTATCGGCGCGCGGATTATTGATCCCTCCATCCTCTTTCACCGTCCCTTTGCTTACGATATTTCGAGGAAAAGAGGCAACGCGGAGAATCTGTTTACCCCGAAACCGGGATCGAAATAGGGGATACCGTTCCGTTTAAACGGAGGTCTAAATCCTCTGGCGGTGAATCATGGCGAGGTTCGGCAATGCCTGGTAGATTCATTAGATTCTTCCCGTGTAATCGTCGTATTAATAAACGCAACGTCGAACCGTGGACATCGGTTCGAACGTGCACGACGACCGATTTTAACCCGTGGTATATCTAATGCATCGCTGTGTTTCTTGTTCGCCACAGATTGAAAACTCCAGATGGAATCGGCTTCGGCCCAGGATTGTCTAGTTGAGGCCCAAGGGGATTCCGCCCCGGTAGAATCGTCGCTGGGAACGGTTACTGCGTCGTCGGGACCATCGCCGACAGCAGCGTCGGGGGCCGGATCGTCAACGGAGCACGCCAAGGACGCCGGTTCTCCGACCGCACCGAAAGAAATGCACGATGTTACCCGTCAGTCCGTCGACAGTCAGGGGTTCGCCGGTCTAGAATCGTGCGAGGCATCGGTCGCCTCCCTGGAGGCCCCGAGCGACTCTTCGCCGGCAGAGGATCGGCTGGACCCCATTCCCGACATGGGTCTGATGTTGGTAAAGGATAAGAAGCAGGGCGAGGACGGCGTGGACGGCGAACTCGACGAGGCCGAGGAAACGAAAGCGAAAACGAAGGAACCAGCGGACGAGCCAGATACATCGGACGGAACGTCGACGGTTCAGCGCGTCGACAAACCGACGGATGATAATAAAGTGATCGCCGGTTGTGAATTCGTTGCCTCGTCGCCGATCGGCCGGAAGAGGCCGGCCAGCGATTTTCTGTCGATCAGCGCGGAGATCAAGAGGATCGGCGTCGAGGTAACGGAGAACGAGGCGAGCAAAGTGAGGAGCGACGTGAGGAGGATCTCCCCGGTGTTGGTGAGCCTTCGGGAACGAACGCTTGGGGAGATATCGCTCTCCTCGGACTCGTATCTGTTCGAAGACGAGCCTGGCAGTCGATGCGTCTCGAGGAACAGCCGTATCTTGGACGATACGTCGACGAGTGCGTGTAGATTGCCGAGGAACGCGAGCCTGGACCGTTCCGTTCCGATGAATCACGATCCCGAAACGATAGTTTGTCCGGAGTCGGAGCACGGGGTCAGCGATGTGACGACGTCGAAGGATGGCGAGTGCGCCGAAAGCGGCGCGGAGAAGACGAGTGTAGAGTCCGGGGAAAAGGTGGAATTTACAAATCCGTTCATCGACGAGGATTCTTGTTGCTCGCTGCCGCGCGAGAGTCCGGAGAGGGACCTGAGCAAGTGCGAAGAGCCGAAACAGTGCGAGGAGCCTGTCGAGTCGTCGTGTCCGTGCGACGATACCGTGCCCGTGAACGACCCGTGCACGGCTCCCGACGACGTCGAGACATTCGACCAGGTGGGCAGCAGTTCGTTTCCCCATTTGATGGTCACGTTGGAGCGAATCGATCTGTCGGACAGCCTGACGCCCGAACGGAAAGACAAGAAGCGCGCGATCAACGGCGGCAAGAAGAAGCAGAAGAGCGTTACCGCTTGCGACGCTGGTGCTAGTAGCGACGATGGAGATGCGACGAGCGAGTCGCACACCGGCACGCCGAAGGTGTCGTGTTTCGTCCAGAGGTGCGCTCACGAGAACGATGACACAGAGGTGACCGCGGCGGTGGGCCAAACGGAGGTGGTGCAGGTGGAGCCCTTTGTAACGTCCAGGCCGGTATCGCCTATTGCAAAATCGCAATCTCCATCCGGTAAGAATATCAAAGAATGCAAGGTTCTCTTGGAGAGGATCACGTTGCAAAATGCGGCAAGAACGACGATTATGCAAAGATCGGGGAACGAGGAAACGGCGCCCATGGCGGTCATAGAGAAGCTTGGCGAGCACGAGGAGGTGATTTTCTCTTTGCCATTGCCGGCCGCGGAGAATGTCGAGCCGTCGAATAATTCGAATAACTCGAATTCGACGGAAACGACGCTGAGTTCGCCGGACGAGATTTTGGAATCGTCCGCGGACGCCCCAGAGGCTGTCGATACGGAAACGGAAACCGAGACTGGCTCTGACAGCTCCGAAATATCGACCATGGCGAACGTACGGCTTCGTGGATGCGACGAGGACGCCGTTTCCGACCAAATATCTTGTCAGGAGAACGAGTCCATGTGTTGCGTCGACATTAATCCGGAGATCATATCCAGGTTGGAGCCGGAAAGGCCGGAAGCTTTCACGGAAGATTCAGCGGAGAGTTTGGCGCTTGCCACCGGTGCCCGGGATGAAGTCCGATCGGATGGGAGCGATTCTGGCCTGGGTGGCGAAATCCCTGGCGAAACTGGACCGGCACCCGTTCCTGAAAGTGATTCAGAGACTTCCTTCTTGGATAGGATACCGGATGATATACTTTCCGACAAAGAAAAAGGTATTCCAAGTCTTTCTGTTATTTTCAAACCTATTTTCGCAACGCGGTTCGCGAATATTCGAGTATGTGACTTTATAGTTACACACACACAAAGAGATGCGACTGAAGAAAAAATATCTTCAGCGTGAATAAAATGCGTTAACGTCTGTTATATATCATGCCATTCACTTACAGCTGTGAATCAATTGGATACCTTCGTTCCGACCGTGGGTGTACCCGGTACGCCGCAGGCGCCGCTGACGAATTTCCCGAGCCCCCCGAAAAGCAATCTAAAACGAAGATTGACGGACTGTATGGAGGATGGTCCTAGTCTAAAAAGAAGCAACACAGAGGAGCCTATGAAAAAGAAACGCAATATCCAATTCGACGCGGTCACTGTCTATTACTTTCCTAGGGCACAGGGTTTCACTTGTGTGCCCTCTCAGGTAATTGTTATTGCTTTTCAGAATTACCATTTGCTTCACCGATAAGTGTATTCAGTTACCGTTTGCTGCAATGTGTCCATCGATATAGCACTATTAATAGTGTATATGTAGTACCTACAAGCATGGTGTGCCAAATCGATTTATCCTTCATAGGGAGGCAGCACTCTTGGCATGAGCGCGACGCACACTCACGCTGAACGATTCTCGTTATCGGAACACGCTGCCGAACAGAGGCGAATTCACCGTGCCAGACTAGCGCAATTGCGCACAGAGCGTGCTGCAAATTGCGTATCAGAGGCAGCCTCTAGCTCCGAGGATCCTAGCGACGATACGGACGAGGAGCAAAGCGATAACGAGGACCTAGACATCGATAGTTATTACTTCCTGCAGCCAGTGCCTACGTGGCAGAGACGAGCCTTACTTAGAGCGGCAGGTGTACGTAGAATAGATGCTGTCGAGAAGGACGAATGCCGCGACATCAGAGCCAGCAGAGAACACTGCGGTTGCGGGTGTAAAGGTTACTGCGATCCAGAGAGTTGTCCCTGTAGTCGAGCTAACGTAAAGTGCCAGGTTAGTACATCCGAAGTGCTATAAGGTGAAGGAAAATGCGAGCATGTGTGAGAGAGATAAACGAATGACACGTGGCTGGTTTATGTTAATAGGTTGATCGAGCGGGCTTCCCTTGTGGATGTACTCGGGACGGTTGTGCGAATAGTTCAGGTAGAATCGAGTTCAACCCAGTACGAGTACGAACGCATTTCATTCACACTCTAATGCGATTGGAGTTAGAGAAAAAGCAACGCGAAGAGGAGGAGGGCGCGGATCGCGATGCTGCCGACAATCAGAATTGTAGAAGTCCGTTGAGGGAAATTAATTTGGGAACCGTGATGGAGAACAGAAATGGAGAATCGTGCCTGAACGGCGGGGGTTTCACGACGTTGCATTACGAGAATCACGACAGGGACGGCGGGACGAACTGTCAGCCGGAGGTACCCGGTACAAGAGAGGACAGTCTGGATCTTTATGCGATCAGAGACGACTGTTATCCCAGCGAAGAAACTGTCGATGGTACGCAGGGACCTCAGAGGAAACTTCATCCTGAGTTTAGTCAAGCTTTTCAAACATTCTCAGGCCAAACGATTGCCGGAATAAACTTTCAGCCGCGTACTTATCAGGATTATCAGCCTTACGCTAACCTTCCTTCTACATCTAGGGTGCAATTTCAGCCGCAATTCCAAACGGTGCCAGGAAATCCAGGGTTCTCACACTACGCGCCTTACGGACAAGACACTGGATCAATTCAGGGGAACTGCCAAGTCCATCCAGGACAACACTCTTCCAATTACGAATCTAGCTTCGCCCAAGACGAGACGACTGGATCACAGTACACGAATTTAAATTCGGTGCAACCGATGAACACTGTAGTACAACAGATGGGTAAACTAGAACCGTTTTCAGAACTTTTATCCGGTAGATATTCGTATTACGGTGAAATGGAACCCCAAGCTCACGATACTTATCACGCAAACGGAACCAAGGTCGAGGTGGACAAAACTCAAGGTAATGAACAACAATCGGAGGGTACGGAAGAGTGCGACGAGAACTTCGGGGAAATCATTAAAAAGTCAATGGTCGAGACTGTATCCGCTTAGGTCGAACTGTAGATACAAAGAATTGTCTATATGCGAGTCCGTCAAAACTTTTTTGACCCATAGTGATTTATAACGAGAATTAGAGGGCCATTTTCGACGCGCTTCAAGTTTCGTCGAAAACCTCGCGAACAATGAACGACAAGAACAAAAATTAATGAGCGGGGGATGGACTGCGAATGAGGAGGTGCTAGAACCCTGACCAGTCGTCCTCTCGCGCGTTAGATAAATCTGAGTAAATTGTTTATGTGGTTCTCGAACAGAACGATGATTCTTCTCGAGAATCAACCGCGATTAACTACGATGAGTCCCGTGGATGTCGTTAGAGAAATTATGCGGCTACGTGTGCGTCCTCCCGGGATGAAAGCTTGAGACATTGTCCTTGTTCCTTTATAATAAAGTGGTCGATTGACTAATCGGCTGAATGGATAAGACGATGCTCTCAAGATACGTGAAGAGAATCCGAGGCCGCCATTCCGGTGAAGGATTTTCGGGGAAAGGTCTTCGTCGAAAATCTTCATGAATAGTCTCCTTGAAACGGCAAGGATTCTGTAACGGAGTTACAGAAGAAATTCAACGAGGTTGTGACCAAAAAAAGAAAAAAAAAAACATATGGGATCAGCTTAGATTGCAGTTTATAATATTTAACTTTAATACTTTAATCGTAGGACCGCGGGCTACGCGCGTTAAAAGGGAAGAAAATGAATGAAACACGTTTCGAATTTATGCGACAGCGGCGATGGCGAAAAAACTTGTATTTATTGCGACAACGAGGCTGAAAGTTGTTCGGTTCGTTGATCGTGAGGGAAGAAAGGCACACGAATGTAAACACAAACACATTTATATACGACCACGAAATGTGACCGATTGTGATACTTGTGCATATGAATTATGCAATTTGCCAGGATCGTAGTTTAAGGATATAAATTATGGGACTTTTTTATGCCAGTTAGTAGAAGATCGAGTTTCAATGGTTTTTCAATCAACAGCCGATGGTAAATGAGAATAGGGAATAGATCTTCCTCGTGTTTTAAGAAGACACGGAATGCACACGCGTTTCCAATGTTAGAAAAATTGGCTGGTTGGCACACCAAGCGCACGCTGTCTACAGAACACATAATCTTAAGCCCTCGTATAATTTTCTTTTTCATTCTTCTACATGGCACCTTGAAATTGCAAACCCTTTTTAAATACCACGCACATTTTATAAATAAACAACCATACGCGGAAAGAGGGAATACAAGTTTTTGACTATTATATCCTTACGCCTGAACGATCAACGGCTCAATTTTGTTCTTCAATCGCAATTTCAAGGTAAGCAATTAATGTGACAAAGATTTATAAAAAAAAGTACCCGCGCGAAGGTTTCTCATTTTTGAAAAATCGTACTATAATCAAAGTCTAAAGGCAGAATAATGCCTTGTTCGGACATTCTTTTGCACGCCCATTGTTCTTCACCTTGTAGATTTTCAGACACAGACCTCTTTAGCATCCCGGGACGTTGATCGCTATACCCACGATTAATTAAAATATTATACATAAGGAAACAATGATAATGACGATAGTATTAAATTTATACATACTTACTGGACGTGTCAGCTCCCGAGCACTTTTGACGATCTTCTATTTCCGTGTTATACACTGTGTTTATCGTCGCTGATTGGTGCCTAAAATCGTTACGTTTGTCGTCAGTGTACAATGATAACGAAATTATGTTTTCGAAAATAGAAGAAACGAAAGAGGCGTATGTTTAAGGCGTCGATACTTTGCGAGGGATGTGACACCGCCGTATGACATAAATATACATATAAACTACACGTATGTAAGTAACTTTTAGAGTATTTGAGTAAAAAAAAGGCATACATAGTTGATAGCGTTTTATTAAATGTTGTGAAAAAGTCTCTTGTCTGTCGTGTAATGTGTTGTCTCATTATGTGTGCATCTTTTTCTCATTTTATTATTTCGTCCCTTTACAATTATAGTACCTGCCTTTAAGATCCTTCATTTGTCACCTCGTCATTATGTCGAAAGTAATTTACAAAAAAATCCCCGGCCCTTGTAAATCCTTTTTGTGTATTGTGTACCGTGATTCGTTCTGTAGGATCCCGTCGTCTTAATTACTTTAGTTACAATTGTATCTACGTCTCTCCGGTTGGAAGTAACATTGCGAAAAAATATTCTTCCCGTATTTATTATACTACACTCGCTTTTATTCGTAACGAAATTAATATGCAATCATCGGGCATTAACATTTCTGAGTGTTCTCGCAAATGAGCCAGTAAACAACGTAGATCACTAACAGTAAAAGTTTGTATAAATCCATATCGGCACCCCACGCACGGTGGCAATTCGAATATCCCGCTGAATTCTTATTCAAATTCTCGGCCCCCAAGCCAAGATGCGCGCGCATCTCGAGCAAAAACATGGCGTCCGTAGCGGGAATACTGTGCGCGTAGCGGTGCCGTTTCTTCGTGATATTTCTCGAGCTCTAAATGATATCTAATTTTCTCTTTCGAGCGTGTAAACGGCCTTCGAATCGCGCGAAACGATAATACAGGTGACGCACTATACATCGTACCAGTTCGCATAAAACTGTATCGGTTCTACCTGGCTTTCGTATGCCTCGTGGAGTGGGGATGGCGAGATGGAAGGGAAAGCATTAGCAAGTTGTTGAGTTGAGTGCCGCTGGAAGTTAGCGCCTGTCCGTGAGCCTGTGCAGAGGTTAGTTTACATGGTGCGGTGAAGTTTATCACCCGACTCTGCATTTCGCCCTAATCGGTCGGTGAAACGCGAGAAAACCATCGGGCTTCATACGAGTGGCGTGCAAGTGATTGATCCGTGATCGTGGCGTAATTCAAAAGTTCACGACGCTTTCGTGAGAATGGCTAATGCGGCGGCGTGCTAGTGTCTCGTTCGTTGACGTTTCGTGTGTCAGTGTCCTCTTTCTCTCTCTCATTCCCCGTTTCCCTCTCTTTCCGGTGCTTGCCCTTTCGTAACGCCATCCTTTTTTTTTTTCATCCCCGGCCCTTCTATACACATTACAAATATATCGCTACAGAGCCGCGTTGCTGCAATGCCAGATGACAGGTGCGAGGCGCTGCCGCTGTTGTTTGTTAACGGGTCCTTCGAATGTCCTGCGGATTTAGGATACGCCGCAGAATGACGAGCGTAAGATTGTTCTACCGGAAGGGCGGCGAAGTGGACCGAAGACGAAGACCACGACGACGATCCCGAATTCCCTCGCGCTAGCGTTGGGCTATGAGCGCTGACAATGGGGACGACTCCTTGGTAATTATCATACCTTTCTCTTTTTTTATTGCTCTCTCTTGCCTCGTCTCTCTGTCTGTTCCGCGTCTGCGGTACCGCGGACGAACGAGACATGCAGGTTGACAGAGCAGGGGCTCCGCCGTGCGGAAATAGTTGTAGATTTGAAAACTCTCTCTTTGTCCCTCTTTCTCTATTGTATAAGGCGGTTTCGAGGGAAGTATGTATTTCCCGCTGGCGGGAATGCTCCCGGGGAAGCAGTACGGACACGTACTGTAACGTTTCGCTTTAGTCCGCACGGTGAAACGGGTCGGTCTCGTGGCGAAAATATTCGTATTGCGAAACGTCCGACATTAGGGACGCGGCGTATTATCGTAATGTTTTATGTAATCGGCAAACTAGGAAGCGCCGCGTTTAAACAAACGGATGTGGAAATTCATACCGCTGCGACGTCCGAGTGAATCAATTTCGATTCACCTTGCGCGTAACCAGGCTCCGACCTTTTGACAATCGTGTACAACGTTGACTAATCGACCTTATAAGCATCATTCTAAGCACGAGCGTGGTGTTTCAATTCGGTCCTAGTAACGCGGCGACGAATCTACCGCGTCTTTAACAGCGATTCATTTAGCTGCTTCTGCCTGTTTAATTAAAAACCGTAGTCGCCCCCCACCCTTCGTCCCAGAGATTCGTCGTTACACGTAGTTTGTATAAAAATACGAAGGACACTTCTAACACCGTGACAACGCGTTGTCACGGGTCACCTATTTGTTCCATCTGTTCTCATTTTTTTAAACCGCTAATAACATTTATGCCAACGCGTGTACCTCCATTACCCTATCTAAGAGGACAGAGTCCCGTCTGCGTATAATGAATGTAATTTCTAGCGGCGACTGATATTTCTTGCGAGATTGCCGAAGTTGTGAAACTCGTCTTTACGTTTCGTAAGTTCGCCACCGGTTGGCCACAGGACAAAATGAAACGGGAGTAGAATATAGGATTATTTTTATTGCCCTAGAGGCTGTCTAAGCGAGAGAAAACACGTCCGCGAGTGTTACAGAGGGATACGTGTCGTTATTACTTTTCTTCCTTATGATAATTCGCGATGGAGAGTTGTGCTGGAGATTCTGAGCCTTGCCGACCTTTGTACTTGTACTCGCGGAGGTAAACGTGATGCAGAGGACAGGTTGTAGTTGGACGGATCACGTTCAATAAGGATCACGGAGTACGCTCACTATCGAACAGAGAGGCATCTGTTTTAATTGGATATTAATCGGTCCTTTCGCGTCGTTCTCGTGCGTTACACATTCTTAAGGCCCGCATGATAGCAGCACAGCGATTGAACATAGTAAATACACGCATAATACGTAGTATATATTCAATTAAAAAAAGCAAGAATATTCAAACATTTGACGGCGAAAAAGATACCTAAAAGATCGCCCAAATAAATAGAAAATACTGCGGGCTGCTTGAGAATTTTATGGAGTTCGTATTCAAAGAATCGAGTAAGAAGGAACGTCTAGAAAATCCGACGAATGTAATGCTAAAAAGGAGTAAGCTGAGTTTAGGTATTTCACCGTAGCCGACCGAAAGCGCGCAGTTTCAATGTTCCGGAGCCCCCTTTACTTTCTTTTGTCCCCGCGTTTCTCGTTACTCAACGAAAACGCGTTGTCTGGAAACTTTTTCCCCCGTCGGAAACACCTCGAGCGGGGTAGAATTCGTAGGCGATCTCTACGATCGCATTGCCGGCCGCCTATGGGAAAGGCAGGGCCGTATTAATGCTTACGAGAATGCAAAGTAATACGTGTCAAGTCTAACGAGGCGCGTCGCGGAATGCAGGAGGCGAGAAAGAAGTGCCGGGCTTCACGAACGCGGACGTAGGAACGTGTAGAACATATTCGATACACGGTGTCCGGAAAGTAAAAGAAACAGGGCTGGCCTGGTAATGCGAAAAGTAAATTCGCCCGCGAGTAAAACAGAAAAACAGACGAATGAATCGAGGGCTTAAGAAAAAGTGCACACGCTTCTCGGGTCCCAGTGGAATTAACGAACTTCGTTTCTCTTCGCTCCGCTGCGCCGGCAAGAGGTACCACCCTGTATAATATCAAAGCAATAGGCGGACTGTTATTTCCAGTGTTTGGTGTTTTTTTTTTTTCTGCGCGAGCAATCGATGCAAGGAAAAAACGTAGGAGAAAGTTAGACTAGTTTTTACACATACGCAATACGACGGTCCCAGTCTCGCCAGTGAGTTAGCCTTTCGCGATGGAAGACACTGTTTCGACTCGATTTCCGAACGCCCCGTATGAAGTCTGATTTCTGTCTCGGGTCACGCTTTCATCGAAAAGGAAAGGGAACATGCTCGTCGTTAGGTTCATCGTGACGATCCCGCGGCGATATGTAAATCCAAATATTCGTCGAACGTACCACATGCTCGCGATCGAAGATAGAAAAACATGTACGTATACGTACACAGGACATTTCTATGTTGTTTGTTTGAAGTTACTCCATTGTTTGCGACGAGATAACGGGGGACACTCCTTCGGGAAGTGCATACTTTCGGGTCAGATGTTCAGGGTAGGAAGGAACGAACTTGTAGGGATCTCAGCGCGCAAGAAACTCGAACGATAAATCTGTCGATCTCTCGCTTGCCCGATAGACACAAGCTGTGCCAATGCCACGGGTACTGTTACTTCTAGTTATCCGACCCAAGGTGAAGAGAAAATCTACCTTCCACTCCTACGGTGGAACTGGCTAGATGAGTTTCAATTTTCTCCTATCGAATCTCCTGACAATGCTCGCGAAGATTAACCTGCGGGAGGAAAGAGACGAAAGGATCGCAGAAAATATTAACCATTTAACGATCCGTTTTTTCTTTCACCACTGCACGTCACGCTGATAAGATCTGCCAGGTATCAGCGCAATTTTCGCACATTTCGAATAACGCAAGAGATTCCGCGACAAATTCCACGGAACACTTTGAGTTTCGTTCGCAACGCGCGGTCACGGGAATCAGTTGCGCCAAATTAAAATCCTCCGCCGTTTCACCCTCAGCCCGTAATTAATCACGGGATTCACGCGCAAGACGATCCGTATCATCCGTTCAGTGGGTCGTACTTCTCGTAATCTTTTTCCCAGTCGCGGTATTCGGGGCGAGATGGTCTCGGTTTTGGTATCGATTTCAGGACTAAAAAGAAGGAAGGAAAAGAAATGCGTGACCGCGTGCGCCGTCTCGTGGACCACGTTGTATACTTTCACGTTTCCATTCGGCCGACCCAAGACGAGGAGCAGGGAGATTCCCGGGAAACGAACACGTAGGACGAGAGAAACGAAAGCGACAGACGCAGACGGTACGATTCCTCTCGTTTCTTACTGAATTCTGAATGGACGTCCGCCTTTCTCACGATCGAATCCCGCTCTCGTGAGAAGAGATCGATTCGTGCGAAACGCGTGCTGCTGAATCGGAGCATCACGGTGCACGCGTCCCTCCTTTTCCATCGTACGCGTACACGCACAACTCGATTGCCCGCGGCAAACGTCAATATTGAAACGAACGTCGCGAGTGTTTGTCCACTCTGATTCTGTCGGATGGGCATTGTCACGTAACGTCGTAGAAAGGCTTTCGTTTGAAGCGAAAACGATATCTGGGAGTCGTACACGCGTATTGAGAAAGGGGCGTTTTTTAAAACAATTTTTGTTGGCACCGTTCGATAATAGCATCTGTGCAACTGGCGAAGGCGGCTCGATTTAGTGGCGCGAACTGTTGGGAAACTGTTCGAAGGGAGAAAGAATAAAGAAAACGTAATGGATAGTAAAATTGAGGAGAATAATGGGGCTCCGTGTGCGACTTCTTGTTTAATTAATCACGTTTACTCTTCGTCCCGTATATTATATGGACGCGGCAGGTTATTAGAAATTACATTATTCCTGTTGCCTCATATAAGTATATAATTGTGTGAGAAGTGGACGAGGTTCAGTGTATCTGTTGTTATAGACTTCCTTGTATTTGGTGCATACTATGCATTACGCGAGGCTTAAAAATTTTTCGAAGGAAACTGGAATATACATCGATGTTTTCATTACAACCTGCAGCGTGCAACTTGGTAAGCATGGTTTTTATGAGATTGCACGTGCAAACGATAACGATACTTGTAATTGCGTGGCTGCGTGCCTCGCGAAGAATTTAGCCCGAACTTGGTTCGAGATATTAGATCCACTTGAAGCGTTTAACGCGATTTTCTGTCACGCTGAAGGCCACTTATATTCTCTGTGACGGGACGAAGGTTACGATATGGCAACCGTACACGGGGCTCCATGCAATTCAGTCGCAGAATGATCGTCCACGGTGAAGCAACTTCGTATTCTTCTCACCCCTTTCGAATATGTAATTACACGGACGGAATTATGGACGCGTGAACGAATATAGACTGTTTGGGAATGAAATCGCGCCGGAGAAAATACGTCAATCGTACGAACAAGGAATAATTAAAATGATTCCTTGCAATTCCTTTTAGGGAATTCTTGTCGCGGTTTCGAGATAGTAGATCCGTGTACATAGCCGAGTGGATAAACCACAAAAGGAGGACAGTTGAAACGGGGGAAAAGAAATAAGGGGAGTAGAAATAATGACGTCTGGGCTTGCAGTTAAGAGACAGCCATGCATGCTCCGATCGTACAAGTGTCTCACGGCCGAGCAGTTTCTTATTGGCGTTGTGAAATTACTATCGGCTGCGAAAGTCAAACGTTCGTATCCACTTACAAATCACTGGGATTAGATTGTAGTAATTAAATCGTCTCCTGCTACTTTATGGAAATCCCTGCGTCGTCTCGTGGACGAACATTAGTTATTACTTAAATACAAAAAATATAGAAGCTGCTCGTTCCGACAATTGCCACGCAATATTACAAGCGAACGCAAATGACTTTCTCTTCGGTTTCCTGTTTGCAACATTGCTTACCGCCATGTCCGGGCGTTATTATAAAATATTTCCTTACCTCGATTGAGAATTTGTGCGATTCAATTCTGCCGCGATGAGCACGCAACTGTAACAACCGCACCCTGCGAACTTTAATTTGTAATTTAACAATGTACTTAACGTACAGAAGAGTGTCTGTGTGCTTATACGCACGTTTCCTCGGCGAAGGCTTCCTTACACGCTTGTATCGGAATTTCTGATTTGAAAAGGGAACGAGGCTTCGTGACATCGTTTCCTAGCGAAACGGTTACAATCAATTTCACGTTCGGTGACACCAATTTTTCCGATCGTTAACGTAAAACCGAAGTTTACCGCCGGAGAATTGACCAACTTGATCCGTTCCACTCTTTCGACAGATTCGACCTCGATCGCAATATCGTTTACGTGACGATCCTAACACCCAGGCTCGCCGAACGATCAGTTTATTAATTCCTCCATTGTAATGACAATTATTTGTTCGATCTTCTAAACGATTGGAAGACCGCCGTCGAATCTATCGGTTTTTGTGCATCGCGAAAACACGATTCGTGGGTCGCGCGTGGGTTATGCACTCCGTGACTCAACTACACCTACGTGACTCTGAAATCACTTAGCAAAACTCAAGGTTTCGGTGTCGTGCAATTCGGGCGAGCGTTTTCCACGCATTCCTCGAACGAAATCTACGGTGATTGTAAGAAAAGAAAAGTGGCCGGGGGGCGGAAATATAGGTGAACTGATTAGACAAAGGGCAAATGAATTTATGTCGGGATAAGAACGACTTCGACGGGACAGTGGTGTCCTGCTGTTAATTAAATTCTCGATTCATTAATGTACGAAGAAAAAGGTCCCGTTTGCTCTAATGACTGGAAACCGCAGCAATTGGTTACCTCTGCTGGCGAACACGTGTCTCATATCGTTCATTCTCGCGTGAAAGTGGAGAAAAGCTTTCGCGAACGACGACGCATATGGCAACGATCTATGCACAGTCGTCCTGGAATCCTAGAAATTTTTATTTTGTAAAATGATTATTTTATTTCACTCGAAATTCTGTTTCATTCTCGACCCGTTTACAAATGCAATTTGTAGAAATTATTTTCGTGGATCGTTTCACTGTTTCCGCACAAATGTTTGATTGTATAAAGTGCGTTTGCGAATGGAAATTCAATTTATTTAATTGAATTTTAACAATTCAGTGGGCGTAGTGGTTTCACGTGACCGTTCGTTTGATCGCATTTAAACAAAACAAAACTGTTCCCCGTTATTCAGTGTTCGGCATTAATCTTGTAATTCCATGGTGCAACTATTTTATTAAATCGTCGCTCTCGGCAGCTGCTATACTCCTTCCACCCTATTGCTATTCGATACGCGTATCGTGTTCCATTTGATCGCTGGATCAAACGTCCCACTACGTATAAAGATCTCAGCTGCAGCAACCCTTTCTGAAAATGGGCGTTCTCACCTGACCGTGTGTCTTAAGGACCGGTGTGCCGTTCTATGTAATAACGTTCCGTTCGAGGCTATTTAATCAGCGCATCTTTTAAGAAGCTATCAATGCGCGCGTATACACTCAAGAAAGTAAATTACAGGGTATTGTTATCGTTAACACTTGCATTCGTAATGTTACGCGAGGTGGAAAGTTTGATTTCTGTAAAGCAAACGACTTTAGTAAATCGTCGAGCCACGGCTGGATAATAATTACTGTCGCCAATCTTTCGGTCCGAAAGTCAGTGGCTATGAATAACTAGGCCATTGCTCCAAAACGCCCGAACCTTCTTGATTCGCTCTAAAGTATTTAATGATCTTTTGGCTGGAGATAGAGGATACGCTTGCTTGGCCCAGTTTGTTACGGCGAATGTTTCTTGTTCGTTATGCATGCTTTGTTGGTCAATCAAGGTAAGGTGTAACGATGCGGCGACGAGTGTAAGATGGTATCAAGAGGTAGCGCCGTGGGGAATTGAATCACCGGAATATAGGGACAGTTTCCTTCGTGTTTTTCTCCAAATATCGCCCGGCAGACAAACACGGACGTCGAGTCGTACGTTTCAGTGAACAACGATCGTCTACGATCCCACTTCCTGCTCGTTACATATTCAGGCCTTCGAATTATAAGGCATTTCAGGAAAGGCTACGTTTCATCGTCCCGTGCATTCTTTATCAGGAAACTCGATAACATTTCCTGCTCCCGATTTACATCGCTTTCTGGTACCACCTGCGTCCGATAATTAGTGCACCGTCAGCATTTCGACCAGGTTAGTAGAACTCGATACCGCGTGGCTATGAATGTTTTAAGTATCCCCTAACAGAGATCTCAATTCAATCCATCTGTCGATACGATTGAAGATGTTCCAATAGGACGACGAAAAAAGAAGTATGGAGGAAACCTTCGACTCGTTTCCGTCTGAGAGCAAACGGGGCGCGTTTTTCACTGATCCCAGGGATGAGGAGCTCTGTATCGATTTTACGTCCTGGTCCGTACTCCGGTGTGCAGACTGACACGAGTGGCCCGCTGGAGTACGCGTACAGGCTAACAAGGTTTACTGTTCGGTGAATTGCGCACGGACAGGATGGAGGAACAGGACGAGACGAGACGGGACGAGACAAGACGAGACGAAATGAAACGAAACGAAACGAATCGTGCCGGTGAGCGAGATCCACCAAGTCACGTATACGTATACATACGTGATCGCGACCAGCGAGCAAATTCACCGCGAAATCCGCGAAAACCGGAATTTCGCGTTTCGAATGCTCTTACTCTTCCGCGAACCGGCGAACAATATGTATAGGTATGCATTTTGAAAGTATCCACTTACGAAAGAGAAAGCATAAACAAATTTTGTCACGGGTGTGTTACGATTATTATGGGAGAAGTCGAGATAGTATTTGTGTCCTATTTGCATGGAAATGATGGAAATGATTGGATGCCTAAGAAAATCGTTATTCCTCGAAGTCTTTGGAATTCCGGTACGCGGAATTTTTATTATTCATCTGTCTAAATAGATACGTCCAAGTAAATGCAAGTGAATACAGAGATGCCTAGATGTGTGTGTGTGTGTGTGTGTGTGTGTGAATGTACGCGCTTCGAGAAGAAGGCACATGAATTTTTTCGGATATCAACCGCGATTAATTCCAACATAAATCTCCACTTTCACGAAAAGAAATTCCGACCGATGCTATAATAAATATAATTCAAATTGAGATTCTACATACATTAGCCAGATGGATTTTTATTCCAACACGACTTACAATGATCTGCGATTGCAATCAGACCATGAAATGAACCGAAAGAAATTATTTTGAAGATTTCCAATCGTACGCCAATTTCACGCGTTTGCTTTATCCTCGTTCGCATTTCCACCAGTAATAAATCAATTCGACTGGTGTTTGGAGCGTGTGTCGGTTAAGTAGCATCAGATAGCCACACGATGTCGTAGCCACCTGGTTACGTCATGTACACGACGTCACGGTTGCGTTTATCCACGTCGTGCTAGCCGATTCCAGTAGTATGCGGAGTTAACTGATAACGAGTGAAATATTTGCATAGTCGGTCACCGGCGGCTGCAATTGTTTATCGATCCATGTGCTCGTCTGCACGTTCAAGTTCGTACCACGTCGCGACCCTCGCAGGACTCCGACATTGTCTGGGGTGGCTTTCAGACGCCTTTGTGCCTCCCGAAGGTCTGCTTGAATTGGGAGAAACGATCGATTCTTGAGAATTTCGCACTCTGGTATGGATTACGCGAGGCAGTCTGCTGAAGGGGCGTGCAGGAATCTCCATGGCGAAATAAATAAAAAAGAAAAATGGTAGAGCGCGAGGGTGCTGCACAGGAGGGTAAAAGTACATTTGGATCGATGAAAAATCATTTCTCTTCGTATTACTGTATTTCGCCAGCTCCGAGAAAAATTGTCTTGAACAATAATCCCGTCGGGTACGTCTTTCCCGACCTTTATCACCTTTGTATCATAATTTGGATTGAACTAGGGAATATTTTCAATTTGCTCAAACCTCGCAGCATCGATGCTAATGTTCGATTTAGCTATTTGGATATTTCTATTAAATAAATTGCGACAAGGAAATGCTGTTCCATCGTGCACAATCGTGTATGTAATAATGTATCCGCGTTAAAAAAAAACTTATATCGAGATTGTTCCTTAAAGAGGGGTATCCCGTTCCGATCTACCCCTGCGTGGCTCTATGTCAACCTCGAGTACACGGTGTAGGGTGAATTTGCTGACTCAGGATGCTTTATGTAGGGAATGAAATTATGCCCATCTCTCCATGGGGACCATTGTAGGAGCAGCGAGGAGCAAACATCTCGACGTTGAAGTAGCTGCTTTGCTTGAGCAGAGGGAGCTTTGCCAAAGTAGAGGCGTCGCCGACATCATTCGAGTTGTATTTTTGTTAACTCGAGATTCCGTATTATTTCGTTGTTCGTATTGTTTCACGATTTTCATACAAAAACATTTTGTACTTCTTAACCATTGACCCTCCCATACCATTTCGTTATACGCGAGAATATTTTTGTACATTTATCGAAATTGATTGTCACATTTGTTTCTACGAGCATTGAATGAGTTAATAAATAATACTCGCGATGAGAAATATGTGAATCGAATTACCGCGCCGTGGTAATGAAAACTGGTACAGATAATTAAAGGAAAAAGAGGCCTCTCTTCTGCTTCGTAGCAATTTCAGGACAAGCAGTTTCTATCAATTCCAGTAAGGTATCGTACTGTGATATACGACGAAGATACTAGATTCGATTCGATAGAGCATAGTTCACCGAGCTGTGTGTCACCGGGCACAAATCCTCATTTAATCCACGCATTCACCTCGTATCCCGATAACGTCCCGATTAGACGAGATCGTGGGAGACAGTGTTGGGTTTCCAGTATTTGTCTAGAAAGCGTGACCGAAACGAAATCTAGCAATTCCAGGGGGACCGTGATCGTTCATGTAGAGACACGCGTAAATTCTCGTATGCTCTCATCCGACAATTCGGATCGTTACGGTATTATTGTACAAATAACTAATAGAAATTTGTAAATCAACCGAACAGGTACTTTAAACCGTTGGAAATAATCGAGCCAGTTTTTCTATCCATAAATGTTTTCTCTATCTCGGTGGGACTTGCATGCAATATACGGAGCATGGATTTTCTTTATGGTATGAAGGTTTCAGAGGAATCATGGTGGCCGATCGGCATTAAAAGTAGATACACAGATGCTAATATATTCTTCGTCTCCGGTATTTGGTTTATTTTATGCGGAGCCTGAGTCTGTCACTGCTTTACAGTTCGTACATCGCAATCTTCAGCGATGTAAAATGGTGCGAACTTCCATAAATTTGACGCACGATATTATTTCCGTTGCGTACGATCCTACGTCATTCGATCGAATTTCAGCTATGACGCGGGGCAAATTGTTTATCGATCATTTCTACGCAGGCTACTATATTAGCCGTTCCACGCGCCGCATTAGTTGCGTTCTGTGAATGGGCGTATATGTTTCTATGAAAATACGGGATAATCCGATTGTTGTAAAACGACGAACAACAACGATTGTTTAAATCGCGTGCGCGTTTCTGGAGAGATCGGATTTATCGATCGCGTGCCGCTGGTTCTTCCGATGGTAATGTAATGCACTGACTTTATCCATAGCGTGTGATAGGCATCAGTGCCGTAACTAGTCATAGAAAAGGTGGGATTCGTAGAAGTTCTGTTCCACGACACGTGTAAATGAATTGCGCGAATGGTTACATCGATGCGACATTTTTCAACGTCAACGAGAATCGACGAGATTCCTCATAATACAATTATCTGTACGCTGTTCTGCTGAAACATGCAGCAATCAGGACAAATTTTTTCAACAGCGCTCAAACATTTGTCCGATTCCCAAACCCGTCCTCTCGGTTTCAAGAATCCACGTCCTCGTGTCGAACTTTCATTACCCGATTTCCCAGAAAAATACGAAAATTCATCGCAGTTCGATTACACGGTCGTCGTGTACCGCTCCCTAAAACTTCCAACGGCCAAACGAAAATTCCTCGAACGACCAATTATGATTATCAGCTCGGAATGTTTCGAAAAAGTTTCGCAAAAAAGGGTCACCGCACTCGAGTGCAACTCTTCCCCGTTTCCAGTTCAAGAACCTTCGCGAGCTCCAAGAAGTCTACTCACGTATTCCACCCCCTGGCCGCCGTTTCTCTCAACCAACCACCCGAACCGTCCTCCGCGCCAAATTCTCCCGTCTTCAACGCGACCCCTCCTCCGTTTCTCTACACCGTGTAACCGACGCAACTCGTCTTCGACGGTTTCCATATAGTCGTCAGGCACGAGCCGTGATGATTTACGTCAGTGGCCAGCCCACGGTGATAATGGGCGCACGAGCGGTTGACGTAAGCGTAGTGTGGTCAGTTCGATTGCATTCAGCCGGTTTGCGCCGAATTGCATGTCTGCCGTAGAGTCAGTCGTTGTCGGGACGGCGAGGCGCGCGGTTCTGTGATAGACCGTGTAGCCAGTGTGCGCCGGTGGCGTGGCTTTTACTTCACCGTTTTGTGTTCGATCGACGACCACCTGTGCTGGATCCTGGCTTGGCCACAGAAAGCGGGAGCGAGATAGAGGGAAATAGCTCGGCGCGATCTGTTCGCGGGTGTGTTCCTGTGTGCGTGTGCCACGGTGGAGAAAGGTACGAGGGCAGGTGTTGAGGTTCGAAGTGTGCTGGGATTTAGTCGTGTTTCTTTGGGGTTCCTGGAGCTACTTCAGTCGCTTCGTTCTTTGTTCGGTCGTGCGGTTTCGTTGTCGAAGAAAAGGCAGTGGTAAGTGACGAATGGAATGTCGGAGTGTCGGCTCGTAGTTACGAGTCGCGCGGGGATTGAGTTGATTATGATCGGTAGGTTTCTCGTGAATTCTCGAGAGAGATAGACCGACTAGCGTGGTCCGCGACGAGGATTCGAGCTGCTCCGTTCTGAAAGGCGAGGGTCAATTTCTGGGTTCAGGCTGGGGTTGGGGATCGGGTGATAAATGGAACGATAGGTTCGCCTGGTTGGGTTCGCTAGTAGCGTTGCTACTAGTCCACGTGATCCCGCGGAGATAGGGTACCTCTGTGATTATTCGTTTCGTTGGGAAGTTTGCAGTGGTTCCGGAGCAAAATGGGATACAGTGATGGGCGGCATTTTCTCTCTTGACGGTAACGTTCGTCAGCCTTGATATAGGTTTCCTTGACTAGCACGGTAAAAGAACGTGGTACATCGTAAATAACTATAATCGCTTTCGCAATACGTTCATGTACAATGGGGTACAGTACTGGCACAAATTCGGTCACAATATTACATTCGAAGGTTCGACGTGGTTCGCCAATCTTATGCCCCCGATGAGTTTCCCCAAAGGAATAATAACTCCGTGTATTAATACGTAAGCGCACAACTTGAATGATAGTCTGTATACGTGTATCCCTTGTCATGGCATCGTTGACCATGAAAGTCGTCCGATCAAATTGTCAATGGACATGATACCAGATGGAAATATCGTATTGGTAAAGCTTGTTAAGATCGAAGTCGAATGGATAACTCCTGTGGCGTTCACGTGTACCAAGAACATTTGTTTTCGAAATGTCGCACTGGTACCACTTTTTCTGTGTATACACGATTCGTTCGAGCCGGCACCTCTGCCTGGAAGAGTCAGGTTAATTATCATCGGGCCAAACAGTCGCGCGACACGCGGTCACGCGTGCGATATCGAGTACTTTCGTCTGTTCTGGGAACACCTTGGAAAATCGAGCGTTTGTCACACATTGCGCATGCTGTGCACCTAACTCGGCGACTGCACGTGAATGATCGTGCACCTATGCATCACCGGCTTATGACTAATCCCTGTGTTACGTGCCACGTTCATACAATCCGTTCATTCCATGTTGTTTTAATTGCTGTTGCGATTGTGTTAGAAAACATCGACACGCGCGTGTAACGCACGAAAATAGACGATCACGCCGTCGAGACGAGAACGAACCGTTGGCGTATTCCGCACTCTAGCATCTTGGTTTTAGATTTTACTTCAGATTCGATTTCTCCCGTTGTACGGATTGTAACGATTGGGGAGCAGGTGTCTAGCGGGCTATAAATTGCGAATTTCATCTAACACGGTTATCACTCGCTTCTTGCGAAACTATTAATACTTGGAGTGTCTGGACTAATATCCAGAGGTTTCTTGCTTCGTATTATTAAGCTCATCTGCGGGAGCGCGATTAAATTGTGGATATAAATTCGAGACACTCCGTTAATTCGTCCGTCGCTCGTAATATCAAACATCCCTCCCCCCCCCCAAAGCATGCGAACAAATCCCAGTGCCTCCGTTTACTTAACACGCGCGTATATACTTGCTGCTAACAGAAACAAAAGCCAGGCCCGCGAAAATACCACCTTGTTCGAGATTCACTTTCAAGATTGGTTCCCATCCAACGTGCTGCCCCAACGTTATTTTAACCACGTTCACCTCTGTCCCGCTCTTGGCGAGAGAGGGCTGAATCCCGTCCCGGTGTCCTCTCAAGATACCACAGAACGTATCGAATAAAGTGAACCGAGATAGCAACTTTTTCGCGCGCGACTCCCGCAAGGATACGATTGAATGAACCGCGTGTATCGCGGCGCGAACACGCGTGCTCGGTTACACGTGCAGCATTCTAGCGTGTCCGGGCAACGTAGAAACGGAGTAATTTGGTCGATCGTTTGGCACGAATTCCTGAACGGCCGTTTACGAGCCGGGATTAAAAGTGCGGCTACTATCGCACGGGCCACGGTCCAAACTTGCGCGACGGATAATCGTCGAAAGCCTCGAATCGTTCGAGCGAACTCTTCTGCCTTTTTCGCGTCTCCCCCCCCCCCCTTGCTCTTGCCTATCTCGTGTATCTTTTGCTTTTTCGTGTATCTTTCGTTCCATCCTTCGACGGGAAAGGAACAGTGACAGGCCAAGGTTGGCGTATTTTCGAAACCGGATCGAGTATGCAAATGTAACCGTGACATCCACATGGGGATTCCGCTTCTCCCTTTTCTTCCGTTTTATCTTGCCGTGACCGGAGCGTTATCTCGTCGCGGTTATATTTAATTGTAGCGTAGATCGCGGCTTGTACTCGCGAATGGAAATTGATAAGAGGGCGGCGGCGGGGTGGAGTGGGAGGGGAGGGGGACTCTTTGATTCATTGTTTTGTCTCCTTCAATAGTGAATGGAGGAACGTCCGACGAATAGAAAATTGCCGTCGTACAATTTTCCTTTAGGGCGAACCGATCTATCGTCGTAATGACAATGGCGCTTTGTGCACGAACAGTGCACTTTATAATATTTCCCTTTCAATTCGTTACTGACTCGTTTTCCTTGGCCGGCGTGCCGTCCGGCTGGTATCCACCACCCCGTTATGTATTTTCGCGAGCTTTATCCTTCGAACAGTTTCTAAACGACCCACGACGGTCTAGGGAAATTATACGCGGTTGTAAATCAGTCGCGTGTTTCACCGCCGCCTTCTGTCCTTTCGTATAAATAGCGAGAGGGGCCCAACCGGACGCTTTTCTTTTTCGCTGATACGCGTTCCTCGAGACAACGGCTGACGTCGCGACCCACGAAGCGATTCGGAGAATCGTAATTGATATACTTGCTCTCCCCTCTTGAACGGGCGATTTGAACAGGCATTGCTTCCCCTCCCGAGCAATACGTACGTACCGCGACGGCCAGAAAATCGTTCCGTGTTATTGCGCAGCGCGCAGAGGGGCGCTTATCCGCGCTGGAGATGCTTCGAATTTCCCGGATACTATTTATACGAGACGTCCGAGTTTCTGTTGCACGGTAGTTGTGCTTGGAATTCGGGCGACGAGATTTCTCTGCATCCGGTGCGACTCCGTTTTCGACTCGGACGCAATATTCAATTTTGCAGCAAAGTTTCCTACGCACCCGTTGAACGCTGCAGAGCGTCGAATAGGGGCGTGGAACGTCGGCGAAACTAATTTCCATTTAAAGTAATCAATGGAACGATGTTACTACGTACGATCGGAAATATATTTCGAGCAGCATCGTGTCGGTTGATTTGCGAATGTCGATCAGCCTTCCGAGCCTGTTAACGTTCATGGACGGATGGCAGACAAAGTTGCGTACAAACAGTTCTGTTAATGCTTACGTCCTGCGGCGAATAACGCGACTTATTAACACCGTGACCTCTTATTACGTATTTATCGAGTGAGGCTGGTCACGAGTCTCGTCGCAGGGTGCCTCTCTGTAGAACGAAGTTTATCTCCGCTACAATATCCTTATCGTAATATACGCATGATTCTTTGGAGTCGATCGTCAATGAGTAGCTTCTCTCATTGAAAGTCCCGGGAAGGATTTCGTTCCACTATAAATCTCAGAACTAAAAAAATGAGTTACATATTCCAGATTTTTCCAAATTAGGATACTTATTTCTTTAGACGGGTTTAGATATAACATTGCAAGTGCATTCCTTTCGTCGAAGCGAAGTACTCATTTACTACGGCGTATTGAAAAATGTATTGCCTATGCTTCGCGAATAGCTGCGTCAAATTCGATGTTTTCGAGCGATTCGGGAGGTATGAGTTATCTTGCCCGTTGAATAAGAAAATAACGTAACAGCCGAGTCACTCGAGCCGCCAAATGATTCATGCCCGCACGAAACGTGCTGCAGCTTAAAACACACTTCCTGCCACGGACTGATCCACTAGCTCCCTTTATTGACAATAGCTAGATTGCATAATGCACTTGCAGTACCCGCGGGTCGCGAACAGGCGACACCCAAGCTTCAAGATAATGTCGTTTACGATTTCGTGTATTTTCCAATCGGTGGCACGACCTGGGGCTGAGTCAAAAAAAAAAGTGTACATTTTTTAACGCAACTTCTAAGAGTGAACGGAAGTTTTCGCGAACGACGTTCCGATTAATTTCCAAGTCGCGAATCGCCACACTATCTCGCGAGTTGCGGCATCGTTAATTTCAATCAGAATGTCGGGTCCGAAAAATGACGAGGTGGAAAGGGTTGGGATCGCGGCAGACGGCGACGCGTTTTTCCCGTCGTGGCAAGCGGCGACGGGGCGTTCGTTTTATCGAAACGAGGCGTCGACGGGCATCGACACTTTTATCGTGCCACGAGGATTTCGTTGAATCGTTTCCACGTTTTGGGGACCGCTCTATCGATCGTGTTCTGGATTCACTGCCCCGCTGATCGGTCGTGGTTCCTACGATTACACGTAGCTACGATGTTATCTCTGTTTCCGATTTTCCTTCCCCAACGTCTTTAAACGTATATTTTTTCTTGCAACGCATCAGTCGTTAACGAGGGGGAAAAATAAGCCGGCTAATTAGAGGCATTTATCCGTCGAGTTCGAAGGGAAGGATTATTCTCGCGATACCTCGCGAAAGTTTCTTTCGCATTTCATGCTGGATTTGTTTTGGACTTATTTTCGTATCGCCGATTAAATATTTGCTTCGACGCTTGGGGCAACGAAGCAGACCTTTTTCAATGCCCTCTGCTCTCATTTCGTTTGATTAATTTTCTTGCGACTTCGAAGTCGTGAAATATTTGCTTTCTGAACCGGGGAAATTAAGGTTGCCCCTTCGATAGCCATTTTCTCCTATCCGACTCCGTCGCTACTAGTTATTATATTATCATTAGCGTTATGATATAGCGTTAACGCCGCGTGACGAATCGTCGCGTGGGAAATCGTGCGCGGACAGAATGAAACGACCGTCGTGCACCGTGGATTAGTTTGTTAAATGAAGAAAAATCGTTCGCAGCTTTTTTTCGCGCACGGGAGAACTGGTTTCCACTCGGAACCCGTTCTCGCGATATTTTCCAATATATTCATCATTTACGCACGGCGTTTAGTAATTTGTACGCGCACTTTTATGGCCTTTCAAATTGCGAAATATTGCAAGCCGCAAATTTTTAAAAGTCCCCGTAAATATATACATGAATATGAGCCGTAATATTTGATGCGAGTAAATAGCGAGGGGGGCAGAAACTCGATAGCTTGTGCGGGTGTTGTTTGCTCGTTTATAGGTTAACGCGGTATTTAAAATCTGAAAAGTCACGGCGTCGGCGGGTGTCGAGGAAATACGTGCAATTTTCAAGTTGCAGACTCTAATGGTCGGAAGTGCAGTTCCGCCCACACGGTAGCAACATCCTCCTTAACGAAAATTCTTTCCGTCGTTTTGCTCCTTCGACCTTTCAACATCGCGCAGCCAGCTATCGGAGATTGGCGGCGATAGTGCGCTTCTGCTCGACGCTATATTTTCCCCGCAAACGAATCGACATGCGTGGGCAACCTAATTGTTGATTTACTGGGGAACACTTTGCCTCTGCGAACGTGGGCAGTACATTGGAAACCTTCTTAATATCAGAGATTTTACTCCCTTTTTACTTGAAGCAAAAAGAATGGTCCAAACATGTCCTGTCAATCTTCTTCACGATTTTACTGTTACATTATTTATTTATACGATATCGAGGGATTCGTCAATAACAATTATTAGAAGAACGGAGCAGCCCGAATAATTCGACGTAATCTCGAATGTAGATTCACAGACGGAATAAAACTATGTTTAGTCTTCGTTGGTGTTGGCAAGTTGCACTTTTAATATCTCGATTCGATTGCGATAATGGAGCACCAAAGCGATAATATTGTGCGTGTACGTTCTTCGTCGCGTCGTTGACGCAGTCGCCGACGGGAATTGAAACGTTCAGCTGGCTCGAATCGACGATAATCCAGTTGCTCTTCGCAAATATCGCTGCGACCCCTGTCCCGACTCGAATCACGATTGCATATCGATCAGTTCTCTATCGGCAGCACGACTGAACGAACCGCTAAGAGGCTCTGCGAGCTCCGTTCGATCGAGAATTCACAGGGGACACCGTGTTCCCGTCTTTTCCATTCTTATATCGCCGTCGTGTTATCGTTTCCGTGCGTCGTAGGAAAATTCAGCAGAAAAAGGCGAAGGAAAATTCGAACGGAAAAACGGAGGTGGTGCGATACGAAAGATACGAAAATATTAAACGAGAGACGCCATCGATCTATTCTCGATTTCATTTTCAACACTCGAACAGTATAGCTTTCCTTTAAACTCGACGATCTCAAAAATCCGTCACGCGCGCATTGTCTCAATTAATTGAATAGCGTACGCGTTAACGGTTTCGTTAGCCTACGAAAGAAAAGTGCGACTTGCGACACATCCGAGAAACTTTCGATTGCTCGTATTCCCAAACCGACCCCGAACACTCGTGCTCAATCCCCGAACGAGGGTAGCTCGGTCTAGACTGGTCGTCGGATGAATCACAAGACGAATTGCACAGGCAGAATCGAAGTGACGGAAGAAGGGGAAGTTCCGCGGACATTCACACGTGGATGCTGTGGCCCGTGTTGGGGGATGACGGGCTGAGCCCAACGTCGCCCCCGGCGTCGGCCAGCGTCAAGGGGGTGAACAAACTGGCGCCTCTTCTGCTCTGCGCCCCCTGCAAGCCCAGCAGCCACAGGAAGAACCAGAATTCCACGCAGTGGTACGTGCAGCAGGTAAACAGACTGGCAACAGATTCATCATTCGTTTGTAACCCCGTTGGAGCCTCTCTTTTTGTTTTTCTGTCTTGTATCTCCCCTCATTTTTATTTCTCCCCTCCTCTGTCCGTTTCTTCGTCGTTGTTTCTTTTGCATTCTTGCCTTACGGTTTCTTTCCTTTCGCTGTGTATCGTGTGTTCGTGCTTTGTGGTAGTTTCCTTTCAGGTGTACGCACGTACGTGTATACGTCAAGCGGGGACTCGTTTCGATGGGGTTCGACGATGGCACGTGACTATTCGGGCACGCTGTAAAATCGTTGTTATCACGCGGAACGGTGCTTCCGGAACGCCGTGGAATTTTCTTGCGGGAAATACGTGTTGCGCGGAATAGTTCCACGCTGTGGAAATTGTGACGTCGCGTTCGGAGAGATTTGTTTGCCGTTGAACGGAAGAAAACGTGATAGCAGGGGAATAGCAGGCGGGGTAAATATTGTCATGTTACCGGAACAGATGTAACGGTTATCGATCGTGTGCGCTTCGCGGACGTAATCGGTTTCAACAAAATAGATTATCCTCCTCTGTTTATTTTCACTTATTACGATTGAACAAGAGTCTACCGACCGAGAATGGCAGTTTTGCGCAAAGATTGCTTCGCGATTTCCAGAGAGATGTATTGGATACAGGCTGAAAGAAATTTTCGCGTTTCACGAGGGGCGATTTGTTTCGTACGCGTCGAGTGAATCGATCTGATTCAACGGCACCCTACGTCAGACTGATCGACCAGAAATATCGAGTACATGCATACTCACGTGTCGAACCCCGCGGCTGGAAACCTGATTCTACTTGGTTGGCAAGTGTCGAAACTTCGGAGCCCGTTCGTTTTATTTGGTAACGCGATTGTTTAGGTGTTGAGTAAGGTAGCCGGTCTCGATCTTGTACGACAAATTGCGCGAATGTTTGCTCGTGCTGTTTAAGGACTTGTTCAGCTCAAATTCCAGTCCCACTATACCAAACAAATCCAATGAACTCGCAATGCTCGATCAATTTGTTCGAATTCGTTCGCTCGTGTGTTCTTCGCTCTGTTTTCACTGTCGCGCAGAAAGATTTCTATTTTTAGTCCTGAACACGATATAATTCACAGTTTCTGATTGACAATACGTAATCTTTAATGTTATTGCCACCAGATTACGCTAGGCTGATAAGATATCGGTGCAAATTTGCTGACGCGCGTACGATTTATTCGGTATTCGCGCGAATCGTAATTCTGTCGTGTTTCTGTTAGGCTGCATGTCTAAATGTTTACTGTGATCGTGGCTACGTGTATTTTGTGCATGGCGACACGTGGAACGTGTCGATTGTTGTTCTGAAAATATCGCAGATACTTCGTTTCCCGTTCGGTTAAAATCTGACGCGAGCCAAGGAAATTTCCGACTCTTACGATGTTTTTTCTCGGTTGTTCGCAACGATTCAATTTTTGTGCAGATTATAAGTTACATTCACTTGACAAGATCTCGGCTCGCTGGAAATTATTATAATTCGATCAATCTTGTACTCTTGGGCGACACTTTTAATTTTACGTACCCACGTTCCAACAATTTACACAGCGCAAGAAACGGAAAACCATAGGTAGTCGAGGCTTTGTACGCGTGCAAGGAACATTCGGACAGGAAAACGAAGCAACAGTGAAAGTGTGAGCCGAAGATGGCAAACTATCATTAAAAATGACATGAAGAAATCCATTGTATTGCCTATTCGGTTAGGAACGCCAGATAACTCGTTCTACCAATTTCATTTCCAATTTACCGAAAGTAGAATCTCCGAGTATGTTAAACGTTCAACTAGAATCTGCGAATATTTTTTTCCCCCGCCGCTCTCTTTACTCCGACAAGAATTTTTCCATCGCATACTTTCAATACCCCCCGCAGTATCAGTGGCAAATTATTTCTATTCCGTTCAGTGCATCGGACGCGCATTGTACTTGTACTTGTTCTGTACCAAAACGAATTCGCTCAAATATTTTTACTTCGTACACCGCGCACTAGTATACGAGCTGATAATTAAAGCACAGCAAAAACCGAGAACAGTGGCGCCGGTGTAAAAGCAAAAAAATCGCGTGACTCAGTTTTATCACTCGCTCGAATACTTGCCGATCGTCGCACGAACGTGGAAGTATTTAATTGGGTAATCAGGGTCAGAGTGTCATCGTCGGAACTGTATCGTCGTCATTAATGGCCATAGGGACAGCGCGCAAATAAAAACTGAAATACGACTACATTGACCCAATTAATCATGAATACAATCGAGACTTCCTTTCGTCTAAATAGCTTATCAAGGTGGGGGACATTAAAATCACTTTTCATTCCGCTTGGCATTGTTCGACTCGCGACATTCGCGTCACATTTTCCACGTATTAGACAGTTTCGTGTCGCCCGCGTGGTTCTTGACCGGCTCAATAAGAAATAATGATTGTTACTGTCCGTTTGTCCGTCGAGTCGTTCTGGCGACAATAAATGTGTACCTGCAACGCGTACTCCGTTCGCCGATTAAGGATTCTTTCGTTTCACCTCGGCACCGAATAAGTTTCGCTGCCATTCTCCGTGTCTGCGTAATCATGGAACAGGAAAAATACATGTGCACGCGTATCTTGGGCTTGCTTCTTTCTTATCTACGGGTGACTCATAGATAAATGGAAACCGACGATTCCCGTACAGAACGATTAGGCGAGAGAATTATGTCACAATGAAGTGGCCAGGTGATAACCGGGGCTTTTAATGGTGCAACGGTGTTGTTGTTTTAATTAACATCGAACGTTGCAATTTTCGCTCTATCGTTGGAATTGAGTTACGTGAGCGGCGTAAACGCGATCGCGTAGCAGCTTAAGGTGCTTTGACACCTAGTTCACCGGTACGTGAGTCATCGTGGCTTCTGCCGAGCAGCTCGTTTAATCGCTTATCTGGAATCGTACCTCGCGCACCGACTTACGGAGCCGTGTAATTATGCATCGCCCGACCGGATACCGGCAGCAGTCCTCTGCCCAACAGAATTCCCCTCGGAGAGCCGTGGAAATTTCTTTGTTTATAAAGCAAGTATTCCCGCGGCGCGTGTAACACTTTCGGCCTGTTTGCAAAACGATCCGATTTCAATGAAATCCCGACTGGATGTCGTGATGCGCCGCGAAACGGCAATGTATAATCATTTTCGTTGGCTGACACGCGATGATACGTGCCTGCCTCTTTGTCCTCGAGAAAATGCCAGCAAGACAATCCGTTTGTACGAATTGTTCGCTTAAAAATTCTGTCCCTCCTCGATCTTCCTCGAAATGTATATTTCTGGTCCGTTTTAAATTATTTGTATGCGTCGATTCCTTCATTTGTATCATCAACGATTCTCGCGAACAAAAGAGCAATATTGTTGGCTTATCACCAGCAATGTTGTAGGCTTTCAACCAATGCTAGTACGCTCGACGAGTTAATATACAACGTCTGCGACAACTTACGAAACGACATATGTGTACCAATAGACGATTTCGTCACTGGACGGACTCGATTGCCTTGATTATCTCAATCCGTTCCCCAAAGTTCTGTTACATTCGTCCTCGAATTTCACGATGAAAGAATTAGTCGAGGCTCGAACGGTCGACGCCGATCCCCCTTTGACGGAGTTTCGACGATGTCAACGCGTTCTGGGCGCATTGTCCCTTCCATTGAGGTGTTCGTAAACCCGAGTGGCTTTTGTTGCGGTCATCAACAAAAGCTCCGCTTTATCGGAGCTTGTTCTTTGAACTTCCGGCGTGTCTTCGTACCCACGCGACGTTTTCTCACTCTCCCGCCATCGTCTCCCCTTATTTCGCGGCCTCTCCTTCATTTCAGCGGGCCCTCCTTTATTTACCGGTCCCTCTGAATCCGATTACATTACTAATTCCGATTACGCGCTGTGGCGCGTTGAATCACCCGTTCGTAACGATACGCGTATTCTCGCGCCCATGAATGGAAATGAGGCAGAACATTGTTAAATTACGATCAACGGAACAATATTCAGGTTGCGTAGAATTTTACGACGCACCTCGCTCTCTTGCGCAGAACGTGCAGGGGAAAAGGTGTTCAAGGTGTACGCGCACCGTGAGGAGTAAAAAAATTAATTCATCCCGCGTGAGATTGATCATCGCGCTACGAAGCCAGCAGCAACGATTAAGTACAGCCGCGTTGATTAATCAGTTTTTAATAATTTCCTGCAAACCTCAATTACCGTAACCGGTCTCGTAGAATGCTGACGTTTACCGCGTTGTTACGCGCTCGCGGGTGTCCAATAAAGATCAGATTCAACTGTTCAACCCCCTTCGCAAATCGACGACGAAGTGATCGAAGTCCGACCGACCAAGGTTCTGCTTGAACGTCACGCGCTGCGAGACAATCGTAAGAGGCGAAGGAAGTTCAAAACGTCCCCGCGACAGATCACACGTATGGTCACAGGGGCACAAGGGGCACCGACCTTTACGTTCATTTACGACCCGATCATCCACCAATTAAGACAAGGTGACGAACAGCTTCTTCGCCTCGCCCGCTCGAAACGGAGGAAGTTTCTGAATGGTCGACCATCGTCGAAGTCTTGAATGAAGCTCTCGAGCTGCTTATCTTCCCCCTTGATCGTCTCGAATTTCGTTTCGGATGCTCGAAACATGTGTAACCTAACACGATGCCGACTTTACGATCTGTTTCGACCGCGAAAGCTACCGCGGTGTACGTGTACGCGTCAGTCCATCTCGTTCTTAAAACAAAGGATTCATGAATGAACGTCGCATCCGTCAGATTTCTTTGCCTATGCTGGACATGTGTATTTGAACGATTCGACAATTTTACGAACGCAATACCTCACTGGGTAGCGTCTTCAATCTTTCCGACGCGCGAAACCCGTGTTGGGATTGTATTTCCGGTGGATCGTGTTGCGTTCGCAGTGAGGTGTTTACTATGGGGCGATGCGAATAAATCATCGTTTCTTTGTAATTCCACAAATTGCAAAAGGATAGTTTTGTATCGCGTCGATTTATTATTTTTGTGTTTTTGTTAAACAGTGTACTGTAATTTTGACGAACGATCCGACATAGAGATTTTTCGAGCGATTATTTTATCGACAAACCGTCATCCAGGGAACGCGCGAAATTGAATCGCGTCCCTCTAAAATTTTTTGGATCGTTCCTCGACGCTTCCCGAATAAATCACCATACGTTCTTAATTAATCGGAACTCGTAGAATCGCGCTGCGAAACAATTCTTCTCCATCCCACTGGATTCTCGAAATTTGCCAATTATTCTTAATATTCTCCCCCGATCGCTAGCCGATAATCGTACCCTGCCCCGTAATAATTTTCCAACAAGCACTATTCTATAGCAGCGTCAGATTTTCGATTGAAAGACTCCAGCGCAGCGGTGTTCCGTAATTTATCAATTATTTCCCAGTGCCATCTTGTCTCTCGCAATAATCGTGCAACTCGAATCCTAATCGTCGTGGCGCAACTTTGTCCGCAATTTTCGCGGAATCTAATTCGAGAGATCGATGGTAGACGGTCGCCACTGTGCACGGTGACCCTGTCTGGCTCGGAACGGGAATATTCTACTCGATTCTCGAATCGTGACTTCAACGTCGATGTTTACGCGACCTAGGAACAAGCAGCGTGCAATAATCGCGATAGTCGGATGGATTTCTACGCGGATCGATCGTACACCCCTTCTTTCACCGTGGTAATCCGTTTTCAAGCTTTTTATAGGTCGTCGCGGAATAATAGAGGGGATAGCAGTATGTGCACACGTTGCTTTTCATACGGCCTTAACACTGAAGGTTTACTTTGTCCACGCGCACACGGTTAAACGGCATTCTTCTCGACGGAAAATTTTGCGAAAATCGAGGGGGTGGCGTCGAAGGGATGCACCGGGGAGAATTCGGCGCGTTGTCGGGTAGAACTACGCTGGCGTCTCGGTCATGGTTCAATATCGCTTTTCACTGAGTCAGAATTGTCGGGGCGATTACAAATTTTTACCCAAAAAACAAAGAAAAGACGGAACTGTTCTCTCCGCGGTCACAGTACTCTATTTCTCGCGTCGAACTCAATTACGTGCCAATTAAAATTTAAATTCGCAATAACGCACGAAACCGCACGAGAGTCGCGTTTAGATCTTCGGCCAGCGGTTCTGCAGCGAAACGGCGATGGCGGATGTGTTAAATGACCCAAGGTTCCATAACTCTCGAGCCATAAAGTAGCAAACGCGTACGCTTCGCCGCGGTGATCCAATCGCGTTGGACGCCGAAACCGTGTTGAACGTTCGTATTCGACACCGCGAGATTTCTGTTCCCGAGAGTTCTCCGCGGAACAATGGAGAGTTGACGTGTTCCAAGGAGGCGTCTCCAAGGACGAAGAGGTATAAGAACCTTAAGTCACGCTCGGGTTCTCCCTGTAGGCCTCTAATTGCCGTTTCGTTCCGGAGCGTACACCGGTCTTTTTTTTCCTTCCAGCGGGGTTCATCGCCGGCTAGACTCCGCAACAGTACTAGTCATCAGCGAGAAACGCAGCCAGTATTCAACGGAATCCTGGTCGCAAGCACCAGTTCCCTTTTTTGCCGGCATTCGTGCTGGTATCAGAAACGGTGTTGCATTTTATTATCTAACTGGGCACCCGGTCTCTTGGGAAACGTTCTTGCTACTCCCGGTGTTTTTCTTGTTCCTATGAAACGAGGAATGTGGCACCCAGAGAGAGAGAGAGAGAGAGATAGAGAGAGTTACGAAATTGAGCAGCGTGATTTCTTTACATCGGGGTAAAATTAATTTGCTTTAATCTGTACTTCAGAAGGTAACCGTTGCGCCAGTAACTAAAATCGTCACGATGTTCCCTCGCGCTTCAATTCAATTTGAAGTGTCTCCCAAATTCATGATCTTTCTTCGCGATGTTTATTTGTTTCTTTAAACACCTAGCACGGGAATTAATGCGGTCGCAATGTATTCGTTTCATTTTTCTCCGTTCAAGTGCTGAAGTATTTCGTTAGAATGTAAGCCTCGTAACCTGTTACTTTATAAACTCCGCGCCTCTTCCTCCGACCTTTACTACAGGAACGGTCGCATTTTCCACGGGGCATTATCAATCAATAAGAAGCATCATTGCAACGCTACGTCCATTTCCCAGGCGCCAAACGCTTTCCCTTCCCATTCTCATCGATCGAATTGTTCTGCATTCTGTTGTGCACACGTCGGAGCGTATCGCTGGCGTTAATAAATGTTGCATATCAGAGACAGAAGCGGCGTAATGGCAATGACACGGTTTGTTCCTTCTTGCGTCGATTCTGCGGCGACTCCGGGAGGTACCAAAAAAAAAAATAAAAAAGAAAGAGGAAGAAGAAAAGGGACAGACGAACAGGATAGACAAGGGGGGATCGAAATGGAACGAGATCTCGCCACGGGTTCACGGTGCACATATTCCTCTCCGGAGATATTACGATTCTCTTGTTGCCTCGCAGGTAAGTTATCTGCCAGAGGGACCGGATAACTTTGGTGACGTTTTTAGCGTTGCAAATAAAGCAGCGAATAGCTCCGGGCGTGTTCGAGCGAGGATACTATTTTTAGCGGGGCCTGTATCCTTTGTGGATCCTCCAATTTATTCCCCCGGAGAACTTTTTGACCAACCGATCGCCAATCCGTTCTGGGTTCTTTGATCTTCGCGAGGCTGCACTCGCCAAGTTCTCGAACGTCCGCTTGTCTTCCTACTTTGTCAGCCGACGCAATTAATCGGGCGACGATAAATGGCATACAGATGGTTCTTCTTGCTCTCTGCGCTTTGTGCCAGCTCGAATTTTTCCCAACTTCCGCATTATGTATATCCGCGGGTCTGTGAAATCCTCGAGTTTCCGTTAGCGGGACGTAAAAAAAACGTTTGACCGAGAAAGTTGGCGAAGTTCTGATGCACCGAGGGGTCGGATAGTTCGATCGGGGCGGAAAGTTCGAATGCCTCGGAACTTCTGACTCCGGGAACTGCTCCCGTCAGATTTATGGATACGCCAGCGGGAAAAACTAATGGAAACGTCGATAGCGATTCTACCCGGTTCTGGGTCTATTCCGTTCTCGATCTTTCGAAGTTTATTTGCGACAAAGAATAAATTCAACGCGAATACCAACGCAACAATTGACATCGGTACGTTCAAAATTTAAATAACACATTACTGTGGCACTCTGGAAGCTCTTCTAAATAATCCTGAGCATACACGACGAATGCCGCGAACGAACATTTATAAGCAACTCCGCGAACATGCAGGATCGTAACGGGACCGCGAAACACCAATGTTTCCTTTCATCCTCGATATGCGTATATATTAACGTCGTCTCTGTACACGCCAGCACGCGCAGCCCGAAAATCGGTTGGCAGGACGTGTGCAGATACGAGTCGCAATTAAAGTTGCACAAACAGCAATTAAGAATACCAAATCGTGCGGTCGAATCGTACCGGTGCGCGAGGAAAATAGTACCGCGATACAGATCTCCCTAGCTCGCTATCGTTCCGCGTTTATCACTCTGCCGTGATATTACGGTGGTTGCCGGAAGTGAACCGCGTAGACATAGCGTTGGCGTGGTTGTTTGCCCAGAAATCTATTCGAGTTTGCAGCGAGTCGCCGTTACAGTCTGCTATCCGTTCGTTTCTTTTTCGCGTCCCTTTTTCGTTCCGTCTACGTCGCGTAATCTACGTCATTTCTAGACCGCGCGACGGTTAAAAACGAACGAAACGCAGCCGAACCAGGCGGAATTATCGTCCAGTGTTTGGAAAGTTCGGATACGAACGCTGGAAGTAGTCGAAGAAGCGTGTGCCGCGGTGAAATAAATCGTCCGGGTGAGGTTGTTTAATGAACGTTTTCGGAATTTTCCGCACTGTACAGTGAACGTTAATCTTGGCACAGCGCTTTGTTGGAACCTGGCATTCGCGGTTGATTAATTTAACGCAGGCCTTTAAAAGGGGCACGATTTTCTTAGCCTGGTTACGATTTTGCGGACGTTTGCTCGAACGTTTGCATGAAACGAAGGTTGTAATTATCGGGAAATTGTTGTCTTTGGTAACTGTTAATACTGCGCGGGTAATAGAAATTCTGGAAATTTCTAGGATCGACTCAGACACGGGCAACAATTTTATCGAGAAATCTGTATCGTGTACTTGTACTCCGTTCGGTGAGTCGATCCAAGTTAATTGGTCGAAGCAGCTGGCAAACAGGAACACCTGGCGAGCGAGAGATCCAAAGTCGAAACCAGATCCATCGACCGTTTCATTATCTCCAAACTGCATCGAGTTTCTTTTAACTCTCTGCCAGCGTAGTTATAATATCTTAATTCCATTCCGGACCGTATCCTCGTCTCGCTTTGGAACTTTCGTTTTTACTTCGTCGCAAAGGGTTTTCTATTAATACACCCCGCGGTTGAAACGGCCTCGTAAATCTCTGTCGGGGAACAAAAAAAAATAAAAGAATCGGTAAACGGTTAGAAAATTATACAGGCGATTAACCCTCGTACCTCGGCGCAAACGAAGCCACGATGGGAAAGAGATTGTTGAATCGCGAGAATAAAGCCTCTCCTCCGGTTAATCGCGATTCGAGCCGTGAAACGGGCGGTCGAGGTCAATTTCGAACCGGGAGTCAATTATTTCTATAAATCTGCCGACTGCAACGGCGTCCATTGATTAGCTTGTCCCCATCGGAGAGATGGGTTGCGCGTGACAGGGGGTAGCCCGTAAAATTAGCAGTGTAAATCATCCCCCGGCCGCGGCGCTTTTTATCGTTTGCTTTCTTATGCGAACGTCGTCGCCGCCCATCGTTCCCATCGACGGACGTCTGCCTCTTTCTTGCTGTAACTTTGCCATTTGCTTTTACAGCCCACGTGGCGTTTATGGGGCGAGGAAAGGGCCGATGGTGTTATATACACGGTGTACCTGAAGAAGGTCCGATATCACAGGCCGACCAGGAGCCTCTCTGCATCGGTAAGAATTCAGCTTTACTTACTACACTTTCTTCCTTTATGGAGCATAATATTACATTTTTAAGCTGTCGAGTTCTACAGATTCAACGTTCGCGACGTTTTGGTTTATCAAATTTCTTAGATCCTGGATTTATGAATTTTTCACTTTCGAAATGAAGTTCTCAAGTTTTTTTTAGTCCTCTGATTCTCGCGTTCTTTTGCTCCTGAATTTCATGAGATCTACCATCACTCTCGAATTTTTCTTTAGTCCCCGAATTTTCATGCCCTTTCAGTTCACGATTTTTTCAATAAATTCGTTTCAATAAAACTGCGATGTTTCCTTCGACCAGGACTCCGACGACGAGATCTCGCATCTAGAATGGGAGACGGTGAGGGTGCGTTTCCTAAAGGCTGGTACCGTCCAACGGCTGGTAGAGAGTCTGGCAAACGACGACGGGGAACTCGAGTCGACGTACATCAACGTCTTTTTGGCGACGTATCGCGCGTTCACGACGCCCCGGGAAGTCCTGGAGCTATTGTTGACCAGGTACGACGCCCTCGACGAGGGATCCGGCGCCCTGGCAGGTGAACAGCACCGAAAGACTCTGGTGCAGGCACTTCATGTCTGGCTGGACGCGTACCCCGGTGATTGGAAGTCGCCACCGAATCATCCTTTGCTCGGCAGACTCTTGGACTTCACGCACCGAAGACTTCCTGGCTCTGAGCTCGAGCTGAAGGCGAGGCATCGATTGCACAGGTTTCAGCGCGAGGATCAGTTGGGTAAGGGACACTTCCAGCAGTACCTGTCTCCCTTAGAAAATGTCTTAATCGACTTGCCACTAGATTGTTGCCACTCCACGAGGTTCAAATACGATTATCTGGCAAAGCGAACGAGACTGATATTGTGAAATGGAAATGGGTACGGCGCGTAGTGAAGTTGACAAGTGTTACGCAGATGGCAAGACGCGTGAAAAGGGTTGCTCGGTTAGGGAATTTTTTTGTACACAACTTCATCGTCTTTCACGCGTCACTCGACGTTCGTCGGTAGTTTAGAACCTTCGAACCTCTGAGACGAAATTTAGAACTGGTAGCACGGGTGTTACCAAAGTATCAACACTGTCTCCGCGTAAACAAACGTATAGCGCGGCGACGCATTTACTTCGTAATTGTAACATTACGCATCGGGCGGATGTTTACAATGACCGTGTCTCAATTCAGTGTATCAGTAGATATTCTCTGCAACTTGTTACGACTCGCCCGACTGACTCATCGTTCAGAATACGCACGTTTTCCTTCACGCTTTCGAATATCATATGTTTCAGATTCCTGCATGGTGTACGACAATGGCCGGCTACCGCGTGGTTCCCCGGATCACATCGTGGATCACTGGGCGAACTACAGTTTCCCCGAGGTTCCGCACCGCCACTTCGCCGAGCAATTAACCCGCATGGACGCCGAGGTGTTCAAGAAGCTCGTGGCCCATCAGTGTCTCGGTGCCGTTTGGTCTAGGAGGGATCGTTCCAGGAGTCACGACGCGGCCACTGTATTGGCAACAGTGAACCAGTTCAATGCTGTCTCCCTTCGCGTTATATCCACGGTACTGATGGACCCAACGCTGAAGTCCCAGGAACGGGCGAGGATCCTCGAGACGTGGATCGACATTGCTCAAGAGCTACGCGTGTTGAAGAACTTCAGTAGCCTGAAGGCCATCGTGTCCGGCCTTCAGAGTAACCCGGTGTACAGGTTAGAGAAGTGTTGGCAGTGCATGCCCAGGGAGAAGCACGAGTTGTTCAGGGAGCTGGAGAGGATCTTCTCGGAGGAGAACAACGCGTGGACGCAGCGGGAGCTTTTGATCAAGGAGGGCACGGCGAAGTTCGCGGACACCGCCGGCAGAAGCGACAGGCATTTGCAGAAGCTGTTCCAGAAGCAGAACACGCACGCGGGCGTAAGTGTAACTTAACAGTAATAACTGTTTGAACTGTTCAGGATATTTCAGGATGTCCAAGGTCGTAATTTAAGCGCTGTCCTCTCTGTTTAGAATATCAGCTACGGAACGATACCGTATCTGGGAACGTTTCTCACGGATCTCACCATGATCGACACCGCGATACCGGACACGATCGCCGAGGGCCTGATCAACTTCGATAAAAGACGGAAGGAGTTCGAGGTACTAGCCAGGATAAGGCTGCTCCAAGGTGCCGCGAACGCCTACAATTTCAGCACCGATCCGTTGTTCGATCGTTGGTTCCATTCCGTGGTGGTGCTCGACGATCGGGAAGCGTACAAGCTGAGCTGCCAGATCGAGCCGCCGCCACCTGGAAACACTCTGAGCAATCGTGGCAAGAAGAAGCAGGTCAGCATGCTCTTCCTGATCTCGTTAATACGATACCGTCCTCGATCACTCGTTTCCCGCGAGAAGCTTCAGCCCAGACTTGTCTTGCAGAGTCATCAGGGTCATCGTAAAAACGACTCGATAGCCTCTACGTCGAGTTCGAGCAGCTCCCAGTTTTATTGCGACCTGGATTCTCTGCCAAGCTCGCCGCACAACTCTCTCGATCGGCGCACCTCGCCATCCCAGTTGTCTAGCTCTTCCTCCAGTTCGTCTTTACCATCCTTGGATGTGTCCCTGAGTTCTGGAGGGGGGAACGGCGCCGTCGCGAGCCAGCACAACCGACTAGCACCGCCGACTGCCATCACGGCCAACGGGAACAGCACGAATCTCGTTGGCCTGTCGAGCCCGAGTCACTCGCACAAGAGCTCGCCAGATTTTTATATTATCAAAGTGACCATGGAGAGCGACAACGTTGAGACTGACGGTGTGGTGCTGTACAAGTCGATCATGCTCTCGAACAACGAGAGGACGCCGCAAGTGATACGCAACGCGATGCTGAAGCTAGGAATAGAGGGCAGCCCGGATCAGTACACCCTCGCCCAGGTTCTGCCCGATCGCGAGATGGTCTTGCCGAACTCGGCGAACGTTTACTACGCCGTGAACACCGCGCACAATCTCAATTTCATTCTACGACCCAGAAGGGAGCCCAACGAGAGCGCCACGGATAGCCCCAAGAGCAAGACGAGCCACAAGCGGTAGTGTTGAACGTTCCGGAGACAATTAGGTTGGCAAATTGCATTTTCAACAGAACGATGTTGTCGACGATAATCATGTGGAATATTCCGGAGCGACGTCGTGCCCCGGGACGTTGATAGCGCAACGAAGAACTCTTTGGCCGACAAAGCTACAAAAGGAATCTCATTATAGATATTCTGATGGTGCGTTCATCATCTTTTCTTTTACATTTTTTACCCATGACAGTACCGACGTTCGTGTTTTGTATCGCGAGGTTTTCTCTTCTCTTTTTTTTTTTTTTAAGGCGATAATAGCGAACGATGCATTTGAAACGCGTCGCACCGTTTACGGGACACCGTACGATTGTACCTTCATCTTGTCTAATGTTTTGTTTTGTTTTTTTTTTTTTTTTTCTTACTCACCCATCGCACACAGTCGTGTTAGCACGACGTTACCCCCGCCTATACACGGTGCCCGAGTACGGCAATTAATGTTACTCGCGCGATTCGCGGTCTAATGTAGCGTATTAGGTTCATATTGGCGCGAGTCGAGTTAGGTCTTTTATCGGCGCACACACGTGAAACGAACAAAGACAAAATAGGTAGACGGGATAGGCGCGCGAGTTTAACGCGTTCGTGTGCAGCCCACGTGTAATTTATAATGAAATCCTTGCGGATCCCAAGAGATTACGGCGATGAAAATTGTGACGAGGCGTGTAAAGCGTATCCCGCGTGTGGATCATTGTGATTTTGTACATAACTTTAGTTTCGTAGTGTGGCTTCGAACGCGATCGATCGGCCACGTGAATCATGCGGACCCAATGAAACAATTGTCAATTACCTTTCTCTGCTAATCGTAAACGGAAAAGAACAGAGCGAAGAAAAACGGAATGAAAAGAAAGGAAAGATAGAGGTCGGGAATAAGAAGAAATTGTTCAAACAACCATTCGTCCATTCCATTTGTGATCCATTTTTTTCTAGCCTTGCATCCGCGACATTGATGCGAGGAGCAGAGAAACTTTCTTCTGTGATATTGGAATCTCTCATTTCGGCTTTGGACTAATTCGATACAGAAAAAAAAAAACAAAAATTGAAAGAAAAACCGAAATCGAGCACACGCATACCTGCGAATAATTGTCGAATACTCGTTCCGATATCGAAGCTAGAGTACACGTTTGAACGCGTGTTCGAACGTGTACGTTGATATATTTTTACAAGGACCTGCATGCGTTAACGTAAATAGAAACAAGGCATAAGCACGGACACAATGATTGCAGGATCCAAGCTGGGTCGATGCAGCTCGCGAATTAGCATCGACTTGTTTGGATATCCCCAATGAATCGTTTAGTTTAGGCAATTTTGTACTTACCTCTTATCGACCCTGATTTCCCTGGAACGTCTCTAACTAGCTGTAACTGTTTCGTGTACGTGTCAATTCTTGATTGAAATTCCGCGCAAAGTGTGTGTAATGCGAGTCGATAAAAGTGAGAATAGATGGCCTAAAATTTTACCCAACCTCTTTTACTCGTGCGAATAACAGAGCCAGTGTTTCTCTTAAAATGGTGCAAGTTCGATTTTGGAAGAAGTACACCGCCGCTCCAATTTCAATGTACAAATGATCGCGACCGTCCGAGAAGCAAAAGTAAAGTAATTAAAAGGGGTGCGTGTACGAAGAAAATATGAACTTGCACCATACGAAGAGAGAACTGTTCAATTTTCTTAACACAATCCACGTTTGCGTCCCACGTTCTCGATCACGATTCCAAAATTTTCCCCCCCAACGATTAACCCTCTCCTACAACACGATTCTTTTCACCCTATATACCTTATCCATTACTAAACAACCCGTATCACTCTAATCTCTTTTTGTTACCCGTCGAAGGTACCAGAAATCCCGCATCAATCCCCGTGTCATCGTCGTTTATCGAGTCACTCATCGAGAACAAACCTTTCCATCAAACATCTATCTCGAACAGAAAATGGGAGGATGATCAGATCGTTGCCGTGCATAGGCCGTTGGAAAACCAAGTCGTGCGGACTTTGCTGATGACTTCCGGTATGCCAGCATATCCGGCACGCGAACCTGTTGATCCCTTTCCACGAGTGTGCAAGTAGCCTGTCAGTGCAGCAGAACCATGCAGGTAGGTCCGCTCCTTGTTCACGTTCAGTAAAAGGAAACGGTCAGAGGGGGGGGGGGCTTGCGTGGGGTTGTAACTAATGTTAACAGTTTGGACAAACGGCCTGCAATCGTTCAGGCGAGGGAGCAAGGGCGACCCAACAGCTCCCTTCCCCCTTTTTCACCGGGACGATCGATGCGATAAGGGTGAGCTTGCTCGCCCTGTCAGCCACGCGTGCTTGATAACGCGCTTCGGGTCCGACAAACTGGCTCAAGGTCAGGCTTACGTCAGAAACGCGGAACCCGATGAATTCGGACGTGCATGCTGATAGAGGCTCGATTGATCCTGAGTATCGGTTTCTTGCAACGTGTTCCGCGCGTTCGTTAATGCGATTACGGGCGAACCACTCGGAACATTGCGGGTCAATTGCGTTCCGACGGAGTATGTGGGCAGGTCTGATTGATTTTCAGCCCGGATTCACCTTGAACCCAATGGGAAATATATGTTGGCGCGATTTTAATTGGCCATGAATTTTACGCAGATCGATCGGCGCGGTGGTGTATTAATTAATTTTCTCTTTTGGTTCATTCTCGAGGGAGGGGGGTTGGGGGTAACTTCGTCAACGGATTTAACGGATTTGTCCGCAGAGTGATTCGTTTATTATTTTTCTTGATGCTCCATCCCGTTCGGAATAATGTCGTTGGTTTCGTTTGGGAAGCTTTCCTCGTTTGTCGTTTGCAGAAGTCGATCGCTTCTCTGGCTGCAATTGACATTGAACAGTTCACTGTCAGTGTGCATTCGTTCGCCGAGAACGCGGTCGCCTCGATCACGAAAGTGTTGTTTACCTATTTACATTCTCGGTGTTCGTCTCGCGTCGGTCACCCACGTCACAGTTTCAATTTAGAGAGCTAACGCTCGCATCGCGTGTCCGACCGCGATCGACAGTATCTACTGCGCCGTTGAATTAACTGCGAGAACAATCAATTCCCTCCTCTATACAATTTATATCAATATTTGTCGGCATCCAGTCTATTTCCACTCCCTCTATACTTCTAATGCTACTCAACCCCCGCTCAAACTTCACCCCTCCATCCCCCCAATGGCGTCCTAAATTTAACCTAAAACAAGCCTCTCGGTGTTACAAATATTTAAACCAACTTTAAGTACCGACTCGTTGCATCCAAATTAATCTGCCCGTGGCCAATAGCAATTTCATTCCTCCCAATGAATATTTCATCCGACATAGTAAGAACGTCCGCAATTTTCAATCGTCCCGATAATTTACGAAACACCCGGACGATCCCGATCCGACGACCGACGCCGCACACGATCCACCATCACCGTCGGAAATCAAATTTCTCCCCCCACAGGGCGATACCTTCGCGTGCCAAGGTTGCTTCGCGATTCCATTTCGGATTTGTGGCGGGTAAAAAAGCTCGCGACACCCTCTCCACAGGGGCTCGTTCGTGCCGAGCTTGCGCCCTGCCGCCTATCGCCGTTCTCCAACGATCCTCCAGACGGCGGTGCTGCTTCGCGATGTACCGTCCAACCCCGCGCCCCCCGAGGCCACCCCTAGCCACCGATTGAACCGGTGAACCGGAGTCGAAGCAACCCCCAGCTAAGCCCTCGGTCGAGAGGCAGTCGTGAGCTTGGTGCCGAGCTGGGGCGATGCTCGTCGCTCGCGTGTGCTTCGCGTTTGCACCGAGTGCTCGCCATTCCGTGTCGTTACACGCGTCGTTCGTCCCGCATCGACATCGTCGCGGTCGATCGTCGTCGTTGCCGCCCTCGACCTCGTGGTCGTCGTCGTCGTCGTCGTCGTCGTCGTCGTCGTCGTGGTTCTCACGGTTCACGTCGTCGCTGCCCCGCTCGAAGCTGCTGCCGCAACGAGGCCCGTCGGTGCAACGACCGTGCGACCCGCGGGCAGCTGCACGTGAGCACGGCCTTGGATCCAACGCGAGATGAGAAGAAACGTGAGTCTCGTGAGTCGACCTCGCGTACGTCCCCTCGGATACGAGATTCAAGGGCAGAAAGCTTCTGACTGCGGAGCCAATCTCGAGCGGTGGCGCGAGATGGCAGAGGTTCCCGCGAGAGACACCGTTCGGAGCGTCTCGGTCTCCTCGGGCCGGATGCTTCTGGCTGTTCTCTGCGATCGCTGCCCGCCCTCGGCTTCCGTCGGCGGTTCCGTCTGACTTCCGTTCAGCGTTTACCGTTTGAGTTCCGTTGATTCGGGATGAAGGACTATAGAAGTTGAGTCGAAGAAGTGGCTTATTTTTGTTGCCCCGGTAGATTGTACGGTAGCACGTTGTCGCCCGTTGTTGCGTGTGGCTTGGATTGAATTGAATGACTTGCCGTTTCGTACGGGGTGGAAGTTGGGTTTCGTACAGCTTGGATACGGTCTCGAGAATTTTCTACGTTTCGTTGATCCTACGGGGTTGATTTTGTTCCTTTGTTTTTAGAGCGGAATAAGCGGTTAAGTTCAGGCCGGGACAATACTTTCAGAAGCCCCTTTTTAATTTGCCAATTAACGAGGAGAAGCCGCCAAACCTTGCGGTCTGCTTTCGATAAAATATTGCAGGCTGATAGATAATTAAATACCAAGTATTATAGCGTTTAAACACAGACGCTTGACGATATACGAATTTCTAATTGAAATCGTCAACGAAAGGATCTTCCCTGGGACGTTAAATGCTTGCCACCCCATGCCAACATACTCCATCATATTTCACCGCGAAATCGATAAGCACTTCTATGTTTCCCAAATATTTATAACACGAACACCGTGCTATGATTCGCGGGGACAGACGGCGTCGCGCGTAAATCTACAAGTGTTTTGACAAAAGAATCACGGTCACAATTTTCACGTGCAATCGTAGGTAAGAAAAAAAGAGAAGGGAGCAGCAAAAGTAACGAGCTGCGTTTATCGCGCTATTTCTCTCTCTGAAAAAAAAAACCACACAGTTTCCACTCGGCTGCGCACTTAATTCCCTAATATCGGCGCGAGCCTGTTTCAACCCCTAGAAAACCACCCTCTGCCTGGTGGTTCCTGCGCCGCGTACCGCCGCTATTTTCAGCGGATCTTCGCGTCTCGCTATCTCTGTTTCCCTGGCATCGCTCTTTATCTTCCTCTAGGCCACTTCCGCTTGGCCACGAGTTACTCGTGGCCCAAAGTCAAGTGGCCAGCACCCCTTTTTACCCCCCTTTTTTTCACGTTTCACGTGTTCATCACGTACCGCCCCTGTAACCTCCACTTGTATCCCGCTTACATTTTTATTCTCCTCTCCAACCTCCATCCTCCCCTAGTCCCCTTCGCCCCTGTTCCTTTTGCGATCGTGCTTCGAGCGTAATTTCGGTTTCAGTTCTATCCCCGTCCTTGTGCCTGCTGGCACGTCGAGCTGTTCGATGTTTGCATTATTTTTTGGTTCGCCTTGAACTGTTCCGTACCGTCCAACGTTGCATAGGATTTCAGTTCGCCATTTTTTCCGCACAATCGTCTGCGGGGCAGGTTTTTGGTCGAACAGAACGAATCAATTAAATGCGATTCGAGTTTAATGAAAACGGAGGTATTGGGGTGGTTTTTTTTTTTTTTTTTTTGTTGAAATTGCGTATGCACGTATCTCGCCAGCAACGCCGTTCCGATTGGACTTCAGCAATAATCGATTCCTCCGCTCGCCAATTTCGTTTTATCCAAATTGGGGAACGTTCGGGAATAATGCCGATGCGCGGTATGTTTTGAACTTCATTGAACGCGTTTGCCGTCCCCGCCGTCGCAAGAACATTTCCGCCGCGAACCGCCAAATGTGCCTCGAGTATCGTTACATTTCCCGCTGCAGTTTGTTTCCATCAATTTCCCATTGTCTCGTCCGTATCTCTTTCATCACCGTCCCGCATCGTTCTTCCTTTCACCGCCGTCTCCACCCTGCCGTCCCTCCCCGGCGTTTCCAGCACGTACAGGAAATATTCCTTGTCTTTTATTATTAGCCATCGTCGCCTCTGTTGATGCCATCACCGCCCCTTCACGTCCCCGTTTCGCACCGCCCGTCCCGACCAGATACTCGCATCTCGCGCAACGTTCCTCTTTCTGCGCTACGAAGATCGATCTGTCGCGCGATGTCGGCCACGCACACAGCCGGGTCGAACGATCGCGATTTTCATAAAACCGTTCGACGGGCACTTTCGAGAACGAGCCCCGGGTACCGGGGATGCATCGTTGATTAAGGTCGACTGTCGAATTCGTCGCGATTGACAGATCTGTCAATGAACGTTTTTCATTTCGCGGTTGTATATTCACCCGCGATTATCCGACTGTCCTCGGGATATCAGATTGCCTGTCGATTCGAAGGCCCCAAGGCCTGCGAGCGCAGAGATATTACTGGAACGTCTGCGTCTGATCGGAAACGGGGAGAGTTAATCGAAGTTTCTCTGCAATGGCCAGCGATAAGGTTGCAGTATGTTTTTCGGGACGGAACTGAAGGGGACAGTCCCCGTCGGCATCTCCTGTTTTCTTCTTCGCAGAAATCCATTCTGAACTGTCGGGCGAGCAGAAAAACGTTAGAGGCAATTGCGAAGAATTTCTGTTTTCCCAATAACAGGGACGCAACGTTGCTCGGTGTTTTTAATAAAAATGCAAGTCCGGAGAAGTCGCCAAACCGTGTCAACGATAGCGATAAAAAAGAAATATATAGTTAGGAAAGTCGAGTTACTAAGGAATCTGAGAAAACGCAGCGGCTACTAATCGTCCGAAACTCGATTGATAAGTTCTTCAATCGAGCCGCCATTGTCGTTCCATGGGCGCACTAAAGTGGCACGATAAATTAATTTCCCCGCAGTTTTATCGTCGTAATCGCGGCGGCCACTCCGTTCCAATCGAATCTTCGAACCTTTCACTCGGCTCTTTAGCTCCGTTTCGCAAACAGCGAACCGATTTTCTTGAGCTTGAATTTTCTTGCGCGACTCGGCGCAACGAATCCGCCTGTATTGTTCACAACGGTCGATCCGAATAATTCCTTCGTTCATCAGCTGGAGTCAATTACGAATTATTCATTCGTGTACGGTGAACATTTGAATAGGACGATTCCGCCGGTATTTCAATTGCAAATTAACCTCCGGTCGGAAAACAGGATTTTCCAAGTTTGTTTTGGTCCGACGCTACGAACTCCCAACTCTGTCCACCTTGATTCCTCGTGGACGTGGACCGATAAAAATTACTCGAAATTGCTTTGGGCATCGATCGCTCCTGATTACGTATTCATGACGCGCTGTCTCACCGGTAGCTATCTCGCTAGACGTTTTACGACGTCACCTAATCCACGGGGCGATATACATGGAGCTTCCAAGTTTTATTTCGTTGTCTGTTGAAAATCGTGGAAAATATAAGATACGTCGGTATGGGAAATAAATGTTTTGTTGATTTGGTTGATATTTCTGTTATTGCGATATATCGCGCATATTATGTGGAAAAGAATGTGGCGTTAGGATATATTTTTTTAATAAATTATTAGGGGACGTAGTATTATCAGTTACTTTTTAATAAATATAATGCTACCCTCTATCTTGCCCTCTATTTTTGCCTTGAAAAAATATTAGGTTCTTTAATATTCTATGACGTCCTCCCTGATGAATTTTAGGTCTGGTATTACTTTTATATTGTCCGTATCCTTTGAACATCGCTGGTAATTTATGGAGCGCCGCGATTATTATTGACCGGCGTTCAGAAACGAAGAAGAATTCTATTGCCGTTTTCTTCCTCATCGATGGGCGAAGTCACCAGCGATATTGGTGTTCATTTTTCATCACAAATTGAGTTCCTTGCAATCCTATCGCGACACACTGTGTCCCGTTCGATCGAAGTCGATTTCCCGTTTCCTCCATTGCGATCACGTCCTGGGATTATTCCGCGAAGAAGGTTCCTTTCTTCGACAAATCGAGGCGAACCAACTCGGTTAAAATTTCTACAGAACGTCGTGCAACCTTGCGCCAACGTTGCACAATGCACGACGAGGTTCTTTTATTAGGAAAAAGAAAAAAAAAACGGGCACGAAAGAGTTGATTGGCCGGATCTGCTTACGAGCATCCGACATTTCGGTGATTTTTATCTCTGTTAGAATCGAACAATCGCGTCGGATGAACGAGGAAACACAAATGGATGGAATCGGTGGTATCGATTTCGAAATCGTGGCTTGAAACTTTTCCCCCGGTTCCGAACTATCAAAGACATCTTCACTCGCGAGCGTGTATACGTCTACGAGAAAACTTTTCTTGCTCGAAGATTATTATTTCAATGCTATCACGTGCAGTGGTTCGGCTACTTCGTTCTTTTCTCCTCGAACGCCGAGGGTTAATTCGAAGAGATTGTTCGGCCGGAGAAGTTAGTGGTTTCTACGTTATCCGTCGAGAGACATCTGAAAAATCTCCTTCGGTTTGCGGCGGTTTCAGTTGAAATTTTTAACCGGCAAAGTGAACCAGAATAATGTGAGGTAAATTAATCGGTGAATATGGATAAAGCAGGGGACGATTCAGCTTCGAAATATGCGAACGTAATCGAGGCGTCGTATTATTGTGAATAAATGTATGGATTAGTCGACGGCACTAATGGGTTAAATTCGTGGAAACTTTTGGACGAATGAAACGAACAATTCGATTAAATTAACAGTATTTACCGACGGAGTGAAGCATTGTGCAGCACTAAAGTATAATTGCGCCGTCGGTTGCGATAAAATTATTAGCATTAACCAATGCAATATTTGTTAAAATATCCCGGCTACAGGATTCACATCAACGATACAATTTCGCTGGCCATTAATCGTTGTGAACGCCAATCCACAATATAAATCGTCGCGAAAAATTAACTGGAAATTGCAGAAAAATTGATCACCGAATTTATCATTTATATTTCATCGAGTTGCCATTTCGTTATAATTATTGACCGTCTCCGATTATCCATTTACACGAAAGTAAACGACACCGTGGACAAAAATGCATGCGATATGACTTGTATGACTAATACCGGAACAGGCACGAATTAAAAGGCCAGTTGATTCGAAACGTTATCGCTTACGAAATCTTTCTTCCAAGTAAATTGGGTTAGAGGTGTTTGCATGCTCGCGTAACCGTGTGTGCACAATATTTCAAGGCTTAATTGGTGTCACGGTAGGCAGGTAGCCTGCACCGCTGAATCGTTCTGTTTTCTTTCGCCGAGGACGAGGGTGCTTTCGGTTACCCTGTTCTTTTCTTTTCAGATCCTATACGCGTATAGTTCGCGAACTCGTGTCCCTGCATTGATTCGATCACGCGCGCACCTGACTTGACGGACCAATTACTCACGCTAATATTCGTAGATACAGTTAATTGCTTAACGGATTTCTTCGTTGCGGCCAATTCTGTCGATGAAATTTTCCTTTCCTTTCACTGGAACTAGAAAATTTCTAGATGTCCTCGATTAATTTCCTGTTCGGTTACCCAAGCTCTGGTGTAAAAATTAAATCGTTTCGAAATTATTTTATCAGGGTACCCCCGAATAATAATAGTTCCTGGGAACTTGGAATACACAGACTTGTACATTTAAATCGGATAAAACCAAATCTTTCTTGACAGATGATCGCAAGTTTATTCAATTTTATTTCCGTTATATTAAAGAACGCTTAGGTCATCGACGGCAATAATGCATTAACGAATTATCTAATTATCGCCCATCTGGAGTTGGCCTAACACCGAGCCAGGTGGTACGAAAAGTAGGCGTCACTGATTTTTGGATGACGTGGCGTTCAACGCACGAAGGATGGCCGATCGGTGTCACGGTGCACGGGTTTCTAGTTCGCCAGCTAAGGCAAATTGTATTTCTCCTTTCTCCCGGCGTAAACAGCACTCAGGCAACCGCGTAATTATTCCACGGTTAGAGATTCGTTGAAAAACGACAGTCAAATTTCTACGGCTACACAGACTTCGAAAGGGAACAGATCCGCTTTACACCTTGCCGAGAAAAAAACTTTCACGACGTTTCTTCGAATGTTCGCGTACAATTCTCAAATTATATATACCGCCGGTTAATGGACGCTAGTATCCCTTTTTCCCCCCCCAACGAACGAAATAGTTGAGAAGGGGACGACAACACGGGCGACGATTGAGCCATTCGACGTCGATTCCCCGTGAATTGGACTAATTGACAGCCCGGGGGACCGGGTTCTTCGTTTTCCAGCGAAAGATTTGCGATCGAGGCGAACGACGGTGTGTTTTCTTTTCTTAATTGGAAACGGCGGTGGCCGTCTGTTTGATTAGACTTTCCGATCACACAGATCTTCGAAGCTCGTTTCATTCCATTCATCGAGGGGTTCGCGGATGCCAACCTTCGAATCCTTTAATTTCTTTCGATCGCATCGAAAAGCGAATAACGACGAAAAGAGGAGGGACGATCATTTCAGTAAAAGCGCGAACACGCGGCACCAAGGATTCCCGAATATGTATTCGGCCTCGAAACGTTCGCCGCGACAAAAGGGGAATCATCCCCGAAAACCAGGTAGTTTTCTCCGCACCACCGAACAGGAACAACACCCAGGTCCTTTGTGACATTCGTTTTAATTTTCACTTCAGCGAGCCCTCTTTCAAACCCCGCTTCGACAATAGGTCCCACACCCCGGACATATTCTACGCCGTCCAGCCTTAATCTTTCCCAGCGTTCCCCCGATTGTTCTTGCGCTACAAAGATTTCGCGTTCGTCTCCGCTATTTAATAGGGTCTCCCTTTTAATCAGCGCTGGCCGCGATGCGCCGGGCCCCGACGCTGAAACGGAGTCCACGCGTTTCAGCCTCGCGTCGCCTGGCCCCGTGACCTTTTAACCGTCGCCCCTTATCCCGGAGGGTAGACGGTTTTTTTCTCCTTTCTGACGAAGAACTCGTCAGCAACATCGGTGAAAAGTTGCTGGCTAATAAGCGGCACGGGTAGCCGAGCCTCTGGCGTTGAATCGGCTCGTTTCCTTCGCCGAGGCAGAAGACTGGGCTTGCCTCTCCTTTCTCCTCTCGTAACACTTTCCAGCCCTCGACCTCGTGGCCGAGGATCGATCCCTGTGACGTGGTGCGTGAGCACGCCTTCCGCGGGGAAGAAAAAAAAAAAAACGTAGTGGGGGCGAACACGTTAATAACTAATAGCAATGCTCGTCCGTGGCGCGCGTGTTGCATATATTCCTCGCGTGCTGTATAGGTCGTGCCAAACGTTCGGGTCGAAACGATAACCCATTTGCATTCGTGAAACTGCCCCCGAAGGCCGTTCGCCGCGTTGAACGATCGCACGGTGATTTATGGTCGTAGCCAGTGGCTGCGACGCTCTTGAAATTGCTGGACGACACTTGAAAATCGTTTAGGGCTCTTCGCCGGATCGTTAGGGGGTTGCCCTCCATTTCTCTCCCCTATTTTTTTTTTTTTTTTATATCCGGTGGAGATTGATTTTTTGGACGAGCGGTGATTCGCCGATTGCCCCGTCGGTTACGAAAATGACGAAGTGTGGACGGGGATCTTTTCGTAGCTCTCCTTTTTTCGCGTCATTCGTATTCGAATTGGAAATTCGACGCAACGAAGTGTCGCATATTTTACCAATAAAATCAGATTTGGCTTTGGAGCGGAAATTTCGTGTGAAGTAACGCGTAACATTATCGCCCCGATAATACGTTCTATCGTGGAAGTTTCCTTTCGCCCCCCTTTGCGGACGACAGGTAGGGGTGCCTCTTTTCACGAACACGTTCGTGGCGAGGCTTGCACGCGGCCGTACGTTGCTCGACGGTCTGGCTCGCGATGCAGAGAACCGTAGGCACGTTTCTGTTGCACGCGTGAATAATAAACTGATACGTCGAGTTGGCGAGCCAGCCTCGACGAAAGTATTGTTCCTCGCGCGCGGTTTTCACGCGGCACTCGACCGCGAGCACACGCGAGCACACGCGTGTCCGCGAATTTTCTTGAACGAGGCCCCGTTCGAAAGCTGTGCCGCTTTTGTTCCCCTCTCGCCATTGTGCCTTCTCCCCGTTTGGTATTGATGGGCCGCGTCACTTCGACGGGGCACAATAAAAATCTATTTGCGCAAAGAAATAAGCCGCACAGTCCGTTCGCGTATTCTTGGCGGATCGTTCGCGCCCCGTTCCAATGCACTTTCACGAGCGACCACTTGTCCACGGTTGGATGGACTGGAAATTAACCTGAATATTTATTCGCAATCTCTTAACCCAAATCTCATGATAAAGCTCGATGTTTGAACTAAATGTGTCGATCCTTGGCCAAAGGAGATCGCGGGTACACGAAAGGTCGACGGAAGTCGGCTGGAAAACGGGAGAGGCGTTGCGTATTTTTATATCACGGCTTCTTTCGGCTCGCGTGTTTTATTTGCGGGGGGGAGAACTGGCGCGATCAAGGGGTTGCCTTATGCTGCGAGCCAACCACCGGCGCGTTTCGATGCGAGTTTATCGTGCCGGTGTTCTTCCTGAGCTCGTAGGGCCACGCGTAAACGATCGCTGGTTCGACGCGATCGTAGCAATTTCCTTGCGAGCTTTCGCACTCGACGCAAGTTGATTGCAGACCTTTTTTCGATTCTATTCTCGTTGATGTACGGAGCGCACGATATAACAGGGCGATTGTGTCTTTGTATTTCCTCGGAAGCGTTTTCGTTCGAAACGCTGCCGCGCCGTGGCAGCAATGATAATAATAATAACATTTCGATATTATGTCGGAATTACAGAATACGTAAATCGAGCATTAATAATTGGCCATTGTTTAATTCGCAATTCAGCGTCGCCGCATTGCAAGCCTAACCCAGATTCGACGCGAAACGCAAATGCAGAACGTCGTATAAGAATCCTTCAAAAATATACCCGTATGCGTATACTGGGCAAATTTATGCGAAACGAAGCTGTTCAGAAGAAAAACAACGGAACGAAGTCACCGTCGGGAATGGAACCATAATCGAAAAGAGGGCAAACGCTAGGGTGCAAAATTAACCCTATCTGGCATCAACGTTCATGCAACAGGCTGTCCCCCCTCCCTCCCAAGATCTCGAAAATCGCGAATTGTTTACCCGCGAAGGAAGTCGTGTGCGCAACGAGAAAGGAACAATTTTTCTCAAGGTTCTTATAACAATGTCGTTCACAATAATTTACGATAACGCGGGGCAATTTTCCTCGATGCCTATCGTTGTTTAATCTCGTGCTAAGTGGCCCGTTGTGTACTCTATCGGTCTCTCGAGATAACACGTTCTCCTTTACATAACGTTTCGCGTTCCTAATGGCGCAGAACAAATTTCTCCCGTTCGCTTTCTTCTTTACGCCAGTTCGACCGTGCTCCCCCCGTTTTGTGACCCCACTCGACGACAGCGAGTGTTTCAACCCCGTCGCCGATGGAACAGACGGCGAACGCCGCCCGGGTAGTTCGGAACTGTCCCATTGATCCGCACACACGCTAGCCCGCGCCGATTACACGCGAAACCGTCACGCTAACCGGCACGGGAAATTGGATTCGATCCTTCTGTTCCGTTTAAAGCTCGGCCGCTGTCGGGCGACGCTCGATCCGATAGGACGTTTCCCTCTTCTTTATTTCTTCTGTTTCTTCGGTATTTTCGTTTCGACGCGAATCAAGGTAGGCACGAGCGTCTTGTTCTCTGGATTTCGAAAGTCCCTTTTGCACGAAGTTGGGGACGGGAGATGCTGCGAAAGGTGTTGCTGTCTTTCTTCGTATTTCTCCTTCTTTTCTTTCCTCTCTTCTTCCTTTCCACGGACATGCACGGGTGTTGTCGTCGAACCGAATTTGTGAACCTACTCAAATCGTAAGGGGGACGAAATTTGTGTTTTCTTGTAATCAGCCGACGTTGAATATATAGATGCGAACGATACCGAGTTAATTTTAACTCGGCGAATATTCGTAATTCCGAGTCGACACGACGGAAGTACTTATCACTACAATCTGCCCCGCCTATCGATAGAGAGAGGTAATAAAGCTTGTCATCTACCTCGTGGCGCGAAGCGAGTCATTTATTGTTCAACGAAGGACAGAGTTATTCGCGCAATTAAAACCGAGGGCAATTAGCCTATATTCATCCGCGATACATCTCTCCAAGTATCGAGCTAAGCAGTGAGACGATAAAGAAACGTTGCTCCTCGCGGTCCTTTCGTCCCGTCTCTCCAAATTAACGAGGAAATTTTCATTCCTCGTTCTCGTTCTCGACTTCTCGTTCCAACGAAAACGGCGCCGCTTCTAGAAACAACGAAACCAACACTCCCGTTCGATGCGAGTACCTAAACGTCACCGCTTGAAAAATGCCACGAATTAAGGCAACATTCCATAGAGCCCTCGAGAGCCATCCCCGTGCCGGTTACACGCGTCGCACGCGACGACGAACTCGTTCTCGCACCCGTGACGGCTACGCGAATTGCGTTTTCCTCGACGCGCTCGGCGCACGTGGCGTGCACACGTTTTCAGCGTATGCAACGTTTGCTCGACGCCACGCAATGCAGTGGCGATACCGTAGTCACGGCAGCGCGGATTCTTAATGTGCGCGTGCACGAATCGAGGCGGCTCGAACGGCAGAAGAAGGAGAAGCAGAAACGCGAAGCCGGCAAAGTAAAACGAAAAGGTTGGGACGAGGGAGAAGGGTGGCGGCAGAAAGGGAGGAAGTAGAATAGACTGGGAAACTTCCGCGTGAAATTTTTTACTCGAATATTTCCCGTCCTTCGCGAGGCTCGCTCGAGGTTCATTCGGCGCCGGGCCGGAAAATTTCACGAGCTGCGCAGGGAGAATTAATTTCACGGGCTGAACGAGCTCCACTCGGTCGGCGAGTTGCTTTTCAGCGTGATGAAGAGTACGACGAACGATTTTGTGCGAGGGACCTTTTTCCGTTCATTTTCGCGGTTGCTTCGCGTACTCCGGTCGTTTTTCGCTTGCCGGACCGGAATCGTACACGATAAGCTAATCGACGCGATTCCAGTATTCATTATGATTTTCCGCTTGATCGTGCTGCTCGGCAGAGCGAATCGAAAAATTCAATCGATACCATTTGCATCGACATGTAAGTCGTTGATGGAAGAAACGGAATGAACACGCTGGCTTCTTTTTATGTAAGAATGCTATTAAATTGCTTGCGATTTGTTTTAGAATACGAAGCGAGGGGTCCAAAATTTGATACGCAACTTTGGTTAGCTCGTTTCTACGTTAATGGCGGTTCCTCCGACGACGATTGCGGTCGAGAGCCGTTAACTGTCCCGGGGAGAAGCTAGCAGCTGCGCCCATTAATCTTGGTTAAGTGGTAATTTTGCGAATTGTGTTCGTCGACTTGGCGACAATACGATTTGTGCAACGATGCTTCGCAGCGCAATCGCGCAACCCCGTTACAGAATATTTCCCCGGCGTTATCTCGACGGCGATTTCCGGTTCTCAACATTCAAAGGGAAACGTCTGCTTTTATTAATTAATTGCTGCGTTAAGTTGTAATTATTTATCGTTATCGTTCACGGTGCTTCGCAGCTACGTCATTATCATCGCCGCGAGATTCCGGACGCCCAGCTGATTTTTATCCCCCGCGGAATTAATTCCGCTCGTAATCTCTTATGGATCTTTTTTTCCTTCGCTTTGAAATGTTCGCCCGGTCGTGGAACGGTTTCGTTGCAACGAAGGTCGTGGAAATTTATACTCCGCTCGTAATATTTCTACTTTCACGTTTACTTTTCCGCGCCGTTTGTGCGCTTGTTAACAACGGCGACGGTGGCTTCCAGTTTTCACAAGAAATTCGCGCATCGTATTAATATTCTTATTATCCAATTTCTCTTTACCGCGATTGCATTGAACACGCGTTCGACGCTTTCGAACTTGTTCTGCGAACAATATCGAATTTCGAACTCTTTCAAGTTTAATAAATTTCCCAGTTATTGTTTTACCGCCATCGCCGCCAATTGAATTCTGTTGCGAAACTTTCCATCACAGGCTTAGGCGTGTCTCGTTATATTACATTGTAATATTCGCGTTAAGAACGGCTCGTTTGAGGGCAAGTGTGTACATAAAGTATCGTGGAAAGCAAGAAGGAGGGTTAGTATTCGCGAAGTCGTGGCGGCGATCGGGTTCGATAAGACGTCCCTCGGTGTATTTATAGGGAGTCGTGTGCACCGGCTGCACGAGTCGAGCAATGTGCACACAATCCGCAGGAATCGCGGAGGTGAGCGTGCGGTTGCACGCTCTGGCGGGAACACGGCAGTCGAGCCGTGAAAATGGAGCTTTCAATCACGTTTGGTCATGTGGGTTTAGCTGTTTCCTCCTATGCATACACTTGTTACTTTAATTGCCTCGGAGCTCGGCGATATTATTCATGTCCCCCTTAGCCGACAATAATTTTCCCGTTTTTTTTTTTGTTAACCCTTTCTTCTGGCGAGTGAAATCAACACCTTCTTAAATTCGCCCCCTTTCGAGCTAGGCTTTCGAGAAATAATTCAACCGCGGAGGGCTCGCGGTCGTAGACGAATCGCGCGACGCTGTCTCTACTAAATTCAGTTACACGCAACTCGATACCTCGCGAAAGAACTGGAACACCGGACTAGGCAGAAATCCGTGAAACTCCATCGGTGCATGGAAGGGTTAAAAATTCATCCTGCTCCGTGGCGAACGTAAATATTTCCCTTGGAAATTCCTTCGGTGACCCGTTTCGACTCGCCCAATCGGATACTCCGTCGGAAGTGGGGTGCATCGATGGGGAAAGGTTGCGTGCGGTGACGTGTGCAACGTGCGTATTCGCCAAAGCCGGAAACGCGCCGGGGTACGCGCGAAATTTACGCTCGTTGGAAGCGGCAACAGCTTCCTGCTAGAAAACAGCGCCTTCGTTTTGAGAAGCCACTTGGAAAACGTGGCCGACCGGTCGCTTCTAACCATCTCCGAAGCGTAATCCCGCTCCGAGAGAGCGCGTCTTCCTGATTCAATGTCTTCGGAAGGCCGTAACCGGAAGCGTGGTAGGGCGAGCGTGCACCGGCCGTGGGCGATGTCGACCCAGATACATCGGTTTCCGACTGTAATGCTACGTTGAACGGGAAGTGCGTCGCTCGACGTTCCGGTGAATAACGTACGTCGATAAAAGGGTGCGCTCTTCGGGGCGAACTTTTCGAACGTTTTCGGGGGGGTGGAATCAACGGAAGCGTGGTTTGGACAGGCTCGTTTGATCCGGCGGAGATGATCGATTCGGCATATTCGACGATTGTTTTCGATCAGCGGGGTAATTCATCATCCGCTGTCGGACGTTCCTCGTTTCGAATTTTGGAAGACGCTCGGCATGGTTCAATGTCGAGGAAATCATTTCTAGAGAAATCCGGCAATGGAAAGGGTTACCGGTGACTTCGCCAATTATAGCGGAGCGACGTTAAAAAGTTGTCAAGCAACTTCGAATATGCTCGTTCAATTTTCTTCGTCGTGAAACCATTAAGGACAGTTCGCCTTCTTACGCGAGGCGGTCTAATAAATCTGCTCCTCCCGCGTATGCAGATCTATGCAGATCGCAGATATCTTTACGCGTGATCCACGGTTACCGCTCCTCCGTTTGCCGTTCACCAAAAACGATATACCGACGCCCACGCAGCCTCCTACAATACGTTGGCCGAAATTCCACGCTCGTAAGCTAGTAATTTCCGGGCCCTTCCTTCTAACCTCGTCGCCACCTTCGGGCCTCCCACGCGTATGCACAAGTCGGCCTCCATAATCAGCATACAATGTGTCTCCCCAGCGGGAACGCGTTTCCATCCGGGCCTCGCGACAGCATCCATTTCAGTCCGGCCGAGCAGGAAGAGAAGCGGCGTCCTCGGCGTGGTTAGGTCTCGTTCAATATTTACAAACGGCAGCTTTATTCGTCTCGGCGGCGCACGGGACACCTGAGCCACGTACGTTTCCACGTACGGTTGCTGCACGTCGGCGCACCTGAGCGCACCAAGAGGTCAGGCAGTACCCCTTTCCGCGGTTCGACCGGCTGAAATATTGCCACTGCAGTCGCCGCAGCGGTGTGTTGTTCGAAGGGCCGTGTCGTATTGGCGATAGCCAGGAAAACTCACGTATATCGCGCCAGGGGGATGTTTGACCATCGCTCGGATAGTTTCCACGTTTTACGACCCTCTTTGCACGCTTTACTGCGTGCCCTTACGTCTGACCTCTTTCCCTTTTTCTCGTTTCTCACGGCCGCCGGTGTGTGCCCTCTTCTTCCTCCTCCTCCTCCTCCTCCTCCTCCGCCTCCGCTTCTGCGCCGCCTCGCTGCTATTCTCCCTTTTACGCGATCCGGCTTATGGATTCCCGTTGATCGTTCGTTGGCTGGCGGAGGAGCCAGCTTCTTTATCGGGGCTCGCCGGGGCCGATTTTTATCGCGTTCGGGGGGATATCGTAATTTTCGCGAGAACCTCGTGCGCCTCGTTTCATTGGTGGCGCAGGTGGCATCGCGGCGCTCGTCGATGGAAACGGGGGCTGTGTTTAATTATAAATCGATGGGGGAGAGGGTGCGGGATCGCGTCGCCGGTGATTGTTTTTCGAACGGCCGGGCACGGTTCTGAATGTAATGGGCCCGTGTGGTAATTTGATCGTCGGTGGGGCGGATCTGGGACAGGTGTGGCCTGCTGGAAATATCTAGCTGGCCACTTGTAGGAATGTCTTCTTTTATTTTTAGACAAACGTTCGAAAAGGGAGGTCGGTAAATAAATGTACAAGCGGTTAATCTTCCCGGGATATAAGTTAATTGGAATTTCTATTAATATTAGGGCAATATTCACGTCGGCGTTCGTATACATTTTGCGACGAGTCTGTCGCAAAAATATTTCCATAGAAACATGCACCAACTTGCATAGACGCGTGAATAATGAAAGAAAGAATATTGAGGTACGATGAACACCTTGGCTACGAATAAGCACGACGGAGGAAGTAAAATTCGAAATGGGTGAAACGTGACGAAATGAAAAGACTTGCACACCTGTTCGCATTGCAATGAGACGTACGTATTGTCACGTTAAGTAACTTATGGGGGGGGAGGAGTCGCGACGAGCTCATTCATTAAGCAGGCTCGTTAATAAAAAAGAGGTCCATGATCGTTGGCGACGCATTCACTGTGAAAGAAGGAATATATTTAGAACGTTCGATAGGATCGCCATGTCGACAGGCTAATCGTTAATTGATGCGCAAAAATTCGACGACGCTCCGCCCGCTCGTTATCGATGCGAGAGCCGATCGTTCGCGACGGCTCGTTTCGTAATAGACAGACGCGATTCGTGGCGTGTCGCGTAATCCGGTAAGATAATTTGCATCAAGCTCACCACGAAAGATTTCACTTTCCTTCCGTGGCTCGTTGAAACGACACGCTCTCGTTCGCCAGTTAATATAAAAATTCATTGGGAATTTCTCTGCCAGCGCGATTATAATTACGGTATCGAGCACCTTCGTGGCAGATGCGAATCGTACCGAGCTGAGAAATCGAAATTCTTTTCGAATTATCCTCTGCAGGTTCAGCGTGTCAGAGTTTCGATCGATTCCTGCTGAGATTAATATCGTGGATACGTTCCCGTTTGCGAGTCAATTGCGAAATGTGTTGTACTCGCGTTATGAATCGCACTTTCGCCCGACGAATTAATCCGTGCGCGAGTGATTGATGGTCGACGTTGAAAAATGAATCGGCGGCCCCCTAAATATGCCGTGAAACGTGCTTAAATACACGCCTCGTCGAATCGATATCCGATCCGTGCGTGTACGCCCAGTCGCTATAAATATAAATATCACCTTAGATTGATTAATCTGTTCGAACAATTCCATCGTCTGTTACGATTCGCCTCGACGATCCATCGCGGGGCGGCGCTAAAAAAAAGGGAGAAGCAATTGAAAATAGAGAACAAACGGTATACCACGGGGGCAGGAGAGCGGCGGAAATCAAAGCGCGTCGTTTCCCCGCGAAATCCTTTTATCCTTTTAACACGATTAAATCGAAAGGCGCGATTATCCAGAAACAATCGCGCCGGTTGCCCCCCGCGATCTTAGCGGGGCACTATAGCCAGCAATAGTAACGGCGTTAGAACGGCTCGGAGTAACGAGTATCGTTGGGAAGGGAGCTACTGAATGAAGCCGGTTTCAGGGGGTGTTCCTGCAGTATTGATCGCCCCACCCTCGTACCACGGGACACATAGCATCCCTCCTTTCCTTTTCCTCACCCTCTTCTACCGCTACCCACACCACCGCCCACCTCTAACATCATCTTTGTCTCCCTTCGGCTCGTCCTCTTTCCGCTTTGTGTATCTTCCGACTGCCTTCCCGTATCATTATCCCTCCCATTCCAATCTATTCGATATACATTATCCCTTTCCTTGTCAACGTTTCATCGTCCTCGCCAACCCTTTTCGTACTGCCTTCTATCCACCTACTCCCGCCGTTATATCACGCTCCGTATTATCGTTTTCTATCTCGTTCATCCCCCCACCCCCGTCCTTCGGCTACCGGGTTACCCTTTCGCAGCACCCTTCTGCCCACTCGGCCGCCCCTCTCCGTCGTCGTCTGCCCGTCTTTACACCTACAACCCCTAGGTAAGTCCAGGGGCAATCTTCAACGCGACCAACCCCCGCCAGCAAACAAGTCACCCCTCGCTCAGTGTCAAGGTTGGGTCAAGCTGACTCGTGGACGAGGCAGAGGCGGTTTGATTGCTGTCTCGGCATGAATAACCGACCGCCCACGCGTATTTGGGGAATTGCTCGGTTTCCTGGGGATTATAGATGCAGGGGTAGGGGACGGATCGGAATGGCTGTGGCCGGTTAGGTCGCACACAGATGTACCTTGCGTAAGCACTGGCCATTTTAACGCTACCGGTCGGGCAACGCTGCGGTCGGCAGGCCTGTGTTCGGTAATTGTCGGTTTTCATTGAAACTGACCGATCCTCGGGGACTGCAAAGTAATACGAGTATCAGTGTCGGAGATTAAAAATTGCCGCGGGTGTGTTGGGTGGGGCGGGCGAGATACGAACGTCGATACATTTGTACCCGGTGCGCCGGGTAGATAACAGGAGGATTTTTGACAGCGATGCATCGTGCACAATTTGCCCGAAGTTTTATTCGATATTTATTGATACACGGTGCGATTCGAGGGAGCAACCAGACTTCTCTAAAACAATAATTCTTCGTCAATTGATCCACACATGAATGGTGTTGACTTCCTTCATTATTTATTGAAATGTTTAATAATCGATGCAATATTCGTTGCGTGTATCAATAAGCATCTCGTATCGTTAAATTATTGAACTCTTCCACCCCTCGATTACTCGATTACTCTGCCAAATCTTCCCTCGCGGAATTCGCGATACCTCGCTCCACTAAACGAATCGCCGAATTTCGACCGTCGCGACACCTCGCAACTATTCCCCGCTCCCCTTTCCAGAGGATGCGTTTAATAACGCCCCCAAGCAACATAATCGCAGCGTCGTTTCAGCAGACGCCACGACGATAACTAGCCAAGTTTTCCGTGCCCCATTTTCTCCCTGGGCGAACTCGCGAGAACTCGCGGGAACTCGCGTAATTCGCGCTCGTCTCGCGGCTGGCGGCGGGACTAAAGAAAATCGTCGCCCCTCGAGACTGATTCCCCCCCAGGGAACGGCGGCTACGCGGGTCCCTCCGCCAGGAGAGTCGGCACGGGATGCCTGTTTAATGCGAGATCGATCGATTCCCGCGGTGGCCGGTATGAATTAAACACCGCGACACGTCGATTCGCGCACGCCAGCGTTCGATCGATCCGCGACGAAGCACCGGCTTTGCATAGGCATGCATTTACCGCGAACCGGATGACTCCGAAATTTCTTCCGCCGGTAACAGGAGGCTTCCTAACGCTATTAGAACCTTAGCCGCACGCCGCGCCGGTAATGCCCCGGTTGTTCTAGAAAATCGGCTGGTCGCGGACCGTCGAAGTGTGAAGCTTCGACGGACGGATTAATATTCCGCGCGGAACGCCCGATTTCGCCGTTCCGACGAACGAAGACGTTCGCGAGCCCGAGGTTACCCGGTCCACAGCGATACTTTCTTGCTTGTATCTCGCGTTTCCGCGCTCGCGGTTTGGAACGGAGGAAGGGCTGGAAAAATTGAGAATTCATTGGGGAAAATACTCTGTATTTCGTCTATTTCCGGATGGAGCGTCGACGCGTCGCGTCTGGTTTATTGCATTCCTGACTGCCGAGGGACGCGACAACGGCGGAACGCGTTCGAAACTAATTTCGCGGCTACCTGGGTAGGTAAACGCGATTCGCGACAAGAGGAGGAGGAAAATGTAACGAGTACGTCGAAGAAATGCGCGAGAAATTGGAGCAGCGCCGTCGCGGAAAATCGTTCAGCGTTGAGTTGCAATACGAAATTGGGACGGCGCTTAATTACAACATTTTTATCGCCGTTTTATCGGCATAATGTTTCTGCGTCCCGAATATTTCGTCTCGATTTCATTTCGATTCACAGACCCTCGCGGGGGGAGCGCTGTGTCGTTTCATTAAGTAATTGTGAATGCCTTGGTATGCGCGTATATGTCTGCGTGCTATATTTCACGTAGACATTATAGTTGTACTCTTGTGTGTTATAAGTCGGCCATCTGGGGCGAACGCATAATTAAAAGCATTTCATACATCATTACACGTTGTTGAAATTATGAGATATTATAATTAAACCGACTAAAAAAAACATCTCTGCTACTTTGCTACATCGTATCGAAACATTTTTGTCGTAACAGCATATTTCTCAAATGGAAATACGCACTTCTTGTCGAAAATATTAATTCAATATTCCGATGAGCAGTACACGCCGTGTCCCGACGTTCGCCATAACGTATTTCGTCGTAAAACATGAAACCCGATAAAAACACCGGAGTGTCTTATGAAATGTAAAGCAACATCCCGTTTAAAATATTCAAATGGAAATCATTTAATAGATGATTATAAAGTGTCGTGTCCCATTAGAAGCCTAACTTAAACGCGCCCCCTAACAGATTACTGCAACGATCCGCGAGTCATGTATTTCGCCGAACGTCATTTCGAAATTCGATATTCCCCGTGATGTATTCCATCATAAAATACGATACGTAATAGAAATATGGTAATACGTCGTATAAGACGAGAACGCAAATAAAACGAAACGCGTGACTGTCGGCCGTGCCATTTTTATATCGTGTTCCCGTTTTAGCTGTCATAAACCACATTTCGACGCGTAAATACGCAAACGCCGCTCCATTTATTCCGATAGTGTTTAATACAAATCCACGGTTTATTGCGAACGAAATTGTCTGGTCTTGATGGAAACAGCGTTCGATCGAGTACTCGTACAACAATTCGCGGGTATATTACGAAATAAATAAGTATATAGCGAAGCAACAAGAGCGACCAATAATATTTCAACTCGAAGCGGCGTTCTGGAAACGTTGCCAAGAGAGAGAATCGCTCGCCAAGGTGGAAATTCAGCGGGGACCTGTAAATCGCCACTGTCGAGTGGGTGGCTTTGCATGAGGCACAACGCCACGAACAGAGGGGGGGGGGGGACTTTCAAATATCTTCCGGCGATAATGGCTGGTTTCCTGTCGGGATTATGACATCGACACGCCACAAGAAAATCGCTACCCGTTGCCGGGCATCACGTGCAGATTTTATCGGCACGATCAGCCACGACAGTGGAATTTCGCTTGCGGGGAATCTTGTTGCATCGTCGGAACGCACGCTTGCTACGTACGTTCATATTGATCCGCGTGAAATAATCGCCCGTATTACGTACAAGTGTGTTGCACGTCGATCGCAATTGCATTAAGGGGGTTTTAGATCGTCGGTTTAAGCTGATATTGGCGTTTGAGAGATATTTAGATCCCCCTTGATTTTCATTTTCGTTTTCATCAATTGCTCCACGTGTCAAGAAGATAGGCGATATATGTAACATTGACGCTAACATTATGCACAGAATGATGACGACAGATTAGTCCGTTTTAAACTGTTTCAAAAGCTGTCTGGTAAAAAATGGTTGAATTTTGGCGAAGGAACTATAACAGATCGCTATAGCTCGACACTCTCTGGCACAGGGGATGAATATTGGAGTTGCCCTACGGATCTCTTGAGATCCACGCTCCTCGATTAACTATATGAGAATTCTAGATCGATGCCGTTGCCATCTGCAAAATTCAGGTCGCGACCCGCAACGGGCCCACCCCAAGTTAGAGCACTTTGATTATCAGCAATTCCCGTCCAACGCGACGGCTCTAATTGTATTTTCACGATCTCGATAATTGCTTACCTCGATGCGATCCGGACTTAAACGAATCGAGACGTTCGACTAATGCATGCCTCAGAAAATCCTGCGGCGTGACATCGAGGAAAGGATAATTGAACATACCGCAGAGCATCGAAAGGGTCGGCTTCAAAGTTCAAAGGAAATCTAATTTACCCGTTCGCTTACTAACGCATACTAATGGGTAACAGTGATCTGCGCAAGTGTAAAAATCATTAGAAAAATAATAATTAACTAGGTACACGCAGATGATTAAACGATTAAAGAAATTTTAACGATTAAAGCAACGATTAAAGCATCATTTAAAGATACGCAACATACATCCAAACATATTTGAGTACACGTATTTACAATAGCGCGAAGAATATTTCTTCCCCAATTTTGAATCGTTAGTTTGCAAATCCACGTTATATGACACTGTAAGTTCCACGGTACTTATTTGATCCTTCCTCTGTGCAGGTCTGACAAAACGGATCCCAAAGGCATGGCCAGCAGCACGGAGGACTACGGGTCGGAATTGCAGGAGCTGCAGTGGGGCGGTGGTAGCGGATCGCACTTCCTCCGCAGCGGCTCGCACTTCCTCAGAAGTGGTACCGGTGGCTGTTACGAAGCGGAGGATTTAGAGCCCACCAGCAGGCACCATGGCCAGCACAGGGGATATTACAGCCCTCCAGGCACGAGTTACACTATCGTCGAGAGGCCACCGAGCGCCCCTCATCACCATTCCTCGCATACCACCCCGTACAGGCATAGAGGGCACGCCACCGGAGGCTCTGGTGCCATTTCGCCGGAACAGGTGATCAGGTAGGATTCCTCGCTCGTCTAAAATCGCCCCTATCTCTCGCACGAGCTTTGTATACAGAGCGCAGAATATTTACCAGAAACGCGAGGAACGTACGATATTTTTTCGCCCCTTATAATCTGTATAATGGGTTACACGTATTTGTTTTTGTTTTTATAGAAGAGGGAATATTTCTCACACGAGGAATATTATTTCCGTTCAAGTACGCTGAATAATAGAATATTAAGGAATTATTATTGGGTCAGAATTAGTTTACAGGAGAATCGTGTAAAAATAATAGTATAGTACATCCTGGAAACGTTACGAGTTCTTAACACTTCCCGGATTAACGTAGATTATCAAAAAATCCCAAGGGAGTAACCGTGCGAATTTCGACTCAGGCTATTCGGGAGTGGAGTCACGGAGCGTCGAAAGGGCGACAGGAGGACGCCAGCGTCGTCGCCGGCGAGCGTCGCGGCGGTCAGAACGACGCCGTCGTCGACGTCCCAGCAGCAACAGCAGACCCAGCAATCGCAACAATCCCAGCCGAATCCCACGAATCCTCCCACGTCGCCCAGCTCCCAGCCATTGACACTGCAGGAGCTCACCGTAAGGACAATCACCATGACGAGAGATCCGCCGGACTCTCACCATGGCTTCGGGATCTGCGTGAAGGGTGGCAAGGACGCAGGTGAGATCCGAAGTACCTTCGGGCTACCCCCATCGCCGTACTTCGCGCCTCAAGATCGAGGTATCTTCCGATAACTGTGATTTTCATTGCCATGCGTTTCTCGCCGTTCATCCGCCGTGATGCTTGAAGATTCGTCAATTGTGATCGATGGAATGTGCAACAGGGTATACGATTTTCTTGTCCGGGTCCTGCGGAGATCGGCAGGGTCCAATAATTTCGAGTTAGATTTAGTGGAAGTGTTTCGAATTTTTGGTTTTCAATCAATTAATCTGTTGTGTTTCGTTGTTTTTCTTTGGTATTTGGAGTACAAATGGTGAGCTATTGTATCGGTATTAATTTTCTTTCGGGAACGTAATTGTTGTATTTGATTTAGATATCCTTCTTGCGACAAAGTATTAATCACAGGTTGATAATGTAAATCGACATTTGCCGGTGAAAGAGTTTACTTGTTTGCACATGTAATGTCATTTAGCACGAGTATTTACTTCACAGTTTATTATAGTTGAAATATTCGTGAAAGTATTGGAAACTTTTAGTTCGACTCTGGAATGAAGTTTCTCAGACGTAGATTTGTATTTAGACGACTACCGACAATCGCAATTGATGTCCTTGCATCACGGCGTTCGCTACGTACTTCTCGTACTTCTATGCAGGTTCATCCATCTTTCATTGGCAATTGTCCCCTCGCCGACACCCTGTGCTTCCTGTGCTTCAGCACAGCTGTCACGAATCCGTCATTTCCACTGTTTTCGTTCTCGTGACGATCGTATCGCCACGCAAACAGAATAGTTCGCTCTTTTTTCAGCCTCTCGGCATCTAGCTGAGAGAACGATGTAAAATGAATCTGGAACTTTTATTAATCTCAACCTTCATCGAATACTTGCCAATTACCTTTTTCTTTGTTCATTTCTTTTAACAATTGATTATCTCATTCGTAGACGTTCGATTAATGAATAAATAAATTGAAGGTTTGCCTCCACCGCTTCATCATATTTGAACTATCATTAAAATACCTTCAGACGGTCGTGTTCAATTTTAATTTGACCCGAGGTCGATGGTTGCGAGAATGAAAACCGGAAGGCAAGAGAAGTTGAGGGAGAAAATTATTACTATTACATCCGGATCGAATGTCGCCCCCGATTTTCTCCCCTCTTGTCGTTGTTTTCGAAATGAATTCGCCATTTTTGTTGCTGGCCGATGAACAGCACCGATGATGGACGGGAAAAATAATGAACACCCCCCGCGACTCCTCTATTTTCATTGAACGTTAATTGGTGTCTACGCTGAAGTTCTCTGGAAAATCTGGGGACATTAGACGAATATACGACGGAAGACGAACATTCATAGCGATGATGATACGAAAATCATCTCATTGAAATAAGAAATAATTCGAATAATTATGTACAGTGTAATTGCGGCGACACTTCTTCCCCATCTATATTAATAAATAATACATTAAACGATGCATTGAAAAGAATCGAGAAAATCTTATTTAGATTTAGAAATCGCTGGAATCTTTTGCACGACACTGTAACCGGGTCCAAAGGTGCGAACGTGTTCCCATTGGGTGTACTTGAAACCGGAGCAGTATTCGATGGTGTAATTAGCGATACCGGCTAATTGACCAACGATACGACGGTGTGCGTTTAATGACGCGCCTCTAATTGCCGGCAGCCGTCGCGTATTTTTCTTCCGCGCGCCGGTGAAACGGATTAACCGGATGTGTAATTGCACGCGGTGTATCCGCCGGTGTAATCAGTTCGGGGAATCGTATCGTTTGTTCCCTCTGGCAGGGAGCACGCGAGAATTGTAAAGGGACGGGAAGGGACCCCGGTCGTGTTTTACCTCTGTTACAAGCCGACGTATTAAAACACACGAGCGTGCCCGCGCGTTTTTAAATAGTTTGGAAGCGAGTCTCGGTGTGCCGATATTCGTGAGATATTAATTACGCGGGGATGAATTTACGGCGATTTGACGGTGGATGGGCGAGTGAAAAGTTTGATTTTTCACCATTTTCCTTTTTTACAGCTTTTTCTTTTTATCGCCAAGGGGGTAGTTTAACGAAGCCGGGTAAATTTACGGGGAATTTATTATGAATGTAACGGGTCGCTCGTTTTATCGGGCAAATAATCGGACAGAGGGGGAAATGGAATGGGATAGTTAATAAACATTTGGACAGTCTATCGCTAATGTAATCGAAGGGGGGACGAGAATGTATTGCAAAAGCCGAGGAAGATTCAATAATTGCCCCGTCGTCCACTTCGTTCCATTATTTTCGAAAAGGGCAAGATGTTCTCATTATTTATAGCGCGATATTATAGATAGTGGCAACAGAGCGGAGAAATTCACCCTATCTGTTATCACGTTTACAATGCGAGCGGGCAATGTTTGCCCCGCGCGCGCGTATGAAACACACAAAGGAAGAACTGTCGACGTTCGAAAGCGGCGGGGGAAAAATAAATGCGCGATCGAAGAACGAAACAGGAATTCGAAGTGCAAACGAAGGAAGGTGTATTGCGTGATTTTCCAGAGAAGTTCCCGCGTACGCCGAAGATAAATAGAAATGTCCCCGTCCGGGATCCACGTTCCACGGATGCCAGAAGCAACTCTGATATCGTGCAACCTCGTCCGGCTCCGGTTTCACGGTTTCGAGAGTCGTAAACTTCACGCTTGATCGTGGCGCAGAGCGCACGCATCGTGAGCGATCGTTTCATGCTGGATCCGCGTCGAGATCTCGAGCGTGAAACCTTCAGCTCGAAACCGTGGAAACGAGCCGCGAGAGATTGCCAATCTCCGGGGATCCCGCGGGGACAATGCAGCTGTTGGAAACGACGTCCAGGTTGTCTCCCATCAGAATCTTCGAAAGTTTTGTTCGATTAATTGCTTGGTGAATTGATTTGCTATTTCAACGTAGGCGAAGAATTTTAATCGAACAGTATTTGCATGACGGTACAACGTTTTTGTGGTGAAAAGAGTTTTGGTATTCAGAGAATTTCTTTGTGATATTTTATCCACATTGTTGTACTGCATTCAATGGGTTCTATGTATTTGAGAGAGTGCCCAGATTCTTTTTGTTCCCTCTACTTTGACCACGAACATGGTGTCACATAAATTGAAAGGTGCGTCGCAAAGCCATTTTCGACGCGAGAAATATTGGATTTTTCGACAATCACTTGTGCATGGATGTAAAAATGAAAAAAAATATCAAGGGAGACGCGGTAGAATGATTAATTGTTAATTTTCGAAGAAATAAGTGAAACCTTGGCGTCGCTTCGGGCTGGCCGAAATCGAAATAAGTCAACTGGCGGTGTGTCTTTCTTGTTTTCTGTTTCGCTGTACCAGAAGCGCAGTCAGGTAACTCATCAACCATACAAACCGAAAGGCAGAGAGAATGTAAGGAAAACGAAGCAAAAAAAAAAAAAAATAGAGTGAAAGAGAAGAGGGAGGGAGAGAGAAAGAATTATTAGCATATACGAAACGAAAAGCACTGGAAGATTGAGAGAACGGCTGTAAACTACAATGCTTAATAATTCTACTATCCTGTCATTTGAATCACTTCAACTCCCGTACATTCTTTTCGCACGTTCACGAAACAATCCGCACGATCTTCACGCTGGTATTAAAGATGCCAATTTAATCGAGAAAGTACAACGATACATTAATAACTTCGATGCACGTATTAACGTCGACGAGGTAACGAGGTAACAGTCTCGATGAATATTTCAATCCTGCTCGTTCTCACGGACGTCGTTAATGCGAAAGGAGAAAACGACGGTAAAGAACAAAAAAAAAAGGTCAGACAAATTAAGAAGCATCGGTGTAAATAACGTTAAGCGTGATTGAAGTACGAACTTCTGCTTTTATCCAGCTATCCAAGCTTTTTTGCCGACGATCCTCGCGATTTATATCCTCGTCGGTGCGCGATCGTTAATCGATATGATTTATACCACAGGTGTGGTAGCGTTGCCCGATTCGTAACACACGGGGCTCGCAGGTACGACGGTGATTCGTTGCGGTTCGTGGTCGCCTATCGAGACGACAGGTTCGCTTAATCGAGCCTGGAACTCTCCAGCGCGGTTTGTAAATCGTTTTTCAATCGTCGTTCGAAACGTCTTTAACCCCCGGCCTTATCAATCAAACGAAGGGGCACTTACGTTTCAAGTTATGATTCCGAACTGGCTCCTTGGCAGAGAGCGAAAGGGTAAACGGAACACCGATATTATTTTCCTCTGCTGTTCCGCGTCCAGCGCGGAGGAAATATGTCCGCCGCTTAAACGTACGAATGCTCGCGATTTTCTGGCCACCTGAACATAAGAGCGACGCGCAATTTTACGGTGAAAAATATTATCCTATTCCACGGAGTTCTTTCCGCGACCTGCATACATTTCGAAACGTTGATACCGCTATGGAAACGAAGGATATAGAACGCTCGAGGATCCTCGTGGAAAGTACGATCTTTGTATTAATATTGTCCCCTTTTAGAATACTGTTCACGGTGTTCGCAAGGCCTCTAAAAATATTATTTCCGCGTGGATAAACCTGTATTCTGACGCGTCGAATGAATTAATCATTTCCTCACCTTTGCGATGTTCGTGGTATCACGTTTCTAAAAAGGCACGGGGTTCTCAGCCGAAAATTGTTTGATCGATCAAACTTAATTGTTGATTCCGTCTCGATGGGATGACGTTAGAAATTTCTAATACGAGCGTGATGTCGTTTTTGGCGATTTCCTAAAATTAAACCACTTTAATCTCACTTCTTTCTTTGACGTTCAATCGGCGATTCCGAATTCGATTAATAAAATCGTTCCGTCGCATGGTTATTCATAGATCATTTCGAATACAATCGACGGATCGCAAGGCACTATAACAAGCCCAGATTCTTGTATCCTTCGAAATTCCAAGCCGTTCCAATCTCCCGATGGTTTTCGAGTGTTCACACTCTCGCATTCTCACCCACATAGACACCCGTAATATACACATTGGGTAACGATCGATGTCGCATGAAAGTGTTATGCGCAGATCGGCCGGGCTTGAAACTGACAGGGTTACCAGAAACGCGAGAGAAAGGAAGCCAATGATAAAATAGTGAAAGAGAGAGAGAGAGGGGGAGAGGGAGAGAAGGATTTTCATTTAATAAAAGATACATTTTTTCCTCTATCAAATTCGTTGCTTGTCGTTTTGGAGCGCCTCTGTAATACCGTCAATGTAGCGGGACAGATTGAGGTTCGTACATAGGGGATGAATTCTCTAGACGATTTTGAACATCGTTTCGGGGTATGTGGAAAGTGGATGGAGTAGATAATTTAAATTCGCTTACGCCAACATTTCTTCCCCTTCAAGACGATTAGCGTATCCGATAAATTTGACCGAGTTCACTTGGAATATCGTTTATTTCCCTCGAAGGTCCTTAAGGAAAATTTCAATTTACCAGCGAACGTGACTCGGTGCTCGAACATCGTCGCGTAATCGTGGAATGAAGAAGTATTTCTTCATTATCCGCGGACAATCGCAAGCATTTCGGTCGCGCACACGAACGTTCGATAATAAATCACCCGCTATCTTCCACTAATTTCACTAATTTCTCGAGCCTTCAATAGTTTTTATCCACCGCGTCGTCTGATCCTTTCGCTGGTTACTTTGCCGCTCCGTCGAGTCGAAATTCCCCAGTGGAAGATTTTCCACAAAATCGAGCATCGGCCGCCAGTCTGTCCAAGTTCTTCGCGCGAGCTGCCCTCTCGACGATAAATTCGGTCGGCCGGGTCGCGCACGAACGAACTCACCGCGGTCGTTTAAAAGCGGGAACAGGTGGGCAAGCTGACCTCGCGATGCCCGCCAGAGATCCGAATGCATCTTCGATTGTCGTCCTCGTTTCGAACCGTTTCGACCGACGATCTTCTCCGTAGCTGGCGCACGTGCTCGCCCGTTCAGTCTTATAGAGAGTTCTTTCGGAGTGCACACGCGTGATAAGTACAGATTAGCCTCGAAACGTCTGAGTTCCCCTCGATTCATGCGCGACTAGGCCAAGTCGAAAGGACTCTCGATCTCGAGAGACGACGGAGGATCGAAGCAAGAAACGGTTTCAGCCTTCGGAATTCACCCTGCGCGTGTGGTTCTCGCGCTTTGATTATATTTGAACGGAAATATTTTAACGAAGCATTTTTTTTATCGTGCTCTGTATATCGGACGATACTCATTATTATTTTTATAAGCGTCGCGCTAGTTTTTCTTTAACGAAATTTATTATTCCGGACGATCGAGAGAGGTTTGTGCGTTGAAAGACTGTATGTATAGTAAGGGCAACGTGGAAAATACGATGATTATAGTCGGACGAAAATAATTATCGGTTTAAATCGCAGGAAGAAGTTAAATGGTATAACGAGGCTCTTCTTTCTGCGACCTGCTTTTCGTCGTCGAAACGCGCTTCCGGTTTACCCGTTTTAAAACGAGCTTCCACAATTTTCGTGCAAGCATGCCCGGTTAATTTACAACAACATATCCGGATGGGAAAATTTCTACGTCGGCATCTACTGCGACTAAGCAAAATGTTGCGCACTCTTCCGTCTTGTTCCTCGCTTTCCCAGGCAAGATCTTAAGAAACTTGTGTTTATCACGGCGAGAAGTAACGAAAATAAAATCTAGGGGTTCGCTCGCCTCGCCGGATCCTTTTTGCCATGGCGAAATTCCAGAGATCCGCGGTGGAATGTTCATAAAGGCAGGTCCTTTCTCTCGCTGCTCCGTTCGTCCGACGATTTATCGTCAGGATCCCGCAATTATGGCAACCGAGAATTCCTCTAGGCTTAGCACGCCGGCATTTCATTGCATGACAGTGTATGATGCATATGTGGATAGTTTATGAATTTATAGAAGAAAGCGTACAACACGAACACCATTGCGCGCACACGTTCACACGCGTCTCCGTCGCGCGTTACACGCGCACACGTGTAATTTGCATTACACCCTGCCGGGCAGGGAGCAAGTACGCGATACGCGAAAGTGTTAAATGAGGCCCGTTTAAGGCGGCCGGTGTATCGGGTCAACCAAGGGGGGGGGGCGAGTTAATTGACAAATAAAAGGACATCACAAATGAGAGGTTGAATCCATAAGCAGCGGGGTGCTGGATGAAATTTAAGGAGTAACAAAATTGTAGACACGTCGAGTAGGTGATTCATTACTATTCCGCGGCAATCGGTAACGTTTAATCGTAATAATGTGAAATGAAAATATCGAGGAACAATTGCGATCGGAATACTTGAATAGCCGAGCAACTTATTATCGTCTACACCGATGACGTTTCGTCAGAGACATCCCCAAAACGGAGACGCAGAGAAAGTATCCTGGGCGAGGCAGAAATCTGTTCTCAACTAGGCTCGAACACATCCCGTATTTTTATTAAGCCGCGATGGCGACACCGGTTCGGCAGGGGCAACGCGAGTCTCGCGTAACGAGCTCATTGTTCCTCTTATCTCTTTTATCAGCCGGATTAATCCTTGCTCCCTCGGGCCAGGCCTGTCGTCGTAGAATAAGATCAATTACCATCGGGATAAAGCCCCGTGGTTTCCGATAGACGCCCCTCGTTCTATCGTATTCGACGTCCATCTTGTCCGATAGCCAACTTTCTGGCTTTTTTCCCCGCTTTATTTATTTCCCTTTTTCGCCTTTCCCTTTCTGTGCTCGCGCGAACACCTACTTATCGATTATATCTGGTCCCCTTGAATAATGCGACCGTCCTCTGCGCCGCGCCGGTCACAAACATCTGGGGAATTAAGCACTCATGGTGCTCGCGCTTTGCAAGTATAATTCCGCGTCCCCTTTCGAGTCGTATCTTGAATATTTTATTCCGTTTCTTGCGACGGGGCGCGGTGAAACGGACGCGGAGATTATAGGATACGAAATTTAATTTCCTTTCGATAATTAACTTATGTTTAATCCTCTTTTCATTTACGCACTCGTCTTCTTTGTGTCCGTTTGATATGAATGACCGGTGTACGTCACGTCACGTTGAATTACATAACGGATCATAAGAGGAATTTACTAGGCGTTCCGCGATTTTAGATAACGATTAACGAGCTAATTAACACGGCCCTGCGGTGGCATTCAATTAAAATGATATAAAAGATAGCGTAAACGCTTGGCTCAGCTTGATCGCTATTAAGTTGGGGCTAATTTGTGTAATGTATAATGCATCGAAGCTTACGTGGCGTAGAACCTCATCAACTATGGTGCCGTTACTTAGAATTTTTGCCTAATTAGTTCGGGCTAACGAGGACGTGCCGCGTTCTTCTACGTCCATCGTTCTCCTTCGAGCACGCGGAGGAAAATTTTCCTCGAAACGAATTTAAAGCGGTTCCCGTCGCGTCCGATTGTCATCGTTTTATTATAATATATTTGCTGCAACATCGAGGCGGAAAGGGGGACAGAAATTAATTGCTCGAGGGAATCGAATCCAATTCGCGTTTAACGATGACTCGATGGTCATCGCAAAATTCCGATACTCGCCGCATGAACGGGTGCGTTGGTTTTGAGCGAAGCGATATCCCCGCTTTCTGGCCACGATTTCGTTCCTTTTTCGCGAAGAAACTGGTCGCGCGGCGAAAAAGAGAAGGTTCGTTTGAACGAGCGAACCGTCGCGCGAGCAACGAAACGTTCGTACGAGCTGGACGATCGGACATTTCGCTCCTGTTGCCCTCTTGTTTTATGGAAGAACATCGGAATACAATTATCTGGATTATTCCAAGCGTGTCTAGGATCCAAAATTAATTGAGCACAGTATGTATACGATTTAACAGCCCCACGAATCCCCCTCCCTGCACAAGCTCGAAAAATATCGTGACAACAATATTCACCAGTTCAACGCACGAGCATCGCGTCGCAACTACCTTTCTTTTCTGCGGAAATAATTTCGCACGGACATATTCGGGACAAGAGCTGGCGTTTATTACATAACTACATTGTGGTGCTTCAGTTTTAACGCTTAAAAAGAAAAACAAAACATACACACGAGAGATATAAAATTATTTCACATGAAATTAATCTAGGCGAACTAGAAAAGACAAAAATCGTAAAATAACGCGACTGTCTCCTTTTTCATTTCTTTCCCATTCTTTTCGCGGTCGTTGTTAGAGTGTGACTAGGTCACAGGTGATCCTTATCGCGGCTGTTTCCGCAGGAAAATCGTTTGCATGCCACCTCTGTCACGTTTCGCGAGAAACACAAGAGAACACGCACCGGCACAGAATCGTAATCTCTGTTTTCGAGCAGTCTCACCGTTCTGCATCCGCATTTTACTGCTCCTTTCGTTTCCTTTCTTTTCTTTCGTTCTTGCGCCTCTTCTCCACGGTTATATTTCTCTATTTTCTTTTATACTCCTTTCTGCAACAGATAAACGACCCGATTTCTACCCACGGCGCTTCCACGGTGTAACAGAGGATGGGGTGATTCGTTGACGGCGTTCGCGTGTAAAAATGGGAGCTTTACGTCGCCACGTTTCGCGGCGGTTCCACCCCCTTGCATTCCAACGGATCAATTTCACAGACCGCGATTTATGGTGTCTCGAAAGGGGTTTATGATGCAGCCGCGTGTCGATCAGATTATTCTTACGTCTACGGGTTCGAAATATTTTTTTAGATCTCCTGTGTATCTTTTCTTTCAGTTTCTAATGGTTTATCTGTAATTGTCAACGAGTCGAATCAGAAAAGGGTCCTTCTAGTTGTTACAATCACCTATGGGCTAATATCTATTTGTTTGTAATATTCAATGTCCCTTTTCCTCCATTCGTAATGATTTCTGAAACATGGTCTCATTAATTCGATTGCAGTCAGATTCGCGTCCGCTGAACGAAGCACCAGATAAATTGTGACCCAGTTCGCGAATAGTTTGTTTCGAATTTCATTGGAGACTCGACGCGCGTGCTCGATTGTGTACGAGAATTAGCGCGATTAATTAATTGTTCTGTTGGGTGCACGTTTCGCGCACCGCGAGCGGGTAAATATTTTAGTAGGACCTTGTTAAAAAAAGAAAGAAAAAAAAACAAGAAAACATCAACGAGGGGTTAATTGCATCTTCTGGAATGAAACGAACGATGGCAGGTTGCGCCTTGTTAATTAATCAAAGGATATTGTTTCGCGTTTCGCCAAAGACGTCTAACGTTCTTCGTTAAAACAGCACTTTTAGATCAAATTCGTTCGTCTGTTACGCTCCAGAAATGTTCGTAGAATTGCTCGCGTACTGTTTCATCGGGCGCTCCCATTTTTAAACGCCGCCAAGCGTGACTTGATACCCCCGTGTTTTAAGCACGCTTCGAGTACGTGCGTGCCGGAGAATTCGCGAGGACGCGCCCTGGGTGGAAGATTTTAGCGATCACTGGTCGTGGACCAGTCGCCCGGCAGCTTCCGGCCTGATGGAAAGTCTGTGAATTGTTCTCAGGGGTGGGTGTCTACATTTCAAGAGTGGAGGAGGGTTCGGTGGCCGAACGTGCTGGACTCAGGCCAGGAGACACCATCTTGGAGGTGAACGGCACACCCTTCCGTGCGGTGACCCACGAGGAGGCCCTCAAAGTGAGTTTCTACTTTCATTTTCCGAATCAGAAAATTTTACATAACATATGGAACGATCGGACGCGTTCACGCGCATTTCGATTCACACTTAGGAAGGCAATCAAGCAAACAAACCGGGCAAATGGTAATTGAAGTTTGATCGAAATCGTCCGTCCGCTATTCATTTATATGTCCTTTTGAAAATGTTGTCTGATTGATTTGGGTACCGTTAGAATAGTTTGCAGGGTTAATACGCGATCAATTAATTAAAGTGCTTAGTGCGTCTCAATTATATGCTGATCGTAGAATGATATATTTTGGTGGTTGCGGTTTGGTTTTTGGTACTGGTATTATGAAAGTATCATTAATGAGCTTTTAATATATAATATCGTAAGAAATATTTTTTCAATAAAAATTTCTGAAGTATTGTGCCAACGATGTCTAAAAATAAATATAATCATCTACTTGTTCGAATGGAAAATTAATGTTGCGATTGATAGGCGTCACACTCGCGGTTCGATGGCGAAGAATAGTTACATATTCTCGTAGGCAATGATTTTCTGATAACCATCGTGAACTGACAGTGGCGATGTTGTATCGAAGTCTTGGAACGTTTCCCTAAACACGATCTGCTGGCTACGTGCCTGATCATAACGAAAAATCAGTGTTAAATTATCCTGTCCATTGGCGTGCAATCGATCGAGTTTATTTCGCGTTCATGTGTGACCTTAAGAGTCAGCACGTCAATCGCGAATACCCATCAAATTCTCAAACAGATTGTTATGTAGCCTGACGTAAGCGATTTCCTTCGATAACTATTATCTGACGAATTTTTCTGTTATAAATCACCACTTCTTTTATCTTTAGAAATGAAAATAGTTTCTTTCCAACAGAGAAATAATTTTAAAATATCCTCTGAAAGTAATCTAACGAAATTAGAAAATTTCACTTCCTTCACTTCCTGATTTTTTGAATAGGCCAACATCGATTTCTGTCACACGGTGCTCTCCCGTTTTTAGTAAAGTGTTTCTTTTACTCTTGTTCTCAATTTGCCATCCGATAAATAAAATTTCAATTTCGTACAGCACACAAGGATATCTTCCGCTGCACAATAACTTCTTAGGTACAATATTGTTTTTCAATTTCCTTCCGCACATCTTCCGTTTTTTATTGAGAGATGGAAAATTACGTGAAATCTCGTGCGATATTTAATTCAAGCTGGAGCTGACTCGTCAGGACTACGGAGAATCGAAGTATCGTAATAAAACTCTCGACAATGCGATCCTCTTTTACGAACGAGGTTAACCTGCCTCGAATATTACTCTGAAGTATTGCTTAAACAACTTATAGTTCATACTCCGGATAATTCCACGGCACGGAACAGGATGGAGTCCAATAAATAATCAATAAAATAGTTTCGCGAATCTATTGTCAATACACGTCGTAACTAGAAGCGCAAGGAAAATGGAGTACCGAGAAACGAAGGTAAATTCTTCCCGGATACATTACCAATTGCACGGCGCATTAAACTCAACGCAGCAATTGAACGAAGCTCACCCTTAGCAAAACATTAGAACCGAAATAGAGTTTGCACGTGGCCCGGGAGAAAGCAAAACGATATAATACAGCGATATAATACATCACCGCGTTGAGCAAAAGAAGGAAATTACTGAAGCCCTTCAGCGGTGCGAAATCAAGCGAAAATATTTTTTGCACCGTACACACAACTGCAAAAGTATGCCCGCTCGCGCGACCCAATTGATGCAACTAAAAGCTCAGCTTGTATCGAATTCAGCTGCATAATAAGCGAAACATAGGTTGTCTCCTTAAAAAAAAAAAAGGTAAAAAAAGCGGCCAGCAGGTGTGCATGATCGATCAATAGCTTTGTTCGATGGACCGTGAGGTCTTTGTTCGTCGACGAGGCCTGAAATTCCGCGGTGTCGGGTATGAAAAATGAGAGAAAGGGTTGAAAGCGGTGGGGGTTGGACTATCGACTGGCCAGATGGAAAGAAGCGTCGCTCAGAGCCACGCCACGAGTAATCTCTGGTGTAAACGCTTCTGATGGGTATCTCTGGATCCGGTGGCTCGTCATACTCTTATAGTAGCTCCGAAGTTTCGAGACAAAAGCCTGACGACAATGGGCCATCAGGGTATCAGACTGGCACGGTGAAGAGCCACGTAGTTCGGCGAAACCCGTCTCGGAATTTCGAATACACGAACGGTTTCTCTATCGGTGCTGCCTACTTTAGACACAGGCCCGTTCCCTCGGAACAGTAAAAGTAATATATCCCGACCCTGTTTTCAGGGTTACAGGCGTCCTCAGACTCGAGTGGATTGGTTTAAAGGCGGTGGATTATATATTCGGATTGCATTGTCCATCGACCCTTTCACGTTGTCCAAATCTTGACCGAGGGTGGAAGGTATTTCTGTACGTGGACGAGAATGTTGTATTTTCGTTGCGCGAAATATCAGAGCGAACGGCGATCGATTTTCTGGTATTCTTCACGATTCACTGCGGTTCACGTTTCGCGATAGCAATTTGTCGGGAAATGTATGAGACCGTAAAGAGTGAAGGTAAGATCCGCGTAAGAAAGGGAATCGAGGGACGTAAACAATATTGGCGACGCAGAAAATTGTGTCCGCGGGTTGAGAGATCACTACCTCGATGGGATCCGGTGCGATTTAATCGTTCGTCAATGTCGCGACGGGCGCGGGGTCGAGATAATGCTTAAATCGATCGCGTGGAACGCTCTTTGTGGGCGATCGCGAGATCGTCCGTTTGCGCGAAATACGCAGAACGAGAGGAGGCAAACGTTCGCTCGACGGCGATTCCTTCGTTGAAGGAAAGTCAGCCTTGGCCCATGGAACTACGGAAATTGGAGGTGCCACGATTTCTGGACGATCGCGATAGGTCAAATGGTTGACCCACTTCGACGATCCATGGATTAAGTTTCCGGTGCGTTCGTACTGCTCGTGGATAACAGCGTCGTCTATCCGTCACTGTAATCGAAACGAAGTTTCGTTGATTCAAGGTCCCCCTGTTCAGCTCCGATTTCCGATTGGCCCGGTCGCGCGGGCTCTTTCACCGAAACCTGTGTCGTTAAACGGACAGGCGGTCAAAGATTTCACCTCGAATCCATTAAAACTGAATGGACCACCCCTGCATTTAATGAACAGAAATTTGCATAATATTCGACAATTATTTGCATAAAATTGTCTGCCGTGGGACCGACCGGGATTGTTTGTCGTTCACGAACGTTCCGTCCAGAAGAACGACTCCTGGCTCCAGTCGGCCCCTTGTCTGACATCGATCGGTGATAAACGTTTAAACGATGCACCGATTAAATTGCACGACTGTCGTAAAATGTAATGGCGGCGGTGGCTTGTTATTTCGTAATGGCTAGAGTAAAACTATCAGACACACCGGGGGGAGATGCGTGAACGGCTCGCGTACGGTTTGCCGGATTTATGATGCGCTTTTCCCCTGAATTCATTAGAGAGACCGTAAATTTAGGGTCGCGAGAGAAACACCCGAACTGTACTCCGAGTGTAATGGACCTTTTTTTCTTTGGAGAATCGCTGTGCCGTTAAACGGAGACGGCCCGATGCTTTATCGGTCATGGCGGCTGGAAATTTGATCGGCGGACAATCCCCGCGGATGAGAGGGTGTACGAATAATCGCGGCAAGCTTGGCGCGGAGTTTAATACAATGCAGAACGAACTATCGAATTGGCATATTAAAATAAAAGTAATAATAACGTATCGTGGCAAGCCGCGCAGATGTATAATGAAACACCGTGTACATTGTTGTTTAACGTTGCACTAAAGCATTCACTGTTTCATTGTGAAAATTCAGCGAAAGATATGTACAGAAGATTTACTAATGAGGTAGCATAATATTGCCTTGAAATGTCGCGAGCAATCTCGTTCTATTGTTCTGCGAACCTTTTCATACTGCCGATGGCGCAAGTAGAATGGGCCGCCAAAGGCCAGACAGTGGTAGCGTTATCGTGTAAACCAGAATTTTAACTACTTAATGCGCAAGCTCTGTGTGTGTCACATAGGTCTGAAAAAACCAGCGAAAATGTGCATGCTAGTGTCTCATATGGTCTTTGGTTGATACGTTTCCTACCAACAGGACGTCTTATCAGGTCTTAAAATAGGCATCGTATTTTATTCTTAGGATAATAGGATTCAGGTCTCAGACCCTGCTCACGGTTTTATTCGACTTAAGAATTATTCGACCGCCCAGAATTATCCTACTGTCCTTATGGGCGCGTCTGGCCAGTTATATCTTATACCACTTAAACAACATCTGAGCTTCTCTGACTGTACCGCAGTGTAATTTCACACGAGTATCTGAATCGTATTAATATAGAACACACCAATAAATCACTCATTCCAAATTGAAACAGTTTTCACTTGCAAACCAACGTGAGTTCATTTCTCGATTCGCTTAATTTCTCGCTCAATTGAATTTACCTCAAACTGTTGACGTCTGAATTATCCGCCTATCATATTCGTACAATTCATTCGCACGCGTATTGCAAAACAGTTGAACGGCGTTTATTAGTGGGTTCATAATGATAAATATTACTCCCTAAACTTCTCGACGAATCGGAAGTTAATGCGCGATAACTTTGAGAAATACTCGAAGAATGAGAGGAACGACGAGATGAAGAGCACAACGAACTCACGCTTGCCGCGCACGCACGCCTGATATCCCTATTAGCCTTCATCCGACGCCGCGACGCGACGCTCCGATTTTTCTCTTTTTTTTCTTCCTCCGGCGTCCCCGGACTCGCCTCCTTTGCGCCGTCTTGGCGCCAAGCGTCCCGACGCCCTCCACAGAATCCCGTCATTTATTTTCTCTCTACATAATGCACGAAGCTACCACGGAAGCTGCTTTAGAATCTCGTCGCTGCCGGAATCGCGGTAGGCAAAAGCGTGCTCGTTCCAGCGAGTGCACGTTTATGGGAACTGGTACACGAGCGAGGATAGATCGATCTGAAATTGCTTCCCCTCCCTTCCCTCTGTCTCTCTCTCTCTCTCTCTCTGTCTCTCTCCCTTTTCCCTCTTTCCGTGTCTATCCCCTTTACAGTTCTTGTCGTGGAAGGGCTGTTTGCCGTCGCCGCCACTGCGCCCTCTCCGTCCTTTTCTATTCCCGGAAAGGGCCGACTCATTTTTGGCCCCGACGTTTCTGTTAGGAATATGTCACTATTTTTAGATTGTGCTACAGACAATCGGAGTTACCCTTCGACAGGTTTTTTTTTTTCCATTCAATGTTTCTGTCTGATTTAAGGCAATTATTTTCTCGTCGGTCCTACGAAATGTTTTTTTACGGTACTGTTAGATGTTTCGGTGCAAGGACGTTTGTTTTAGAATGTTGTTAATAATACTGATAATAATAGCAATTTGCTTATGGGCATACAGTAAATTTCACTTTCTACAGTGAAACAAGAATCTGTTCGTACTTCATTACTTCTTTGTGCTTTATCTGTCCCTCGTGAACGATGTAGGAATTTCAGGATCGTAAGAGCAGTTTTTACCAGAACTTATACATCTTTCATCGTGCAAGTTTTTATATTGCATTGATACTTTTACAACCTGATAAAATGTAACTACTATTCCTATAATTTACGTTGCTATATTATGATGCACACTTGATGAAATATCTAAAATAGAGACAGAGAAGATCAGCGAAATTATTGCCGCTGCAATTACTCGGAATCTTAATATATTACAGTATATATATATTATAGATGGAGATATATCTTTCATATCTGTGAGGAAGACGAAGATAACCGGGAACCACTTTCATTTCGAACTACCCGAAAAGGTCCAACAAACATGAATTTTCTCTCGGGGGAGTGCGCGAATAGGCAGCCATAAATTCGCCCTTCTTTATCCCCGTTTCAGGAAATGCTTGACCCAGAAAAGTCGTACGAGAATTCACGAAAGTGATCGAACCCTTATCCGTTGCCGAGTTAAAGGCCGATTGTCATGGAAATGCGCACGACTATTCGATTTCGTTGTGCGAGAACGCTAACGACTTAATCCACGAATGCTAACGAAGGACCGATTATACGATTTACGATACGCGATTCCTCGATGTTTTAACGTTCAAAGTGAACCGTGAAAAAGATGTTCTTATCGACAAAGAAAATCTCGTGCAGCTCATCGTGCAAGGAATTATGACATTAAATCGCGAATTCAGAACTGTGGCACTACGTGTTCTTATCCCATCGATATCGAACTTGTTCAACGAGCAGTCCAAAATGTTAATAATATTTAAGAAACAGTTTAGCTTTATTATGTTTCAATTGGTGTCAGTGTTAAAAGCATGCGGGACCCGCGGAATTACTACGTGTTTTTATATTGCCCAACGTTTTACATGTGCGATTGGTGTAGCGTAATAGAATATTTCAGTGTGGCAAATTGAGCGAATTCTCGAGATCCACGTGCTTCAGCCACGCGATAAAGTGACACTTTCCGGATCCATTGGCGCGACTAACTCAATTCCATCAGAACGACGACTTAGGGGCATCCGGGTGTAGACCATTGAAATGTGAAAAAGCTAACTCTATCGCGACCATTAAATTACTCTCCGTGAATAAAGGAACGTTCATCGGAATGGTACTCCAATGACGCGAGGATTTTACTGCTTCCGGATGTAGCGCGTGATGCTTAACCGTTCCAAATTTCATTTGCAACTAACATTTGATATTCCTACCCCGTCGACGGAGTACTGCGATCATAAATATTCGTGCTGCTAAACGTTGGACACCTGTCGATTCGAAACACCTGCAGGAACAACAAAGATTGTTATTATCCTTTACTTGGACAAGTATGTAGAACCGCGTAAAACTTCACAACAGGTGAGAAAGAAAACGCGAGTAAAATATAACCAGGATGCACCGGTCGAAGCGTAAAAAAAAAAAAATGACAAGCACGCTCTCACATCCCACCAGGGCACAGACAAAAATCGATTTCCAGCTGGTGCGCGCTCGGCAGAAATCTCCAAACATGTTTACTCCCCTAAAATCCATCGTCGACGCCACTCGAGATCGTTTATCTCGAGTCAGTTGGCCGAGAAATATCACCGAGAAACACGAAATCCACCGGACCGATAGCTGGCTCCGTAACAGCTGAAACGACTTCCGTTTCGCCAGAAGAACCTCGGGGCTCGTCCTCGCGACGCGGCGACGGTAAATACGTACACGCGAGAATTCGCTAAAAGGAGGATCGTGTGTGACGTCGCGACCGGAATCGGACCCAGCCGGGACACGATAAGGAGTCGCGGTCTCGTCGTATGGTCGCCCTTCGACCTCATGAATTATTTATTTAATTGGCCCGCGGCCGAAAGACGAACGACGACCGTGAAATCGCGCGACGATACCTGGCCATAAAGCATCGCGGGGGCTTCTGAATGGCCTCGTAATTTACGCGCCGCTATGCGGTCCCGTTTCCGGTTGTCCCTTGGCGTGTTTAGCGACAATGAAAGTGAAATAATTAGGGTGTTGTGCAGTTGGGACGTTGTAGGTCGGATGTACCGTGCTTACGGGTATTGTGCTCGTTGAAAAGTGGATCGAAATGATGTTAGGAATAGACGAGTTGTGTTGTGTTTGTTGTGCGAGTTCGCAGTGTGAGTAGAGGCCGGCTATGACGGACGCGTTCCACTGAACTGCCAAAGGGGTAACAGTTTCTCTCGTGATGTCTGCGTAACCGTTGCGTTAATTAATATCGAATTGTATTTACATTAACGTAAAAATTGTGGCGAGTTTTTGCGGGGAAGGGTAATTATTTTCAATAATTATTGTTCGGGGACAATTAGTCTCTAATTGATTTCTTCAGTTTCAAGTATTCAACCTTGTTTCGATTGTTCGACGATTCCCCGAATATTCCGAAATTATTAGAAAGTAACGCACGTCACAGGCGAATTAAAATGTACAGTTCAACGATCGTGTAGATAATTCGGTCTCTCGAAGGCTTGTCTGACCGGCGCGGGCGCATTCTACTGAACCCTCGCCTTGCTGCAATTTTTGTGCCGTTGTTGCCATGTGGATCAGCCGTTAGGGATTGCATTTGGTAATCCTCGAGTTTCCAGTAGCTAAATGGTAAACGAAGGCAAGAGATACAGGAAACGAATCATGTCAGGAGGTCGTCATTATAATTGACGATCGACCGACTCCGAAATAGTTGGGAAATTACGGGCTACAACCCTTTCGTGTAGGGGCTCGTTTTCTTCGGTAACGATAGCTTTTCTGCTATATTTATTATCGCGAAGTCTTCACCGAGCTCGTTAATTTTTTCCAAACGCTCCCCCTTGTTGTTGTAGCCGAGAAACAGGAATCGTATTGATTCCTTCGAAGAGCAAAGTCAGCCTTTCTTATTCTCGCTGCAATTATTCAACGACCGTAGCATGCCAGCCGTTATTGAATATTATAATTAGCTAAAGAGCTGCTTGCTCGCAGATTTTCGTCCGTGAAAAGTTGAACTTTTCGAAATGGAAACGATGGTTTTAATAGAACCATTCACTACAAGCGTACAATTAGAAGTGGTCTTCCGTTGGGATTGTTAGGGATAAGGATCAGCATGATCTTTTTATCGCCCATGCACACGCGAAACGCGGTTTCCGTTTTGTATTAGCAATAGCAAAGAGGCGACCATTACGCTACTTTGCGTGGAAATGGCTACGCTAACGACACTGTCCTCCTGTGAATTAAAAACGTCCATTCCCTGTAAAATGAATCCCTGTTCCCCCTGTAACTAAATACCATTGCTAAGTTAATCGTGAAAACAGCAGTGCGATTTCTCTTAACGATAAATTACAGCTGAAAATTGCCCCCTAAACTCTAATGCATGAAAGGTATTTATATATTAACTCTGATTTCCACTGTAATATTTTTAGAAGTTATTCTTACCACCAATTTGATCGTCCCAAGATTAATGACAAATATCACGAAACGAGGATTCAGCGTGCAACGAATTCTTTGTGTTCCGTTTGAAACGAAATATTCAGATTTGCTGTTAGCTTTCGGAGAAACGAGCGATCAGCGTTCTTCTGACGCGTCCGATCGCCCCGTAGTTCCGGAATCTTGGACACAGTAATTTATGCGGCCTCGTCGGAGAATTTCCACGCATTCGCGAAGGATCCTTCGCGATCTCAGAAGGCGGAAGATCGGTGACGCCAGCACATGCCTAGCATAGATACGACCAAATTGCATCTCCACGGTGTCCTGGGCCAGAAACATAGAATTCTAAGGACGCGAGCCGGGCTGGGTCAAGGATAGGCAGGATGTGACGTCACCGACCGCCAGGAGATCGATATCCTAGCCAGCGAGTGGCGTCATCGCGAAACGCACTGTCTGGTCCTTGTTGATCTTACACGTGTTAATTTCCTTCGAGCGTGATCTTCAACACCGTGAATATTTTTCTCGAATATTTTCCATTCGCTCCGTTTCGATGTAGGAAAACCTGTTCCCCCTTAGCCTGTTGAATTTTTCTTCGAGGCATTTCGCAATGGACGTCCGTTGTTGGAACTTCTGTTTCTTAATCGATATACTTATCGGGAATAATTATTACGGCACGACGATGCGATGGAACATTCGGCAAAATAAACAGAAACTCGAAGTGCTGTGCAAGCATATTAACGGGATCGGTGCAAGACTTGCAGGTCGGTTTCGGTGTTTGGTATGGCGGAGTATATTAGAGCGGTAATATTTTCATTGGAATTATTCCGGTGCACGTGATGTGATTAATTATTACAATCATATTGGAGTAACACGCGCGCTAGCTTGAGCGTGTAATATTAGTATTAAAATTGAGAGGGTTCGGAGTATTTGTTCTAATGAAGGTAGTTCTCGACGAGATCCCAGTGGCGACAGATTTCGAAAATCCACGATGTGTAAATCTTGCTCAGGATTTCCGGTCTCGGGTCTGATTTAATTCGCGCCATACTCATAGTAAAACCGTGAAGACACGAATTCGCTGGGACCTGCTCATCGTACTTCCAAATTCCAGGCTTACATTTTACCCGTTCCCCTTTGACTTTAATTCCATCACGTTTTTCACCGAACCCAGCTGATCCCTCATGAATTCACATTGCATAACCTTTTCAATCTTCCCGGCCACATTTCATAATTTATTCGCACAGCAGTATAATTTTATCATCCCACCACGTCTCTTGGAATCTCCAATTAAGTCGATCAAATATGTACGAATATCTTTCTATTTTTCACTCACGTCCAACTAATAATAATAATAATGATATTCATAATTTTTTCAACTTAATATTTTTCTACTTTCCCTTCGCCCTTCTACATTCGTGTGCTCTCCATTCCACGTACGAAAAATCGATGTTTTTCGTGATACCCGTTGTCCCGAGCGTCATCGAGAACACTCGAGTTTGTTGTTACACAACGCTCAGCTGACGCGGTCTTTTGAAAATTCTGCCAGGGATCGCGCCGACGTTGTCCAGGCTTTCATCCTCCCAGGGAGAACGGCATAGAAATCGTTTGTTCCTCGTTGACCCGACACGCGACGATTGTACGCTCTTTCGCTTGCCAAGGTTGCCCCGGAAGAAACCCTCCGCGGACAATGATTTCTTTCAGTTCGCCGAGGCCCGACACGTATAAGCGATCTATTCTGAGGTAGTCGGCGCGGAATCCTCGGCTGCTGATATGTGTATGTCGCTTCTTTTGCATAAGAGCGCTGTCAGGATGCTTGGATGATGCTCAAAGGACGGGCCAAGTCATCCGGCGTCTTCTATTCCGTCGATACAGTCGCAGCAAACCTCGTTTAAATGACGCGCCTGCCAAACAGGAAACTTGCGCTCGCGTTCCACAGTACGCGGCCACTCTAATTTATGGCAGTTTGGGTTCGAATGCCTTTATTGGATTGGATAAATCTAGTTTACCGGGGGCAATGAATAAGGGGCCCAATGTAGTCGACAAGAACGGGTCACAATTGCTGCCGATGGCATTACATTAAATCTAGGAGCTATTCAATTAACGCCATCCAATCTGCCGCTAATTCGACGCCGCCTCCAGGCCCTCGTAAACTTTTTATATCTGCCCACTAGCCGGAGTTTAGTAATTAATACCGGATCCGCGATATCGAGGGGAATTAATTTCTGAAAAATGTCGAATCAATCGCTGAACTGCTGAATTCGTAATCGTCCTTCCATAAGACGTTTTCTTTCCAACGTGCTGTACGTATCGAACATTTTACTATTTTATGCAAACATGTTGAAGTAAAATTGATATTTCGCGTAAATCGTATTTTGCGCGATCAATAAATGAAATGGGTTACGCGATTGAACATTTGTAAATAATATTCGTCGTTTCTCCGTGCAGATGCTGAAGTCTTGTCGAACCTTAAGCATGACGGTGCGTGGACCAGCGTTGGATCCTCGTTGCAGAGGCGGTCATCCGGTATGGTCGACTTCCGGTCGCCAGCAGTCCTGCAGCTGGATCGACCGTCAGGGCCGTCCAACTTCACCGCCACCGAATTATCCACCACGGGACTCGAGGTACGGTCCAAGAACGAGAAAGGTCGAACTCTGTATCGAGCCCGGCCAATCACTCGGGTTGATGATAAGAGGTGGCCTTGAATACGGCCTTGGAATTTATGTCACCGGTGTCGATAAGGACAGCGTGGCAGATCGTGCCGGTCTTTTGGTAAGAGTCTCCTCCATTTTATCACTACAATCGGGGCTGTTGATTTGCCGTGGTTTCGTACGGTTTGATTCGGCGGAATAATTTGAGAATGATCAAACCGATATCTGTGTCTCTTATTTTGACGCGCGGCGAGATTGAATAATTTAATGCAATTCCGTTCCTAAGCTCTCTTTAATATATCGTAACTGACAGAATTTCAATCGTGTCGTTATTAATGCATATAATAACATACATTTTAATCGCGACATCAATTGATATTGTTACGATTCAACGTACGTAGGATCGACGTAATCGGGCGTTCACGAATAAAGACTGGTGTCAATTAGCTGGTTATTGGTTACGCGATATTCAATGACAGGAAGAATTACTTAAGTGGCCGTATTAGAACTGCCTAAAACACTCCGACGACAGATGTGGATGGACATTGGCAATAACTTATTTCCAGTATATTTTGTGATTCGAGGATCGTCGCAAACATTGTGCCATAAAAAATATGTGGTCGTTGCTTCTACGCAATTGGTTCCTGAGAAATGTCTCGATTTTGGAATATTGCTAGGTGGGCGATCAAATAATCGAGGTGAACGCGCAAAATTTCGAGGAGGCGACCCACGACGAGGCGGTCGAAATCCTGAAGACCAACAAAAGGATGACCCTACTGATCCGTGACGTAGGGAAAGTGCCACACTCTTGCACCACCAGTCAGCCTATCGTTATGCAAACCTCTAGGTATCCCGAACACGATCCATTACTTTTGGAGAGCCCTGGAAATCATCGACCGCCGAGTCCAACGTAAGAAATACTTATATTTTGTCCGATCAACATTCTATCAATAAAAGGGTTCGCGGCACAGAATATTCGGAATTGAATAAGCGAAAATCATCTTCGTCAAAATACTTTGCGACAGCAAATATCGCGAATAGAATAACCGGGAATAGTCGTTGTAAAAATAAAAGATTGGGAAATTAAGGGCTCTGAACTGTGGCAAATTGAAATGTGTAATATTTGCGTGGCGTCTGATCGTGAAATTTATCGTTTCGATTAGAATCGCGAGTGATTGGCGACACAGGGGCGGCATGCACACAGTTTCCGCCGCGACCGCCGCGATGGTGGAGGAGAAAGCAAGGGTGGTCCTCGCCAGGAGCGAAAGGGCCGCGCTTTCCCAACTTCTGGCCGATTATAGAACGCGTCGAATGACAATCGAGGATCTGGTAGTCAGTCTGGGCGATCTGTTGAACACGCACGAGAAATTGACTCTGTTAACGGAGCTCAGGGAACTCGTGGACAGCAAAGACAGGGCCGCCTTCGACGATTTGGTTTACAGGCCAAGGGTAGCCATGGCGGCTAGGGTACGACTTTGATAATATCAATAATAATAATAATAATAATAATAATAATAATAACAGAAATATTAATGACATTAATTTTACGCTGCTCACAATTGCAATTTTATTCAGCAAGACAGGTGGAAATTGTTAGCTTGAAAATATTATTAGAAGAAACCTTTTCTTTTTAATATTAACATGAAATAATGTTCTTTTTAATATCCCCTTACCTTTCAATTACAATCGTTCGAGCGTTCGCAAAGCTTTGACGAATGAAAAATTACCATTTCTTTTTCCGTTCGATTTTCAGAGAAAAGGAGACCGTGCCCACTCGGACCTAATAGTAACGCCATCGCTTCACGATCTGCCGGTAAGTGAAAAAGAGACTCGCCCCACCGTACAATACATATTGAATCACGGATAATTCTCACACACACGACGACGACTCACTCGATAAAACTCACACGATTATTCTCCATTATTATCTCTGTCTGTCTGCCTTTCGGGATATGTATAGAAACTATCTATCTCTATCTTTCTCACTCTCTGTTCTGCGTTGTCCACTGTAACTGTTAGATCTGGTGACTGTTTTCTCTCGTTATATCCTGTCTCTGTCGCCGAGTTTCGCCAGCGACCTACCCCTGAGATACGCCCCTTTCCGAATACCGTTGCCACGTTATTCGAAAAAGGATCTCGTGTCGGGTCTATCGCGGCGAAAGGACAATATCCGTAATGCTCGCCCCCTCACTGAATGTATCCAATTAGATCGCAACAAAAACAAAAAAGAGTTAAGCGTAATAGCCTGCAGACGGAACGAGAATCATTCATATAATGTAAAATCGTCGATCGTTTTGAATACCGAAAGCAAGCGTAAAACCACGTACGAATGAAACGAGGAAAGGAGGTGGGTTATTGGGGGGGAAAAAAGGGGGTAAACGATAGGTCATTGTCGATTGGAGAGGTGCGAGATGATCACGGAGAGGTGAAGAGGGCTATATGACAAAAGAGGAAGAGGCGAAGATATATCTGGTGAACGTCCAAGGAAATCATCGAGTTACCAGACACGTCTTCTGTCTATTTCTATTTATCGACGGGACGTCGATTCGGGCAGGATGAACTTTTTTGTGTTCGCTTAATTGCTCACGGCTATCGCGGGTGACCTGTGAAGCATGACTCGGGAATCTCCCTGCATCCAATTATTCCACTATCATTATTACATTCGTTTCCGTTTCTGGTTAGAGGCGGATTCTTTCGCTTCATATTCCTTCTACGTTTTCATCTATTTCTACTTGAATACTATACGACTCACTCTCTCTCTCTGTCTCTCTCTCTCTGTCTTTCTCTCTGTCTGTCTGTCTGTGTTTTGTTTATTATTTCGCTTAGTGTTAGTGCGCTTTCTTGGCAGACAGTTGCCGCCTTGTTTCCGGTTTGCGCTCGTCAACGTTTCGCGTCCCTTTGGACACTGCAGTCGAGATTGTTTGTCTAGCGCTTCAGTGCCATGCCAGTGCGCGAATATTCGAAGCCAGCGTGAACGTTCCATTTTGCGAATACGGGGATGGGCAAGTTTATCTGGGAAAAGCGGAAAGTGCGTTACGATATATGGGCGATGGCTTCGAGTATTCAGAGTCTCCGATAGTTTTGGATGCGTTAGGTATCTAGACATGCCTGCAAGTATTAGATCCGCGTTGAATGCCCACCGATAGATGCGAATTTGTTTGCCTCTCTTCTGATTTTATTTCCTATCTTTTCACGCTAACCACATCGGAGGGGACAGTACATAATGCGACATTTACGAACGAGTTCGCCTGAGCTTTGCGCTGGAATTCTGTTTCGTTCTGTCGGTCGAGCGCGTGATAAGATAATTGCCATCCTGATAAGTATGGAACTTCCTGAATTACGCACAGTGCATACGATTCTGTATATTTATTATCAATATCTATTACGTGCAATATTTGTCGCATATTTAGTTATGCCATCCCATATTCCAATCATTGATATCGCAAATATTTTCGCGACTCGTGGGAGTAAAATCCCACGTTTATTACGCGGTATACACTTTACAAAAAGAAAACAAAAGAAAACAAAATGACACAAAGAGTTATCGCACTATGATCACCTAAATCTCTGATCACACAAATGAAACTACCAGTTGCTCTTGTTGAACACATCCGAACGCTCCCTGTATTTATCCGGCCAGGTACATTGCACTATTATCGGGCTCGATATATCGCGGCAGATCACGCACTCGATCGCAAGATGCTAAGAGTAGTTCGTTGAAGATCGGCCTAATCGCATCTCGTGCGTCACGATTGGGGACTGGAATGTTCCCTGAAAGTTTCACCGAGTTCTCGTGTTTTACCATGCATTGCCGTTTCCGCGCACGGGATCGTCGTGCGCGAAGGATAATAAAATTCCGGAAGATCCTGTCGGCCTTGTCCAAAGCTCGGGCCAGCTCGACGATGGCCGGTTTCGTAGCCAACGAGTTTGAACACGAGCGACACCTTGACTCCACGAGCACGTCTTGGACGATGGAATTTCTGTTTCAACGAAAGCTTCATCCTGAACGTTCATTCGCTTTCTCCTTCGACCATCGTATTCTAGTCCCATAGCTTGCCACAGCGTTGCCTATTGTGTTATTATTCGAACGCTATGAAGTATCGCTGAAGGTTCCATGGAAAAAGAGATTCCGCAAAGATCCAGGGCAATCTCAAATTTATCACCCAATCGAGAAACTGTTTAGGCGTTAGGCGAGGTTCAATTGGCCCGTGATTAGCGGAACCCACGAAGGATGATCCTACTCGGTGGCTCTTTAATCGAGAGAGAAAAAACGAACGAAATGTCTAATTCTAAAGGACCGGAACAATCGCGAAGATTTAATGCATACGCGTACGAGGAACCGCGGGAAATATAATTGGTACCGGAAGGAACCGAGAAAACGTTGTCTCGAATTTTTGGCAAATTGTACGATCGGTGCATTGCATTAATCGGCCAGCGATATTCCAGCGAAGGGTTAATTGACTCCGTGGGCTCGTTTCCATCGCGAGCAATCGACAAATCGATAGGACTATGGTTGATTAATGACAGGCCCAGTTAGCCTGCGGTTTCGTGGTTCACGGGCACGTTGAACGCGAGTCTCGACATCTTTCAATGGAAGATAGCCACCGGAAGTTATCGTATATCAAGCGGCATCTGCACGGTGACAAACGTTCGCCACGCACCGCGACGTTGATCGATGATGTATCGCCGGTAAATTGGCGTATCGACTGGCGCTTCTGGTGGCTAATTAATTGGCGACATCGATAGTCCGAGAGGAGCGACGAATTGGCACGAATCGCCCGATCGATTAATGCTGACTTAAGGGAAAAGAAACGTCCGCGACATCGATGCGCAGGGCAGTAGCTTTCTATTATTTTCAGTTGCTCCCCCTGTATAAATTAATTTTGTCACCGTCAACCCTGTCGAGTGCTCGAATTGTATCGCCGTGAACGAAACTCCGCTTTTCCATGGTCTTCCTAAATCTTCGAGCAGCAATTATGAAATTAGAGGGAGAACTATTTAGGTTAGTGTGCGAGGATGATAATTTAAAAGGGGGCTGGGTTAAGGAAAGAGAAATTGCAAAGTGCTCGTTGGCCAACGAAACCGGACAGAAAGTGGCCATGGAATGGCGAACGGCGTGACGGGATCTGATCATTTCTCGCAGAGGGGTGTGCCAAACGCTTGTTGCCGTCCGGGACGACTGGTGGACGTCGAGGGAGATCCTCTGGGAGTAACGGGACCTCTCCTGCAGCGGGATAACCAGGAATATAGATCGCCCAGCGAGGACAGCGGTCTCGGGGCCGACATGCCCAGGACCAGGTCGAGATGCTTCCAATTCGACGGAGTATCTAGTCTCCTTCGCAACACCCTTTCTCTCCCCATGGTTTTCTTGAATCTATTAATCTTGACGAATTTACCACCGCTCCGCATTCAAGCAATTGAACGGGACGGTTGGGCGAATGTTGCGGTAGCAAGGGCGCAACGAAATTGACTATGCCGAATTGCAAATTTTCGCGGAGCTAATTCCGGTTCAAGAAAGCCCAAACGGTGCGCTCAGATTTGTCGCACCTGGCGGACGGCGAAGTTAGTGTCTCGATCGAGAATGGGAAGATAATCGATTCGAGCCGTTTCGTTGGACGCGTGTTGCGACCGGTTTGACCGATTTCTCTAATGCGAGTCCGCGATCGCCTCCATTCGCGCCGCGATTCGCGGCGATTTTTCAAGCCACCCGTTCTCTACTGGAATATAACTCCAACCGTTCGTTTCGATGCCGCCTATGGATCCTTATTTCCCCGAAAGAAATGAATTCCCTGGAGACGCCACGTTTACGGCGTCCCGAGATTAACAGGAAACCCTTAACTCCTCTAAACACGGTTTTACGCGAACACGTTTTATGCGCCATCGGTCTTAAAAAAGCAGGGAGAGTTATCTGACCCCTAATAATTCATGCAACATAAAAAAATGTTATCTTCTTCTTAATAACACTTCTTCGAGAATTTAACGCCGTTTCCCCTGGCAAGTCAGATAATCTCTAGAAAAATCCACGGCGGATTTTCGTCATCCCCTTAAACGATCCTTTATTTGAAAACAAACAAAAGTTCACGCCGTATAGCCGGCAATTCATCAATGTTTCAACGCCGAATACTTTAACACAGCGGACAAACGAGAAACCAATAAGCTAATTGATTATCCTGACGCGATTTCCAAGGAGAACCCCGACTCTCGGGATAGGGACGGAAAAAAAGAACGATCCAAAGGCACGTGACTTCGAGTAAGCAGGGATAGCTGTAATGGCGTTTCTATGTCGGATGTACGAGGTACATCGATATTTCATTTCCTGGCAGACCCGATCTGGCTTTAGTGTCTGTCCCGCGTGCAGCCGCCACCCTCTTCGACGCCACCTGACTGGTAGCAGGTATGCACACGGATAAGCAGATACACGCGGCGAAGATAGGGGAGGCAAATAGTCGACTGTATGCGTGAAGCGTCCCTGTGTACCAACGTGGGCGGAGATCGATTTGCGTGGATCCGTACAGGGTGTAGCGGTGGTCAGTTCTGTGAATCATTCGATTAATCCGTGGGACCGCCGGACAGGATTTTTATGATCGATCGGGGAATACGTGTAAACGGAGATCGATAGGATGGGGCATTGTTTTCGTTGCGAAATCGAAAGTTGCCTCTTTCTTATTATATTTTTAACGGGGCCGTTAATTACTTTCAACTCGAATATATTTAATAATCGTATTTAAGCATTTAAACGAAGGTCGGATATGTTCGATTTAATCGACGAGTCAGGCTGTCTGTCGATATTGAAGATACGGGAACAGGTTTTCGTCAGGAATTGTGCATAAACGAATGCGTTGTTTGTTTCGCATTTGACGCTGCTCCGAATCTAATTCGAAGTAGAGCGAGACTTAATTCCACGATTGTAGAAGCGAGTGGTTTAACCTTGTGCAAACTTTAGTTAGCTCAATGCCGTTCTTCCTCGCCCATTTGACGAAACGCTCGGTTTGATTAATTGGGAGCACACCCAGTACGTAGTTTCGTGCAAGCAGAGTGACGGACAGGCTCGGTACGTTCCGTGTGTACATATACGTGTCGTCCCGCGGAATTGAGCGTGAGTAAATTCCGTCGAATCGATATCACTCGCCGGCACGAGGAAAATGTAAAGTGTTCGTGACCGGGAGAATCGAAAACACGGGGAAACGAGATTTGCATATTTCGCCGAGTGATATTGGTTCTCGCTGGTGTCCAATTATTAGACGTGGGATCGAACGATGAACGGCGCCGTTTCCGCGGAAGGGATCCCGGACTTATTACCCGCACCCGATCCCCCTTTATTCCTCCGATTCGTCGTTTGCTTAGTTCAGATTTCAATGAAATCGTGTTTGTATATGATTGATCGCGGTGCAACGGGAAACGAAATTTGGCAATCAATTTTTTAACTGGAATTTCGTTCCGCGTAATTCAATGCCTTTTTCGTTCTAACGAAACACTCTCAATTTGTCTATTATCATAATTATCGAGACACCATGCATCGCGCAAGTGCCCGCGAGAGAAGTCCGCGAGCGAACATAAATTTGCATTTAGCTTTATTTCTGTCCCGTTCGAATTCAATGGTGCCACGATAAATTCAGCCGGCATCGCGCGCTCGTCCCTTCACACGTTGCCCTCGTCATTCCCTCGTGAAAATTCATTAACAGGCTGAAATCGCGATGCACCGTGACGCGTTTTCAGCGCGATTCTCAAAATCCGTCCACCGCAGTACGATAAAGGAGCTCATGCGGCAAAGCATGCCTATAGGAAAGCGCGCGGCGCGGCCCTTGAAAATTTCGTTCTATGGTCGGTTGAAGTTCTAACACTAGGTCGTAACCCGGGTAACAGAATGAAACAAATGAGCGTCGAGAGAGAAAGAGCTAACAGTGCCGCAATAGCTACGCGAACGGAACGTTCGCGGTGAAAAAAAAAAAAACGGAAGAAGTGTCAGTGTACGCGACGGTGGCAAACGTGCGATATTAATTTTCGTCGCTTCATCTCGTCGAGTCAACGCGGTGAATCTGATCCGCAAAAAACGGAGGACCATCGCGTCCACCTGTCCCCTCGAATCGCCTGTCCGAGTGATCCGATCGGGTTGTCGATATTCAATTTGATATTTGCTCATAAATACCGCGAGTTAATTCGGCCTGTTCGCGTCGAAAGCGTTCCCGACTCGGTCGTTTTCGTCGGCAATCGAGGACCGAGCGGACGTCGCTGAAATTCGTATCGCGTCAATCGTCGAACGTTTGACGTCGCCGAGACTCGCTGTCAGCGCGGCATCGATCGCCCCGATGGCACCTGCGACTCTTTACAGTCCGTCGAAGGACAAGCCGGCGAACGGAAATAGATTTGGCATGCGATGTCCGCGGGGGTGCACGTTCATTAGCGTTCGACCATTACGCCGCTCATTAAATAATCGATACGAAACATATGAATAGCCGCATTGCTGTCCCCGCTCGACACTCGCTCCGTATGTGCTCCGTTCCCCTGTCCAACTTCGCCAGGTGAGAATAGAACTTTCTATTTCGGTACGTAGCGGAACGGTCCCGTGGCACGATATCCAGAAGTTTCGGCGCTTCACAGCGATTGTAAATCTCCGACGGAACTGACCGCGGTCGGCGGCGCGGACTTTTCGATATCCCGCGATGTACGTACACCGTTCTCGGCCCGTCCGAAGGAACCGAAACACAATACCGCGTCCCGTGGTATTCAGGTCATCCGTCCCGCGCGGCTTTCACGTTCGAGAAATCGGTCTATTTCGGTAATCGGTAATCGATGAGCAGCTTACAATATTCAGTCGACACGTGTCCAACGGACGGCCAGCACGAAGCGCACGGTTCAGGAAAAAAAAAGAAAGAAAAAAAAAATGGACGCAAAGGGCGGGGGAAGATTCACGTAGGAAGGAAGGTCGAACGGACACACCGTGCATGACCCGCCGTTTCACGGGGGAATGCAAAACGTTCGCACGTACCGTAGATCTAGACAGAAAGGGAGAATTGGGTGAAGGGACTGTGACACTCTCTCCATAGGGGTGGGTGGTCTCAAATCGCAATTTTGGCCATTGCAGAGTGGGCTGCAGGAGGGCACAGCAACACCAAGTGACGACCTCCGATCTCGCCCTCTCCAACGACGACGAGTGCGACAACCAGGTACATACTGAATATCGTTCGAGAGAAACGACGCGCGACGCTCGGCCCCCTTAGACGAACCGTTAACAACCCGCAGGGAATGTTTCCTCGCCGTGTACAGGAACGCGATGAAAGGGATGTTTGTCGATTTCTTTTTCCAGGACTACGAGGACGAGCTTGAGAACGGTCGTGGACGCAGGCACAGCTCCCCCGGTGGTTCCCGCGGCAACGCCAGAGATTACGGCCATCATCATCTTCATCCGGACAATTTGGTGAGTCGATATTTTACTGCGCCCGTTGGGACTCCGTGAATGTGCGTACGCGATAGTTCCTTTGTTTCGACGCGGTACATATGCCGTTCTCATCCGGCGTTATTAAAGTGTCGCGGGTGTTCATTCGTAGGTGTGTAACGACAATTGCTACGGGCGTGGATAGAACCGGGACGTACGACCCGATGAGTTTGGAGGTAGTCGCACGGGATTTGGCCCCGCGGTATTTATTCTGTACGATTCGTGTGCGAGAACCGCGCGGGGCGTGAAGAATGCTTCCGGAAAGTTGTACAATTAGTACTTAGTATCTGGCGTCGGATGCGGCCGTTAATCACGTTTAATGGGGTAACTGGGGGGTACGGAAGGGGGTAATAAAAGTCGCACGATTGCGTAAGGCGAATCGTGGGAACGCGAGGATATCGGACGCGAAGTAGGTTAATGGATACGTTGTCGAAATAACAGAGGTCGCAGCGATAACGTCGCGGGCGCTGATTAGAAAGCCAGGTAATCGAGGAGAGATACGCGATTGAAAATAAGGGCCGCTGCACCCTGAGTCGTGAGTTTTCCACTGTTACGAATACTTGTTAATCATATTCCGGTCCGCCGATGGCGATTCTCCGTTCTATGGGATTGGGAAATATTTTTCTCGGTATCGAGTAAGAGGCTCGCGATTATGACTGGTCGCATGTACTACGCTGGATAAGTCGTACGCCCGCACCTGACGATATTTTCCGCGCGACGATATTAACATAATAAATGAAACGAGAACGCGGAATGCACGCGCAACGCGTACGAGAACAGAGCGAACGGATAATCGAGATAACAGAGAAACTTCTCTGCGAGTATTTTAAGCTGATGGTTAGCAGTTTTGATAAAGACAAAAAGAAAATAATAGTGAAATTTGACAGAGACATAAAAGACTAAAATATCCCGTGCAGTTTTAGGACGTTACAATTTTATCTACGTATATCTCATGCCCGGACAATTCTATTAAGCCCCCTTGAACCGATCATTTCTTGGAACATTCTCAGATACTTATCTCGGAACGTTAAATTCTATTACCAGCTCGATCCATCATTGTCTTTCACCGTTTCTGCCCCGGGTGATCTTCGATTGTTTCTCACTTTGTTGCGCCCGTGGTAAATCCCTTTCTCGTCTTCGACTCCCCCCCCCCCTCTGTGAATCTTTTTGTCACGCTAAGCTACAGCACCGATGAACCAGACGCGATTGACAGGAGTCAATGAACCGTTGCATTTAAATGAACGGGAACCCGTTAACTCGATTGTCGCCGCGCAAGAATCGACCGGTTAAGGAGCTGCTGCGTGGTAACGAGCCGCCCTAATTAGTCACCAGGTCGCGACCACGTTGAAACGCAAGTGGCGTTCCCCGATTAGAAGTGTTCAGTTCCGTTGTCGTCGAATTATGACCAACGGAAGGTCCCTGTTGCGCAGGCAAAGTTCGCCGTTTCATTGTTTCCACAAGAAACGAACGATCGCGTCGTAGTCACCTTTCGTTTGTCGTGGGACTTGTTAAACACGCCGTAGGTAATCGATCGGTCGTTGAGGAACGGCGCGGGGTGGCACTCGGGCGAAATAGCGTGCCGTCTTAGCGCAACTAACGTAATTGCGGCTCGCTTTGCAATACCTGCGACGATTGCGGCCGCGTTATCCTTTTTATCCTCGATAAGCGCCGTCATGACGTCGGCGGTTTTTGCCCGCCGCCAATCTGACATTCCGCGGGACGAAACGATAAATCCGCGGACGGGATAGAGTCCGTTCCGCGTATCGACCAGTCCACCATCCTCGTAAACGTTCTCAGCTGCCAGGTGAATTAAATCGAACTCACTATTCGCTCTGCACCCGAGACCGTATCAACTCGGTGGAATCCATCCTGGAATGCTTTTAACGACACACTAAACCGATGCGTAATGACGGACTGGATTTACCTTTCGGAGGGAGCATAAAGATTATAATCGTCCCGGCCCCGTCCTTTTAATAAACGTATTTCTTTTATTGGCATCGTCGTCTCGACGAGTTACTGGCTCGCTCGAGGAACCGAATTGTTCACCTGGGACCGTTTCTGGCTACTATACTTTTGGGTCAGCGCCGTGTACGCGATAATAATATTCAAGAAACATGAGATACGTCGCTCGAACGAGAAACTCGTGCAGTCTATCGAGTCTGAAGGGGGGGGGGCAGGATTCCGGTGCCCAGCGATGATCCAGCGCGATCGAGAGTATCGTCTCAGGGGTCCATCTGGGAAGAGCTCGATTTATGGACGCTGATCACGCCAGGCCGATCGATGCTCATCGTGCCGCGTATATCACTCGTGCACGGTGTATCCGCACGAGGAGATCACGGGGCCGGCTGAAGGAGGTGTTCCAAGTCTGAATTAATTACCCAGTCCCGATCGATCATGGTGTACAGATAGCGTTGCACCGCCTATCCAGCCGCGAAATGTCTCTATTTCGCGGTGGTTAACATTGATGGACCTTTGCTGGCCTTGGAATGAAAGATCGTCGACCGCGGGCGAGTGGACTTCTTGGCATCCTTGAAGAGGAGCCTCAAACGGAGAAAAATATCCCCTGTTCTTTTCTTTCTTTCTTTTTTTTTTCTTTGTGATGGAAAAACGTTCGAAGATCGTTTTTCGAACGGTCGTCGAAGTTTTGTTTGGACCGTTTCATTTGGACGAGGGTCCGTTTCCAAGGATCTGTTATTTAGCTACGATTGTACGGTTAAAATAATTGACACGCTCGTGTGTAGTGTTAACAGGAAGATATTTATTTGTCAGGCTCGTTTGAACGTAATTAACAGCGCAGTTCAGGTGGGTAAATTACAGAAAGTTTGTAAGAAGGAAGCTCGTGTTTAATTCAGGATTTCGTCGGATACTGTGGTCTGTCAATAAACTGTACATAATCTCATCGAAGATAGCTTCAAAAGGAACGATTTCGGTTCGCTATAACAATATCGACTCTTACATACACATCTCCACGCAGAACGGGGAACGGAAGAACGCTGGTTATTCGCCTCGAAATGAAAATTAGAAAGATTCGTTAATGCATCGTTACTCTAAACGTAAAGTCTTTTACCTTCATTCGAAAACCTTGCCGTCGTATAAATAAAACTGTACAATTATTACCCGCCAAGCTTCGCGGGTCTGTTAACTTCATTGAAGTCGCCCTTTAAACCTAAAATCTTGTCTTTCCCATAAGAATCATCTGCCGCGCCTCCAAAAATCTGAATCATTCGAAATGAAATTCGTCGTATTTCGGTAAGGAATAGAATAAATAAATAAACGCGAACAACCAGCGTTCCACTGCCTCCTACCCGTGTTCACTCATCGGCTTCAATTTTCGTCCCAACACGCCAATCGCTCTATTTTTCTTTTTCGCGACTTTCTTCGAACACAGTTCATCGTCACTCGCTCTGTACCGGGTACGTTCGCCCGGGAGCGTTCATCCGTGTGGTTTCAACTCTATTGTCTTCTGTCGCGAATCAACAGTTGAAAAGAGCGAGGAATCCACGAAACGATTCGTTCTGTCGAAACCGCGGATGAACGATCGACGACGTCGCGTGCGTCGAACGCCAGAACGACGATCCTCGAACTCGGTGCGTTTGCTCGATGAGTTTACGATGGTCCCTTATCGATGACCAGCTGGTCAAAGCTTGTCTTGAAGCGCCTGTCGAAGCTCCTCCGTTGCCTTCGCCACGTCTTGAGCCTGTCGCAAAAGCACTTCCGGCCTCACGTGCTGCGCCGTTGAATTCGACCGTCTGACAGAGTTTCCGCTGCCGAATTTCGGCCGTGGAATTCTGACGCGTTGCACTTCGCTCAGCCAGGATTCCATGGTTACTTCTTTTACCGTCTCTGTCGCCGCTGGAATCAATCTGAGGAATTAATTATTCTTTCAATATCTCGTTCGACTCGTTTCGTTATCGTGTTCGACGATGGCAGTGATTCGACGCTAGCGGCACGCCAAGAAACTTAATTATTTCATGCGGCTGTTCTTGAACGGAAAGGAAATGTTCGTAATTCTCGCCGAGAAGTTTCATCGCGCGTAATGCCCACGTGAATTAATTGAAACAATCTTCGTAATTAATATCGTTATCACCGGACAGTCAAATTTCAATCAGGACTTCCTGATCGTTTACGCGAAAACGTCTCGCGACTGTGTCCGCCTCGATGGCATATGACAGCGATAAAAAAGCAAACGGGAACGCCGTGGTCATTGCCAGTCGAGGGCAATGGGTCATGCAAGCTACGTGACAAAGAAGAGAAGAATGTCACTGGGCCACGACGCGACGGCTGGTCATACTTGCAGCCTGATCTGAATCGTAATCAGGTTCGGAAACATCGAGCATCTTATGACACTCTACATTAGTAAACAGCTCCGGCGATTTTTCTTGGTCGACCTGAATCCGCAGTTTCCCAACAATATTTCCGCTTGAGTTCCCGTTAAGAAAACAGCGACGTGGTCTCCGGGGAGAAGTTTAATTAGGACGACAAGAAGAAGACGCAGAATTTGTCATACCGTAATTCGTTTCTCTTCCACGTCGTGGGACACTTGTCGATTTTCATCAATTTCGATCGCGCAGAGTATCTCTGCCACCGACTGTAAATACAAAAAGGCGATAGGGTTCCCTGAACGAAATTTAATTTATTTAAGCCCGAAAGAGGGAGGACCACACGCAATTAACCGTTGGCCAAGATTGAAGCTCCGTGGAACGAGCGAGTCGCGTTCGAGTTCGCGGAACGGCTCGATTCCACCCGGATTTTACGATCTTGTTTACGTCCGGTGTCTCGAGGACCTGCGGCCGCAGCGTAGGAACGCGAATTATGTGTCGATAGTGCCGGGGCACGGGGCACGGAAAGCTCCAGATTTCTGGATCCTTTCACGGAAATGACGTGACTGACGTAATATTCTCGAGGAACCGGCGATCGTTCGATCGTAAAAGTGGAGGACAACGGAACGACGAATGGCGTAACGTTGAACCGGCGATATAAAGTGCAGGCGTTGTTGACGCTAACCGTTCTTGCTCGTGGGTGTCCGGAATTCGATAAAATGTTGGACGACATTTGCTCGATCGTGGGCACATGTGCCGATAATAAAAGAAGGTTGAAATGCTGCATCGTAAAATCGTCGGATTAATTGATTAGCCATTTCTCTTCGCGTTGCAACTTTTATGCAACAACGAGATAGTATTGTTGTTCTTGTTACTGTCACTGTTGTACAACGACGTGACGCAGTCAATTATATATTTAATTGTCTCGCGATTAGTCACGCTTCAAATTAGCTGAATTGGATGTTCGACTGCGATCGGCATACGTGTCCGCGGGCATGTCTGTGCGCGAACGCCTTGCTCTACTTGACAATGAACGAACTGAAATGCTGAATGGGGGCTTACGGTGCACGCAATTTGACAATTCAAGTTTCGACTCGAATTTCACGGTGGCGGTCTCGTTGAACGGTGAAAGGAACATTTCGATGGACGATAGGAAACGATCAAACCGGTTAAAAATATGGATTCCCACACTCGCTGCTCGGATACCGTATAGAATAAACAGTTAGACGTTGTCGAGGGGGCAACCTTGCTGAACCGGCCAGAAACGTTACCGAGGTGGCTGCAGCTTTTCGATAATCGAATATTGCAACCCAAGTTCTCCTTCCGTTACTTGATTTTCTTTTTCCTTTTTTTCAACACGTAAGAAATTTTATGAAATCAACGCTGAATTTGGGATAATAGAATCGGGCGCGTCCGGGCGGGACTTGCAAACTTTCGACTTCCCGTCGTGTTCCACGACGAGCTTGAAAATCGTCCGGGTACACGCGCAATAAAGGAAATTCCTCGACGAATGTTCGAAATACCGATGGCTGTCTGTGCGCATTTACGATACACCCAGCAGTTACACATCATTACGAACACTTTCTATACAGGCCGCTTTTTGTATCCTTTATCATGCACATTGCGCCGGTTGCACAATAATAAAACATCGACGCTGAAAGTAAAAGTTTCACGAATGCACCGGGGACTTTCTTGTCGCTTTCAAACTCGAACGCGACACACGTACGGTCGAACTACGCGGCGCCGCTTTTTTCTTTTTTCCTCTCTTTTTTTCTGTTTTTGTTTAATCATCGCGTGGAACAAAACGTCGCGAGCCGTTGCATAGTCGTGCCGACGGGGAAATAATCGTGCCAGAAAAACGTTGAATTTCAGACCGTGAAACATTCGAAACGCCGCTGTTGCAACAGCCGTCCGACAACATTCGACTCGGGCGTCGTAGGCTCGGCGGGAGTGTGTGAAAACGCGTTGAAACCGTCGAACACAACCGGGGAGAACTCTACGGTTCGCTCGGGGTCCTTCCCCTTTTTTCGTTTCCCCTTTGTTCCTTTCGCTGGTCCATTTTCCGACGGTTCCGACCGTGGAGAATGTTCGGAAAGTTGCAGCGAACGGACGGAAACGCGTTTAATCGCGTTAAAGCCGTTGATACGATCTCCGTTATCGCTCCGCTCGCCGGTTGCTGCGTGTTTCGTTATTGTTTTAACGAGCAAGTGCAATCGCGACCTCGCCGATTTCGCAACGATTCGCGGCTCGAGTCGTACGTTTTTGTTGTCCCTGGTTTCCCTAGCGTTTTTTTTCACGTCCGCCTTACCTTGAGCCACGGAATGGTGGTGGAAAAAATGTGGAAAAAAGGATCGACGCTGTCGATCATCGAACCGCGAACAGGTATGGTTCGTTGTCGTTATGAAAATTGTCCAATGAAAATCATCCGCGGTGCCTTTCTTACTCTCGGCCCTTCTACTTTCTCTCTTTTTAATCCGTTTGAACTAGTCAACGGCCCGGGAGACGATTGATACGATCGAAAGTATCTTTCTGCACAGTTCTATTGACGCGAGTCAGCGTATAGTTAGCAATAAGAAAGTTTCCAGTTGCAGCGTTGAAAAGTAGAAGTGTATCGTTATAATTGGAAAGGATTTCGTAATTCCGTGCATCGTTGTGGAGGGGCGAACGGTTTTTCAGAAAATAATTTCTCGCCGACAAGTCCCGTATCGTTTCATTGTAAAACGAGTTTAATTCGTGCTCAATTTGACCCGGATCTTTGAACGCCCCCGCTATCTAAATAATCGAGCGCCTAATGACTGAGAAGCAATATCCAGTGCAGCATTGCTCTGTCCGCGTATAAATACAACGATCATTCTACAAGCTCCGTGAAGAATTTAATCCACTTGGGCTTCGGCCGATAGCTCGGACTGTGCAATTAGACGCTTTCGTCTGTGCCGCGACAACAAACAAACGGAACGACCAGAGGAATGAAAAATAACAGGCGAACCAGTCGATGCACGTGCACCTGCATGCGCATAATGCACGCACCTGGAACGATTGCGAGCGACTTAATGATTTCTCCACGGCTACGTCGAGATTTCATCGGGCAGAGACCCGTGGTTTCCTAATCGAGCCATCGCGGATCGGATGGCGATTTTATTTTATTTTTTTTTGTATCCGAGACGACAGAAGCCGTCGATAGGTTCGAGGAAAATGACAAGGACGTTCGAAGCAACTGTTTGAATCGGTGAACGTCACTGTGCGGGGAAAATATATATACCTACCCACTGGCGAATAATTTTCCATTTGACGGAAGATGAAAATGAGAAACCGAGAGTATGAACGGCGTTCTATTTTCCGAGGGGATAGAGCTCTCGTTCGAAACTATCAGTCGGAAGAAGTCGCGGTAATTCCATCGATAACGTATTCTGTCGCCGAAGGTAATACGAAGTTGGGGTTTTCTATTTTCGTTCAATTCCTGCAGTCATTTAGTATTCCCCGGTGTCAAGCCTCTTCAGTGAAAGCTAATCCGATAATTCTTACGAATCTGTCTTCTGCCGGCGCTTGAATATTTCGTCGAGAAAAGATCTATTGAATATTATACAGGGACTATTTTTCTGCCTCGGAAGCGGACAGATCAACCGTTCCTAAATCCTTCAGAAAGCAACGAGGCTGGAAATTGAGGAAGATCTCTTCTCCGTCACGGTGTTCCGACAATTGAAACAGACAGCAGAATGAATACTGCGTCGAAAGCAGGGAACGCGAGCTGCGCAGAAGGGGAGCACAATACGTTTGTATTCATCGGCGTAAAGATACGATCCACCTTCGTCGGAACGGATTTATTAACCGCCCTAATTAAGCATCGCTCGAAAATGTTGACGCGTGTGCGCGTCATCCTATCGATTAGCTGTCGAGACTCACAATCGGAGCCGCTCCATTGATAATGTTCGTCGAACGAGCAACGTTATCTCGCTGAATCGCTACGTTCAAAAGTAAACGCAGCGACTCGCCATTTCCGATTTAAAATCACCATTACGAAACGAACAATTCCTTTCGTTCAATTAAAAATTGAAGGCCAACGAGAGAGTTGCTGCCGAGAAAACAGCCGGTCAACGAAGATTGAAATATCAGAGGCCTCGTTGAACATGATTTCCGAAATGCACTTCTACTCGACGAACGACCGACCTCTCTCCGAAATTCTTCCGAACAATAGTCGACGGGAGCAACGTCTCGAGAAACCACTTCGAGGGGTCTCCTGAATTAAAAATCCCAACGCGGACTCACCTGAATATCGCCGGTCCAATCTTTTCGAGTCGACAACAGATCCTCCCCGTGGCGAATCGGGACGTCCGATCCCAGCTCCGTCAACCCCAAATGTCGCGAATTGGCCTTCGCTTATCTATCGCGGATCACCCTCCGATTCCAAGGTAGAGAAAAGCAGCACGCGTCTCGACGGCGTCGCCTCGACTGATTCAAGAACCGAGCGTGAAGTGACGGTACACCGGGTCTGGGTTTACGTTTACCTGATCGTCGGTGTGCAACGGGGGACAAGGAGGTGCATACGTTCCGGCGGGGGAAACGGAGACGCACGTAGGTGTTCAGAGGTGGGGGACATTGGACAGGTAACAGGTGAGAGAGGGGAAGGTGGAAGAATGGGTTTTACAACGTTGCCAGGTTGTTCGGCTAGCCTCGAATACGGGTTACGTGTGCGACGATGAGTGGAAGCGTCGATCCCGTCGGATGAAGCAGGAGGAGGATGATAACGGCAGCGGCGACGAACAAAGGGGTTGACGATGTGGTTGACTACCACCCAACGTCTTCTGCGACACGGGGAACGTCCCCCATAAACCGTTCGTGCAACGTTCAGAAACCTTTTTGATCTTGTCGCGAACAGAACGGCGCACGGTATCTCTTCGCGTGGTGTTCGTTTGCTAATTGAGGGAGGTATTCCGCTGCGAGGGACTCGCCGTTTCACCTGGCTCCAACCTAATTAGCGAATCCTTCTTATTACTAGATGCACGGTTTCGATGACCCTCCGCGGATCTCGAGCGGCAATCAAGGGGGCACTGTAGGGGAGACCAATTTTGGCGAATCCTTGTTACAAGACGGGGGGATAACGCGGGTCGGGTTCTGGTGTACGGTGTTCCCTGTGTTAATTAATTGCATTAGCAGTGCCGCCCCGTTGGGCCTCGTTTGCGAATGAGCCTTCGGGCTGGATTTGTCTGTAATTTGTCCGCCTCTGGTTATGGCCCGAGTATTTAATTTGCGCATTCCGAAACGGACGCGAAACAATATTTAACACGTTCGCCCGAGGTAATTCGATGTACAGCCTTCTGGTTTAACGTTGCTCGCCCTGGCGGTCTTTATCCCGATGAATGATTTATTGGCCTCGAATAATTTTCGCTAATGAACATCCTAAATAAGGCGAAACGTCGAATGGAAGGACGAAGGATTGTTGACTGGCGCGTGATAAACCGCGATTCTCCTGTCTTCTTTGTTTGTTCCGTCGTAAATGTTCTTTGACCAGTTACTTAGTTCTCGACGTGGCATCGTTCCACGAGAATCCTTGCGATTAGTCAATTGAAATTACCGGGAATCGGCGCGCACCGCTCGAACGGTACCTTTTTCGGCGCAGAGGAACAGTCCTGAGAAACTTCGCGACCGGGTCGTAATCGGATATTCCGTTAATTGATCCGTCTGCTTCCTTTCTTTCTTCCTTCGCCAGACGTCCGTTGAAAGTTCATTCAGACGGCAATTAACCCAAGGATTTGGCGAGGAGGAAAGATGAGTAATACAGATGAAAGTAAAAGAAAAATAATACAAAAGAAGGAAAGACAAATATTCGATGGTTTTATGCATAAACTTGTGATGAGAGATTAACGACGGTACACCGTACACCATGTAGTAAAATTATTGTTGGACCGCGTCGCAGAAGTTTACGATCTTCGAAACTTTCGCGTAATTACCTTCATAATCTGAAAATAATTAACCAAGATATTCGTAACATCTTGTAGAATATCTCGGCTCAGGAGGAATAGAAACAAACGATGGCCAGGACGTTAAAAGTAGAAAGCGTGGTGGATATACGCGAGTAACAAGAAACAAGCTATTCGGGGGTTCGCGTATTTACGTATACATCTTATAAATAATACGAAGCAAAGTGTAAAAAGAAACGCGTCACATCAATTACTAAAAAAAAGAGGGTTGCGCTCAGCTGGCTCGACACTTTTAAATGGACCGATATTTATTCGCTACCAAGAAGATCGGCATAAAAGTGGCGAACAACGGGGGCCGAATGAGAAACGTCGCGCTAATTGATCATTTCATTAATTCCTCGGCCGTTAATTACACGAAGACACGATTCGCGCGCGTTAAAGCGTCGCCGCGCAGAAAACTAGAGAGAGAGAGAGAGAGAGATGAAATCGAATCGGAGAAGAGGATGATCCCCGGCTCGCGTTTATGACTTAAGTGGCGGAGAATTTATTACGTCGGTCGGCTCCGCGATTGTCAGCGATCGCGACGCGGGGAACAGCGCGAGAAAAAGGTATCCGCTCGAAGCCGGTCCCCGTGGCCGAGAAGGAAATTGGAACGAGCTCGTTTCTTGATCGATTTCACGTGCAACCGGCCGCCAGGATTATCTCTTATCTTCGAACCGGTTCGATTCACGGATCATCCTTTTATCTCTCGCGGCTGCCTTTATGCACCGCTGGCCCTTCGATGACTCACTGTGTGTATGCAGAACCGGGATTAATAACGAGCCACCACTCGCGGGTCAGCGTCCACGTTCAACTGCAAAGGCGGGAAGGAAAGAAGGAAAAAAAAGGAGAAGAAAAATAAAGCAGGCCGGTGGAATTTATTCTAGGTAATCTCTGGCCGGGCAAAACAGCTTAACGACGAATCGGTTTAATTATGGAATCGGTCTCCTTTGCGGCCTGACCGTGCTCACGCTGATGCATCTTGAATTTATTCAAACGGTCAGGCTTAATGGATCGACCGAATGGATAGGATAGTGGAGGCGATATGGTTATTTCGGATAAATCATTTCTCATCCCGGTCGGCCGTGTGTATTAGAAAGGGGCTTCGGTGAATGATTACGGATTTTAATGTCACGGACCTTTCTACCGGTCTCTGTAATGGTCACGCAACTGCGTGGGTGTTATGTAACTAATATAATTTACGTAATTCCGTTCGCAGCGATATCACGTTGACGGAGGTGCCCGATGGAAAAGGAGCGCTGTTACCGTGATAAATATTCATGCTTCTGGGTGAACCCCGGTGTTACTCATTTCTCGGGCGGACATTCGTTATGTTTCGACCGTCGATTCTTCGGTGCCACTTTGTCCTCATTATGCAAGGTATCGAAAGCAACGCAAAGGCGACACCGGGCGCGGGCTGGTGTACGCGCGATCCGATGAAATCGCGGAATCGATACCGCATTCTAGGCGAGGTCGATATCGATTCCGAATATCGGCGCATTGCAAAACACTCGTGTCACCCAGACGTATAACATTTCGCGGCGAATTAGAAGACCGCCGTGTAATTCAGACCCGCGGCCACGTTACCCGCAAAAAGGACCACTTCCACCGTCGAGTTCCACGAAGATATCGTTCCAGTCTGAAAAATGCGCGCCCCGTTTCGAAGCGACACTCGGCTCGTAATTCAACAGCCGCGGTTACCCACTAACCTTAACCGACTGTGCGCGAAACGGCGATAATAATGGCAGGCCGATAATGGGTCAGCGTCGGAGAAAGTTTTCGACGCAGCCGTTCCGTTATATACCAGGAAGACGAACCGGGCCGAAAAGCGGCTCGAGCAAACCAGACAACGCCCGTCGATCCGCGATTTCGTAATCTGGGTCGATCGTCGGCTCGATCTATCCGAAATCTTTGCCATCCGGTTCCTCGTTCGATTAAAATTAACTAACACAGCTTCATTCCGGTCGAACCGTTCCGCCCGGCCAGATTCGCGATTTATGCATCGGTTTCAAATTAAGAATCCTGCGCACCGTCTCGTCTCCACTTTCTCGGAATCGATTCAACGTAGAAACAAAGTGCACGCGACCCAGGGATCGTGCGTGAAATACAAAGTTATCACAAACTCGGCCCCCCGCTACCGGAAAATTCATCCGGCATTAATCCAAAGCCGTTCAGCGATCGATCAGAATTTTTCTATTTTCCGACCGAAACGACGGACAGTTGTTAATCCGTCCTACCATTCACCGGCTTCTGTCGCTTCGTATTATTAGCCACGCTGATTAAGGCTATCTCAACGGTCCCGACGACGCACGCCTCGAACAGCTTGTACGCGATTCCGGTACGAGGACGAATTACGCTGGTCGCGTCCCGTTAGCCCGGCGATCGTCACGGACTGCCCGTTGTTCCTCGCAACGATCCATGAAGGCGCACACCGATCCTCGTCCCCTCATTTAATAATGATTAATCGCCGGCCGGGGTAATTGCACGCCGGTAACGGCCGATAGAGATTTTCCGCGAAGCAGGGTTTCGCGGTCGCCCGCGCGGTTCAACGAGTTTTCTTTGCTTAATTGCGAACACCTGTTCCAATTGCGGCGAACAATCGTGGAACACGCGCCGCCGCCGTGGAATTAATACGGAATTCTCGATTCCCGACTCGATGCCCCTTTCGAATTTGCTTGCACGCGGAAACGATTGCGCCGGACGCACGTATGAATCGGGAACCGGGGATCGCACGGTTCGGTCGGTGTGAATAGGTTGACGGGAATATTTCTGAATAGAGAAGTTGGACAAATGTTGTTGCACGTTCGCGGTGGGTTAAAATAATTAATGCCCGCGCTGTTTTAATTCTGCGGCCGGTGGGAATCTTTCTTCTCTGAATGGAGACTTGTTGAGGGATTGAACAGGGCTGCGAGGGTGAGCGGGGGCGGCGCTTTTGTGAATGCAGTCCACGAGAGAAGATAAAGGTATCTCCGTTTCGAACGAAGCCTTGCCTTTGTTGTAATTGCGCCCGACCGCGCGTCATCAACGCGAGTCGATATTGTAAAACGGAAGGGTTAAACAAGCATTAAACGTCGACGAATTGCGCAATGCAAGCGCGCTGTATCTGCCAAAGCGAAGAAGAAAATGGGGAAAACTCACGAGCCAAGGTGCACCGAAAAAATCACCCTGGCGTGTAAAATCGAAGATCGATGTACCGGGGTAGCAATTGGTCCGTCGCCACCCTTTCAACAAAATCAACGAACAAGACGAAAAATAATAAGCAACCAACACGTTGCGATATCGTGCGATCGGAACGCGTCTCCAATCGTATCGGGAAACCTTGAGTTCGCTCGCGGCTGTGATCGCGTCGATTTCCCTTTACGTCACGGATTATCGCGAACCCGCACCGCACAGGAGTTTTCCTTCGCGCGACGCGTTTCTTCGCGAATACGCCCGATGGGAAAGGCTTGTTCGGATCACGCGATGGAGTCGCGATAATGATGATTACGACGCGCCTCGCGGTCGTCCAGGGGCGACGAGGTATTTTTCACGCTGCCTTGAAATCGTGCAAGCCGGCGTGATCGCGATATAAATCAATCGTCTCCGCGCGAGACGGATCAACGGAGGATAACGGAATCGCGGAATCGTTGTCGTTGCTCGGAACGAAGTCTAACGAGACGACGCAGCGTGCGCTGAACGTCCACGAACATCGGGAACGAAGAGGTTCTCCCTGCATGGTCGTAACACACTTCGCGAACAGTCGCTGGTTAACAATACTGCGCCTGAAAAACAATCGAAGACAATTGCGGCAGGACCTTAGATAGATCGTACGTGTTCGATATTATCTCTAGTTCACTCTAGTGTAACCTGCAGTAGATACTTATTATTATTATTAGAGAGCAGAGAGAGAGAGAAAATATCTTAGAGTCGTTGTAGAGCCCGGCTGATAATCGATTCTCCATAACGAAGTAGATAAGTCCATACTTGTACCGAGAAAATTCCATTAGACGAAACGACATCGATCTATAATAGTAACAGGGAAGACTCGGGGTGGCTCGATACGTTGGAAGACTCGACGGAGTTCTATATTTTCCGCGTTAATAAACACGTGAGAATCGTATGTCGCGGTATAGAACGCTGTCGGCAGATCCCGCAATAGTTCAGGATCATCCCGTTCGTTTACTCTGTACTGTAACGTGCGATTCACTTTCGTTCATTAGCTGGGAAATATAAAGCTACGTATATCACAACCGACCCTCCGCGTCGGTCCTCCCCAGTCACCCCTGCTATTAAAAGAACGAGACGTAGAATTATAGACATTCTTACATCGCTATTGCATTCTTTCCCCCAAACTACAAGGGGTACAAGGGGTGTTTACCGTACTCTGTATACCTAACGAGCCCCGTAACGGACATAACTAAACGCCGAATGGCAACCTGAAAACCTCCCCTGGATCCTTACGAAGCACAGAACAAACGACTGAAACGGTGGTGTCGGGGTTGATTGAACGATCTGAAATCGGGGCGAACAGTGATTGTAACCCTATAATGTAAACGCTGTACCGGTTGACGGGGCTAACACGAGACTTTCGATGTTTTTCTCCGGGCGTCGCAACGCAGGAGAGCGACGGTGGTTGCGATGGTAGCGACGCTGAGATGATCGGTAATGGGAGACGCTCAGGCAGAACGGAAAGGGATCGCGAAATGCAGGAGGATGAGGACGAAGGAAGGGAGGAAAGAAGCTCAGAGGGTGGAGGTGGTGGAGGTTTCGGTGGTTGGAGGTCCCACTTGCTCGGTGGGCTAACGCAACGTGTCAAATCCTGGTACTGGGGCGCCAGGCCCCTCGTAAGTTTTATATCAAACGAAAACCACAACACACAAACGTCTACCACGCACCGATACTTATTTCTTTTTTTTCTCGTTTACGTTAACCTCTCGATCTTGTTTTTCCTCTCTGTTCCTGCGAAGTTAACTCTTTTTTTCTCTTCGTTTTTTTTTGTTTCCTCTTCTTCTTCTTCTTCTTCTTCTTCTTTCGCGTCATTCGACGTTCAGACGCTTCGAATCGCCCCGAATTACCGTTCGACCCTGGAAATTCTCGAGGAGCTTCCTTGAAGCTTAAACGGACCCGACTGTCTTAGCGTAACTCCAACGATTTAAAAGCCTCGAGGCGTTAAAATCTCTGTGCCAATGCAAATTCGCGAATCTCCATCCGCGGTACTTGCGAATCTGGCCTCTGGAATTTCGAGCTTTTAATGCTTCGTTGTTTGTTTTTTTTGGGGGGGGGAGGGGGTTTTATTGTGGCAACTTGGGAGTGGTCAGACATTTCGAGGTTCTTTTCGAGATTGTCTTGCACAGAGTCTTGTTCGTTGTGATTCGAAGTACTCTGGGATACTTGAACGCTTTGTAAGCTACTTGATGAGAGATAATCGAGCGCCGGTCATAATTTTCTGAAAGAGTGGGATGGAGGAAGGTATAATGGGAATAGCTTGTGAATAGAGGAAAGAGTTTTTTTAGTACTTTGCAAAAAGTTTCTATAAATTTACTGATTTTCGGATCACAACTCACAACTACTGTATTGGGTTACAGATATTATAATCGACGAACCGCACTCAATAGTATTTCGTTTATTTGTCAAATCGGGTGGTAGACTGTTCGAGAAATAAGAAACAGATCATTTATCCAACGGTAGTCTGATTCCTCTAGATTCACGGCTAGATAAATGAATAGAATAGTGGCAAATCTTAGTTAGCGTAACGATTAGAATATTTATGCAAAGATATGATATTAAGTATATAGGCACGACAATAGAGAAAGTAGTGACAATAGTTAGATAATTAGCTCTAACAAATATTTTGCGACAGATAGAATAGAAATTTTCAACAGAGTTGTCGAATAAGGAGGCAAAAAAGTTTCGTATTCTTTTAACGCGCGATCATCCCGAAAGAATCAATTTCTTTTCTACCGTTCAACATATGCAAACGAAACAATTATCATTGCCGGGAAATCTACTAATTTCTTATTTACAATTGGCGATCCTTATAACAGAACAATTCGGTATGTACACTTATCTTATGTGACCCAATGTACGTGATGGGTAAATAAAAGAAGAAAAAAAAACCGAGAAGACGAATCAGTTTCGATTGTTATCTTAATTTCGTTGCCCAATCACGAGCCATCGGAGAAGATCATCCCCTTTGGCATGAAACATTCCTGATTAGATCTCTGTCACTCTTTTGTCCTATATACATATCTCTATCTATCTGTCTATCTATATCTTAATTCTTCCTCTGTCTCTGTTTCACCACGATCAATTTCCTTTTTTGCTCTTAGAGTTAGCGAATTTAGTCGAAATAGCGATAGGTGTGTACGTGTTTTTTCTTAGATGTCTTGCACATGCTACTTTCGATTTTGTCCTTAACTATATTTCAACGCACGACTATTGTAATATTCTCCGTCGTGTATATATAATTATAACAGCACCCTTCGAGCCGTACGCATAATTATATATACATGTCTGAACATATGTCAAAGTGTATTTTACATAGATGTCTTGGCATGCACGATCACTTTACTCACATCGATAAACAAGTATAGTGATAACTCGCGATTCCGTACGGTCCCCGAAATTCGTAGACATAAATGGGAATCGCGGCGAGAACGTCACGTAGAGAGACAACGTAGATGTCGATTTCCTCCCATTCGATTATTATAGAGACCGCCGTTAGAGATTAGAAACGTTCATTCGTGTGCCGCGATCGTAGATAACCGATAGAGCCACGACGGAGTTCGGAAAAGAGGAAGTCGCTGGAAGAAAGTCCCGATCGGTAATGGGGCTCCATCGTTGACGGTAAATCAACAGAGAAAGCGTGCGCGCGTGTTTTCACCAGACAAGGAAAAACCCGCAGGGAAGCAGAAAATCTACGACGAAACGGTGTCCCGATCAATTCTGCGCGATTAAACGAGTATTATCCACGCGTCGGTCAAACGCGTCTATCGACGATTTCATTTAATTCTCTTCGTTTCAGTGTTACCCTTGGAGGGACTTTCGACGAATATTTTCGCCCGCTCAATTTTCCTTTGGGAAAATTGTCCCGCCGGTCGTTTCCTCGCGCGACCGTGCGTATCGAGGGCCCGATTAATTTCTCGTTGCCCGTTAATCGATTGAGTGGGCATCGCCGGGCGTTGGCGCGTCCCGGCGCCGGTTTAAATTCGATTTCACGCGGAATCCGGGCAGGAAGAGAAATTTCACGCGGCGAAGAAACACGATTTGCGCTCGCGTGTCTCCGTTGCACGCCCGCGAAACACTTTCACCGTTCGCGATTCACGTTTCTCCGGGCGAGAAGGTGGCCGGCCGCGAAACTTGCCCCGCGAATTCGCTCGATTTCCATGCCCGTCGACCGTGACCTACGGATCCGGCTATCGAGACGCTTGTATCGATGGATAATCGACGCCCCCCGCGACCGGAAGGAGCCGAAACGAGTAGAAATCTTCTTCTGATCGCTGCCCGATCTAACCGCACGAGAGATCGAAGGGAGACGTCCGTTCAATCGGGAGGTTCAAGTAACGAATCAGTATTCGCTTCGTGAACTTGCGAGAGAGCTTGACAGGCTGCATACACTTAAGTTGGGTGTTCCTCCCGCGGCTAGAGTAGGTGAACAAAATTCTGCTCGGAGTTCGCTTTAGATAGTCAGCCGTAGAAGTGTCGCGAGAGTTTCGTAAATTAGGGAAACTCGGTCAACTTAATTCGGGGAAGACACGAAAGTATATTAGAGCAGGAGCTCGTTGGACGAAGTTCGGATGTGGAATTCAGGTGTCACGATCATTCAGAGCGTACATCATCTGTCTCGTGGTCTTCCGTATCTATCCCCCCCCCCCATCAGCCCCCTTTCACACGTCACAAGTGAAATTGAAAGATTTCACGGTTGTCGGGTGTGAAAGATAAATCAACGTGCGATTCGTGATTTCGATAAGATTGAAAGTGTACCAGCTAATCGTCAAATAATTACGCGACAAACACCACCACTACCCACCACCACCACTACCACTACCACTACCACCACCACCACCACCACCACCACTCTGTTCGAGCACCACCAACACCCAAATGCTACCAGCCTATCAGCAAGCATGAAACTTGATTTTTTAATATACTCTTGTGGTACCTATATCGATATACATATATCTATTTTATTTGTATTCACGTTTATACGAGATTTTGTGTACGATTGCATATAGGTAACCGGGAGAGATGTGCACCGTTGTGGAGAAGCGAAACCCGGTAGACAAGTTGGCTGCGGAAAATGTCGAAAATTTTTTGCCACATGCACGCTGATTCTTTTTAAATAATACTTTGCATCCCCGAACTGTCACGACAACGAAAATATCATTTCTACAGGATTTCTTTTGGAGCAAAGGGTAGTTATCCATTGATCGTCTGAGGGTTTCGACTTTTAATACTGTGCACGGAGCACGGTTCACTTTGAGCCAACAGTTCGATTGTACGACATTGAGAAACATTTGAATGGAAACAATTTAATGAAGCGTACCATGAGCGCGTTTTGTCGCTACTTGTCCTCGAGATAGGATGAATCAATTTCTTACGTAACCAACTTTACAGACTACCAGGACTCCCTTCGACTACAGCGTGCACACGAACTCGTCGGCATCAGCCTCCTTAGCTCTTGTGCGCTGCCATCGTGCGTGTTCGAAGTGGCTTTGATCGGTTGCGTGACAGACGTCGTGTTTCGAAAATTGTTTGATAATGCGTCGAACGGAACATATTTTGCAGTTTTATAAAAATTATTTCACCTATCAAAACATGTACTAATCGAGCATGAAATGAAATTCGCCTCTGGAATACTAAAAATACAATTCGAAAATTGAAACGACGTCCAGCTTCGAATCAATAAAGCGATTAATTCGGTAAACGTTTAATGAATAACGGAGGCTGTCACGGTGCCGCAAAGTCGATCGAAAGTGGGGCAAGAAATTTACGTTCCTCCGATGAAACGTACATCTGCCGGTTTCAGGAACTCGCGCACAAATTATCACGGAGCTTCGATATGCAGGAAGCCCAGCTCCTCGAGGAGGGCGGGTCCGGCGCCGCTTCTGCTGGAACTGGAGGCGCCGGTGGACCGCCGCGAAGACATCACAGCGCTCAAAGGTTAGCCAGGAGTGAAATGTCCGAAAGAAGGGAGGAGGACGGTGCCCTGGTTGTACCCGATCACCAGGGTAACCTGAGGATCACCGTGAAGAAGACCAAGTCGATTTTGGGCATCGCCATCGAGGGCGGTGCCAATACTAAACATCCACTGCCCAGGATCATTAATATACATGTGAGTCCGTTGTTTCTCATTGCATTCCAGCATTGAAGTAATTTTACGTCATTGCTATTTTTATATTGTATCATGTATACATTAAGTTACAGCATTATTCAATCACACAATATATGAAATAGGTACAATAAGAAATATATGATATTATGACACGCAAAGAAACGTCGCCCTTCTTTTGCCTAAGTTACATCTATTGAAAAAAAACTGATGCATCAGCTTCAAAACATATTTAGTCGAACGAACCTGTTCGCAGGATAACGGAGCAGCTTACGAGGCTGGCGGTCTCGAGGTCGGTCAGCTGATCCTAGAAGTGGACGGTCACAAAGTGGAAGGTAATTTCACTTCGTACCCGCAAACTTCCTGTCCTGTCGTGGATCGAAAGGCGCGAACACAACCGCAGTAAATAGAGAACAAGGAGGAGGGACGCTTAATGTACCATTCGATTTCTTGCACAGGTCTCCATCATCAGGAGGTGGCAAGGCTGATCGCCGAATCGTTCGCGAGGCGCGACCGCAGCGAGATCGAGTTCCTGGTGGTCGAGGCGAAGAAGAGCAACCTGGAGCCCAAGCCAACGGCACTGATCTTCCTGGAAGCGTAGCAGGAATCTCCCACCTCCGAGCCGGAACCACCGTAGCCCAATATGACCAGAGCTCGATCCCTGATACCGTTGGAGCGTCGAAGACGCTGAACGGCAACGAACGGCTGGGGAGCGTCAACGAAACGAACAACAGTAACAATGAAAGACCGAGGAAAGATGGGGGCGAACTTGGCCTTCGTCTTCGTCGAACGCTCTTCACTCGACGGTCGAGCTCTTAGTCAGGTGCTAATTGAACCTGGACTTGGTGGTGGGAACCTTCAAAGAAGAAACAAGTGGAACGACGAGAAGAGAACGAAGAAATATCGTCACTGCGGATAGAATGAGGGAATCGAGGGGACGAGTATCGCTTGAATAACTAATCAGCGGGATGATAATTTCACGGTCGTCGTGGACCTTCATCTGACGGAACCGTTGGCGAAACTTTTTCATTGTTACCTCTCCGGGCGATAATAATTTGACAATGAAAGAAGTGATCCGACGAATGTAGGATCGTCGAGGCGCAACGAGGAACGGAGGAGTCGAACGACGACGATCCGGCGGATACGAATTACGGGAGTACAAAGGGGTGTGATTGCAGGGACACTTTTTGACGAGAGACACTTGAAGTGTGAGAATAATGCAGGAAAAACGAGGAAAAAAAGAAAGAAACGTTGGGGGGAAGATGGGAAGTTGACTGTGCCAAACTATTAGGTTTCGCCTCGCGTATACTAATCACTATACTCTCGAGATCGTTACGGGATTCGATCGGACACTCTGTTTAGAGAAGAGTGCGGCGGGGATTCGTGAGTTTAGCTCTCACGGGCGGATCCTGAGTGATAGAGTCGTGTTTAAGTCGCACGATGTTGGTGTTACGTGAACGCTCGTCTCGCGGCATACGCGAATCCCTCAGGCAAACACGGACACGATCACGGGACGAGGCTGTCACGTGTGAAACTAAGAACGTGCTCGACCACGGGGCACGTCGAGCCGACGTGAGACACGGGGATTCGCTGTTGACTTTAATGCGTTATCTGAAATCCTGGCTGATATCGTCGGGCAGGACTTTCGTCGATCGAATTTCGCGCGGTTTTGTCCTGTGGTGAAATTTCGAGGACAATTGATTTCGCGAGCAGCGAGCTCATTTACGAAATCGCTACGGTTTTCATCGGTGACAATTTTTACGAAACAATTCGAGTCACTTATTTTTCGCTGTCGGAATCTTTCATACTTCTCAATCGAGCGACATCATTTCGAATTTGGGGCCCGAAGATATTGCACGAGTGCTTTGAAATGAAAAACGAGAAACGAGATCGACGAAAGTTCTGATCGGCTCTAGCCCGCGACTAACATAGACTTATTATGGGAATTGTTGAGGCTTAACAAAGTATGTTATATATACATATATATATATATATATATTATATGATAATATTATTGACTATCGTAGTGGAATTGCAAACTTGTACCTACCCGAACGGACCTCGAGCGTGCACGAACTTCCGGGTGTTCGTGCGCGTCGAAGTACCACCGAGGGATACGATGAAATAAACGGAAACGAGGAAGATTCTACGAGAATGTGCGAATTAAGAAATATTTTCAGCAAGTTAAATTAACATAGTGATCGCGTAACTTAGCAATGGGCCTGATCGTTCGAATTTCGAGGGATCGCGGACGATCGTGAACCGATGATCGAGAAAGGGCAACCATGGAATATCGTGGCTGTAGAGCAGGGAACAGTAGAACGTTCCGCGGGCGTCTCGGAACGAACGAAACGAAGAAAAATATCGCGAAATGTGAGTGCGATCGTTTCACTTTACTTGGACGATCGCAGGTGGAAATTGTTTTCGGGCAGGAACACGACGATTCTTTCTGTTCGAACGAGCGCCACGCTGGGGAAACGTAAGACGAATCGGTGGCTGTATTTTCCATGGAGATATGGAAGAGATTTTCTAAACCGGACATTCGTATCCTTATCGTGGTCGATTTCTCGTGCGTGGTGCTCGCTTGACGTTACTTCACTCTCGTCGCGCTGCGAATTTCGCAGAGGGAAGGGAAACTTTGTACTCGCGTGTAATCAGCACGACGGTTCCTGGGAAATCTTCTGTTGGTTAAAGTCGATACGACAAAATTTCTTGAACTCGATCGACGGCAGTACAGCGTACAGCGCACGTGACAATATTATTTCGTCGGATTCCATTGAACGAGCATGAGAATTAAATTTCAAATGAGTGTAGAACGTTTAATTTCACTATTTGCGACGTAGGGGGAACATCGTTTTTTGGAACTGCCCCGTTAGAGTCGATGAACCATTTCGCTGACTATTTATAACGTAATTGTTACCGCAATAATTACATTTAAACGAGTAGTAGTTGATAATTATCATTCGCGAGTATAAACGTAGCGGCGTCGTTGTAAGGGTAAATGGTTATCGATACGTCTTGTTTAATATCTCTACCTGTTACAAGTTAAATGTAATTTACAATATTAGTGTATACGTTGAGTGTCGACGAGTCCACGGAGTCGCTCTGTCGAGAGTCGATGATCGTCCGCGATCGTGCTCGCTTGAAAAAAATATAAAAATATGAAGAAAAAAAATTCTGAAACAAAAAAATACCGCGCAAGCTTAAGTAGTAATCATCGCGTATGTGTAACGGAGCAGCCGAATCGGAAGGCGAGCCGTCGAGAGGAAACGCGATACGATTGGACGAGAAGACACCGACGATTCAAAGATTAACCATCAGCAATTAATTTTCCTTTGGCTTTCGCAGATATTGCATTTTATCGTTTCACACGATTCCGTACTGGTTTCAATTCTTCCGTTTCCTGCGGACATTGCGATTGGGAAACAGTACCGAATACAGTATACATTTTGTTCAACTATAAATGAATTAGAAGTCAAGCGATCAAATGTATCGTTGTATTCTATGAATTAAAAAATTTCGTTGAGAGTAGCGGACAATCTAGTGAATGTCAGAAAACTATTGCATCTGTATAGCGCCGTTTTCACGGCGAATCGAAATTTTTTGATCGTCGGTGCCCGAACCACGAGGAGGCGTTTCGAAACGGCGACGTACACGGTCGCGTGTACAACGTATTTCGGTAAATGTGCCAAAATGGATAAAATACACAATGAAGAGGTCAGCAAAGGGGAAAGAAGAGGAAATCGAACAGCAGCCTGCAACTCGAACGCGGGGAAGGCGGAAAACTTGCGCATATACTACTAGAAGTTGGAAACTATCGGGAGTCGATGAACGTGGAAAAAGAATGTACTAACAAGAAGCAAAAGATGGAGAGGAACGTGTTTCGAAGCTGGTGTGCACCCGAGTGGTTTTCTTCGTTGTTGTTTCGTAGCGCAAGGGTGCAATCGCACATCTGTCACGAGCGTGCCGCTGAATTGAGGAACTTCGAGCAGTCGAAGTGAGGGGAGGGACGAACCGAAACCACAATAAAAAAAGAATGGAAAAAATGCGAAAAAGACAGAAGACAAGTAAGGAAACGATGGGTGACTAACGCGGCTAGCTGCTTTCCGGCTAAAAACAGACAAAACTAATAAAAATACCTCGTGTGCTAGTGTTTCTTCCTGTTTTTTCCAAGCGAATTTTTCTAACGAAGCATCCATGTTCGCTGGACGTCCCAAAAAATGGAGAACAAAGAATGACAAATAATAATGTGAAAATCATCGAGGGTGGGACGTGTGAACAAACGAAAAAAAAACAAAAAACAATGCGAACGGGATGATATTTTTGTAAAAGCCTTCGGTGTAACGCAATCATTATTCGAAGATCTCAGCTGACATATCCGACAATGCCTTACAGCTTTGAAGAAACGAAAACGAGAGAAGACGCTTTATGGAAGCGACGTGGATCGATCATGATCGAGGAAAATGTTGAAACTTCCTATTGATCAGCGGGCGTGGAAATAGTACGGTGCGAGAGTTCTGGTATTTAAATATGGCTTTCTCACCTTCGATTTTCGAACGACTTCAATACGCGTGTCGGCGAATGATAATCTTTCTGGTCGATGTATTATGTAAAACAGGGAAGTGGCCAGAACTGGTTTTATTCGCGTTCGCTTTGAAACGGATAATCGTTCCTATTTTCTAACTCTCCGAAAATCGTTTAATAAAAGTGATCGTAACATACGTTGAGCGCCGCTATGTTTAAGGAAAGTAATTTACGAGAGATATTCGATGAACGATATTCGATCGAAAAACAATTTATCAGATTTTTCCATCAGTTCTTTGTAAATCACGATAGAGCTCGGGAAAGTTTTAAAATTGATAAAAACAACTCTTCCCTCCTTGGTTAAACGGGCTTTCAAATAATTGTCTGCTACATACTCCTGCCCTTCGGTCATCAGCCAACTGTATCAAACCGCGCAGACGAGAAGAAATATTATCGTTCAAACGCTGTCGAACTGTATCAATTAACAGCCTTAACGTTAACAGCCTTGCCATCTTGCACGATGTACGCTTCACGGTCGCTGATCCTCCGATTCTGTCGGGAAAAGGTGAGAAAACAGATCCGACGCTAGCTATTTTTCCACACACAAGTTCTCTTTACTCGCCAACAGACGGAAGTCTCGAACATTTGACGAAGAAAAAGCTGCCGCTCTCGATCAATCGCTTTCCAATTCTCGAAAAAACACGAACCGTAGTCAGAGAGAAACGCGATCCAGCCATACGGAGGAAGGGCTCATCGCGATTCCCCTTCGATCTGTAACAATCGTCGACGACATTTCGGAAGCGCCCGAACACGTGAAACGAATTTTCAAATTTCCTCGACAAAGAATGCCTTTCGAAGGATGAAAGCGTGTCGTGTGATATGGAAAATGCTGGAATCTGATTTCTACGTGAGAATCGGGTTAGACGCGAGACGATTGACCACCTTTCTCCCATGAAAACTGTTCGCTCTGTGAAAATCCTTTTACAAATTTCTTTGTCGACCGTACGCGGTTATCCTGACGTCGAAATCACGCCGCTAAGTAAAACTTTTTCGCCATTGATGTGACTTATTTATTTGACACTTCGTATAAGTGTACCGTGCACAATACAACGTGTCTGGATAAATGCACGTGAACGATTACTTTCGCTATTCGTTGCGGTAAACGCTGCGTCAATGACTGAAATTAATTCTTGCCGCTTTAAACATGAATTCAATTCGCCGACGATTAATCTTCTTTCTTGCGAAATCTTCCCGGACCTTTCATCCCTCAATTAACTTCCCCGGGCTTTAAATTTCATTCAACATATTCCTACTTAATTTAACGTAACGAATATTTACCACCCTACCATTTCGACGACAGCAATATTAATTTCAATCATCTAGACGAGAACAGCTTGAATCAACGAACACGCGACGAAATAATTATTCGAAAAATCTATTGCGATCGACGGAACTCGAAAAGTTGGAACGACGGGGCAAGAAATAAGGAACCAGTCGCGATAGATCGTAGGTGTTTCGATTAGCAAAAACATTAGCCAAGAACAGTACCCGTTGCGTTTACAAGATCTAACATTATCTAAGTAATAGAATCAGCCCCCACGGAAGCTGTGACGCACAGTAGCGTGCTGCAATGCCACTGTCGTACGACAGCGAAGAAAGAGCGTAATCTAGCAGAGAGCGATTTATTTTTTCAACGACAAAGAGAGAAACAAAAAGAGATAGCAGAAAGACACACGACTCGTACCACGTTATACCTGTTCAGCTTTCGCGCGTTCACCATCCGCAAACTTGCTTTTTCTCTTTCGACCGTGGGCCGGTGGGCGCAGGCGAGAATTGAAATCGATCTTGATAGCGGCGGATCGGCCAAGTCGATCGTCGTTGAACGGCACAGAGATGTTGCAGGGATGAAGCACGTGACTGCGTTCGAGGAAACGAGACTTCCCTTTTCTTGTGGCTGATCGATCGAAGTTTGCTGATGTTCGATTGTGTTACAGCTGCTGATAAATACGTGCGAGACGAACCTTCAGATCGCTTCGTTGAGCTGCGAGTTCGATTAACAGGCTCACCAACGAAACTAAGATTGTCTATGCGAAAATATTTTCATCGCGAGATACGTCATTAAGTACGTTATACAAATTTCTCTGCAATCAGGTATCAGAATTTTCCATTTGAGGAATTATCTCCAAATTTTGTTTCCGGGAATGTTCAAATATTGCGAAAGAAAGTACTCACTTGGGCTCACGACACCGCCTTGGTTCCAATGGTCGATCGAAAAATAAAACTCGCGAGAATCTTTAGCTTTAGACTTCGTACACGCCCTCGCAAAACGTGGAAGACGGAAAAAAGAGACTCAAAAGACAGTGGAATACGATTCGCGAGACGAGGGTGATCAAAGTGTGACATATAAATGAACCGACTTCCGTCGTCGGTCAGATAATAAGCGCTAATCGAATTGTAAAGCAGATGTAACTGTGCTCGTAACGTTTCAAGGAACACTCTGTACATAAGAGCGTAACGCTCGTTCATGCCGCATTTCATAGATCATCCTTTTTGCAGCCGATTTCGTACACCTTAGTGACACATACCCGAATACATACATCCTCAGATACGTGAACACAATGAACACAAAATACACGAACGTTCAGATAGATGAAAACGACGTGGCTCGTTTCGTTAATTAACGATTGGTCGATAAATACTTTCATCGTCGTGGAACGAAGGTAGGAAAGATCGCGCGGATGAAATTGTTACACGTGTAAACACATTTACACACGGACAGATTAGACATATACAGAGTGAAAAAGAAATTATTATGAATTATGAATCGGAAATATCGAATCCTTTGTTCCAGTAAGTATGTTATGAAAAATTGTATTTTGCGATCAACTTTCTCTTCTTACTGTCAGAAGATGAAACAAAAATATGTATGTGGCTATTAGCAGAGAAAGATAGGTGGATCATACATGTAATTTCGAATGAATTATTTGATATTTTGCAGGAGAAGTATTATGGTTATTAGAATTCTTTTATGTTCTGTGTATACACACACGAATATTCGCGAACACGTGTAGGATAAATGTAAACCGACAAAGAGTATTCAAAGTTTCTCCGAGTGCAATGTGCGCGATTGTATTATTTTACCATTGTTAAATCTCAGAGGCTTTAATTGTTTGTTCGATTGTTGCTATTCATTATTGTTACCAAGACCATTATTATCGTCGTTGAACGTTGCGAACGTGTATGTGCTCACAACTACCGATTGTCTATTTATGTATCGTTATCATAATTACAATTGTTGCGTTGTAACTGCGATGGTTATTATTGTTATTATTATTAACACTATTATCATCATCACTGCAATGATGGCAATTATTATTGCAATTGAATAAAACGTTCACCACGAGAAATGTGAATGTTTATTAAGTCTTTGGTTTTACTCCACTCTTGCATTTATTACTTTGTCAATTTATTCCTTATTGGTTTTACAAATTTTATTTTACTTTTTTAATTTTTGTACCAGAAGATTGTTGAAAATTAATGCATTAATAAAAAAAAGTGCACAAATCACTTTCAGTCTTAATGAAGATTAACTAACATCATCAATCATAAGCCACCATCTCCCACAGGTGTGAACATTATTCCGTGTGCATTTCATTTGTTATAAACAATTAAACAATTGAAATTGTTATTACCGGCAAATGAATGATGTTGCAGAAACAGGGTATTTTTTACCGTGTAGCTTATTCCTGTTCCTTTCACTTGACCACCCATTTATTCAAAAACAACCACCAGCAGCCGAGATAACAATTTTAAACAATTTTGTCGGTAATGATATGTCGATAACCGGACATATAGCGCCATCTCGCGTTTGCGGCTTTTTTCGCAGTTTTCCTCACCGCCAAAACCGAATACCTGGATAAATCGTTCAATTATACAATTGCGTTTTTCTCGGCTTCTAGTGCATATTTTTTGATCGGATTAGTCTTAAAATAAAGCTACGAACCATAGCTATCTCCATTAACAGGTGCAACAATATGGCATTTGTGGTTTAAAAGTTATTAACAATTAAAGAATCAGCAAAAACGCACTCCGGGTCACTTCAATCATTTCGACTACTGGAGGAGCTACATTAATGATCCTACGCTCAAAATGAAGGTAAAGGATGCCGCTACCGGACAATATATGATTCACAAATGCTGCATACGCTGTTAATTGTCTATAAACAATTTAATAGCTCGTTCGAGTATTGCACCGAAACTGTATACGAATGACACCTCGCGAAGACGCAATATGCACGGCAGTACTTGTTTAAGGATTTGGAATTAGGTCTTGTCAAGGATAGTTCAGGTGTTAAAATAAAGAGTGCGGTAGAATTCTTTTCATTTAAGATTTATTCAAATATATATTAGGTATACATAACAGTTAATTACACAATTGTTCTAAATTAAACTTATGCGCTAATAGTGACAAACTATTCTTAGAAACCAATTTACTATAACTAAACTATGTGGCAAGGGTTATTCTTTCTTCTTTCTTGCTTTATGCCCAATGAGAAATGTCGGTCAAGCTCCCTACTCTTTGCCTGAGAAACCTGCACACACAAACAATATATTAGTAAGTACATGTAGCAGGAGAGATAAACACTGATAAGCGGTATTTAAAGGAACAAGAAAGAAACCCTTCTTTCTTCCCAAGATCAAACCAGAAGCGTAAAAGGAAGAGAGGATTATTTAACACGGCATGGAACGAGTCGCATAAGAATGAATTTGATGAGAGCTGAAGTAAAGGTATTGACGGAGAGCCTTAAAAGAAGAGACTATTGGAGAAGTTAGCTTATACTGCTACCTTTAATTTATGTCCTATGATCATTAATGTAGCTCGCTGCGAAGTGGCAGTAATCGCATTTGTTTATAATTTATATAAACAAATTCAATTATCTCGGCTTCTGCTGGGCCGATTTTAATCAATCAAATCTCAAATTAAAGTTCTTGGCTCAAGGACCAATCTCAGGTTCCTTTAGATCGGCCCATATTGTCCAATTGCTTATAAAAAATGAAGTACGCATGCAGCATTTGTAAATCTATTATTATCGTGTAGCGGCATCCTTTACCTTCATTTTGAGCACACAATCAGCAATGTAGCGCTACACCAGAAGTCGAGATAATTGCAGTGACCCGAAGTGCATTTTTGCCGATACCTTAATTATTTGCAACTTTTAAACTACAAAAGCTATATTGTTCAAACTGTTGAACGTGATGGCTATGGTCCGTAGCTTTAATTTAAGATCAGACCGGTCGAAATATACGCACTAGAATCCGAGAAAAAGGCAGTTTAAATTAACGATGTATTCCAGGAATTCGGTTTTGCCGGGGTGGAAAACTGCGACAAAGGCCTCAAACGCGAGATGGCGCCACATGTCCGGTTATCGACATATTACCGACAAAATATTTAAAAATTACTATCTCGGCCACCGATGGTTGTTTTTTAATAAATGTGTGGTCAAATGAAAGGGAAACGAATAAGCTACACTATGAAAAATACACCGTTGCTGTAAATGTATTCATTTGGAAAGTAATAAAAATATGCTATTCCAAAAATACAAAGAAAAATTAAAAGTAATAAACGGAGAGAATTGACTCTTCGCACAGATGCTACCATATTTTTAGAAACGGAAAAATAAAGAGATAAATTAGTATCGGATTCTCGTTCAAAGGTGGTCCAATTTGCCAGTAAAATAAAGCACTACACAGTATGTATTCGAAATTTATCCTCGCTAGGAATAAAAAATTACTCTTGCGTAACCACGACAGCAAGATAAACAGCGGCTGGCCGAACGTCAAAATATCGCAACGCCCACTGGGATTCCTGTTTTCGGTTTACATGGCCGTTTAACATGTACGCATCTTCGTGTACGAACTGGTCGATCGCGGGGGTGGCTTACGCAACCGAGTATGTATCGCCCTACAGAATGCACGTAATGTGTAATCTGATTAGGAATCGCCAAGGGGCTTGCTGTCTGTCGTAAAGCACGGTTAAATCGTTCAACCCTGCTACGGCTGGAGATGGTTTGCGCAAACACATTCTTTCTGTAGAAATGGCAAACTTTGTTCTCGGCATAATATATTTGGTATACTTTTTTATTTACTTCATAATGGTTCCAAGTAATGTATTGTATAATTTCAATGTGAAATCACCGATGGGATCTTGATGAGACAGGATACTTAAATCGATTTGGAATCGGATTTAAATCAGTACGAATTTGAATAAGTAGATCAGGCATGCAAATTCTTCGTGGTATCTTTTCAGGCCCAAGTTTTTTTAAGCTCATCGCGCATGGTCATTTCTATCCTTTCTCTTGAACCAGTGGACAAAATTATTGTATTCGAATAGAAAAAATGTAAAATTATTTCAACTTTTAAAAATTTATTTTGATTGTGTATTAGTCTGTTAATCAAGTTCAATAAGCCATTGGTTTGTATTTTAATGGTTCGATTGCCCCGCGTTATGAAGACGATGCAGGAAGTGTTGCTTCCACTCCTACACCATAAATTACACTTAAAAAAAACGGAAAAGAAATAGGTGAATTAAAGATCCCATTTCACTAAACTTCTCCAGAATTTGCGTATCAAACGAGCCGTGACTAGTCGCACATGTCGCTATAATTTTAACAGCGCGTGCCCTAAGGGCTTCGTGCCCCATTCAAGGGGTGGATCGGGGTAGAAAAGACCGCAGGGTTGCACGTGACTGCACGCCAGACCGGATGCGATTTTTTTCGTTTCGCTAGGGAATTGCCTAGGAGACCGTGTATCTAATTTGCTGCGTTAATTTTACGCGACGATCGTAACAAACCGTAAATAAAATTTTAGCAGCAAACCTCAATGAAAGTTAACAAAAACAGAATTCAGCGAAGCTAGATATTAGAAGAATCGATAGAACCGGTTTCTTCGTGTAGCTTTAACAAAAATATTCGTAGCTTTCTATTTATACAAAAAATTTGCATTCGCAATTTGAATAAAAATAGAAATGATACAACTGTTTACCTTTCTATAATGTTCCTGCATTTGAAGTACCCCGATTTATCACTCATCATTCAACAACATTGCATCTCCTTGAGCAACAAAATAGACTACAGGGCAAACAAACTGCATTCTGCACCTTGAACTTTCAACATATAAATCACCCCGTAACGAGAAGATCAACCACGTTTAACGCGTTCCGCTTGCTCCTACGTTCCTCCTCGAGACGATCGTCTTCACGTGGCGGCAGATGCTCGGTATATCGAACTTCCTGGTCTTGGTAGACATTCAGAGTCTCTTGTTTGATTTACGAACGACCGGGGGGGATCGATGACAACCGGTGTACATCCGTGGAAAAGGAGCTTCCTGGGTCGACGCAGATGCACGCTACGAGAACGCACGTGCCACGAACAATGGATCAATCGCGTGCAGAAGAGACGCTTCTGGATACGTCTGAAGGCCTCTCCTTGTCACAATAGGACCGAGAAGCCTTTGCATGTTACCTGTAAGGTAAGACAGCTCGAGGAGATCGTCTGGTGACTGTCCTGATAACGGACGTTCCTTAGGAGTCGAGGGATGCAGAGGCGATTCGATAATTAATCGATTCTTATTCGAATGTGCTAAGATGGAGTTAATTGTGGCCGATAAACGATATTCTGATCGTGCTTTGTTCATTTCAAATTTTGGGAAACATAGTTTGACAGCACTACTTTAACATTGCGAAACCCAATATTTTGCTTAATTGAATTTCGTGCCGCAGAATTTGTTATTTGTTACATTCTTACCACGGATCAAGTTTTCAGCGCATAGTTTAACATTTATTAATGCAGCTGCGAATTGCATAAGCTTCGGATCCTTTAAATGCGAAGGTCGGCTCCGACTGTAATAATTATTGAGATGATATTTCGCGTGAAAGTGTGAAGCAAAGGGTTGCAAGTCCAAATAAACTGGTTAAGGTTATCGATAGCTTTTCGTGTTTTACGATCTGCTATGTCTCAAAACTTGTTAAACCACCTCGGGCAGTTTGTTTTCCTAGAAAATATTTTTGTAGCTTCCACTTAGACTTCTCTATTTATACGGCTCTTTTCGAATTCCGAGTTTCCCTCAAAATAGCTACCAAATGTCAATATACTCCTACCACCGAGATTAATGTTGGTTCTGCAACTTATAGCGGCAAACAAGTCGTTCCTCTGATTCGAGGAACAGCCAATACCAGAGATATGTCTCTCGAGTTTTATGGATTCGTTGACGGACCATTAAGACATAAATTGCACCTTCGCTCAGCTCGGCCAATTATAACAGACGATACATACGGATAATTTCACGACAACTGCGGGTCTCTTTGGAGAAGCAGCGTCAACGGACAAAGGCGACAGCTGCCGGGATTGCAGATAGATCTGTTCAATGGCTTAAAGAGGGAAACGAGGGATTAAATGTGGGAAGCGGAATGGGGAAAATGTGGAAATTGTGATTTCGGGATAAGCTGGGCGCATTGTTGCCGGCCTAACGTTGAATATGTTCTGGTCGGAGCATATTGTGTGGATATATCTGATGCCACAGAACAAGAAACAGACATTTATAGTGAACCGTCGTTTCCGATCCATACGTAGATACGAACGTGATAGACGATTCATCGTCGATAAAATTAAATAATACAGGATCATCCCAATTTTTTTGCCACCAACCTACAATTGTAATACATTGACGAGTTACGAAAATGTGCTACCCCCATAACAACATGATAACAGCACCGAATATAAATTAACGTCACTGCAACTTCCATTGTCGCTCGTTTCAATATCGAACAAAATAAAAATCCTCTTCCGTTGAAAAATTCCTCGCGTTCCCCGAGAGGCCGCAGTACAATTCAACCCCGACTAAGCGCAACAACTTCGATCGTGCAAGGAGGATGTAATTCGATCCAGAGTCCGGCCGCGAAAGAAAAGGAAGCGAGGAAATTCTTCAGCAGTTCATTCGACAGTCTTCCCCTCCCCCCTGTGAATTCGAGGAATCGCCACGAAAGAAACTGTCGCGTCGCGATTCGAAAGGAGCAGCTGTTGAAATCAAAGGCCCGGTCCTCCATGGAAGCAAGCGAGCAGGAGATTAAAGAGGAGGAACCAGAGAAGGGAAAAACCACCCTGGCGCACGAGCGTGCCCTGCCGAGCAGTACTCGCGAGCTCGAAAAACGTGCACGTGCTGCTACGGGGTTTGCCCCCCTCAACCCCGTTTATATAACAGGGATCGCCAACCACTCCGTGTAAACGTAGAACTTTGTGATTCATTTGTGTTGCCCTAATCAGGCTATTATGGACGAGAAAACTTATCGACGACGAAGCGTAAGGTTTCCTCCCTTCGACATAGTATTTATTCGGTGGATGGATTTTGCAAGGGACGGGTTTAAGAAATGTATTCGTGCAACGATGAATATCGTCTGTATAGTTTCCGAAGGTTGGAGATCGCTGAACAATCGAAGCATGGGGTTGCGAGGGTAGTGGAAAACTGGTGGGTTACAGGGGCGACGGTGCAAACGATTAATATTGAATGTTGGCGTTAATTGTTCGTTCGGCGGATATAATTTTATACAGAGAAACGTTGCCGCGTAAGTAATGACTAAATTTAAAATTGTTGTTATTATCCGATGCCTTAGAATCGGGGTTGATTTGAGTATATTTGCCACCCCCTAATTATAACACATCGTTTTAAATATCGCTCCGTTGAAAAATACAAACCCAAGTCATTCAACTATCAGCGCATAAAAGTCTTCTCCGATTTCCCCTCGGCGTCAAATAATTTTCACGGATCCTTTGCAACCCCCTGCTCGAGTTTCACGCAGCGCACGTAGTATCCGTTGCAACTAATCGGCGCTCAAACATTCATATTCGCTTCAAACATTCCCCAAACTGGACAACCCCCGGCGGCCGTACAAAAAGTTCAAACGATCATCGAAAGTGGTAAATCAAATTATCGTGTGACTCGGTGAAAAAATTAATTACTATTTCCCGAGCTGCTGCATCGCTCCGTTCGAGCATTATCAAACACCCATTAAACCCTCCACTTTTAAACGATCTTTCCCGTCGTAACAGCACGCACAAACAGCTTTCAGCGGAACGACGAACGATGGCGGGGGGCGCCGGCATCCGGGGGTAGCGTGGACGCCAATGGCTCATAGGATTCGCAGTTTGGGCTGTCAATGTTAGAGAACTGACAGTACACGCTGCCTCGTGGCACACGGCGACGAATGCTCGACAGGGACGAGTCACGGTGCGTGTTTCTTCAGTGTCGGGCACGTCGCCAAACGGCGCGCTCCTTTTATTCGTTTTCATTCGGTGCTTTTGCTTTTTCTGTTCGATCGACGACGACGAAGCGAAAGGGTGGCGAGCATTGTTCGCTCGTCCGTCCTTCCACGAAAGCATCTGCAACATCGTGACAATACAGTCGAACAATTGTTTTGCTCCGTCGTTTGTTTCTCGGTGATAGTGGTGCGCCTCGTTTGTGGAATTAACCGAGCACGTCTCTTCCCAATCCAATTGTATTCCGCGCGAATAGTTTCCGCGCAACAGTTGGGACCGGTGATAGCTCGAACGAGCAATAACAATTTTTCGTCTCGCCAGTAGCAGACTGATTTTTGTCTGTCGCGTGATTGATCGGCGAGCTTCTGCTTTTTTCTGTGGAAGAAGCGAATTGTGCAAAAAGATTGTGTCCACGCCAGGTGGGCTGCTCTTTCCGTAGCGTCTTCGCAGACGGGTTTTTCAGTTCTTCGGTTCTTCTTTGATACCAGCCGGGGGTTATCGTGCGAACTGCAACGCGGAGATAGCGAAAAAGCACACGGAGATCTTGATGAATGGCCCCGGTTGCTTTTCCCGCTGATTTATCGCGGCAAAACGTGCCGGCAGTTTTGAAAACTTTTATTTCTCCCCCGACTGTGCAGCCGGCCGCATCTGCCGGATGATAGATTACTTAGCGCGAGGTGTGCAGAGGATTACGGAAATGTTTAAAACAAACGGGACGATTTAACGTTGCCGCCAAGAAATTGCTCGCGATGCGGATAATCAGATACCACGGTGGAAGTGTTGGGTGTCGTTGAGCGCAGAATGTGTTTGTTTAAAATGAAAAGATTGCTAGCGATCGCGAAGAAGCATCAGCGAATGTTGGTCGACAGCGGCTGATCAATTGGATTGGACAAAGAGGATCGATGTTCGGTTGCGATTAAATTGATCGATTTGTGCCTTCGAAGGATTGTACCAATACACAGAAGAGTCGGCGAAATTGTTCGAGCGATCGACAGGAAGGTTGTGATTCTATGGATAACATATTGGCGCAAACAATAATTTAGTCAGAGTGTACAAAAAGGGTGGAGTTCGCCGAGGAATTGGATACTATATTTTTCGAGAGTGACTTATTGTCAGCATAGAAGTAGGTTATTTATACATATTTCCATAGGACGACGTGAATTATCGACGTCGTCGAATATTTTTATAAAGAAACTTCGAAAGAAGTCGAGCACATATCGTAAGGTGAGATCACCTTCGTCGATATCAATTAGCGAGAGCCTTACGAAAGTCGGACAACTCACCAAAGAAGCCGCTTCAAAAGACAAATTATATATATCTTATATCTAATTACGTATAAAAATTACGTTGACGTTATCTTCGACAAGAATTTGAAGAGCACCATTACAGATATAGCCAAGTACGAACGCTCGAGCTTCGGGGCTCGAACTACTCTAGTCTCTAGTGTACACAACTGGTGCACTTTATTCTCGAAATAAGAATCAAGAGCGAAAGAACCTGCGCATATTGAACCGGATCGTCGGCGATAAAAAAGAAATTCACGCTCCACTAAGAATTGAAATATCGCAATCGAGAGGTTCGCCATTTCAAAAATAGACGAAATTCTCGGCGGTCCGCGTCGAGAGCACCAGCGCGCCATCGCGAGCGTATCGTCTATTCCTAACGCCAATAGCCTCTGTCCTAAAATCGAGAGCGCAATACCAAAGAAGAAGAAAAGGAAGAAAAAAATACGCGTACGGTAATTTCCATATTCGATCAACGGTGTGGACAGAGTGTGCGAAAACGAAACTCGTGGCCGAGGACCGAACGCGTGCTCCAGATACTATTCTAATCCGCGTCCTTGGTCGACGTGAATCCAGAGTCGTCAAGAAGCCTGGAACTTGGCCGTGGCCGATTGATCGCTCACCAGGGTCTCCTCGTTGTGGCAACAAACCTGAGGATTCCAGAGGATAGCGAGCACGGGGGGCCGAAAATAAAGAGTGCCGGGATTTTCATCGGCGAATGCAAACCCCGTCTTCTCAGTCTTCCCAGGTTTATTCGACTTGCTGGATGCTTCCTCGAGAGGAACCTTCTGCTGACGTATCTAGTGAGTAATATTTTTAAATCGGTTTTAGTTTCGCGATGGAAGAGCTGAGGATCGCGGGTAGACCGATGTATGGTTTGTGGGGAACGTACGGTTGAAATTAATTCGATCTAAGAGAAGGCGATAATAGTGACGAAATTAAGCATTTATTGTCTGTGTAATGTAAGAAAAATTGGAAGAAACATTCTTCCGCAAACCGCACGCTGTATTCCATGTTTATCGCAGGCTAAACAAAAGCGGAACAGAAACGAGGATCGACGTTCTTGCGGCTTGAAGTGGTCCTCGAGCGTCCAAGCGCAAGTTCGAAAGAGCAAAGGTGCCGCGACCCGTTTGGCCGTACAGAAGGCAGAAACAAGAAACAGAGGGAAACTGGTACACCCTATCGAAGCACTTGAATCCATCGTCTCGAGGGTGGCTAATTTTAAGATTATCTCGAGAGGACTCCTTCGACGTCTGTGATGATCAACGACCATGGCGCCAAGAGCAACGACCCTGGCGAGTCTGGTGCTGTTACTGATAGCGGTCACGGGATGTTCTTTAACCAAGAGCGTCCACGTGAGCACCCGGTCGCCGTTTACCAAAATTCTGAAGGGCGTGAGACTGTCGGGAGGATACATGGAGGTGGTCCAGGAAGATCATTGTTCGCTGGGCCTGGTTCGACTGACCTGCAGGTCCCTGAAGGCGTTCATCTTCGTCTTGGAAGCAGAGTACCTGTCGAATCTGACAAACATTTGCGGCTACGAGTCGCGCAAGCCGACGACGAAGAAAGCGCACAAGAGCGTGCAAGATAGCGGCTGGATATATCAGCAGAAGGAGCTGAGGGGAAACTACGTCCACGATGCCGAGGAGCTGCGTCACGGGATGGTGGACATTAGACAGTCGTTGAATAGAAGGTACGCCGCTCAGTTTTTTATATGGCGAATAGAAGCAACGAGAAATCGAACGGGATACAGGGCGAGATCGTGTTTTTCAAAGTTACGCGGGTCTCGAGACGAGACACTGCTTTCGCTTTTCGTCGCATTTCGACACGAGACAACCGCCTCTGGTAATACGAGTACCCGCCAGGCATCCGCAAGAAGAGTAGAGAGCAAGGGATATTCGATTACAGGCGCGTAGACCGCAGAACTAGAAAATAGAAAACCATTCCTGCCAGGTTGGAGGTGTAAAAAGTATAAGTAAAAGCGACTTCCTTTGGCAACGATTGAAATGCGTCCACGTTTGCACTCGAACGACGATAATATGCGCCGATTAGAAAGGATTCTCATGCACGCTCTATATTTGACACGGCACAATTTTTTTTACCTACGCGCTTTTTTTATTTTCCATTCCACACTAACCGTACCTAGTTCCGTGCAGTACGTTGTGCGTACGCCACTGTTCAGCTGTTCGTAGAAACGCGAAGGGGGCGACAGTCGCGTGATTTCCGCCGTCGAAAGTAAACGGGGTACCTGCCGTGAATTACACAGGTTCGCGCGTTACCTGCGCAAGAAATCACCCTCGGTCTCGCCTCTTAGTCGATGCTGGATCGTTTGCTACCGCGTGTCCCACCCCGGTGGCGTGTCTTCGGGGGCGGAACGAAATGTATCTCGACACGCGGAATCTGCGTTTGATGTGCGCCAGTAACGCGTGCGCGAAATTTTAATTGCCTTTTGAGCGACGTTCGATGCCCGCCGAAGGAGAAATCGTTTCCACGAGAGTGAATGCCGCGCGAGGAGCACAGCTCGATGAACTTTCGTAAATAAGGGGTTGTGGCCGGGACCCAGAGGGAGCGAACTACCCTGCCCGCCTCTTTGGGATCGTTTCCCTCGCGTCTTGGTACCGGACAGCTAATTCTGACGTCGTTTCTTCGTTGCGAAGGAGTGCGCGAGCAGTCTGACAAATCTTGTCCGATCTTAAAAATTAAGGGATGGCAAAGTAATTCGAAGCGATCGCTGTGGGAAATTTGCGTACGACGTCGGCGACATTATCGCTCCAGTTAAACGTTGCAGATTTTAACAGGTTTATTTGTTACCTGTGGCATGCTCTGCATAATTAAACGTAGATCAAAGTCTTACTGTAGATGCATTCATAAAGCAGAAACGAGAAGGGTACATCGAGCTGCTTGTAATTTCCAGTCACGTGGCTGTATATATTTAGATGCAGATGATTCTAAAGTACCACTGTAACAAAAACAGTCAGCCTATTGTGAGGTCAGAAGGCATACATCACGAGGCAACGCGTGTCAAACTCATTTTAACGGCGACACATGTCGATGAGAGAGTCGCGGAACCGAAAGGTTGGTCGCGTCGAAAAAATTCAAAGGGATTCCTCGCGTGGGTGGCACGCGAAACGTTATTTCCCTTTTATTTCCGGCAAGGGGAGCCATGCGATAAAATCGACGAGTGGCAAAAGTAAAGGGGAGCCGACGTACGGCGAAAGGGGTGAACGGGGGCGAAAAATCGAGTCCCTGGCCATTGTTGGACGCTGCCGGGCCAATTTTCGATCCCTGCGCGACAAACATCTCGATCTGAACGCAATCGCGATTTCTTCTTTGTTCGATGGCAGGGCGGCCACGCTTCCGACACCCGGTACACATCCTAATGACCCGCGTCGCTTATTTAATTGACGATGCTGCACCGAGCAATCGATACAATCTGCGCTGCGCCGTTTGCGACACACGTATTTACTGGCTTGTTTGTTTTCCAAGTGGGAAAGTTGGCTCGCCTGTTGGGGAACGTTCGATGAATTTGTCGGTCCTTTCACCGTGGAATGTGAAAAATAGGGGGGACAATAATTGCAGACAATAATTTCGTACAAGAATTGGTTGCCCTACAAAGTTGTGTTATAGTTGCAGTGTTACAATTTTATCGGGGTCAAGCCTAAAAATTTACACTCGAGGGCGGAAACTATGAATTAGAAGATTCAATTATCAAATGACGACTGTAGTCGAACCGCGAACTTTAATTTGGTGTTATATGTACAACCGTTATCTTCTAATTTTTATTCATCGTTCCATCATCTGCCAGTATATATTGATTTGCTTTCTGTATTTTAGGTGCTCGGGGCAAAAGCATTGTCGTTACAATTTCACGACTGATCATTCGAGCAGCAGTTACTGGAGCCCAGCTACTTTACGATTAAAGTACGGATGCATACCCGGTAAGTACTTAATCGTGAAAGGGGCAACGATTCTTCATCAATGCGAAAACGCGGTAACTTCGCTTTCGTGTTCGAAATTAATTCAAAAAAATATTCGTTGCATGGGAAACAGGAAACACTTGCAACCAGGTTTTCCATTCTCACGCCTGGGCGAACTTCCTTCTCACAGGGCACAGATAATCGATTCCCAGGCACGTTTAATCGATAATCTCCTGTCTACGTAAACCGAAACAAATATCGCTCACTTTTTGCCGAAGCTTAAAGGATCACGTCACGCCACGTGTTGCGCGTTCGCAGATTTTTATCTCACAATGTTATTAACGGCCAGGAAATATAACAAAAATGATCGAGCAAAAGCTACGAGAGGCTAGGATATAGCACTATATAGGATATAGATATAGGATATAGTATTTATTTCGTTGTCCGCATAGGGAATTTATCCATCTACCAGTTTCTTAATGAATATATATATATATACAACTAAGTATATTTCGAAATATTAATTAAATAAATTTTCGTCTTTTTCAACGTCGCACGAGAAACAGTATTTCTCGTTTACTTTGCGAAAAGATTTCCGGCAGAGGTTACACTGAACGTGACACGGAGCAGTTCCGCTCACTAATATCACGGGATTAGAAATTTTTCGGAAAGGTATATAATGGCCAGAAGTTCTTCCGGAAAACGACAACGTGTTCCGTAACGAAGAGCACGCCACACGCAACAAGAGGCAAAAATACCTGAGGGACACGCTAATCCCTTGTTTCTATGCACAGGCGCGCGCCATGGTATCATAAAAGACCCGGAGTGGGCTCGTTGAATATGAAACGAACGTTTTCTGCACCCTACGTGAATCGCAACGTTTAAAAATCGTCGCTAACCGAGCCATGTAACTGAATTGTACGAAACTCCGAATTCAATAGATGTTTCCATTTACCATATCTCCCATTGTGGAAAATAGTGCGGCTCTGCAAATGTATTCGTTTCTTGTCAATATTAAGAGGTCCAACCCTTATGCCGATCGCCCGTTGCCCAATTTTCTGCGCTGACGTTTCAAATTTACTGTGCTCCAATCGAGATTTCTCAATATCGCCTTGGACTCCCCATCCTTTAGATATTTCTACATTCGTATCTGTTTTCCAGATAAATATTTTCGCAAATTAGGAATATTAACCCTGACGCGTAAGAAATCGGGATAGTATTGAAACAGCGACACGTTAAAATTTATACGCGGAAAATAATAATTAAAAAACACTACAATAATGCCAGTCATTGATTAAGGGCGACGTAAGCGACTCACGCTTAAATATCTATCGATAATGAATACAAAACTCGATCGCGATATCGTGGCACGAAGTGGATGTACGCGATGTAAAAAAAATTCGACCAATCGTAAAGGAATCAATCTTTCCACCAACCAGACTCTGCTGCAATGAAATAGCGATTTTGTCATTCGGAAAGAACAGCGATACAAACGAAACGAAATCGTGGAGCAAAGAGGGAAAAAGGTGGGAAGGACCAGGCCACCCCTTCGACGCCCTACAACCGGTGTCGGTCCCCTCCAGGTGTAGGTATTCTCCGGTGGGTTCACCCCTCCGTTCGAAAGTGGGGCAAGGACACCCTCGGCCAGGACTGAACGCCACAGAATACCGGTCGAAGTCACACTCGAAATCGACAAATGGACCGAAACGGATGCAGATGTTGATCCACGTCCTTATGCTAGCAAAGGCGACGTCGTTTCCGCGTCTCCGCGACAAACAACACCCCTGGGGGTTTGTGCACCGGGGGCGGGAGAGGGTGTGGGGTAGAAATTCCATCGTGTCGAATCGAAGCGTAGAAAATAGGATTTTCTCGTGCCGGCAGAGATCATTCGTACACATATCTGTATGCATATTCTTTTTTGTTTTGCATTGGTACGGTTGGGGTAGAAATTTAATTTCCTATCCGTGGTCACAGTTGCGTAACAGGATCATGAAAGGGGAATACCTATAGTTGCGAGCGATATTAATTTTTGCCCCGTTTCGTTTTGTTGAGAGGCACAGACACAGAGTTGGTATTGATTCATTATGTATCCTGGCGTGTTTGTTTCAGAGGCTGCGGTAAGAAAGTATTGCAATGAAGAATTAAAGGTGGTCCCCGGCGAGGGTGGTTTCATAAATTCGCCTGGTTACCCGCTTTACTACCTCGGCGAGACTACGTGCGGGTGGACCTTCAGATCGGCTCCTGGACACAGGATCGTCCTGACGTTCCACGACCTGGATATCCGGGGTGAGTATCGACCGGTGAGATTTGCTTCGGTTCCAGTTACTACCTCAACTATGTTAATTAAGTCGGTTTGATCTTCGGCGGTATCGATTGAGAAACAACGAGCTGCGAGCCCAGCGGATCGTATAATTCGTCGTTGAGTGGAATAGTAGATGAAATAAAATAAATTAATTGAGAGAATTGACTCGCATGGAGAATAACAAATAATTACTCGGAGGAAGGTAACTGGTAAGCAGTAGGTAACTGGATTCGACGTTTCTTCGGTATTTCTTTTCGAAGTGGAAATTAAAATTCAACTACACTATTTTGGATGTTGATCGATGAAGATAAATAAGAAAGATATACTGTTTTTATTGCAGCACCGGAATGCGATGGAAATTGCGTGGACATTGTTAGGGTGCGAGAAAAAGGAAGAACCCTGTTCGAACGTTGCGGCACCGCGGCTGGCGTTAAGGTCATCTCAGATTCGAACGTTATCACCCTCGACCTGGTCGCCACGAAGAAACTGTACACGGGTCGAGGATTCTTCCTACAATATCAAGGTGGGCTTGAATGAATAGCGACAGTCGACGATTATATACATACGTATTCCGCTTCTTATTTTTTTGTTAACGGAATCGAAACTGACGGCCATGGATGGAATCCGAGGCGAACAAGCGTCTACGATTGCATAATGAATCTCTCTGATCCAGAAACAATGTTGACGGGTCTACTTTCAGGCTACCAGCCCGACCTGACTCACGACCCGTCGAGTTTATGCCTCGTTTCATTAGTCTTTGTTCGTTATTATTATTCCGATTATTATTATCACTGCGTGGTATTAATTCTCAGACATTCTCGTCCTGTATGTTAACTTTCGTATTTGTTATTTCCTAATGTCTACTCGTCGACCTTGTTCAATCGTAATTTGAATTAATCGTAACGAAATTAATTCGAACGGGGAGTGCAAATTGTTGTTGCTGAAACTTAATCGATTCGGCACTCTCCAAGCGAATTATGTTAATAACTATGTTAATTATACTTGAATGGTAATCGTTTTTACTAATTCTACGATTAATGTACTCCCTGATCGTATTTGAATAATGTATAGAAACAAATGATGTAAACCAGTACACGATTGAAATAACAATTCAATATTCGTGACATTCTTGTCGCGCCGAATAATTATAGTTCGACGCTGTGAATAGAAACTGCGTGCAAATGAAGAGCGGTTCTGTACTCAGGTGGCATTAATGTTTCAGTACTGGGGTGCCCGGATGTCTCAACCCCGGACGGAAGTTACATATTGAATGGCACTCTGACCTCGAGGATGTTTCTGTGCAAATTGGGCACCGTGTTTCCCGACAGCAAAGAAAGGACAAGGATACTCGAGTGCAAGAATGGCAAGTGGAATGAGAGTGCCATCGGCATACCGAGTTGCACAGGTAACCGTGATTCCCCTTTTATCATCGTATCCTGTTTCGGATGCGGCATATCGTTGACATACGAAATTTGCATGTTCACTTCTTACGTAGTAATTCGTAATACAAAGAAAAAGAAACGCTCTGCGTCGCATTAAATTAAGGATCGTCGATGCAGCATTGGTGGTTCAATTATTAGAAACAATGGAGAACCAAAGTATATCTAACATTAAAAGGTCCGTACTGTTGCTATGTGCATTTAAATGTTGAAATGCTATTAACTTTCTCAGAATATAATTAATATAGAAAATATAGGACGATATAAAAATGTATTACACCGCATAGAAAATCTCCATCAATCGGAACAATATCACGAGCAGCAATATCAAATCGTTTTCATTGGCAACGCGAAATTTAATTATCTAATCTCCGCACTATCAAAAAAGGACAGTGCCAAAAAAAAATCAATAACGGTTTCACCCTTTCCCTTTCGCTCGAAAGAAAAACCAGTACAATAGCGACACTTTCTTTCCTCGCACTGAAAAAGAAAAAAGGATGGAATAATCCTCTATTACTGAGTCATTTCCAAAACGACCCAACATAAATCCATCGAAAAAGCAGTAAACCAATAGAAGTGTAACCACCCCGTAAAAATGGCATCGACGATTTATGGTGAACGTGGCGCTTGAATCGGTGGCTACGTCCCTCACGGGCCTCCCGGGAACCCATGGCTACCCATTGCGAACGAAAGGGGAAACTTATAGTGGGGGGTTATCGCGGTGAACGGGGAGTGACAGGAAGAGGGGTTGTTGGGTCGCGGGGTTAGCGGGGCAGGATGGAAGAAAAAGACGAAGGGAAAGAATCTTGGGGCGGTGAAGTATTCGTGTGGGCACCATACACCGGCAGCGTCGTGCAAGTAACGACGCCAGCCGTCCCGACGCCACGTGTCTGCGCGAGGAAATCGCTCGAAACTCCATTCCAAGTGCGAACAAATCGGTGAGATTATTATACCATTCGGCTGAATGATACTTCTGCGAATTCCTGACCGGGTGTGCAACCAGTGACTACGATTCCTGCCGCTTTCATAAACGTTAAATACGTGGTCGGAGCAGCCTCGAGGACAAGATAATCACGCACGAAGCGAGTCCACGCGTCGCGTTCCTTCGCAAGCAGGTAATTCATCAGAACGAAATTAACGGATTGATTTTCGTGTGTGCGCGTTACTCAACGAATTCTTCGTGTCATCGGCGAATCCTGGATTCTTCCCGGCGACGAGTTCAAGTGCAGTTGCTGTTTACATGATTTACACGATAAATTTACATCGACAGTCCTCTGCGAGGTTTTCTGCCTCCGTTTCGACTTTTCTATTTTCGTCGGTTCTGGTTAACCGCGATCTCGCGAACCCGTGCGTATACGCGCGCGGTCGAATTTGATCTTCCCTTTTTGAATTTTCGTGCTGCGAACGGAGTTTGAAATTGTTCTGGGGATATCCGGTACGGTTACCTCGCGACGCCGACCGAGCATCGGCTCTTTAAAACGCCATACGTTCGGCGAATTATTAATTGCACTTCGGGCGATCGCGCTGACGAGACACCGCCTTAATCTCGAGCGAACCACTTCTGCCAGTTCTCCCGCTGAGATCGCAGTAAATTTGTAAACCAGATTGTACACGGTTGCTCGAGTAAAATAGCCCGGGTGCATTCTGTTGGAAATTACGTGGCATCGAGCGAATATATTCGTTCGTTTTGCATATCGAGTTCACAGACGCGCTGCACCTTCTGACAAAGTAATTGCGCTGGCGTTAAATAGGTGTGCTAGTAATTTATGTTCGAACGAATATCGCTATTATTTAAATTTTAAACGATTCTTAAATGCTTCAATGAGCGCGCAATACAGCTTCGTCTGATACTACTGATCAAACTTGGAATCGAATCACGATCCGGGACAATTGTGAAATATCTGCAAGTATCACAAATAATTAAATACCACTTGGATTACCACACGTAATTAATAGTGATTCTCGCTACGGCCTTCTCCCGACTGTATCTAAAAATGAGCAAGCAAATTTTTACTAGGCAGATTTTAGTACGAGCTCCACTCTGCTCTAGCACCGTCTTATCAGCGCCACTGAATATTGCATAAGCGTGCTCCAATATTTATCTACTCTATGCCTCGAAACTTTCCGTAATCGCGTAGTTGGCGCACGCGTTATCGGCATTCCCCTGAAAATCGACCGATCCCTCGCACGATACAGCTGTACTAATTTCGTGCTTTCTGAATAAAAACGCCGAGAGGAGCACGGGACGAACAGCTGCGGGGCCAAATGAAAAGTTCCAGCCGGGTAGAGAAAAAAATCGCCCGAATTCTCCGTGGCTTTTCACACTTCTCGAACAAAGGGGGTCGTGAAGAATGTGTCTCCTCTCCGGCGTTCATTGTACGCCGCCCCTATTCAATTTGATAATAACTTCGTCGGCGATGAAAGATTTTTATCCGCGGGAATATCGTGGAGTTCTCGCGACGATTTCCAACGGTCGCAAAGAGACGTTGCTGTGTCGATTATTGCCATCTCGCCGCAGAGGAACTCGGAATTTGAAGGCAACAGACGATTGGAAGCCGAGGCGGTTTGAGTGTATCGTGACGGTGATCGAATTCCAAAGGAAACCATTGTGGAGCGTTGTATCGATTTCTTCTTCGATGGAATACGAAAGCATCGGATAGAGGTGATTAGCGAGCACCGTGCGAATATTTCATTCAGAAATGGTTTCACACGCTGAAATGGTTTTGTTTGCAGACGTACAAAATAGAAATCAGATTAAGCGGATAAGAAAGTGAAACTTGGTTTAATTGTTTGAAACACGGGATATGTGCGCTCGAGCATCGAATGTACATCGGAAACGAAGTTGGAACGGGGGAAGAAATTGTATCGCGTTATCGCAGCTCGGTAAAACGGGTTTGTTTTTCATTCAACGGGGATGATGTTTCGTAACCGAAAATACGAACAATATCAAAGTGAACACTTGCACTGCGCATCGTGTAACACGTTGTCGGCGAATGGATCTACGCTTCGTCATGAATCATTATTTCCATGAATCAACATTTCCATTGTCCCCGGTGAAATTTTTGGGCGGGTGCTGTGAATCATCCACCCCCTTCGTTATTTGCGAGACAAAGAACGTTTTGTCTGTACATTCGGGTCCCCGTGTCATCCGTAGATGAATACCTTCCGTCTCCAATTCATCGGCGAACCTTTCGGTCCGATGTTACATCCTTCGGGTACAACGAAAATGTATCGGACATGCATAACAATCATTCGCGCAATAGTTCACTGGTTATATTACATTTTCCACTCGAAGGGTCCACTTGAATTATCGCTATGTTCCCGCGCCCAAGTCGCGCTGAAATTTCTTTCTATCCGCGTCGCTCTGAAAGGCGAACGAACTTTCCAAGCGTATCCCGAGAAACAGCTGCGCGAGCCGGCGTGCCCGTGCGTCGCATTTGTATACGATTCGAACGAATGCATAATTCAAAGGATGTGCAGTTTCGGTATGATAGCGCGGCTCACGGGCGAGAAACGTGAAAGAGAACCAGCCGACTCGGTTTCGGTCGTGGTAGGGATGGATGGTCGAGCAGGAGAAGATGGCGATCACGGGGAAGGGAATGATCGCCCCTATCACCTTCCCTCCTCCTACCGCAGCGGGAAGATAATTTTAGAGTCGACAAAATAAAACAACCAGCGCGGTTGCACATGTTCGCCAAGCAGCTGAGACCAGGGCTGAACTTTGAAAACACGATGCAGGCTCTGCCCTGGTATTCCTGATCGGTAGAACTTACTTCGGGGGGTAACGCGTAACGAAAGATATCGCAGCGATGAACGAAATCGCGACACTTGTCTCGGTGGCGAATTGTTATTCGATGTTACTCGAATAAAACCGGTAATAACTTATATCGCGAGATGGACGCGCGCCGCTATACAACCACGCTCGGCGGTGCTTTCAAACGCAGCAAAATTTCAAACCGGAATCAACGCAATTAACATTAATGGGGCGTCGAATGGGACACGATGCTGCACTGCCGCGATACTAATTACAACCCCGCGACGGTACACGAGCCTCGAATTCTCGAGCCGCTGATTCGGCCGACTATATATCGGGGAAAATCGTACACGGGAACGGTAATTTACATCTTCCAAGCGATACAATTATATGCCACGAAGTGATCTCACGAATCGTCGCACGCCAAAGTAAAACACTCCAATATCGTATCCGCAAGAAACTCGAAGGCGACAGTCATCCGCGCGTACACGTGTCGCAATAAACGCGACGGTAAAATCAATCAAACTTAACAACCCAGAAGCGGTCCCCGAGTTACGAGCGGACGAGCAAATCTTTGAAGACAAAAAAAAGAGACAAAAAAACCGCAGAAAAGTAGTTCATCATCCAAGAAACAACGGTGAATAAGCAGAACGTCGATCGAATCGAAAGAGGGCAGCTTGTTTTCATCCTGGAGAGTATTCGCGTGGGAGATGAACCGGAGGGGAATACGATGGTGGGGGCGTCGGTTGCCCCTGTTTATTGCCCCACCGAGCCGCCCGTTATTTCCATCTCTGTCGCGCTGCCCTCACCACGATGAGATTTCCCAAGCGTTGGCCGCTGGCGAACGAGGTAGGGAAGGTTCGTCCAGTCGTCGTCGGAGTTTCTGATAGTGGGACCACGCGACTCTTGCCGTCTTATCGCCTCTTGCTTTTTATCAATGGAGAGCTCGCGTCACCGTCTTTCACGTTTACGTACGCACGCCTCGCGATTACGCTCAACGACGCACGCGCGATATCGTGAGGAAAAGAGGATCAAACGTTCGGAACGTCCGATACCAAGGGAGGCCAGCCTGGAATCCTGCCCGTCGTGTTTCCGGACGACGGATAGTGTGTCGCGACTCTTTGGGAAGTCGATGGAATAAGATCGTGGCCAGTGCCACCGTTGTGTGCGTGTCACCCAACAAGTTGGTAGCCCGTCATTCGAGGCCTCGATATCGATATCGAATTATTGGCTGGCTTCGAACAACAAATAGAGAATATCGCCCGGAGGGTCTTGATGCACCGTGGACAGAGGCAAGAGAAAACGTCGTGATCATTGTTCTGGTTATTTTTTTTCTTCTTCTTCTTCTCTCTCTCTCTCTTCTTTTGTCGGTGAAAGGGCAGCGAGGTTCGAGCCTGGAGGAAGGAAGAGAACCGTTCGAGAAACTGAATCGTGTTCTCGTGTAGAGTAGTCATACACGTAGGCTGGTTCCCTAGCTTCGCCCCGATGGAGTTGGATAGCCTGACCCGGCCGAGAAAAGTATCGTCGGCGGCGCGAATTTGATCTCCTTCGCTCTGTCTTCGCCGTCTGGCGCTCTGGTTTCGTTGCCGAAAAAAGAAACGGAGAGGCACCGGCTGCGTGTACACGACGGGAAGGTCCGCGGGCTTCGAATGGCATCGGAAAATCCACGGGAAGAATCGGTGGTGTCGTTGGGCTTGAAAAATTTCGTGTGCACGATCGGTCGGATACCCAGCACGTCGATATCGAAAATTAGAGACCCGACAAACGGAGTAGGGGGATCGGTAATTGAAGGAGTCGAGGCACGAAGGCCGCAGCGAATCGTTGAAACACACCGGGCTAAAGATAACCTATTGGATCTCAATTGAACGGGCGTTTTAAACACCGGCCCGCTTCGACTTAGTAATACGTACGCCTCGAGGAAAAGTATTTTTATGGCCGTATTTTTTAGAATGACCGCCGACCGGTGCCAGGGGGTCTGGACTAGAGTAAATCGAGCCTGAACATAGGTAGTTCGATCGAAAATCAGTCCTTGAAATTCACGCGTAGCACGAAAATAGTTTAGACAGGAGAAAGGCGGGCTGCCGTAGAACGTGTCGACTACCATTTGAGGGCACGATAATCGCGTTCCATGCTTTTATATAGCATCTGGGGAACCACGGTGTATCGAGCTGGCGAGCAGAGCACCGATCTAATCGAATTACGAGCGTAATTAACAAGCTTGCACCAGGAAGGGGCACGCGAACGGCGGAGAGGTTGGTGGCAAAAAGAACGGAAGTAAAATAGGGACAGCTTTGGTCAGACAGTCGCGTCGACCGAGGAGCGACGCGCAGAAACAGACACACGCGCCCAGCGTGCACGACGGGGACACGTCAAGCAGGTATTGGAAATTTTCTCACGGCACCGGGGAATGCATTCTGCTCGTGCAAATTGTGCACTATAGACGGCACAAGGTTGCGAGGAAAAGGAAACAGACTGCACGGTGGGCCACGTAAAAAGGAAAGAGAAAAGAGTTCGCGTATAGAACAAAGGGAGGTCCGTGCAACGGAACCGAATGAAAACGTGCTCCGTTCTGCACGACTCACCGCTCCTTTTTGCCTCTCTTCTTTACCTGTCTGCCTTTATCTTCCTCTTTCTCTCTGCTTCTTGATCTTTCTCTTTCTTTGAATTCCACGGGCACAGAGCCTGTCTTGCGTCGATTGACGCAATGTATTTGTCGCGAGGCAAGGTCGGGTTCCGTGCGTGGCGAGCGCATGTTACGCGAAAATGTGAAAACTGTCGAGTCGCGGAAAAAAGGGAATGGGTGATCGTCGAGGAAAATCGGAGTCAGCTGTTGTTCCCGTCGTCGGAATGGGGAAGCTTTCGAAAAATTAGCCGATACCCGAAAAGGAACGGTCGATTGAAAGGACTCGGCTGATTAGTAAGGGAAAGAGGAAAAAAATATTTCCGCGAGTACGCCCATCTTCTTCGGGATTTCGTCGGAATTTCTTTCGCTCGAAAAGCGCCGTTCCCCGAGGCGGTACTCGCGCAAAGAACATCGAATGTATGGTCACAGTGAAGAGGGGATAAGGATAGTCCATGTGGCGTTGTTAAGTCAGGGTCGTCGTCGTTGTTCGTAGCGCCCTGCCCGATTGCTTTACGACGTTTGGCGAACTCGCCCATCGATTTAGACAGCGCTCTTGCGTAGGCCCCGTTGGAGATACTTCTTTCTCTCGTTGACACGAATTAATAAAACCCATTAATAACCCATTAATAACAGCATCTCTTTGGATCAAATGATCTGGAGCGAACCCTCAACGGCCTCTTAGTAAAGAAGAAACACGACGGAGAAAAAAGAAATACATCGCATTTAACGCATCGAAAAATAAGAACCGCGTATCTGTTCTTTATCTTATCGCGTGGCGGCGTAATCTAATAATCGAAATCTGTGGCAATTCGAAAAAACGACTGAACAGCCGCGGAACATTCAAATCGGCGTGTTTCGCGCTCGTTTAAAGAGCTTCCAAAATGGGGAGGGAGACGAGGCGAATTGGTGGGGCAGTCGATAGAAAGAGAGATGCATCGATCGCGAAAACGAGCGATGAGAGATAACGAGGGCAATTTTCTTTTCACTGTTTTTCTTTTACTCTTTCTACAAAGTGCGGCCGTTTTTTTGTTCTTGGCTGGTCGGGGTCAAAGGGCATCGTGGTCGTGAACGAACGAAGCCGTCGTCCCGTCACGCCACGCGTGTCTTCTCGTTGATAAAACCGATGGAATAGCGGCGATCTTGCTCAGTTTGTTCCTTCTGCTCCGTACGTCTTCAACCGGCCGCTTATCGGGCTGCTATGACAAGGAGCAGACGTTTGTTTTCCGTGGCAGCGTGACGTCACTGGTTTCGTGTTCGAACTTCCGGATGAGCCGCCGCGGAGGAACGCCGATTTCGAAGCGGTTCCCAATTTTTTCGGCAAACATCGCCCCACCCGAAAATTCATTGAACGAGCGCGATAATCGATATACCGTCTTTATCCGCGGATTGAAATAACCATTCGTTAAATTGAACTTCGTCGCCAAAGTACGTGCTCCATTCAGTGTGATCTGCTGGACGCGTTTAACTTGATTGAACAGTGTCGAACTTTGCCACCGAAGGCGCCGTCAGAATGAGAAATCTCGCCTCCTAAGTGACTAACTCCGCCGAGGGAATCGATCCTCGATACCGGGCTCGGCTAGTCCACGAACTTCCTACTTCCTTCGTTCATTTCGATGACGCGATCGATTGGAATCAGAAGGTAGAATCGCGGCGGGAACATTAGGGGACGAGGGAAGAGAAAATTTCGTGATTTCGTGCGAAAGTACTAACGTTGAAGCAGCTCGTGCGATTGACACATCCCGACGGACTGTCCCCTTTTTATTTGTTATTTTCGAGAGTGTCAAGGGAGACGGAGCATTATATTGTGCGAAAAAGTGCAAAAAAAAGGGGGGAAAGAAAGAAAGAGAGAGATAGTAGTTGGCGAACGAGAGAAAGAGAGAAAAGGAGAGAGAAGGACAGAGGAGTGGAGAGGCTTTGGGGAGAAACTCCACGCCGACTGGTTCGAACGCGGGCCCACTGATGCTATAGTAGTATAGTTCGAGGAGCCAGCAGGAGCTGTCTGTTTAACAAAAGTGTCGTACAGGACCGCGTTATGGTGGCGTGTAGCAGCTGACAACGCGTGGCCACACACGAGTTCTGTGTAAGGGAGGATCGACGAGGGGCACCTTAACGTTTCTTCACCATGATACGAATATTCGCGGACACCTTCAGGAATCTGATAAGTGAGTGTCCCGGCGATACTGCGTTCAATTTCATTTAACCCGTTCTTACACACTGGATGCAACGTGTTTATCATTTTTCTAACCGTCCGGGTTTTGCTTTTCGTTTCGTCGTGGTAAAACGAATCGAAGAGGGGGAAAAGTAATCGAAATTTGTGTTCTACATCTTTCTCTCTCACGTGGAGTGAGTCGACGTTTTTGAAATTTTGAATGTTTCGGAATGTCAATCGAGACTCTTAATTTTTCGAAGCTTAAAACCGGCTTCGCTAGTAATATGTTATAAATTTGAGCGGGACAATCGTTCTTTTCAACGACTACTATTGGCAAAGAGAAAAAACGAATCGGAGCAGCATTTTGTTTCCCTTCGTTAAGGCGCTGTGAACGCCGGTCCCGAAGCGGTCATGCCTGCACGTTAAAAGAGTCCATGCAGCGGTCATATTAATCAAATTATTTGTACTGCATGCAGTATACTATATACCGGCAATATACAGAACCATGCGAATGTGTTCTGCGTTCGTATCCGGCCAAAACACGATCGTTACCGTGATGATGATGACGTTCGTTACATCACCGTTGTACTCGTTCTCCAATATTATCTTAACAAAAAAACCTACTATCTAACACCAGTAACGTTCGTTTATCTCCACGGCAGCTTAATAAAAGAAACGAAATAACACTTTCCTCCTACAATAATTAAACGGCAAACAGTATCGAGACGACGGCAGGAAAAACAAAAAGCGTAATGTGCGGCAAAAATAATACGAACGTAGCTATCGTGATATTTTATCCAACGGAATCGGTTTTAGTCGACGTTGCACATAATTCACAGGCACGTTGCTTGATAGCCCGCTGTAATTGAACGGGCTCGGCAGAAAAATTGTTCATGTCGGTATTATATAATTTTACGGTGCGACCAGTCGCTCTCTTGTCAATTGCAATTATCTATCTACCATTGCTCCACTGTGTATCTTCTTCGGCGGTGTATTAAATTCGTGCATCGGTCGAGCGTTCCTGTGACCACTCGACCCACCTGTCGTTCGTCGTTTCGACGTGTACAGAAACTTTTCAAAGACTTGCGCTTTATCGACAATTTCCACTGGCCTTCTTCCGCATGCGATCGACCTTGCCGTTTTCTTTCCGATCTACAGCCTCTTTCTCCAACGACACGCGGTATACGTGACTGATGCAACGTATCGAAACTCCTGCATGGTACTTGCTCTAGATTTTCTCATCTCCTCTGCATGACCAACCTGCATATGTATTATAGGCATATCCTATACCGAGAGCTTTCGACGGCGACCTTTGTCCGCGCGCTAAAATTAAGCATTCCGCGAGCAACGTGACGCAACCGACCGACTTCCGATCGTAAATCTGTGTGTTCTCGCACCTCTCGATTTGATGGTTCCTTGTGAGAGCGAGTCTTTTCTATCCGAGCCCCCGACGATCGATGAGACGTCTCTAGTCGCCGAGGGGGATGAAAAGGGGGTGGACAGAGTTGTGATGACGAAGGAAAGTGATACGTTGGTTGTTGAAGAGTTGGCCTTTCTTCTATTTGGTTTTGCATTCATTTTTTTAACGTTGAAATGATCGGTGCAATTATTTTGGTGTACCAGTAGTTTCGAGAGAATTCATGGATATTATTGGGGGAGGTTAATCGGGGATTGTTTCAATCCTCTTCCCGTGGGATGCAGGAAGGATATTGTTAAGGAAATCCGATTGTAGTGTTAATAGTTTCTGTAATGTAATCACGATTGTTATTCGTTCGATAGTTTCAACTTATTAAATCGCACGTTTTCTGTGCCGTGAAAGGAAAGTTAATAGAATTTGATACGAAGAATAAGAATAAGATATGAAACTAGACCGAATAATCTGTAAGTGCACGCAGTTTAATTTATCTTTGAAGTCCTAACGAAGTTTTGTGCAATTATCATTTCTTTGCATTGCTTTGCATTGCACGCCAACGTATAGAAATAATTATTACAATATTACTACCTTATTCTTTATTATTAAAACTTTATATCGTCCAGATTTTTTAATTTCTTTCTTGCATTTATTCACTGTTTTTTCGTGCATTCATAATGTTCATTCCGAGGCGGAATAAAAATTGCGTAAACGTGAAACCAGAAGCGCTTCCTCTTCCACATTGTAAACACTTCCTGCCAGCTATAATGTTTCATGGAAGGACACTTCCATAAAAATCCAACGGAATTCGATTTTTGCTTGAAAAAGGACGGAATCTCGGAGCAGTTTACTTTGTCAGTAATCTTCAGAGTGTACGGTACACTTCTCATCGCGAATCTCGAAAGATTGCATTATCATCTGAAAAATTGTTCGCGACTCCCGTAATCGTTTTTCTCGTAACGCAAAGAACTGCCCACAAGTGATTTATTTTATTCAATACGATGTAACCTTCGTGTTGTTCGATCCTTGAGGCACTTCCACGAAAGGAATCCGCTGCGATTGCTTTATTCCCTGAAACTATTCTGCGTCACACTTAAGGAAACAGTCGGACCTGCAAGTGCCATCTTGAGCGGCGGGCCCCTCTTGCAGGGTTAACGGCAATTGTGGTTGATTGAACGATCACTAAAGGGACCCTTTGCTGTTGTACTTGAAACGCGCCCGTTTCAGTACGTTCAAGCATCTCGAAGAACGTGGTCGACGGACGACGCCCTCCCCCCGATCGAAGTCGAAAGATTTTTCAATCGTTCAAGTTTTTCTATTGGTGTCCAATTATCAGAAGAAAGCACCTCGAGGAATTATAAATTATTGTAACGGTGTGCGGGCTGGATATTTATAAGGTATCGTGTACTTTCGTTTGATAATCTCGAATAAATAGATGGTAGGGCTTTGCGATCCTTCGTTCAATCATTGCTTTCTTGGTCGTTTCTATTATTCGACATTTTCTGTGAAAAATGTATATTCTGTGCTCCATTTGGAAAACGGCTAAAGCAGTTCATTTTACTTGCGAGGAAAATGTGTTTGTAGCGTCGAACTCTTACCATCTCATTGTGTGCAAAAAGGTGGTAAATGCGTTGAATTGACTACGAAAATCTATTCGAATAAGAGAGTTGCACTATCATCGTCAATTACAGACAAGTAACGATTCTATTAAATTGTTGACATTTTGATTTTCATTTCCTGTTAATTAACTTGAGGTCACGAATATTTCATACCCGTATGAGAACGAAATTTTCCCGTGGTCGTTACATATTTCATATTTCACAGCACAGAAACCTTACGTGCACGTACCCAACTAAATATTCTAATTCTCGTTATAGTACTTATATTTTAACGTGGCGATACTGCACAACGCGGGCATCGAAAGTGTTCCCGTATAAACATCGCAACATATACTCAACTCCCACCCACCATCGTTTCACGATTGAAAATTATAATCTGATTCACCGTTCTGCCTTAATATACCTTTCATATCCTATTACTCCGTCAATCTTCGTGTGTACCGGAGATCCCATTCACATCTCGCTTCCATTGCCATCCAACGCTCCGAAAAAAATACTAAGGCAGAACTGTGTCGACCGGAGAGAATATTTAGCACTCGTTCGATCGGAAAGTCTTGGAACATGCGTTTCGCTCAGTGAATTTTCACGATTACGCGTTAAACGCTATTCCTGACCCCTCTTGACTCGAGAAATGGGAACGTGAACGGCGCGTGGCTCGGTCGTGCATAAAGAAAATAAAATGATACATAATTGTAAAAAGAAACGGCGATATCTAATGACCTACGATAGATCAACGCGGCACAGCGAAATCTCCCCCCCCCCCCTTCCCCATTGAACACTGATAACGGATCGTTCGATTTTCACGCAATAGCTTCTATTTTCCGTCGTGTCGGCGGTCGAGCTGCAGCTGAATTTAGAATTGATACGTATTCTCGGATGGTGAATCGATTTCGTCAAGGATTCCAGATTCGATCGTCGTGAATGCGATTGCTCGCGATTGTTGACAAACGAACCAGACCTTCGCAAATTATATTTACTCTCGAACGATATCCGCGTACGGAGCGTGTCGCGAGCGTGGCTACAATATTTAGAGACATCTGGGACGCATCGAAAGAAATGAGAATATTTTTTGTAACATAATTGTCACATGTAGCAGGATGATAACAAATTAATATGAGCGGCCGATCAATATTCTAGAATTAATGAATTTAATTAAAGGCTAATTAATTGGAGGCGTTTATCGTTTCTGCACATTCGAGACCAAATGAAGGAATGATAGCACGGAATGATAAAAGTTTGGGGCAACGGAAGATACATTTATCTTCCAGGATGATTAAAATATATATGTATATACCACTGTTTTAGCAGAGAAGTGTGAACGATGTAGTCTTATTAAAGTAGAAAAATTTGAAATCTGTGAATCTAAGCTTGAAATGGCGTTCGATGTTCGTTCCACGGGGAAGATAAACAATCACATGACGATACGTATTTCACAGTGATCAGCTTCTATTTCGAACGGCATAAATCTTAATCGTTCGTTCATTAAATTAACGTGGGCGGATGCGATGTTTCAATTAGCTGTCGATAAATACGATGGAAATAGACCGATCGATAGAGACAGCGGCGAAAAATCGGCGCAATTGTGTCAGCGAAGTGTGGGCACGGGTAAGCAGAGTATCGAGAGTTCGATTATCGACAAATTGTACCGCCGAAATAAACACGACACTAGCAATATTCGGTATTACGATTATACAACGTGTTTTTCATCGTCAACGAGAAGACTGTGATATAAGAAATAATTGCAAACATTAATTTAATTTCGAAAATATCCAATATATATATACGTGATTCAATAAGAAGAATGCGATATAAGAAACATTAATTTGTGAAGCATAAATTTAATTCTGAAAATGTCCAATATCTATTGTAAGAAAAAACAAAGACAAATAGGAAAACGAGAAAAATATCCCGATAAATTAAATTTCTGTCATGCGTTCTCTATTGATCACGGCAATTGCAGCAAAATTAGAAGGGGTTGAAGAGCAAGAGATGATAATCTTATTGAAACAATTCGTCCCTCTTCTATTATTGTTTTCGCTGTTTTCGGCAACAGTAACTATGCATCGAGTCATGCCAGCAGAGTGGACTTTGCACGTTCAATATACAGCTGGGCATTGTAATTATTTCCACGAGTCATTAAATCATTAAACGTCGCGGGACGCGAGGGGTTTAACGAACACATAACAGTTCAATAAACGAAATTCCTTTGAACTGCGTCAATACGTCCGTCTCTTATTTTTATTCTCCGTCTAACAAAAACGAACGAATCACGTTGTTCCATGAAAACATTTATTTTCATTGCCGCTCGAAATAGAGGATCCGTTTGCGCTTCCAAAAATAATTATAACAGCACGTGTCTGAAGAAGAAAGGAACAGATATAACATTCGAAAATCTAGTATAATAGTATTAGACTAACTATCACTCGTATTCCTCGGTACCGCTAATTCTGTTTTTTTTTTTTTTTTTTTGAGTCCGTAACGTTTGAAATATTAAATTCTTGTACGTTCCATTATTCTTCCTTTTTCGTCTTGATGTTTTACTTGAGCGATACGCGTTTCTTTCTATATCAGTTGTTACGAAACCGAATGATCAGCGAAGTGCCGAATTATCAATAATCTCGCAGCAAATACGAGATTCCGAAGGGAAGGGAAAGATACCAGTTAACCACGCGAGATATTAATTGGTTCTCACAAAATATTGCTCGTCTCATTTGGGTAGGTTATTTGTCAGAGTAGCACATAAAACGCTTATCGTCGTCGTGACAAAGACACATGCTTTCGTATTTCCGTTGCCATTGCCTCTCGATAAGGAGACGTTCGTTTCAAAGCCAGTATTTACCGTGCTGTGTATGAATAGTGCCGAATTCGTTCCCTAGAGAGCACGTCAGACCGAATAAACGGAGCAAATTTGTGTGCGGGAGTAGCCGTTTCGTGGCCGCAAACAGTAATAGCTTTTAAGTATCTCCATTTTCATTAATTTTTCATCGTTCACGTTTCGTCGTGTATTTTACAGTTCTCGTGATTCATTATCGAGAGTCTCGACAGTTCAATTTTTTAAATTTCTTTCTTCGGCGATCTTTTCTATTTGTTTCATCTATCGTTTGCAATTATTCAGAGGCCGTGAGACATTCGCGATTTTAGAGTTTCCGTGTATGCGAATGGCGCGCGCGGATAAACGATGAGTAACGTGAAATATTGGACGCGATAAAGATGTACGGTGAACCGATAACTCACACATTACTTGGGGTACACAAAGTGAAGTCGTAACATTCAACGATAATAACTTGTCTTCTTAATTTTGGCGTGAAACTAGGCAGCGTGTTTAGTTTCTGTTCCGTATCAGTTTGATCAAACGAAGAAGATTTTCCCCGCAATTGATTTTTATCGCAGTCATACGGTGTGATATCGGCGTTAATTAAACAGCTATCTATAAATATTTAAAGACACCGAGCGTTACCTTCGAATTCGCGAGGGGAAAAAAATCGAATTCTTCGCCTTGGCCGCGTTCCTTCCCCGTAGAATGTGGCACAGCGTGGACGATTCGCGATCACCGCGATTCACCAGACCTGGGGACATATAAATCTCAACCGGCAGATGTTAATCATTCTCGGCTGAAAGGATTCACGAGGGTTTCCGCGGCATGAAACGGCGATCGACAGGATTGTAAATGTGTTTTATAGGCAGCCCCGTTCTGAGGCTGTTCGACTTCGAATATTACCGGGGGGGAGGAGTGTTCGCTAGAGCAGCTCTCACTCTTCGACTCTAAAAACAGAAGCTGCTTTCGAGAGGTGAACCGTTTGTCTTCCCCGGGTCTCGTTCCGAACGAATCGACGTCGTAAAGCATACATGTTCCTGGAAAGAAACAGAACTTTACTCGAACGTAATTGTACCGTCTCGAACGGACAACCGTCGTCTCCTGTGTTATTATTGGTCGCAAAATCGACGGAGAAACGCGGAGAATGCTAGGAAGAACTAGGCCTCTTTTTATTGCTGAAAAGAGTATAAGCTAGGTTTCACCCTTTTTGCGTGTGCTACAGATACTGCGTAGAAATTCCTATATTTGTGGTGGAGCCTTTTCGAACAGTCTTATTCCCTATTAGTATCTTTCGAATTCTTTAATCTCGGGATTACGAAGTTTTCTTCGCAATTTCTGCGCGACAATTACTTTATCGCTTCGATAGCCTGCCGCCAAATTGCAAGATGTTTATTTCTTGCTCCGAATCAGTTTGATTTGAGAATCAGCAAGAATTTAATATAAAATGTAATCTACCCGGAGCAGTTTCACTTTCGTTATCAGTTTGCTTTACTGATTATTCCTTTTTTTTACTTGCGTCCGTACTTTATCAATGTATCCCGATAATTTTCTGCTGTATCTTATTAAAAACATCTGATGATACATCAAAATGAATGAACATGCATAATTAAATAGATCTTAGCCTCCCAATGTGTAGATAAGGATAAGAAATTGCATTTCAAATAAATATGCTGCGTAACGTTGCCACTAGCAGAGGAAAAGCAGAAGGAAATGTATTAAACTATATTTAGAATTTTTCAAATAAATTAAATGAAGTAATATCAATCAATTCATTCGATTCATTCAATCAAATCTTGCTCTTTGAAGTTTGCTTCGAATTGCAAGGAAGGACATTTCGAATCGTAACATTCAAGTTTCATCCGAGTTCGTCGACCCCGTCGTTCGACTTGCGACAATACAATTGTGCTCCTGATCAACAAAACAATTCATATCCGATGTTCTACATTTCCGTAGCCACGTCCGCGGTGATCCTGAAGACAGAGCACGACCATCATCGGATATCCAGCCTTTCCGGGGACAATATCCTTGGCACGGGGGTTAGAATCGGACGGGGCGAGGACGCAGTCGCGGTTGGAAACGGGAACATTATGGATTCGGCGCAATCTACCACGATGAAGCAAACGGACTACGTCGTAGGTCAGTGAACGAAGCTCCCATTGAATTATCATCTTCTTACGAAACAGTGAAAAATTCGTCCGATCGGCCAGACATACTTCTCCGCCCTCGACAAATCGATCGTGAACTTGCTCGTATCAAAGATTTCGTCGAACGTCGGATCGCGCTCCGAAGCATCGCCGACGAAAGCTGTTTTTAGAATGGACGGGACGCGACGCGTCGCGCCGCTTAGCGCTCATTGAATTTACCTGTCCCGTCGTCGTATAACGTATCTACTCTACATATACTCAGTGTCTGTGTACATAACGTGAACGATAATTCTACATTTTATCAGTGTGCAATTATCGTCGCGCCGTTAAGTAAGCTCGCAACGAACTCGCTGCACCGTGGCACGACGCGTCCCCCTAAATTCGAGGCAGAAACGACGAACGCCGATGCGCGGGGGTCACGGTTCATCTTGCCGATTACGTGTCGCGTGCAGCTTGCCATTGCTGATTGCCCGTGTCGAACTTTCCGAGGAAAATTCTCGCCCGATACGCGTGATTGTTGCGTAATGGGAGAATCAATCTTCGGAGATTGCTATGCGGGACGGCGTGTACACCTGTTACGTAACGCAATCGTCATCGAGACACGCGATTTGAATTATTCTTTTCGTTTTTTAATGGAGGGTACGAGCGTTCGTTATCTAAGGATTGCATAAATTGCACGTTTCGGTTGTTTTCGTACTTCGATGCCCTCGTGTTGGGAGAATTGATCGAGGTGCGTGTTTCGTTCAAGTTCTCGAGGGTAATGGATATTTCGTTCGAGAGATCGACTCTTTGTTGGCTTTCGGTTTCGTTATCGAGCAGCGCGGAATAATTAACGGGGATATTGCAGTCCATTGGCCTTGCTTTGCCGGCATTAATGTCCTCAGCTTTGTGATAATACATATGCATTAGTAGATACGATTGCGAAAACTTCTCAGTTGCTTATCGCGTATTTACATTCGCTGCACTTCCATCGTACGCCGGTCAATTTCATTTTAAATGTCGCACGGATATCGCGAAACCCGACGAGTTTGAAGACCACGAAGCGACTTAGCTGTCGGTACTGGCAATGGGAATATTTAAAACAGCATTGTGAAGATTCTGAAACAGCGAAATGGGAATGATTAATTTAAAGAAAAATATCGGGGGTGGGGGGTTTCCTAATTAAAAATTTAATAATGTCGAATACATTAGAAACCTGCGTTATTGTCGTCGTTGGTTATGGAAAAGTGAAGTATTCGATGTTAAGTGATCATCGATTTTGCATTGAATGGCGATTCGAAATGTTGTTACCGGAAGGCAGGAAGCAGACTGACTGTATTGCATTAATATTCGTTAAAATTCTTATTTAATCTGGATGAATGGAAGTTCGTCAAACGCTGAATATCGTTAAACGAATTTCATATGCATTCTGCATCGGCTTCGTCATATTCGTATATAAGCGTTGGCTTTTTTCAATATCTCGTATCTTCGAATCATCGTATTTAATCCACAAAACGATATTTTTTACATCTTTGCTAGTTGTGAAAATGTGTTTCTGCAATGTTCGTATCATACATAGAATAAATTAACTTTGAACGTTGCTCTAGCAGGAAAAAAGCTGTACTCACATAAATTTGCTCAATTAAATTTGCCATAACTACAAGCACAGTGGCGAGACAGAAGTCAAAGTTTAGTCGGTGTACAATTATACTTCAATAACTCAGCGACTCAAACTTATTGTGTTATTACACCCATTGTCCAACGCAACAATATCTATTCAAGTGCAAAGCACTAGGTTTCCCCATTAATTAGAGATCGGAGCGTGGTTGGTTAAGGGGCAATCAGAGTACGGAAACGTTGGCGCGAATTAATGGTAAACTTCTACCGATTAGTCAGCTCGTGTACGTTCAAAGTTCAACTGTGAAACAACGCTATCAAATGTGTGAACCACGAAACGGCGATCACGGAGTCGCACGAAAAAGAATTGCGCGTGGCACAATGCAGCAATTAATCGTATCTCTGTTTTCTCCGATTTTACAGACGTCGTTTTGCCGACCGTCCTAATTGCCCTGCTGTTCGTCGGGAATGCCATCATCGTGTACATTATCTTCCAGTACAGGAAGAGGTGAGTAAAATTCGTGGAACGATTCTATTATTATACCATAGTCAATAATACGAACTGTACCAGAATTTCGATTACGTCGTTATTCGGTAGTTTCGGTACTCAGTTTAAATTTGTAATAACATCTTCTAAAAATCGTTCGCAGGAAAGTTCCATCGATGGGACAGGACGAGGAAATGTCCCTGCGAAACGCAGCGGAAGTGCCGCATGTGTGATCCCTGCGACGATCGACGATTAAATTCACGGTGCCAGCCGAAAATCATCAGCGAGAAGGCCTACGCTGCATTCTTTCTACGAGGATGATCTCCAAAAAGAAAAATGGTACACTAAATGCAGAGGATCGTCGACGGCTCTCGATCGCTATTTCTTCTCGCTTTTAAATATCTTCGAAGAAGCCAGTCGCCGAGTCAATCGAAGAATCCTCAAATCGACCGGCGTCCAAAGAATCTTTGATTCACGATGATCGTGTTCTTTGGCGAGCGAGCGTGGTTGGAAAACGTTTTTGTTCCCAAGACACACGAAAAAGTTGATTCGGAGACGCTCTCGAAGAAAAGACTATAACTGTGCTCGTCACCGCTCGTATAAGAATCGTTGTCAATATATAGTAACTCAGGCGCCTAATTAGTGCCGCCGCGATCTTTTACGTACACGAACACTCATTCAGACACACACGTACACAGACATTTACGATAATGTATTATAATGTAAGGAAATAATATATTCTATATTTCGTCCAAATTGTGACTAAATTACGAATAAACGGATGTTTTCTTAATATACACTGTATGCTTTTTCAATAATTTAATGCGCTTCGTTTAATAACGAGGAAAGGCGCAAAGGTTTCAATTAAAAAATAATCCGCTTTATTGTCACTAATTACCCTTCGAACTGCACATCTTCGATGCGGGAGACTGTTTAAAAAATCACTGTTTTAGAAATATTTTTGCAATGGTTCGCCTAAGATCTCCTCCAAAGTACGCACTGCATTCTGCGCGCATTTCTCTGTACTTTCGTCCTCGTCTTCCAATAATTCCGCCAAGAACGGTATAGTTTCCGGTAACAGTGGCATGAAATCTTCGCCGAGTTTCCTCACAATTTCAACCTGTATTAATGATAGAGAGAATCATGTACAACAATAAAATATGATTCGATTCCGTCGTGCTTCTGATACAGGAAACAAATTCATTTAGAATAAATAATAGAACTGGACGAATTAAAAATAATGAACCGGAAGAAAATAAAAATTCTACTTACCACAGCATTTAATGCGGCACTTCTGACATACGGTTTCGTATGTCTGGTCTTCAGCAACGTTTGGTACACCAATTGTTTATGCAAAGTGTCATCAGGGATAGCGCTGGCGAATGCTGCGACACAGGGAACTACTAATTCGTCCGCCCGTTTCTCGTAATCCTCTTTAGACCCCGCAGTGTTCTCCAGTTGATCCACAATTGGCTGTGCCAAAATATCGAATCTCTCTTGGTTCACGAAGTTATGCGCGTCGTAGCTGAAGACTCGATAGAGAGTCAATAAAATGGACTCCACTAATTCGATCTGCCTGGATTCTTCGGGCAGTGTTGTTTCTTGCGGCTCCTCTGTAATGGCTGAATTATTGCTGCTCAATAATACGGCTGCATGTTTGAGGAAATGACCGGCGAAGAGGACGAATAGCGATTTCAGGCATTCGGCTATGTTAGCTGAAAGTCTGTAAAGAAAGGAAATCAACAATTTTTCCTTAAATAATTTGTCCTTACGTTTTTTGTCAATAGAACGTTATAATAAAAGTAAGTTGAATTATTATTATTGAGAATAATAGAAATAATATCGAAATCTCTAAGTCACTTTCGATTGCGTACACAAAACGTTAATCCTTAATTACTATTAATAATTAATTACCTGTAGAAGGTGATGTTTCGTTGCTTATGCTGCGGATTCCTAGCCGCCCAATCGTAAAGTTTATAATAAAGTGGTCGGAAGGTAGTTTCGCTTAGCTTCAATACTAACGAAACCAATGCTTTACTAGCGCTTTCTTCCACGACCACCACTTCCTTCATCGTTAATTCGGACTCCTCTACATCCATTTCGTCGTCTGAATTGGAGATATCTTCGCGGAACTGCAGGACTTTTAGGAAGAATGTCCCCAAATCGGGAATAGCAGCGTTTAAGTCGACTGGTTGCACGCTATTGAAAGATTCTGCAAGAACGGTCATCAATGCTGGAATACATTGATATGTTTTCTTCGCGAGCAACGTTGTGTATGTTCTGTTCACAGCTGGCAGCAGTACACGCAGAGGAATACAGCCAGACAGCTTCTGTGTTGTCGCTTTTAATCGTGACACCACGATGCCAATCTGAGGAAGGAAGAAGTAAATAAAAATTTGTTCACATACCGATCTGCACGAAATATTAAGAATTTTTCACCACTAAATTTCACATTTAATTAAACATTACGTGAACGGTATCAATACCTTCGGATGTTCCGTATCGGTGTACAAAGAATTCAACCTCGCCAACTCGAACAACAGTTGATCCAGGTACAAAGACAGGAAGTTCCCCACAGATTCGACTATCTTCTGCAAAGCGCTGACTATACTGACGACTATCACGTCGGGTACACCCTGATGGCAATGATCTTCCAACAGCCCTAAAATCGCTGGCACGAATTTATTCAACGAATGTATCGCGTGAATCCGCATGAAGCTGCATAACTCCGCGACGCAAAGTGCAGCACTGCCCAATACTGGCCCTTCCCTCGTTCTTAAAAGATCGGTCGTTATTTCGAGTATCTGCAACGAAACGATAAAAATATCAAATTTGAATCAATTCATTTTTCAACCGTTCAACAATTCACCGTTCACGGACAAAACGTCCTGAAATAAATTTACCGGTTTGAAGACTGCAGGGTGTTCGGTGGCCAATACTTTCGCCAGCAACTTCAACGTAATCAGAACAGTCTGCTGCACAATCTCCTGTTCCTGGGTTTCAGACTTCACCTTGGTCTGTACTATCTTCACCAACGGTTCGATCAGTCCCAGCAATTCTTCGTGATCCTCCGCGCTGAACTTCCTTTGCTGTAGACGCGTATTCAGAAGTTCCAAAGCCTTCCTCTTCACAGTCATCAAATCGTGTTCAATCAGACGCTGGATGCTGACCAAGAATACTCCATTCGGCAACAAATTGTTAACCAAATCCAACACGTCGTACAAATGATGCAGGAGAACCTTCCAATATTTCCCAATCGGTTTACCCTGGTGTCGATCGGCGTTCTTCGACGTGCTCTGTATCAGTATAATCAATTCGACGATCAACTGATCGTAATACGGTCTCGCGTTATCCACCTCAGCTGAATCGAGCTCCGCGACCTTGTTAATGAAGTCTGACGACGATAACAGGTTGCTGAGAAATTGGACCAGAGTGTACTTATAAGACCTCAATTGTTTAGGGCTACTGGTCGCTACATCGAAGACATGCTTATGCTTAAAGGACCTAGCAGCCTTTCTTCCTTCCTCGTCCTCTATATCAACGGGCAGTTCCTTCATGAACTGCGCCAATTTAACGGAAACTTGAATGAGTTTCATGGCCGGAAACTCTTGTGAGACCTGCAATGCGAACTCGTATCTCTGGCCAGGTGTCTTCTGGTTCGTGATACGCATGGTCCTCGACACAACGTGACTCTCGAAGCTCAGCAAATAATACAGGTGTAAATGATTGTCCAACAGCTGCAGCAGCTTTACGAACAAAGGTGTTCTCCTATGTTCAGGAATATCCGGCAGAGAAACGATGAACGTCCTCAAGACTTCGCAAGCGTGAGTCTCGTTTTCGGCCGCGTTTATAATGGGAACCACCGTTTCGATGGTCTTCGAGATAATCTGGATGGAATAAGCGTCGTCCTGGCGAACCACAGTGCTCCCCATGAACGTGAATATTGGCATAATAGTGAACAGAGCGCAACGAACATCGACGACTTTCAACAATTCCACCAATACCAATAGAGCATGATGATGAGTTTGAGGATTCCTCGAGGTCCTGATGCACAGAGTGATTAAATCGACCTGAAGGTGTGCGTCGCGAATGGGCAGCTTCTTCACAGCCAATCGGTGTATCGTTGATAGTAACAATTGATTGGTATATTCAATGGGACTTTGTTCCTCGAAGCTGAGACACGTCTTCAGTAAATCGAAGAGTACCGGATAGAGCAGTTCTTCGTGCTCGATATTGTCTGCCCGTTGCACGAATTCTAATAGAGTTACTCCGCGCTTCCATTCCAGTTTGTTGATAATTGTCGGATTAGGTGTAGATCGAACAAGGCTCAACCTTCGTTTATTTCTTCCCTTTATATCGTTCGTCCCCGCATCCTTGTGGTTCTTCATGTTCTGCAGCTCGTTTACTATAAGCCGAGCGTCCACACGAATCTTCCTGATAGCTCTATTCGCTGCAGAAATTACGTTCCCCATTTCACAATCAGTGACAACGTCTACTAATTTAGCGAGTATCTTTCGCTGAAGATCGGGCGATACTTTTCCGGCGCTTTCGAAGAAGGGTTCGTCGATCTGCTTCAGAAGAATCACACTCGCAGGATGCGATGCTCCTGTTTCTGTGGCTATTTCGATCTCGTGTTCCTCTATGCCAGCTTCGAACAATTTCCATACCTGGTTAACCGTGAGAGCCTTCACTGTTCCGCTGTTGAATCTCTGTAATAAGTTTCTCAAAACTCTTCCTGCGGATTCGTTCTTAGACTCGGTTAGCAGAGTCTCGAGGAGCTGAAGTCGAAGGGGAGCCAATTGTTGCAGTATCGTTGGTCCATTAACGTAAGTCAGAATATCGAGAAGCTGTGATTTAATGTGCAACGGGGTTTCCTGGTCCATGACAATCTCGAACAATTGTTGCTGCGTTTGCTGAAGGTTCTTTCGGATATCTGATTTCAATTGGCTGCACACATCTGGATCGGGTGATAACAAAACGTACAAGGACAGGGATAACTGGTCTGGGTCCACGGATATCTCCGGACTTCTGACGTCTAATTCTCGTAACAATACCGAGAAAGGATCTAACGTCATGGAACTAGCCTGCATTAATTTCTTCAAAACGTCCAAGGCTGCTATTCGACACTCGTTATTCTCTCTGGCCATCGAGAGCAACAAATTCGTAACGAAGATTTTATCTTGGAACGCCCACTGGGTGGACTTGCATTGATTTAATAGTACTTGAGTTATCCTCAGACAGTGAAACGACGTTTGCACTTTGACTGGTTTTATGTACAGTTGAGACAGAAACCGGATAAGATCTTTCACCGAAGCGAAGTGCCTCTGGAAGAATATCTGCAGACAACGGGAATAATGCTTGCACCAGTATTTATTGTCCATTCCCTCGAAGAACATCTCGAGGAGTCTCAAGATCAAATTGCAACGGTGCTGGTTTTTCTCGAAATCGATTGTCGGATTCGATTTCAAGTCCAGCCGTCTGTGAACCATCTCCAGAACGTAGGTACCTACTTGCAACGGAAGAACACCTTGAGAAGTTAATTCAATGGCGGTTTGAATATTGTCTCCAGTGATGTTATTGCAATTCTGTACCATCTTTACTTGAGGGAACTTTTTTATCATATCTGTGGCCATTTCGATCACTTCCCTGGCTATTTCGGGCTGCAGAGACCCGACCGGGACTCTACACACGGAACCAAGTAGGATCAGGTTGAAGAACATAGAAGCTGCATCTCCGTGAGCAATTTTCTGTTTCATTGCGCTTAATATGGTATCCGTTGGAGGCAGTAGTTCCCAATTTAATATATTATGAAAGGCCGCGGATGAGACTGCCTCGGCGTTGGGCGATTTTCCCAGATCCTTTCGCACCTGCTGCATATAGGCGTTGTTTATCGCGAAATTCGACTTCAACACTTCCATCGCGATATCTACATCTGCATTATCGTTCGGAAACAGATATGGTAGAGACGTAATGAAAACGCTTGTGTCGTCGCCAACTTCGCAAAGCTCTAATAAAATTTTTAACGCTGGTTTGGCCAACACTTTCCTGCTGTTGCTGTGGCAAGTCGACAGTAATATTTTCAGCTCTTCGACCAGTATGTCCGCGGGAAGCAGGGTAGTTAGACGCTTGGTTGGGACGGAAAGCAGAGCTGTGATCACGTCTACTTCGCTGTCGCTGAACCTGGACTGTATCGTGTTCGTCATCATATCCGCGAAGCTTTCATGGATAATTGTATCGTTCTTGGCCAACGTTTCCAACGCTATGATTCTCTGTTCTGGGCTGATGTGTATTAATTTATCGAGAACCCTTACAACGTCTTGCGTGTCCCTGGCTCCAAAATGCCACGATGTGACAAATTGTAAAGCCAGTTTCGAATCCTTATCCGTTTCGCTGCGTTTCATGAGATTCTTCAAGTAATCGTCGAATCTTTCTGGATAAGCTCTCTCCAGAGTGTGATACAATCTCATCAGAAAATCTTTCGCCTCGTTCGATACGTTACTCGAGAGGAATTCCTTCTCCAGTACGTTCCACAGGATCGTGTCCACCCCATTGTTGTCCAATATGATTCGTGTTAATATCTCGCTTACCATTTTCTGCTCGCGAGCCGTTCCTGCTGGATCCTCCAGAATTACGCGACAACTGGTTTGCAGCAACGGTACGATGAATTTTAAGATATTCGTACTAGAAGACTGTATTTTTATGGCCATCTCGATGAACCAGGATAATTCTGATAATCGGGTAGCGAGTTGTTTTGAGACTGTGGTGAGTCGATAAACTGGTGCGTTGTACAAGTAAAAGATTAGCATCAGGGCCTCTTCTCTTAGATACGTTTTCTTAAAAACTTTCAAGAGTAGTTTCTCAGTTGTTTCGTTCTTCACCTTTACCTTGGTCATTAGTCTCGCCAGGATCATGTAGCTACTGGCTGCAAAGTCGGGAATGGTGCATTGCAAGCCTTTTAAAATTGTAGGTATTAAATAGCCCATTTGAACCTCGGAGATCGCAGATAGCCGCTCGATAGTACCTAGCACGGAGGTAGTATAAAACGCGTACAGAGTACTTAAAGACGAAGCTCGGTCTGTATGTACTGTAGTGGCGGTAGCAACGTGGCTACCAATTAATTTTAGGAGGGCGTTATCAGAGCTCAGACGATTGATCAGCGTTATAGAAGCTAACGGAACCCCTGGTTTTTGGAGAGGTTTTAGCCAGTGCCATTTATCGGCTTCGTCGGATAGATCTAATAATTGCAGTGCCCTGACGAACATTCGAGTTTCGTGGTACGGTAATATTAAAAGTAAAAATTGATCTCTATTAAATTCGTGTATACGGTATCTGTGTATTAGCCATTCGAGAGCTTTGTGGGCATTGTTCAGCAAAAAATATGGAGACAAAAGAATTAGAATCTTTTCAATCTCTCTGTCTAACTTCTGGTTTACCTTCACATCTTGTATAGCTCGTTCGAGGCTCAGTGAACTTTGAGCGAAAAGAGTCTTCTGGAACACTGTAAACGAGTCTGAGAGTTTGCACAACTCTTGCAGGCCATTTTGACCTGGAGAAATGATCGTATAAATTTGTTATTAATCTAAGCAACAATGCGAATATCTTTGGTGGCAAATGGTTGATGTTTTACCTATACTAAGAACTGTTTCTCTGTCCAAATTAGCAGCTTCTCTCGGATCGAATAACAAGCTTGCACGTTTTTTATCCTGTAAAAATATTCCAGTTTGCGGTGTTCTTAATTTTTTCAGTTGTTCCGCCAGAGATGTTGCCATTTTCAAACTATGAAAAAAGTCGTTGCTTCGTCAAAAATCACATACGAATTATAACTTACAAGAGTAAAATGTATATAAAATATGCATACAACCTTAATTTGTATATAACCTTACTTTGTTTCTGTACGTTGATCAGGAATAAAACAACTGCAATATATCTTCGATTGGATGCAGTAAATTAAATGATTAATTAAATGTTAAGAAATACCTTCAATATTCAGAGGAAAACAAGGCAGTTATCGAAGCGACCGTAACATGTGCTAACACTGTAAGCGGCCATTGCAGCGCATGCGTAAACGTCGAACTTCATAAAAAAAGAAAACATAATTAGATTGCATAGTGGAGTGTATAGTACTTTTTGTCCTTACTACAAATAGTACTACGCATCAAAGTACGCCAATCACAGTGCGGATTTTCCCTTATTTCATAATATTTCTCATTCATTAATTTCGTTCGTTCAGTCATTAAATTAAAGGGCACCTGAAGGTATACCATTCCCCGATATTTTTCTCCCTTCGAACTAGAAACGAATGTAAACAAACGTGTATTAAACAATTACGTGCAACGTGCGAATCTCTTCGAGAGTTTCATTTGGAAAGAATGGGAGACACTTTGGAAAATGTTAATCCAAAATTGTACAAAAAAATAGACGACAGGCTAATTAGTGCGAACGATGAAGATGAGGATGTTGTGGACGATTTCGATTCGCGTGAAATTTTTGGTACGCCTTAAACTATAATAACCTTAAACATTAAAGTTGTATATATGTACATTTTGCTGTAAATATAATATGCTTTTGTAGATCTGATTAGAAATATTAATGATCCTGAACATCCCCTGACATTGGAGGAATTGAACGTGGTCGAACAAAATCTTATAGAGGTAATGTTACTGTAATATTTCATTTATAACAATATAAGTAACAAGTTGTTTTCCTTCCAGATTGACAATAAGGCAAACATTGTTTGCGTGAAATTTACTCCAACCATACCGCATTGTAGCATGGCAACGTTAATCGGTTTATCAATTAGAGTACAATTATTGCGAGTTCTGCCATCAAGGTTCAAAGTTAGTGTAACAATTACACCAGGTACACACATATCAGAGGCTAGTGTAAATAAGCAATTGGCTGATAAGGAAAGAGTAGCAGCAGCACTTGAAAACAGTCATCTACTTGAAGTGATTAATCAATGCATTGGATTTAAATATTAACAGTATTATGATTTGAGAATGTATAGAACATTGTAAATGTGTCTCTTAGTTATATGTGAATATAATGGTAACAGATTAATTTTAAACAATCGTTTTATATTTACTTTTTAATGTATTATTAAATTCCATCTAAATTGTTACAATTAGGCATTCATTATTAAATAGGAAAATTTGATCTACAAAATCTTGCCAAAGAATATTATTTTTTCATTGCCGACATTGATGTTGCTTTTTGTACCCTTTGTACTGGATTGTACTTATATGTCCTTTTCAGTGGACCTTGTGCTGCTGCGTTGAATTGCGTAACATCCGCACGTGTGTGATTCGCCAACTTATTAGAAATTTTCATGTTAGTCCACGCTGAAAGATAAATCGTCAATGTATCTAGTACACGTTAATATATCATTAAATTACGAATATTAATTTCAAAATTACAATCATAAAATGCATCTCTTAAACTTTTTTTTGACGCGTTGGGATTAAACCTCGGCGGATGTACCATGGGAGCCGGAATATTGAAATAAACTTGTACTTTCCTGTTCTTGAATAAGTGATTTTGCATCACAGTCGTAATGTTAGTTGTGACCCAGTGACATAAAACAGCCTAGAAAAAGATTATACTTTTAATATCTTTATTATACAATTTGTTTATTAAAGAATAAATACTTCATACCCCAGGAAAATGCATTGAGAATAGGAACGAAATAACTGGCACTCCTCTCATTACGTATCGCATGGTTGGAGTCAAACTGCTTGTATTTGCACCTCGCATTGCATTTTCTGTGACTAAAAACAGTGTTACCGTCGTAAACAGTGGCAATACATAATACGGATCTGCAATAGTTAAATCTGTGAACCAGGAGAGTCCGCCATGCTTCAAGCTTTCCACAGGGGTATTAGCCATTTCCCTCAAAGCAATAAATATTGGTATATGTGCCCCAAACTGTTCCAAACAAATTGCAACAATTAATTTGAATTATCTAAGTAACTTTCATTTACATTAAACCATAACATACATACCCTTATAAAATTTGATGTCGGAAAGAGCTTGATTTTATTTTTTTTAAAGAATTCCTGTAATTCATAGCCATGTAGAGCAGCTAAAAAACAGAAACACAGTTTATTTCTCTTGGTTACACCCTTATGATATTTAGTTGATACCTTGCTCTCTATTTCCAGAGCTCCTTGCTTCTGTCATCTTTTCCTGTATAGTTACCATTTCTGGTAAAACATGTTGTAGCTTAACAGTGTTTCTCTGGGAATCTATCGCAAATGGCATTGTCAAGATTTTTATAGCAACTGAAGTAAATATGATTGCTGCCCACCATGGCATGTCAAGACTGATGTGCAACCACTCGAAATAATATTGTATAAGGCCAAACGGACCATATCCCCCTAATCCTATACTCGAGAAGGTAGGTTCGCCATTGGCGTGTAACGCAATGGCTTTTACTATTTCTTCTGTTATTATTGGCACAGGAGGTTCTATACAAAATATAAAAAAAGGATGTATATTCTTCACATCTCAAATATGACAAGAGTATATAAAAATTAAATGTCTGAATATAGATCACATTACATTACCTGGTATTTCGCTAATAAGATCTGTCGGTAATACCTTGTTATTTACATCAATCACGTTTTGTGTTTCCTGCAGAAGTAAGTCTACAAAAATGCATTACATTTCTCGACAGAATTCATCTAACAAAATATACATTAAACTAACTACTTCATATACTTCTTATACCTGGTTGCGTGGTTGAGACAGTTTCTGTTAAGCTTGTATTAACTGTGCTTTCATACCGTACGAGGTAAACTCCATATACTTTAGCCTGTTTTTGTATATTGAACATGAGACCCTTTCCACATGGTACGTTTATTGAATTATGTACAAGACGACTAAACCTACATTCTGCCCGTTTCTAAATAAATGCATATTTTAAACGTTAAACTATCTTCACTGAGGAATACGGTAACATAACCTTGTCGGCGAAGAAAATTTCATTTTACCTGGAAACCTCCAGTTGTATTTAACAACTTTCGGCCGACATATACCGATAACCGTGGTAACATGTTTTTGTTGTTACTTTAGCAATCTTTGACGTTTACTTGATAAAACGATTGCAAGGACATCGAGAGTACTGTTGCAAGTACCCGTTTATATTTCGTTACTTGTGTGCATCTGCAGTAGTAACTTTTTACTCGAGCTAAAAATGATCGTCGCAGCGTAACACGTTGTGTGCGACAAGCAAATGATACTGCGACTCTAGTGTACCACAGACAGTCGATAACCGTACAAGTGGCGCCATCTCGCGTTTTCGGCCTTTTTCGCAGTATTCCGCACCGGCAAAACCGAATTTCACGATTACATCGTTAATTTAAACCATTGCATTTTTCTCGGCTTCTACTGCGTATCTACTGTGAAAACGCGAGATGGCGCCACTTGTATGGTTATCGACCTATCGACACCGACAAAATTTTTAAAAATTATTATCTCGGCTCCTGGTGGTTGTTCTAGAATAAACGAATGGTCAAATGAAAGGGGAACGAATAAGCTACATTATAAAAAATACGCCGCCACTATAACTCCATTCAGTTGACCGTAATAACAATTTTAATTGTTTAATTGTTTATAACAATTGAACTGCACATGGAATAGTGTTCACACCTATTGGAGATGGTAGCTTATACCGCTAGCTTTAATTTCTGTCTTATGATCATATGTGGGGCACTAGAGCAGGAGTACCATTTCCTTGTCACACACAACGTTACCGACGCCTTGTAAAATAGGATGTTATATGAGAATAAGCTATACACAAAAAAATATCTCGTTGCTGTAACTTTATCCAGTTGCCGGCATTAATAATTTTAATTGCTTAATTGCTTATTACAAATCAACTGTTCATGAAATAAACTGAAATGATAGATCACCGTATGTACTATATTATGTTAGAGAAATAACAACATTTTTCGCAAATCAATGAAGCTCTGCGACGATTCGCCGTAGAAAAAGACTAGAAGGAAATTCTTCTCGTTCTTTCACGAATTCAAGACACTAGCATTACGCTGTCAGTGCCAACTCACGTTATCGAATCTATTGCAATGACATTCAGTTTACGCCCCGGAACCGGGGGTTATTAAGACAGACCTACTATTTAAGCCCCTCTCGTGCTGTCCCTTCGGTTTCGGCTGACCCCTTTCGTCATCCTCGGCCACGCAGCTCCTTTTGAATCTTCTGCCCGTCGTATCCTCGGCTCTCTTCTGGTTCAAGGCGATAATACAGGTCTGCAAGAGATTTTACGTGAACAAAAACAGAGTAAAAAAAGAACATTGTAAAATAGAGGGAACGGCAGGAGGAGACGGCGCTCTTCTAATTACAGATTCACATTGTCAGCGAAGGCCCTTACCACCGCACTTTGGCACCGGCTGTCAATTTCTTCTCGAAATCATTCGGTAACGACCCGCCTTCTGGATGGCGTAACCGCCGCCTCGTTGTTATCCTCTTCCTTTCGTGGACGCGCGTCCGTAACGTTCAATTAGACGCAAGTCAAATTATTTATCCGACGGAGTTCACGATTCGTAGAATTATCTTTATGCCATTCTCGTTAGGATACACATTTGCATTCACGATGACTGGTGAACGTTACGATTTATTTTTTCATTTCGATCCGAGCGGTATATAATATTTATATTTAAGGTATAGCATGTCCTAATGTATATCATAATACAACACAACGATACGATACATTCTGAGATCTCCTTTATACGAACATCCTCGGCTAAATTAATCACAGTTATTGCCGGGGCGGTCTTAACGAGGCGATTGTTTTCCGAATAATACCTTCCAAGACCGAACAAATTTGGGACGACACGATATTCCTAAACTGCTCAGCAATCCGTCTTACGTAGTCCCGAGTTCGTACAAGAAAGTCAACCACTATGGGAAAAACAACGATTCAGCCTCCAAACTTTCTTCGAAGCCTCCCCAGGAACCTGGTATCCGTCGCGCAGAAGATCGAAGATCGCTTCCTGGACAGGACTGCCCACTTTACGCCCGGGTAGCAGGTCAGCCTGAGCGAGAGATAATGGGATCCAGCATCCTTTGAAGTGAACAAGATAGTGAAGCTGTCAAGGGAAAGGAGACGACACCGGTTTCGGTCTCGTGTCAACGTCGTATCGCGATCCCTTTGATCGCGCCGATAAAACCCAACCCGGACGGAATTTTCGTCGTTTCTCGGACTTAATCTGATCGAAACGGACACCTAGACGAAGTCAGCGAGAGGAAGCTAAGCGTTCATTACGCAGCCCTGTTAGAAGCTAATAGAAGATTCCGGAAATTTACGAGATCTATAACCGTGTCGGGATTAGATCACGCAGCGACCCATTTTGCTTAACAGGTTGTTTCACGATGAATTCATTCGTTTCTCATGAACCAGCCATAGGTTATCGCCTATACGCCTGCAATGGCTTATCTTATTTATTGGCCTGTCACGGGCTTCCACAATGAATCCGCTTTCGGATGAATGTTCGCGAATTTTTAGAAACGTTCGTTTCTATCGCTTTCGCTCGCCAGAGTAGCGATAAGTGTAAGTCCGACGAATTCCATTCGTTTCCGAAAATACCGATACATTCACCAACCATATATATGTAACAAGAAAAGTATACCACGAGTTTTAATTATTTCATTGTCGCGATTTTTCATCGCGAAAAAATTAAACAGGTGTGCACAACTCGTTACGAGGGTGAGCTAAATACCGTTTGCTTCAGAGATTTCAGATTCCTGTCGGTTATACTAAACGCGGCGAGACGTTCCACGAAATTTTCTTCAAAATAAAGATCGCTGACACTTTGGAAGCTCATCTGGTTCGAGATGCACGCACAGAATTGACAATCAATTTCGTCGCCGTCCCGCCTCGACTGCCGATCGCAAGCAGATGCTTGTCTGTGACAAATTACGCTCGAGGCGATCCTCCGAGGTCTGATCGATACGCTCGCCGCGATTCTATCGTGATATTAGCTGCGCGCGAACGAAGCGTTCGCCAATTATCGCGAAATTTGCACGTCGCCGCCGGCTGCTCGCCGGTTTCCTCTTTACGTGTGCGTGCCCGAACGCGTTGTTAATGACTACGCGAATCGCCGCCCGTTGTAAATCAATTTTTAATTGCGAGCCAGGTTCGATCGGGCGACCTGTAAAAGTGTTACTAATATCGGCGAATGAAATCCGACGGGTAATGCGCGCCGGTGGACGCTGTTCGCCTTTAATAGTCGCGACATAGCTTGCAGGGGAGGAGTTTCGTATGCTGTGAAACGTTTAGGCTTGGTAATGTTGTTACAAGCGAAGGGACAACCTCGCGTTATACAGCCTGCGACGAAATTAGGTGTGCAAAGGGAGTTGCAACGATGATTACTCCAGCTGAATGAAATCACTCGAATTTCATTTCGCAGCTTTTCTCACGATTGAGCCGCTGAGTTAACCCTCTCGTGGGCAACCGAAATGCGAAACGACAATAAGCTTGAAGCTTAGTTACGCAAAATATTTTGGATAAATTTGTCTGGCGAAACGCGAATTGGCGTGAAAGCATGTCCGAAGAATGAAGATCCGGAGTGGTTTGCTGATAATCTTGTCGAGGAAATATAGAAATGTAGAGATCTGTGTAATTGACGGTATATTTTTTGCATTCGATTCAACTGCTAGGCTTAGCAACCTGCAGAGTTATGAACGAGCATGAAAATTGTTTGAAAAACTATTATTTTCCAACGATAGTTCATGCCAAATAAATATGTAAAACGTGCGCGTCCAATTGAGTTGGCTCTTAAACAACGAAAGGAACATTGGATTACGCAAACTGAATATCCCTTGGCGCCTTGAAGTACTCCATTTACATGCTCCTTACAAACTCATCCAATTCGAGACCGAGTGAGGAATACGCACAATCTTCTTCAATTAAAAAGCGGAAGAACTTCACTGTACGTAGGAAATATATTTCTCAGCTTCGTGGAACCGGCGGGGGTATAGGAACAATCCTCTCTACGATACACGTAGACAAACGAGCATCGATGAACCGTCATTCAGCGTCCTCGACTTTTGAATGGTCGGCGTCTGGCCATGTCCAAGTTTCGAAGAAGAAACTCTGGGTGTACAAGAGGACGGTCCAGTCCCGTTCTTCTCCCTCGGGCCACTTTAAACGTCTTTATGAGTTTCGGCTGTTAACACGCCCGTGGAAACAGGTACGGTCTTCCTCTTCTTTTTCTTTTAATACCTGGCCTCGTAGTATCGGCGGGATCTCAGGTGGCTAGCGCCGGCCACGCATTCGGACAGGGACAAAGTCGTGATTGGACAGGAAGTACGGCACTGTGCCCGTGAAAGAGAGGGCCACCGTGTTCCTGTCCTTTTCTTCGACTATAAGAGACTGGTTCTGTTCATCTGAAATTGCTCTATAAAGATCGAGTTTACTGGTTTATCTCTCGAACGTCGTGATAAACCGGGAGAACCGCCGCCGACGTCTCTATAAGAAGCGAATAACGTTCGGGACATTTTAATTCAACAAAATCTCTACGTACACCCGAAACGAATGAGCTACGTCGATGTGTCCCGGTGTGACGGTACGTTTCACGTGACCGCGGTTCGCCGCAGCGGAAACGAAATTTACTTAACGAGACTCTATTTGATCGCAGATGCATCTAACGACTTCCTCGAGACCGGGGAGTCATCAAGCAATACGATCCTTCGAGTCGGAAGATCGAGTTGTTGCGGTAATACAAGGAGGATAATGGTGCACGCGGTTCGTTTCACGGTATCGAAAGGAAAACGGATGGAGAAATTACACGAGAAATATAATTCTCTGTTGATGTCACGATAGCGGCGATCTATCCGTTTCACTGGGTAACATCTTGTACTTGTGCAGTCATCGAAGCTCATTTTTCCTGATCGTTGGCGATCGGTTGTTCCCTCGTTTTCTTGTCCTCCCCTTGTCCCGGGGGCTCGCGTGTCGACGTAATGATATGTACAGAAGGATAATCTAGCAGATACGTTTTCCAAGGTGCAGCTCTGTGTGGGATCATAACGTGCAGAAGGAAATCGCCTCGCTTTAAGGTAAATAGTCGGGTAAGGTAGAGCGACGTGCGTGCCAGACCGCGTGTGAACCACCACCGGTTTCCTTTCATTCACTAAGTTTCTTCATCGTGAATGTCGCACGATTGCTGCGCCCGATTATCGTTGTGCGAGCATCATCTCCGTGGAAAAAGGGAATTCTTTCGTGAAACCGATCTGTCCGCGGTTAACGGCACCCCGCGGCAATTTCTAATCAAACGCGGACCTACGCATTTTTGTCTTACTATTTCTTTTGTTTGTTTGTTTGTTAGCAGAGTAGAAATTGTCTCTGCGAGCTGCCGTTCGCGAAAATGTTCGGGAGAAGAGGGTTGTATAATAGCGTCCTTTATAACTATTTTTGTTACCAGCAATGGTCCGTTCGAATTGCTATTTTAATTATTCGTCATTCCTACTTGACGTTTATTTTGTTCGATGGACAACCGTTGCGATTCATGGATCAAGCAGACGAGATCGAATTTCGTTTCCCCACGTCCGACGCGGAATCAACGAGATGATTCACGCGCCATTCGAATTAAAACGATGCTACGATTAATCGTGAAATCGGCATTGTCGGTGTGGGAGAAACTGTCTTCGATTAGAATTTTATGCGCGCTCTCCGGTGCGCCGGTTGCGCTTTATTGTTTGCAAATCGTGAAATGTAGTTCAGGAGATCGACCGTGCGCTCGTTTGAGTCGCGAACAATCGGGCTTCACGAAAATTCGTCGGGATTCACCGCGTGTCTTTCGCCGTCGCGCTCGTCAAATCGATCGCGCGGTGAAACGGTCGCTCGTGTTTTTCCGACGCGACTTTCCTGACAGAAGAAATGGGCCGAGGGAATTTCATCGAACGCGTTCATCGTCGTCGACAATGCGATCCGAGCGACGTTGGAGCAACGGTGAACGCGTTGTCGAATCATGGCGATTATTTATTGCGAAATTCATTGAAGGTGCACGCGCACGTTCCCAGGATTGAAAGGTTCAAATATCGGGAATAACGCGTAACGAAGTGTATTGAAATGCACGCGGCGTTTCGATACAGAGAATTCACACGCCAACTTTTTATCGAGAATTTGAATACTGGATGGATGACCGGTACCGTTCGTTTTAAACTTCGAATTATTTCTCAGGCTTTTATTCGTCCGACGTAATTTCACTCCAATAATCGTTAAAATCCGTATGGTATCTTTCTGTTCGATCCGTTAATTATATTCTCAATTAAATTACAATAACTTTTATCACTGCCCCCGCTTCTCTGATTCGAAATACCAGCCCTCCTTTTTACCCCGCCCATACGAAACGTATTTTATTTGCCAATTATCCCGTCGCTTCTACGACGAACTATTAAGTTCTTATTTCGTAACTTTTCAATGCCAATGATTTCCGAAATTCTCCAGTTTCTAACACTTCTCACTGCATGGGGCAACGGGTGCAACGAATCGCCCCGACAACACTCCACTTACCGTAATGCTTGCTCAATGTTCGAGTTGATATTTTCGCGTGTAACCACCTCCAGCTAGACCTCCCTCTAGCGATTCTTCGGCGAGGATGTGCTGGAGCATCGCGAACATTCCCACAAATTGGCAGTGACCTGTTCGAACCGGAGGAGGGAAGGGAAAAAATATGAAAGAAGAGAAAATAACGACGATAATACGAGCGGAGGCAGTATTAACGAACGAAAACGGGAATACGTTTGTTAGCTTTGCTGCTCGCCCGGAAAATGCCGTGGGATTCTGGTGTTCGTGACAGGGTGACAACGAACATTGTTGTTTCCGCCAACGCGATGCTGATTCTTTGATCAGATTTTGTAACGCTCTCTCTTTTTTTCTTCCGCGTCCAGACTTTTTGTCCGTTTTTTTTTTCTTTTTCGCCGATACCCTGCTTGCCTCTCGTTAAGAGCACTTTTTCGGGCGGAATTTTGTTTCGCCGGCTTTCGGAATTAGACAACGAATGCTGGCCTTTTTTGACGACGGCGAATTTAAGTGCTCGCCGGGTTTGTGAAAATGTAGGTCGACGATGTTTCCTTCGCGTATGACGAATTTCTTTTGTGTCGCGTTGCGTCCTATACGTGTCCACCGATAATTGGCATTCTGCCATTTTTGCTGGAGAAACCGGCGACTGCATTTCGCTCGGGGAACCGGAATTTTTACGAGAATACGAAATTTTTTTTACCCTGGGGCCAATAAATTGGATCGTTATTAATTAGCGATCTGACAACGAGATTCTACTGTCGAAATGAAATCGTTATTTTCGAGTGGCAATTATTAACCACTCTTCCAAGAAATGGGGGAGCTGGGTCCTTAGTTTAAAAATAACTTTATATTCATCGACATCGCCTTTGGATAACTTCGATGTTCGATCGCATCGGGCGAACGTCAAATGCCAAAGGGCATCGGCGTTATTTTTGGTCGAGGATGAACACAACGACGCCGGTGTTCTTCAAATTAGACGCGCGCGTAGGTGGGTGGCCGTTTACAAAGGAAATCGTGCGCGACGATTACGTGTGGAGAAATTGATATTTTGCCAGTGCGATTAAACGCCGCGACACGGGGTATAAATAGAGTCCCATGCCCTTTCCGCTGCGTTTTCAACCCTGATCCTCGTTCTGGAACGCGGACGTCGACTGGATTCGAGATCATCTTAGAAAATATTTCGCTTCGAAAGAAGAATTGAAGAATAAAATCTGCCACTCAAGATATTAAAATGGGAAATCGCCACCGTGCGAACTCCGCACTAAGAAACTTGCATCAGTACCTCCCCTCCCCAAAAAAAATTCCACAAAATAATTTCTGCCACGGTGTATTCCGTAACGAAGAGCCGCGAATAATTTCATACCGTTTCAGTTTCAATTTTCTAGAAAACTGATCTGCAAGACGAATTTGCTACCCCTTTCGGCGCTTCATTACCACAAAACGGAAGTGAATTTTTGTCCTATCTATTTCTCACGGTGCAATGAAGGAAAAGGGAAAATCTGGTTCCCAAGAGCGCCGCGCGGCTCTGAGCGTTTTGCATAAAAAGGAAGAAGAGAGAATTCCCGAAGTGAATCGTTCGGGGAGCGTTGATTCGCTCGAGATGGAACGCTATCGCGAGGCTTTCGGCCTCGTGAAGTACAGAACCGGCAGTTTAACCACAACGTCGGGCGTAGTTATTGCTCACGTGCCCCGGGAGATGTGTGTTATGAATGCCCGTCCGCGACGATGCGGACGAGCATTATTATTATTACTATCATCATCGCGTAAGGCATCATGCAGCAGGTGAGGCGAGGAGGCGTGGCGCCGGATGTGTATATATCATAGAAACGTATGCATTTCCGGTGGACAGATCTAGATTGATCAGCGCACCGGTTTTTCGGTTTCCCCTCTGTCCGACCGAAATTAAACGTACGATTTTTGTTACCACCGCGATTTTTAATTAGTTCGCACAATTTTCTTGCCTGTCTGTTCGAAAGGGACTGCGTAATTCATTGAACGCGGTTCGATGTCCATTTTTCTTTATCGAATCGTCTTTCGATGTTTAATCTCGTTTTTATTTAGGCCGAATTTCTTGTGATTCTCGCCGGTATTTTTCTCGGTTTGCCCAAAAACGTAATCCCCCCCCATCAAGTGAGAAAACTTTTCAATCGTGTATTGCGATTAATTTATAAATAATCGACGAGCAGGATGGAGTAATTAATCGGACAGGGGTGTGGTTTCTAGGGGCGTGTTAAACGGTCAGTCCGAAAGGACAGTTAAAGTCAAGGATGCTCATTTTCACCAACGGACGATTTTATCAACCCTTCCGAGCTGTAAATTAATGACGAACTGCCTGACCTTGCTCCCGACGATCCTTATGTATGGCGTTTTATCATCGTCCGCCGATCGATCATCGTGTCACGCATAAATTATCCGCGCTATTAATTAATTTGCCGATACGACGTCGCGTACAGGCATTGTATCGTAACGCGTATTGTAATGTAATCAATGGGATGCCGTCCGACAGAAAGATAATCCCTCACCGTTATCGATGGTTAATTGAATCGGAAAAGGGCGCACGAAATCTTTCCACGATTTTCGATCCGACGTCCAGCCATCGATAGACGGTAATTAATCGTTTATCCCATTAATCGGTTTATCGATTAATTAATAGGGCGCAATTACAATGGTTGCAAAAATCATTCGAGCTCGCCAACAAGTTCGATCAATGGAAATAAACGAAAGCGTTGAACGGCAAAATTTTCGACGTTAAATACCACTGAATGGCAGTGGACAGCGAATTAAATTCTGCATCCGCACTCGAGATATCGAAATTATTCATTTAACCTGCCAAGTGCCACTCTGTTCCACTCTATCTTACTCCAAATTGGTATAATTGACTAATTATCGATCCCTTGACGTAACCACCTATTTAACGGAGCAACGATTTCCGTCGATACAAAAATGAGAAACGACAATACGTAGTATCATCGAATTCAATTCACAAGATTTCGCCCCGAAAACGACGGGAGATCGAAATTGTAAAATTCATTTCGTTCAACCGTCTTCCAGCAACCAGCAACGCTCTATAGGCGGAGAACCAGATACTCGCCATTCCAAGTTGCTTTGTGCATATCGATCTACGGCGAGATAACATGTTGCGCCGTTCGCCCGATCGCTGAGAGGATCGACGTTAATCGAAGCTGGGAAACCGCGCGTTTACAGCTAAGCGATATCCAACCGCTTGGGCCGCGACCCCTGAACAACGAAAAAGGAACGAACGAAACGAAACGAAACGAAAAGAGCAGCGGCATCACTGGCTCGACGATCGGGCTCGGTTCCGATCGGCAAACAGTACCCTTTGCCTATGCGTCCGCGCGAGAAACAATCCTCCAAACTCGCAGCCTCCCCGTGTCGACAGCGATGAACGAAAATCGCGGTGGAGCACCGAGACCAACCACGTGCACCGCGGCGCAGCGCAGAAGTGAGCAGAGTCGGACGTGCTGTCTCGTAAATTTCGCGTGCACCCGTGTCGTTGGATGCGGCAAGCCGTGTAATGCCTGGCACTGGGCGCAAGGGGACGTATCGCGCGCATAAAAATGAGCGAACTCGGTGCATTAAGCCGAGTAATGGGCGCCTTTGGGAGGAAGCTCCACCATAGGCGCCGCAGCCTAGGCGCAATACGCCATGACAAAGTGGCGCGTCTGGCTGGGCTGCGACGAGGATACACCACGGAACAGCCTGTATCCTTGACCATCGTCCGGCCGCGTTCTACGGCACGGTAGCACGCGTTATAAGAAAGCGTATCGCGGCGAGCCCCGTGGCGGCTGAACCCGACGGAATAATTAATTCCATCGATCCGAGCCGGGCCGGTAATTAAGCCGGTGTCAGTGCGCGCAGATAAGTGAACACCTCTTAACGTGGCTCGAGTGATATTAAATAAATAATTTATATTGCGGATCGGCGTTCGCGGTCGACCGCGTGAAACATGGCTATTTGCGCGTAATCGCTGGTCGGGTTCGACCGCGATTAGATTATTAATTACGGAACGGATGTGTGTCGTGTAGCATCGCGTGAACGGTGTACGTATAAACGAGCCGGCCGAGCTGTACACGTACGTCGAAATGGTAATGTCGTGACGTCTAACGAATGTTGAGCACGGGAACGGGAATAAAGAATATCCGGGCGGAATCTTTCGCGGGCGTTCAACAGATTGCGAGAGAGTTACGTCGAGGATTTCGTCGATGGCCCCGAAAGTTCGGGGGATCCAGCGGTATCGCGGATAGGGGTTGCGGAACTGCTGCGTTAGAACGTCCGGAAAACAGCGTGTATTTTTCGGTGAAGTTTTTTGGATCGATAATTGTTCATTCGTTATGCAGATACCGAAGTTGTTACGTTGACTTCCAATCTTATCCCTTCCGAGAAAAGGGTGAACGATTAATAGAACTAAATTACTATGCCTTAGCGTTCGTCGAATGGAAGTCGATAATGAATTTTTGCGGCGAATACAAAGGCGCGTTAGAATCGTTTCGTCAAACATAGTGTCAACGAGAACAATAACATTTTCTGTCTCGTAGTCGAGCTTCTTGTCCAATTAATGCCACCACGGATCGTCGCGTGTATCGCTCCTTCAAAGCATTCAACCCATACCGAACTGTGCTCCCATTGAAACGATTTACTGCCCAGCAATCTGACGAATTTTCACGCCGACCTCAGCCGTTCCAGGTGACAATCGCCTCTGTCGTTAATAGAGACACGAGGTCGTCGGAGGCAACGTTTCCATGGTGCGAACGGCGCAGCCGTTATTACGGTTTACGGCGCCCTATTCAGCCGAGGCGGAAGGCATTTTGTTGGATCGTCGCAATAACCGTCAGCAGGTACACGGTGTACAGTTCGACAAAAAACGTGCCTCCTAAGCATTGAGCATTTCTCCCTTGTACGGATAGACACCACCGGTGTATACCCAGGAACGACGCACGCGACCGCATCCGCGCGGTTTGTCGTGCACCGCAAACGTTGGCGCCAACCTCTTTGGCTGTACCCGTGGTACCAAGTGTTTTTTACCTTCCTCTTTTCTTCTTTTTGTTTCCATTTTATGCACGTGGTTGTTTCCGGAAGGACGCGCAGGTCGAAGCTACGGGCCCCGCGGAACACTTTGCCGCGGCCATGAAAACGGCGTGCGACCCTTTTTGCACGGGATTCTTTCCCATCCCGATGGAATGCGCACACTTGCCGTGAAAAGCCGCCTCGTGTGAAACGCGTTTTATGCGGATTTTCGCGACGGAAGGGAGCAACCAGTGGCGGGTTGAACAGGCGGCTCGCCGACGGAGTGGGATTAATTGTTTTCTTTGCTCGCGCGGAGGAAGCGACACAGGCGCCACAGCTACACATTTGGCGCGAATTAATTAACAATAAGTCTGTTACCGTAAGTGAACCCGACGGATTTAATTAGCGCTCCGGCCGTGCGTTCTTGCCGGCATTCAGCCCGCTGACAAGAAAATCAAGGTGGCGGAAGACACTCGCCATTATGCTTATAAATAGACCTGGAAAAGTCTGTAAAAGTATCGAGGCGAACAGTGCTTTTCTCTTCCGTCGCACGGGGACGAGCCGGCGAATAATTGCCATTACCTTTATCCTTTTTGCGACCCTCCCCTTCGACCGAACGATCGCGCGCTATAAAGTCTCGAGCTTCGCCTCGTAAAGGGTAACGCGGGTACACGAACTTTCTGCCCTTCCAGCAAGGTGTAAAGCTTCGCAGGATTATCGTTGGACGCTTTCTTACGCGCGTGTGTATCGTTCACCGCGGTGCACGGTGAAGAACGCGAGGCTTTTTTCCACTCCGCTCGCCGCGGCGTACGCCGGATACGGCAACGTTATTGAATTCACCGATGATCACAAGTTTTATCGGCCGTAAATAACCGCGACACCGAGCCGCGATCTTTCGATGCATAAACGGGGCCCCCGGTGAAATAGTAATTACAGATTTTTCCAGCGCTGTGAACGCTGGCGCCGGCCAAACGGGTACGCGGCTTCTCCGTCATTATATATTGCACGCGGGCCATTCGCACTTCTCGACCGGGCCGTAATCTTCGGGACACGGGCATGGAAAGCCGCGTACGCGAACGGCCAATCCCGTTGCCTGGCCTTTTACATAAATTAGAATATACACCCGCGGCAGAACGCGTCCAAGAAGTTGCATTTTCTCGCCGCGGTTTTGAGAGTGTTGTAAAAAAATCTATACGCGCGCGATAGAGCACACAGTTGCACAGGAATATTTGCTCGCCGCGATAACTTCTCTGCCGGCGCGTTCGAATTACCGCCGCGAAATCGCGACGATTCGAATGATCCGCGCTTCAGCGTGAGATGTAACATATATAATCGTACGGTGGTCGTAGCTGAGGATTTCGTGAGCAGTTCTTCGATTTCTTTTTACTAACTGACGTATTTAATAAAGATGGATCCGGTGGATTGTCGTGGAGGGACGTTTATTGTCGGAGTAAGAACGAAGTTGATGAAATGCGGACAACGGGACCAATAACGAGGAACCGTTTTGCTCAGATGGTTAAAATGAACGAGGCTCCTTCTACGCGATACCTTCGTACGCGCACCGTGGAATTCATTTTGCCTCGCTGGATGTATCGACGCGTTTTGCGTTCCATATCGCATAAATTGTGCGCTAACGCCGGGCGGAGAGAAATTGAAATACATACCCTGTGAAACAAGGGGCACGTAACGAGCGACGAGGGAAAAGGTCCTTCGTTAAATGGTCGTCCCGTCGGGCAACATCACGGGCCCGCGTAAAAACTCGTTCCCCGTAATGAAGCTATTTCGTTAATCGAACTGTTTACACTCATTATAATCGAAGTGCCACTTGGGGCACAAAGTTGTTAATAAATCAGCCCCCACCACTGTTCGCTTATTACCGAAGGACGGTACAAAATACCGGGAGTGATTTGTTTAAACTAATATCGTCGAACTTATTTAGACCTGTCGTGCGCTTCAAAACGCGCCGCCATTAAGGGACAAGCTCCCTTGCTACTTTTCGTCCCTTTTTCATCTCTCCCGTCCCGCGATCCTTCCCCTCGCGACTCGGCTAGACGGCGAAACGCGTGTGCACGAGCGTTCGGGCGGATAGTCGAAAAGCAACAGGAAAAAGGAAAAAAAAAGGTAAAGATTGCGCTCGTTATTCAGCGTATCCTGGAGGGCCTTGTAGATGATTTCACGCCGTGACACGGCTGCTCGACGAAAGGTGCGTTAAGTGTTGCATTCGATGCAGTCGCGACCGCGGCGCGCTTTCGAGCCCCATCCTCGGCGCGGTGCACGCCTCGAATGGAAGTTTCTTAACCGCGTGCTGGGGTGCACCGGGTACTCGTCGAGGAAAAGGGTGAAAATGTTTTCACGGAACGGTGCGGTCTCTCCGGTCGTTTCGCGAGCGTTATTCATTACGTGGCAAAGAGCCTAGCATAAAAGAAGTTTGTTGGGTTGGATCCGCGGTTCTGGATTTTCGTTTCCCGGTTGTCGGGGCGATATAGTGTTCAGATTGATTGCGACGTTATTCGATCGGAATAGCGACAATCCGACGAGACTCTTTCCTCGTGGAAAACGAGTTATTTGAAATTTGTTAGCGAAATCTTTTGCAGAAAACGTAGGGCATTGAATGCAGCGTGGGTGAGATAACGTGGAAGTATTAACTGAGACGGAAACATTAAAATTAAAAATCCGAGGGCTACCTGCGTCTACACTCCACAGTTCAATCCTGTGATCAAACCACCGACAAAGCACACCCTTGAAAAAACAAATCATCGCCCGAAACTTCCGAAACCGTGGCCCCGTAGAGGATCCTGAATCGCGCATCCAGCAGTTCGCCCGTCCAGGAATAGCCGCTGCAACAGGCAAATTTAACTAGCCACATATCAATAGCGTGCGAGTGCGGAATCGCCGCAAGAGCGTCATCAAGAGATAAATAGATAGGGGGAGGAAGAGAGAGCCTCTGTTCGAAAAAAAAAAAGGAAAAAGAAAAATGAAAAAAGAAAGGAAAACGCTCACCGAGCGCGTGGAGGCCGCAGCCGACGGCGTCGCGGCGCAGTTGGGGTGCGTCGACGAACGAAGGGGGAAGTGTGACGGTAGCCAAGTCCTCATTAGCGCATTCCGCTGCGACGCCCGCGACTCAAAGCGTCGTAAAAACGGCTGAGATGTAGCGAGACAGAGCGACGAAGAGTGGAGACTGTTAACTGCGAGCGATCGAGAGAGAGAGGTGATAGCGGGATCGAGCCGCTCAAACGCATCCATCCCGCCTACCCCCGATAGAAAGTGGAGGGTGGCGCAAGCGTCTCCTTCACACTCGAACTCGTTACTCCGTTCCTGTGGAAGCGGCGTCTATTCCGAGACGAGGATCTCTGTCTGGGAGCAGAGTGCTCGCTCGCGCTCCATCCGTCGATGCCCAAGGGAGCGCTCGATTATTCTGCGGATAGGTTATCGAGAGGGTCACGGTTTCGGTCGATCGAGTGGCTTGGAAAATTTGTGGCGCGACTCGAGCCGCGTTTTGTCGCGAATTTTACAGGACACGGGCTTCCCTCGGGAATCTTTAATCGCAGGCCGCGGTGGTGGCAGGCGTCCCACCTGGTGTATTCCTCGATCGAGACGATTAATTACAAACGGACCTGCTGTAGAATTATTGTAAATGTTTCAGCAGTGCACCCTCCTGGCAAGTATCATCGGACATTCGGCTCTTCTCCACTTCGGTATCTAAGATTGCCCCGCAAAAAACGCGTCACCTTCGATAACTTTCTTGCCGCGTTGTGCCCCAATCCTAAGAGCCGGTCGCGATCGATAAGTTGCAAAATGCTCGCGAGGCGACGTTCAACCAGCTAATGAAAAGCGACGGAGCGAAGGCTGGAAAAAATGTTGGAGGGAAACGTTGCGGAGAGCGAAAGAATTAATTAACCGTGGATCAGTCCGTGGATACGGTGTTCCCACGGATAAAAAGTTTCACGGCGTCTGAGACTTCCTGGATCGCGGCGGCGATGGTTCCGAGACGAGTCGGACGATCTCGTAACTAAGATGCGGAGGAGCCGAAGAGAAATCTGGGTGATTTATGGAAAGGGGAGAAAGGGGGACGACGGCGACGACGACGACGACGACGACGACGAGTCTGGTAAGGAAAGAGCTCTCCCGTGCCCCATCGCGAGACAGAGAGACAGCCGGGCCGCTTCGCCGGCCTGCTCTTTCGCGGTGGCTTAAATTCATGTAGCGTGAGAGTGTTTATAAATACGGGAAGCCGGGAGGATTTGTCAAGTCGCGCGCGCGTTTCACTCGCCGGACCGAGGAACGGAGACGAGGGACATGTGTTACCAGCGACGAAGGAGAAAGTATCGTGATTCCCGCCGCTTTCGATCATATCGGCCTTACGACCCCCTTTGATCTTGCTTCTCTTCGCTCATCTTTTACTTGCTCCTCCTGGCCTGACTATTATACGCCTCGGAATGTATTTTTAGAGGATAGCGGATGATAGCTGATAAGCGATGGAAATAATTTTACTGGAATCACACTGTGTTCATCCGGACGTTTCTCGTGCTGCAAGAAAGTCGATTTTTGACAATTACTATTGAGGAAAATGTTTGGTTCAAGTAATTGGCATGTACATCTTACTGACCCAACGCGAAGAAAACTGTTAAGATCTGCTTCCTCATCGGCAATACGTTCACCCCGAGCGAAGAAATTTGGCCGCCGAATTGATTTCATTTTGTTGAGTATAAAATGTAGCCGTCGTCGGAGAAGTAAATGTGGGCGACTTTGAAACGCAACGATGGAGGAATCGGGCTCGTCGTTACCGTCGGCGACGCGTCGCCCAAGACGCTGCTGATGATCCACGAAGATTGATCCACGCTGGGCGGACAGCGACGATGACGCGTTCTGTCGCTGACGTGTCCCGCCCCTCTGTGCCTTTAATATCACTTGTCCTCACCTATCTCCGGAGTAAATCAGCAATAAAAAATATCTCCCCGGGGAACGCAGCAAACAGTGTAATTAACCCATCCAACGATATTCCTCGTTAGCGTGCGCTTTTTTCACCGAATATCTTGCACTCTTACGACAGCTCCGGTTGAGTGGAAAATTTACACGAATATCGCGTTCACCCGTTAATTCTTCCAGCACTTACGGCAAACACAATCTGAAACATACGACACCGCGAACTGTTATCGATCCTGGAATCAGCGTACAAAATCAATCAACTATAAATCAAGTTCGCCTTCGGGACATCGATTTTACACCACCCCAATCCTGCCGTAATCTTAAAAAAAGACGCGTTTCCAGCAACCCCGGGAGCATTTGAACGGCAGAGCGATGGCGGCATCAGGCCGGTGGACGCAAAAAGCAAAACTAACGAGCACCTTTAGCGAAGATTATCGCTACCCCGCTCGGCCGGGGAATTATCTGAGCCTCCCTCGTCCACGGGGTCGGCCGGTATAATCATGGCGTATTATTCAGTCACCCCTGTACCAGGCGCACCGGTATCCAGCAGGATCGAAGCAACCGACCATCAAACTGGCTTACGTTGCCTACCAGAGGCCACTGGCAAACACGACCGCAAACGTTTGTGTGCGGAACGCTAACTTCGTCCCTAAAATAAACGTCGTGCAAAGGGAGAAAGAAGGAGTGAGACTGAAAGAGAGAGAGAGAGAGAGAGAGAGAGAGAGAGAGAGAGAGAGAGAGAGAGAGATGGGGGAAGGGGCGAGTGAGTGAGTGAGTGAGATTTGGAAAGGGGGTGGAAGGATTGCCTCTCGAAGGGCGGTCATGAATGTAACACCGCGTGACGCACCAGTGATGTTGAAATTTGTAATCTTCGGTACACATAACTGATCGCAGTGCACACGGGAAAAAAAGTGAATGGTCCTGCGGAGAAGTGAAGAGGCAACGAGGGAGAATCGAATTAATCAGTTAGAGGGGTCATACGAGTCTTCTTGCAGTCTGTTTGCTTAGCCGTTTGTATCGATGTTTGGGTTGGGATTGCTGTTTGGTGAAAATGAGACGGTCGAGTGTTTGAGGTATTAGAAGGGTTAACGGGGCGCGAAGTATCAATTGGATGTCGGGCCACGTGTAAGGGAAACGTTTCACGGAACTTGAATTTTAATAACGAACTGTGCGCAACTACCCCCCGAAATTTGTTACCGAAAGGTAAGTAATTTTTGAACCGCAGCGCAGTCCGCATGGTCTCGTTTCGTAGGCCGGGATCTCTACTCTCGCGTGCCCAAGTTTGAGTCGACGAATATTCCGCGACCGCTTAATTTCGTTACCAAGTGTATTATTAGAGAGTTTCGTTAAAGATTGAAGATTCATCTCGACAATTCAGTCGAGACGCCCGCGCGTAATTGCACGACACTTACGCCTAGCCAAAAAACAGTCGGGTTCCACCACGGTATGCCTAATGATATCAGTTACGCGTACGGGTTATTACGCGTTTCGTTTATTAGACTCCAACGTTAACGTGCGCTCCTACGGCCGAGGAGTATCATCGGTTCGAGTGGCCATTATTTTAACAAGAATGCCATAACGGCCGAAGGAACGACGGTCGGCGCGATGCTCGTAAATTAATTTAGGTAGCGTCTAACAAGCGCTGGTTGTTCCGTTTCTTGAGCCGCGCCGCGCCGAGGGATGTGTTAAGCGCGCAATAAGTCATAAATTCCGCTTCCTTGTTTTACGCGGCCGAGTCACTTTGTTGGACAATCATTGTTCACGGGACAGAAAGGGGACCGAATGATTGCGCGCCGGAGTCCCCGTGACAGAATGGCCGAACAGAGTGCCGAGTTTTACCGCTTTATTCGTTTATTGCGCCGTCCAATCGATACGAAGGAGTCTCGTTTCCGTGGCTTCGGTTTAAGACGGATTTGTGGTCCGTACGAGCGCGTCCGCTGTAAAGTTCGGTTATATGGCTCCGGGTTTTTCGGGAGAGAATCGAACGCGAACGAGGGAAACTATTTACGAGCCGAGTCGTAACTTCGTTACTTTATTTGCGGTTACCAATTTTTATGGGATTCCTTGAATTTTTCTGCCGTACAATTGGTCAATATATTGTTGCCTCTCGTTGCTGGTCGGATGATCGGCACTCGGACAATTGTCCGCACGACTGGGCAACATTAACTCAACTACCCAGGCGAGAGTGTCCATCGTGTTTCCGACAAAAATTCAAAGCGTACGAAACGTCGGTAATCTCGAGGCAGGGCGGTTAAACCGTGGCGGGGAAGAAGAAATGCCGCGGAGAATCCAAGAGGACCGAAAAAGCAAGGCGGAGATTTAAAAGAGAAGAGAACCAAACGATCCCGATCTTCGAGTCCACGCTCGTATACTAATTACCGCATTAGCCACACGGCGATTCCCAATTTGTCTTACGCGAAACGAACATTTTCCCTCGCGCGTTCCACTCCGTTTAAATAGTTATAAATAAGCCCCGCTGAATGGCGGAACCGCGGCCGGTGTACACTTGGCGGGGCGCAGGCAGAACTTCTACCTGCGCGAGCCTAACCGTAAACCTCGTCCGCTGATATACGATTTCGCGCGATATTAATTGCGCTGCTAACAGCATCCGCCTTTTTATCCCCAACAACAACAGGCACGGCGTGGCGCGGCGTGGCGTGGCGTGGCGTGGCGCGGCGCGGCGCGGCACGGCCAGAGAGCTTCAGGCATGCCCGTTGCCCGTGTAAAAGCGGAGAATTATTGCCACAGGAAATTCAATCAGACCTTGCCCCACGGCTTGATTTTCCACCATGTAAGCAGCAGCGGTTCGTCCCCTTGTTCACCACGTGATCCACCGCGATATCTTCGTTAAGGCCACTATACCCTCTCGCGTCGTGCACGATGGCGGGGCTGTACAATGGTCCACGCGGGCCCTCTGTGTGCCCAACACGCGTAATTACGCGCGAAACTGATAAGATCGATCCGGTGCCTATCATCCCGATCACCCTTCGATTTCATGCCGTATCGATTCATCGCGAGGCGCGCACACGTACGTAACACGGCCGACGTGCCCGCCACCCTTGCCTCTCGCTCGACCGGGGGCGAGAATATTGGCCCGGCGAAAGGATTGGCCGGTTCGTTAGCGGACGAGAATTTTCGGTGGGACGGGACCAATCAGCCCGAACGATCTGTGGAAAAGCCACGATCGTGATTATTGCCGGGCCAGGTACGGCAGCGGAGGACTCTCCACGGCTGAGCAACGCTCGAGAGGCTCGCTGGCCTTTTTGTGGGAATCTCTAGAGTTTGGCGGACAAGACGTGGCACTCGGTACCGTGGAGGGAACGATAATGAAACTCGGAGGCGACGCTAACGTCGAATAATATACAGCTGATTGTGAAATCGTTGCGAAGCGTCTGCAGCATCTCTGAATTCAACAGAAATATTTAAAATCGCTATATAAATAATACAAAGTACGCAAACAGGTATAGCAAATCGTTCTCTACGCTGGTCTTCGAATTTAAACGAAAGTGTGATACAAACTTATAACTGATTTCCTAAGTACCTTCCAAGTAGTAGAGCCCGGCGTCGCTTGATCAAAGCCAACAGCAGTGCGAATTACGTTTATCCGGGAATGTAATTATGCCTCTGCGATACTATGCGACACAGTTTGAGGGGGGGGGGAAAGGAAAACTCACGACTCCCGCGGGCTGGCCAGTTTTTCCCACAGTTAATAAAGCTATTAACTTTATCTCGGAGGCCGAAACTCATCCGGATAGGTACCCGACCGCGCACCGGCCGAATATAATTCAAGTTGTCGTCTTATCCGACGGACATCTACGGGCCAGTGCGAACTATGGGCTTTTAGGTCGGCAGGGACTTTGGCCCCGTGGTCGCGTGGCATTTTACCTATGGCCACGCATACAGGCCCTAAGTTTCGATCTTCGTCTTTCAACGAGTGCCACGGTTTAAATGCTATCTGATTAGCCGTCCACCCCAATAAGCCTTCTCCATTGTGAAACAACGGAGGATCGTACCGAGCGAGTACATTTCGCCAGGTAAACGAAACGCCGGGCAACACGACCGTGTTCTCTCGTAGGAGAAACTGGACCCATGAAATAGGTTACACAGTGGACGAGACTCGTTTGTCGTATGGACGCCTTTTCCAGGTTACGAAGCGACGTTGGAACACGTTTCCCTGGTTGAATGAGACTGCGCTGGTACGACTGACATTGGAATATGCGTGCAGTTTGTAATTGCGATGCCTCGCGGCGGGATGAAATAATTGGACATATTATTAAAAAAAGATGTTTCCCTTGTGCCACGCGGGTTCTGTTTCATTCAGCTTGTACATTTTAAATAAACTGCACTGGCACAATTTCGATAAGTATGTGCGCAATGCACAGTGCGTAATATATGTATATTTTTTAAATAACGGTATCTCAGAAAATTAGCTGCACAACCGATTCTTGATATACTCGAGATTTAAATACAAAACCGACGGACCTCTATCGAACTTCAGTTCAAACGTCTATCGTACGTTCGTGCTCCTGTATCATCTAGTGGAGTTCAACGGGGTAAGCGATTACACAGATCAATACAACCGAAACAAAGGGCCCGAACCCCTCGGCGTCGAAATACTTTCAAATGTTACCACAACTTCGTCCCTAATCTCCTTCGCTCAAACATTCCTTTTCCAAACATCCGGCATTTGCTTCCAATTTGTACGCTACCGCCTAATTGGCCAGTATCGATGGAAAATCGCGTTCGAAAGGGATCCGCACCGAGGATGGGTTTTCCATGGTCTCCCTAACAACCCAATAAACCTTACACCATCGTGTACAAACTGGGGCCACGACAATCCGTGCCTCGATCCCCGCCACCTGGTGACGTGGTTATTGGGCGATAATCGCTTTTGCCCTCGCCTGATAAGCCCCGGCAGCTCGTTTGTCGTGGCAAAGTCTTTCCGCGAAAGGGTAGAGACCGGTTGGTAGCGCGTGCTTCAACTCGCCGACCGTTTCACCGATGAAGATTATCCGGGGCATAATGGTCGTCGAGTGAAAAAGACCGACCTTGCAGGCTATAGAGGCGGTAGTGACATTTAAGAAGGACACATTTTCACGGCTGAACCTGCAAATGACCGGATTACCGGATCCAGGACGAGTGCCGTTTCCTACTTCTCGCGTCCGCTCCAACGGAACGCAAAGTCGTCAAAGGCGGTCGCTCTCGACGCCTTTAAGCAGCTTGGAATGGCCGATTTTCGAGAGATTCGAGCGACGAGGCCCTCGACGCGAGAAAAGATCGCTCGCAAAGTGGCCGTCCGTGGTCTGTTCTGTTTGAAAGGCGTAGTTTCGTGTTCCTGGCTGTGCACAGCCACGATTGTTGGGCCTCGTTTGCTTTTCCCGGTGGGGGGGCATTAAGACGCAATTGTGGAGGAATTTGAAGAAAAAGAAAAAGAAGGGAAAGTAAAAGGAGAGGACGAAAATGTATACAAGGGGGTTCCGTATCGAGGATTCGGTGAAATCTTCCGCGGTTCTAAATTACACGGTGCGTAACAAGGAGCGAATCGGCGAAGACCTCAGGATCAACGGAGCGTCACCATCGAGTGCCCTGAAATTTTTCGAATTCGACGCGGCCACTTCTCGCCGTTTCCAAATATCGCCGTGCCGGCCGGGGTAATTATCGCTCGAGCATTAAAGGAGTATCACATAGTTGCAAGCGGGTTAAATTTATGCGGCGATCGGAACGCGATATCCTCACCGAAAACGTTTCACAGGGCCAGGAAGAGTATGTCAGGAAGCTTTACGCTTTTTGACAGCGCCACATCTCTATCTCTCTCTCTCTCCCCCTCTCTCTCCCTCTCACCTTCCTCCAGGACGTACGCACGTACGCATGTATACGAAACACCTCTCTCGAACGAAGAAAACGTGTCCGCGTGTGTGCACGTGCAACGCATTACATCTTTACGCTTTCCTGGCGTGTTCAGCGTTGCTCTTTCTGACGTATCCGGTGCACAAATAATTTCCCCGGTCTGCTCTCGTTGCCGAATACGATTATCCAGTTGCTGGGCCCCGGTTGCCCGCCGATAAATCGGATTCGCCGTTTGCCGACCTCTAACGAAAAATGGATGCCCACTGTCGCGATTCGAGAACGAAGCAACAATTATCGTACAAATTGGCCGATGGTGGTACCTCTGCGCCCTCCTTTCCCCCACCGCGTCGTTCCCGCAAGGGAGAGAACACGGACGGCAAAAATTTCTTCTTTTACGAATTAATGGAATAGTTTGTTTGGCTTTAACCAGACGATCTTATCGGGACCGGCAGACCATTTTTTTTCTGCTTGAGATCACACGTGAAGCGCTGGCTTCTTGGTCGGCGTGGTTGCGCGATCTTGCTCGCCAGCGCGCATGCGTGTTAGATCCGAGGCGATCTTCACGCAAGGAGAAGAGCGCGCAGGGGACGACCGGTCGATCGAGACCGGGAGGAAGTGGAGAACCGTTAAAATGTAAACGGAAGGAGCGAGAGAACGGCAGAGAGATAGGCAGGACGGCATGAAATAATTAAGCGGACGGTTTGACATTATTAAGTAATAAATTCGTGGAAGGTATCACGAGTCGATATCGGTGCGCGCACGAACCGGCACTCGGAGCGGTTCCGCTTACGAAATAATGCCGCCCGATGAGTTTTCAAGAGGATTGAGAAAGGGGTGCGGTTAATCGCGGGGGTTGAGAATACCCTTCCCTTTTGAAGTGGACGTCCGAGGAATATATTGTACCTGCTGGAATGGCCGGTGGAACTTTTTCGAAATTGTTTGCTGGTCGGGGATTATACTTGGCCCCGGGTCGCTTATTCGTTATAGCCGTTTAGCGAGTTTTTTTTTTTTTTTTTTTAGTACGTTTTAGCACCTTTCTGAATTTGAGAATTTGACCGACGGCTAGGCTGACTTAATTCTATCATGTATCACTGCGATTCTGGTTTTGTCAATTATAATTTAGATATTTACGAGCGAAGATTCTTAATCGTCCACTCGATCCAATGAAATTCTGTATAGAAAAAGACTGGATTTAAAAATTTCGTTGTATGGAATGGAAATATATTTTCAAAAAAAAATTCTATTCTAAGGGAGCGAAAAAAAGATATGCTTTAATTTAGGACATCCGTGGTCCAAATTAGAAACCCAGTTTTTCAGACTGGGTCAGATCGACGCTATTTTGAAAACCGTCGCTTTTTTTAACTAGCCGCGCAGCGCTTCGCACCGTTTCATTAGATCTATGAATCATTGTTCTCGTATTTGTCTATCCAAAACCGCGAACGCGTCGCAGCTGCGATAGCTACGCCCCGTGTTAATTAACCAAAATGTTCCTCCATTTCCGAGGTGCGCAGGATACATTTTCATATTTCTCAACGGACGAGGAGAAGCGCGGAGGACGAAACGTTTCCTGCAAACGGGGGCGTACGTGGCCGTATGAAAAAAGAATTTATTAAGCGGAAAATTTACCTTTACCCCGAAGTAGCTGTTCCAATTAGCCAGCAAATTGTATCACGGCCGATCTAAATTGTTTCTTCTCATGTCCTTCATTCCACCACCTAATAGTGGCAGCGGCTCACAATGGCGAATCGAGGATATATTCCTTGGCGAACGTGCCTGTAAATCATCGCGGCGCGGCAAGGAATCCGGCGTTTTACCCGCTCGGCACGTCGACTCACTAATCTGACCCTGATGAATCCATAAGGCCTCGCAGATTTAGAGGCGCGCATGCCTGACGATCGTCTGAACTTGATGATGATCATCGATTCACCGTGCAGATACCGGCGCATACATAATCGCCGCATTATTTCGTGGTTCTCAGGAAATGCAGCGCGCGAGCACGAGCTCTCCGTTCCCAGCTCCCGATGTGCCAACTGCATTAATTAAAAAATCTGGGATCTCGTTAAGTTCCCGTGGCACCGATCCGGCAAAGCATGTCGAACCGGCGTTTCCTGAATTCCCGATGCAATTGAAACGCGAGCGCAACGATGGCCGCGCGGTTTCGCTAAAATTCGTTCACTTCGCTGTCCCCCCGGCGAACGTTACCCCCTTTCCTCTTCCGGTTTGCTTGGAAAATTATCGCGCGAAGTGATTACGCCGCGCCGGGGTTCGACCGATGGGTCGCCCGGAGACAATGCGAACGCGGCTCGTTTTGTTCTTCGAACGCCGACGATTTACCCTGGCGGCGATTAATTTGCCATTATCCGTGGAATTCGTGATTGCGGCCCGCCTTATTCCGCTCGATATCGTTGGCTGCTCGAAACGATTGACGCGGCGTTGTCTCGGTACGATTGCAATTAGTACACTGAGAATGGACGAAACTGCGGAACGCACGGAAAGGGACGGGAAAGCGTAATTCACAATTGAAATTTCACTGCAACGAAGACAATCAGGTGCTCACTGTTATTTTGGTCCCTTCTAGAATTGACAATCATTTCATCCGACAATGATTGTACACCAACGAGGCTCGTCGTTTTCACGCGATATATTAAGAACAGAGAGGGGGATCAAACGTGTGAATGAAATATTAGCCCGTTTACCGTGTCTGTTATTAGGGGGCACTTTGAACGTCCGTAGATGCTGAAAGATTTCGTAAAAGGTTTTTAGAAATTCATAATTGGTACGTTACAGTTTTTACTACCCTTTACAGATTATCATCATTCTCTGGTCCCCGTTTGAAACGCTTTGGAGGGCAGGTTTTATACTGCTCGCTGCGCGACGAACTTCGGGGAACGTCGAATCTTGATTTCGAGTCGCCCGATAGAGTTGGCGTTCGATGCGCTTTTTTTATTTTTTCGTACGTTGAAGTTCATCATTATTCATCTATGGCACGGGTTCCGGTCACTGAGCGGAGATGTTTATCCTATATGACTGGCAGCCACCTGCCAAAACCGATATGCAATTAATGCTATATGTTCAGGCAGCATGCGATCTTTACAGGCTGCCCATCCCTCTCGCGAAGAACGACCGTCACCTTCTGCAGCCTGTCTGGTTATCCTGTTTCCGCGAACGTTTCGTTGCCGTGCCGAAGAAGATGGCGCAAAAAAATATCGGAAGCCGGGTTGAAAGCTTACCAAAATAAGCGACCGCTTCGAATGATTTAGAAGCACCTGTTGCGAGGCTGGACGGTTAAGAAACAATGACTAAAACAAATATTAACGTTTGCTCTTTTAAATACAGTAAATAAGGCGACGCATATATCTCAGCCACGTGTCCAATAATTCTCACCGTTGCCACGGGTTTATCCGATAACGATAAGTTTCGTTGATCAAACAGGTATTTTTCAGGCCAAACTGTAACACTTCTACCCAACGAGTCACGCGATCCCGCTGTTGATCTGTCCCTATTAAAAGAAAAACTCGTATCACTTCTGGCGTATCTTGATAAGAGCGATGCACGTTGCGCGATACAGATACCTGTGAAAAAAATGGAGAAAAAGACCGCGGCACCCTTTCTCGTCGGCAATTATAATTACAAAAAAAAAAAAAAAAAAAAAAAATGAAACAAGAAACGAGGCTGGAAAGAAAAGTATCGGAACGGGAAGAGCGAGACAAAGGAAACCGCGAGACAAGCGAATCGAAGGGAGCGAAAAGACCATATCAGACGTATTTTACATATTTCCATGACGCATGGGACGCTTCCATCAAATGAAGCATACCCATTAAAGCGAAATTGCCCATACAAAGTGGCCCATAATGCCGGAGCCTCCTATTAAGGAGACCTCGTCGATGGCTCGTTGACCGAGCTCTGCACCGATGCTGCTTAGCGTAGCGCATCGCGACGCACCTGCCTCGCCGTGACGCTGCCACGCCTGCCTTGCACAATCTACGTACACGCGTATTACGTGGCCGTACAATTTCCTAAAGACACGAGAATCTACGGGAGCAGCTGTGAACAGTTCGTACGTGCACGTCTACGTTCCTCCGTAATCGTTTCCCGATCGATTTAGGAAACGCGGCGCACCTTGACGATCGACGAGCACCGCCCCGATCTGATTCGTACGATTCGAAGATTGCTTAGATTGGCGGAGGATCATGCACGAGTGTAGGTCGTATACAATATATTTTGGAACTTGGTCCGTGGATTGATACGAGACCTGTGGGTACAGGATGTCGGTGTTGCTCGATGATTTACTGCTGTCGGGGGCTACCCGGAAGCTTGCGGGGATATTATAAATTTCCTAGGGATATAGAACTGTCACGGTGTGCGTCGTAAGCAAAGGCTGTTGTCATAAATAGGATTATAGCGCCACCCGAGTTTGAGTGGCGTAAAATGGCCCGCCACGAGTTTTGAAATATTGGTGCACGGATGGATTTATGGAATTCCGAAAAGGGTTTGCCTGTATTCCTTTCTTTTTCTTTTTTTACTGCCAACGTTAGCACCGTAACGGTTACACAATGTACTTTTTAATGAAGCGGCGTTGATCGTAAAATCGAGAGTGTGCGAATGAGATTAATAATTAATGGAATTCATTTTAATTAATTTACATGCTTCGTAATTTCATTTAAATGCACCACCGATAGAAAAAGCGACGCGAAAATCTCGCACATCCGTGGAAATGAACGCAAAACGAAAAATATAGCTTATCGAACGCCTCGCTCGATTAACCCCGACAACGTTTCCAAGATAATTTAATTCCATCCAGCGATACAATAGTTCCGAACGATACAAACGGAAACAGGGGAAACAATATCGTTGGCTTTGAGCCAGATTGACCTGAACTTTCCGAGAACCTTCTTCGTCCCTTCAACGAAAATTACAATTCGGTCACCACTAACCGGTATCATTCATTATACCATTAAACCATTCACGTATCGGGCACCCTTCGCGTTAGCAAATTCGCCCGTAAATCTACGCTCGCTTCGTGTACGCGTACATTGTTCCGCGACGCCTTTATTTCTTCGCAGAAACGCGGAACAGCAAAGCAGCGCGATTAAACGTAGAAATACGAGCCGATGCGAGGTTTTCGCGCGTCAAAAAGGCGGTCGCGGTTTCGCGAAGCGTACGAGGCGAGTGCACGCATACGACATAGTGCGGCGATATCTTGCGGATCTTGCATAGATCACACGGCTGTGACCTCTGTAAATGTTCCCTTCGGTAGAGAAAGTAACGCGTAAGAGTTGTGTTTACGCGTGCATGCTTATCAGATTAATTGCAGCGCGGCCAGGTCTGGCGGCGAGAAAATGGTCAGCCGTAGGGATGGCTTCCTCCTACGGTTCAGCCGATCCGCGTGTATGTATTAATTAAGACGTGATTAGGCCAGTCCTTGCCCCGGTTGGTGCAGCGTCCAGGCGCCGGAAAAGGAATCGTAATTGCGCGGAAAACAAGTCCGGATGATGTTTGCGAACGGGTTTTGGTCTCTTTCTTCCATCGGGTTCAACCCTTTTTCTTGTCCCGGCTGCTCGTCCGTTCGACGCGATGCAAAACAATTGAAATTCAAAGCGCGCGGTCCGCGACGCGCAATTACAACTGTAATTATTGTCATTCCTTTTTTTTCTTTTTTTTGCGTTCTTCCATTGCAATTCTTTTTACGCCGCACGAGCGGAGAATTAAATTAATTCGCCTCGCGTAAGAACGAGAATGGATCGGATGCGATTTTCATTACGTCCCCCCTGCCCCCCTCGAACCAGGTAAAAACGAGTGTTGCTTTGCGATATTGAATTCCGATCGGGATTTCAACTGATCAGAGACCAAGTCGAACAAGTTCCGCCTCGTTATTTCTCTATTTTATTCCCCGCGCCGACGATTTTCCCGAGGGTTTAAAATGTTTTATTTCTCGTTCGCATCGATCGAGCATTATCGTTGCGGTTAATTTCGCGCAGGAAATGGGGATGCTCGCGATTCTTCGTTACGAAACGTCGCTGCGGCGAACGTACCTGCACGGCGCAAGCAGGTGCTCCAAGCACGCGCGCGCGCGCCTCGACATATCATCGCACGGTGTAGAAGGACTTGAAAACAAAGAATGCCGATACGGGGAAATAAAAAATATCGTGGCGAACGGGAAGGGGGAGTAAAATAATAATAAGCAGGGGAATACGTGTCGCGAGCGTCGGGGAAGATCGGCGGCGCGCTAAACGGATATCGGGGCTGAAATTATTTTGCAGGCCGCGCGTCGCCGTGAAATTTATGTGCCTAAAGCTGGTAGCGTGCTGCCGGGATATAATTTTCGAGAGATTACCTCCAAACGTGCATCAACCTTTTGCTGGAGCGTGTAATTAAACTGTCTGTAGAGTGCGATGTTACTTCATGGTAAACAGACCTAACGTTTCCCCCTGCAGAAGGTGGATTTCCTTGCCGAAACGCGAGCATCGTGCGTCGTGCCTGCTATTTGTACCATTCAGGCCTATTCTTTCCGCCCTTTTTTCTCGTGCTCCATCTTGTACTTTTTCTTTTTCTTTTTTCTTCCTCTTCTCCTTAATCAGCCTGGCCGTTCAGTTCTTGCGGGCTTCTTTAGCTGCTGCGAAATGGGACGTACATTTACGAGCGTAACGAATAACGCGCGCGCGCGCATCTGTGTACTTTATTAAGAAACAAGCAGGAAACGGATAGATGGCGAGGGAGAAGAATGAAGACGATATTTATACTCGTTCGCGAGACGGAAGGGCAAACGTACAGAATTTTCCGGTAGACTCGTATCACAGTACAGCGGCATATACTCGCAAGAGAGAACTTTCCCTTCGAAGCTTCGCAATGATGCAAGATTAGCGCACGAAAGTAAAATTCGGAATGCCGTAACACCTACTGCCGTTTAAAACAATTAAGAAACCCAAAGATACTCCTGAAATTGTACAACGTTTCAGGAATAAAGTACAAAATTGCCGCTATCAATGAACTCAATAATGTCCTCCCTTTTCAGCAAATATTCACCGACTAATCGATGCTTCAACTCGCTAACGAAAGGGTTAATTCCACGACCATAGTTCCAATAATCCAAGAGCGCCATGCGCCGGTTCCTTTTTGCAGCGGCCAGATGCCAACGGGTAAACGTCGAATGCTCCGTCATTAATGCTCTGCACCCGTTTCATCGAGGCGAATTCCATGAAAGCTCGCGCGAGCCATTTATTATCGGGCAAGAATCGCGAATCGTTGGTCGTGAGCGGAACCGCTAATGGAATCATCGGAGCGGAGATCGGCGGAATTAGGCGCAAAACGCATCGCGGATGCACGAGCTGCGGGCCTATGCCCCGAGTTGAGGCTCGGGTTGCTCATAATCTCGCGTATTTACATTGGCCGACGTGAATAAAACTGTTACATTATGCCCTGGCATTCCCACGTGCGTAGTGCGCCATTACACGGCTGGGAAAAAAAAAAAAAGAAGGGAGGCAACGAAGTGCGCGGCGATTTCTGTCATTGCTCGAGTGCAATGAGCGGCCCTCCCTCTCCGTTGCCCGGGGAAAAAAATTCTGAGCTTTGGTTAATTTTAATATCGCCTTGAAATAAGGAAAAAAAATGATTAATAGATTTTTTTCTTCTCACGATTCACCCAACAGGTTTCGTAAGAAGAGGAGTTTACTGATTCGTTGATACATACGTATTGAATAGATTCAGCGTGCAATTGCAGATCGTTGCAATTACGAAATCTTGCATTGTATTGTAATGCGTATGCAGGTGTTGCACTGTGAGTGAAAAGTATGTTAGCAGGATATACAAAAATAGAGAAAATTATTGTCCATTGCGCGATGAAAACGCGAATCTGTACCCCGCACAAAAATTCTGGACTCGCGAATATCCACTGCCGCGCTATTTAATCTTCCGTTTAATATAACAAATATAGGTATATCGCTCAAGCCCATCCGGGCGTGACGAATTCCCACAACGGAGCACGGTGATTCGGGCGAAGGGTGAAAATCGTGGCGCGTCGAGTCGCGTAGTTCTCACCCCGCGAGGCGAATAGTCGCGTCCTTGCGTTTACCACGGCCGAGCGGAGGACTTGTGCGTGTCCCAGGGCAATTCACCGGCAAGATTCGCGATTCGCCCAGGATTTAATGTGGAAGGAAGCGGGCATAGTTGTACCCGAGCTCTCTGATACACCGACACTTCTACCGGCGCGGCTTCCCTTCTCCCTTCCCCCCGATAGAAAATAATGCAAGCGTGCATACATATCTACCCTCCCCGGTTTCGTTCAAGTTTCTGGGAGCGACGCGAGCGTACGTGTTCGAGTGCTCGCTCTGTTTTCTGCTTACCCGCGCTGTATCTGCTGATCTGTATGCGTATAATAATTCAGAGCGATATGCACGCGGTTTCGCGTGGGAAAACGTTACGTGCATGTGTCGAATCGTGGTTTGCTGTGCGTTACCCGGGCGAAATCGTTGCACCTACCTGGGCCGCCGGTGGAGGGAGCGTGGGATGTTCGCTCGGGGGAAAATATTCTGTTGGAAGGTGAACAAAGTCTTGTGCCTAAGGTCGGGCGATAAAGTTTGGACGAGCGATCGGACGGTTCAGCTGAACGGTGCGCCTAGCGCGAGATAGCCAGAGGCAGAGAGTTACGTGTAATTTTAAATCAGAATAATTATCATTTTATCAATCACTCGGCTATCTTTCGTTCTCGCTAAATAATTAACGCGTACCAATTTCCGGCCAAAATCAAATGCGGCCCCGCCTAAGCTAAATCTAACGAAAGCGAATTAATTAGCCGAGAGTTCGTCGACGAAATAATTAAACGCACTCTCACGGCATCCACCTGAAAAAATTCCCCCCAACCAATTGCCTCATCGCGAAAGGTAATTAATATAAAAATCGTGACACGTACTTAAATACTTTATGAACAGATTCCAGAGACTACGTCGGGGAACCCGTAAGAGGAAGCGCGACGCCAAAAAGGGCGAAGAGCGTGCCGACCGAACGATGGCTAATCGTGAACAGGGTGAACAAGAGGGAGGCAGGCATGAAACGTGCTCGTTTCACCGACAAATAAACGTGCATTATCGGTACGTTTAGGAGGTATCGCTAATTTTATGCGCGAGCCATCGCTCATGCCCGTGGCCGGCCATAAATACGCGCGGGTGGCTGAGTCGCAGTTACCAGAACTAGTTCGTGCATTCCCATTAAACCATGCCGCGAAACCGTGTCCCTTATGGCTTCCTCGCGTGTTCTCAGACGAGCAGAAACCCTAACGAGGACTCGCCTCTTCCTGAAATGTGTTGCTCAACACCGTTCACCGTCACGGGGGTTACGCCAAGAACGACATCGTATCTTTCATGGGCGAGCGTTGCGTTGGTCGGAATTATCCAACCTGTGTCTGGTATTACATTCGAGGAATTACACAGAAGCTGTAAATCACTACCTATGAGAGATGCAAGATTCATTCGGTGATTATCGATAATATGTTTCAGAGGTAATATCGGGGATATTCGTGTCTCCGTGGGACCTTGTATCCAATTTAATCTCTCGGTTGAGGATGTAGATGAGAATAGGATGAATATATCCACAGGCAGAACGTATTGAAATTCGGTGATATTATAGCTGTTTAACGTGGTCGATTTGTGTAGACTTTTGCGAAGAACGAAATCCTAGCGCAACTATTTCTTTTTCTTACGTTGATACAGTTTAGTTCGCACGAGCATCGAGAACAGCTCACGCGTGAAATTTAACGATACCTGAAACTACCGCGTTCAGTTGAAAAGACAGGCTGAATTAAAGTAATCAGGCACCGCCGACAAAGGGTTGCTAATGCAATTTCATGGAACTTTTCTTCTTCTTTTGCCACGTTGCATGTACAGCTCGTCTTCGGATGGTGTCGATGACCACGAGTTCTGGAAAAAGTGGAGCGTCAGGTACGGTGAATTTCGATTTCGCAGAATCGTAGAAACATAGTGTATATTCTGTTTGATATAAGAAGGGAAAGAAGAAACAGGCATCTTAATACGATCCTCTCAATAAGCACAGGTCTCTGTAACGATTGCAATGTTCTTTCCACGCGTTTCACCAATTTATCTCGAATGGTCGCATTATTTATGAAACGTAAGTTGGCCGTCTGTTGCGGCAAAAAAAGAGAAGAATTAACCGTGTATTGCTACGGCCAGGTTAGCATGAACAGATACACGATATAACTCAGGCCAGAATGCAATTATCTTGCATAAGCAGGCAAATCGTGTTATTTCATCGCGGCTGTTCCCGTTCTCTTCTCGTTCACATGAAAATTGACCGACGATCCATTCGGTTAATTTCTGCACTTTTCTCCTCGACTTTTCCTTTCTTAGTCATTAATACCCCCGTGACGGTGATTCATTTACCAACGGTGCGAATATTCATTCAAATAATTGAATAAAGCAATGAAACTTTGCAAATACTCCTATTCAATGAATTTCAACCGTGAACCGAGTATTTCCAACGACTTGCACAAACAGAATTCGAATATGACGTTCTTCCACTAAATAAAACAAATACTTCCCGAACTGTTCTCCTGTTACAGAAAATTTTTCACCCCTCCCGTCAAATTCCTGTCCTCTCCCGGAATCCCTTGTTCCCACTCCAACGCCCCCCTAACAAAATGCATCCGTAATTCGCGAACGAGAGTGCTCCACCGTGGCAACATCAAGGAACAAAGGTGGAAGAAGGTAATTTCAGCCTGCGAAGGCGAAGAACGGGAAGCAGAACCGCGGCGATTACCACCGGGGATACCTTGTTCCTGTCATCGACGGATCGAGATCTGTTATCTGATGCTGATTACGCCCGCCCGCTCGCTTGCGCGCGCACACACGCGTCGCGATGTATAATAAAAAGGAGGCAGAGCGCCTCAGCTCGACTGTAACAAATATACCTTAGCGCTTACACGGGTGCGTACGTGTTACGAAGCGTTCGCCCGGCTGTATTACGCATAAATACCGCGTACCAAGTTCCGGTGTAAGGGTTGGCTCATGTTGGAATTAACCACGCGGGCCTGGCGTCACTGATAGCTAATTAAACGCATGACATCCGAAAGCCCTTTCGTCGAGCCGCCCACATCGAAGTCTCGTCCTCGAACCTTCTTTGTCCAGGCGTGGTGGTTCGATACACCTGAGACGGTGTGCAGCAGAAGGGGCTACGAATGAAACGTTCAAGACATTGAACGGGAATGGAGCATTCGATCTCGCGGTCGGGGAACGTATGAATGAACGACGGCGATGGGGACGCGAATGGAAGGCCACGTAGGCGAACGGATAAAAAAACGTTTAGAGTAGTCCTCGAATTTGAATTGAAAGAAGAAGACAACGGGGCATTTTTCTAGCATAATCATTATTTTATATTGGTGCACGTTTTCTTTATCATTTCAAAACATCGTCGCTCCATTGTGTTTGATTAAGAAGCTTTATTTCTTAATGAGCATGTAACGAAGATTATTCGACCGCGATATTCTACGCTTTCATGACAATCCGAACAACCCTAAACTATCTATCTAACATCGAGTCACGCTCCCCCTGGAAAAATGGAACGAATAATTGAATTAGGGAAATCCACGATGCTCCTAAATCTAGATATACCCGTATACGTAGATGTTGCATATATTTATACACGTTCTACTTAAACGCCAGGAAAAATGACAAAGCTGATATCGTGAACGGAGATAGCCTAGAAAGGGATCGACGCATGACGGAATTGTCCCTCAGCCCGTGAAAAAGGACGGGGGCCAAGGGAGTCGGATGGAATCAGATCCAGATTATTTAAGACTTTTCCCAGCCGCTTCCGGCTCGCCGGCATGCTCTTCCGGAAGATTTACGCGGCACATTGTTTTGTAATCGTGAGCAACCCGGTTCTCGCCAGGTCAGTGAACACTCACACGAACGCTATCTCTTCGGATGCTCCGACGAGGAAAGAGCCCGACGTCGGACAACGGAATCAGAGAGCCGGTACACCCTGGCTGGCTGGATAGCTAGCGGTTCAGTTCAGATCTAGATCGCAGATTTAACTGCAAATATTAATTAGGCTAGGCTGCGCTCGTGAATCCTAACGGATTGCGTCACTCTTGCGCTGTTCTAATCCGGCTCTGTGGCCTGCACGAAATTTTCAACGCACCTCCATTGTCCGTTGCCTGCCGTTTCACGGTTAAACAAGGGAACGGAGGATGAACAGCGATCGATGGAAGTAATTTTCATTAGTTGCGATTCATTCGAATGATGCGCGATGCATGTGTTCGACGAAATGTATTTCGAACTGTAAAAACGACACCGCGGTTGAATTCGGAGTACTTCTATCTTCATTGATGTCGCTAATGATATACAAATTGCGCGTAGATCTATACGGATACGAAAATAACAGATGTCGGGTACGTATCAGTACGGTACAATAATTGGAGTGTCCGTGGTTCCGCCGGCAATCAGAGCCAACGTTATCGTGCAACGGGAGCAAAAGGAAAACTGCGATATCAGTACCATCCTCTAATTAATTACCTCGATACATCGTTCCCACCGGTACTTAAACTCCTAAGTCCGAAATCCCCAGTTCCTCGTTCCCCCGTGGTACGCGTTAAACAACAATTACCGTACGTACCCGACGACGGTTATCATCGCTTAATCTTCGGCCGAACAATAAGAATAATCGCTGCCGCGAGTCATAAACGGTTCGAGTACGTTGGTTCCAGTAGCCGCGAAACAGATTTCTTCGGTGTTCGCGCAGTAAAAAGTGTTGTAACGATGACGCCGGAACATCAACCCTTATCGGTACGCTTCGTTAACGGAGGCGAGGCGGCCGTCCAAGGACATCGTCCTGGAAACGACGTCGCTGGTATCTGGCTATCCGGGTCGATTTGTTGAGAATAGTCGTGTGTGCGCGATACGCGCCGCGTTATACATATATCGCCGGTGGTATGTCGCATAGCCGGGATGGGAGCTCGCCGGTTACAAGCGACATCGCGCCGTACCCGCTGCGCTAGCAGCACGTCAGCAAGCCGCCACGAAATACGGCAGACTCATGCAGCGCTTCTCAAATCTTGCCCCGGGTCTCCGCTGCGCGATAATCCTCGCGCGCATCGACGCGGAACGGATTGGAGAACTCCGACAATTTCATTCCCGAGGGGGTAGATAGCGCGATTTTGGAGTACAATTTCGAACGGGGGTTGAAAAATATTCATCGAACGGTCATGACAATAATATCGAGGGACAAATAAGAATGGAGGATGACATGAATGGATATATGCAACACTGCAACCCAAGTGCATAAAAATGTATGCTATTCGAGTTGCGCGTGCATACGCGAAGCTATTCGTGCAAGGTGAAATGGACCTACACTGGCGTTTCCCGTGGCGAGTAAGAAAAAAACAGGAGAAAGAAAGAACACCCCGGCGTCCCTTAAGAATCTTCGAAATCGAGGTTACACCTGTCGCAGCGATCCCGGCGCACCATTGGATCCACTCTGTTCACCCATTACGAATAAGGGCATCCCCCTCCCACGGGGGTTCGATAAAACATTCGTTGCACCCGGGGACAATATTATCGACGACGTTACGCGAAATCCGGCCCCCGTCCGACAATATCATCCCCGCTTTCTCCGGCGACCGTTTTCTGCCATTCGGTATCGGTATCGCGGTTTAAAGAACGCGTTCCCGGCCCATTTAAAAGGATCCCGTGCAACAAGACGAGCGAAAGGACCGTTTGAGTATCACTGGACGATTGGGACCGCATTCCCGGCTGGAAACCGCAGCGGCGTTTGAAGACTGCATTTGGAGCGGCCACGTAATGCAAAGAGATAACCTGTATGAAGAGCTGTCGGTCCGGCTGGCGGCAGTTATACCGAATAAAATCGCTGATTTGTTGTACTGCCACCGATATTCCGATTCCCCTGCGCCGGCACGATGACCAACATTCCGTGGCGCGTTTATGGGCCTTCCACGTCGATCACCGATCGCTCGAGCACCGGCCCGGCCGTTTACCCGCCAGGTCCTTAAAGGACGGCGAAAGTTTCGCGTCGGCGACGGGGAAAACGCGCGGCTGCACTTTATAGGATACTTAATAAGGGGCCTTATCGAGCGGCGGTGAAGTTAGATACACAGGGAACGAGGTATCCACGTTGATATTGGCCGAGATATATTGAGTATTAGCCTGGCCGTTTAACCTCTGCTCGGGCTGTTCGAAGGCTGTTACGCGACGAGCGCTCGCGGGGCATATAGAAAGTGCTGAATTATCCGTTTGTTGCGTTTTATTTTACCGGTCCGCGTTCGTCCGGCTGTCCTTTTTATTTTTCGCGTTCCCTTCGGTCGGTTCGGTTCACGTTTCGATCGTCCGACCTGCCGGTCGTCGCGTCGTCGGATCGGCTACCTCGCCCGTACCGCGATGTAACCAGAGGAACTCTTGAGCGTCGTATCCGGACGTGATCTAGGAAGGGGGAGATCCATTTAGGGACAAACGAACGGTGTTGCTGGCCACAGGTCGTAAAACTATCGTGTCGTAAAAAGGCATTTTAAGCGAGGAATTTTGATGGAGAGATCAACGCGGCATTCCGCCTCCCGGAGAATGACGTACGCCTGGGAACCACGGATTTCGGGAGACGATACGGGGGAGGGGGGGACATAATTGTTTTCTGTTCGCGATAACGAAGCAACGTTCGGGACACGGCCTCCTCCGCGACAAGTGACGATTAACGAGACACCGTCGAACAATACACCGCAGGAAGTTCGCGTTGGTGCCGGGCTGTTAGAAATCTTATACAACTGTCGTTTCGAATCGTATCGTCGTAAACTTCAAGACCTGTCGTAGCCCTGTCATAAACCTGCTGGACGCGAGCATCCCGATATCACGGGACAAGTGGAAACGCGAACTCTGTCCAAGGATATATCAATTTCATTTCTTTCACTTTTTTTTTTGTTTCTTTTTACAGCTAGCGACGAAACGGCGCGGCGCCAGCGACGGAGAAGAATTCGTCGGGCACAAAGGGCGACGAGGAGGATTTTATAACGGTTCGGCTTGCGTTGCCGTTGCCGTTGCAGTTCTCATCGCGACGATTCCGTGGAACCGGCCGCTATTATAGTCTGTCGCGTGAAAAAGCGGAGCCGCGTGTGCGTTCACGGAAATTAGAAAAACGGGGGTTGGGGGGGGGGTGGCAGGATTCCAGGAGTATCGTTGATGGACGACGGTGATAAACGTGGAGGGACACAAAAAAGAAAAAGGAGAGGAAGAGACGGACGCGAACGACGCCTTAAAACTGTAACCGATCGTCGTAATCGAGAAACGTTACCCCCGTTGTGCAATCCGGCTAAACGACAAGTGTTCGTAGGTGAAACATCGAAGAGGCGCGCAGAGGGTGCTGGTGAAACGTTTATTCGACGGGACCGCGGGCTTCGTTCGCGCGATGCAGTCAGAAACAGATATACGATCCCATAAAATGACGCAAATGAACGTATAACGTTAGCGGCGTGTAATTTATGCGGCGAAATCCGTCGCGTTGGATTATTGCCTCACGGCGCGCGCACGCGGAAACGAAATTTTATGTCGACGCCTGTGATATCCCTATTGAAAGATTCCCGACAGTAAACTGAAATCGTTTTCACGGGACGTTTGATTTGTGTGAAATTACCTGTTCCCTATTAGTTATTCGCAGACGGTGTTGTATATTCCCGTATTATTGTTGTATTTATGCTGAATATTGTCATTGATCAAAATTGCACGATTTCGTCGCGAAATATTGCGAACCTTTCGTAACGGACCCACGAAAGCCTAGAAATATTTCGTGCTGTGCTCACGAATAATTTATTGCAATACGTAGATAATCGTCGCCACGAAGCAGATATCGTCTCACGGCGTGATCAAGTATTAGAATAAATTTGGTTACACAGGAAGCGAAGGGAATTTCGAAATTCGATTACTCAACGACGAAGTATTTGGCGGATCGCGGATGTGAAAAAGGTCCTCGATGCCGGATCGACGGGATGAATTGTTCGTCAGCAAATTTCGATTGTGTTATTACTGCAATATACTCGCGGCAATAAAACGGGCCTAATCACCCATTAAAAATTTATTCCCTCGCGCGTCACACCTTTCGCGCCGTCGCTGGTTGCCGAAAAAAAAAAAGTGTAAATGTAAGACTCGTAAAGCAGCCTCGATGAATACGCGAGCAGAGGATTGCGCAACTTGTTCATCGGTAGGCTTATTAATTTGATCGCGAGATTTCCGTTGTCGCGCGAGCACGATTTTTATCGCTCTATCGGGGAACAGTGCTCGATCGAGGAAGATCCGTACGTCAACGGGCTTTACGAGGTGAATCGTTGAACGTCCCCGTCGAGGAAATCCCTTTGGAACATTGGAGACGACGCGCTCCACGAGGCCCGGAGAAATGAAAAATGCCCGGAGACACGTAGAACGGCATTGTGTCGCCAGTAACGTGAAACCTTACGAAGCTCACGCTCACGGGCACAACACCGAGAGCTCTTCGCGTATAACGCATGGCACGAGTCTTGGGAACGAGCGTGATAAACATGTCAGCGTGACTGGACCCCCTGTAGAGGGCCGTGAAGAGGACCAAGCAAGTTTGATGCCCCCTTTTACCTGTTCCCCTCCCCCGAGCAACCCCGCGGTCCCAAAGTGATATCGGGCCTGCTTTCTCGAATTTTTCGGTTCCCTCTACTCCCCGACTACTTTGCGGAATCCCCTTTTACACCTGTCCTCTCTCTGTTCGACTCGTTTACTCGTTCGCAAGACGCCGGTTCTCACGGCGGACGCGTCATTTTTTTTAACGACTTGTGTTGGCCCGATGTCCGACGTCTTCCTCTTTTTCTCTCTCTCTATTGGGCCGTAATATTGAAAACAAGGCGAATATCCTATGAAAAAAAAGAAAACGAGAAAGAAATCAATATTTTAGACGGTAGGGGGACAGTACGTTTACCTCATTATTGTTTCGCTGTAGAAAATTGTATTACGTTTGCGTGCGAAATAGTTAATTATCGTATAGGGAATAAACGTTGGGTCGAAGGACAACAGATGGTGACCGTGTCAGGTCTTTCGTCATTTTCGCCAAAAACCACCGAATCATTTCCGGCGTCGGGGCAGCAGAAATACCCGCCACTCGTCTCGCCTATATCATTCTTCGGCAAGTTAACGACTTTAATCGGTCCTTGAAGAGCAGTCAGGCGCCTGGACCTCTCGTAAATTGCAACTCAGCCGAGTTCGCCTACGTAACATTTGATTAACAGCAATTTCGATCGCACGGGATGAAGTCACGTACGTGCACCTTCGATTGCAAACACGCATCACCGTCGAGATTAATATTGCACAGGTGGGATAAAAATTAGTCGCTCGAAAATGTCCGACGAAGTTCTACTTGACTCGATTCTCCCCTGCACCGAGTTCTATTTTTGTCGCGTCGATAAATAGAATTGCAATTGTTGAAACAGTTAAACAGAAAAAGTTTGTCGCTCCTGTTGCATGCGATAGCAGCAGCCCCGATCAGAATAACAATGTAGCTATTTTATTCCGGTTCCCATGCGTAGAACGGTCCCCAACGATTTTAAATAGCACAATTTCGAAACGTACGACGATGCTCGTGCACCATCCCGACTACCATTCTCTCTCGTCCCCGGTTGTAAGCGCCACGGCGCAAGATAGATGCTTCCGGGAAACGGAGTAGAGTCAGAATTCAGTCAAAGCACGACTATCTGCATGGTCCAGATGTTCGGGAGTCTTCAGTCAATGGCCCGTGAACGGGAGACGACGCAGATAAGCGTTAACAGCGATTCGCCTCGCAGATAACTGGCCGCTTCTAATCCCTCGTGAATGCCGAGGGAGTTATTGTCGAGCTATCTTCTCGAATTCATCGGGAATTTGTCGAGGAACGGGCGAATGTGATTGCATCGCTATTCCACGAAACTGTACACCGAATTCATTCTTTCCGCCGCATGTTCTTTTTTTACATTGCAATTATTGAAATACGTATTATTGCTCGACGTAGCAACACGGATATTTGCTTTCGGTCGAAAGTTTTAATGATACTCTGCGTTAATTATTGCGCGTAGAATACATACATATATATATAGTGTAGACCAGATATAACATTCACATTGGGTGAAAAAAGGGGCAAAAAGGGGAAAGGATAGGAAAAAAGAAGCAAAACGACCAATGTCGTTAAATGTTATTTTCGTTCTATTCCAAAGTTGTTTACCGGGTCTGCCTCGGTTCGCCCGCAATTCAACAGTTTTTCAGCGCGAAACTCATTCCCCGTTGGCACTCGTAAAACGTAGTTTAAACCGCAACAGATCGTAGAATATTAATTGTAGACTGCCTACCGTAGAGATGTTATCAGCGGTGGCGCACTATCGCGACGGAATCGGAAGCCGATTTAATTAGATTCCAGTTGCCACGGTAATTACACGTTTTCAGTGAAAATGTCATCGATCGGTCGGCCTTTCACGCGCGCCGCGAGAAGGAGGGCGCCGTAAAATCGGCCGCCTACCTGCCACGAAACGATCGATGGTAGATACTCGCGGCTGAACGGCGAAAAGCCGAAAGGCAAAGGATAATTCGATGTTTACTCGCTCATTGTCTCCATTACCGTGACTCGAGTGGGCCTCGTTCGGACCATTTAGTCGGCGTGACCTAAGAAAATATTTAGACGGCGCCCGAACCTGCCCACCGCTCGTCCTGCTAATTTTCTGCCAGGGGTTATGAAAGGCGCGAGGTGAATGACGTTGCAGCCTCGATCGTCGAAAAGTTCACCGTTTCCCACCTGTTTTTCTAAGATCTCGACGGTGGATCGTGATAAGCCACGATCTCCGGACCCCTTCGAAAACTCGTTTTCAATTTCCTATTTCGCTTCTATACGGTTCTGTCGCTTCTATCTCTTTGGGGTAGATTAAGAGCGGACCTTGCCTCAACGTCGTCCTTCGGGGATATTAGGTTTATAAGAATGTCACGAGTGTCAAACGCGTACGCGCGTCTAGCGAAACGAAGAGAGAATGGATCGTGGTGCCGAGTGTCGGTAACGCGCGTAATCCTCGAACGCGATGTCGCCACGATAACCTCGGTCATACTTTTATTTCTCGTCTCCTCTTATTGCTCTTTTCTGCTGTTTTGGCTCGTTTCACTCTTCAAGGATTCGAATCCACGCCGCGGGAACATTGGGCTTTCTCCGCGGTTAATTTACTGGATCGTAAACGTCGTGAAATCAAGAGATTGTACGTGTATAGGCGAGAAACATAACTTCCACGATTCGGGGGATTTTTCGAGGGTTACCGAACGACATCGGGCAAAAAAGTAACCCAACGCCTATCACGTTGACACAATTTTCTGGACGTTCAGCGGTGTACCAGCACCACGCGTACACCATAGCGACGCGTGAGTTATTTACTGCGCGTAAATGAAGATATATCGTAGGGAAATCCGTTTTAACGACCGCCGCTCTTCTGGCTGTTTTGGCTCCCCAGGAAACCATTAAAAGTGGGAGGCGCGGCGTGTTTCCACGGCTATGTTCACGTGGCCGGGGATTCAAATTCGATGCTCGAGTGCATCGATTTGACAGCAGGGGGGTCGATTAGTTGACACGATTAACCCATCCGCGTACCGGCGGCGAAACAATTACGGTGCTCACCCCGTGATTCTTCGTGACGAAAAAATCGCAAGCACCGAAATGAAGATCTCGGTGGATTCAACGGGTGCAAAAGCGTGAAGAATTATTATAACAGGGGACGCGAACGTACGTATAGGCGGCTGAATAAAATAACAGAACGATTTAATACGCGTCCTAAAAATCACTCCACCCCAAAAGGAACATTCTCTACTTCCGCGTGGAAACAGCGAAAGGTGGCTGAAAGAATTAGCCACGGGTAAACGATGTTCAATACCCCCCCGTCGCAAATAAATCAGTCACCCCCCTCGGACTTGACGCGATGCCGGTGAAATAAAGGCAAGGACGCGAGTCGACTCCGTTTAAATCGTGACCTCAAAAAGTCGACCGCCTCGGCGGGCAGAGGTGATCCAAGATCGAGTTCCAATCGTCCCGTATCAATGTGGCACGAAAGCACGGCCGTGGGGATACCCGGCTACCGCCGCCCTCTCGATCGATCATATCAAGCTGGTCGACAACGAAGAATTTCCATGGTATCACCGACCGGTCGACTGTTAGCGACGATCTCCAAGGGGCCGCCGAAAGGAGAGATGATCAGAACAAGCCGTCGTCGCAGCTGTGCTCGCGATGCAGTCGCATAATTTATAGCATCGGCTGGGTCGCGGGTGCCACGGGGAGGGGTACACGCATACACGAAAAAACACGCACGCCGCGGACACCAACAACTGAATACGCACGGATACAGGTGGGACAGGATAGAGGGCCGATGGGGTGAACAAGGACGCGGTCTTCGTGTACGTAGCGATGAGACGCGAAGAAACAGAGAGACGAGAAAGAGAATGGACAAGAAAACGGTGGGGTGGGACGGAAAGGGGAGCGAAAGAGGAACATTAAGATACCGACACTAGCTGGCAGCAGTGACGGGGGAAAGGCGCGGCCTTTTCGAAGAGAGGGACACGAGGGACAAGCATTCTTTATGCGCCTTATCGGCCTTATCAAACGGCCGGTAGTGATGTGACTCCGGCCAGCTCGATGCCATCCCCCTCCTTGCCTCGTCGTGCTTCCAGGCATATTCCTTGCCCCTTTCGCCTCGTGGCTCGTTCCGTCGACCGTGTTATTTACGAGCTTCGGCGAAGGGAACGGAGGGGGTCTGGACCGGCAGAGGAATCGTTGCTTCCCTTTTTTTCTCTCCTCCCGTTCTAGCTGGATCTATCCGGGCAACGAGGGATCACCCTTCACGGATTTTTTTTTTCATCGTCCATAAGCTAAACCCCTTCCGCCGTGGACATTGTTTTTGTGCGCGCCGCGAGGTTCGCGGTAATTAATTCGATCGAGCACCTGAATGCTCGACGGCGACATCGTTTTTCCGCAATCGGGGAGATTTTCGATGGCGCGACGAATATTTTGCGCTTATTATCGTCCTTCGGTAAAGAAATCGTCGTGCTGTTAATAGGACAGTTCTATTGCC